>CM042900.1:26977309-28296476 GCA_023653625.1 Triadica sebifera
TGAATTATGTGAACTTAAACATGAATAAAATAACATTCCTATTTATAAATTTTTAGAGTTTATTTTATTGAATACTCAACTTTTAAATTTTGTTTTATTGAGTCTTGAAATATATATTTTCTTTTCTTTTCTTTCTTTTGTTAGCAAAATATCCAATGGTGCATACAATAAATGTTAACCTTTTTTACTAAAAAAAAATTTCAATAAAAATTTTCAATAAAATCTCAATAAACAAATTTTAATTTAGAATTAAAAAAATAGTGGAGAGCCTTAATAAAATAAATTCAAAAAATTTAAAAGTTAAAATATGCAATTAAAAAAATACTTAAAAGCAAATACTTGTCATTAAAAATAAGAAATAAATTCCAAATACCATAAAAAAAAACTAGGTAATAGAATTTATAGAATATTGAGCAATCAAAATCCTATTTTCATATAAAATAAGTATCAAATCTAAAATTGAAAAAAAAATTCATTTTTTTTCCAATATTGGGCATACCAAACATATCATAAGAGAACTTTCACGATTTCACCGCTGAAAATTCAATCGCAATTAATTTTTTAAAGATTTTCTAAACCCTAACTTATTCTTAAGAGGAGACGAAGATCAATTGATTTGGATGCAAAAATGAAAAGGTTTTTAAAATTCTTAATTTGTTCTATTTTTATTTTTGCAAAAATTATTTTTTATTATCTTGAATATTAAAACCAACAATTTATAATATTTTAACAATAAAGGGATTCAGATGGTATATTCAAGTTAAGTCGAGTCAATATAGTATCAGATTTAAACTCGATTTGATTCAAATTTTAATATTCGAATTTGATAGAATTTTTTTAATTATTCAAAACTTAATTCAAAAAATATTTGAATTATTTGTACTCGATTCAATAAAGTTTGAATCAACTAAAAAAATTAATAAATAATATACTCAGTTTAATTCTATTAAATTCAAATATATTTAAACTTAATTTAAATAATATGGATATTAAAGCAATTTAATAAATAAAAAATATTACTCAATTAAGTTTGCGAGTTTTACGAATCGAATATTATAATAAATGAAATCGATTTGATTAATTTCGAATTCAATTCAAATATTTTAAATCAAATTCGTCTTGTGAGTAGTTTGATTTATTTATACACCTAAAATGCTTTAAGATGAAAAATGGGAATAACTAAAGGAACCTCGCCTCTAACAGTTATTTCATAGCTATCCCATTTGTCTATTTTTTCCATCAAAAACAAAAAAGAAATTTTGATGTGGCACTTAATTAGTTATGGAGTCCACTGATATCTTGAAATGGCACATTACTCTCTCACACTATTAAATCTGCAATTTATGATAATTCCTCGCAAAAATTTCACATATAACAATGTAATTTTTTTAAAAAAAGTATTAATACTAACGTCATAAATATTCCAACTACTTAACCTAATATATTATTTAATTAAGGGTTTAGTGATCATGAAGGTATATCGGAAGGGTGATCGTCGAGTTTAGGGCGTTCAGATTGCATCCAGCGGCCATCATTATTCCTCACCATGCCTTTATTCTCATCTTGCCTCCAAAATGGTGGCACTAAGTAATGATCTTTCAAGAAATCTGAGGCTTTGTTCTCCAATGCTGGATCTCTTCCACTTGCCAGCACAAATCTCTACCCTTTTCCTTGATATCTGCACCAGTTTTTTCAACATTTGTTTCCAAAATTAGATATCAATATATATTGTCATTCATCAAATTTTTTTTAGAAAAAAAAAATTCTAAATTCATTTCAATCGAAATTTAAATTAAAAAAAAAAAGAAGAAGAAGAAACGTTGTTTCTTAATAGTATAGTTTTTATGAGGTTACGTTCAAAGCAGTTATTGAGATGGAAGGTTGGCTGGTGGTCAATCGATGAGCTTTTGTTTATAATATAGGAAGCTTGTAGATGGAAAGATCGATCTAGCGATTCCAGACCGAGAATTTCTAATTAAAAAACTTGCATTGAAGTTATCAATTTCCAAAAACTAAGCTAATGTTACAACTAAATATCTAATTCTACCGTTTCATTTTGATAATAAGAATATATTTTATTATTTGTATGAAAAATATAATTCACTTTTTGTATCAATTATCTTATTATATTTTTATTTAATGTGTCTTATTATCAATAAATATAAGTTATTATTTTAAATTTTTAATAATATCCCTAATTAATGTAGGATTTTATTAGACAAAATATGCATTTTTAACTATATTGAAAATACAAACAAGCCTAACAAAATGAAAACAGATAAAGTATCAAATATCAACTAGTATCATTATTAATCCCTAATTTCATTTACACTATGTTTGGATCGAGAGATGGATTTTGAAAAATTATTTACCTATCAAAATTCCTCATTTTATATCCATTAGTGATTGTTGTCATATTTTTTTTATTCTAATATTATCTCTAATAAATTAATAGTATTTCAAAACTATCTTTAAGCCTAAAAATACAGCAAAAACCATTTGTCAAATTTTTTTATTTCATTTTCACTTATTTTATATGTATTGATTTGCATATAAATTGAAAAAATATTAATGAGTTCATTTGAAAAATAAAAAATCATTAATGAATTAATTTATTTATAAATAAAGTACAAATAATTAGTATATATAATTTCTGAGCAAAAAAATTTGTAATATATTTCAAATTTTATAATAATTTTATCAATTTAATTTTTTTATAAAACTTACTCTAAATTATATTATTTCACAATTCAATATAAACGAGGTAAAATGACTAGAAAATGCTTAATTAATATAAATTACTAATATTTAGTAAATGATAAAATTAAAAATTAATTGTTAAATCTGTAATATCTGTAATTGGTTTATAAGTTATATTCTTGGTTAGTAAGAGTAGAGAATTAAACAAAGTTTTGAAAATTAAGTATTGTTGAAATTTATTATTTCACGTATGTGACAATGGGTGTCACGACCATAAATATCGGATTTTAGTTAGCAGCTACGATGATATTTTTCACGATCGTGAATAAGTGGTTCATGCCCGTGAGAGAGGAGTCACGGTCGTGAAACCTATGTAGGCATAGCAGGTGAGACAGTCATATTTTTCTCTATGTCATTCCCTTCAAAATTGCTTTCATACCCCTATAATCGACCTAACATGCCACATTTCCATCTCCTTTACCACCAGAAACATTTATCCTCCATTGATGAGCTTTGAAAATTAAGTTTTGAAATAGTAAAAGTGAGAAAAAGCTTGTGAGATTGGGGGTAAAAGTAGGTTTTTGAGTTTTTCTGGATTTTGATCAATTTATAGAGAATAATAAAATATTTTTCATCTTACTATGACCTGGAAAGAGAATTAGAAGTTCATCCCAAAGGAGGGGACTAGTTTGAAGAACTAGAGCTTTGACTCACTCCATCATAAATGTAAGGTTTGTATATAACAATACCCAAGACTTTTATTTTCAAGTTTATGTATTAATTACCTTAGATACATTATACAAATGATTAGTAAATAGATAAATATTAAATGTGAATTGATGAGCATGATGAGATGATATATGTGAAAATGTTAAATTGTGGTGTTAGAAGAATTAATTTGGTTAATGTGAATTATTATAAAGTATATATTTGTGATAAATGGCTAAAATGCATGCTTAAGTGTTGATAGTGTGACTGACATTGGTCAACCGTATAAAATATTGTATGTGAGAATGATATGAAGTTGTAATGCTCTATTTTCTGGAAAAATTTTCAGATTCACAAACGTGAATGTCGTGAAAATAGATTTTATTGTTGAGCCATAACCGTTCACGGGTAGCTTCACTGTTTGGTTCACACTCGTGAATGGATAATCACAGCTATAAACATATGTTGATTCATGGGACGAATCACAACTTGGTTCACTAGTAAACTACCCATGAAGTAGTGTTTTACGGCTGTTAAAGGTTATTCACGGGTATAAAACTGCTTAATTTAAAAATTTTATATGCTTGCATGCGAATCAAGATTGATTCGTTATGAGGTGAAGTACCTTTGTTGTATGATAATACATGTTGTGAATGTGATTGTGAGATATCACGGTAGATTTATATAAAATACAAAAAATAGATAATATGGAAATATATGTAATACATGTTGTGAAACAGTTAAGCCTAATACTCCGACTATGACTAAAGTTATGATATATGACATACCATTGAGAGGAGTTTGGTATCGAGTGATCTAAGTTTGTCATATATTTGAAAGCTCAGAGATTAGTGATGAAAGGTTTCTCAGTGGGTTATATTTGAAGGCCTAGAGATTAAAGATGAGAGCTTTCTCGATGGGTTATATTTGAAAGCCCAGAGGTTATAGATAAAAGCTTCCTCAATGGGTTATATTTGAAGACTCATATATAAGCAATGAGAGCTTCCTTGGTAGATTAAGTTACCCATATACATTTTAGTCTAGTTATAAAATAAGACGGACAAAAAGGTAAGATAAATGATTATGTTTATGTGTGATATATACTTATCATGTGGGATGTTTGGTATGTGTCATATAGAATATGAATTGATGCATGTACGGGCTTTCAGGTAAGTCATCATGGTAGAGTGGTAAGTATGTCATGCATATTATATATATTTTATCGTATGTCTTGTATATTGTTATATACTACTAGGCACGAGTTACTTAGCCTATGAGCTTTCCATGCGAAAAGTTAGAGCGACAAAAGAGGACATCCAATAATAAGAGTCAAAAGAATATACTCGGAGTGGGTGATACAATCATTGTATACTTTTTGTTATTTTATTAGGTTGGCTAATTATAGATTTACATGTTTTTATGTCATAGACATATAGATTTATAAATACTCATTCGTAAAACTTTGGATTTGTATATGCTCGTACAAGATTGTATTTAAATTTTTATTATTTTGACCTTTATTTCAAGATATTAAGAATATTTTTATTTTGCTTTAAGTTATAATGATTATTGTGCATCAAAGTTTTAAATTTATGACGTTTTAACTTATGTGCATCGTAATATTTTTTAGTGAAATTAGGATTATTCTTAATTATATCGAATGATGTTATAAAATCTATAAATTGTAGTTATTGAACCAAACATGAAATCCATAATTTTTAAGATATCTATGAATTTTAAAATTTCTCAATTCAAATGAAGCCTCAAGGTAATTAAATATGTGATTTTATATTCGCAAGTTTTGATTTAATGATATTGAATTCAATGATTAAGACTATAAAATTTTGAATTCAAAATTGCAATTAGACTCTTTATAGAAAGAAAAAAATATTGTTGTTAATTCCCTAAACATAAAGAAGTTAATGAATAACTTGAATTAGGAAACTCGGTAACAAATCTAAAATATATTCAAAAGTATGCTATTTAATTTACTTCAAATACTAGTTGAGTTAAGGGTTAGAAAAGATGATTGAACCATTCAAACGTGCAAAATCATCTTCCAAGTAAAATTTCATAATTAATAGATAATACTATTTTAGATGTGAAGACATGGCAAATTGAAGACCTTCATACAAGGATTATCTGCCAAAAGTGTCATCTTTGAAAAACAAATCCTAACTTATTGTGATTCGTCTTTATCAATGGGCACAAGCAATAGATATTTAATTGGACATCATTTCATCTTCCAAGTTATCATTGGCACATTGCACAAGAATTAAGAAAATAATTAGTTTCTAACTAATTATCTATAATATTTTCAAAGAAAATTATTAGTTTCTAACTAATTATCTATAATATTCTTTGAAATCAATAAATTTTGAAATTTTATAGAGTTAAAGAGTTATAAAGTATTTATTAAAGTAAAAGGTTGAGTTAGAAAAAAAAAAGAAAATTTATATTATTTTCATAGGGTAAATTGTGCAAATCATCCTTAGATTTTGACTTTTGTAACATTTTGGCTATTGAATTTCAATTTATAACAAAAAAAATATAAACTTAATATAAATATATCATTAAAATTTAATTAGCAGGTTATAAATAAAATTGTTACATGAATATGATATGAAATTTTTTTTTCTCATATATTGACATATCATCATTTTTTTAATTCATATTTTCTCTTTCCATCCATTAAGAAAAACTAAGTTATAATTGAACTTCAATATAGTTTACCAAAAAAACTAGTATTAAGGAATATCAAATAAACAAACAAAATAAAAAGAGAAAATATTTTATAAATTAACTTCATTAGTAATATTTATTTATTGGGTTATATAAAATAAAAAATATATAATTTTTAAATATTTTTCAACTCTCTAATTGATATAAAATGTAAAATATTTTAAATTATTATGAGAAAATAAAAAATTTATTTACTTTTTAATGTTGGTTAATTGGCTAGATTTAAGAGGAAAAAAATAGGAGGGAGAGATAATTAAAAAAAATGACAAGTCTATGAGAAAGAAAAAATTTATCATTTTAAATTCATGTAACAATATTGCATGTAACCTATTAATAAGATATTAATATTACATTTATGTTAAGTTGGAATACTTTTTTGTTATAAATTGAAATTTAAAAATCAACAAAATTTAGAGGCCATAAATATAATTTATTCTATTTTCATAAAATGTACAAACTTATTAAGATAAAAATTCTTTTTTAAAATGAATAAATTCATTGGGTTGGACGAAGCATGATATAAATGATTGATCCCATTTTTACACCCCCAAAATTTGCTAATTTGTGCAAAATGAAAAATAATTACTCATGAAATGTGATTATATATCAATTTGTTAAAACTGCATCTAATGTAATTTAAGCCAACAACAAAAATACGAAACACGAACTTTATCCATTGAGTAAATGCAAGTGAGCCTCCAAGTTATGAGTACAAATTGGGTCGCTGGTATCCTTCAAGAAGGGGGAGTTCTTATGATCCAAAGCCAGCTCCACTCCAACGTGACAGTAACACCACGGCAGCCCCTGCGCTATCTTCATCAATGTCGACGGCACTTGTTCGTTGAATAAAAACCCCCGCGATTGCAAGACTACATCATGCACATTCACCACCCTCAACACTTTCACACCCAGCGACTTCCATCCTCTTATTATAGCTCACATTCCTGACCCGAGGACTAAAAAACGAGAACACGCACACGGGGCAGTTCAAGAATCCGACATCACATGGAGCCCCCGTTTTAGCAATGGCATATGCACTTGACATGATTAAAGCGCTACCTAGGTTGTGTCTGGTGATGGTAATGCTTACTTCTTCGTCAACGTAGATTTCTATTAATCGTTTAACCTTCGATGGAATTTGTTCTCTAACTGATAATTTACAGAATCGACAGTTGTTGTCTTTGTCCGTGTAGAGATCCAAGAAACCGGATTCGAAGGCATGGGATTTTGTTTGCGCTGATGGGCTGAAGGAAGTCCATAACCCACTCCAGTTGGGTCACCGTTCCTCTCCAGGCAATGGTGATATCGCGTCGACCTATACACTTTGTCGTTTCGTCGTTCGAAACAACGACGTATCTGATCCAGTTGGCTTTGTTGCTCCACATTTTTTGCCACCGTTATTTCTTGAAGAAATTGGGGAGGTTGATGTTTGTTGTAGCATAAAGATATCCGGTAACCTCGTACCCATGGTTTGTCATTCCTAGTGACTCGAAAAACCTATGTTGCATTAATCTGACACTTCCATAGTATTTGGAATATGGGTCGTAATCGAAAGCATCGTAGCAAACTTGAGCCATCTCGCCGTATCGGATTAGTTCGGACCGTAGAAGTGGGTTGATCGGATTGCGCAAATCGACCCATTCATCTTAGCCATGGAGTTCTCGCCACACATCGGCTAGTTTTCGCTCATCATTCTTCTTCGTGTAGTTATCAAATTCATGGTCTTGGTCTTGTTCTTCTTCTTCTTGTTTTCTTTCAAGCTCAGAGATGATGGATGATAAGGATTCGCTGGTTTTGGACAAAACTCGAGGTAGTAGGGTAGAGAAATTGGTATGGAAATATACTGATAACGATCTACTCAACCGAGAGTTTGATGATGGTAAAGAGAAACATTTTTAGGATGGAAAATTTTGATGTTTGGTTTGAGGAATAAGTGGGTTGGGTGCAGAAAGTGCCATTGAAAGTTTTTGCAGGGCAAGGGTGGTGAAAACGAATGTTATTTATTAAGAGAAGGAAGAAGAAATAAAACAGAAATGGAAAATAATCAATCTGTTAACTAAGCTATCGTAGTAATAAAAAAATTTCGGTGAAAATATTACTTATTATTTTAATACATGAGATTCATGTGATTTTTCATAGGCATTGAGGTGGTTGTTTTATATTGACTACAACCTATAA
Organism: Triadica sebifera; assembly: GCA_023653625.1. Classification (NCBI taxonomy): domain Eukaryota; kingdom Viridiplantae; phylum Streptophyta; class Magnoliopsida; order Malpighiales; family Euphorbiaceae; genus Triadica; species Triadica sebifera. The sequence continues at coordinate 26,985,638 of CM042900.1, forward strand.
AAGTATAGACTTGGACTGGATAGTCGCGTTTTTCGCACATTTTTTACACTAACACTACACAAAATATTTTGAGTGCGATTTATAATTTTCTAAAAATTTAAAATAATTTTTTAAAAATTAAAAATACTTATTTACTTTCTAGTAAATCTAAAATTTTTATATGACACTAATTATTGTTTTATATATTTTATTATATGTTATTTTTATTTAAATTTATATAAAAATAATAAATTATAATTATATTTTTTGAATTTAGTTATTTATAAATTGACCACTATATTTTTAATATTTATATATTTTTTTCATGTGTCTCTCTTATATTTTTATAAATAGTTTTCCAGTATTTGTGTATGTGTCCATGCTACATGGACATTAATAAGTCCTGGGTAAATCAATTATTACATATGGTGACTCTTCCCTTTTTTTTGTGATAAAAGGTGAATTTGTGTTTTAATTTATATTCCGTCTATCTCTAAATAAATGTGGTTTAAGATTTTTAATTTTGTTCCAAAATATTTAACATTGTACAGTTATCCATGAATTAATTATTTTTAATTTATTATACCTTTACATAAAAACAAATTTGTTTCTTTTTGAAACCATACAATAATAATAATTAGTGGATATCTGAGGATAATATAATATTTTACAATTAATTATTATGTAATAGTCTTAAATGAAATTCATTTAGAAAAGATGAGTAATTTAAAAAATTAAAGTCATCCATAAGTGAATTAGGGACGTATTTATTTTACTTTCATTTTCATTTTCTATTCACATTTCATAATAAAAATATTTTAATTTTGAAATTTTTTAAATAAATTCAATTTATTAAACTAATATAATTACACAATAGATTTATTATTATTATTATTATATATATTAACCAATATAAATAAAATAATTAAATATGTATTATCGAATAATTGAATTAATTTATATGAATTTCTCTTTATTTTCACTTTTTTTTTTCATTTTTAGTCGTCGTATGTGTTACTGATTTAGTCAATGCCAAATTATTACATTTGAACTTTCATGATAAAGCATCAAAATGTAAAACAAATACGTAATTTAATTTCCCAATCCAGCTAAATAATTCTTGCGTGTTTAAGTTTCTTTACCAATTACAGAATTACTTATCATCTTCTATGCATTTTCTTATACGACAAATGCACATTCTTCAATTCAGTAATTATTTTCTCTCATATATATTTTTTTATGAGAAATTATATAAATTTGAGCTTTGATTTATTTATTAAAAGTGATAACCTCAACAAAACCTTAAAATATTGAGAAAATTGCACGCGAATGTATGATTGCCAATTATATATATAAAACAGAGCTAAGGAGATGTTGATGTGGTTTTTTTTTACGAGAAAAACAAATATCTTCTTTTTTAATCGTTTTGGATATTATTTTATAACTTTTTTTCATTAAATTAATGGTTTAGTTTTAATAGAAGATTGTCTTTAAAAATAAATATCATATATCAATAAAAAGTTTAATGCAAATAAAATTAGAGGCTAGCATGAACCGAACCGATATTTATTTATAAAATCGAATTAAATAACATTTAAAAACAAACTCGATTATGATCGATTTAATAAGTTTTGTTAATTGATTAATTAAATTTATATAAGTTATAATTATTATTTGATTAGAACCAAACACCATAACTTTATTAATTATGGTAAAATAAAAATCAACTATAGTAACTTTATCAATTACAAATATATAAGTTTTCATAATTCGTGAATTTATCCTACCATGCATAAATTATTATCAATTATATTTTTTTATCTAAAAATTAAAATAAATCATTAAAAATATTATATATATATATATATTAAATTTTTTATCAGTCCAGTTTAATCACCTTTTGAACATTTAAAATCGAACTAAACTGAAAAAATTAAATTTTAAATAGATAATTAAATCAATTAAATCAAAAACAAAACATACAAAACCGAACAAACCGAATTCGATTAGGTTTAGTTCGGTTTTGCACACCCCTAAATAAAATTATTAATTTATATACATATATATAAAACCCACTTAAAATATATGTAAAATATTATTTATTAGGACTCTTAATATTAGTATGTGAATAAATTTAATAATAAATGTGATAAGTGGATGGCAATTAGAGCATAAGGAGACTGCGGTTTGAATTCTAAAAAAAAAAATTGAATAAAAAAGAAGTTGTTAGCAGTAATACTAGAGATGAATTCCATCATATATGTAGGAAGAAATGTAATAATAGATGGCACAAGAGGAAGGTATAGATATGCAAAAATTAATATGAATAAAATAATAATACTATAATATGAAAAAAAAATTGTATTTAGATTTTATTTAAAATGATAATATTTAGTTTAATTTTGTGCGAAGCGCAATCCAATGACATCTGTGGCATTGTGTTCCAACCACATTATTTAGTGCACGATCATCTTCTTCGAGAGCATGAATAATATATATATATGTATACACACACACACCATCTTTCTCAACACGTACACCAATAGGCAATAGCTGTGGGAAAAAGATACAGTTTTCCTTTTCTTCGGTCACCAGGTGATCCTTCAAGATTCCATGAATTTTAATATTGGATATTTTTTAGATCGTAGTCTAAATTAAATGAGTTGCTCCATTAACATATATTTAGCCTCCAACTGCCCCAATCATTTTTATTATTATTATTTTTTAAAAATAAGGGATGTGGTTGAAGTTATAATTTTGACATTCGACCATACTGTAAACTTGAAGTTTAAAGCTTATTATAATTGAAACTAAATTCTGATATTATGTTAATGAAACAATCAAGGAAGAAACAGAAATCTTTGAAAATATCGGACTGACTAATCAATTGTCAATTTCATGTTGCTATATATTATGTAATTATGATAATATAAATTATTAGAAAAAAGATCATACAACCTCGCTTAAAAAAGATATCTCACATGAAATAGTTGATATATGAAAGTCAATGAGAGCTAGCCAAGCTATTAAATAACATTGAGATTTTCAGGTTGAAAATTAATTTATTCTCCAGAAAATAATATAATTATTTTTAAAAATTAATTATAAATAACCTTATCCGGCACAAATTCCAGATTAATTGATAATATCAGATTACGCTAGCAAAGGTTGCCAGCGCTCCACCTGTCAAATTTTTTCATAAAAAAGGCAGAAACTGCAATGATGAGATGAGGTGTCCTGAACTCTTTTCTTTTTTCCCTTCTGCATTAAAACGCAGAAATTTAATTAACAGAAAAGTAATATGACACCCATGAAGAAATCAGCACTTAAAAAGTTTTTTATTTTTTATTTTTATGTGTCGGTTAATATTAAATAGTAGTGTGATGGGAAAAAATAACAATTTTATAGAAATTGAGAACAAATGTTCGAATATTATACTACAAGAAAAAATAAATTTTGACATTTCATATAAACTATATATAAAATACTCTAATAAGTATTGTCCTCTCTATATAACTTTTTTCATGTTTCTTATTATAAAATTTTTAGACTGATCCAAATTGTATTTATTTTTATTCAATGGAATTTATATGTAAGGAAAAACTTGAATCAAAAGTGTTCTTCAATTCCTACACTAAATCAAGACTCAGTTAAACCAAAAATTTACCGTACTCCCTAATTTTATGACCAATGATAGCTCAAATTCTTTATCAACCCATCAATTAATATATTGTGTGACAGATTACAGTGCTCATATAATTTGGTATTTCAGGCATCGTGTACTTTGCCTTCTCAAGCCTACCAGCATGTATTGGCATTTATTTAGCCGCTGCGATTCTTATGCTATGCACTTGGAGATATTATTTATTGTATGAGATGTTTGGTATATTAAAAAATAGAATTTTATAAGAAATAAAATTTTATTTCTAAATTGATAATTTTTTATTATTATATTTTTCTTTGTTATATTTGTGTAATATGAATTAAAACTTTATTTTTATATTTGGTTTAATTTTATTAAAAATATTTTTTGAAATATAAAATATTTTATTTAAAATGCCAATAAAATTGAAATATTTAAAATTCTTTTATATAAATTAGAATCATATTTCCAAATGTTTTATTCAATGTGAATTCCATTTATTTTAAAATTTAGGATATCTTACATGCCCCGCCGTAGCTTCTTTTAAACTTGCTAGAGTTTTGCTTTCAAATGTCTTAAGGAAGGTTAACAAGTACCTGAGCAGTATAACCACTCAACTCATATTTTCCCTCAGAAAATCTGATTTCCTTTATGTAAATTGTATCTGAGGAATTGAATTTGGTGGAATTCTAATTTATTTTCCTTTCTAGGTATAACAGGAAATTATTTGATGAACAATACGTTTTTACTTGCTATTTATTAAAAAAGGATTAATATAATAATCATTATACATATATGTATTATAGTTGAGTTTAAAAAATCAAAAATTTATTTATTATTTAAAATTTAATGCATGTTAATATTAGTTATATGACTCAATTCCAATAATTCATTAAAATCATTCGTTATGAAATAAATTAAATAGTAACATTATTTAATTTTTTTTATAAAATACTTCTAAAGTTAAGCACTATGAATTGTGCATTTTTAGATATTAAATAAATTACATAAAAATATATCATTTACAATTTTAATTTAAATTACATATACTTATGGGATGTCAACCAATAAATTAATGACAAAAAATACAATATCGAAATTTGAACCCGTTTAAAATTAAGATATCTGAGTTCATTTACATTTAAAATTACTATTATATTTTCACTCAAATTCAATTAATATTTTACAAATTAGTACATAAATTTAAATCCAAATCCAATTAAAATTCAAAACTAGAGTGTTAAATTAGTAAAACTCGTTCAAAATTCATTTATTGATTAACCGCAATCGGTACCATGTAACATGTAACTGAATGAACCTTACCTTGGCTTGGCAGTTGCCAATCTTTAATTGTGGCGGGAACGAAGGCTTGCCGTAATTGGACATGTGCGCGTCAAAGACCACGCTAATATTTAGTAGCAATGATCCAACCACGCTCCTTCTCATTATTATTTATTTATTTTTTTTGTTTACTTTGAAAATGAAGGCGCGAAAGCCTCACCAATTTCCCGCGCCATCCCGCGCCATCCCGACCTGCCCTAACTCTCTATGCTCCTTTATTTCTCCGCTCCTTGCTCCTCCTTCCTTTCTCCTCTACCTCTCCTTCGCTTCACCATGTACCACCCCAACCAGCCTCACATCTCCCCCGCCACTCCCGGTGGCTCCACCGCCTCCTTCTCCTCTTCCTTCGATTTCGACAAACGCGTCAAGAAGCAGCGCGGGAGCTACAACTGCGGCCGTTGCGGCCTCCCCAAAAAAGGTCACTCCTGCCTCATTCCTTCGGCTGCGTCCACTACTCCGACATCCGCCGATTCCTCCGCCTCCACCTCCACCTCCACCTCCACCTTGCGTCAACTGCCGCCGTCGAGACAGCAGTGCTCCCATCTCCGTAGAGCGCTGTCGTTTGACGATATCGATGTCAGATGCGACTCTCCTGAACCTGAAATGGATGAACTGGAGTTAGATCTGCTTGGTTCTGGTTCAAGGGGGTTGCCGGCGAGCTGTATATGGGAGGTGCTGAGGAGGCTCCCCCCAGTGGGACTGATGGTGGCGGCCAGGGTGTGTAAGGGCTGGAGGGACACGGCCAGGCGCCTGTGGAGGGCTGCCGAGGAGCTCAGGCTGAGGGTTCCCCCCACAGCTCAGCTTGCATTTGTTGGATCTGTATTGCAGAAGTGTCCTGGACTTGTTAGGTTGAGTCTTAAGATGGAAAGGTTAGGGTTTCTTTCGACGGGACTTTCTTTGATTCTCTGTTCTATCAGATCTAGGGTCTTACAGAGCGGATCGGTTTTATATGGCGCATATTGGAATAATGTTGCCAAATGGTGGCATGAACTGGATCCGAACTAATTTAGATATAAAGAAAATAAAGATGATTATAACCAGAAAATTGAAATTTGGCTTTGATCTATGAGTAGAAGTGTCAAAAGAATAAGAAAAAGAAAATGCAGGCACGTCGTGGTACTGTTTGATTTATAAATATCAACACAGGACACGACGCAGTGCTGTTTGCTTGGCATTTCGTTTGAGATTCTATATCATTATCAACAGCTAATTCAATGCAAAATTTTATTTTCGGTACATTGTCGAGGACTAAAGGTCATTTTAACAAATATCATAAATATTTATAGATTGCGTTTTTGCTTTATGCCTGCATCTGCAGTAATTTTGTCCAGTCGACATGAAATGACGAACCATAGAAGTTGGTATTTGACTGGTTAATGTTGTTCGATTGCAGTGATGTGGATGCGACAATGTTGGCGTGCATTGCGTTCTCTTGCCCTAATCTGGAGTGTATGGAGATTTCTACATCCGATATTGCAGTTAATCGGATCACTGGGTACAAATTTTCTTACTTTTTTTTTATAACGACTTTGTGTCTGCTTTTGTCTTTCTCTGGTTGCTGAGCTAGTAAATTTTTCTAGTTTCTGCATTGCCCATTAGTCCTGGTTCTTGGAACTGTTCTATCCCACCGGCAGAAAATGGTCGCTGGAAAATAGGATGGTGTTGAGATAAAAATCAGCAAGTATGATGATGGTGATGGAGAAATGAAGGATTTAATGATGTTATTTAGCTAAATTTCTATTTTGTTTAAGAATGAGTTGATGGTCCGATATTGTAGATTTTTTTTATGTGCATTTTCCTCAATCTTCACTGTCAGATCTAATAATTTAATTTTTTTCTATTTTATTGCCCGTCAGACCAGTTCGTTGTTACACATAAAAATACTATGTCTTTAAAGGCTTTGCCTTTAAGGTTTTGATCCCATAAAATTTTATTTATTAGTCTTGTTTGGATGAATAAAATTCATATATTGATTATGTTTCTTTCTTCATAACATCATATTTCTTTCACATGATACATGTCATTATCATCATGCTTTTCTGTTGCTTACGCTCCATTGTGGTGCAAGAGGAAAGTCGAGTCCGATGGTTGACAGTTACTGTATTTACAATTGGGTCCATCTTTTATATGCAGAGATGAGCTAAGTCGTTTTGTTGCTGATAAACGTTGCCTCACAAGCCTTAAGATGGAAGGATGTTCTAATCTAGGCGGTTTTGTCCTCTGTTCATCAAGTATGTCTACACTTTGGCTGTCAGATCTATGTTCTTTATCAAAGACGGTATGCCTCTTATCTTTTTTGTTTCAACCTAAGTCAGTGATGTCATTTTCTCCATTTGAGGCTTCATCATTTAGAAAAAAAAAGAGGATTTAAGAACAATGTGCTGGCATTTAGGTGGATTTATTTTTACTTGTTTCTGTAGGTTTTCAATTGTCCCAATTTGAAAGAGGTTTCCCTGGATTTTTCTCGCCAAGAAAATGATAGTACTGACCTTATTTCCATGGTTGATGCTTTGGGAAGAAATTGCTCTAGATTACAGAATATACACATTGCATCAGTTCGGCTTTCTCATGCCGTTGTGCTTGCTCTTACAGCTGCAAACTTCAAGTTAGTTGAACAATTGCCTTCAGGCTTTTTTTTTCTTAATTTTTTTTACAATGTGAATATCAATATCACGAGGTGCTTGTTTGCTGAAAATATCCAAGTACTATAGCCTTATTGGCTTTTAGTAGTCGGCCACTTCATTTTTCTTTATGTGTTTAACTTAAAGGATTGTCAACGGAATTGCAACCTTGAAATGGATGTGTTCATGTGCTAATGAGTGTGATCTCACTCCATGGTTTAGGGGGCTACGGATGCTTTCGCTTGTTCTTGGAACAGAAATCACTGATGCATCTGTTGCTGCCATTGCTTCAAGCTATTCAAAATTGGAATTGCTTGATCTAAGTGGGTATGAATATAGCAAAGTCACTTAATTTGAATATTAATTCATTTTAAGGCTGCCTTGCAGATGATACAATTTGGTTTCAGGTCTAGCATCAGTGACAGTGGAATTGGAATGATCTGCAATGTTTTCCCTGGAACTCTGTCAAGGCTTCTTCTTGCGCTTTGTCCAAATATAACTTCAAGTATGCTCCATGTTCAATATCTACATCTGTAGTGACTCATGTTTTTGTATGTGTTATATGCTTTGATGTTTTTGCCATTTACGAGCTTCTGTTTATTGTCCTCTTGTATGTCTCAGGTGGAATTCAATTTGCTACTGCTCAGTTGCCTCTTCTTGAACTCATGGATTGTGGAATGACCATATGTGACACAAGTTCTCAATGTCCAACCTCTGATGGAAGTGAAGATGGCGAGTTGCAAGCAACATTTAAGAACAAATTACATCTTATTTATCAGAAGCTAATTATAAAACATTGCCGATTGAAGAAGCTGAGCTTGTGGGGCTGTTCTGGATTAGATGTGAGATTCTGTTATCAGGTCACAATTTATGGATAAATTGGTTTTACTTTCTTTTGGTTCTCAATTTGCCATCTTAAATGCAGGCATTATGCTTGAATTGCCCAGAACTCAATGATCTGAATCTGAACTCTTGTAAGAATTTGCATCCAGGTGTAGTGTTTTATGCTCTTTTTCAGTAGATGATATTTTGAAGTACTGGCCTATTGGGTCGATCTTATTAATTTAAGTGCTGCTATGCTCATGTCTGCAGAGAGATTGCTCCTCCAGTGCCCCAGTTTAGAAAGTGTGCATGCCTCAGGGTGTCACAAATTGCTGATTGGAGCCATCCAAAGCCAGGTGCATATCTAGTTATTTATATTTGCATTTTATTGTTTTATTCTGGTGCCAATTATGGTTTGGTGGCTTTCTTAGCCTCTAAATGGTTGGTGTTGCAGTCTGTTATTTCATGAGAGTAAATTTGGGAAGCAGAATAACCAACTTCTGCTACTTAATCTAGCTAGTACTTTGAAAGCATAGAGTGGTTGTTTGCATCATATTACATATTATAACATATCATCTTAGAACAAAACATTGTGAACGTAAGTTAAGAGACCAGTTCTAATTGCATGACAATCAAGTTAATTTTAAGAATTGCTGGAAATGGATCTATGAACCTTGTTATGATTAATATAATGTTCATGGCATAGGAGGAAAATGCTTTAAAGTACAATTTTATTCATTGAATATTTGGTGAATATTTTGTCATCAGATCACAATTTGAGGGCGGTAAAGTTGTACAAGACAGACTTGTAATCGACAGCTCCCTAATATAATCTTGCACAAAAAACAACCCATGCCGAGGCATTTGAATTCTTTGCTTTTGAAAGTTTTAACTTAGTTGCATTATACTTTTGTGGCTTAAATGAATTATGCAATCAACTGAGATTAGATTCTCGCTAATTATTGAGGATTGTTGGACATGCTTGCAGGTCAATAATTTTGGTGCTGTGGAAAACCATTTCCCAAGTAAACGATTAGCCGATGGCTCAAAGAGGGTTCGAGTCCCACATTTTCTCAGTCAGCATGTGAGTTTTTATGGTTCTCTACCTTCCAAGCTCTAGAATTGAATATTGTGTAACAATTAAAAGCAATATAATGGATTTCAAAATAAGAAATAAACAGCAATATACTGCTTTCTGTTGGTTATGGTATGCCGAGAAGAGTATGTTTGGATTAAACTCTTATCTCATTTTAGTCCTTTTTCTACCTGGCAGCCACCTGACGAAGATAAGAAGCGAAGGAGGATTAGTCCTCGTCATTGTAGTGTGCTTGCAGACTGAGAACATAATTAGCAGAAATCTTGCTAACTTGTACACAAGGTGCAAAATCTCAATCTCGTGCTTGTGATCACACTTCTTTGTTTATGTGGCCCATGTATCCAGAATGGCGGTTAGGGTCAGCTGCATTGTAGAATCGCCTTTTACAAAACACAATTGTTAAGTTGAGAAAAAACAATACTGTTAGAGCCTATGTACGACTTCGAGTTCCTACAGCTATTCCTTTATCGAATAAAATTTCATGTTTCACTTTACTTCAGTTCAAGCTGTTTTTAACTTTGCAAATCTAATAGCTTAAGTTGTCCCTTCGTGGCCATCACCAGACTTCGATATAAATGGTGCACGGGAAATTTGAGTTGAAGTTATTTATCAATATTTTTTTGTGACATGAACTCGAGGAAATAGTTCTTTCATCTTTGTTCTTATATCTTGGAATAATATAAATAATATTAGTATATTGTAAAAAGGTGTTCATCTTTGAGATTTGAGTTGAAATTTTAATATTTGGGGCTTAAGAAATAGTTTATATCATGATACTATTGGGGTTTGATTTTAATTAGATTATGCAATATTAGTTTTAGTTTTATTTATTTATTTATGTATTTATCCTTGTTTTATTAAAATTTTTATCGAAATATAATTGATTTAATTAAAGTTACTTATAGAAAAAGAAGAAATATTCATGTTGTTTCAGTTATTAGTTATTCTTAAATTCTTTTTATTAATGCTATCTTTTTGGTCTATCAAAAAACAAGTAATATTTTTTTTGACTAATTACATTTTTGGTCCACAGACTAAAATTTATGCTAATCATTAATTTTAAATTAATTTAGTGTCTCAAACAAAAATTTATTTAATTCACTATCATTAATTATATGCAAAGTGTTTCAAAAGTAGAAATTGATGGAAAATATATTGAAATGACTCTTTACTAATTTAAATTTGTTCATTCATAACATATTTTCTTTGACAAGGGATGGAAAATATCTTAATAATTAACAGATATAAAATTGGCTGACCTTAGTTGTAAAGAAATCATGGAGAAATGCATATTTCAACTGCATTGATGGCAAGAACAATTATCTCATTCAATCAACTATATATCGAAAGGATTGTCTCAATAAGATAACTGTTTCAATTTTCAAGACTTAAAATATTGAGATAATTTTAAAAATACCTGCAATGATTCATTTAGTTTATAATTAGATTCTTAGGAGGTGTTAGCCAAAAGAGTTTTTTTTTATTTAATTGACTATTTTTTTAATTTTTTATAAATTCTGAAAAAAATATTTATTTATCTGATTCTAAGCAATTTTTAAAATTTAAAAAATTTAAAAATAAATATTTTTTCTCTAAAAGTGTTTTTTTTGCAAACGTAATCCCGAATGATCTTTTAATGTTTTTTTAATTAGATTATTTATTTTTTTTCTAGTTCTATTCAACATGTGTCAATTTTTTTAATTATCCTTCTATTCAATTTTTTTTTTGTTAAATATCACGTGATGAGTCTCACCAAATCCGTTATAAGTAGAGAATAAGTACTATTGTTAAATGTTTTAAGATTTTTGCAATGAATTTTTTCATCACTAATTATTTTTAAGCTTTTGTGATAAAAGTTTTTTTTATCAAAGGAGCCAATTGACATCGTAATTGATAACACAATGAATTTTGCTCAATTAACACTGCACAAAAAAAGTAATTAAATGATTTTTTAATCTTTTGATAATGAAACAAAAAATTAATATTATCTATGTCATTATTTTTGGAGAAAAAAAGCTGCCATAAATATTTTAATAATTTAAAAAAATAAATAAATTTTTACTATTTTAACTCCTTAACTGTATTTTTCAGTCTCCAAAGTAATGATATAAAAAAAAATTAATTTTTTATTTTTTATTAAAATTTTAAATCAGTTTATAAAAATATAATTTTTTATAACAATTTATTGCATTTTATGCAAAATTTATTATGGTGTCAATGACAATTTTGACCCACAAATATAATTATAGTGAAAAATGAGCAAAATTGATTATTTTTAAAAATTATTCAAATATTTATCGATGATTTAAAAGAAAAATTCCGTCGCACAAGTTTAAGAATTATTAGCAACAGAAAATTTTGTTTCCAAAATTTTAAAATATTTAGGAATAGTATTTTTCTATTATATTGGCTTTGATGAAATCTACATTGAATGCTCACGTCAACAATCTATTCATATTTGATGAAAAATTGGATAGAAAATTATAATTGAAAAATCGAAATGTGTTAAATTAAAAAGAAAATAGAGATCTAATTAAAAATTAAAAGAAATAGTGAAAGTATTTTTAAAATTATCCTTAAAATATTAATTCTTTAATTGTGACTATAACTTGTGCAAGCTTGTAAGCCTAGGACCAAACAAACGCACTAACAATAAACAACTTTGTTAATTAAAATGGAATTAAGATATTAAGGTAAAAAAAATGTTGTTGAATATACTCAAATTAATCATTGTCTTCCATATGATTATTTTTTGGTCAATTATGCAGCTAACCTTCAAACATTGGGAGAATGCTAAACAGAATTAACAGAAAGACCACGCATGCAGAGGGTGAACAGGTTGCTGACGTGGATACATGCCATGCAAGTGAAAAACATCAGCATGTGATTATGAGCTAAAAAAAAAAAAGGAAATAACAAAAAAATTCAAATAACAGAGGAAAAACTTGCTCTTCTGTGTCTCTATGTGAAGCGAAAAGAATCAACTAATCACCACTGCATCCCATTCTTGATTATTCTTTTTTTTTTTTTATCAGACATATAACAGCTCTTTGGGTTCTTCTGCGGGAATTCCTATCTGGGTTTTAAATTTTATGAACTATAATCAATGAAAGAATTTAATTCATCGAGTTTGTCTCTTTCGGCTTCTGTCAACGGGGTCCATGACTATGATGATACAAAAAAGGGCATTCACAGCTCTATTAATGGAGAATGATGGACTGCCTTTGTAGCACAAGAAATAAAAAAAAATTAAAGTTCTGCTAGGAAGAGGGAGTTGCGTGTATATATATATATAAGGAGAAAAGAAGATCACTACTGATTGGTGGGTACTCTGCTTATATAAATAAAAGGATGAATTTTCCTACGAGAACTTGAATGGTTTCCTTATATAATTTATAAAAACATAAACTGTTTGCCTTAATTCTTTTTGCCTGTAAAAATCTCCTAAGCCAAACACCTTTTCCTACAGTAATGAGGATTCCACTACGTACTATGCAACTCTCCCTATGTATATATAGATACGCATATTTACTTGAGAGCAGTCATCATCAAAATTTTCAGATTATATTTGTGATTGAACAATGGCTTTCCTTAAGACAAATCTACTGATTTTTGTGCTGATGGTCTCTGTCTTTGGTGTGGCTAAGGCTGCTGTATACCAAGTTGGTGACTCTGTCGGTTGGAATAGTACGGGAGATTTTGACTCCCAAAATTGGGCTGCTTCAAAGAATTTTCATGGAGGTGATATTCTTGTTTTTAATTACAATCACTTCCATATGGTGAAGCAGGTAAGCCTCCCAAGATTTCAAATCTTGTGATGGAACTTCTCCAATTGCCCTTTATAAAGAGAAGGCCACTATTATTTCATCTGTGGATACCCTGGCGACTGTCAATCAGGGCAGAAAGTTGATATCTTAGTCACACCATCTTCTTCTCCTCCTGAATTATTGCCATCGGTATCGGCAGCTTCTTCTTCGAATTATGCTTCATCTCCCGAATTATCGCCATCACTATCAGTGCCGGTTGATTCTTCTTCCAATCTTGCTTCATTATCTCGCTCTTTTTCCAAGATTTTGTCAACTTTTATAGTTATACCATGGATCTTTATTTGAAGTCCTTGGCTTTTTTTTTTTGGTGCAAAGAAACACAGAGAATATAATAATATTGATGAAATTTAAATTTGTTCATCATAATATATTTCATTTGATGTTGGAAGAGAATTATTTTTAATATTAAACAGAGAAAAATTGCCAGACCTTGTCGTGAAGAAATCATCGAGAAATGCCTATTTCAACTTCATTGATGACAAGAAAGATTGTCTCACTGTATTTCCTTTTTCTCTCACATTTACTCGTTTCCGAAAGTTCTTCAAGCAGAAATATGATGCGTAAATATGCTAGAATAATTTTTGACTGTAATAAATTCTTGTTAAAACCAAAATATCCATGAAAAACTATAAAGCGGACTAGGATTCCGAGTAGAACGTAGTCCAAATTGCTCAAAGTTCAGACCATCAGAGCATCAAATCTGTTCATTCAATGGAAAAATGGTTGAACATTCGAAAATTCACAGCCAACTGAAATTTTTGCTTCAACATCTCCTAGTTTCCATCATTTCTGCAAATGAAGGGTATAGCTCAATATGGTTATTCACGATGCTTCATTAAACCCTTCAGGCAAAAGTTCCTTGCATGGTAACCATAACTTGTGAAAATTTGTAAGCACAAACGCACTAACAGTCGAAACAGTCTTAGACCATTAGGATCTTCTCATTATACCAACAAAAACTACTTCACATAGACCATTCAACAAACACCTCGGACACACTCCTAATAAAACCCATTATCAGTCTATCACAAATGATTAAGAATACAAAAATTGTCTCCGAAGTTCACAATAAATTTCGCAACTTTGTAGAAAATTTGCTAAGAAAGAGCGAGAATGCAAATATGGGAAAATAAAATTGGAAAATAAAAACCTATGATTTCACTTCTCGAATAATCCCGTCTTGAGTATCCGGTGAGGCGTCTACTAGAATAGAATCACTAAGAGTACTCTGCGTCTGCGGGTGTTGCTGCTGTTCTGTGTTCATTACCGCCTCCATGTCTCGCAGTCTCGTCCTTACCACACTAGTCACTAAAACTGCACAACAAAGAAAAAAATTTAGGTACATGAGGTTTATACAGAGTGAAAATAAAAGTGAGACTGAGTATATACTTGCGGCGGTGCCAATGGTCCATAGCCAGAGGATCTTGAGGCCAGGACTCTTCTCTCTCGGCATTTTTAAAGGAAAATGAACGCTGGTTGCCCTGGCGTAAGTTTTCCCTCTTTTGTGTAAGCTGCTGCCCCTACAGTATTAGAAGACCCTCCCTCCTCCATAGCTAGGCCCTGGGGAATAATTAGCCTGGCCCAACTAAATTTATGACTCGCCCAATTCTCTTTCCTCGCGAAACAGGCCTTGCGAATGTTTATCCAAAAAGAATAATAACTTTTGTAGCTGACTGATTGGCCTCTAGCTCCAGCGTTGCACTCCCTGTGCTCCTCTATTTTGTTTCGCGCGCTCTCTCTCTCTCTGTTTGTGTTTGTGTTTGCGTTTTGTGATACTGATTTGGAGATGGAGATCTCTTCGCTCTCGACAGCCTCAAGAGTCTATCCTTCTTCTCCTTCGACAGGTTTGATTCTGCCTCTAAAATTTTGGTGATCATGACTGTTTGTTGCGGCTGTGCAATTACCATCACACCTTTGCTATTCTGATCATTTGGATTCTTGATCTAATTCCACCTGCTTTTCCCCATTCCCTTTTGCAATCTTGTTTTTAAATATAATCATTTCGTCAGCCGGATTGTAGATCTAACCATATTCTCGTTTAATATATATATTTTGTTCGGTAATTGGTGTGATTATTATTTATTAACAAACCAGTTATTCTTTGTTTACGATGCATATATTTCATTTTAGTTTTTGTTTTGGTCATCTTGTATATGTCGATGCTTGTTTTGTTATTCTATGAGAAATAAAAAATTTATGAACATGCAGAGTCCTTGCTGCTTAAAAGGGTTGGATTCCCTTTACGGTATCAAATTTTAGAACCCGTTTCCCTGAATAAAAGAGCTTCTCAACCTTTATTGAGGCAACTTGGACCTCTAGTTCACAAGGAAAACTCTATAAAGGTTATTATTCTTTTTTCTCTTTTTTAATATTGTTATCAATTCTCGTTTTGCAACTTTTCTTTTTTAACAAATACACTTTTGGGTGAAAAACTGAGAAGTTTTTGTTCTCCACAATGGTTGTTTATACTTTAAAATGTGTGGTCTCAGGTTTTATGCAGTCTAAAGAATGACATTCCCACTCTTGAGGCCAGGTATGCACATATTTACAGAATCAGAAGCATTTTCTTACCATGATGTCCGATTGGATGCATACTTAGAATCAAATTTGAACAACTAATATGATTTTCAAATTTCATAAGACTCATTTGTATTTCTTTATGTCTGTTTTTACATGAGGGTTTTAATACACAATCTATTATCACAGTTTCTGCCGCATGCATTGATCCCAATGTAAGTATATATAGAAAATGGGAACAAAAAAGTATAAATGAAGTGCATTTAAGATGTGGCATCTCTTTGGGCGTAGTCCAGAATAGAATTGCCTCTCCTGTTTACAGAATGCCCTGAAATACAAGATAGAGTACATTTAATAATTGGTGAACCTCATATCCAGCTCATGACTATGCTTATGGATCATAAAAAGTTAGTTTATTCATACATGTTTAGGTCGGTTTGGTGGATTTAGGGGTGCCAGTGGATACGGATTTCGCAGATACCGGGGGTCTATTTGGACCCGTTTAAACTCTAATGGATAATTCTATTAGGGTTTTTAAATGAGTTTGGGGAGCAATATTTAAACTATTCACGGGTTTAAGTAGGGTACGCGTAGAAACTATCGGGTACCCGCTACCCGATGAATCCGATTATATATATGCAATTTATTCTATTTTAATTTATTGAATGTAATGATATAATTAATTATTTTTTTTATATTTTTATAGATTGAATAATTACAAATTTAATGGGAGTCTGAAATTTGAAATATAATTTTTCTATCATAACAATATTTAATTTTATTGTTTTAATTTATTTTTGAACAATTTGATGAATTATTTTAATTTGAATGTATTAAATTAAATTTTATGTTTTATTTGATTTTATAGTGATTTATGGTAGATTGTTTATATATTTTTAAATTTTTAATTATTTAATTAGTTTGAATTTTATTTTATTTAAATTTTTTTAATGATAAACGGGTAATTAATTGAGTTTAGGATATTAATCGGGTAATTTATATCGGGTTTGGGACGGGTACGAGTATTAATATTATAATTTTAAACGAGCTTGAGTTAATCGAGTTCGGGTAGGACAATTTTCGTGGATACCCTACTCATTACCATCCCTAGGTGGATTATTGGTGTATTATGATAGTAGATGACTTGCATCTGACTAATATGAATTATTTTGAGTGTTGGATTGTAATTTTCTACTTTATGGAGACTATAATTTAGATTAAATTAAACTTGATGATATGATGTATCTTGCCCATATAAGTCCAGATGATATATTAGACCCATAAGTAAGAAGATTCCATATTCCATAAAAAAGAATTTCTAATAGTGTCGAGTATCTTGCATACTTATAAACCACCAACTTCCCATATAATTGGTCGATATGGGATCATAACATATCCCCTTTTATCGACAACTAACGTCCATGGCTGCTCGTCACCTAATGACTGCTTCTCCCACATATTAGGTTCCTCTCCTGGGTCGCCTTCCACATAGTAGATTGACTCTGATACCAATTGTTACGACCTGAATTCTTATAAGTCTAAAGTCGCACCTACACACTTAACAGACTTGTTCATACAAGCCCAGATGGTACATTAGGCCCATAAGTAAAAAGACCTCATGTTTCATCAAAAAGAATTTCCAATAGTGGCGGATCCCTTCCATACTTATAAACCACCAACTCTCCAAATAGTTGGTCGATGTGAGATTGTAACAAAAAGTTGTTTCCCTATTCAACAAGTAGTTCTTATGTGAATTTGTGATTCAATTAATGGAGGCTACCCTTGATGATATGGCGTGTCTTGCCCAATGGTGAGACTTGCCTTGCCTATAAAGAGCACTTTTTGCCTTGTTTGAATGGCTTTTACACCTATTTGAGTTTGAAAGATGGCTTGCATATCGTGCCAGTTCTAGTTAGCAAGCTTAGGATAGAGACAAGGAGGTTTATTTAGAGACATGTTAAGCAGATATGCAGTTGGGACCTTGGAATTTTTTTTTTTATGTTAATATATTGTGAACTCTCTCTGTGATTATGGGATTGGGATCTAAAGTTGTGGAAATTTTGGATCTATGTTATGATAAGTAGGAAATAAATCCCATATTTCTGATAATTTATCGTTTTGATTGAGAAAAACAACCTGTAGACAATGACTTTATTTCTCCAGCTTTGAGTATGGTTGTGTTCGGTGAGAATTTTTTTGCTTCCCAAGGAGATTTCTGCTTTTTGGAAGCCATTAATAAATTGGCAAGTTATGCCTCAACTGAACTTTAAACCCAAATTCCTTGGCTATTGGCTTTATCAATAGTTACTTCTTTCTCTTGCCTTGTAGTTATATGGATAAGGTATATGATGCTTTGGCTGAACGTGTTCTTCCTACAGCAGCAGCAGCATCAAATCCTACTCTGAAGTAAGTTCTAGTCATTTGAATGAAGAAATAATGTGTATTTGATTTTTTTTTCTTGTTATTGCTTTGTGAGATCATATGTGTTCTCTCTGTTTGTTTTGCTTTATTTAGAGCTGAAGTTGTTTAAAATAACAAATTCAGCTTTTAATAATGTAAGGAACATCAGCATTACAATTATGTATATTGTGAAGCCTCCTGCTCTTCTTGGATCCTTCCTCTTCCTCTCTCTTGCCCCCTTCCTCCTTCCCTCCCTCCCTCCCTTTCCACACATGAGTATACAATTTATTGCTTTTGAAAATAAGTTCTAAATTGCTTTTCTAGGGTTTTTATTTGCATTCTTGGTTGAAACTCAAAAATATTTATAACTGGCAGAAAATAAAAGAAATTCCGTTAGAGTGGAACTTCAAAATGTATAGACTACATTTTATACAGTACAAAATCTGCCTCAATCAATGTTTAATCTACTTCAATGAAGACTTGGATATGTTGGTTTGTTACATTTTTCAGGTTATAATGCTCTGTGGACTGTGTCGGAACTTTTGAATTAAATCTTTGGTTTTGTATTTGATCTTATGAAGAGTATAATTGTTTTGAACTTATTTTCTATTAGTCAATAAAGAAATCTTCTTTTCCCCCTGCCTAAAATGCATGAAGGCATATTGTAGGCTTGGCTGGTCCACCTGGTGCTGGAAAGAGTACTGTAGCTTCTGAAGTTGTGCAACGCATAAATAGATTATGGCCCCAAAGAGCTTCTTCATTTGATTCTCAAGTTAAGCCTCCAGATGTTGCTGCAGTTCTTCCCATGGATGGCTTCCATCTATATCGTTCCCAGCTTGATGCAATGGAGGTGAAGCTTGCTCAATGTTTAGTTATTGGAATGTTTCGGTGTTTTATGGTGCTAATTAATGTCCTTTATTCTAGGATCCAGAGGAAGCCCATGCAAGAAGGGGAGGTGAGCTGAAGTATTAAAATTTTTCCTTTTAAAGCTATTATTACCAGTTTAGTTGTTGATCTTCCATTCAAAATTCAGCTCCATGGACATTTGCTCCAACTCTACTGCTTGAATGTCTAAACAAACTGAGGAATGAGGTGAATATACATCCCTATTTGCAACTTACAAATTTTAACGTTCTTGCCGCTGTTTGGCAACATATACTCTTATTTAGGTCTGTTGCAAGTTTAAATTGCCAGTTTTTGTTTTTAATTTGCAACAAATTATTTTCAGGGTTCAGTTTATGCTCCATCATTTGATCATGGTGTTGGAGATCCTGTTGAAGATGATATCCTTGTGAGCCTTCAGTAAGTAATCGAATTCTTTCACATGTATAATTGGCTGTTAGTGGGAACTAAAATTTCGTAAATTAGTTTGCTTGTGGAAACCTTTTGTTATTCGTGGATTCTGATGGTTGATGATAAGCATATGCATATTGGCCAATAAAATATGATGCTTACTCAAAATACCTTCGTAAAGCTGAAAAGCAATATGATCACTTGCTTGGGATGGATTGGGGTGCCTGACAAAAGCTAAGGGCTTAGTTGACCTTACTAGCCACTGCCAAGGGCTTAGTTGTGCAATTGAATTGGGATATTAATCATCTCATTAAACTAATACATGTAAATACTGTCTGCAATCTGGAAGCATGTTACGTAGCAATTTTGGTGAAATCTCTTCCTTGATATAATAATTGTTGTAAATAAATGCTGAGAATTAAAGATAAAAGATGTAGCCTGTGATGTGTCAATAGAGCTTATTTTCTTTCATTTTGCAGGCACAAAGTGGTCATAGTTGAAGGAAATTATCTGCTGTTGGAAGAAGGGGTTTGGAAGGAAATATCATCTGTTTTTGATGAGAAGTGGTAAGGTTATCTTCACACTTGACAATGTTATTTATGGTGAAGACCAGAACTAAGATGCAGAATTTTTTTTTTTTGTTATTTTGAACTTTGAACCCAATCTTTGTACACCTGACAATTGACATTGTGAATATCTCCTTATAATTCAAGTTTCTGTTGGTGGGTGCTTTTTATCTTGTGATTTGGCAATTTTCTGCATTGAGAAGGGTTCAAACATTCAACTTTTAGGCTTCTTTACGTGTGATTATCATCTCTTGATGTTGGCCTTGCTAGAATTAAGAAGTTCATTATTAAAGAAGTCAGTTATCATATCACATAGAGTGTTTGTTTGTTTTTTGCTTTTTTTTTCCTTGAATATTTATTTTGAATGATCAACCCAAATTCACTCTGAAAGCTACAACTATGGTGCTTATTGTTATGTTTGGAGAGAAATCTTTTCTGATTTATAAAATCCAAAATTGAGTACCCTTGGCACTTAATGCACATTTATGAAATTATCCAACTGCGTATCCCATCATCTTTGTTTTTGGAACTTTGTGATGAAAATTAAAAGTCTATTATACTTATCTTCCCTGAAGTTTAGTCAAGATACTGAATATATCTTGTACTCTTCTTTTTCTCAGTTAGGTAAATTTTACTTCTATTTTTATTCTATTCTCATAATCTCAGCCCAGGCATGTGTCAAGATTAACATGGCATAATTGTTCTTTATATTTTTGAACAAAGTACTCGATAAACTTGCCATGTCATGACTGGTTTCTGTAGGGCCTACGTCGACAGAAGAGAAATAAAATATAAAACTTGCAGTGAAAATTGATAAAATAGTAATGCAGGATATATTTGGTGATTTGATCAAAATTCGCAAAAGGCTAATATCAGCTTTCTTTGTGCTGGAAATCTGATTTTGATCGATGTTAGTAACAATTCAGAGTAATCACGAACAATGTTCTTTTTCTTGAAGGTTTATTGATGTAGATATTGAAACATCAATGGATCGAGTTTTGAAGAGACATATTTCAACAGGTATTTGGTTGTTCTCTATTTTAACCAATTAGCAATTGCTATGAGGGGATGGAGAAGAGATTATCTTCTATTTTCAAAGCTAATCTTATGTTGTATGGCAGGAAAGCCGCCTGATGTTGCTAAATGGCGGGTAAGCTTTTTTTTTATTTTGAGCCTCAAACTTGTTTGTAAGTAGTGGTTGATTTATCAGTGCTAGAAGTTTTCTGTATAGTTGATATAACACTAAATCCATCCTGCAGATAGATTATAATGACCGGCCAAATGCAGAGCTTATAATAAACTCAAAGAGAAACGCAGACTTAATAATCAAGTCAATTAATTTATGAAATCGTTCCTCTCAATGTAACAGGAAAGAAAAATGACTCAGATTGATTGAATTTGTGTATATTGCACTAAATTTAATGAAGGCGATCTTCTCATTTTGGTTTCATTTTTGAACTATTAATCAGCTTTGAAGCAAGTATGCCGAGATAAAAAGGAATCAGTTGGCCGTGTGTTGAATTAATTTCTTTTATTATTATTATTATCATTAATTTTCACATAAATTTGTGTTGAGTTTTGATTTTTGAACATCCTTTCTCTTTCCAAGTGAAGTTAGAAATGTTTAGTCAAAGAAAAACAGTGGAGGAAAATTTGAGGGGCTTATTTTTTGGTATATTAACATGGTTCTGGATTTTTTTCTTTATAATATTAATTATTTTTAATTTTAAAATTTTCAACTAAGTATTCAAAAACACTAAGATTTGTTTGGTTTAGCTATTGAAAGTCGTAAATTATATCATAGTTTCGTATTTACCGTGTATTTTGGTCCAAATTTTAAAATAGCATTGCATTGTTTTTTAAGTTAAATGATTTGCACGTATTCACTGTATATTTTAGACAGAAACAATCATTGTATAATTATTTTTCTTCTTTTTTAAAAAGATAAAAAAAAAAAATTGTTACTCAATTGCAAAATTGTTTTAGAGAAAGAAAGTTTTTTAATTTGCATATTTAATTTTATTTTTAGTATTTTTTAATATTTTAATTATCATTATTATTGTTTATGATGAAAAATATTAGTTTGAATATATTTGTGGAATAAAATGGTTGAAAATAAAAATATTTGAACTAAAAATGAGTAATATAGAAAGGGAAAATCGAGTTGTGAAAGTTGAAAACGATGAATTTTTAATTTGCATATTTGATTTTATTTTTAGTATTTTTGAATATTTTAATTATCATTATTATTGTTTATGATGAAAAATATTAGTTTTAA
This sequence comes from Triadica sebifera, assembly GCA_023653625.1. Lineage (NCBI taxonomy): Eukaryota > Viridiplantae > Streptophyta > Magnoliopsida > Malpighiales > Euphorbiaceae > Triadica > Triadica sebifera. The sequence continues at coordinate 27,008,021 of CM042900.1, forward strand.
TATATTTATGGAATAAAATGATTAAAAATGAAAATATTTGAACTAAAAATGAGTAATATATAGAGAGAAAATTGAGTTGGTGAATATTGAAAAAATGAATTTGGTTGAAATAATGAACATATAAGTGATAAATTTGCAAGTTGTAAATGATGAAATTGTTAGTGATTAACCTGTAAATTTTAAATAATGAACCTGCAGTTTCTATATGATGAATCTGTAAGTTCAAAATGATAAACTTTCAAGTTATAAATGGTGAATCTGTAAATGATGAATCTGAAAAATTTAAACGAAACTGTACGTTGGAAAGTATAAACCTGCAAGTTATAAATAATGAATTTATAAGCGATTAAGTAGCAAGTTTGAAATGCTGAATCTATAAGTTTGCAATGATGAACCTAAAAATTGTAAACGATGAATCTATAATTTTAAACATTGAACTTTTAAGTTATAAACGATGAATCTGTAAATTAAAACTGATGAACCTATAAGTTATAATTGATGAATCTATAAGTTCAAAAACGATGAAATTATAAATTATAACTGATAAATCTGTTTTATATTCATTAATTTATCAAAATCCAATTTCAGAAAAATGCGCATTTTGTTTTTATTTCAAAAAACTACCAGCTACTATTTAAAAAAATTTGTCAAACATTTTTATATTAGTTGTTGGATAAAAAAAAACTAATAATTGTTTTAAACAGCTGAAACAAACACTTCATAAATATAGAAGGTAAAGACCGGCAGAAAAAACCAAATTGCCTAGTTTCCAAAAAAACAAAAGATGACAGCAAGTTAATGTCATAAAAGCCTTAAAACTTGTAATGTGAGTGGCATTAGAGTGAGAGACACAAACACATGAATGTGGTGCGCTGCATGATCTTGCATGTATTTAGAGTCCTCTCCTTTGGGTGCTATGTGAGACAGTTTAATTATTATTGTCCTCATCATTTAACATCTCTTCACTTGCTACTCTAAAGCTTATATATATATATATATATATATATATATTCAATCAAATGGTTTTTCATTGTATGAAAACAATTTCACCTCTTCTCATGATTAAACACAAACACAAATGCATATCGGCTCAATAGTATATAACCGTACGTAAATATTGATTTAATGACATTAGAAAGGTCTAAAGTATATTTAACTGTAAGATCAATGATCAATTTATATATATTATTATAAGTTATATTAAAAACCTCTCAACATTTATGAAAATATAATTAAAATTTAGTAAGATCAATATATATATATTTTTATAATATTATTCTTTTTTTCTTGAGTAAAATATTTATTTGAGAGTTTTAATTTACAAATTAAACTTTCCAAAAACTTATTAGTTTTATGCTAAACAAAATTTGAGAAAGTATTTTTTTTTTTAAAGTAGAGAGTATAATTAAGTTAAGAATTGAGGATTTGAATTTTTTTTAGCATTTCTAGCAGTGAACGTCGAAATATTCTTCTTGTTTTCAGAATTCGCAATAACTATACTTTAACTAGTGAAAAAGTAAAATAAAATAAAATTTGCCACGAATAGAAAATTATATGTCCCAGTGACAAAGAGGCTTAACTACTCTCCAAAAATCTGAGTTTGAATACGACCCAAAAAAAATTAATAATTCTTTTTGGTACATAAAATAAGAGGATTATCTCTTTTGTAAATCTTCATTAAAAATTAACATATTAAGAAATATATTCCAATGGGCATGAATAAATGCTCCATAAACTTGCACATGATATTGTTCCCTCCTCCAATAGGTCATGGGTACATGTCCAATGCCAAAGTCTAGCCCATGAGAATTATATATAACCATAAAAATAATTAATTTATGTAGTTATATATTTATTGTAGCCGAAATTATACACAAATATTAGAATAATGAAAAAAAAAGAATAAATAATCGAAGGAGTTGAAGCAAAGAATATTAACTTCAACAAACAGTGTGTTATTATAACCATTAATTGATAGACAAACCATTAACACTAAACGAACAAGCAGACATAGCCAAGTCTTAGAACTTAAAAAGAGTAATTAGTGTTCCTGTCCACAATAATTAATACTTAATTATCTCACAAATATTATATAGTATGTATAGAGAGATATATAACAAACCATAATAATACAGAAAACAACCCTAACAACTTGCTCGATCCATCTGTATGTTTTTTTAGTAATCCTGCTTCTCGATTCACACTGATCAAATGAGCAGACAGTTGTTGGTCACTGCTTCAGCTTCTGTTCTTGCGTTTTTCCATGGCTCTTGGTGCTGAAATTCCAAAAAAGAAAATAAAAAAAAACACAATTAATTAATTAATTAATTAACTTGTTTCAGAATTAGTAAGATCAAAAGAGATAAGAAAAATCAATTAATTGTTAACCTAATTAAGAGTGTCATCAACGGGAACACCTTTTAAGAAAGAATTAATAATAAGACAAGGTAGTTTAATTACTAAATTATTGAAATGGTTTAACCAATTGTTAAGTTTACTTTTGCTATTCTCCTTTTTAGAGCTGGTTAATTTACTTTACTTTTTTTTTTGGAAATATGTATCCTTATTTAAACACTGCTCATAACTTCATTTATGAATTAAACCGATAATAAAATGTCATATAAATTAATTTTCATATTTAATAACTGTTATGCAAAGATATATATATACTGACCGAGTCCAGTGGCCTCGGTTCCTTTCATTATACGCAGTCGTTTGCATGATTCCACAAACATCCTGCGTGGAAATAAAAGCAAATATTAGTATTAATTAGCTAAAGATAATTATGAGATATGTACCCAAAAAAAAAGATAATTATGAGTTCCCTTAAGTTAATTAGGTAATTAGAAGATAAATGTAAGAACTTACTCCCATGGGACATCACCAACCAGCATCCAGTCACCATCCTTATCTTCATAAGTAGGAACATAGTCAGTGCCATTAAGAAGATCTATGAGCTTGCTCTCATTCAGGAAATCTTTCATTCCTTGGGATCCACAATTTCCTAATATTCAATCACATATGTAATCATAATTAACTCACCAATAATTAACCAATTATGAAAATAAATTAAGAGAAAGCATGTGAGAAATTTTCATTTATTTATAGTGTTAATTAACCAATGAGTTTCTAATCTAATCAGAACCTGTTATGTATATGAATACTTTAATTATCTACATGGCAACGTTGTGATTGGATTAGTTAGCGAAATCTTTGATGACAAAAAAAAAATTGATATCGGAATTACCAATGGTGAAAGAACTGAACATTTTGGCAAGGGCATCAGAGAGCTCCTGGTAACTCTTGTACATGTTTAAGTCAACCTTGCGGAGATAAGGAGCACCATCCATGCTGACCTTCACAAAGGTTGCACTGCTGGCGCCGGCACCAGCGAGCTTCTCACACTCCTCGCTGCTGCTCTTTTGGACCGCAAACATGTTCTTTCTAAAAGATCGAACTGGTGGCCACCCTACTACCTGCGCCCTAAAATTTTCATAATATATATCTTCACTCCCTTTTCATTTAATTCTTCAAAATAAAATTCTACCATATATTTTTTAATTTGTTATATAATATATTTTCCATTATTTGTTGTAAGAGTTTGTTATATAAAAAATTAAAGAACAAAGAGTTGATTTATATTCATATATATTCAAGATCTACATCAACTTTTACTGCCTTCAGCTAATATGTAATAGCGGTAGACTAAATTGTCCTAATTTACTTAATCTGTAATCTTATGAAACTGAAAAAAAGTTTCGTCACGGTTTCTAATGAAACATTCAAGATTGCTATATAATCATAGGATTGCAGAAAAAGTTACAAAAATGGGTAAAAAGGGAAAAAATATAAAGAAAGAGGCTAATATTTACTTAAAATTCAGTAAAGACACATGCTGAGATAAAAAAGAGTATGTTAGTTGAAGTAAGGAATATAAATTGCTAACTTTCTTTTTCCCACTAATTACTATAAATCTAAGTTCTTTGTTGGGTTGAAGATTAGCCTAAAACCAGAAATGACAATAAGGGAAAGATTGTGGAGACAAGGTTAACCTAAGACTGATATATCTTACCTAATCATATATAGACAAAAAGAAAAATGAATGGAGATCACAATTTTTTTTCAAAAAAAAAGGGAAAGAATGTAATATCTTACTTAGCTGGAGGCTTTGCTGGATCAACGACGGAGAAAAGAATCTTGTCTTTTTCAAAATTCTTGTTCTTATTATTGGGATCCATCTGATGATGAGCTTCTTTTTCCTGCTTTGAAGAAAGAATGTTGAACTTCAAATCCACAGTTTCAGAGAATCCTCTTTTCCTTGCTGCTACTTCTCCTTCATTGTTATTTCCTGGTAAACCTAGCCTTAGCTCAGTCTCCATAAACCCCATCTTTGCCTTCTCTACTTCCATTATCACTTCTTCTAAATTCTCCTTCTGATAGCTCTCTCTCTAACCCCACCTTTTTATTTTTTATTTTATTTGGGCTTATTCTCTCTCTAGCTTTGAGTTATTGAATTTTATGGTGCTTGAATTGGTGTTTTTGAGATATGCTAACAATACAACAATGGCAACTAATTAAACGAGGGAAGGTTTGGGGAAAGAGTTTATGATGTTGGTCTTTACGGGTTATTAATATATGGATGGGGGAGGTTTTTTTTAACTTTTTTAATTATTTTTTAGGTCCGGTTAAATGGGAAGTTGACACGTGGACGTTTGTATGAGCTGGAATTTTGAAACTTTGCTGGTGTAAGTGACGACATGGCGATGCTTGGGTTTCCATGATTGTTAGTGAATTTGTTGGCTGCTCTCGCCATTTTCACTGTGGACTTGCTCCCACCTTATTAATTAGCTCTAATTTTCAGATCAAGGATTAGAAATTTATGGCCTAGTGCCAATTTTTAAAAACAAGAATCCCACTTCAATCATGAAGAAGAGAGAATATTAAAAAAAAAATCCAATTAAGTTGAATTAATTTAACTTAAAGATTGTCCTTGTAGTAACATTCATAATTAATATATGCTTGGCTCTCTAGTTATATATACTTTACAAGTGAACTAATTTTAAAGAAAAAGAAACTAAAATCTAATATTAACGCTGAAAGAGAAGCATTCAACTTTCCAAGATCATTTCACTATTGCTTCATGCATGAAATTTGGGCTGGCAGACTACCAATTTTGGTAAGAATCAATCCAAACATATGTTTTACCAAAATTTCCAATAATTATTTCAAACTAATTCAGTTTATTAGTCAATTCAACTTGAATAGATTTCCATTTGTCAAATCAAGGCACTTCATCTGGTTTATGCTTACTTTAAAACATCATTCTTACAAAACTTTAAAAAAAACGATTTGCAACCTTATCCTCTCTAATAATTATATCTATTATTCTTCTCCATTTCCTCTATTATTCTCCTTTTTTTCTCAATCTTCTTGCCTCATGTGATTTCAACCTTTTTGTTTTTGGAGAAAAAAAAAAATTAAATGGACTTTTTTTTCCTCCATTTTGAAATTATTTACTACATTTGTCGATAACAATGTGCATTACTACTACCAATAAATTAAACATATATAATGATAATCACATAATCTCAATTTTCTTCTTATGATAAGTTGAGGAAAAATTAGAGAAATACCACATATATATTTTTAAATTTGGGTTAATTTTTGATCAAGTGAAATGGTCCCTGATTGAGACAAGAAATAAGAAACATTCCTAAGAGAATAAGCAGGATGTACTTATCGAAGTTATGAGCAAATTTATTAGAAGGTGGTTCTGTGGCTTAATTTAGATCCAATTCATGTTCTGTGGCACATAACATCTTGCTAATTATGAACTTTTCAAGATAAATATCACCTTCTACATTTTTTTTAGCATACCAACATTTTCAGACTGTGCCCTTTAGATCTTATGTATTATAAGATCTACCGATTTCTTCTTTTTTTTTTTTCCTATTCACTTAGATATTATGTTGATGTGGCTTGAATTTAAGTGGATCTAAATTGCAATCCAATTTAGATCCCTTGCGGTGCGGCTCGAAAGTGAGAAAAAATGATGTTTTGTATTGGTAGTGGAATTCTGTTGTTTACTTATCCAATTAGTTTTAAGTCAGTTGAATTATGTAATCACAATTTAGTTTGAAAAAATATTGAATTTTTTAAGTTTTATTGGTTTTAGGGTTTAAATTGTGATTGTACTTAATTTTATTTATTATAGTAGAAAACTATTCGCTATCTTACCCATGAATGTAAGCATTATTAGCGGAACTACGTAAATCTTGTCTCAATTTTTTTTTTTCTCTTTACTTTATGTGATTTTGTGGCATTAGATATTTTTCACTAACATATTTTTCACAATATATAAAATGAGCCCATCTCTCTTTCTTTTTCTTGAATTCAGGATTATATATCAAAAATGATAATTCTTTATTGACTCCAAATAAACCAACTAATTACCCAAAATTTTGTTGGTTAAGCGAATGAATCTTGAAATTACATGCATTATCAATAGCAAAATTTGGACATTTGTGCTCTATTATTCTTTTTTTTTTTTTTTTGTCAACTAACATCTCTCTCTCTCTCTATGTATATATATGCCCTTGAGTTCCATTTTTGTTATAAATGAATTAATACATAGGCATATATATATATATATTGAGGAATTAATTAATTAAGTATATCCTTGTAAATACGTACACCACAAAATGAGTATTTAAAAAGCAGAAACTGTATCTTCAAATGTGTGGTTCAGATTTATTTATTAAAGTGTACATACAAACTAAAGCAGAAAGATATAAAAGCAGCAATTATTTGACAGGAACTTTCAACTGTAGAATTAGTATACGCACAAAATTGTGTGTGGTGTTCGGCCGCTGTGTAATGTTGGTCTATAATTGCATGCACAGTTGCACACATGTAGCCCATGTTCATAATCTGCAGTTTCTAATGGGCAATATAAATCATAAAACCTTCAAAAATTAGACTATATATATATATATATATATATATATATATATATATATATATATATATATATATATAAAACGGACCATTATGTCACAGAATTATAAAAAACTAAAAGAAGCTGACAATTTTGAAAAAAAATTAGAATTTTCATATTATATATGTACATATTCTCAAAATAGAAAATACTATGTATAAGTTGTGACCTGGCAAAAATATGTTTGGATGTTTGGATGCTATAGAGAGAGAGTGAAAGAAAAGATATTTGTATTTTTTTTCTATATTTAAAAATGAATTTGTACAACAATATATATCAGTGTTGTGTGCCGTTAGTAAAAAATATATGTACATTTGAATTGATACAAATCTTTTCAACAAGATTATCATAATATTTTAAACATATAGGTTATCTTTATCCGTTGACACCTTAAGCTGATAGTAGTCGATGAGTTAATCGAAACTTATCTCGATGTTTAAATAATTGATACTTTGACAAGGGCTTAGTCATGATATCGGCAATTTGGTCGGCAGTTATTCAAAATTGAATGGCTAGTTAACCCGATGAAACTTGCTTACGAATGAAATATAAATCCAGCTCAATATGTTTAGTGCAAGTCTAGAGACTTGGATTGGATGATAGGTAGATAACTTTGACATTGTCACACCATAGCAACGATGGCTTTGGAAGAGTGATGTGAAGTTTAGTTAATAGAGAGCGCAACCATATTAATTTTGTTATGGTGTTGGCAATTACCTTGTATTCGCTTTCCGTTGATGATCACATTATGGTAGGTTGTTTCTTGGCCATCCATGACACCAAATTATTACCCAGATATATGGCATATCCGCTAGTTGATCTCCCATCATTTGGACAACCTTTCCGATCACTGTCAGTAAAATATTGCAATTGTAAATTGTGAGATTCATAGAATGATAGGGAAAGATTGATTGTGCTCTTGAGATACTGCAAGACTCGTTTCACTGCTTGCCAGTGTGCATCCGTCGAACAGTGTATATACTGGCATAATTTATTGACGGAGAAAGCTATATGTAGGCATGTGATGATGATATATTGAATGGCTCCCATGGTTTGCCAATATACCTCACCATTGTTTAGTGATGTACCAAAATTTTTATAGAATTAGTGACATGGCCATCGGGGTATGACAAGGCTTGACACCACTCATGTTAATTTTGTCCAACAAATCCATGATGTATTTCTACTGAGATAAGAGTAGGTCACTGGAGTGATTGATTACCTCAATGCCTAAAAAGTAATTCAATTGTCCTAAATATTTGATTAGCAACTCAATTTGGAGGGTGGCAGTGACACCATCGATCAATGTTGAATTTGAGCCTGTAATTATGATGTCATCAACATAAATAAGGAGAAAGATTTTGTTAGCACCAGAAATCTTAATGAAAAGAAAGTTATCGGCTTTGGAGCTTTAAAACCCATAAATATGTAAGAAACTTGCTAAATGATTAAATCATACCCAAGGGTTTTGTTTTAATCCATAAAGAGCATGATGCAAATGACAAATATGGTTAGGAAAATATTTGTTTACAAATCCTAGGAGTTGAATCATATAAATCTCCTCTACCAATAAACCATAAATAAAAGCTTGACTTAAAGCAGTCCAAACTTGATGAGAGGAGGAAATGTAACGTCCGTAATTAGGACCTATAAGTTATGTTATTGATTAGTAAGAAATGGAGAATTAAGTGGAGTTTTAGAATTTTGATGAGTTGCTGAAATCTGATATTTCACCCCCACGACAATGAGTATCAAGGCCGTGAATATTAGATTTTAATACACATACATGATAAGGTTCTTCACGACTGTCCGGTTCTAGAGGCTTAACCCATGAAAGATGAGTCACGATCATAAAGTCTGGACAGACAGAGCAGGTGAGACAGTAACATTTTTCTCTTTGTCATTCCCTTTAAATCCATTTCCCACTCCCTCTTAACCAACCAAATACGCAAATCTTATCTTCTTCTTCCTCCAAACTCCATCTTCTTCCATTAGAGAAACTTGAAAAATCAGTATTTCATAAAGAAAAAATGAGAAGATGGAGGTTGAGAGTTTAGAGGAAATTTTGGTTTTTCTTTTATGGACCTTGGTTCGTTTTTCAGAGGCTAAAATGACTTTTTTTTTCATCCTACTAGGACATGGAGAGAGTGCTAAAAGTCCATCTCAAGAGAGATGACAAACTTAAAGAGATCAAATTTTAGTCAATCTTTATCCTAGGTATAAGGTTTATACATAACAACACTTAAGACAAATATTTTGTGTTCCTATGTTAGTTGCTTTAAATGCATGATTTAAATGATAAATGAGTAGATAAATGGTGAAATATAAGATTAATATGCCTGGTAGAAAATTTTGTATGAAATTGATTAGATTGTGATGTTTGAGGATCGTCTCTGATTAATGTTGATGATTAAAGATGATATGGTAGTTATATATAACTTGAAAGTATGTTGGAATGTTGATAGGGTAACTGACATTAGTCAACCATAGTGAGTATTGTATGTGAAAATGACATGATTTTTTATGCTCTATTTTTCTAAAAAAAATTCAAATTCACGACCGTAAAGGGTGGGTTCACGGGCGTGAATATCGTGAAATACATTTTTATTGCTTTAACATATCCATTCAGAGGCAAATTTACGGTTGGATTCACACCCGTGAAGTGGTGATCATAGTTGTGAACGTATAATGATTCAGGGGTTTGAATCAAGACTTGTTTTACGGGGGAACTACCCGTAAAGTAGTGTTTCATGCCCTTAAGGTCGTGAATGGTTATTCACGAGCTTGAGTATGAGTATGTTTATAATGAAAAAGTTTATATGTTATTTTTTAATCGAAATTAATTCGTTGTGAGGCGGTAGATCTCGGTTGCATACTTATAGCATGGTGTGGACATATATGTTGTAAAAATGATTGTAAAAATTATGAGATTTATATAAAATATGGTAATAGATAATATGAATATATGCATGATAACATGATAAGCTCAATACTCTGACTCGAACTAAAGTTAGGATAGATAACATGTCATTGAAGGGAGAGTTCGGTACTGAGTGATTTATGTTGGTCATATATTGTGAAAGCCCAAAGGTTAGCGGACAGAGTGCCTCGGTAAGTTATATAATGTGAAGGTATAGAGATTAGCGGACAGAACGTCTTGGTGGATTATATATATATTTGAATGTCCAAAGATTAACAGACAGAACGTCTCAGTGAGTTATATATTTTAGAGCCTAAAAGTTAGCGAATAAAGCATCTCTGTAAGTTATATATTGTAAAGGCACAGAGATTAGCGGACAAAATGTCTTGGTGAATTATATATATATATTTGAATGCCCAAAAATTAGCAGACAGAGTGTCTCAGTGAGTTATATATTTTAGAGCCTAAAGGTTAGCGGATAGAGTGTCTCGGTGGGTTTAGTTACTCATCTTCATTTTAGTCTAGTTATGAGTAGGTGGACAAAGGTAAGATATTTGATAATATTATGTGTGGTAAAACACTTATATGGTATTGGATGACTGTTGATCTATCATGTAGTGATATGCATTATGTATATATAATTCTAATGACATATTATATAGTATACGAGGTAGTGCATATGTGACTTCTAGGTAAGTTGTCCTAGTAGTTCGGTGAGTATATCATGCATATTATGTTATATGTTGTTGTATGTTTTGCACGTTGTTATGTATCATTAGACACAATTTGCTTAGCGTATGAACTTTATATGCACATGTTTGGAGCGTAGGAGAGGACCGACAGAGGAGAACTTCTAGTGATCAAAGTCGAGAATATACAGTCGAAGTGGGTGCTACACTGTTGTATTTTATTTTTGGTTATTTTGCTATGAGTTTGGTAGTTAAAGCTTTACATGCTATATTTCAGAAACATGTAATTTTATAATTATTTATTTTATAAAATTTTGGATTTGTATATACCCGTATGATTTGTATTAAAATTTTATTTTATTGAGTTTGATTTCATAATTTTAAGAATATTTTTATTTTGTTAAGTCATCATGGTCATGGTACATGAAATTTTTAAAAATTATAATGTTTTAACTCATGTGCATTATGACATAGAAAAGACCTATGACATAGGGATACACTTCTTTGGAAAGAGAGAACAAAAGTCAAGTCATCAGTAATTGATCTTTGGTGAACCAAGTTTGATATCTTTGGCGAACAAGGTTTGATATGCTGGGTTGGGTATAAGTTCATTAGGATTCGAAAGGTTGGGAATGGTTTTAGTTGGGGCTGGAGTTGTGCCATCTATAAACCTCATAAGGTTTTGATAGTTAAGTAAAGGCAAAAACTGGATTTTCCATGCAAGAAAAATTTTGAAAGTGAGTTTGATAGCAAAAGTATGAGATGGAAAAGAAGAAATAGTTGCAGCAGCATGGGTGGTAGGAATAATAGCATTGTTGGTATCCAATAAAAAAAATGAAGGTACTTGTAAAAAGAGAGTGTTCTTTTCTATATTGAAAAACAAATTTATACAACAATATATATTAGTGCTGTGTGTTGTTAGTAAAAGATATATGTACATTTGAATTGATACAAATCTTTTCAATAAGATGATCATAATATTTTAAATACATGGGTTATCTTTATCTGTTGACATATGCAATATTTGAACTTTTTTTTTGTAAAACTTTTTTGCAGATTTACAGACAGTATGAAGTAAAAATTTTTGATTGAGTAAATTGTTAAATTTTTTTTAATGGAAATAATTTCTTTTTTAATAGAAGAATAATTATTTTGGCAATCATTCCAATGACTAGATGTGAATTGAACTATATGTTCTTTGGTATTTTTGACTTGCTTCATTATACCATCACATATCTTAGCTCTGAAGCATCTTTTTCTACTATTCTTGGAGCTAAGAGGTCTGTTACATGCAAACGTGAAATATTTTGAACTTATTTCTTAATATGCGACTATTTTGGTGTGTTCATCATACTAAGAAATTGAATTTTTCTTTAACCTATTATGCTAGAGTTTTGTTAAACTGCTAATGTCTGGATAAAAGTTTAAGACATAATTTAGACTACCCAAAAATCTTTAAAGTTGGGCTTTATGTTGGTAAATTTATTTGCAAATTGTAAAAATTTCTCAATGGGAGTAATCGTGTGTGCACGCGCGCATATATATATATATATATATATATATTCTATTTTTGTTATAGATTTTAGATGGGATACTTATTTATACAAAAGAAAAGTAATAAGCTAAAAAAGCGAAATAATTTGTGAAAGAATTAAAATAAGGTAAAAGAAAGAAGGTTGATTTTGATTATTGAAATTATTAACTTTTGCTTTCGAATGTTAAACAAAACAGCCGTGCTTAGCAAGCTAGTTTGCTAGGAAGAACTTCTATAGGTGAAAAATACAAAACGTTAATTATTGATGTATGATGTACAATTGTACTACATATAATATCAATCCACGATTAAGAAGGTTGATGCTAGCTAGAAGTAAAAATAAATTACATATTCTTCCTTTTTTCTTTTTTCTTTTTGATAATATTTAATCAAACAAGTACGAAAAATTCTAAACCTATACATGAAGTTCTTGTCAGGAATTAAGCATATATACTTTGAATTTTTTTCTTAAGAAGGTAATGTTTGTGACGAAATTAATTAGAGAGATTACAAGTTCATAAATTGGTGTATATTTTCTATATTTTGTATTAAAGAAAGAAAGGAAGAGGTCAAAAAATAATAGTTTATTTTTTAAACAAAAAAGACATTAATAATAGTTCGACTACCATCACTTACAATACTATATTAATTAATCAAGTTAATGAAAAAAATGACATATAAGTAAAATAATTTATTAAATACATTTTAATGTATTTGGTCCATGGTGGAATGAATTTAGTAAGAAACTGATTGTGTTAATAACTTGAAAATTACTTATCTAAATCCGGTTTATGAATTTTTTTATAAACTAAACTAGTGTCACATATACAAATTAATAATTCTTTTGTTTATATGATAGTCTATTATTAATTTGATCCATGAAAAAAGTCATAAATTAGATCTATGCAAATAATTTTTGTGTTAATAATAATTAATTTTTTACTAGACCCGTTCCACCATGGGTCAAAATAAATGAAATATTGTTTAATAAATTTTTTTACTTATATATTATTTTTTTCATTTACTTGGTCAATTATTTTTTACAATTGTAAGTAACCATATTCAAGTTTTTTTTCCTTATATGTGTGATCCTATTCGAAAGATTATTAGGACCGGAGTTTGAATTTAAATCAAAAGGAAAAATGCAATATCACATACAAATGCAACAAATTGATTAATTTACTTAATTTTTTATGTAGTTGATTAAAAACAAAAGAAATAAGTAGTAGCTAAATGCAAGGCATGCAAATTACGGTGAATAATTAGAGATGTAAACTGATGAAGCTAATTAGTTATTCGAACTCAATTCGTAAAATATTTGAATTCAAATTAAAATTAATTGAATCAAATTCGAGTAGTTTATCGAATCGAGTTTGAGTATCACAATACCCGACTAGTAAAATTTTCGAGTTTAATCGATTAGTTTTTTTAATTTATTAAATTACTTTTATAATCTCAGTATTTAAATATATTTGAAATTAATCGAGTTAATTTCGAATGGAGTCAGCTGAGTACACTATTTATTAAAATTTTTATTTGATTTAAGTTTTATCCAGTTAAATTCAATTAACTCGAATATTTTTCGAGTCAAATTTTAAATAATTAAAAAAAAAATCATTCAAATTTCAAAATTTTATTCGAATCGATTTTAAATCTTACACTGTTTTGACCCGATTATTGGAGTTTTTCATAATATAATATAGGGTTTGGAGTCCCTCGTAAAAATGATAATAAGGAAAAAAAAACTCTCATTTGATGATTGGTGGAGAAGAGTGGGGCCCAAAAGTTGAATGACATGTGAGTAGATTCATTAGAAGAAGGCATGTGAAGTTGTTTGGGTCATGGGGCTGTGTCGCCCAAGTGTCAAACCCTATCCCATGTGCGCCGCAGCAGGGCATCCCACTTATCCCCCTCTTCTCTTTTTTCTCGCTTTTCTTTTATATTATTATTTTTATGCAATAATTATTATTTTATTTAATTTCTTACTAATTACTTAATTATATGAATATATATATATATAGAACGCATCTCCCATGAAAATGTGCACACCCATTTATTAATATATATACACACACAATTAGGGTTTGGAAATCCTCTCTACTCTAGCATGAAGATCTACACTTGTTGAACTTAGATTATTTATGCAGAATCCTGACACTTGTTTGCCCTACAAAGAATCACGCATATAGGTAAAGGCCTCTTCAACCAACCCCAGATGATCTCTAACTGCACTCTCATATATATGTGATCATTTTTATCATCATCATCATTATTAGTATTATTATTATAACCATGTGTTTCCTTTTGGATAAATATAATGATTCAATGATTATTGATCAGAGTCCAGAGATATGTTTAGCTATTCTTTGGGCGGTGGTGGTTATATACGACTATTCTCATTTACAAAAAATAAAAAATAAATTTTTGTGCTCAAATGATTTTAGCTATGTTAAATATTGGATTCAGTTACATTTTTTTATTTTAAAAGTCAATTTATAAAAAAAAAATCATTAAAGGGTAAGTTTGATTCTTTAAATGCATTGAGTCAAATTTAATTCTTTATTCTAATTTTAATTAATACATTTTTTTCTGTATGTTTTATCTTTTTATTAGTATGTTTCTCTAAAAATATTTTTCTTTTTCCTTACAATAAAAACGATTAATTTTTTTTTATAAATATTAATTTGTATGAGATAAAATAAAATAAAAAGTAAAAATAAATAATCTATTAAATTTATAAAAAAAAATTATTATCTATATTTAGAGAATATTAAAAATACTTTTTAAATAAAGATGATTATTGAAGATGCTTTACTTAGTTAGGAATCAACCCCAAAATTAAAAAAAAAAAGAAAAAAAAAAAGAAAAACTTGCATATTATTACAAACTACTAGCCAATCTATCCCTTCTTTTAAAGCTAAAAGTAGCATGTATTTTTGTGTGATTATGACAATTATTTTAACCCTTAATTAATCACGTTAATTACGATATTAAAGTGCAATATTTTCTGTTGGTTTCTGAGCAGATCCAAATTAAGGATTAGTTCTTAAAAGATGCAAACCTCTTTTTGCATGCACACTTAACAATCGCACCAAACCCTAAATTAAAAGGAATAAATTAAACTTCTCTTAATTTCTGCACACATTTCCTCCCTTTTATCATTTGTTACCATCCTTCAGAAATTATAATTAATTTGATAGGAATTAATTTATTATTAATTCGATCTATAAATAATAAATAGATCTTAAAACATAATTTTAGCAATAAATTTTCTTTAGAACCATGCATCCAAAAATTGTAAATATATACGTCAGCCTGAATGAAGCTATCCGTACTGTGATAGTTTTATTTTAGGTGGAATTTGGGGAGCAATAATCTTCAAATATGTATGTTTTTATTGATTCATTTCTCTTTCATTAATTCTTATTAAGATTTTATATATATATATATATATATATATATATATATATATATATACATTTGCATTTACATTTACATTTTTTATCACAATAAAAATAGTATACGAGCTCAAAAATGCATTTCCGTTAATGAATTTAACGCAAATTAAGGAATATGATTTATTAATTCTCAAATTATTCATGATGATTAATTATAATTAAAATAGCATATAAATATTATAGTAAACATGTACGTTTGTGGATTTTCATGTGCCAATGATTATTTTGGCAATTCCCACTATCATTTCTGCAAATTGTAGATGTAAATAGAGGAAAGGCTCGTGCATTCATAAACCTATATCTGTAGAGGTTTATGATCTAATCAAAATTTGCTGCATTCAAGAATAAAAAACTAATCTATGCTGAAAAAAATCTAATTAATCTTGTTCTAATCATAATCAAATCGAATCCGAATAACCTGAAGTAACCGAACTTTAAAATGAATTTTGGTGTCATTATTTTAGGTAACTCAATTTGGTTCCGGTAGGGCTTTTTTTTTAAAAAAACAAATTCACATTTAAATTTCGATTCTAGGACTGATGATTTATCTGTAATTTAACTCTAATTATCAACCTTAATCAAGCCAAATATTTTAGTTTTCTCCCACAATTTAGTTTAGTTTGGATACTTTCAATTAGGAGCAAATTTTGAAAATTCATGTGATTAGGTTCGATTTGGATATTGACTTGAGCCAACCATTGAACACCCCTAAATGGAATTAGCTGTTAATTTTAGGGGCAAACATCGATCGGCTCGTCCAATAATAGAAACGAAATAACAAACAAGAAAAAAAAAATGGCAAAAACCTCACATCAAAATTGAAGTAAACTAGCTGATAAAAAATCATTAAGTTCGGTTCATTTATTTCAATATGGGCCTCAAATTTGCTTTGATTGGTAATTGTTTTTTAATGAAAATCCAATTCAGACTATTAATCTATTAATGAAAAGAAATTAATAAAGGAATTAGGAAATTAATTTTTTATTTAAAAAAATAATCTTATTAGGAAAGAAATTACTTTCATTAGGAACTATATTAATCCTTTCGATGAATTAATGTTATTAAGGAATAAATCGTACTAAGAATTTAAATTTTATTAGAAAATCAAACTTATTGAAATAAATTGTATTGTTCTATGATCATTTAATATATAGTAAGTAGTAACTGCTGGTAAATTTTTTAAGTAAACACTTTAATTTTTCGCTATCAACTATAATTAAGATATTAGCTATCAGTACTATTAATTATTTACAATCGTTAAATTAAACAAATCAACTTGCAAACTAGAAGCTCTTCTTGCATACCATAATGAAATCGACCACGAAATTAATAGTTGGATGATTTCACATGGTGATCAAATAAATCTTAATACATATTCCAATTGAAAAAATTTCAATAATAATAATAATAATAATAATAATAATAAAGGAAGAGCATTAAATTAATAAAGACAGAAAATACGTTCGTGTGGCGAAGGAAAGGTGAGCGAAAGCTGAAAATTTTGTGGCCGTGCGGGTGGCCAACAATACCAAATTGTTTTAGGGCTGTCCTGTGAGATGTGAGAGCGACTGCTTCTGCCTGCCTCATTGATTGATTGATTGATTGATTATGTAAATAAAGAAAGAGTTGGGGAGTAGCAATGAAAAATGAATGATTAATTAATGCCGAAGGTGATATAGATACCCAGATACCAACCAGAACTTATCTGGGCTTTGGTTTTGCGGGATATCTTGTCCCACTTTTTCATAGCCAAAATGGGCCCCCTTTTGCTTTTAACTCTTTCTTCTTATACGGATCTTGTGAATGAATGTTAGGTTTGGGGCTTTATCACCCATCCTATATGGGACCATCACATTTTGTTCTAATTACTATTCTTCATCCTCTTTCTTTCCATTGGGTCCCTTCGCCTTCTTATAGAGCTCACCTCACGTGTGATTCATTGCTTGTTTGTGAATCATACTTCACTTTAAAGTAAGATATAAGATAATTAAGAAGAGTTGATATTTTTGTTACGTGACTCTAAATATATATGCGTATTACGGCCATTTATACTGCAGTATAGAGATTTATCGACTAAAGTCTAAATACGGATAAATAAATGTACAAAATTTATTTTAGTATGAAAGTAAGATGTTTAATATGAATATTGAACTGAATTGATGAATCGTTGTGATTTCGTATTGTACATGTAAATCGAGACAACAAACTGAACTGAAATTTAAAATTTTTTGTCTAATAACGAAAATATAATTTAAGCATACCAAAACATATAGAATATTATTTTAAGATCATACGTGGATTTATAAGGTTAAAGGCTCTAATTTATAGAAATATGCTTTTAATATGGATTTACAATCCGATTTTTTGATTGGTAGTTAAAAATATGCGTTCACAATCACAATAATACTGATATGATTACAATTGAATTATAAATTTTGAAAACTGATAAGTTAAAAATCAGACTACAGATTAATTTTTATGGGCGTGATTTAGAAAATGGATTAAATCACAAAAATATAATTTTTGCACTGGTGGTTATTTTGCAAAATCGGAAAGATTATTTCGAAGAGAAGTTTTTTTGGAAATATTAATATATTCAATTTGAGAAAATAAGGTCATTTGAAATAAAGTCAAAAGTTAAAATTTCTTTTGGATTAATTGAAATAAAAACCAAAATATTTTCTTGTTTAATTTTAATTGACCAGAGGAACAAGAATTAAGCTAACTAAAATTAATTAGTCACTAATTGAAATATAAACGTTAAATTGGCTATTTATTTCCATTTTTTCATAATATTAAATTAAAAAAAAATAAAAAACTATCTTCTTTCTTCACACCCCTTCGTGGTCGAATCTCTCCCTCTCTTCTCTTGATTTTCTTTTAATTTATCTCATTAAATTCACATTATTCAAGTCTTTGGAGCAAAGATAATAAAATTTTGGATGAATAAAAGAAATAAATTAGGAGGAAAAAATTCATTTGTGGCAAAAAAAATTTCCTAAATTTTTAGAGGTAAGATTCCTTTAACTTTTTCAAATTTTTACGAATACGAGTTGCTCAAAGTGATTGTCTTGGTTTATTTTAATATTTTTTGTGAATTTTGTGTGGATTAAAAGTATGGAGAATTAGAATTTTGTAAGAAAATTATGGAAAAATTATATAAAAATAGAAAATAAGTAGAATAAAACATAAGGATGTTATATATGGTAATTTTTTGTGGAATTTTCATAAGTATTGCCAAAATTTTGAGAAATTATTTTGGAGGATTTTTGCCTTAAAATGATGAAAATGGAGTTAAATGAAGTGTTTGGAGATGAAAAATAAATTTTAGAATGGGAGAAAATTTTTAATAGGAATTTTGGTGAATTTTTAGATTTTTAGCTTAATTATGGAAAAAATTTATTGGGATCATTGAATATTATTGTGGTAAATTTGATGATGGAAAATGAGTTAAAGTGATTATAGAAATTTATTTGGAATTTTTGAACATTTTATTAAATTTATGGAAAATGGAAATTAAGCGAAAATAAAAATAATTGAAGACAATAATTTTTGAGAAGAAAATTAAAGAAAATAAAATATTATAAAAAATAATATAAGAAATTTTTAATCGTATTATAAAGTATGTCAGCGACAGATAATCAAATTATGCCTAAAAACATGTGTAATAAGAAAAATTTTCGTTATAGGATTTCGTTATATATGAGAGTGGAAGATAGTTCAGAGATGTTAATTTTGCTAAATTTTATATTTTTTATGCCTTGATAATTACTTAAAAATTATTTTTTATTAGATCTTACTTCGAAATAGATGTCAATTCGAGATAAAGAGAAAAAACCGACAGACACCGATAAAGTATAAAGAGGTTAGTACAATTGTTTTATAATATTAGTCATTATTTTTTATAATTAGTTTTCTGTAAATTATGAAATAAAAAAATCTTATGTTTAAATAATTTATAATATTATATAAAATATATTTTATATGAAAATTTTGAATTATTGAATTTGGTGTTTATAATATAATTTGCGGTTTGATTAGGCCCAATAAAAGTCCAAAATATAAGGTACGAATAGCATGTGTGGACTGAGGGCCACATCTTTCCATTAATGTTAAAAAAACCCATCGCACGGTTCAGTTCCCTCATTCCAAATTCCAATCCAAGCTCTATAATTGAATTATATTTCCGTTTCATTTATTGCCCGCAAAACCCGCTTACTTACCCACCTGTTAGGGAGCAATGACCAATGCTACCTTCTTTACTTCATCTACTTCTTTCTCTTCCAAATTTATCACTTTTATTTATCACTCACTATATAGTCAGTCAGTATAATTCAATTATTATAAAAAAAAAAATTATGTCAATTTTGATGAACATAACTATAATTTTGAATATACCTTATGAAATATAATTGGTTATTTTAGCTGTGGTGAGATTTGAATACTAATATCAACTTCTAATGTGACTTCTTGTGGTAGGCAGTACTAGGCACTTGTTCTTTCTTTTAAATACCATTTTCAATAATATAACCAAATTATATATATGATAAATCAAGAATAAGATTCAAAATTTCCCTTTCACCTTACCCTTATAGCACATCATCTTAGAATAAAAATAAATTTATTATTGGTAACTAAAATATTTAGAAATAAGATTCTTATTTATATATAAGAATTTATAATATCTTAAATTTATTGATATAAATTATTTTTATATTTTTTTAAATAAAATATTTTATATTTCTAAAATTATCCTCAATAAAATTAGATTGAACATAAAAATAAAATTTCAATTTCAATTACATGAACATATATATACCAGACATGTCATTAATGTCTTTTTTATACGATTTACTATCCATTTTTTTTTGGGAAATATCTCTCACTAAACGTTGTAGTTGGGATTAATTAATTGGAATGTAATACTAATTTGGCTTATCTAATTTTATGAGTAATTTGAAGAAATTATTTCTTTTTACCTCTATTCCAACGAAAATTTTACATCTTTT
Organism: Triadica sebifera; assembly: GCA_023653625.1. Lineage (NCBI taxonomy): Eukaryota > Viridiplantae > Streptophyta > Magnoliopsida > Malpighiales > Euphorbiaceae > Triadica > Triadica sebifera. The sequence continues at coordinate 27,028,628 of CM042900.1, forward strand.
TCTTTTGATACATAAAAAAATTACATCTTTAATTATATTCCTAGCAAATAATAAATTTTTAATTGATTGTGGTTCAAAATTGGGCAAGGTACCACACACAAAAATATAATGAAGTGGGGCACTAAAAAAAGGAAGCACGGAAGAAAGAAGCATTGCCATGTTTTCCATAGAGATGAAGCCCATGCCCATACCTATAATCAAATTAAAGTCAAATATTAGTTGTTGAAAAAAGAGCTGGCAGACCCTTTGCATGTCTATAAAACTTGGAATGATATGGCCCCCCCAAAAAAAAGTGAAATTGGCAATACTATGGTTTTATTATATTCGTTAAATATTAAATAATAATAATAGATGCCAGAGGTTTAATTCTAAAAATCGGTTGGTTCAGCAATATTATAGTGTCGTGAGCCATTTAATTCGTCAATGGCTGCCCATGCATCTTTTATATTTGTAGGCCATAAGTGAGTTGGTATTTTGGTATGGTATAGACTATAGAGGCTAAAGCGCGTGTGTGTTTGGGATTATGTCGAAGAATAAAAGGCCCACCTTCGTTGGGATTGGCTCTAAGTTCTCTAAGAGTGTCATTTCGAACCGGCGAACAGAGTTGGGTTTGGCTGATTTCTGACCAACTAGCGGAGTTGGCGATTATGTACCCATTGCTTGGATATGCCTCTCCCTACTTCCACCATTACTTCCTTTTTCAGTTTTAATTTTTAAAAGTTTAAATTTGCTCTATTTTCTATAATTCATTTTCTAACAAAATTTATTTTTTACCGTTAATCTAATTGGTTTGACTAGTTACAAGAACTCCTCCGATTATCTAATTAGCTATGAAGTTTTTACAAGCCATATTTCGCATTGCATTTTGAAAAAAATAGTTTTTGATTTTTTTTTAATTTTAAAAACTGTTTTTGAAAATAATTATAAAAAACTTAGAAAAATTATTCAATTAAATCAAAAAAATTCTAAATATATATATTTTTTTTGACACCAAAGAACACCGATCAAAACACCAAAAAAAAAAAAGGTTAGGATTGGACCAGAATTTGTTAAGTCAATAATTGATTTTTTTGAGTAAAAGTATGAATGTAAGTGCTTCAGTAGTATGCGTGTCTGAATAGTCTTCTATGAATTCACTTTATGTCCGGGTGACTGAGTATAATACTTTTGTTTTGATTAATAATATTGAAGTCTGTTAGTTTTAAGTAGGAGTAAACTATTGTCCCATGTTATAGATTCATCCATATATATAGTTTGTACTTTTATTTTGATTAACATTGAATTCTTTTTTTTAATCAAGAGAGCCTTTGATTTAGAAGTTTGGGGCATTAATGGATGGTTACTTCTTATCTAACACTTCTTTTTAAAGGTGTTTAGTAAGATACTCCAATATATTAGCAGTTAATAGTTGATTATGGTCCCAATTTATTACTGATTTCAAAACTTTATATTGAAATTTTTTTCTTATCACACAATAGCTAATTGAATTTTATTTTTTTTATTTATACAATCAAACTATATTAATTTTTCAAAATTTATTAATCGCAGCATATTTATTCTCTAAGTTAATTTTTTCAATCAACAAATGATTTATAACTACAAAATAATAATAAATTAGTTATAATGTTGATATATAGTTTTCTATCATATATACATAAATTATATTTTTTTAATTATTATATATTTTATTATTAACAATAAACATCATTTTTAATGGTCATTTAATTGTTAAATAGTAATAACTAACATATTTTTATTAAATTCACAAGTTTTTCACAATTAGAATATCAATTAGCTATCAGTTATCATCAGTATAGCTGAATCAAAGGAGCCCTAAATATAAATATTAGCGTTAGCCATGTTATACATAGGTGAAAAAATTCTAATCAATAGAAAATAGAAAGGTGGAAGACGAAATATTTTTGGCCTCTAAATTACTCACCGTTTTGTATGTTGAAAACTGTTTAAGGCATTAACTTTTATTTTCATAAAAATCGATTATTTTTAATTCGGAGTTACTCTATGCAATCCAAAAAGGCCGCCTATATTTGGGTCCTTGATTACATTACATCGGTGAAAACAAAAAAAATTTAAAACTAAATGAACATAATTTAGTATTATCGACTAACATTTCTAGTGGACAAAGTCAGAAGTTTACATAATTAAATTAATGATAAGATGTTTCTATTTTCAAACCACCGGCCCAGCCATGATAAGTTGATAAGCCGTGTTCCACAATTAAGAAAATTCGTAACATCTATATATAATTAATTGTAAAACGACCAACAAGACCTAAACTCGTGGAGGAGATTTTGAAGCAGTAACCATCATAAATATCACAATCCCATTTTTATTATATATTCCATGTAGCACCAAATTGTTTGTTGTACATACCCATCCATTAATTAATTGCAAAATTGAGAATAAACAAAATTTTCTTTTATCTAATTTAATGGTGATTTTTACACCATAAGTCTTAAATATTTGAAGATCATGTCCAAGTCTTTGGTTATGGGGTTCCCTCCCAACACATGCATGCAAGCATTAGATGTGTGAGATTGGTTAATTAAGAGTGTTTATATATATAATTCTATTTTTTATTTTGATATGGGTATCTTAGCTTATTTATTCCATAAAAGGGCAAATAAAAAAGAAAAAGGGAAAAAAATGAAAAATAGAAGGAGAGAATGACAATGCCACATGGCATTGCCATGTCATGTAAGTAAAAATCAAATCAATTCAGAGAAAGAGGGTCCCATTATTTTTAAAACCCACATGGCCATGCCCTTCCAATCAACGACATCCACGTGAGACCCAATGGGTCACATGGTATGTCCCAATCGAACCTCGCGATCCAACGCTTGTGTCTCGCTTCTCATGCGTTCCCATCAAAGCCGTTGATTCCTGATCCACAGTCTTCAATACCATCGGCTGTGCTTGTCTCTCGTTTGTCCCCCATTCCTATGGTGTTCTGGCTCCCAGATCTGTTGCTGTCCAAATATTATAAATGATTTTTACCCCACGCTCAGTCCTCAGCGCGTTTTCATTGGGTCCCGTTTACCGAATACAGCTCATTGGTCACTTTGCAAGCACGTGCGGGAAAAACACGTGGGGGAGTTATCAGTTGTCACTAAAGAAATTCATGCACGAAGAGAAGAGAAGAGAAGAACTCACCTAGATATTGTCCCTTACTAATCAATCAACCTCTATAAAAACAATTTTCCATTTCCAATTTCTCATCAACCCAACCCACAGTTTCTCTTCAAGAATTTTCCCGGAAAATCACTTTCTTCAAAATTTTCATTAAATTCAAGGATTTGGATTAAGATTTAAGAGATCATCAATGGCATATGAAGGAGATCATCTAAAGGCAACGGAGCTAAGATTAGGGTTTCCGGGGAGCGATGAACCTCAACCTAGTAAACAATCAAGTAATGTAACAGCAGGCAACAAGAGAGCCTCGCCGGAAACGTTGTCGACGGATTTTCGGAGCAGAAGCAATAATTCATGTGTATCCAGTGTTGAAAATGGCGACCAGGTGGATTGCACACCTACTGCTAAGTAAGTAATTGATTTACAATTTTTTTTCAAGAAATTGATTGATAATTTAAGATGCCCATATGTAGTAATCTAAAATGGTAATAATTATTTTCAGGGCACAAATAGTGGGATGGCCGCCGATCAGATCATATAGGAAAAATTGTTTCCAAACAAAGCAAATTAGTGAGAGTGAAAGTGGTGGCATTTACGTTAAAGTAAGCGTAGATGGAGCTCCTTATCTGAGGAAGATTGATCTTAAGGTGTATAAGAGCTACCCAGAGCTTCTCAAGTCCTTGGAGAATATGTTCAAGCTAACTATTGGTGAGAAACATTTCTCTTGTAATAGTACTGATAATTATTAGGGTTCTTCTTCTTCTTCTAATTATTATTATTATTATTATTATTATTATTATTATTAATGAGTTTTGGTTATGAATAATGATAATGCAGGTGATTACTCTGAGAGGGAAGGGAACAGTGGATCAGATTATGCTCCCACTTATGAAGACGAAGATGGGGACTGGATGCTTGTTGGAGATGTTCCATGGGAGTAAGTTCTTTCATCGCTATCAATATTGCGTTCTTTAAGTTCTTATAAAGGAGCTGGTTTTCCTTTATCTACAAATCCTCCAATCTGACAATTTTTTTTTTCTTTTGGGTTATTGCAGTATGTTTATTTGCTCATGCAAAAGGGTGAGAATTATGAGAGGATCAGAAGCTAGAGGATTGAGCTGTTTATAAGCCAGAATTCATAATTATTCCACATAAGGCTAACAACATAAAGAAGATATGCATGAGATTACGTTGATGACATTTGATCTGCTTGTGTTCCCCCAAGAAATATGGTTTTTATTTGGAGACTAATAAAGGTGGAGGCTCAGCTGAAATTTGATGATCTCATCATTTCTGTTTATTGGCTTAATTTCAAAATCCTTGGTTCTTTTATCTTACTGTATACCTTGAAGATCATCTGTACAGGGGAAAAAGAATTAAAAGAAAAAAGAAAAGAAAAATCTTGAGATTCAAGTTCAACTGTACAAAGGGAAAAAGGAAATGCGCGACTTCTCTAGATTCAAATATAAATGTATTAATAGGATTATAGATTTATAATGTTTAAATTCATATAATTATACACTTTTTTTTTTGAAGAATCCAATGTATTTCAATTTTCATTTACCAAAAGTAATACAATGGAACAAAAATACATGTTATAATCCCAAAACCAAGCTTTTGAGATCTGATATTAAATAAATGAAGCCTAATTAGGATATGTATCAAGGAAATATTGAAAACCTTATAGCTACTTTAATTTCTTATGTTAGCCATATACGTGAATCATATCTGCAAATTGTTTGGATCGATGGTGAGATTTGAGAAATCAAGTTCAAAGAAAAACTACATATATAAGTTCCAAGATTTATATTTAGAATTCATATAATTAATATCTCATTGGTCAAGCCTAGAAAGGGGGCAAGGGATCCATATTTACAAAGGCATTTCAGATCTAAAAAAAATGTCTTTTCTTTGAATTTAATTATCAAATTGGATATGACAGTAGGCTTCCACCAGAAGATATAATTGCAGAAGCCGAACCAGTTTTATTAAAAATGAATCAGACAGAACCTGTTTTGCTGGAATGAAGATGCTGTAACAAAGCACATATGGGAGTTGGTAACTGACAAAAAAACTCTGTGGGCTACCTGGGTGTTTATCAATAAACTTAAGAGACTAAGCTTCTGGGGTATTTTAAAATCCTATGACACCAGCTGGAGTTGGAGATGCTTGCTAAAGCTGTGGTCTTTGGTTAAGGGTTTCTTTGTTTATACTTTGGGTAATGGTAAGAAATTCTCATTTTGTTAGATCCTTGGGCTCAGAGCGTGTCTCTCCCAGATCGTTTTTCCAAATGCTAATTTTAGAGATGCTGAGGTATGTAGATATGCTAAGGTTTGTAAGGTATACGGGGATGGCTTTTGGAGATTCTCTGTCCCTCTTGATCAGTATATTGTTGAGATAAGGAATTTGGTTTTGGAAAATTTTCCTTCTCTGGGAACTTGCGATGGTTTTATTCATTGGAGGTTGGAGAAATCTGGTTCTTTCACGATTGCTAGTACATATAATACTATTTTGCCTAGTACACCTCCTATTTCATGGTACAAGATGGTGTGGTTCCCTCAACAAATTCCTAGCTTTGGTTTTATTATTTGGCTAGCTCTACTGGGTGTGTCTCTCCTAGATCGCTTTCCAAATGCTAATTTCAGAGATGCTGGGGTTGATAGACATGCTAAGGTTTGTGAGGTATACTGGAATGACTTTTAAGGATTCCCTGCCCCTCTTGATCAGTATACTGCTGACATATGGAATTTTGTTTTGGAAAATTTTCCTTCTCTGGGAACTTGTGATGATTTTATTCGTTGGAGATTGGAGAGATATGGTTGTTTCACGATTGCTAGTGCATATAATATTATTTTGCCTACTAGACCTCCTATTTCATGGTACAAGATGTTGTGGTTCCTCAACAAGTTCCCTGGTTTAATTTTATTACTTGGCTGAATCTAAAATGTATATTGCAAACTAGAGACAGAATGTTTAAATGATATTATTATGACTCCAATATCTGTGTGCTTTGTAATAGTAAGGTTGAGACTATTGAGCATTTGTTATTTGATTGTGCTATCTCTAGACAAGTTTGGAGTCTGGTTTTATCTACTTGTGGTATCATTGGACCTATTCTATCTTGGAGGCGGGAAGTGAGTTGGTTGACCAGGAAAGTTTCAAAGAAATCTATGCTTAGTCGAGTTAGGAGACTAGCTTTTAGTGCTACAGTCTATCATATTTGAAGAGTCAGGAATGAATTATTATTCCAGCATCAACAGCCTAGTTTCCAACTGATTGTACCTAGAATTAGAGAGGTTATATTGTGTAGATTCATGTATAGTTGTGATATACAGTATCATAATAGGAAATCTTGTATTCTTGCTAAGTGGCAAAATCTCTTTGCTATATATATTAGCTGCTGTTGCTACATTTTTAGCTCTCCTGTTTGATTTCAATATAATTCTTTAGGTTTGACAAAAAAAAAATGAATTAGAACTCAATTAAACCGACCCGATTTAAGTTCAATTATACAAAGGGAGAATTAATATATTTATCATTTTTTCATGCACGCCTTTAAAAGGAAAAAACAAAGATATTGAATATGTAAATAAAAGATAAAATTATTAATTTTTAAACAAATTATAAATAATACTTACAATTAAATTTTACTAATTTTTTTTAAAAAAAATTATTTATAAAAAAAATAACATTAGGTGTAGTTGAATTTAATAATCAAATTGAATGTGAAAAGGGAGGAGGAAGGGCACTTGGGCCTCAAAAGTTCAACGTCAATGTGTAGTCATGCATAGGCAGTCCAAACCATTAGTGGTGGGATAGTCGGCTCATTTAATGCACCGACCAAATATGTTTATTCCTTAAAGAGATGAAAAAAGACTAGAAGTCGGCTTTCAGACTAAATGCAGAAGGAGAACTCTTGTTTCTTTCAACAAGCCTGACCTTATGCAACTTGCACCATCCATGTCCAATTTGCAAAAAGCACAAAACACTTCCAATCAGTAAATATTTAATAATTTCAAAATTTTAATGACGAATTTCTCCTACGAAATCCCATTGTAAATATTTTAATAATTTAAACAATAAATAAATTTTGTTATTTTAACTCCTTAAATGTATTTTTTTCTTCTCCAAATTAATGGCATAAATAACATCAATTTCCTATTTTTTATAAAAAATTACAAAAAAATGAGTTTATAAAAAAAATTATATTTTTTTATCACCATTTAATTTCCTTTTTTTTTGGAATTATTGTAAGAATCATTATTCTTTCAAAATTTATATAGCTTGTAATTTTGTTAGCTTTTTTACTATAAAATTAATTTGATTGTGGTTCTAATTGAGCAAAATTTATTATTTAAATATTTACCAATAAATTTTCTAAAAAAATTCCATCACAAAATTTAAAAAATTATTAATGACAGTGCTTCTTTACCACATTCACATTTTCAGGGCTCACATTAGATGGTCACATTAGCATTGAATTGAAAAAAAATATGAACATATATATTATGTGCAATTTAAAAAAACGTTAAATGTCTAATTGAAAATAGGATGAAAAGTTAAAAAGATATTTTTTAAGTTATCCCAAACATCAAATTATTACATGAATTGATCTCTTTGAGCAATGAGTTTTTATTCAATTGTTTTCAAATTATCTTCATAACTATATGGGTGTGAATTTCTAAATAATAATAATAAATTAGGGAGAATTTTTAATATTTACAAGTAGACAGCAGTTGATAGAGTAATCCTTGATCATAATTTCCAGTATGAGTAGTGCGTTCAATATTAAACTTGTGATTGGTAGTAAAACAGCGATTCTCCGGTTGAGACCTAATTCGATCTTCATAAATTTCTCGATATATTTTTTTACGAAGTTTTGTTATAGCATCTATAATCGCCTCCGGTTTAGGTGGACAGCCTGGCAAATAGACATCTACAGGAATTAGCTTATCAACTCCCCGAACAGTACTATAAGAATCGGTACTGAACATCCCCCCTATAATTGTACATGCCTCCGGTAATAAATACCGGAACTTTGCAATATTTGATTGATTACAATTCTGTATATTCCATTTATTAGAAAAGTTCCCAGGGAATTCATTAAAGGAATGTTTCCAATAAAAATTGTTTAGGAGTGAAATATTCTCATTATGAACTGAGCGGGGCTAGTGTTTTTACAAGAAATCTCTAGCCAACCTTCCTGCAAAAGATCTTTTCTTAACATCAAGTAGGCTGATACTAGATAAAAATATTAAGTTAACTCCAACAATTTCTTTGGTCTCAATCTTCCTTAATCTCTAGGAATTAGTCACTTCAACAGTCTTCGATGGTTATACGGGTATCCAAAGTACGAACGAGATGGATGTTTGTTGTCCCAACCATTCTTCTTAGTTCCGATCCCAATAAAGAAAGGATAACCATCATAAATTTAGTGTTAAATAATATTAAATGTTATATATTAAATTATTTTAATTATTATAGAATCAATTAGAATTATTAGATTTTTTATCTAACATTTGAAAATAATACCTATAAATAAATAAATAATATAATAACTATTAAAAACTCGCCTGAATAAACAATAAGGTTGTGGCTTTAAATCCGATCAAAACTCTCAAAAAGATTTTTTTCCTTAAAAAAAGCAGGCATGTCATCATTGCTTTCACAGCAGAGCGGACGACAAAGATCAAGCTAGATATGCTGGCTACATGCATCTTTCATGATTATGTCTAAGGTGTCACCCATACCAAATACGAACAGGAGATTGTCCAACCTTGTATACAACGTTATTGTAAGTCTTGGATTCCTCTTATCTGAATCGGATCTAAAAAAATAATAAATTAATCTAATCCAATCGCAATCTATCATTGATGCAAAATATTAGATTGATCCAGGAATTTTTATTCATAGATCCAGTCTAACTTTTTCTTTTTTTCTCAGTTGATTTAGGCATGTAATCAACAGAAAGAGCATGATCTAAGAAGTTACAGAATTGGTAAAATTCCCCAGTCCTTTCTTCTTTGAAACAATCACATGCCGGAAGATAAAAGAAAAGCTACACTGAAGCAAATCCAATGTTTTTCAGTAGATGAATAATTTTATAAACCCCTCTCAAAAACCTGATATAATAATATATAAAAATATACAAAATCGTTCTTTTTTTTTTTTTAATAAGGAATGAGGTATGGATATTTTTATACAAACGTATATACTAGCCAAATACAGTTGAAAGTTAAATATAGTTGGCAGACATGGAGAGCTAAGATGACTTTGTTTAAAGAGTGAGCTTGTGAAAAGATATATAGAATATGAACAATAATGGCAGTAGAAGATGGAGCATGTTTCCCATTTGTCAGATTATTCCCTTCAAGTATGAGGTTATCTAGTTTAGTAAAATAAGTTGCTTCAAGGCAGCAAAAGATATGCTTCACTTTCATTATTTGTCTGGGACAGTTCACTTTGAATCCCATAAAATCTAAATCTGAGCCAGACATGCAAATATCACAGCCGTTTATTACATAAGACAAAGATGGCAGACGTTGCCACTGCAATACTAAACCCAATTATAATTAGACTATTAGGAAGGCTGATTTATTAAATTAGAAAGTGCAGGTGGATCAAGTTAAGGTCAAACTATAAGCAAAATACAAAAAAGATTACCTTCAGGAACGGCAAAAAAGGGGTCCAGTTATGCTCAAGCTCAAACCACAAGTTCTCCATCTTATAGGTCAGATTTTTCAAAACTAGGCCAGCGATATTTCATAATGAGGAAGATATTTGATATTGTTCTCAACGGTCCAAAAACCATAAAGAAAATTACAATTTGTTGATCACCTAGACATTGCGTTGCAGAATATACAAAGCCAGCCAATTGAGACCTTTCAGAAATTACCTCAGAAGAAAAGTGGATAGCAAGCGAAGACCATGCACCTGATGGCAGCAATCTAGGACAAACAACAGCATAAATCACTAAAAGGACATGAGATCATCACCAGAAAATGAACTTAAATGCATCCTAGAATCCTGATCACGAAGGGATCCCATTCTTTCATCCAATACTGCCAACTGGGACTTGACCCAGGGTGGATTATACCTGCCTTCAACCCATAAAGCCTCTCCAGTATCTTTGTGCTTGAAATCAGGATACTTTGGGTTCCTCTGTCATCAAAGAAATAATGTTGGAAAAACATTGGATGAATGAAGCATGTAAAAAATGACATCCGAAGAATCAGCTACAAGTCTTCATGTGACATTTGCAAACAAAAATAAAAAGCAAGAGACAGCAAGTTATTTGATTAGTTCTAACAAAATGCCAGACTGCTAAATGAAGAGGAAAAGAATTATCCATACTTAGTGCATCAGACATAAATAAGGTACCCATGGTAATCAATCCGATACTCCCACTTGCACATCCAGATGAAACCACAGCCATAGTTGTAAACACATGAACGCATGCATGTTCAATTTATCAACAGAGCAAAGTACCTTGTTCTTCCTATTATCCCACCACTCGGAAGGATTAGCAAAAAAGGCTTGCCATAGTTCTGTGGAACCCATGCTATTTGCACCATTGTTGCCAAACTTTCTACCTGCACATAATTATCATGTAGCACTGAGATCTACATGATAATTTTACATTGTTTCATGTGAGATCCATTTCATAGAAGATATGACCTACTTGTTATCACATTATCAAAATCACGATCACATAATGCTGCCGATGTAGAGGTCCTTTCAATAAAATTCAATTGCTGGACCACAACCTGCAAAAGGTTGGAAAAAAAAACCAATAAATTCATTAAACTAGTAAGGAAATAATATGGATGCATCTAATGTCATGAATAACAGAACCTTGTAGTAGGTCTGCTGCTTTCCATCATCATTTTCAACTACATCTGAAATCAATCTACCAGCAATATATATTTGGTGGCCTTTTTGTACATGCTGAATAGCAACTTGTGCCAGTTCATCCCAGAATGTTAAATTGATCCTGTGAAACAATTATTATTTATCAGCGCAGCTCAAAGGTTCATTTGGCACCATATTTTGCACTTAGTCTAGGAAAGTGTGACAGAATCATAAACAAAGTAAATTATAGTTCATATGTGCTATTCAATTTAAAGCAAATTGGGTCACTTGCATAGCGATATCTTTCCAACCTAAACTGGCTTTGTAATGGCCATACTACTAAACAGAGTTTCCTTTAAGAAACAATAGCATGTATATCCAACATATCAGTGATTAAGGGTAGAGATGGGGTGGGTGGAAAATATTATTGTGTATATATAGAGATCAAAAGTGTGAAAAAGGTCCGAGCACAACCCTTAAAATCTCCTGGTGAACCCCAAACAACCAAGAGAACCTCTAATTTTTTCTTTTTCCTTTCCCTTTCTTTCCTTTTTTTTTTTGGACAGCAAGAGAACCTTTATAGTTAACGGCCCCTAAGATGTTCTCATCCCTCCACAGTGATATTTTCCATCTGTACTTAGTCAACTGGTGATATACTTCAATCGCAGGCTATATAGTTGTTAAACAACCATATCAGTCACCTCTGGAACATTTATTTGGAATTAAGGAAGAATTATATTGTTAAAATCTGCTAAATGTTGCAGATATTCTACAACAAATTTTGAGGACCAAGCTCTTGCTTTCTAAAGACACCACATTTGCAACTCCACTGTTTTTGGCTTTCAAAGTCAATCTTGTATTGTGCCTAGATATAACTCCTCCCTCACATCTTAAAATCAGAAGACAACTAAGCTTACTGAGTAAAGTTCCTCTTACAGTGTGTTAAGGAATTTGGAAGGAGAAGCTCCCATTTTTTTTCTATTCCTCCCTATATTACAGAAACAGCAATAGTATGTGCGATGATCTAACTGAGAAACTAAAAATGAAATTGTCAGGTTTTGTTGAAAATGTTTATAGAACATGAGGAATTCCTCCGAAATCGCAGACATAATACTGCGTTGAGCTTATCTGGTCATACTGCGCACTTTGGTTAGTCAGCAAAATTGAATTGCAATCAGAACCATTACTACAACATCTCAATTCCCCTCTCTTCTTTTCTGCCTAGCTAACTCTATCAACTTCATACTAGATAACAATAACAACAACCAAAAAAAAAATAGAGCATAGATTTCCTAATTTTGAAACCCTAAAGTCCTCAAAAATTCCACCCCCATTAGTAAAGTATAATAATTGACACAACCAAAAATTTCAGAACCTATTTACCATGTGGTCTCCGTAGCGCTTTTCCTGACGGCAAGCCGTGTCCAAGCAAGGACCTTGCCGGAGGGGAGGTGCTTGATTTCGACAGGGGTCCCAACAACGCCAATTAGATGCACTGAGTTACAGAGCTCCTTCTTCCAAGGAATCTCCGCTGGTTTAGGATACTCCAGCGGTTGATTGTAGAGGTTGTCTCTGTAATCAACGGAGCATTTCATCCACAATCGTTTAGTATCTGGCCGGCGATAAGAGGGTAAAGCTTGGATTGGTGGTTTTGCGAGAGGGTTGGGCGGAACGGAGAGTAAGGTTCTGGTGGAGGGTGAAGCTACCGCTCGCTCTAATCCCATTACAAATTTACAATTTGCAAGGGAGGTTTTGGGTTTTGCGTTTTGCGGAATTATCTTTTTTCTGCTGATCTTAATCGGGGGTAATAGCAAAATACCAACAACGGGTCGGGTTAGGCGGGCTCCTGCTTGGATAATTTTTCATTTTTACATTAATGCATATTTTTTATTTTACATATATCAAACTCGGGTGAATTAGGGGAAAGGAAAATGGAGTTAGCCATGACATTTTTAGATTCGATTTCAAATTTGTTTAAGAAAATTCGATTGAAATCGATTTTAAATTTGATAAAATTTAATAAATTAATTTGGAAAATATTAAATTTTAAATATTATTTGAATTTAATTTTTAAAAAAGTGAATTAACTCAATAACCTATCAAAATAATATAAACAAAAACACGAGAAATATTTGTTTGGATTAAAACTCTTTTAACTCGATGCTGTTATCAATCTACATAAATTTTATTTCTAAAGGATGTAAGATCCTTATCATCCTATGGTGTATTTCCTCATAGGAATTTTTTTTCTATTTTCATTTTTTTATTTTTAAAGAAAATAAAAAATTTTCATTTTCATATAAAATTTGTAAAATAAATTTATTTACTATTATATGGAAAATTTATTGTTTTTTATTTGAATAACATTTTAAATTCAAATGGTAAAATTATAATAAATTGAAACCAAGTCTTGTCTTATATAAAAAAATATAGAAAATTGTTTTCTATTTCTATTTTTGAAAAATGTGCAAGTAAATATAAAATCATGTTTTCTGTTTTTATTTGTTAGTTTTCTAGAAAACTAACATAGTTTTCTACAAATAAACACACTTGAATATGTTTAGTTTGAGAAAATATTTTCTATATTTTTTTTAATTTTTATTTTCTTTTTATTTTCTTTTTTTATTTTATAAATAGAAAACCGAAAATTAAAAATTTTGTTTGTTTATATATGTTTTCCACGCTTTTATTTTCTACTTTTTTATAAAATTTGTTATTATTATTTTATGACATTATTTTTAAACAATGAATGCATTTTTATTAATTTTCACATTACATATAATATAACCTAAAGCACAAATTAATTTAAATAATAAATATAAGATAATTCTAAACTTGTTAAATTTTATATCAATTAGTTATATGTCTATATTACTTCATAAAGGGTGGTCATAACCTAATAAAAAAAATCTTAAAAAATTCCTCAAAAAATTAAATTAACAAAGTTAAAATCATAGTGAACTCAAAATCATAATAAATTTTAAATCAAAATTAAAATAAATTAACAATGCGATTTTAATAATAAATTAAATTCTATTTAGAAACTAAGATTATGATTATTATCATCATTCCACATATGATTAGCAACAGTATCGCTGGTCATACTCATTTAGTTATGTTGAGACAAATCTACTTGAAAGTCAATGCCACTTTCTTCTTCAATTTCTAGTCCTTCTCTACCATGTAATGTGAAAATTGTGCGCGTTTCATCTTTTCTTCTAATAAAATTGTGCAATGTGCAATATCTTTTTGTCGACCTGGTGAGTGACTTGGTATTGATTTTGAAATTAGAAATATTGCAGTTAATACACTAAAAGCTCTCTCTGTTATATTGCGTAATGATGAATACCTATAATTAAATAATTCATACTATTTCCTTATTATTTTAGATCTACCAAAATCTTTTAAATTGTACTTTTCACCCTGATAAAGTGCTAAACATCCAGGAATATTCGGATAACCAGCGTCCACAACATAATAATAATAATAATAATAATAATAATAATAATAATAATAATAATAATAATAATAATAATAATAATAATATGAAAATAAATAAATTGCATGTGTTCGTTATTACTAATAAATAATTATATAATAATACAAATTATATTAAATGAAATTTCTTAGGGCCCGATTGGTATTGAGTTTGTCAAAAACGTTTTTGAATTTTATGAGTTTTGAAAACTGCTTTTGGACAGAATCAGGTAAATAGATGTTTTTGCTAGAAGCATGTTTGGAAAAAACAGTTTACAAAAAATTAAAAAAATCAGTCAATTAAATCAAAAAAATTATAAACCTGCTTTTTGAATAAATAATACCAATTACAAACACAAGGAAAAGGAAAATCATCCCCTTACCTTGTTAATGCATCAAGAAACACACGAGAATCATCATCACTACTTGAAATAGAATCATCATAGCTTAATGAACTTAAATTGTTTGGTAAGTGTTGTGTCATTTCGCCTACATTCAAATTATTACGGGCAATACACAAAAAAAATTTAGAAAATAACTAAATTAATTTTTCTAAAAAAATTATTCAAATTATTAAAAAGTCAACATCTAAGATAATAATTCAATATTCATAACAATCAAACATCCACAAAATAAAAGAAGCATAAATTCACAAAGTCAACATAAGTATGAACTATAAAAATATATGTAAAAGAGAATCCATAACCTAAAGAAACTACTCTAAACTATTCACACAAGCCTTCTTACTATCATTAGACATTTTCATAAACATTCTCCTCCAATCTATGTTTTTGAACTTCTCAAGTGCTTTGATATATACATCATCCTTGATATTTTCCATCATTTCTGAGGCATCCATAGATGACTCAATCAAATATGTATCAGTTTCTCCCCTTATTGCATTTTTTTAATATGTTTTGGCTTTAGCTAAAGCTCACTCTGTTATGGCATTCAAAGAAGATGCCCACATCGCTATACATGAATCTAATTTCTCAAATTTTAACTCTTAACTCGAATATAACTAAGAATGAAATCATTAGCATCACGCTTCCCTTTTGATATAAATTTTTCACCCCCAGTAACATGAATACTTTTATTAAGAAATTCTTCTTCATTTTGATGTTCATCATTTGAAGTAGGTGGCATGTGAGTGGAAACATGATGCAAATGCCTAGTAGTAATTGATTTATTAAAAACTTACCAAGCATCTCATAAATTTTACAACTATTTTTCTTAAATACCTTGAAGTTCTTGTGCTTTTGAAATTAAATATATTAGAAGCAAGTTAATTTATTATGTGTAATAATTATTTTTTATATATCCAAATGTAGAAGATAAGATCTCAAACTTGAATAAACATCTGCCAAAAACATCTTCAACAACAAATACGGTGTGTGAATTAGAATCATAAGTGACATCTGCATGATCCAATAGTTCTGAAAAAAGCCGATGCTTGATTCAAAGCCTATTGTATTTTCCTTTTATCGTTCCCTAGTAACAAGAAATAACTCTTCATCCATGTCTGCCAATCAGTAGACTTAGGATCCGTTTGACATTAAGTTTGTCAAAAGTTTTTGGAGAAAAAAAAATTATTTTTAAGTTTTTTGAGTTTGAAAACTGTTTTTAGAGAGAAACATGTAAATAGATGATTTTGCCAGAAACAGATTTGGAAAAAATAATTTATAAAAAATTAAAAAAATCAGTCAATTAAAACAAAAAAATTATAAATCTGCTTTTTGAACATCTAATAGCAACCTCAAACACCCTCTTAAACACCGGTGTTCCATTTGGATCTTTCTTAATTGTTTCATATAAAATTACTAAAAATCCATTCTCATTAGTTTCATACCAATCTTTTGTTGGTCAAACTACATATGCATCAAAAATAAATGACAATAAAGATGGACGGTAGATCTTTTGTTGACAAAATATTTGGTAGGTAAAATAGTAGTTGAAGATTAATTTTGACTATCCATTTGGTGGGTGAGGATTAATCTTGACCATTTATTTGGTTGGTAAGATGGTAGGTGAAGATTAATCTTGACCATTCATTTGGTGAGTGGGAATTAATCTTGACCATCCATTTGGTAGGTAAGATGGTAGGTGAGAAATGATCGCAATCATTTATCAAAGTAGGTGATAATTAATTTTGGTCGTCTATTGAGAAGGTGTAAGTCTATATGTAACCTTAGGAATTCATTTGTAAGACACTTCATTTAAAAGTGAGAGAAAAGTTTTAGTGAGAGATTGTGAGTTGTGAGTGTTTGTAAATACTTTGTAAATTTTTCTTCATTTAGTAAAAGATCTGCAGCAGTCCGAAAACGTAAACATAATTGGCTGAACTCCGTTATCAACTTGTGTCTTATTATTCTGCATTTTTTTCGCTTTCTTATAAATCTGATTTTAAAAAAATTGACGTTATTTTCCAATATTTTTGGCATATTCACCAATCTCATACTTTCCCTCTCTATATATATCCATATATATCTCACATCAATTTAACTCATCAAAATTGAAATAAAATAAAATAGGCTGAAAATAAGTAAAATATACATTGTCGCGAGTAGCTTGTTATTTTTCTTCAATTTTTCTCTTATTTAATTAATCAAATTAATAATGAAGGTTCAAGACATGAATAGTAAAATAATTGGACAAAAGTTGCTATCTCGGAGTTTCTCATTCATAAATCATTAAGAGAAAAATATGCATTATGTGTAGTTAAGTCTCACATCAATTTAACTCATCCAAATTGAAAATAAATTAAACTTGACTGAAAAGAAGTAAAATATACAAATGTCAAAATCAGCTTGAAATAGTATAATGTATTCATCGGAAGTATAATGTATTCAATTAGCTCTAGAAATTCCATAAAAAACACAAAATGAAATACAATACAAGCAGCCCCATATATAGTTAACAAAGGATTCATACAATGATCTCATCATGGGACAGTTGTTGGATCCCCACACCATACTTAAATCTTCTATATTTTGTTATAGTATAATGTATTCATCGGTGCAATAATGTCTCAACATGCACTCTAGTGCAACATCTTTATAATTAATACCTCTTAATAAATTTCTTGGCTCATCTCATAGATAATAAGTTATCAGTTTTTTTGGTTTTTTGTTAAGAAGAATGAAAAATCTTTACATGTAAACAAAATTCATTAATTTGAGATGGAGGCACGAGAATTCCGTGGATATATACAAGGGTATTTGGGATTGATGTTGCATGTCCAAAACATAGGGTTATAATTTTTTTGATTTAATTAACTGATTTTTTTAATTTTTTATAAATTATTTTTCTCAAATATGCTTCTAGAAAAATTATTTATTTATCTGTTTCTTTCCAAATCAATTTTCAAAAGTCAAAAAAATAAAAATAAAATTTTTTTCTCCAAAAATATTTTTTTCAAATGCAATGTCAAAAAGACCTATACTGTGAAATCAGTAACTTCCCGCACTTCTCCCCATTATAACACTATATCAGTTCCATTCACCAACCAATAACCTATGGAAATTATAACATATGAATGTAATTGCAATGCTGACACTTATGTATCGACACACAATAAAAAAGATATAAAGTAAAAAAAAAATAACTGCAGACCTGAAATTCAGTGCTTGAATATCTTACAGCCTAAGCAGCGTGAAAAAAAAACAAGAGAGATATGTCGACCCAACTCAGCAGCAAGTCGTGGAAGAAAACTGTGCAGATCTAGAATTGGTTGCTCTGTCTTTTCCCCCACCCTCAAACTCAGCAGCAAGTCAGACCCAAAGAAGTATTTTGCTTATAAGGTTTATTAGATTTAGGGTTTTAATAATGGCTTATTAAGTGGAAAAACGTGTTTTCCAAAGTAGAAAACAAGTTCAATTTTACAAGTAAAAATAGTAGAACACATTTTTTGAGTTTTCTACAAACTTCACAAATTTTGGAAATATATTTCTAATTTTTCAATTTATAAAATAATACAACTAAATATTAAATTCATTTTCCAGTTTTTTTGAAATAATTTTCTAGAAAATTGATATTATTTTCTACAGTTAAACACAACCTAATGTCTATTTAGAAATATATTTTGTTTAATGTTATTTTCTAATAAATTAAGTGATTTTATTCATTTATAAAATTTATTATTATGATTGTTTTATTATTTTAGATTTATAAATTAGAATTCTTTTTTTTTAAAACAATTAATTAAAATTTTTTTTATATATTTTATAGAAGTTGTGTATTGAATTTATAACGAAGATATTTGTCATGACTACTTTATAATAGGTATACCAATCGAATTAGCTCCCGTTGGTATTAATTAAAAGTCTTCAAAATGACTATAAGGTAAATATTTAATGTTTAACGACAAAAGTGCCAAATTTGCTTAATAGTATTTTCAAATTGCTTTTTAGTTTTTATAACAGGCATTTAAAAAAATAATTTTCAATTTAAATACTAAATAGACTATTAATTAGTCGCTAATTTTTTTTTCAATTATTTGGAATATAGATTAGAAATAATTAAAAAAAAATGATTTACTCTACTTGACACGGAGGTTGAGAATAATTTTCAAATATAATTGAAAATATGGCTTCAATTTATTTATTTTTTTAGTTATTCCAATGTTCTTATCTTTTAACTTTATATTAAAAATAAATTGAAATAATATTTTTTTATTGTATTTTTATTTTGTGTTCATCATTATCTAGGAGTCGCAAAGGGGGAATTTGAAACGAATTTCATTATTATGTTCTTTATTTCAAATTTTTTTAACTATCCTGATTTCTTCATTTCCTAATAGGAAAAAATTATTAGTCACTATCCTCGTATCTTATCCAATGTCCTAATTTTATTAAAAATATTAATTTTATTTTAATATTAAAAATATTTTTTTATTTTTATGTTGATAGTAAAATTCAGTTCAATATATATTTTTAGAAAAATAAAAAATGTAAATAATATAAGTTGAGTATAAATATTAAGTTTTAACTAATTATAATAAAAATATAACTCGAAATAAATTGATCATTGCCAAAAAAATAAAAAAGAGACAATTTAACTATTCACTTAAAATATATTTATTTTAATTGAAATTGGTTAAATTAAAAAAATTTTGAATTTTAGAAATTAATTATATAATTAACTAATTACCACAATGAATATTAACTATTATCATAATAGTATTAGTTATATATGTAACACCTAACACCTTATATATCTATATACCGTATATGTTGTATTTATATTGCATTATCACGTATGAAACAAGATTAAATAAAATTCATGTTTACATCGAAAATAAATTTTTTTTTAACTCATCTCATATTATCAACAATAATTTCACAATCAATACGAAAGTTTTAATTATAGCTTATAACATCACATATATTAATAACTTAAACATTACGTTTAAAAAGTTAGTAAATATGCAAGTATTCAATCCCCAAATATAAATGATATGTTCTTATTCTTATTTGGAATGCAATGAGAGAGAGTGATGAATCTCGGCCGGTGACCTTTGATCCATGACTTTTATATGCACCTCAATATGAATTACTAATATTTTCTACCTGAAAAATGATGCAATTTGTTGAGTTGTGACTCAGTGAAAATAACCATCAAATGAGTTCTAAAGCACCAAACATTTCATAATAGCAAATAACAAGTATAATTAATACATACTTTATACTCTATTTCATCAGTCAATAACATATAAATATAGATAAAATCAAGAATTTAATAATTGCTATTTACTTATGTTTATGCTTGTACATTTTATTTTGTTGTGACTAGGTTAAACGAACATTGCCCCGGGTTTCCATATGAACATTTGCATTTGCTAGCTAGCTTGATCATTTGTTTCATTTGCACATTTGTTGGGTCATATGTCTCTTCTTTTACTTTGCACATTTGTTGGGTCATAGACATCTTCTTTTGCTTTGCAATGTCGATTGACTAGTCACAAAGCCTTTTAAGTCATTATGCATATGCACTTGTACTTACATATTCATTAACCATTGTATCTTATCACATATACTATACATATACCACATATATACCTTATATGTCAACACATATACCATACATATACCACATATATACTTCATATGCAACACATATACCATATATATACTACATATATACTTCATATGCAACACATATACCACATATATACCTCATATGTCAACACATATACCTTTCATATACTATACATACACCATGTAAATATATCATATGTCAAACATATACCTCCAATATACTACAAGTACACAAACTTATATGTACCACAAATGTCATAAATTATTCATCATCATATTTTCAAAAAAAAATCATTACAATCATATAAGTCACATAGCAAGCAACATTCATATGCACTAAAGAATTCAATTGATAATTATACTCACATTTTTCCTTTGATTCCAACCATTAACTTATTATCTACCCCATTCTTGTATATCTCCAATTTGTCTTGAGTCTAATATTAAAATATAATTGGTTAATTTATGACTAGAGAAACTTAATGTGGTTTAAACAAATTAATATACATTATTCATATCAATAATTAAAATTTTTTCTAAGAGGCAGTATGACTTTATGGGACAGTTTTGACTATAACTTTTTATGTATTTGACTAATTAATCGGATTCTTATTCCTATTTAAAATTAACATATTTATATATAACATATTAAAATTTCAGACCAATTGGATTACTGTACAATTTTTGGTAGAATTTCTAATCGTGTTCTGATTTCTGCTCTGTTTTCTGCCCTTAGCAAGTTTCAGAGTACTCATTTGGATTCATCATAACTTATAATATATACGTCCTATTTTCATGAAAATTTACAGAAACTTATATTGGTTCATATGGAACATGTTTCATGTTTACAACTTTTATCAATTATGTCTCTAAGGTTTTCAAAGTATAACAAACATTTTACTGGTCCAGAATATAATTGGCTTCCGGACCAGTATGACTTCCAAAGGTCATAACTTTATCTATATATAACATATCAAGCTGAAATTAGTACCAAAATTTAGATAAGACATATACCTATAACTTTAGTATTTTATCATTTATATAATCGATTTTTAAGAAGCTCAAAATAATTAAACAAGTTTTGGGACCTGTACAGGACACTCAGTAGGCAGTTCAAATCATGGAACATTCATGGTTCCATTCATCATAACTCAAAACTTACAAAACCTATGAACCTGAAATTTGGTATACATATCCATAACACATATATATACAACTTTTAGGTTTGAGGTACTTCAAATAGTGGTTTTAACATATCCAAAATGAATAAACACAGTAGCTAACTTACCTAAGTTCACATCCGCACCAGTTTCAGTATGAAGAGGATATCTCATTCTATACATCACATCTTGCAAAACTATTTACATATCCATAAATCTAAGATATAAAGGAACAACTTTTGTATTTTAAGATTTTTCAGAATCAATTTATATGGATATCAAAATCGGAGTTCAAATCAGTGCCTATTAATGAACCTTAACAATTCAAATCAACCTTATAGCAATAAAAATTGATTACTTACCAAAAATAAACTTTCAAAGGATCAATTTGCCTCAAAAATCAAGTGAAATAAGGAAGAATTTGTGGCTGAAACTTGAGAGAAAATAGGTTGAAGAAATGAATCAAAGAAAAAGAAGAATATAAGAAAAGAAAAGGAAGATAATGGAGCCTATTAGGTTAAAAATCATCTAACCCATTTGATGGTTCGGATCAAAACTCCACCATGTTCAGGCATATATATGGTAAAAAAAATCCACCATGTTCAGAGCTGGTTCGGATCAAAACTCGACATATATGAGTCCAATTACCATCCTTACCATTATCATTATTTATTAGAAAAATACTTTAAAAAACAGAAATCAACATAAAAAAAATCCTAAATAATATTTTTAAACCCTAATAACAATAGCAAATATACCAATTATTTGTAGAATATTTTTTTATTTCTAATTCAAAGCAGGCAAGTTTGGGTGATTTTTAATTCTAGGTTAAAACTTTTATGGGCTTTAGCTGAAAAAATTGACGGTTCAATGGTTCAAATGGCCCTCTCCGTGTACGCTATCATACGCTTTGGTGCGATGTGTGCACACATTAACGTTGCCACTTAGGAAGAGCAGTTGCCTGATCTCTCGATTTTCTTCCGGCATCAGAAATCGGAGGTTTCTATCTTCTTCACTGGGCTCAGCTCCTTGAAAATGCTAGCTCGTCTCGCTGCGACGCGTCTCTGTGAGATCCGTCAAGTCTTCCGTCAACCCTCTCAGGTTTTTTCCTTCGATTTCTCTCCTTTTCTCTGTATCCAATCATTATTTTTTATCTGATTTCTTTGTTCCTCTCGTTTCTGCAGACATATCGATCTTTCTCCACTGCCCTAAACTATGTGAGTCTGAGTGTCTACGTATTCTCCATTTTTTTGCTTCCTTTTTTTTCCTTAAAAAAATAATCAATCTCGTAAAATTGGTGAATATGCAGCACATTGATTCTCCAGATAACAATCCAAACCTTCCATGGGAGTTCACTGATAAAAACAAAGAGAAGGTAAAGTGAAAATTCCTAACTATTTGAATATAGGAATTGTATTTTTCTGCGAATTTTCTAATATCTGAAGAGCATGTTCTTCTAATTATAAAGTTATTATTTGTTTACTTTATGTAAAGAACGATTCCTGTTATAATTAATCATTGAATTTCAACTTGCTAATTGATTTATGTTAACTGTTGAAGAAGATAATGAAAGTTATGTGAATGTGTTATTTATGGAGTTAGTAATGCTAGTGATGTTAGACTTGAATGAACCTGTATTTTTTGGGGGGATGAGAAGTAAGAAAACATTGATTATTTAGGTTGATTTATGTGCATACTGGTAGAAATTATGGAGACCATTTTTATTTTAGACAAAGGATGAAAATTAAACAAATGTAGAGTTTGATTTCACTTATTTTGCTTACATTGACTCAAATAGGCCTCTTAAAGCTAGAGATTCTTAATAGGAAAAGAAACATTGTAAAGTAGCCCAATCAGTTATTCTATTAACTATCATCAAAACTTCCACCTTCCTTGGTCAGATAAATCCCATCCTCCATTTTGATATTGTAAAGTGATATGATGAAGTTGGTCTCTGCATGTAGATTACTGAATGCTAGTTCTAGATTTTTTTATTTTTTGTTTATTTTTTTGGTGTAAAAATGTTATTCTACAAATAATTCTTTCCTTAGCTATAAATATATGTATGAACATAGAGTGAAATATTTTCTTCCCTTTTTGTATACGGGCATGTCTTTTTTTTTTTTTTCCTTTGACAGTATAAATTTGTTGATATGTGATTATTCATACATATTTTGACTGCACATTCAAACTTCTTGCATTGTTCATACAGATTACTGAAAAGTTTGAGAGCTTTCACGGAATGTTATTACAAACTTCTTGCATTGTTCATACAGATTGAACAACTTTTCATATTATTCCTCTGGATCTATTTTCATAATGGATCTGCTCCCTTTGCTTCTTCAACCAAAGTGTTAAGATTTTGATTGTGACATTTTTAATGATGTTTTAATTTTTCTTTCGTTTTTCTACCTAAATCTCTGGTGGTAGGTTAAAGAAATACTTTCTCATTATCCATCCAACTACAAGCAATCAGCAGTTATTCCTCTGCTAGATCTTGCACAGCAGCAGCATGGAGGGTGGCTTCCTGTTTCAGCTATGGATGCAGTAAGTGCACATGTCAATATGAATCTTCTGATCTCAATTTCAATTTGTATGTACTTGGACTAATATCCTAAGCTATTCCCCTACAACTCCAAGAACTTTGTTGACATACTTCATACTATACTACATGCATGATTATTTACTTTGATGAAATATGAATGATATTGCATACCCGTTTCTTAGAGTTAAATACTAACATATCATGTTGCCTTTCTGTTTGACCAGAGATGACAGGACTCAATTCTATTTCTTGTTTTTTCTATTATGCACAATAAATGAATGATATGACTGCTAATTGAAATGCTAAAACCCATTGGGGATTATATTTGCTATGAAGTATAGTGAAAAATGATTTGCATACTGGTTGGTTGATGGTTAGATTTGAATCCTGATGTGTTATGTTGCCTTTCTATTTGACCAGAAATGAGAGGACATAATCTTATAAAAATCTTGATTTTCCTGTTATACAGAATAAGCAAATGATAAGAGTGCTAATTTGAAATGCTAAACCCATAGAGGATTTAACATCTCATTATGTTATGCTTGTGATTGCCATCTACATAAAATTACATCATTACATCTTTTTTTTGTATGAAAAGCATATTTGTTTTAGACATTCAGACAAACCTTATAAATATTGAGGGACAGTAAATTGTGGCCACAGCCAGCAAACTTAGCACTTATTTATAATAGTCCATATTTGTATTTTATGTTAGTAACATTATTGGAGAACGCAATTCATTTGCAATCAACCTACTATCACCAAATTTTGTCAAATCAGAAAACAAAAGCTGGTTTTGGTATGTAAGTTTGGCATGTAAGTCACCTTTTAAGTGCAAACTATGATATGTCTTATCCAGGGACAAAAAACCTTGTGTCATTTTCTTTGCCTTGCATTTTCTTCTCCTCCCACTTTTCCTTCTCATTCTTCATTCCGTTCAATCAACAACTCTCAACCAATCCTAAAACTTTGAACAATATCCCCTCAACAGTCTTTACCACTCTCAACCAAACAGCCACCTTGCCACAAACTAGTCACTAATTCACTATTATCGACCCTCTGAGATCATCCCCTATAATCACCTGTAGTGAGCCATAAGTGGACCTGTTTATTGGGTCAGAAATGCCTGGAATTTTATAACCAGCCCAAGCCTGGCCCAGCCTACTTGTCGTATGTTGATAGTTACATAATTCTATTTAAGGCAAGATTCAATTAACTTGCAGAAACAAGTTAAGAAGAGATATTTTAGTAATTTTATTTAGATCTTTATGCTCAAGAATGCTAGTGCTTTGAGAAAATGTCTACAGAATGGAGAATGAGAGAGCAAAAACGAATCTGATGATTACTGAATATTGCTTTGAAGAGAGGGTACTAAGACATTGTGCCGATTATGCCTGACGCCAGCATCAGGGGCCTTGCTTTTGGGCATATTTATTTCTCTTGAGGAACATTACGAAAAAAATCTTGAGAGAAATTTTTTAAAGTTACCAATTCACAACGTGCTATTCTTTATTTTCCATGATTGAAGCTTTGGAGCTGCTTTAAATGGGTGCAATGTTGTTGCTAGTAGCTGACGGTGGATAGCCCCAAAATACCAGAACTCTCAGATTACTGGAGAGAGAAGAGATAGTAAGAGTGAGAATATGCAATTCCAACAGGGCTCCTTTTTCTTTCTGAATGTGTAACCAAATAGGCCCATTATAAGCCAATATTCGAATTCTAATGATAGTGGCCCAATTGTAAAAGGTTGTGTTTAAGTGTACAATTGAGGCATATCAACCTTTCTTGATCCCTAGAAAATTAAGTGCAGATTCTGTTTAATTGTACAATTGAGGCAAATCAACCTTTCTTGATCCCTAGAAAATTAAGTGCTCAATTCAATGACAAGAATTAGAGTAAAATTTACTCAGAATGCAATAAAATTACCAAAATTAAATTCTGGCATGATTTCCATGGCTAATCTACATGTATAGTTAGTGGCAGATTACCTAAACCTAAACTGACAGAAAACTCAAAAACTAATTCCTTAAATTTTCTAGGCAGTTACCTGTTTCTGGATTCTACTGATCCTAAATTCCTTTGATATTCACTTTTTGTTATGTCAATCAGTTTTTATGCAGATAAAAGTCTCACATGCTTTTCTTGGTTTTAAACTGTTCTGTTGCATTGCTGTTTGTTATCTTTTGACCATGATATTTCAAATTCCAGGAAAACATTATTTTGCCAAAAAGAATGATATATGAATAATAACATTTTAGTTGAATATCTTATGAATGATCCAGGTAGCCAAGGTTATTGAAGTTGCTCCTATTCGTGTATATGAAGTTGCAACGTTTTATTCAATGTTCAACCGGTCACCAGTGAGAAAATACACCTCTTAAAACAATGTGATTAGTTGTTTCTACATATACCAATTTCTGATGGCAAAGAGGCACCTCACCCAAATCAACTAATTTCATTGAATTTTCAGGTGGGCAAATACCACCTATTGGTTTGTGGCACAACACCTTGTATGATACGTGGTTCACGAGAAATTGAAGATGCATTACTGAAACACTTGGGAGTGAAGCGCAATGGTGAGATAATAAACAAATGATATGTTGCCTTCTATCACATTAAATTTGACTACGAGTTCATATTTTGGGATGTGAAGAATAAGCCTTTTGAATGTCCAATGTGCAGAAGTAACAAAGGATGGTCTTTTCTCTGTTGGGGAAATGGAATGCATGGTGAGTCTTTCATTCTGTTTAAGGATTTATATTTTTGCCTTGATCAAGTTTAGCGTTGTTTTTTTGGTTAATTGTGAAATTAGGAGATAGATTATTGGAAAAGAAGTAAATCGATGCTGGTTGTTGCAACAAAATATGTGATAATTGAAATGGCAATTTATAATAACCGTCTATTCAAGTTTAATTTTGAAGTGAATGTGTGTGTATATAATCCTGTTGGTTGTCATATTTATGGTGCTTATGAAACTTCATGCCATCGCCTACCAATCATCATAGTGTTGTACTTATAGTATAACATGATACCTACATGACGAGGTCATCAACTAGAATGGTTTGAGCTTGGGCATCTTATTAAGGATCTAAGGACATGTTTTGATGTGTAATGGAAATCAGTAAAGCTATGAAAAAAATATTTTATTTCAGTAAGCTCTGTTATGTACACTAGAACTCCTGTTTAATATTAATTATTGCTTTTTCTGCAGGGATGTTGTGTAAATGCTCCCATGATTACCGTTGCTGTTATGTACACTGGTACCCTTGTTTAATGTTAATTATTACTTTTTCTGTAGGGATGTTGTGTAAATGCTCCCATGATTACCGTTGCTGACTATTCAAACAGATCCGAAGGATACACTTACAATTATTACGTGGGTCCATGATAATCTCTTTGTTCTTGACAAGTTGTAGTATTTTTTGTTCAAGTAATTGAAAGATGTAGAAAATTCACGGTGCTTTCTTATCCTAATTGCAGGAAGATGTTACTCCAAAACGAGTTGTTGAGATAGTTGAGATGTTAAGAAGGGGGGAGAAGCCACCAGTAAGTCAACTGACCAGGTTGCTTGAGTTTTTTCTTGTTAAGTGATATTACATACTTGAATTATATCTTCTTTTTTTTTTTAATTTTTTCTAATGTCAGCCTGGCACACAAAACCCAAAGCGCATTAATTGTGGGCCTGAAGGAGGCAATACTACTCTGCATGGCGAACCAAAACCTCCTCAATGCCGGGATCTTGATGCCTACTAAAGTTATGGTAAAAATTGTCTCCAATAACGCAAAACTTGAATTTTTTTTTTTCAGGCTGCTTTGTGACTATCCTTGTTTTCTTAAGCTTAACCAATTTTTGGATCGTCTGCCAGTATTGTTTCTGATAGATATTCAATTCCATACAACTTCAATTTTAAGTAATGAAATGGCGTAGCAATTTCTTGACGCAATGACTTTTGGATGTTGATTGTTGAGTGCATGCCTTCATTTGAGGGAACTGGAAAGCTCATTGCTTAATACTATTGGGTATGACAATATTATCAAAATGATAAACAAATTCTCTCCATTCCAAAAGGAAAAAAAATAAAAAGATCATATTGGCAGGGTTGCTGTGTTTGAGGCTTATGCTTGCATTTGTCAATGAACTTTTTGATGCTAAGATATCTTGTAGTCTGCTTGTTTATCTTTCCTGCACGCATGGATATGCAATGTGTAGAAAGAGTCTACATTTCTTTTCCTGAATTTCCAAGATATTGCATTTTCTTGTCCTATTTGGTCTGGAAAGTTGTATGTTGTAACCGTTGGTTCCTCAAATGTGAGGATTCTATTCTTATTGACATGGAATCTTGGTCCCTGATACCAGAATAAGTGACTTATCAAAATGGTATACATTGAATTTGTCTATAGAGAGATTTATTTGGTGAAGCATCAACCTTTTTTTTTTTTGGGTGAAGCATCACCTCTACTTTGCCGACATAGGTCTCCTTTAGTGTTGATTGCTCGACTAGCAATTAAGGCCTTTAGTTAATACGCACGTTATTATTTTTTTTCCCCGCCAAAAGGATGAGAGTATGTTATCATTTATCAGTATGACTTAATTGAAATAATGAATAGACATGAACACACTTGTGGTAGTTGGAAACAGCTTGGAAGTTAGGCTGAGTTGCTATTGGTCAACAGTGGACAGGCCCAAAGCCAATTTCTAGATTGTGCAAGGATTTTTTAGTCAATGAAAAAATGAGAAGACAATCAACTCAAAAAGAACTATATATTATCCATCCGTTCCAAACAAGGAATAGTCTTAGATATTTCATTCGCACGCGCACTTTGAATTGCCTAATTAACAAAAAGATTCTAATGGCAATACCCTCTTTTCTTCTGATGTCAATTAGCAAATTTCTATGGC
This sequence comes from Triadica sebifera, assembly GCA_023653625.1. Taxonomy (NCBI): domain Eukaryota; kingdom Viridiplantae; phylum Streptophyta; class Magnoliopsida; order Malpighiales; family Euphorbiaceae; genus Triadica; species Triadica sebifera. The sequence continues at coordinate 27,057,749 of CM042900.1, forward strand.
GTGCTTTGCGGTAATCAGATTAACAAAATTAGCAAAACAGATTGCCATAATAATAATTTCTTTCCTTGACTAGACCTATGGCGTGCTTTTGCTATAATTAGATTAGCAAATTTACACTCGTCTCATTAGGAATTTGAGGGTAAAAGGGCCTGAGGAGAATGGCATCTCCATTCATTTGTTTATAGTTTTGGAAATCATTTATTAAATGATACTTAGATATTGTTACTACAAATGCCATACGCGCATGCCTTCAAAAAATAAACGTTACATTCATATTTTAAATTTGAAATACTATCAACTAATATGCAACAATAGTATTGAAAATAAAATAAATTTCTAAAAATTTGCATGACTCAATTAAAACATATGAACGTAGTTTTTCTATTAAAAAAAAAAGAAAGAAAAGAACATATGAACGTAAAGATTCGATTTGTGATCGTTTTATTTGCATAATAAGCATTATCTTGTCAATAAGTATTCAACGGGACAGCATAATCTAGTCGAATGGTGATGAAACAAAAATCAAGCAGAATGTAAAACAAGGCACTGAAAAATACGTTACTCATTTTGCATCTGGTAGGTTAGGCTGACATTCACTTTGCAGGGGCGTCTCATTTATTGGGCGATAATTTCCCATGGTAACTAACGGACTTGCCCTTTCGATGGGCTGAAGTAATTCTGGCTCTCGCCCCACAGAGCGATTCCTCCCCATTTTGAAGGGTGGTTAGCAAATTGAAACTAAAAGAGAACATTTTTACTTTATTAAACAATCAATTTCCACATTGTATGCCATTACAGCAATCTTGACTGCATTTTTCATTTCGTCGTATTAAATTAGGTACCTCATCTCTCCTTCCATTATCTCCCAAAGAATCAATGCCAAGTTGAAAGTAAAGTTGAATAATGATTGGTATTAGACCTGTTAGTAATGACCAATCAGGTTAATATACCGGTCAAACCGAGTATAAGTAAATAAATCCCCAAGACAAACCCGGTTCTCCCATCAATCTTTGTTTCTCCATTCCACCCAATCATGATTGGCTGGAGAGAAAGAAGTCAAATTACTTTTGAAAACCCTAAACAAAGTAGCATCATCATTTTCTGTTGGACTAAAACACCTAGCACATCCATCCTAGCTTTGCATTTCATTTCTTCTGAAATAAACTATTACAATAATGTTAAATATATAATAATTTATACATATGCATATATACCTCTCAATCCCTTTTACAAGGTCCCACAACCACTACCGAAAATTAGAGCCCCCACTAGAAAAGTGCTTCCATCATTTCCCACTAATCCCCACCACTGATACCAAAAAGTAAAGCATATCAAGTGAGCTTTGACAATTCTTCTCCTTCACTCGAACCTGGCAAGACACCAAGGACCTGCCTGCATTTTTTTTAGGCGTTGAAATTGAACCCTGTTTTGAATAAAGCTGGAAAAGAAAGGCAAAAGCAACAACTATGGTATCTGACTTTGATTGCAATTTGAAATTTTAGCAAACATCTAATTGTGGGAGTTCGAACGGGACAAACAAACGTGGGACCCCAACTATTTTGGTGATATTTATATGGGACCATGGGATGCTTACCGGTTTCTTAGGTCTACGATGGGGGATTCGTTTCCGGTTTTACAATAGTAGAGCCGTCCGGTGGTTGTGTGTGGTAAATTGCCGTAGCCAGTGAGATGGGCATAATGCAAAGGGCCTTTGATTGGAGAAATTGCATAGCAGCACCAACATTTTCTTCCATGAGCTTAGCTACCTGTCGTTCCGTGCCATCATTTGACCATTTCTCCCAGGCTGGCTGGTTTCTTCCACCTTCACCAGTATCATCCTATGACAGGGACAGCAAGCTCAGCCGCCTAAATGTGAAAGGAATAGCACATATATTATCCTCCATTAAATGATCTTTTCTTTATTACCTCAACTGATGATAGTGGGATGTCCATAACAAGTGGTGCAACTGCACCAGCTCCTCCCAATCTACTCATGCTTAAAACCTGTTAATGATTAAAAAAAAAACACAAGTCAAACAAAAGTGAAAAGAGAAATAAAATAAAAAATTCAACCATCACAACAATTTTGTCGACTCTCCACTTCCAAATGAATGGGTCATGAATTGCTAATAGGCCACTGGACATCCAACCTCCACTGTAAATCATAGCTAAAAATTAGCAAATAATTATATAATCTGTCATACACAGTGGAGGCAACGATTAACAGAACAAGCACAGAATCATGTCTCATTAGCACAATAGCGTTTACCTAAGTATCTACAGAAGTTGAAGAATTCAGCACACAGTATAAATGAGAAAGTCAGAAACACGCGTGTGCCACCATACAGAGACAAAGAGGCTACAAGAATAAGTTGCGTATGGAAATCCATAATTGGTGCAGAAGGCCACCATAAATTATTTTAATCAAGTCATACCACCAATACTTTGGCATAAAAGTCTGTTTAGATTGGATGAGAGAATGGCTTTTACTAACATCATCCAATGGTTGGACAAATCATAAGAACGTTGACTGATACATTAACAATGCCTAAACACAAATTAGATCAGGCCGAGTGAGCTATATCCCACTCTTAACAAACATGAAATAAGAGGGGTTTTTTTCCCAATAAACAGATCAGCTGAAAAATAATTCAGCAATTATCAGGAAAGCTGATCAGCATTTTCATACCTTTACTTGGAGCCTCAAAAACTTCACATAATCCAAAATTTCATCAAGCATGGCAGCTCTGTCTGTCTGCAGAAACAAAACAGACATCATTAGTCAAGACGATGCAGTTAACTTCAAAACATTTCTTCCCAATACTCATTCTTAAGCCATAATCTGACGATAGAACATATGAAATCTCCAAATCCACAACGAGGCAACAAACGCCATCCAAAATGTATAAATGCCATAAACAAGAAGTATTCTAATTTTTTAACTGCCGAGGGATAAGTTTTTGGCCTTCCTTTTTCTCTTCTTCTTTTCGAATCCACATCCTAAACATTCTACCACTTGTTCCAGTCCTGACTTCTAATATACAAGTACAGTTGTCAAAGAATTCAGCAATTTTCAATAGAAGCTCGTAAATTCCTGCACGACATATATCAAGGTCTCCAGAAGTTTTAATAAATCATTCTGTACCAGAAAAAAGGGACAAGTAGCCACTTGCATACAATAGAAACAAACATGCATGCGTGTGAAGGGCCGCCCTGAGTGTGCAGCATAAGCTGTTTCTAAGAAAATTAAATGTTTTTAATTATAAAATATCACTAATTGCATTTTAATCCATTTGAAAAAAAAAAAAGGACATTCATAAATTGGTCAATCTAATTCTCCAGATGATCGTTCAACAGAAATGATAGAGATTTATTCCAATTTATTCTGTATGACAGAAAGAAGCAAAGTTCTTAGTTGTAAATTTCAGCATTTGAGGACATAAAACCATGCTATTATAAGGAGTCTATCAATGTGTATTTTGATTGAACCACCACCAAACTCTATGCCTTTAACAAACTAATCAACAGTTGGAAATACTGATTCCCTGGATTTGAAAGACAGGGAGGGAGGAAGAGAGGGGATCAATTTCTAGTCATTTCTTGTTTCAAATGTAACTATGACAGCAATAGTGTCAGTAGCAAATCATCCTGCAAAGAGGCCAACCTTTATTAGACAAAAATCTTATAGGCTACAATATAATTATTATGATCCATCTAATACATTCTGGAACCATCACCAACAATCTCAAAGTCAGTTTCATTCAGCCAATAAAGTTATCTCACAGGTTTCAAAATACTATTACCTCAATTTGCAGTCAAATTTATTAACCAAAAAAAGAAAAAGACTGACCTTGTTGACACTAGGAACCAACTCCTGCAATGCCCTTATTCTTTCTGCTATTCTTTCTCTGCGCAACTGTGCCAAATAGAAAATAATCAAAATGGGGTTGTGCCACTACCAGGGGAAAAAGAACAAATAAACTTAAGCATGGGAAAAGCAAACATTTCTTCTGTTAGGTCCCTCATCAAGTATTCATACTACTGTTACTAACAGCCTGATATGTTTTATATGAACAAAGACCTTGACAGTGAAAATCAAATATAGGCACTAGGGACATATAAGACAGAGGGGCAAGAAAAAAAAGAAAATAGAGTGTTCAATGTTAACATGATGAGAAGCCACAAGAGCAGATTTAATATAAAGACAGTGGGAACTGAAAATTTTCTTTCCTCTGCAGCTAGATGTTTCTCTTTCATTAACCAATAATCCAAGGACATTTTTCACATACTTATGGAAATTGTGCATACGAAACTTTCTACCAAACTTCTCAAAATGAATAAATTTTGAATTATTCTATCATGTTTCATAAAAACATCATAACAATGCGACTCACAACCCTCACTTTTGAGCTTATATGCAGTTATTCAGGATAACATTTCAAAATTTTTTATTCAAAAACCTGAGGCTATATCTGCTATATTAAAATTATCACATTATATGCATGGTAGTTGTCTTTTGCTTACTACATAGACTTACCCGCTCAGCAATGCTGTGCGGATCTGTAGCCTGTCCTCGTCTAGCCCGCACCCTAGGGCGCATTGTAGGTGGGTGTGGGGCAGCAGCCACACTAGTGGGCATTGGTTGACCATGGAAAACCTGCAAAGACGTGACAATCACATCAAGGAAAAAATATATGAAAAAAGACCAATGTGCAAGATTGTACCAAAACCTGCAATATGTTCAAAATTATCCAAACACTAGAATGGACTTCATCAAGTGCCTGAAGTTTCACTCCTCATAGATGTAGAAAGTTGAATCAAGTAAAATTAGTCAATATACATTTTGATTCTTTATATTCTTCTATATGGACCTACAGTTTTTCTATTCATTAGAGATTTGTATTCTGGATCTTATGTTCTTTATTTTAACTTCTAGACCCCTATTTCTTAAATAATTGCCAACATATGTTACCTCAAATTTGTTTAATTCTAAAGGGCTCAGAATATCTCTAATAATCCAAAACCCAGTCTTAAAGCCAAATAGGTCGGTTTATCCACCATTTTAATCAGAAACAATCCCCCTTGACATTTTCATTTATCAATTCTAAGTTCTTAACAACCCACTACATGAAGAAACTTAAAAACCAAAAGAATTGGCTGCTATAACAGTCTTAAGCCTATTTCACCATAAATTACTAGTGTTGCTTTGTCTTCATCAACCGACCATAAGATAACCAAACAAATGTAGTTTTCTCGTGGTATGTGAAGTATTTGTATATCTAACTGTACCGTACCAAATAAACCATTTTCTTCCCTTTTCTAATATGAATTTTTGCTCTCTTTTCTTTCCCTTCTCTCCACAGCTATTAGAAAATTAAGCGTTGTAATTTCAGCTTTAGATTAGTATAGACAAAAAATTGGAAATTTTTTAAAAACAGTTTGATCTTTCATCGTCCCAAACTTAAAAGCAAAAGTTTCGGGAGATATTTAAGTTGATAAACAAATTACACAAGCTGCCAATATTCTAACATAAAACCAATTTCTTCCGTCTCCTCTCCTCCATTTTATCTCCAACCATGAATCAATCAATCACTAGCACAAAATCTCTTAAAAGAAGAACACTTACATTTTTCACGGTAGTAGCTCTACCGTCAACCACGTCGTCGCGAAACCTTTTTCCGCTCCCGGAAGCTTCTTCAGGCTTCAGGAACCCTCCCTTGCCCTGGTCCAAGCTGAGGCCCAAGGGGAAGCCGTGAAACCCAGCAGGCCCTCCGCCGGCAGCACCACCAAGGGAAGAGATGTGGCTGGAGGCATCACCTGAGCTAAGCTGCAGCATCATCGGAGCTTGAGCAGCAGCCAGGCCGGGGTCGGAACCAACAAGGCCGGCCTCAGCGGAACCAAAGTTAGGGATGCCAAGGATTTCCTGGAGGAAATCGTCGGCTGGAGGTTCAGAGGGGTTATTGGCCATTGGTTAGAGAGTGAAAGAGTGAGTCGAGAAGGGGAGTTAAAGGCTCCAAAACAGCATCTACATGCAGAATTATTGGAGAACCAAATCACACACAGATTTCAGAATGTCTCTTTCAGGAAAGTATTCACTTTGAAAGTTTGAAGCTTTCAGGTTTGCATAACTTTGCTTTTCTTCTCCACTGGGTACTTAAGAGAGCCAAGAGACAAAGCGAGGCCCAAAAGAGCTGCCTTTATCCTACTTAAAAAGCCTTCTACTTTACGTAAAAGGGTTCCTCTTTTGAAAATTTTACTTTCCTATCCATTTTCTTCCCTCTTTCTCAATTAGGGAATAGCCCCCCAAAAAAAAAAAAACCAAAATGTAAAATTATATGTTATCCCCCAAAAAATAATAATAATACATAAATAAAGAAGGCAACATTGGATTATATTTGAGCCTCATTCTTCTACGACATACAACGGTCACCGAAATCTTTAAATTGAAATTTTAAGGAATGAATCGAATGGAGGAAAAAAGCTTTCACAAAAAATTTATTTTTAATTTTTGAAAATTATTTTTGACAAAAATTAGATAAATATATATTTTTTCATAAATATATTTGAAAAAAATAATAATTTTAAAAAATTAGTCAATTAAATTAAAAAATTCTAAATATATATTTTTTAATATTCAACAGCAATCTCAAATAACTCTAAAATTGGTATAGAGAATGTTAATTGAGTTGGATTATAATTTTATATTAAGATACTGTATAGTTCACTTAAATATAATGGAATAATTCATTCATAATTAACTCAATCATTTAAAAATCATCCTAACATTACCTATTATATCATGTTGGGTGAAGTTAAAAGGGATATTAATCCTACGATATCATTCTCTTACTCTAAAATTGGAGAGAATTAAAATCCTCTTTTACCTTAATATTTCGATCAAATTTTGAACTGAAAAGAATAATTTTTTGAATTCATTTTGCTTTATAATTAACTTTGTTTGTATTCCATGAAACAAAAAAAACAATTTTTTGCATATTTACTTTTAGTTGACTGGCATTTTTTCTATCTATAAGTGACAATTCTATTAATTCTTAATTAAAATATATTTTCATATATATCAAAATAAAAGTTTAAAATTTTAATATGCATAAATAATACTACATGAGTGGATAGCTTTTAGAGACAAACTACACAACTTGACCATTGTTCACCATACATATATATAGAGAAAAAGTAACTTAAAGTATGTTTGGTATCCTAAAATTTAGAATAGAAATGTGATTTTTATTTCAAATTTAAATTTATTAACTAAAATATTTGAGAATATGATTCTTAATATATCATTTTTATTGGTATTTGAATTTTTTTCATGTTTTTTAAATAAAATATTTTATATTTCCAAAAATACTCTCAACAAAATTAAATTAAAAATAAAAATAGAATTTTAGTTCTTATTACATGAAAATACCAAAAATAAATATTAGAAATCCAAAACACTAATATAAGAATATAATTTTATTTCACATGAAATCTTATTCTTTTAGTATTACAAACATGGGGTAATTTTTACCGACGGTTTTCCAAATATGTGACTCGTAACAATTCAGTATTTAAACTTTTATTTGTAACAATAAATCCCTTTTAAAATTATTTTGTAATAAAAAACTACCTTCGTCCACTACCGTCAAAGGAGCTAACGGTTTGTTGATGTGACTTTTCCACATCAATTTTTTTAAATGTAATTGGCAAATCCAACTCAAATCAAAACTTCATATCATTACCTCTAAAATTATTTCTCTCTCTTTTCAAATAATATTAACTTTCAAAACCCTAAGTTGAATGATATTTATATCTAATTATTTCTCTCTTCTCCAAAAAAAATTCTTTATCTTCTCTTTCTTCTCCTTGATTCTTCTTGTATTTTATATCTATTTTCTTCTTCTCATTCATCTTATAACAACCCATTATGTCAAGGTTCTTCTATTTTTTTGTTGGAACTATAAGCATGCAAGACTCAAGAAGTTTTGAAAGTTATGTTAAACCCCATGACGATATTGAGGTGAATCACAATGTGAAATGTCACTGTGGAGTACAAGCTATATTGTGGTTGTCATAGACGAAAACTACCCTATAAGGAGATTTTTCAGGTGCGATCAAGCATAGGTATTCTGCTTTATCTATATTTTTCTTTGGAATGAAATTTTTTTATGGATTCTCAATAAAATGGATATTTTCACAAAATAGAAAAATCGATGCTCATTTTTTAAATGGTATGATGAGCATATAGTCTCCACATCAATAATATACTTTCATCCCAAAGGAGGAGAATAGATTGTCTCAACTTTGAGTTATTTCGTATAAACTTCATAGCTGAGCACTCAAGTGCTTGTGACTTTATCAAGTGGAAGATGAATTAAAGGCTAAGAAGAATGAGCTTGAGTTGTTGTTTGAGAAAAAGAGGAATTTTAATTTGATGAAGCAGAAGTACTATGTATTGAAGTTTATTGTAGCTACTTACATGGTTATCACAATAGCTATTATTGCTGAAAAATAGTTTGGTCCCATATAAATTATGGGTATTTTGTACTAGTTATATAGGATGGTAGATTTAGGGCAATGATTTGTAATACTTTTTGAACCTAATTATTGGTTTCTTATAGTTGTATTGTATTGAACATTTATGAAGATCATGTGTTGTTGAGGACATATTATCAATGATTAGATAATTTGCAATCAAATCGTTTGAGTACATGTTATGTGTGACTATTAATTATGCATAATGTGTGGGGAATGAAAAAATAGTTAAAATACCACAAGTAATATATTATGGGTAGTTTGAGTAGTATGAGTGAAATTAAGTAATAGTTTGAGTAACATGAGTGAAATTAATGTGTAGTTTGAGAATAATGAGTGAAATTAAGGAATAATTAAGGTACCATAGATGAAATGTATGTTGACATAAATTTTTGCATGATAAAATAAACTCATAACTTGCTTCAAACTCGAGTTCAACAATTCAAACTCATATATTTCAAACTCATAACCTATAGCAAACTTAATTCTCCCTCTTTAAACAAACAAAATAGATTTCAAACTCATAATCTGTAGTAAACTCAAACTCAAGTAAGTTGAGAATATGAAACTACTCATAATATATTGATGATACTCCAAATTGCATTAATTAAATTAGTGCAAAGCACTGAAGTTCAAGTTCAACAATTCCAAAAACAATGATTCAAAATACTGAAGTTTAGATTTGTACACTAAGTTAACTAACAATAGGGGTGCACTAAGCTTCCAAAATGAAGCTAACAATGAATATTTACATGAAAAAATTAAAACATAACCTGCACATTTACTATATGCATTCCTAAGAACAAAAAACACATATTCCATTTATTTGCATGTCTGTATAAAAACAAACATTTTTCATAAATGTTTTCAATCAACACATTATTTATTTATTCTTTCTAGGCATGGTGTTGGATGACACATTCTTTCTGCTGCTGATATAGTCTTTTGTAACTTGTCATGTGTGATAGAGGCATTCTCTTAGTGGTTGGAAGTTTAAGTTTGTTGACTGGTAAAGGCTTCATCAATCCAGCTCGAACTCTATAATTGCCAAGCATCAATCCTTGATTATTTATTTTTAAGTTTGAATAAGTTGAAATGAGATATGTCACTTAAGGTTGAGGTAACACTGCAAAGCCTTCAATTGAATTGAATATCCTCTATGTTGTTTGACTTGTCTGTATTGCTAAGTTATCAACAATAAATGTGGATTGGGTATGATGACTCTCACTAGTTTGTGTACCCTGCATAAATACTTCATAGTAAATAATAACACAATCACTTAACAGTATATTAAATCACACCCAATATAACATTTGCCTAAAAAATACTTAAATAACCAAATTTCAATGCAAGTGAACAACTATAATTAAGTATGTATTATTGCTACTACACTTACATCTTCAGTTGAATTTTCTCGATCAACACCATGAAACCTTTTATTATGTTCAGTTGATTTACACACACTACAAGTCATTTGAACTTTACCTTTCCTAGATATCTTCTACATATTCTTTTTCCTTTTTTATACCAACTCATGAAGTTATTTTCTCATTGTTTTCTTTTTCTTTCCTATTTTCTTTTTAATCTCAACAGGTGATGGTAGGGTAAAAATGTCATATGGATGTGGATGTGGTTTCCATAAGGTAGGTCCACTCATAGGGTTAATAACATAGTTGTAGACTATTTTATAATCTCAACCATGTAACACTCATCAACATATTGTTCAGGCTGTTAATTATTATCTATAATGGCAGTACATGCATGAGTACATGGTAGAGTTGTAAGCTGCCCATCAAAACCAGTGACTTGCACACCCGGTCCTCCAATGGTTCAGTTGTTAAGTTGAAAAATGACTTCTTAATTTTTTCAAGTTTTCTTTGTACTTTTAGACAAATTAGACCCTTCCATTTTCTTGCCATAACATTCTTACTCTGAATTCCCTTAATCAATTATGTTCTTATCATTTTAAACATAGTCAAAATATGATTTTTCCTGACAGCCAATATGTATTTATTGAAGCATTCACTGAGGTTGTTCAATAAAAAGTCACACTTGGCTGTGCACTTAAAACTAGCCTTACTCCAATGAATTATTAGTCTCTCATCTAGCCATTCTTTTGTTGTTAGGTTTTTCTCTTCAATTTTCTTAAGAATACTACTCAATTTAGGTTGAGTGGTTAATCTGGCTGCCTTCTTCAATAATTTCAATAAGCCTACATCTCTAAATTTGTTCCTCACATTATGTTCCTAATGTTTGATACACAAACGATGTTCTTATTCAAGAAAATATTTTGTCATAGTCTTGATCAACCCCTACAAAAATTTATTTAGGAAAATATTTTGTCATAACATGATATTGTTAACAATAAGACTTAAGATATTAAATTATAGTTTTATACCTTTTGTTTGTCACTCATAAAAATCCAATGATTAAGATTGTTCATCCTCATGTTAGCCTTCAATAACTCAATAAACCAATCACAATTTTCTGAAATTTTTATCTTGCATTAAACCCAAGTCAAATGGTATATGCAATCATTTGGATCTATTGTTGTTGCAGCCAAAAGTTGACAACCAAATTTCTCTTTTAGGAAACATCTGTCAAGACAGACCAATTGTCTCATACAATGGTCTCTGAATGTCTTTTTCAAAGCCCATATGCATACATACATACTCTCAAACTTGTCTTTTGGCTCTTTGAACTCCGCTGTCATACCATAATTTATCCTCAATAACTTTAGCTTGTAATCATAAATCCTAGAAAATTGCATCTTTTTAGAACCATTAATAGCTTTCAAAGCACAATCATTGGCTCTCCACGCTTTCATTCTGTCTATGGTCAGCTTCATATCCTTTTTAACTCTTTTAATGAAAGCTTACAACTCCCAATTTGGATTGTCTTTGAACTTTTCCATATACTTCTTACCAAGTAACTTTGCTATCAAATGGAAATTCTTACTCGACTTCCCACATGTATATTTCAGGTTGAATGACTTAACTTGGAATGTTAGATTTGTCGTGTCATTCAGGTGCAACCTACTGGCATAAATGTGAAAGCCAGACTTTTTTTATGACACTTGCACCTTATCATTTATTGGAAAATGAACATACCACATATGTCGTAGCTTCCTTAAATTCATGTTTATATTTGAACAACAAGCCACATTCCCACTTGGGGTTATCTAAATTTCTTGATGCATTAAATTTTGGAAAATGAATCTTTTTCTTTTTATTAGGATCAGACACATCATCTTCAGTGTCTGAGTTTGACATTATCTCATTATTGTCAGCTCTATAATCAGATGAACCATCCTATCCAATTTCAAAAAATATTGAAGCTTCAATCCCATGACTAAGATGACTTTTGGACCATGAACCCTAGGCCTACCGCCTTTATTCTTTCTAATACTTCTCACCTCAATGTTAAATAGTTCACCTTCCTCATTTAGTTGATCGGTTTTTCTTAACTCACCTTGTAGGTCTTCATCACATCCAAAATTTCATAATTTGAATAAGATATGACATTATCTACAACATTTTTTCTCTTTTGAAATGAAGCACAAGATTCTCTTTGTGCATCATTTCCTTTATTGCTCTCATCTAACTGATCTTCACTAGAACCAGATTCCTCAGTAAAACCCTCATCATTAGACCTATCAGTATCATGTACGTTATCTACTTCACGCTCATTTGCATTGTCATGCTCATTTTCACCACCTAAGTATTGTAATTGTAAATCAATTATAATGTAATATAATAGTAATAGAAAGGTACATATATTATAAGAAAATATAATAAATGTAACAAAATTGTACCTAAACTATAATGAAACCCAATGTAATATAATGATATCTAAATTATAATCAATGCAATATAAAGTTACCAATTTCATTTTCTTCAATATCGTTGCCCTGACCCATATCCCAACTGCCATGTTGGCCCATATCAACCCTGTCACTGGCCTTCATATGCTCCTCACTCATAATGTGATCACTAATGTCACCCTTCATGCCATTGCCCTTGCCACAATCCTCAATACCAATATTGGCCAATTACTGTAAAACCCATGATCTCCACTTGTAATACCTTGTAAATTATCACGATTCGCATTGGTTTGGCCCTTGTCACCCTTACCATTGGCCTGGCCATCATCCTCATTGCCATTGTCCTCGCCATTCCAACCTATCATATATCTCCTACCACTACTTAATTGCCCAATTTTAGTACTCTGATTCAATTTCTCATTCTTTTTTGCATTACTAATCTTCCCTTTCAATGTACTGACCATTCCCTTCCCTTTTTTACTAACTGACCTAACATTCTCTTCTTCAATCTCCTTAATAACCACACTACTCTTATTAGTTGGCCAAACTATTTCCTTAAACTCATCATATGTTAGGTGTCTAACATACACATTCACCTCCTCTTCATCTAAAGTATTCAATGTCATCTCATATACATAAACATCATTTTCTAAAAGTTAAAATATGAAATTATAGTTTTTTCCTAGTTGCTTCCAGTAATACATCATGCTACCAATATGACCTAATTTTTTTAACCCAAACATCTAGTCTGACTAATGATATCATATCTACATCAAAGTACATCTTATCTATATTCCCATCATGATAACCCCATTCCCTAAAAGTCCCATCATGATGTAGAATTACAATGAACATTTTAGGAACCTTACCTGATAGAATATGCCCATCGTCAAAAGCATGCATTCAAAATCCTAGATAATACAAAAAAAATACTCTTAATGCATACATTTAATACCCTAAATTGTATAGAAATATACTTGTAATGCATGCATGGATGATTAGGGTATGACCACATTTTTTTTTTTAATTTAAAATATCTTTATAGAATGTCTTGAATATTCTAAATAAACATGAGTTTAGTCGTTCCCATTTTTGAAACCAATATACATAAGGTCAATTTTTTAAAACATAAATACTTGGACCTCCTTCTATCGCCATTGTAGAAAATGATCCCCAACTTTTTTTGTCTTCTTTTATAGTTGTCGATGCAAGGAACCCCACCACTAAGTATAAAACACTTTAATATGTGAAAAACTCTTCAACGTCTTCAACTTTCACCTGTTTTTCACCTCAAAACTACACAAAAAATACTTATTTTTTTTTATTTTGCAGTACCTAACGACAATATTAAGAATTTACTCAAAACTATCATAAACCATTATTTAGTGTTTTCTCTAGTTTGTCATTCGAAGCAACAATTGTGTATGACTAATGGGGGCATGTCAATTTTGGCCAGAAGGAAAATGTTTTTTGGTTAGGGTTTCGAAGTGTGAGTTAAGATTTCGAGAGTTTGCAGATTTAGAGATTTGAAAGTTTTTAGTATTTTGGATATTAGAGGGAATTTGATGAAATATATGAAAATGGTCTTTTTGGTCTTTTTGAATCATCAATCTTATTTTTCTTTTTTATATATAAATTTCACATCATTAATTGCATTTTAAAAAATATGATGCGGAAAAGTCACATTTACAAGCCGTTAGTCCCTTTGACGGTAGTGGACAAAAATAATTTTTTTATTACAAAATAATTTTAAAAGGAGTTTATTGTTACAAATAAAAATTTAGGTACTGAATTATTACAAATCACATATTTAGAGTACCAGTCAATGAAACTTATCATTTGAAACCCTATCCAAGATTAGGTATTTGAAATGCTAGCTTACATGCCAAAATTATTGAAGATCGAAAATACGATTGAAATCGATTCGGCCCCAAAGAGAATGGATTCCTAATGGAGAAAACCTTCAAGCACCAGGTTCCGCGTGCTTCACAGTAGTGGAAATTGTAGCGAAGTGATAATTGGAAACTTGTTCGGTGTCCGTCGAGGTCATTGTCTTCAATGCTTCAACGACCACTTACCTTCATTTTCCCTTGCGAGTTGTCATTTAATAAAATAGACTCCCATAAATCCCAAATTAAATACAAATGGGCTATGGAAAAGCCCAAAGTGAATGTCATTCACCGTTGGAGAATGATGACTATTTCCTTCTTTTGGATCCTTGTCCTAATAATACTGTTAAGCAAATTAATATTATGAGTAAATTAAAAAAAATACTTCAATTTTTAGCATGTTCAAAAATATAAATCAACAAATAGAACCACAATATATTATTTTTTTATAAGAAAAATAATTACAATTATTCTAGTATACAATGCATCTAACTGTATCAATTAGCAAAGTAATTGGAATCATTGTAGTGCATGTGAATTTTACGTACATTCTTTATGTTTATCAAATCAATCATCAAGAAAATTATAGCATTCAATAATTAAAAAAATTTGAGGATCATCTTACAATCTAGTGGTTAGTTTTCGTGCGAAGGGGCAAAAAGGCTAGTGATCAAATTCTTATCTTGTATTTTTTTCCCTACCCGATAGTGTAATATAAAAAAAAACTATTTAAAATTATACTTAGATTATATAATTAGATTTGTCAATTGAATCCACCATTAATTATCTTTCATTGACATTTTTTTTTGTAAAGGGTCTCGAAATAAAGACTTTTTATGAGGGACTAAACTCATTTGTTCTTGGAACACATGTCCTGAACTCATCCACAATTTAAAAGCCGAACGACACAATTACCTTTTTTGTTTTTTTTCCTCTTCCTCAGTGTTGTTAAAAATTAAAATGACACAGTAAAAAATATTTAAGGCATAGCATCAAAATAGTATACATCACCAAAATTATCTCAATAACGAGAATAACAATTAACTTAAAAAAAGTAGAAATAGTTAAACTAAAAAAAAAGAAAGGTGTTAATTTTTTTTAGGAGATACAATAGGTCGTGAGCTATACAATATAATATAGTCATTTTTTTCCACTCACAATAAAGATGTTAAATACACAATAATATTGATAAATGGCAGCAATAAGATTCGAACACAATACCTCTACTAATTCTTATAAATGAGAATATTAATCAAGTTACCTGTTAAATCTTGAGGAGTATTTCCGTTATTTTGATGATAACAAATAAAATAACAATATTGTATTTAACATACTTGTTTTCTAAGTCTATTAAACAGGGTATGAAATAAAATAGCAAGAATGGAGATTGGAAGAATAATACTTGAAAGACAAAATTAAGGAAGTAGCAT
This sequence comes from Triadica sebifera, assembly GCA_023653625.1. NCBI lineage: Eukaryota > Viridiplantae > Streptophyta > Magnoliopsida > Malpighiales > Euphorbiaceae > Triadica > Triadica sebifera. Next base: position 27,073,426 of record CM042900.1, read on the forward strand.
GTTCACGTCCGTTACCCTATGTGTCACACCCGTGAAAGAGATAACCGTTACCAAAATCAACATTTGAAGTTCACGACCATGAAGAAAGAACAAACCGTGAAATGGACATTTAAGTCACGCTCGTGAATTAAAATATCACGCCCGTGAATGTTCATGACATTTTCATCCAGAGAGCTTCATGACCAAAGTCACCACTTGGATCACGGCTGGAAAGTTTGTCACTCCCATGAAGAGGTATGTCACGCCCGTGACCCAATGTTTCAAAACATTCCAGAGAGCTTCACGACCAAGGTCACCACTTCAATCACAGCTTGGAAAGAAATGTCACGCCTGTGAATGATGAAAGAGAAAAATGTCAAGCGAGATTATTTGGTTGGTACAACGGCTAGTTTCATATTTAATGCATCCCAACGACTATAATCAGCCAAAGGAGTATAAATGGAAGTCATTTATGCATTCAGTAAAAGAGGATAGCAAATATTTTGAATCAAAATCTTATTACAAGCTATTTGTACATTCAATACTTTGAGAACCAATATCTATTCTCTGTAAAAAATTTTTTGCTCTTCATTCATTGAGCAATAAAGATTTGTGAGTGTTTCTCTATATAATCATTTATTACTCAAGTGAGTTGTGGATATTTCTGGGTTAAGAGTATAACACTTGTAAGGGTTAGTTGTGTGAGCCTCTAAAACACAAATTAAAGGTTGTTTGTGTGAGCCTGCAAAAACACAAAGTAAAGATTGTTTGTGTGAGTCTGTAAAACACAAGGAATTGATTATTATGTGAGCCATTAAAACACAAGGGATTTATGAGTTAGGTGTGAGCCATTGTGAGAAATACCATAGTCGGGAGTGAGCTTGTAAAACTCCATTATAACACTTAGTGTGTTAGTGAAACTCTCAATTGCGATTGGGGAGAGGAGTAGGATTTGTTAACATCCGAACCTCTATAAAAATCCTTGTGTCAAATTTCTTTATCCCTCCTAAAATTATTTTTTTTTATTTCCGCACTTTAAAGTTTAATTTTTGAAACTCCAATTCAATTCCCTTCTTGACTTAATATCTGGGCAACATTACCCCTTGATCAACTATGAATCCTTTAATATTTCTATCTTAAAAGAGTAAAATGGCTATCATCAAGTAAAAACAGAATAATTATAGATACACAAATTAAAAAAATCCTGTTAAAAAATGAGTGAATCTAATTCTGACAACGAAAATATATGATAAAAAAAATTTTCTTAACGAGTTAAACATTGCAACCTTTTCAACTCATTGATATGGGTTCACAATTTTTGAATATTCCTTGCTCCAAGTGCATAAAATGAAAAAATGGATTGATTGAATTAGCGTACCCTAATTCTAAGTTTAGTACTTAGTAGGGCTAAGACTATAGATTGGAGAATGATAAAGAATTCTCAAGAGTGAAAATAATTTTTTTTGGCAACAGTTGCTTGCGATTCCAAATTAATAGAAAATTAATAATAATTTTAATTATAATTAAAAAGCTTATATATATATATATATATACTTTAATATTAAATATTATTAAATATTCATAATCATTACATAATTAATTAAAATTATTAGATTTTTAATCTAACGGTTTAAAAAATAGTACTAATTGAGATATATATATATATATATATACACACGCAATGGATTCATTGAATTTGACAAATCATCCCATAACATTTCTAATAAAATCCAAAGCTGACAATTTTAATTATGATTGTTTTTATGATTTTTTCTAACCACATACCATCTAAAGAACTTCATTTTTATTGGAAAAAAAATTTCAGATATATATGGTAATGGTATGGAAACAAAATAAATTAAATTACCTTATTTACTTAGTCCTAATAAAATTTAAAGTATTATAGAAATAAAATTAAAAATGAATTACAAAACAAAATACAACATTTACATGTGTTTTTAATTAAAATTATATATTTTTCCTCACAAATTGAATATTGATTTTAACAAGTCATTTCAAATAAACTTTTTATTAGATTTCTGTTTATTTATGAATTTAAATTTAACTTAAACCGTTGGATGTGATGTTGAAATCCACATATGCTTATCACATTTTAAAATGCTAATGTTATTAGATGCAAAATAATAATAATAATTTGATCATATTAAATTTCGATATCTAAATTTGATTTTAAAAAATAAAAGTTAGAAAAATATTAATGAAATCTAATATAAAAACTATAGACTAAACGAATAAAAATCTAATAGAATGATTGAATTAAAAAGATAAATGAAGATTTGAAATTTTTGAATAGATTGAGTTTATATAAAATAAATAAATAAAAAATATTACATAATTTACAAGACATTTTTCATTAGTTTTATCTACAGCATTTAAGAATTTTTTTAGTAAAGATTATATTTCAAATTAATTTTATCTGAAAAATACATAGTTTTTTTTTTGATAATTTATCCTAAATAAAATGGGTGGGTCCTCTTGGCTTGACAGCCTGTCCGAATCCTTCAAAACAACGAGACAACAGTTCATAAAATTTAAAATATTCCCAACCAAACACTTCTCTTATTCAGTTCAAAACCCTTCGAAGTTGGGCGAAATTTTCATTTTTTTGGAAAAAGAAAAGCCTTTGAATTTCAGCTGGGTGGCCACTGCCCAAAAACTATCAAATCAAAAAGACAAACTCTAAGTGCAATCAATGGCTGTTGCCCTGAAATCAACTCCTACCTTCCTCCACATAAGAAAACCGGAGACCCGTCACCTCATTCGTTTTCCTTCTTTCAAATATATCGCCGTTTCAACCGGGAAATTCGCTCCTATGGCTACTCTCACTGCAGCCCCCAGTCTTGGTCTAGCTGAAACTTTCTCCAATCTAAAGAAACAAGGCAAAGTAAGCATGTTAAGTTTCTCTTTTTAATCTTTTTTTTTTTAAAAGTCATTTTTCCGTGTCTGGGTTTTGTCTGTTATTTGATTGGTAGTGGTTACTGCTTTTGCGATTATTTTTTGGAGATTGGAGATTGGAGATTGGTAGTGGTTACTGTCTTTACTCTGTTTGGTTTAGTGGGCACTGAAAGGTTTCCGGTCTGGCTGCTGATTCTTTCTCTGTAGTTATTTGATATCTACTAATTTATTAAAATTTCTTCTTGATTATCCATAATTAAAGATTGAGTATACAAGAGCTCAATTGAATTAAATTGAAAACACCACATGATGAAACCGCTAATTCATTGGATATCCATGGAAGTTAACTCAGTATAATGTGGTGTGTTGGTTATTGAGTGTTCTCATTTAGATTTTGAATGGTTATTGCAATTTTTTTGTAGAAGGTAAAATGAATTCGACTACTATGGTTTCAATATGTTTTGCAACCTTATAAGCAAGCTAATCTTTATGTACTATTGATTTAGCCCTCTGTCTCCTTTTTATTTGGCCATGGAGAGAGGATTAATTTTTTTGTGATTCTTAGATGATGATGTTTTAATCCTAAATTGGGTTTAGAATCAGCTAGAATTAGGAGTGCGTATAGAAGAACAGCATTTGTGGACTTTCAAAAGGAAAAACTTTTGGATTTGGGCAACGAGGAGGAAACGAGAGTGACAATTAGAGTTTGGAGGATTCTTTTGGTGTGGGAAGTGAAAGAAAAAAAAATTCTTTTAATGTCTTATGAATTTGTTTTAAAGAGTATTCCTTTGTTTGAAGGTGGCATTCATTCCATACATCACAGCTGGTGACCCAGATCTTTCAACCACAGCAGAGGCCTTGAAAGTGCTGGACTCCTGTGGATCTGATATAATTGAATTGGGTGTGCCTTACTCTGATCCTTTGGCAGATGGTCCAGTCATTCAGGTCTAATTATACTTGGGTTACTTGTTGAATATGTTTTAGTTTTAGTTTTCTAACAGGTGTCTCACATTGTTTAGGCTGCAGCTACTCGTTCCTTGGCAAGAGGAACCAATTTTAATGCAATCACATCAATGTTAAAGGAGGTAAAATCTTCTTAATACTCTTATGCCACCTTTCTGCTGTAATAATATATAGACAGATTGGTTGGGTTATGTCTATTGAGACTTTTGATTATTTAGACACATTTATTCTACACAAAAGGCCAGTAGCAACTGTCAAGTCATTGTTACATTAGTTTGATTTATGACTTAGATACATTGGTTAGATTGACTTGTTATTGATATTAAATCTACAACACTCCAGTTTGAGAAGCAGTGGATTCTTTTCACAGATTGGAGGATTTGTTCTTTTCACAAAAGAGGCCTGATACCTTTTTCAGACTAAACACTAATAAAGTGGAATCTTTGAAATAATTACCCAAATATACTTGCCAGAAAAAATTGGCTCAGTCATTTTTTTTTTAAATAATTTCTTACCCTTCTCATAATTTAATTTAGTTCTTTTTATCAATACATAAATGAAGAAGTAAATACTGAATAACAGACTGTATCTGTTAATAATCTGTTGACTTTATTATTTTTTTTATTTAGTAGTCTCTATATTAGTTCCATTGTTGGCTCCCATGGGAGGATTGATGTTTCAGTGATTTTAGCAAATGACTTTTACTGTTTGTACAGGTGGTTCCACAGTTATCTTGTCCAATTGCTTTATTTACGTATTACAACCCAATATTGAAGCGTGGAATTGAGAAGTTTATGTCCACTGTAAAAGACATTGGAGTACATGGTAATGGACAAGCCTATCCGCTTGAGCTTTTGTTTTTCTACCATCAAGGTTATCAAATTTTTGTGGTAAATTCTGTGACTAAAACAGTGCCCTTTCTTGCTAACATGAAGTTGGCTTGTGTTCTGGTGTTACTTATTGTTGGGCATACAAGTAAAATGTGAATGTCCTTTTGAACAGATATTGTCTTTCTTTTTCTTAAACACACTTCACTGACACAATTTCTTTCCTGCCTGGCTGGAGTTTTATTTGCTTTTGTAAATGGTTGCTTCATATGTCCAGGTGAATCCTTGGTGTTCTATGATGATATCATTTAGATGCTTCTATACTTGTTTGCAGGACTTGTGGTTCCAGATGTACCTCTAGAAGAAACTCAACTTTTGAGGAATGAAGCTCTCAAAAAGAATATTGAACTGGTTTGTCCTCTGACTTGAATAAATGTCCATTTTATAAATTGGTTATGACTTAAAGTAAAACTGAATTTGCTTTTTTTCTTTACCAAAATTTGAAAACAAGTGTAACTTTGGCTGCTGATGGGTTCATGGGTTGGTGATAGTGTTACGGATGGGAACAAAACTCTTTTCCATCTTTTGGAAAAAAAAGAGAGAAATTCTTAAGATAATTTTTTGAGTAATCATTTATATTATATGCATCTATGTTGTTGCCTCATTATACTCCTTTTGATGGCTTATTGGAAGTTACTTCTTATTTAAGTGATAATCGGAAGGGGATAATGCCTTTGGGATATATTGGTTGTTGCTCATCTTAGGTTAGTTCTGCAAATTTGGATTGTTAAGCTTATATGTGAAATCGTTCTTGAAAGTTGAGATATCTCTTTTGTTCTGTTACTCTTTAAATGCACCCAGTTGATGTTGCATTTCTAAATTTCTGGTTTCTAGGTACTTCTTACAACACCAACTACTCCAACAGAAAGAATGAAAGCCATTGTTGAAGCATCAGAGGGATTTGTATATCTTGTAAGAGTCTTCCAGAGTTTACTCATGATAATTAAGTTATAATTTTAAAAAAGATGGGGTATTTTTGAATTCAACATCACCTGAGAAATCTCCATTTCTTCTGGAATCGTAGGTGAGCTCAGTTGGAGTTACTGGTGCACGAGCATCCGTAAGTGACAGAGTTCAAACCCTTCTGCAGGAGATTAAAGAGGTATGTCTCTATAACCCGATAACTACTCTTGATAGATGACACTAGTATACTGATTTCTAAACTTCGGTAGAATATTCCCTTTAATGTTGTACATTTGTAAGGTTTCTTAAGTATACCCCGGATAGATAAAAGTGAGTGGAGCTAGGTTCATTGGTTATGAACTCCATAGATAATTGAGTAATGACAAAGGATTGATGTTTGATGACATTTGTTCTTCAATCTCATATTTGATTAGGAGCTCTAATTTCGACACACTTCCCTGCCAACAAATGGCCACAAATCGATCAATTGGTTCCAAAATTTAAGCATAAAATTGCCATCTATTGAAACGCATGAAGTAATATTGGATAAGTCCAATCTGCTCAATGAAAGGTGGTACTGATGCATTTAGGGACACATCAACTTGAATTTGGGATGCTTTGAAGAAAATATTTTGTCATTGGAGATTATTTTAAGGATAGTTCTAAGCAAAATGGACTTAATAACAACTGCCTTGTACCTCTACTGTTACTATGACAGGCAACTTCTAAGCCCGTGGCAGTTGGCTTTGGCATATCAAAACCTGAGCATGTGAAAAAGGTTAGTCTTCTGTCATGGATAGATTGATGCAACTCCCATAGATTTTTTTTTCTTTTTTAATGTTTAAGCATCAATCAAGGTATTTATTACATGAGTTGTGTTATAGGTAGCGGGATGGGGTGCTGATGGCGTAATTGTAGGTAGTGCAATGGTGAAGTTGTTGGGCGAAGCAAGCTCGCCTGAGGAAGGGTTGAAGGAATTAGCAAGTTTCACCAAATCGTTGAGATCTGCTCTCCCTTAAAATACAACTTCATTTTATCAAATGAAATTTGTATCCCCCCTGTTTAAAACTTAAACAATGGCATAAATTGAAATCAGTTAAGAACTATTGCTTCTGTTTGATAGCTGAGGTTGCAAGGTGCTGATCACATCAGGCACTGAAAATTCAAAATAACTTCATGCAGTTAGAATTGTGATGGCGATTGTGGAGGTGGTGTAGGTGCATGGGCGAAACTAGCCCCATTTCCCCCGAACTTTTGAAGCTTTTGCAGAATAAGGATTAAAGTTTTACTTAGAATAATTACAATACAAATTAAAGGAGCCAAGCCCCTAAACAATGCCCACAGCCACTTGCTTACCTTAACCTAAAACAGTCCAATAAAATTGACTAAAGTCCCGTTTGATATTCCAATTGAGAAAAACGTTTTTTGAAAAATAATTTTTAATTTTTTTCAGTTTTAAAAACTGTTTTTATTGCAAAATAAATAAATAAATATTTTTTCTAAAATAGTTTTAAAAAAAATAATTTATAAAAAATTAAATAAAAAAATCAGTTAATTAAATAAATTTTTTTTAAATCTGCTCTTTTATATCCAAAACCAATTTCAAACACATTCAACTGATTATATAAAATATTATGTTTTCCTGACATACATATATGAATCATAAATTATTAGGTATCACTAAAATTAAATTACAATAAAATACAAAATAAATATAAACAATAATTATAGGGGTTTGATACGAAAAATCCGATACTCAAAATTCTACACATACACGGCCAAATTAATAAAAAATTATCAATTTTTTTAAAATATAAAATTAAAATTAAATATTAAAAGTTTAAAAAGTAATTGTCAAATTGAGTTAACTTTTTTTTTTTTTATTTTAGTTTCCGATTAAACTTTAATGATTTTTCGAATTTTCTCTTTTCTTTTTTTATAGGTAGTGTTTGGTTGCTTGCTACTTTGAGCCCACTTAGCAACGGAGAAAATATATAATTAGGTAAAAGGTCCACAGCACAGACGGAATTTAGCCCACCGTTTCCCCCACTCTGATTTAGTAGCATACGTGTCAGTTAAAAAATTCTTAAATCACAATACAACGTAAAGCACGTGATCATATTTTCTTTATATTCTGACAAAAATTGATTTAAAAAAAAGCAAAAATAAATATATTTGTATTAAGATACAAAACAAAGTTTTTTTTTTTTTTAAAAAAAAACAACAAAATCCTTTGGCTGACAGAGGCAAGGAAAAGCAAAGCCATAGAGAGACAAGAGTGGGAAAAGAAAAGAAAAAAAAGGGAAAGAGAAAAATCTGTGTAAGAAATGCCGATGAATAGTATCTTTCCCATGGATGATTTCTCCGAACTGTTATGGCAGGGTCCGATGCCGGCTTCGGCGATGATCAGGAGCCCATCAGACTGGGAGTTCGAGAAGTTTCTAGAAGAATTCCCTGCTACCGCTTCATCCTCCGCTAGCGATACTGTGGTTTCGCAATCGCCGACTTCTTCGAAGCCTCATATTTGTGATGATGATGTTTTGGAGATTGAAAGGCATGAAATTCCTCCTCTTCTTCTTCCTCCTCCTCGTCAGCCGTCGGATCGCGCTCCCTTTGCTTCTACTGATTCGGATGGGTACTGTGCTTTTCTCAAGTCACAACTTGATCTTGCTTGCGCTGCTGCTGCTAAGTCTCGGGTATATTTGGATATATTGGATATACATCTGCATACATGTATGTTAGTTTGATTAATTGTAGATACGCCTGTTTGATCGTTCGAATTTTATGAATGTTAATGAAGGAATCGAGTGTAAAGCCTGAAGTTGTTTCTTCCGTTGTTGAAGATCAAAGGACGGCGGCCAAGAATTGTCAATCAGAATCACAAGTTTCTGGTACAAGTTTGCTTCATATGTTACAGGCAACTTTATGGCCGCAATTTTGGTTCTAGTTTGCACTATTTGAACTTGTTGATAAATTACATCATCATCAGTGAGAATATCTTTTTGAAAAAAAATTGAAAGGGCATGGAAGTTAACAGGTTAAAGATGTATTACATGTATGTTTGATAATGGAGCTTGCATCTGAATTGAAGTCTCTAAATTCAAAATGCTTTTTGTAGATGTGCATTATTAGCAGCAATAATCTTACTAAATACTAGCTTGTTTTGTAGATGGATCTCTTTATGAACATATAACATTCGCATGGTAATAGTGTATAGATTTAAGAGGCAAAAAAATTGAGATGAGTTTATTAATTTCTCTCTCTTGAAGTATGTTAATTTATTATACATGTATGCTTATATTCAATTCAAATTTATCAAACTTCAATGCTTAGAAGCTAGAGGAACAGCCTTGAGCAAAAATAAGGTTTCTCTTTTGTGATCGAAAGGTCATGGGTTCCACTTTCAAGTCAATCTTCCTGTAAAAATCTGGGGAAATTTGAATGATATATGACCCTACATCACTCTTGTAACTCCGGGAGCAATGATGCATTGGGGTTGCTTTTTTAAGGCTTAGAAACTACTTTGTCTTTGATCTACAAAACCTTGATTTATATAGCCTTTTGATTTCTGCTGCTTAAAAGCAAATATCATTTTGGTAGTGGACATTTGTTGAAGTTGAAGTTGAATGTAATACTCTTCCTTCTTTTATTTATTTTTGCTTATTATTTTAGGATTTCTATTCATTGAAGTGTTGCATGCATAATGAGATCTAGCATGCAAAGTTGTCATGTAGTTCCTGCAAAATTGTGGATTCATTTTATAGTTTATTTGTGCGTATGACCTCTTGTGTCCAATTTCTGCATTCAGTACATAATGTTGCACCAATTTATCTCCACTTTCCGAAATGTGATACCATGTCTGCCTTTGACCGTTGTAGGTAATGTCCATGGTATCTCAGAGATGCAAAGTGAGGCTGATGGTGCATCACTTCACCTTCCAGCATTACCTTCTATGCAGCAAAAACAAGAGGTACCAGTGCAGCAAACAACTAGTGGATCTTCAAGAGAAGATTCAGATGATGATGAACTTGAAGGAGATACAGAAAATAACGAGCAGCTGGAACCTGCTGATGAAAAACGTGCCAGGAGGTGATTTTAGCTTCTTATTTTGTCTTTTAAATTTTCTTGATTGGTTTTAGTGGTTTTAGAAGACTATTTAACAACCTTTGATGTTCTCTTTTCTTTCTTGCTCATATTGCCTCTTTCCCTTTTATTTGTTCCTGTAAGTAATTGTCAGAGGGCTGCAAATGGCTGCTTCTGCTATTACTGAACAAAGCATAGTCATTTTGGGATGAATAATTAAATGCAGATTTACTTATGACTTTTAAAATTGTATACTGCCTTGTAAAATCTCATTTACCTCGGGAAGCTGCTGCTGTTTTTTTTGTACTTTACTGACTGATTGACTTTTTTCCCTCCTTTTGAGAGTGTATGGATGAGGTGGGAGGAATCTCTTTCTGTTTATAAGTTTTTTGTGTTACAAATTCTCCCATACCTAAGTTTATATTATGTGTTAACTAAGCAAGAATAGTCATATATTAATTGATATGTTGATTTTTTTATGGTGACTCAGGATGCAGTCAAATCGAGAGTCAGCCAGACGTTCAAGGAGGAGGAAACAGGCACAGTTGAATGAACTTGAAGCACAGGTCTTGCCCAATGCTTTTCTCTAGCACTTGCTTGGTAACTCTCTCTAGTTATTTTGATCTCTCTTTTTTCTACATGTTGAACTTATTGTGTCTGATAGGTTGGTCAACTGAGGGATGAATGCACATCACTGGTAACGCGCTTGACTGATATTAATAAAAAGTGTGACGAGGCTTCTGTGGACAATAGAATTTTGAATGCTAATATTGAAACCTTAAGGACAAAGGTAAATTCATGTATCCTCACATGTTTTTACTTGGTTGGTACTCAATTTCTTTTGGTGTTTGGAATTGCTTAATAATTTACTTTCAGACTTAAATACTGGAACTATGCGATGCTTATAAATGTAGAATTTAATCAGATCATGAAAAACCAAAGGTACCTTAGGATATCATATGGAAACTGATTGAATGTGCACGTATGTGTGGTTGTCTTGAGTGTCTGTAGCAGAGGGAAACTTCTTTTTGAAAGCAGAGCCATCACAAATTCTTGTATGTGTTGCATTAGCATATCGAGGAAAACATCTGCTTCAAATTGATCTCTCCTAAACAGTTGGAGTCAAGAAAGCCCACTGTGCTATTCACTTTGTGGTTGGTTTGCTTGATATCAGGTGTTTTCTGTATACCTCCAGAAAATTGTTTTTTTGAAATATGTTTATTTTGTCCATAAACTTATTTATTTCTCTCTTTGTCATGTTTGGCATGATATGCTTAGTTGATGAATTCCCTTCTTATTGATCAAGTTTATCAGGTAGATGTAATATCTGAATTTTGCAGGTCAAAATGGCTGAAGATCAGGTTAAGCGAGTGACAGGGTTGAACCCAATGCTTCTAGCAAGGTCCAACTTACCTAGCATGGGGATGCAATTTGTGGCTGGACAAACTGATGCATCAACTAATGTTGCAGTACCAATGCAACCTAACAATAACCATTTCTTTCACCGTTCAGCTCCTAATATCACCTCTGGTGCTCCACATATCCAGAGACTAAACAATGGCTGCCCCAACAACAATATACCTCTTGCCACTAATCCACAAGCTGATACCGGAACAACTAAGATTGGTGTAATGGCCTCTATGCAGCCGTTTGCAGCCAATGGACAAAACATGGCTGATTTGCCTCCCATTCAACATGTACAAAAGTCGAATGGTCTGATGGTCAATCCATCTGGGGATTTGCCTGGATGCAACAAAGGGCTTTCTAAGCCAGTCGCAAAAGATAACAAGAAGAAATGATTCAGATGCGTTTCCACTCTTACAGTGATTTGTGAAAATTGGGGGTGTGGAAAGAGGTCATTTAATAGTGCAATTATTGGTTCAAACAATTTATAGGCTTAGCTTATAGTAAGTCTTATCAATTGTGCTTAGAAATAAGTGGTTTCCACCTTTTTTTTTTTTTTTCAATTGATGGATTTTCGCGAACTTCTTTCAGTTGCATATTGCCTTCTTTCGGTGTCTTTAATGAAAGAGCAGAAATCATACTATATCATTCTAGTAAAAAAAAAAAGAATAAAAACTGAGGATGAGAAAATTAACTGTGAAGAAATTGACAAATACTTAGATTAATGCCTTAATGGTCTCAAGAGTAGCCATGAAAAATTGCCGGCTGAGAAATTTTGTGAATATAGGTTTTATTCCCAAAGGAGTTAAAAGAGGAGGGAGCGTCCTTTGTAAGCGTTATCACCATACGAAATGAAGAAGCACCTAGCACGCTTAAAGAATGAACTATTACAGGCTCTTCTGCCATGCCTACACTATATAAGCGGTCTGTCACGATTCTATAATTCAACTAACAATCGTGCGGCATTTAGCACAGTCCGTTGCACTAAATCTGTCTTCCAAACCGATAAATTACTCCAAAGAGAATAAAACGGAACTTAGAGATTTAGAAGATTCAATAGCAAAACAAGAACACAAAAGTTTGTGAAGAATGCTTTGTATTATTTGAAATGCTTCAATTGATTGAATGATTACAAATGAATTTACATAAACTATATATAGGCCTCCACCTCCTCAATGGATGACCGAGATCAATTCCTACCTACCAGATGGATGGTTAGGATTAAATCTCACATACCAAATGGATGACTAGGATTGATTCCCACCTACCAAATGGATGGTCAAGATCAACTCCTATCTACCAAAATGGATGACTAGGATTGATTCCCACCTACCAAATGGAGGGTTAGGATTAATTCCTACATACCGAAATGGACGGTCACGATCCATTTAATCTAACGATTTACAATGACCTTATAGAATATTACATGTGTGAAAAAATGTACATTTGCGGGAAATTCTGTATGAATTTTCGCGGTGCGTGACAAGTCTCTTGCTTCTTCGTCGGCATTTCTTCGATTTGACAGGCGTTCAGTCAAGCTATAAGATAGCGTTTCCTCCATTCCATACCCAAACAAACTCAACTCAGAATGGCTATGATTAGTATTAACCAGAGGGAAATCGTGAGACAGTTCGGTTGCTAAAATAAAGATTGACCCAACCAACCCACAGAGAAGACTGGCTTGGATTTCTTTCCTGTATGGTTGCTTAACGGTCGAGAATCGAGAGCTCCTCATCGCACTGATCAGGCAGAGGAAAGATGCCATTTACCTTCCCCAACCGGTATTTCCGGTATTCATGTTATCCAATAAAGTAAAATATAAATCTTTTTTTTTTTTTTTACTTCTTCTTTAGTGTACTTAGAACCTCTACACAATAAGCTTGTGAATGGGGCCCATCATTCCCTCCTGTTGGAGTCCGGATTACCTCCTTTTCTTTTGTCATTTCACAATATTTGACCCATCTCTTGCACCTTGGACGCCTAACCAAGACGAAATATACAAATGCCATAGAGGAATGGAGTGTCATGGAAGTTAAATGACAATTTTTTTTTATTAGTTTGATCTACGGAAATTTAATTTTACTGTAAAAATAATATTTTATATAAATAAATTATTGAACACTCAAATTTATTGGTTGATATATATTTTAATCTATAACATGAATTTCTTCTAAAATATTATTGAAAAGTAAAATCATTTTGATTTTAGAGTCTAATTAATTAAACCATCTCTAATTTGTAAATAAAAAAAATAAAACAATCATATGCTACAAAATTTCTTTAATCAAGTTCTTTATTTCATATTATTGTTCTTCTAATTGAGGTCATATCAATATTTTTTTTGATGTATCTTATAAAAATTAGGTATCGAATTCATGATCTCTTTCCTTTATTATAATTATTTTATGATAGATATACTAATTGCTAGATGTACCAATTGAGTTAGCTGCAATTGGTATAGAGACTATATCAATTTTACTAATTTTTCAATTGTGGATTATAAGAAATTAATAAAATATAACATTTTTATAAGATTTTGAAATCTATTCTAACCGATAAGGAAACAATCGTGCAAATAATTAATATGACTTGATAAATTAATTAATACATTCATATGAAATTTTTTTTACATTTGAGTATAAATCATTATAAACAGATTGATATGTACTAGTTATTTACAATACAACTTTAATTGGAAGTTGTTTAAGTAAAAAAAGACAATAAAGAAAAATAAAATCACTTTAAGAACTTTATTTGAATTAAATAATACAATTTAGAGTAGAGTTTAGAATAAATTAAAAGGGCAAAATTTATAGATATTTATTTCAATTAAAACCACTCTATAAATATTTATTTCAACTAAAGTTTATAGATTGCTACTGATTTATATGTAATATGAGTTGAGAAAAACAACGGAAAGAAATATTTATAGAGTATACCATATATAAGCTCATAAATGCCAAAATAAAATGTCTTTAGTTTGAAGAGGATCATTTTGATCATAAAATATTCCTAATGCATTAGCATATTATATATATATATATATATATATATAGTTATTGATTTTTGAATTTTGAATTTTGAATTTATTACAAATAAAAGTGTAAAAGACTGCAGAATTTTAAATTATCTAAAAGATCTGTGAACTAACTATGCAAACATTCTTAACCACACATGATCTCCATGAGGATTCGCCAGTGCCTATATCAGTCTGATTTTCACTCTGATGAAAACAAATTTAAAGAGAACTAAAGTTTTAATAAGCTGCAAATAATTAACCTCAGTTATGTGCATAAAGATAAAAATATCACTTGATATTATTCCAATTAGGTAGGATTTTAATAAGCATTAGCACACACATTCAGATAAAGCAATAGGGTGCAATATACAAGAATTTCATATGCTTATATTAAAACCAAACAAAGCTTATGGATAATTTTCATAAATCCCAATCTAAGCATAGCAATTAATTAAGGACACAATCTAAAATATTTTGAGTGACATAATCCAAGATTAAAGTCTAATTGTACTCCGAATAAGGTGATAAACAGAAAGACCATGCAAATAAATTATTTAAGGATCACTTAATAATTATAAGCAAAGCTTCCTGCTTCAATTTCTTATTTTGAGCCAGCCTATTACCACTCTTATTTTGCATCCATCAGCAGTTTTTTTTTTTTTTGGAAAGACCTAAGATATTGAAAAAAAAAATATTAAGTCAGAAAATTAGAAATGGAATGGGAGATTTAATATTAAATTAATTGCATACTAATACCAATAATAGATATCCTTCTTTTTCTCTCTATATGCCAAAGGAACATATGGAGCTTTGGCAGCTGCCTTTGAGCTCTTCACCCTTTTGCCGGTCCTCCTAGCTTTCTTGGGCTTTGCCTGTTTTTTTCCTCTTTGATTCTTATGATCCATGAAGATTGATTTTCTCTTCTTTTTAATTGCCTCTTCCTCTTCATCCTGCCTGAAATTTTACACATTTAAATATTAGTTTATAAAATTGTCATACTATATTAAAGGAATGCTAAGCTTGCACAAAAGAGATGCATGTAAATTGTAATGTATATATAAGAGTTGTTTCCCAAATTTCTCTACTCGACAAGACAGGCATATTTTTTTAAGTAATTAAGAAATTTAATATAATGAAATTTAATGGCATTAAAATTTTAAAATAATCGAAGAAATAAAATGCTATATGATATTATATAATTGTTATTATGTTCCGATATCTGGTTTCAAAGATTAAGAAATGTATATATTTTTTTCATTTCTACTTCTAGATTATATATAATGGTTATTGTAATAAAAAGATGATGTAGTGGCTAAAAAATGGCTATGCGATGGGTAATGCTGAGCGCCTATGGCCGGAAGATGATGATGATGCTTATGGTTAGGGGTGTAAAAATGAATTGTGACCGGTGATTTCAATTTGCGAAACACATAATTAGTATTGAATATATGCGAAGTGTCAGAAATTAGTCAATCCAATAGCTTAAAGTGAGTTGTGTAATGCGTTAAATCTTTCAACTCATTATAATTCATTTAATTTTTACATATTATGATGGATCATGTCAATCCAACCCAACTCATTTATAATATAAATAAGTATAGGTATATTTTTATGCAAAAATAGTTTATTTATATACAAATCTAGTCTAAATAGGCTTAACAAATCCAAATATCATTCTAATATAATTTTATAAAAAGTAGTTATATAATGTTACATAAATATCAAATTATATAATATTATAAATTATCATTATAAATAAGCTTGAGATTTTTTTAAATTTTGCAAGTATATGCTCTGCAAAAGTAGTTTATTTCTACACATATACCTCAGGTAAGTTTAGCATACTCAAATATGTTTCTAATATAATTTTATAAATAATAATTGTATAATATTTTGTAAATTTTATTAAATTATATAATATTATAAATTATAATTATAATTGTAAATACACTTGAATTTTTTTAATTTTTGCAAATATATGTTTACACAAAAATTGTTTATTTTTACACAAATCTAGTCCAAGTGCACTTAGCAGAAAGCCAATATGCTTCTAATATAATTTCATATTGCGTAACTTTATTTGGATTTTTTGTTGGTACTTACTTTGGATCATTAAAGATACATTTTTTATGGGAACATATTTGTTAATAGATTTTAAGTGATATAATTTATAGATAAATTTTCAATTATTTGAGCAATATTTGATCATTTTCATATTCTAATTGATATACAAATTAAGTGAATCATGTCAAGTTTTATAATTCCAATATGGTACAAAAATTAAACGCGTTACATATAACACGTTTAATTTTCGTGTTGTATTAGGGTTGAAATGATATGACATGATTAGTAAATAAGTTATATTCGTATTGATCATTATCGTGTCATCAGAGTAAGATAAATTGATATAACATTAACACAACCCACCAATTCATTTTAATACCCCTATGCTGAAATTGATGGTCTACTACGAAAATTACTGAACAAAATTTGACTGACTCGCAAGAAAGAGAACCAGCTAATCCAAATCACCCATCCAAAAACCTTATATCTGCAAAAAACCTCTCACAAAAATAAAAGATACAGAAATCTACTAAAACCCAGTGGGTAGGAAAAAAAAGGAAGAAGAAGAGGAGGGGTGAACAAAAGGACGGAGAACTGGCTTAAAGAAAAGAGAAAGTAAACTAGAGAGATTTTAAAAATTCATCTCACAGGCAACAATGTTATGAATTTCAATTCAATACCAATGTATCATAAATCGTTGTCTTGGCATTTTTAATTGGGAAGATTTCAATTCAATAATTGTAGTTAAAAGATGTTAATTCAATAGTTGTAAGAATATACATGTTTTAAGTAAACAATGTGGATTCAATTCAACAATTGTAAAGACAATGGACAGAATCATTGTCCATTATTAGCTACATTATGCAAAGAAGATATGCAATTCAACCCACTGCAGCAAGTACTTAAGAAATGCAATCAGCCTATGGTAGTTCATCCTTGCTTCATTTCAGGGAAGCCCATCCAGAGGGCCATCTGACTCTGGCTCAAGAACTGCAAAAAGAAACTAGAAAGAAACATGTATGCATTTTTCTTGGCTGCAGCGATTCAATACTTTGATTCACCATAGCACAGGAACCTGAATCCAACAAGAAAACTCAAAATTCAATTACCTGAATTAACACTTGATTCCACTCTTAATCGAATTTGAGTAGCTAGAAGAGAGGGCATAAATCAGTCATTCCTTATAAGGAATAGAATTCCTCCCAAAGGAATTGGAAAAATCCATTCACATTTCAATTCCAACCTGTTTTCAATAGTTTCTAACCAAAATGATTCTAAGCTTGTGTACATTCTGCCCAAATGACAAGTTATAAACAAAATAAATATTTTCTATTTTTAAACAAAAGTTACTATATAATGGCTGTACAGTTGAAATACTAATTTCAAGGACTTGCTTGAATGAATAACTATGATTTATAAAATTGGACTTGTCAATATCTTTATATAAAAAAACAAAAAAAAACTCTAAACCTGTGAAATGATAGAAATTTTAAGTAATCAGACTACATTGATATAAACAATCAGGAAATGCTACAGTTACAAATGATATCGGCTTCGACGGGCAAATCATCTCAGCCTTCACCTCTTTTTCATTTTGGGATCAAATGTCTCTATAAAGGAGCAAAAAATAGGACGGCGAGCTTTGTGTATGAAAAAGGGTAAGCTCACCCATGATGATT
Organism: Triadica sebifera; assembly: GCA_023653625.1. Taxonomy (NCBI): domain Eukaryota; kingdom Viridiplantae; phylum Streptophyta; class Magnoliopsida; order Malpighiales; family Euphorbiaceae; genus Triadica; species Triadica sebifera. Next base: position 27,091,323 of record CM042900.1, read on the forward strand.
GAAGGAGCCAAATTTTAAGGCATACATTCATAAATCTTTCAGTCTGATCTTGGCCTATTAGGACCACCTTTGTGATTGCTGTATAATGGTAACAGCCACTGCGACCCATATTTCCTTCTGCCATAACATCGCCAATAAATTACCAACACTGCTGCTACAAAACCTAAAGGAATTGCCCATCTGCATCCCAAAAAGAAACCCGTTAAAAGAAGAATAAGAAGGGAAAAAAAAAAAAGGAAAGATGTAGCCACAAATGGAGATTCGTGGGTGTTAATCAGAGTCCTCTTAATATATATGTTGCTTTATACCACTCAAGCAAATAAAAAATAACAGAATGGCTCAATTGATACATTTGAGCAACATAATGCAAAACATCTTTCACAAGGCCAGCTGGTATAGATACTTTTTGTACTATAGAGTGCAGGAATTTTACAACTAAAGAAACAATATTGTTTTATAATGGTTAACAAAATGCAAAATATGGAAAATAGGAAACCAAACTTCACTCTTTAAATGTGTAAATTTAAAATAAAATTAAAAAAAAAAAGAAAAGAAAAGATGAAGTATTACCTGTCCAAATCAAGGATAGGACTGTAAACAACAGTTTCCCAAGTTGCTACAATAAAATGCCAAACCGGATTGTAATAGAGAGTTTCTGCAGACCAAAACATCCTTGTGTATGTCTCCAAGAAAATAAAAAGTATCCATCCACCAATCTCTATCAAAATGAACTTTACAATAAACCGGCCCACCACCACCATGACAAGGGAGAAAATCACCAACCAATTGAAGAGCCTATGGTTGTATTCCTTTATAAATAAAGATTTTGATCTTCCCAACATCTGCACAATTCAGCACACCAAAAATGAGTAAGCAAGCAAATTTTGGAAACAACTATCTCACATTTATTGTACAAGTGTATAAGTAGCATTAAAAAGGGTCATTTCAAGGGCATCAACATTGGATATAATTTCAGTTTAAAAAGAAAATGATATAGTTTCCAATTTTGTTTTGACATTTTTATGGTGAATTCATTTTTCTTTATTTTTTATAATTTTGGTATAAAATCCATCTGAAAATAGGGGAAGTAACAATAGCACACTCAATTCCACTTCCTTTCAAAATGTGATCCAAACTCAAGCATTAAGCTCCTTAGAGCAAAAATGAACTACAGCAATTATGCCTACCTTCATCATACGTCGGTCATAGTTTGCTTTTGAAGGTCCAACACACTTCCGCTCAAAACTCTGGGTGCATTGCAAAAAGCCAGCATTAAACTTGGCCATGGAAGGAAGCCTGAGAACTTGAAGCCGGTCCATTTTGTCTTCACATGTTGTATACAATGCCTCGCAGAGTTTTGCTGATCGATATTCATTTTCCAGTATGACATTCTTGTATATCTAGACAGAATTTTCACAGTAAATACCAGAATAGGATCACAATATGTTAAGGATATAGTTCCATAAAATATTGCAAAATTTTTAGTTCTAGAAATGCTGACAAAAAAAAAAAGAAAAGAAATAGATAAGGTGTTGAACTCCAAACTCCTAATCTATGTGTTGTGGTACACAAGGGGATGGAGAACACGCCATATCCAGCACTGTCAAATGTAACAGCACTGAGCCATCCATGAGATTGTCAATTACCAGCAGCAAGACCATAAAACAATAAAACAATCTAACTTAATTTTTGCAAGAAACCAGTTTTTGGTTTAAAACAGATTAGATGGCACAAGGATTTTAACTACAAAGCTATGTTACTCGGACACTTCAAAAATGAAGTACCCGAATCCTCAGGATACGAAATGGAATCCTTCTATCCTTCACTTTAAGAGTGGATACAGCTGATTTCTCCATACACTAGAAACTTTGAGGAACTTTAATATAGGCTTTATAGCAAATGTGGACTGATTTGAGGATCCTTGCAGATTTTTTAAGAACTTTTTAGAACTTTTTTGCTCATTACTAATTTGATAAATTTTTTAAGTTATGCGATATCATTTTATTGTTTGTTTTTGTAGTTTGAAGTATTTTATCTTAAAGTAAAATGGAGTATTACAATTTTATTTTATTTAGCAATTTAAATATTATAATTTGATCAATCTTTTAACTTAAATTATTATATATGAAAATTGAAATATTTACATATTTATATGTGTATAGACGTATCTCCGTACCCATATCCTAATTTTGGATCATTTTTAGTTATATCTACGTACCCTAAATTTTAAAAAGTAAAAAGTTTAACTTCTAGATATATATTTGTGTTGGATACCTGAACCTGAATCCAAGCAACATAGCTACATAGAACTTTGGAAGGTTGAATTAGTAACCAGATCTTGATCTTCTACTTGATATGTACAAAAACCACAGTGCTTCTTTCTCTCTCTCTCTTTCTCACTTGTTGAGGTGGGTTTAGCAATTTACAAGCTCCATTTTGCACTTTTCTCGATGAAGTCACTTGATAGTTCAAATCTTTAATCAAGAAACTTCAAAGAAACCAATATAACAGCAAGACAATAAAGTTTAGTTATGTACTATTCATTTCAAACCCATCAACAAGAAAAACTATTTCAGAAAATACTATTCTCCTTCTCCACATGTCACTTCAAAATAAATAAATAAATCGATAAATTTATGATTCCATTATAAAAAAAGAATAGTAATTTTGGCACCTTTTCTATTTCCTCATTCAGTTGCATGACAGATCTCTGTGCATGATGACGGCCAAAATGCTGTTCATCAAAAGCTTTCATTGCTTCTCCTCCTGACCTTTGATGCGTATCTTGCAGAGATTGCTCAGGGAGTGGTAAATCTATTTTTGCCATTGTTTCACTGTATAGCTTCAAACACCGTTCAAGAATACCCTTGTTGAAGACCTCCACAAGAGAGCCTGTTGATGGAATCTCCCCTTTATTCAAGGCTTCAAGCATCTGAAAGTTTTGAGATGAGAGCTGAGAGAATGTAGATGAGCAGCATCACTAAAGATAAGATTTAAGATATCCTTTCTTTGTTTTTTCTAAATGTTTCAATTTCCTTTCTCTTTTTCTACCTGCCATCCCCAACATAAATGAACTTAAAGGATGGCAGAACAAGAGGGCCATCACTGCCCACAGCTATCAGAGATTATGTTAGAATGTGCTTAAGACTTGATGCCATAGTGTCAAGCACATCAGCCATCATTAAGCATTAGAAACAGATGGGCAATGGTATGAACAACGGAGGCAAGTGTGGCATCTAGTTGAATTTTTGGGAGTCTAAACAATTCACTGTTATCCTGAGATTCATTAATCTTATTAACTTCTAACTTTTGTCTACTTCCAGAAAAAGTGACGTGTTTATACTTCTGTCAGTGGGAATGAATAGATAAAGTAAGAAGCCCTAGTGAGCCAAAAACTGCAAACCGCAATAAGTATCTTAAGCTAATGAAAGAAGTCATAGCAACCTACACTAAAATAAAGGCAATAGAAGAAAGGAACCTGACATGACACAGAAGATTAACATAAAATAGAAGAAAGGAACCTGACATGACACAGAAGATTAACATAAAATAGAAGAAAGAAACCTGACATGACACAAAATTTTCATAAAATAGAAGAAAGGAACCTGACATGACACAGAAGATTAACATAAATAAAGTACCTGCTCCAGAAAAGCCACAAACTCTTTTCCGTTTATAAGTTTTCCTTGCACAACCTTTGGGCGAATAATGCTAGCAACAAGTTTCTTCAACAACTCCCTTCTTTTGACATATACTGGGTCAAGCTCAGCATCGTTCATGTCACAGAGCTTTGTTCGCTGGAGATGAGGCTATCCAAATTTGCAGTGCATTTAGATCAACCAACGTAATTAAAGAATTTGAATATATAAACAAACAATTTGGGTTGACAGTATGTTGCTACATGAACAAGATACAACTCTCCTCCCTCCCCATGCCGATCTTTTTTCTTCTTTTTTCTGTTTTCCCAAGAATAATATTGGTGCTCTCAGGTTTGAACTAAGAAAACCTCTGCCATGCCATGGACAGTGACCACCCTAATAATGCAAAATCCAGAGCCCACAAAGTATGAAAATGCTTAATAACCATAATAAATTTCCCGTGTCAAAAAGAAGGCAAATAATTGCAAAATAGTAACAATCCTACTCCTACATTAAATTGGAATCAATGATATGGGGCAATTAAGAAAGTGCTTACAAATAAATCAGTCATGTAATTTAATTCTGTGCCATATTTTGCACCTTTTATATTGCATGATTGTACTCTTGCAAAAAAAGCTTCAAAGAACACAACTGTCTTTAATCAACATACCATGTGTCAAGTCTCTCTCACATAAGAGAACAACTTTCAAACAAAATAAATTGTGTAGACTACAACTAAAAAAAAGTCAAAAAAGACAGCTAGGCGTTCTGTGCATTCTATGCAATAAAACAGGCACATGCTGGATGCACCAATTCTTGGGAGGAAAAGCATGAACAAAAAGATGAAAATCCAAAATTTCATTCTCTATTCTAGACAACTCTGGTAAAAAGAATTATCCATACTTTAAAATCTCAATATTAATACTCCAATGATTCAACCTTTTATCTAATTTCATGTAGCATGTAAAGAATTGGACTACAACCGACTACCATCTATTAAATGCTAATTATATAAAGAAGGGACATACACAGCTTGACCAGAAGCAAGTTCAACACAATTCTAAGTGCACCTATGCTGATAATGCCATGATAAATGTGTCTACCTGTTGGTCCTTGAAACTATTTAAATGTTGAATTCACCATTCAGTGGTGGCGACTTAGCAACTAAAAGTACAGGCAGTTGGGAAGGACATAAACACTTTATTTTGCAAAGCAACAAGTACGTAGGGAACCCTTACTTGTGGCAAGCTGAATCCTGTGCTGTTATCACCCATTACAGCCAGTGACTCTCGAATCTGGTTAATCTGGTGAGAAATTAAAAAAGTGATCTACTACTAGAGTTATAACATTTCAATGATACTATTGGAAATGAAATCCAGATAGTAAGTACCTGATCAATATTCTTGTTCCCTGCAATCAGAACAAGCATCTACTATCAAACGTACGTAAAGCAACACAATTATTACACTGTTGACAGCTCAAAGTCTTCTAAAATTTTATGGTTTGGAGGAAAAAGAAACAGACCATCATTGTTAGGGACACGTCGAAGGGCTTCATTGACCATTTCTTGCACTGATTTCCCCTCTGTGTACCACAAACAAAAAAGGAACATCAGTGTCCTTTCAAGAATATATGATGTCAAAAAAGTACCATAATAAGAAATGCAACCCACTTAAACTGTCTTGCAAATCAGAGACCAATGGTCATTTATTCTCAGAGCATTTCAATGAGAAATTAGAGAAAGGCTGAACAGTCATGAGAAAAGTCTCATGGGGCAAAAAAAATAACTGCAATAATAATATATTATCTTAGAATAATCAACACTTTAGTTGACATGAAAACATTTGGAACCAGAACCCACTTGCTATCTTAGGCATACCATTATATCAAATACATCAGTCGTCAATAAAAGCAACCAACTATTCGACAAATAATACTCCAAGAAGGCATTCATGAACTTACGAAGAAAATCACGCTGGATAAGCCACAGCAATTTTGCTGGTTCAAAAGCAACATCTTGGCCCTATAAAAATCAGCCATTCAAATACCCATCAGCTTAAAAGATCTGATACAAAGAAAATAAACATGGAATATCATTGCAATGATTTGTAAATTACCTTGACTCTGTTTTCCATAAAGCATTGTCGGCCAATCCATAAAACAGTTAGTGTTAGTAACATAAATAGAGTGTTGAAAAAATAAACCCAAAAATCACTATCCAGTCTACACAGTTTTTTTTTATGCTTAATTCAAAACAAAGAAGTACTCTAAACCTTCCATAAAATTCTTCAGCAAGCTCAACTGCAAATGACAGGCGGGATATATCAGCTTCTCGAATCTAGACACACAATGGGACAAACATGTAAGTATTAACAGAGGAGTCAACTAAAACACATCAAGCTTGATGGCAAATGGCAAACAGCCCAATACATGATCTATAGCATTACAGTAGGATAGTAAATTATAATATTCAAATACACATCTAGGAAAACATTGTATGGTATCTCATTCTTCTTTGTATAGTCATATTCTCACATACCTAAGTTAGCATCCTCAATTGTGATAAGTCTCCTTTGTCTGTTCTAACAACTAGTTACTAGTTAGAATCCGAGGTTTTTTTTCAAGGATCTTATAGGTGAATGGACGATGTTAATGGAAAATTCAATTCCAGCATTATTAAGAAGAAACAGAATGTTCAGGTATACAGGGAATTAAACATGTTCATCTAACTTATGATGAAGATGGTTTCATCTAAATTATTCAGACATTTTTTATCATAAAACTTCATACCTCTCACATTTAAGAAAAATACATTTATTATACACGTTTTTTTTCTTTTTTGCCAATGTACAATTTCGAGTTAAAGAACCTTAACCTCTGTCAAATTCAGAGGACAAAATTTATCCATATGGAAAAACTTTCTATATGTGATAGCAAAGTTATCAAAAGCATCTACAGTCCACCCATATCAGCCACTATAGTCTCTAGGGCCACAGAAAGCACTAACATAGCATAATTTGTATGCCCGCCAGAATTTCACAGAAAAGTGCCTTCAGATCGAGCAAATATATACTGAAATCTTAAGATTACATTTAAATGACTAACCGTCTCAGGCAGATTATAGATAAGCACCGAACTTAAAACAGTTGCCAAAGCAAAAATCCTGCAGAAGCAAATGTGAAAAAGCAGAATATATAAATCTACCATTTCCAAGGCAGATAAAAATTCATAAGGCTTAAAATTTACCGATCATCATAAACATTTGACTTCCCAATGCTTTCAAACCCCTCTGTGTCAAGGTAAAACACAGAAGTTTTAACTCCATTTATATCCACTTCTAGTGGGGTTCCCCAAACCCAAATCCCTGTAAGAAACAAAGAGATATTACAGATTATTCGATGCTAACATATCCATTTTCTTCCTATAGAAATTTGCATTACCTTTTGTTTTTGTGTCACGCATATGTCCAACTCCAAAGCCTAAAGAAAGAAAAATTTCAATCAAGGTTCACCAAAATTGAAACAACTTTGACCTAGTTAAATTCAACAAGCTCCCAGTGATACACATGTAGGCACTGTTTGATAATACCAAATTAGATTATAATTCAGTTTAACCATAAAAATAATCTAGTTTGATCAACAATTTGTATTTGGTAAAATAACTTATTTGGAAAAAAACTAGATTATAATCTCCAAAATAAAAAGCTGGTAGAACTAGTTTTTTTTTTAAGCTATTAGATCATGATTTTTCTTTCCTTTTATACCTTTTTTATCATTTTATAATAATAATATAATTATTAAATTATATATAATAATAATAATGAAATGTTATATGATAAAAATAGACGTATTTATTATATTGGAATGATATATTTAACATAAATTTTATATTATTTAATATGCATATATATTATATAATTCATTTGTATTATATATTTAAATAAATTTTATTTAACGTTTTTTTATTAATATAAACATATCATTTTATGTCATTTTACATTTTTCAGCTACTTTTTCAACTAGTTTTACCAAACACTTTAAATTAAATCAACTAAATTATCAGCTATCAGATTTTCAGCTACTATATTATCAGGTTGAAACTAGATTATCGGCTAGTTTTACCAAATAAATTCGTAACTTAATCATTGGGAAGGCAAGCACCTTCATAACAGGAAAGAGAAAGAAGTTGATTAAGCAAAAATGATTTTCCAGAGCGGTATGGGCCAATCACCTGATTATGCAACCACAAACATAACCGTCAAAACATCGAAATAAAAAAGTACAATTGCACCTCACATGGTTAATATCATTTGTATGCAAACCATATAATTAAAGTTTCAAAGATGTTCTACATTTTATTAGAACTTGCTCTACATAAAGGATCAAAACAAATTTTCAAGTGTCAATGCATAATCAGAGAACTCTTTAAGATATGAGATACTGAAAACTGATGAACTTTAACTCTTCCCAAACATAGAGTGTCAACATCCAAAGCATTCAGGTCTCAAAGTTTCACTATCCACTTGTTATGAATTCCACCTTATACAAGATTTCACAGTAGGCACTGAAATTTCAACTGATGTTAACATGATTGACTGAAAATATAGAAATCTGTAACCCTAGTTCATCACAACTGATCCCCACAATTCTTCTTCTTTTCCATGATTGGTAAAGAAATATTCTAAAACTCATTGACTTCTTTCTGGATTCAGATTCAGATTCCCTTATAGAAATCCATACTACCATGTCAATTGTGGACAAAACAATGAGTTCAATCATAAAACAAAAATGCCAAAATTCAACCAAATAGATATGTGGATAGGGTATTCTCCAAGCAATAACAAGGACATTGTTCCCTAATAATAATTTCAATATTATGACATCCATATTACTAACAAAGACAGTGCAAACCAAAATCGAGAATTATCATTGGTTTATCTGGTGGCAGTTATAAATAACTCAAACTTTATAGATTTCAATTAAATGAGATGAAAAGTATGTTGCAATTCTTAGAAGCTTAAGAAGATGCATTTGAGTCATACAGCAACAGCTGCAATTGGTGTTGTTATTCGTTTGATGGCTTCCAATCCAGCACTTGCAAGACGAAGCTTCGTATGACCGGGATCAGGCTCAATGATGGGAAACCTGTACATGCGAAATGGAAGAGAAGTGCTAGAATGAGATAAAATTTATTGTAAGCTTCTCCAGAACATCTCAAATTCACAAGCATTTAAAATGACCAGCAGCTGTCAAATTTCAATCAAGAGATAGATTCAAGGCATGATGAAGAACATAACAATCCTACAAGGAATTATTTGAGAGAAAATGAAAAAACCAAATTGCTAAAAACGTGCAAGACTACAATTGATAAGCAAGAATAAAGAAAAAACGCACCCAGAAAGGTTTACAAGGTGCAACATAAGTGAATAAACTGGCAATTGTGCTTTGCATTGGACACGGGGGGAAAAAATTCAAATGATATACAAGTATATTTTCTTTAAAAAGGAAAAAAGGTTATTACAGTGTGGATAAGACATGAGCAAAAAAGGGCAAAGTGACAGATTGTAAACCTTTGATTTCCTGCTCAAAAAGCATCATCCCTATAGCCTATAAAGTCTTTGCAGATGCACCTGCTCTCCTAGAAAACGAGCCTCCAGAATTCACCCAAACAAGGTCCAAGAGCAGTTCCCCATTTTACAAACACTTCGTCAAATAAATAATTATATCCTTCCATCTCTACTTTCTAAACTTTGAACTACGAGCTTATTTATTTGTATGCCCAAGTTTATGTCAACAACGTCTCACTCAAAAAGTGCTGCCGCAAACTGTAAGACATTAGGAAGTTGCTAATCTGCCTGAATTAAGTATAAATGAAAGAAAATGATTAAGCTAGCTTGACTGAACTACGGTGTTCAATATATGACCTCATTCTACATTGGCACGTTTTTAACATGATACCTTGACGAAAAAAATTAAATAATCTTCAGATGAAACGCATGGAAACGCTAAACTCGTAGACCAAAGTGAATTAGCATCAGTTATAACCAGTGTCATACAATGTAATACCAAAGATCTTATAAGCGTACACTAAAAAGATTTAGCTACATAGACCACTTAAAGACTTTAGAAAGAACAAACTTCATCTAAATCTAAACAAATCTACCAGAATAGAATCAAATCCGCGAAAAGGAAAAAGATTTGGAACAGTGCGGCATCACTTACGCCTGGTTAAAACTGTCACTTGAGAGAGACCTGGATGCGGAGAGGCAAAGAACGAGCAGAAAAACCAAAATCCACCTAGTAATCTTCATAATTGAGGGATTTCCGGAGATCGCAACGGCTCTATATCCCAAATGCACCAAAGTTACATACAGGTAACGAATTGGACGGTACGGAGTCGGCGCTTTTCCATGAGAACATGAGCTTGAGGGAGGCTTTTTGAATAAATGGACAGCAGGAGGAATAGGATCTAGAGAGACCACGGAGAAGGGTGTACGTTAAGGATCGCGCAACAGCATGGAGTTGGTTTTCGCATCTAAAGAAGAGAAGTGCAGAGAGCTGGACTTGCAGCTGAAAGCAGAGAATCCTTACACCTGGGAGAAGACAAGAGTATTTATATTTGTATTAAATTACTGTAAAGCCCACGAGAAAAATTTGGAATTCAAAGGGTATTACTTTTGTAAAATACTTGGATGACTTGAACCGTTGAACGCAAGCCGTAACCGTAACCGTAACGTTGTTCATATACGTGTCTAGTACTCTTAATGTCTAATCTTCCAACAATGTGGACAATTATTTTCCTTTGCTTTATAGGGAACCAACGAAAAAAAAAATGAATGGAAAGGCAAAACATATTTTGGTCTTAATTTATAAATTTTGTGCCATTAAATTTTTTAACTAAATATTTATTCTATTAGCCCTCTCATTTATAAATTTTGAACTGATTTATTATTATTTTTTGAAAACAACTTAGCTACCCTAATAAAACAATCAATTGGGGTTGGTTGTCCAAAAAATAAATTTAGAATTTTTTGTAATTGATTTTTTTAATTTTTTATAAACTGTTGTTTCTTGAAAAAAATATGTATTTAATTATTTTTTTTTTCAAAAGTAACTTTCAAAGTTCAAAAAATTTAAGAATAATTTTTAAAAAAAATCGTTTTTTTTCCAAACTCGTTGTCATGGACCTAAATCTGTCTCTTCTTTGCTAACAAATACCCATCTGGTCAAAGTACTTCGCTCCAGCAGGAGGCTTCTCACGGATATTGATGCGTCTCTTATGTTCAATTTCATTAGATAAGAAATCCACAACCTGATTGTCTTCCCTATGAATATGTCTCATCTGAATTTTCAGTTCCTGTTATTTGTTTTTAATCTTTGTAAATGATTTGTATATAATTTTTGCATGTTCTTTTCACGGACAAGAAGATAAAAGTATCCAACGTACGTAGAACTCTTGTGAAACCTGCAGGGTGCCCAATTACTTGTGTATTTGATGTTTAATTATGAAGTTGCTTGGGTTTAATCTTTTTATTTGCTTTATTGTTGAGTTTTAGTAGCAGCTCCCCTTGATTCACACATAATTGGCTGTTTTCACTTGGGAATAAACCAAAAGAACAACCTTTTCAACTTTTTAGTAAACTGTCCAATGCCAATTTCCCTAAAGAACTATTTGTAAACACTAGGAGTGTCCAACCAAGCAGATTAAACAACCTTATCAAACAATAATCAACAATAAGATGAAAACAACAGAGTAATTGTATTTATGGTTGGTTTTTTCTTAAAATAATATACACTCACATTTCAAATCTTATCTTTACGACATCAAGAAAGTTTCGAGTAGAGATTATTATAAATAAAATATAATTTATAAAAAATTATTTCTTATTATATTTCAACAGAAATAAGGGTTGAAAATTTGAATTACTAACTTTATATAAAATTGTGTATTCATCGATTTGATTAGGTCAATACTCGTATCAATCCGAATTACCAATTTTTTTAATTAAAAAAATTATTATTGAAACTTAATTGAGATATAGGAGAATATCGATCATAATAGATTTGGTAAGTTTAGATGATTTCAGAATTATTAAAAAAAATCATAAAAATCTAACCGAATTAAAACAAAATTTGAACATCATTTTTTAGAAAAACTATAAGCGATTCGAACTTAATCAAATGACTCAAAAGCCAAGTGTTGATCACATTGGATCGATGAAATTTTTTACTTTTGTGTGCATCAGTCGAGCCAACAGAGTATGTGAGGGCCTCCTAATTTAACAAGCATAGCTCTATGGGTGAACTGCTCTCTAGCCAACGCTCTCACCTGCTTAATGTATTCATCAAAAGGCGCCACCTCTTCCTCCACTGCCTTCCCCATTGAACATATCAAATCCTCTATTGCCTTATCTGCAGCCAAGCAATCAATCACCACCTTTGACTCTTCATCTTCACCTTCAAATCCATCTTCCACTTCTCCATCATTCACTCTCACCCAATTCATCAACACGTCAGCTTCATCCATCAACTTCGTCACTCTCTCTTTCAGGCTTAATCTCTCCATCTCAAGATCAACGATCATGCTTGTGGTGATATCATCTCGCTTCATCAACTCAACTTGCAACTTGGACAAACCCTCCATTTCTTCACCATTCTTGGCCTCTAAGGCCAGCAAATCATAGTGAATCATGCCTGTAAGACGATCAAGAGCCTCCATCTTCGACATGAGAGAAGGGTAAGCAAAACTAGCACTAGCAGCAGATGATGAGGGAGTGGTGATCAGAGGATGATCATGGCAGAAAATCTTGACAAGATTATGAACAAGTTCAGTGAGATTACATCGAGGAAACATCCATGTTTGAAGATAAGGAGAAGAGGTACAACCAGAAAGGTCAACAAAGGGATGATCTTCACGAATTGGGGACATGGAATTGGAAGATACAAACACCATAGGAGGCATGTAAGGGTAGTTTTCATGGAGCCAAATGGTGAGAGGTACAGGAGGAGTATGCCTGGAGACAGGGAGGTCACCGGCGGCGTAGAGGAGGTTGACTGCGGTGCCGTCGTTGTGGGTGAATCTAGTGGTGGAAGGTATGAAAGTGGGATATTCTTGGATGAGAGAGAGAAGGTGTTTTCTGAGAAGCCACTTCTGTTTGGGGTCAGGGTATGAGAGTGCATAAGGGGTAGTGCAAGAAAGTGCAGCATCTATGAATCGAATTGAAGATGATAATGCCATTGAAATGAAATACAGAAAATAAGAGATGAGGGAAATACAGAAAATAAGAGATGAGGGAAATAGAGAAAATAAGAGATGAGCTTCAAACTTATAATAAACTATTTAACATGCATTTATGCGATTTAATTAAGTGGCAAATATTCGGTTTATTCAGTTAAATGAAAATTTATATATTTATTTTAAGAGAATATATATGTATATAAATTACCTATTAAGATCAATATAAAAAGACCCCAAGGTTAGGTGGTTGGAAGTTTTGGTGTTGACTTGGAGGAGGCTTCCTCTTGTAGTTATCTTTTGCCTAAATATTGATTATAATTATAAGGAAAATCATATTTGCAATGTTCGACCTTTAGTTTTATTTTTTTTAATATTATTTTTTTTTATTTTATCACATCGAATTTTTAAATATAATTATTAATTTTGTATTAAGTGTACGACAAAAATAAAATAGGCAAGTTGTATTAAGTATTAAAAAATAAGTTTACTTTTTTCTCCATTCTCTCTAAAGTTTCCTTTCTATCTTTATAGTTTTGACGCCAACGGCAGCCTCCAATCCTTTGTCTTCATTTTATTTTTTAGCTTTAATAAATTTAGATAATTACAAATCTATTCTATTTCTCTTTTTGTAGGGTTTTGTTTCCATCCGTGAGTATTTTCTTGATTTTATTTTTTTAATGGGATCGTTTGTTATTTTTCTAAAAAATAATTTTTGTCAAAAAAATTTTTGTGTTGATATTAGTTGATTGGGATATCCTTGATCTATAATATAAAATAAAAATAATTGTTGAATGGACTTAACAAATATATATAGAGTTCCATTATTAAAAGATGTAGATATATTAGAATATTTTAAGAGTCGCGCCGAAAATTTGTTCTTTTAAATTTTTAATTTATTTTTTATTGTTAAATCTTAATATTCTATTATTAAATTTGTTTTTATAGTGTCGATCTGTAATACCTTTTCTTTAAAAAAAAGGTATTATAAGTTTTTTCATAAAAAAAAAATATATGTATATAATTATATAGGCATTTTTAATCCTATATTTAATGATTCAATTAATGTTAAATAATATAATAAAAAATAGAAATACATCAATTCAAGTTTCAAACATGTATTTCAGGAGCCTACAATAAATATATAAATATAATATATGACAATTTATTTCGTTTTTACCTTGTAATTAAAATTTAATACAAAAAATTATACTCCTTACAGTTCAACTTGATAGATTTATTTTTCTTTTTTATTTATACTAAAAAAATAATTTACTTTCTTTTTTCAAAAAAATTAATTATCTATTATATTCCTATTCATTGTGACTTTGTATATCAATAAACTTAAGTTATTATCTTAATTTTTTTAATAATATTTCTAATTAATGCAGAAGTATGTTAGATAAATTGTATGATTTTAACAATTTTTTTAATTTGTATGAAAATAAAAATAAATCTATCAAATTGAAACGAGGATCTAATTAGTCAATATGAAATTAAAATTTTAGAAACTTAATTGCCAAAATATGAAAACATTCAGAAGAAGTCTGAACGTATGTTTTACTGATAATTAAGCATAAAAAAATCAAGAGATAGACTAATTATATTGTTTAAAGCTATTACATTTACATAACTCTTTGGACACTATAAAAAATCCAACCATAAAGCGCGGTCCAAATTATTCCGCTACTCTAAATGTGGATTCTACTGATTTATGCAGTTTTATCTATCTGTGTATTTTTAATAACCTCTATTTTAAGTGTGAATGACTCAATTTCTAATCAATCTAATTTAAAATACGTGCATCGATCGAGATCTAAATTAGGAGACTTACATGTATTTAATCGATTAATCTATCACATTTTTAACAGTTTACTTTTGCATTATTCATAAGACAATTTATTATTAAGTCATAATCAACCATTTTTTAGTTATAGATTAAACATAAAAATAAAATCATAAAAATTAAATAAAATAAATTTTTTTTAGGGAAGATGTGTTGGTAAGTTCAAATGTTTTACTCGTGGCTTTATTTTTATATTTTCCGTGAAACTGTCCATTATATTCTGAATTTTTTTTATAATTGTTTAATTATTTATAAGAAAAATCAAAAAGTTAATTGGATTTCGTAATCTAATCATCAATATGATTTGATGTTCGGTTCGTTTTTAATTTTTTTATACATTTTGTATCTATACGGTAACTATTTCATAACAGGATATAATAGTCGAACTAGCCTCAATTGGTAATCACAATGGTTTAATGGCTGTAGTGACTATTAGTGTACCACAAATAGTTTTTTTAGAACATTTGGATTTTGGACCCCAAAAAATAAAATTTGGGACATATTGAGAGGGACATGCATTTGAAAGTTCAAATATTGACTATTAATTTTTTTTTTAATGGTAATTGATATGAGAAAATATTAATTTGATTGAAAGAGAGAGTCAACGGATGCTTTTTGGAGCTATGTATATACTTATAATGAAGCAAATCCGAGAGAGGGATAGAGAACGAAGTGCTATGCAGCAGATTGAAAAAAAAAAAAATGGAAGAATACCACTTGTCTTATATTTTGTTTAATAATTAGGAAAGTATTTTTTTTTATTGTCTCAAAAAAAAACAAAAACAAAAAGAAATGTGGAAAGTGTCTTCTCTTTGAGAAAAAACATAAAGGTGGACCTTAAACCCCCTTATTTAGCTATTTTAATATTAGATTGTTTTATTGGATTGGAGGACGCATGAAAAGGAAAGGCCCATAATCTTTCATTTTCGTTCTTTCGAAGATGGGCCTAGCAGTAGACATTTAATTCCTTTTATTTTTATTATCTTACCATAAAAGCCCACAATGTGATGTGAATTACCAGAATTTTTCTTAGGATCTGCCAGAGATAATTACATGCCATTGAATATTTGGCAATTAGATTCAGTTTATTTTTAGAAAATATTTTTTTATTTTTTAATATTTAGTTTATCACTGAAAAATAAGTAAAAAATGAAAAATAAATAAAATAAGGTAAGTCATTTTCTAAGTTTTATCATATATAAAGAAAAAAAATTATCATTTTATTTTTATTATTTTTCTAATGTTACAGTTAAATATAAAAAAATATATTATATATTTATAGAAAAATATTTTCTAAAGACAAATTATTTTTCTGAAAAAAACGAAAGCCTCCAATTTTTTTTTCCACCAACATGGCAACATTCCTTTTATTTCCTATACTCAAAACTTTTTTGATTTCCAGATTACTTTATATTGCCCTTCTTTTTTTTTTTCACTTTTATCTTATATAAGTTGCCGCATAGTTGGAAAGCTAAAACAATGACAATTTTAATGATCAATCAATAATAATAATAATAATAAATGGTCTTATGGTTAATCTTTTAAGTTGAAAAAAAAAAGAAAAAATATGAAAATAAAGAAACCATGAAAATGGGGTAAAAGAAAAAAATAATAAAGAGAGAAATAATGGTTGAAAAAATACGCAAATTATATTATAAATTTATATTTATGATATATCACATGTCATTTATTTTTTAAAATATATAAAATAAAAGACATTTTTACATTTATAAAATAAATTAAATCCATAATACAATTCCACGTCAGTTAATGGTATAAGAATTGGAAAAAGAGGTCAAGGATTTGGTTTCATTTAATCCAAAACGGACTTTAGGCCTAACAGGGGAAATCTATGAAATTGCCTTCTTTTTGTTGTTGGGGTTTTTTTTCTTTTTCTTTTTCTTTTTCTTTTCTCTCTTGTCCTTGCCGTGCACACCCTTTGAGTCTTTCTGTCCTCGGCAGTGCACCGACTAAAACGATTTTTATG
The DNA here is from genome assembly GCA_023653625.1 of Triadica sebifera. Classification (NCBI taxonomy): domain Eukaryota; kingdom Viridiplantae; phylum Streptophyta; class Magnoliopsida; order Malpighiales; family Euphorbiaceae; genus Triadica; species Triadica sebifera. The sequence goes on from CM042900.1 coordinate 27,108,028, forward strand.
CTTTTATTTTACTGCAAAGAAGAAAAAAGAACATTAATAATATAAAAACAGAACAATCCCATAAAAGAATAATAATACTACTTATTCTAATTTATTTTATATTAATTTATTACAATTCAGATAGTTGAACTGATAAAATATAAAATATAAATATTTTAATATATGTTTCACAAGAATTGGGACCATTAGTATTTTTGGTAAAAAGAATTATTAAGGTTCACAATTTAGGAGAAAGAATCTTTTTTTTTTCTTTTAGAAAAAATTATTTATTTATCTTTTAAAAATTCTTTTCATAAATTTTTTTTGAAAACGCAATATTAAACGGATCACATATTTTTATTTCCTTTTCTCCTTCCTTCTTATTTGTCTTCTTCTCTCCTTGGCTTTCATCCTTTTTTTCTTCTTTCTTTTTTTGTGTATATAATTATTGAATTAGCTCACTAGGTTTGTATGATATCATTCCATGATTCTCAACTCAATTTTCTCATACAATGTTTAATTATATTCATCGAATATTTCTGTTTCTGAATTTTGTTACAGCACAGTTGTTAGATTAATCTATGAATAATTGAAAATTTATGGGCATGTTGAGTTTAACAGTCATGTGCTGAATGGCATGAGACACAATCATTCACTTTCAGCAATTCATCCCGTAGCTTCTTTTCTTTTTTTTTTTTAAAAAAAAAAAGAAAAGGCCATCGAGCATCCCGAACTACTTTCTAAAAGTATTGTATTTAATTTCACCATATTCAACCACATTTTTCACGGGAATTCTTTTATTTAGATGACTATTTTATATTGATATTAATAAATTTGGCAAATAATAAATATTATAGGAAAATTGTAGCATAAAAAAATAATAAATAATTTGGAGTTTATACAAAATTGTACCATAAAAAAATAATATATATATATATATATTAAGCCTTCTAACTTGGAGTTTATACAAAATTTTGATAAAACAAAAATTGAAAGGCATAATCAGAAAATCACAAATAATCAGAAAATCGTGAATTAAGAAATATGTTGGCTTAGGAGTTAGGAGTTTAAACAAACTGATTGTGATTTTTATTTATTTATTTTATCTAATTGAAAATGTTTTTTTTTTCTTAAACAAGATTATGGATTGAGTTAGAAAGTAGGTGAGATGTTGCTTTCCTGGCTAAGCAATAGATTAGTGTCTAAGGTAAGGAGATGGGTTGGTTTTGTTTTTACCTGTATGAAAATTAAATAGCAATTTGAAGTTATAATAATATATTTTTTAGACAGTTTATCACTTTTTCTTAGCAAAAAAAAAACTAAAATCAAATGTTATACAGTTTGATAAAAAAAATAGATTTATTTTTTTCTCAATTGCTTTTTTTTTTAAAAAATACTTAATTTGTTTATTTATTACTATTATATATTTATTATATTCTATGAGCTTTGTTATCAATAAAATAATATGTATACAAAGTTTTATTTAACTTAAAAATGAACAATACAAATTAATTTCAGATTGTTTTTTCAATTAATTGACTATATTTAGATTATATTTACATGTATGCAGAGATTTTATAATTTAAAAGAAATAATACATTAATACATCCAATTAAAGGGTTATTGGCATATCTCAATTTTAAAAAAAGTTATCTAATGGTTAATGCATATTTTAAATTGTTTAAGTTGTGTAACGTTGAGCACTTTTTAAGATGGGACATGTAGAAAAATAGCAAAGAATTTTTTTATTTTTTATATGTATTTTATTTATCTTTTTATTTTATACTACGTGTCCTTATAATATTTTTATGAAAATTAAAAAATATATATTTATATATTATTTAATATAACATATTAATGACTTCTCACTAGACCCAACACTCAGGTCTGTTTGGAGGGATTTTCGTGGAATCATTTCTGAAGTATATTTCAGTAGTTTTCAAAATTTAAGATAGGTTAATTGGACCGATTATTAGATCTTGTTTCGTAAGGCTAAGACTCAACGGTTTTCTCTTTATTCAATGGATAAAGACAAAATATTTTAATTAGTTTGAAGCTAATTTGTGGCTTGAAATTAAAGTGTATCTCAGTTTTTGATTTATTAATTTGAGGAATGCTGATTACTTTTTTTTTTTTTAAGTCGTAATCTAACATTCATTTTTAATAGGTTGGTGAGAGGAAAAAATGAATATTGAAAAGTATTTTAAATATTTATATTCTAATTAACTGGTAAAAAGAAAAAAAAAAAAAGATAAATACCCAAAAATGTCACTGTATGACTACTCTGATTTAATTTTTTCCTCTTTTTCTTCGTTACAATTAAATTTGACCTGTTTTATTTTCTCTTTTGAAATTAAATAATAAATACTAATTTAAGAATTTAGGAATATATTAAAAAACCAAATATTCTACTTACATTGTACTGCCTTTTATCACTTTATTTTTATTCTTTGTCTAATTATTTTAACTTATATATTTTTCTTGTAGGAAAATTATATATTTTTTTAATTTATTGGAAAACTTATATTTGTATTTTCATATTTATTTTACATTAAATAAGGTCCCCTTGAAAAGGCTAAACACAACAAAGCAGAACGTGAAGATTAAAAAGGTACTGCGGACGAATTGCAAATGCCCCTCATCGCCTGGATACTAATAAGTAAAATTCTTCCAACCTAATTTATTCCAAAAATTAAGGCAAAACCCAAAATTTAGCGGAAATAAAATGATTATTGAAGCGATTTTAATTAGCATTCTAATCTGATAATTAACATATTTATTATTAAAATTAATGCTAATAGAAAGATTATCAACACAATTTTAAGTAGTGTTATAATCTTATAATCAATTGATATAGAATAGTAATCTAATCCTATAATCAACCGAAATAATAGCAACAATTAATGCAACTATTTTTTTAGAAAATTAACGCTGTTCAGAAATGGGGCATTCTTGTTCCTACACTAAATTGTTAAAATTGTAGCCCACATTGCCAATTGCAGCAAAATCAGTTTATACACATCTAACCAGCAAAACAAACATCATTATACTGAGTAGAAAGTTTCTAAGATGAGTAGAATCTGCCAAAAGTAAAAGAAATTTCATCACCGTTTCCTTAACAAATTTTAACAGGAGAGATTAACAATTTGGGTGAGAGGCTATTTCACAATTTCTCACAATTAAACAGTTAAATAGCAGGGCACTCCCTTTAATCTTTCTAGTTTCTATCACTATTAAACGAAAAAGGGAAAAAAAATCTACATGTTATAGAAGCAGAGACAATCAGAGAAAATGAGGATGTGGATAAATTTCTTGAACAAAATAAAGGATGGGGATAAATTCAGTTTTTAAGACAAACAGGAAGTGGATAAAGGAAAGAATGAATATGACATAAGAGTCTAAGACGGATTAAATTAAGACCAACGCAGGAAAAAAAAAATCAACAGAAAATTATGATTTCCCTTGGTGCTTTTCTTCAGTCCACACAAGGATCCTCTTCTGTCACAGATGAATTACAAAGAGGAGAAATCGATAGGAAAAACATTCAAAATTACTGAGATTCATCCACTCAAAATCTAACAAGAAGATTAATATTAAAAAGTACAAATTGTGTTATGTATGGCTATTATTTCAGTAAAGATTTATTGATATCAGTTATCATGTCCTTACACAAAAAGAAGAAGGTTCCAAAATTTTATAACAGGAGAAGAGAATAAGAAGTTAAAAAAAAGAAGAAAAAAAAGAAGAAGAAAAGAACAGCAGATGACCAAAATTTTATGGTTAATCGTCAATAACGGAAGCCAAACCAGTCACGATCTTAACCCCTGTCTGAAAGCTTCTGAGTTTAAACTCAGACGGCTTGCATTCTCTTACCACCGCCACGTTCTCTTCTTCCACAGAACTCTCAGATGACAAAGTAAACACAGACTCTCCCAACTCAGCATCCTCAACCGAGTTCCTTTCCCCGCGACTCGATCCAAACTCTCTGATTGCTGTCGGAACTAAAGTTTGCTTCTGTTCAGGTTGGGATGAGCTAATAATCAATTTGGCTCGCATATGAGGCGTGAGCCATTTGGCTTTGACGTACCCGGCTTTTCTCCACGGTGGAATGTGCATGCCCTTCTTCTTCAGGCTGTACTTAGCTGCATCCGATACGACGGAGATGATCTTCTCTAGACGATCGGTTTTGCCAACGAAGATATAGGGTAGAGTTTGGAGAAGAGACTTATAGGCTTTCGTTGATCGAGAGATTTCAAATTCTGATCTGAAGTCGATGTCAATTAGCAGTCGATCGCCTGAGATGATCACGTCTATGTACTCGTATTCTCCTGCATTAACAAAACGATCCATCATTTCTGAGGATTTCATTACATATCTGGCTAGTATCAGATTTCAAATTGGTATCTAATTCCACTCCCTCAAAGTTTCGCAGCAAACAAACAGAGGATAAAGACATTCGCACATCGATAAAGCAAATACTGGAACAATTATCTTTAATTCGTATTAGATGTAATTTTCCACATACAAACAACTGGAGTTAATCCACAACCAAAATTGGAAATGGATTTTTTTTTCCTGTATTACAAAAGATAGGTTTTTTATTAGATTCCTAACTTGATTATCTCTTGCTCAAAAAAAAAGATATATTTTTGCAATTTAGAGAGACACGCGGCTTAAGCGTGAGAAAGTACCGGCGGGATGGGTGGGGGATTTTTCCCAACGAGATTTGCATATTGAAGCGTCGTATCCAAGAGCCAGTAATCCCTCAGTAACGATCTTCCTGCAAAATTCGTCTTTACGCTTACAGATCTTATTCTTCTCAACAATTTTCGCAGTGTCTGCTAGCAAATTCCTCTCAGAAACACTTGTACAAGGGACCATGCTCTGTCCATGAACGGAAACATTTTACAAAACAAGCCTCCGCAAATAAATAAATAGGAGAAATAATAAACACTTCCAAAATGGCACAAAATTCACCACAATCTACCCATCTACCTTTAGAATTTCAATTGCTTCGCCGAAGGAAAGACCATTAGAATCACCAAAACCACCAAAGCCGTCCAATTCGTCTTCGGAGCTGTCATTACAGTTCCCATTGAAGCAGTTGCAGCGGCTACGGCCGCATCTTACGGCGGCGGATGAATGCTTCTCATTGCTTTCCTCGATGAAGTTCTGTACCATCTTTGCCAAGCACACCGAGCTTGGTTCAAAATCAACCGAGCAATTACAACCATCCTTGTTAAATTGCGGCTCATAAAAACCGCCGGCCTTATCAACGGTGGAATTTCTCAGGAACTGGAGCTCAAAGAGCCGCTTGAAACGCGATTTGACCACCAGCTTTACTGGCTCGAACGGAGAAGGTTCTTCTGACGTGTGTGAATCGATTGGCTGGATCTTCATTTGAAGAGGTACGATAAACGTGATCAAGAACACAAGAAAAGTCACGCTGCACCACAGACGTCAACAGATTTTAATCAAAATTTCTCCTTCATTTTCCACAAATTAATTTTCGATCATAATAAGTTCCCGAAAAGTCAAACCCCAAAGCCTAAACAATAAATGCCTTCAGTACAAAAATGAGACCGAGAAATGCAATTAAGAAATTCCTAAACGTTGGTTGAAATTCAAACCCTATACATCGATCAAAACAACCACTAATTACGAGCGAAACTCATTGATAACTCCCCCCATAATGAAACTCAGCAAACGGAATCGACACGGAAATCCAGATTTTCTCCAAAGATAAATGCGTTTAACAATAAAATTCGAGACTCTTTAAGCTTAAAGAGGTAGTCTATACCTTCGATTATTATATAGTATCTTGCCTCGGATTTGCAAGGCCAAACATGGAATAACTTCTAAACTCTGCTAAGTAAATTGGCTTTTGCTTAGGGTTTCCACCTACGGTTAAAGTTCACTAAATAGGCAACGGCACGATATAGTCACGCTTGCGTTTTGGTAATTACATGCACAATTTGTCGCCGGCTTCTCCATTTTAATTGGTGAATAGTAGGAACTTTCCGGTAAGGCAGTCGCCGGAGACGGTTAAGTAATGTAAAGGAATGAAGAGAGAAATAAGAAGCTTGCTAGTGTGCTGATTTTGGCTTCCGTGAGAGGACGACAAAGAGAGGTAGACCGGGGGCGTGGGCATTTTAAAGAGGATGGAAGCTGACAAGGACTGAATTACCACGTGTTATCCGACGTGGCAATTGTATGCAATCTACAATTTGGGGGGTTACGTGTCGCGGAAATAACCAGGTTCTTGTTCTTGTACTTCTCAAACGATGCCACGTTCTGACATGGCTAAGTTAAGGGCTCCACTTTGTTTTCCAAATATGTCCTCGCACTTTAATTGAAAGAACGTAACGAACCTGGGTAGTTATGCAGGCACTTTGGGACTCGTCTCATCGTCTTGGCATGGGTAACTTTGAGAAACCAACTTCTTAGCTAAATTTAGCTTGTCATTATCGATTCACGATAATACCCTTACTGAAGATAGAGGTATGAAACTAATGATGCCAAATATTTGGACAAGGAGGCTAGCGGACAAGAGGGTGAAATGGTCATTTGGAACATGATAGCATCTTGGTTAAATGCTCGTTGTTTTGTGTGAATTATGGAATATGGAAATTGTCCAGTTTGGAACTGAAAACGGTGGTTAGGCCTACTGATTTGACTAAATTGCCCTCCAGAGCAGAACGATGAAAGAGTGATTTATGTGGAGGCTAAAAAACCAGGTTTATGGTAAATATCGAATGATATAAAAATTAAAAATATCAAGATTGTAACCAAACTAAATTTAATATAAAAATAATCTAGTTTAGTAGCTCAATCTCTAAAAAAAATTAATAAAACTAGTATTCAACTAGTAGATTATAATTTTTTTCTTTATATCTCTTTGTTCTTTTTATCAAATGATATGTTACAATAATAATAATAATAATGTAAATATTAAATTATTATATATATATAATATGTTAGATGATAAAAATGAATGTGTTTATTGTATTGAGATGAAATATTTAATATAATTTTTATATTATTTAATATGGACATATTATATAATTTATTTGTATTATGTATTTAGATATTTTTTATTAATATAAACATATTTTTTATATCATTTTATATTTTTTAACTAACTTTTTAGTTAGTTTTAATAAATATATTTAATTGAATCAACTAAATTATTAGCTAATTTTATTAAAAATAGCCTAAGTCCTTCAAGAATTTCATTAGTTTTTAATTTTTTATTATATTTTATTACATTGATAAATATTTATTTTATTTCACATAGAATTCAAAATATAATTTAATTAAAAATAGTCTTAATACCTTCGAAATTTCATTTACTTAATATGTTATTATATTATATTATATATATATATATATATTATGTTTTGTGCTCTTTTTATTTATAGTCAGCATTTAATTATTTATATTCAAGTATAATTAGTTATAATATACTATTGCGACACTAACGTAAAAAATATATAAATATTTATAAAATTACATGTTATATAGTGTCATGTCAAGTTAATGAAGCCAACTGAACCCTAAATTGAATAATTAAGGGGTTTATTGCAAAAAAAAAAAATACAAGAGATAATATATATAAAAAATGTGTACTTATGACAAAGTGAGTAATCGTAACACGTGTTTAAGCCCAAAAAATTAAATTCAAAAGCCAAATGTGTATCAAAATAACACATCAGTGTCATGTTAAATTAAATAAACTAATTCAACCCTAAATTTAATAATTAGAAATTAATTGTAATAAAAAATAATATAAGGAGTAACTTGTATAAAAAATAAATACTAGTAATAAAGTGACGAATCATAACAAATATGTGTATAGAGCTATATATGTATAACGCCAAAAACAAAAAAATTTAAATATATAATATGTGTTGAAATAATATTATTATTTAATTTAATTTCCAATGAACTAAAATAAAATATTTAAGAATTCAATAAAAAAAATATTATCCTTCAAGGACCACAAAATGTGTTTGCCAATATATAATAACTTTTATGTGAATGGCTTTGTTATAATTAAATTATGCAAGTAGATGATATTCCGCACTTAAAAATATTAGGATTAAGACTAATATTCAATTATGCCCACTCTAGAATGTTAAATAATTGTAAATAACTTAATTAGATTATATCATTGGCTTTTTCTATGATACACTTGTGATGTTTGGAGAGCGATAAATGATTTGCTATTTCAACACCAGCAATCTAATTTCCAGTGGATTGTACATAGTATTAGAGAGGCTATTTTGATTAGGTTCATGTATAGTCATGATAATCAGTATAGTAATAGATATACGTATATTCTTGCTAATTGCCAAAATCTATTTGCTAATTAGTTATTTCTGATTTGTTTAACCTGATGCATATAGGTAACAGATTGTACTGTAAGTGTCCCATGAATGGGAAATTTTGAATTGTCAATGAATGGGACTAGTTTGCCTTATTTTGAGAGAATCTATACATGAGGAGGGCCAGCAGCCAAGAGGAGTTTTTTGCTAAAAAGGAGACTGGGTGTTGATTAGCCTTCTCATATTTCTTGTCGATCGAGCTAATTAAAACTCAATTATGTGATTTGCTACTCATTGCTCTACTCTGCTTAAGGGTCAATTATATATCGAGATCTTTCAAATTGCTTTCGTGTTGTTGAGATATGTCTCGAGTATGCAATGAGACCTCACGGTCCCTGGATCCAAATGAGGTGGTGTTGGGTCTCTTGGCAGGGAAGGTCCTAATCTGCTCTATTGTACCATTACCATGTCCCTGAGATTTTTTTTTCTCTCTTGCACCACTAGTGAAATATTTACACAGTACAGACCGAATTAATTTGTTGGATTTATAACTAATGCAGTTCATCCGATGATGCTTTGAGTGGCTACTAGCTATTGTTAATACTTATGTCGTTACCCCTGCTAGAGTTATTGGTAGAACAACGAGAGCTCTTGATTTGTTAATGATGGAACTTGTTAAGTCTTATTATGGTTGTTGGTCTTGATTGCTATTTCACTTTCACTGCACTAATAATCAATTTTCAGAGAATAACTTCGCGTTAAAGCTGTTCATCTATTCAATTCGAGCAGAATTGAACCTGGACTATAAAATTAAATATCTCTAAATTTTTAATAAGAATATAATCGAAATAATTAAAATTTTATGTATTTTTAAAAATCAAGGTTTGAATCAAATACCCAAAAGAATATTCAGCCCGACTCTACTTCCAAATGTGATATTAATGGTTTTAAAATTTCAACATCAATCAAATAATCCAAAAAAAAAATTGATTCAGAATATGATTTCAGTTTGGTTTGATCAATTTTTTATTTAATTCGATATTTGCACACCCCCTAATCCGTAAAGATGATGTAAATTGATGATATCATAGAACATAAAAATTTAAAGATTGTTAAAAACTTAAAATTGAGGCCCATCTCCCAGTGAGATGGATTCCGCGTGGCTGGTTCAATCACATAAGAACTCTTTTACTTTTTTAAGCATTGGCATGCTATGATTATGTCTTCTAATTATTATAATTATCGGGAAATAGTTGTCATAATGATGGGTAAGTAAGTGAGAATCAAAGGTTAAAGTAAAGAAGGTTGGGTGGTGGGATCCAAGAATAAATGAGCGACGGCTGATACTTCTGGGTGTGGAGGGGTAAATACTAATACGACTATTCGAGAAATCGAATTTTCCCTTTGCGATGTCGTTGTGCCGCAGTGGGGGCACACACTAGGCAGTAGCCAGGAGGCAGCTTAAGTTAGAGAAAGACATCTACGCCCTTGGGATGGGGGGTGCCGGGGTCGAGACACGTTCCTATATATTCTGACTGGGAATGGGTTTGTAATCCCATGCTTTGAAATTTGGGGAAAAAAAAAGGGTTGTCGTTTTGGGGTCAGGGGGATGCTTCGTGCTTGGGCTGGCTGGCTGGCTGGCTGGCTGCTGCCACCACACCCATGCCTCTGGTGAAGAACCCACTCATTGCTTTCCTTGACGAGTGTACCCAAATTTTGCCTTACAATTCTAAAAACGTAAAAATTCTATTATCTCAACGCTTCTATTTTGGACTCACCAATGTGTCTCACTCCATTCATGTTTACTCACATTTAAAAATATCATTTATATTTTGTGATCCAACTCCAAATATTATACCTTTAATCATTATATCATTACTTTTTATTTTAAATTTTATTAATAGAAAATATTGTATATTTATCGTTTATTTATTTTGTAATTGACTAATTGTAATTATAAAAAATTCCAACTAATATAGGGTTAAATCTTTGTAAAGTAGGTGGTTTTTTTTACAAATGATTCCATTAGATTTTTTTTTGTTAATTAGAAAGCCCAGAAGGTTGTGAGCTACCCAATAAATAATAGTTATCATCTTATACTCAATCTTACACTCATAATAACAGTGTTAAACTCTTATTAATATTAGTAGATGGTGACGAAAAGACTCGATCTTGAAACCTATTTCAATTCTCACAGTGAAAATACCTATTGACAGATTCCATTAAATATTTGATTTATCAAATATCATAAAATAAAAGTTTATTAGTAGTATTTTATACTATTCATAGTTGCAGTGCAAATGGCATTTTCTTTTGCATTTACACACCCTTTTTTTCTCATATTGGTTCTGTCTCCTACACTATATTATAGTAAGCTTTTTGTTGTAAAATTAAGTGAGATAAGGTATAATTAATAATTAATTATATTTTTTAAAAAATAAAATTTCTTATAATAAATAAAAAAAATGAGCATTTTTTTACAGGGGAAGTACCGTATATAATTTATGGATCTATTTGATTCAGCAGTAATGTCTAGCAATAATTTTGGTAAGCTATTAAAGATAATGATGACAGTCAACTGTCAGCTGACAACTATAACAATCATTCATTATTACTTAGTTTTAAAAGTGGTTAAAAATTAATTATAGTTTATAAAATAACTACCGATAAATGTAATATGTTATTAATGTGATATATATACTTTTTTTTATTTATTTATAATGCATATCATATATAAAAAATAATTAATTAAATATAAAAAATATAATTTTTAACCAACAAAAATTATTATAAATGGATTTAAGTACAAATAAAAATAAAAAATTATTTTACGCATTTAATATTTAAATGCTAGTTTTTAATATGAAAAAGTTAAAAATTACAATTTTTTATAAAAATATCAACTTTAAATATATATTTTAAAAAGTTGACAATTGGACAACCGCTAACTTTATTTTTACTTGTTCAAATATCCAATTTAATTTTTAATTTATTAGATTAAACTAACTAATCATTTAGTTTAACTTTTAGTTTGTTACATAGTTAGCGAAAATTGAGCCAAATCAACACTGTATAATATATATTAATTAAAAAAATATGTAAACAAGATGCATATACCAAAATTATTTTTTTATTAAAAATAATTAACAGTGACAATTAATTGCTCTTTTTTCTCTATCATCATATTCATTAGTAACTAACTTAATCAGATATAAATATTTGAACATTTACTTTTTAATTGATGTTCCTACTTGCTAGCATTGCTCCAAACTCGGGGAAAAAAAGAACAATTATATCTAGATAGGGGAGAAGAATGCTATGTTCAGTCCCTTTTTAAAGTTACCCTCCAACACTATCTCTTGATTAATTAATTGGTGATGAAAACAAAATTTTTTAAAATAATTTTTCTCTCTTTATTTATATATATATTTCTATTTTCACCAACCAATCAACCACTTAAAAAATGGCTGTCGTTAGCATTGCTACGGAATATATTAGTGATATCCTCTCTTGGGCAATTTAAACAACCAATAGCTGTCCAAAAGTTTAATAATTAGTTCATGATTTCCCTTTTATTGTCCCAAAAACATTCAATGAATATCATAGTGCTTAAGAAAGTATCAAAATTCTGCCTTCTGATATGATTTTGAAGAAATTATATTCATTTTTGTAGATATAAAATTTGTTTATAGTTTCCAATTTAATTACTTGAAAATTGTTTCAATACAACATAGCTATTTTGGCTATTTAATGCCCTGAAAAAAATTAAAAAACAGCATAAAATGAAAAAAAAAATAGTTTCTCAATTTAATCTTTTTAGTTTCTTTTCCTTTTTTGCAGGGTTAATCCTTTTTTTAAAAAAAATAATAATTTGAGAGTTAATCTTCTTAGTATTTAAATAAGACCTAATATATAATCACTCTTTCAAACTTGTGAAGAAAAGTCAGATTGAGCACATCAACTTGAAAATATATAAATGCCAACTGAACTTAGACATAAGCGACATGCTCACACATTTTTCTGACAATTGACACGCGAGTAATGATAAAAAAAAAAAATTGCGGGTGCGTGGAGTTTGAAATCATTTGCCACCTCAGACAATTTACTACTTCTAGTTTTTAATTGCTCTTTATTATGCATAATAAAGGGTTGCATAAAAAAGTTGTGTCAATTAATTAATCTCCTCACCTTCCTTCAATGTTACTTTGTTCACATAGATTCAAACTTTGCCACAAATCAAAACCATCTAGTTCATTTCTGATTTGTTTTTTTCCTTCGAATTCAATCCCAAATCACTATCTCATTTATCACCACCAGCAAAAAATTAAAATTAAAATTAAAATTTTTACAAACACCATATGTGTACCACACAATCCATCCGATTTTTTTTTTAAGTAAAAAAAAACGATGTGTAAATATATCATTTATGCCAAGTTTAATGGTGCATTAATTATACACTTTGTAAATTAAAAGTGCCTAAATGATTTCTTTTTGCCAAGTTTGAGGGGGTGATTATGTATTAAGCCTTTAAATAAACATAACATATTGTATTTATACAATTTCAACAATTTATGTTACACCATATTTTTATACTAAAATATTAACTAACCATGTTAGTGTTACTCCAAATTCATAGTCTATATCCTAAACCCTTTTCTCAGAATTAAAAAAAAATCCAGTATTTATATTTCCAATTTACTCTTTTTGTCAAATAGGGTATCTTTAGGTTCACTGCGCACTTCCAAAAAAATGAACATACTAGCAATTTTGGGTTATCATCATTCATCAATTTACCCTCAAATTGCAAATTGATAAAATCAAAGTGGTTTATTTTGCCCAATTTATCAATCGAAGCCAAAGGTAGAACATCTTGAGGTTTGTCCTTTTTAGTGCTAGCAGAATAAAGCACCAATTTTAATTATAAAAATTGGGTGAAATTAATAGAAAACAAGCAAATCCAAAAGAGTACAGCACCGATTTCAATTTTTGACGGTAGGTTTGATATGTTATGTGAAAATGGCATGTCTCCTACCAAATTTACTAAAGACAGCAAAATTGGCTTTTTATGAATATGAAGTACTGCTTTTAATTAAATGCATTTTGTGGCTTTAGATTTCATGGTTTAATACAAAAGTGTACGTTAACAGCCCATGGGTTGTGTTCATGTTTATGGCACCTTCGTATCGAATTTTGAGTTCCAATTGCAATCAACATGTCAGTTTGGGTCCAAAAGCCGCATACATATGTGCATATGCCATAACAAAAACTAACCGAATATTCAAAATTAAATCAAACTAAATGTAATTCGATTTATTTAATTTGATTATTAATATTGAAAAAATAAAAAAATTAATTTTAAAATTCAAGATTATAGACATTTTTTAATGTTATATATATATATATATATATATATATATATATATATATATATATATATATATATATATTAAGATTATATATTTTTTAAATAATGGTAAACTAGATTGACTCAAAATTCAAATTGTTTGGGATCATTTTGAATCAATTCAAATATTGATTTTTATCCAATCTATATATTTTTGAGTCGCATCATTTTAAATTTCTTCCAAATTCAAGTTGGCATAAAAAAATTAACAACTTTATCATTACAATATATATATATATATATATATATATATATATGCAAAATTTTCTGGAAAATTTCTTGAGTTTTGGCTAATATTCAGTAGATGAGGCAACTGAAGCCTGAGAGAAATCCCCATAGGGAGCACTATGCGGATAAAAGGCTTTGGACTAACACATAGAAATAACTTCCCGTTTGCTTACTTAAGTCATAGGATTAATGTTGATTCAGTTAAACTATATGATTAGTTAAGTTAATTATTATTTAGTAAAAATATTTTAATTCTAATATTAATTAATCTAAATTTGTAATACTATATTTAATATGACGGTTTAAATAATGTGATAAATTAGTAAAATAATTAAATTACTTAAATATCATTTATCCCATATTTAAAAATTCTTGAATTCTTATAAATAAATAAAAGTACAAATCAAAAACATGACAGTATGATAATATTGTACATATATGAATAGTAATTTAGCTAAAATAAGCTTCAATTCCATTAAAATTAAAAAAAAAAAAAAAAAAAAAAAAGAATGCACAAAAAGAAATGTCAGATTCCTGCCAAAAGCAAAGTTTGTAAGTAAATAGTAAAGCTTATTCAGTGAGAAGATAAATAAAGAGAAACCTTACAAATGGTAGATTGAGTTAAAATGGTGAAATGTTGATGGAGATAACAGTGGGCTGCTTACTATTTTATATATATATATATATATATATATTCTTTTACTAGATTTCTTTCTACGTTGGAGGTTTAAGAATAAGGCTATTTTTAGAAGAAGAAAAAAAGGTAAAATATTAAGGCTAATTTAGGGTTATAATTTTATAAATATATGGATTAGTAATTTCATTAGAAAATTATTAGTATAGATATGAAGGAGATGAATTTTAGTTAAAATTGATTCTGGGTTAAATAAACTTTGAAATTATTATACCAAATTTAATTTTTTTGAACCAAATATGAGATCAGTGACTAATTCTACAACTCAATGGACAGTAAATTTCTAAAATTAATCCCGTTAATATTAAAATTTTAAAGTAAAATTTAAAATGCATGCACGTGCCATTAATTTTTAGGTTATTATTGTGAGATATGAGAGACATGTGGTGTCATTGGGAGAGATTAGAAATTTGAAGTAATTAAAATAAAATAAAATTTAACTGTAAAAATTTAT
Source organism: Triadica sebifera (assembly GCA_023653625.1). Taxonomy (NCBI): domain Eukaryota; kingdom Viridiplantae; phylum Streptophyta; class Magnoliopsida; order Malpighiales; family Euphorbiaceae; genus Triadica; species Triadica sebifera. The sequence continues at coordinate 27,123,114 of CM042900.1, forward strand.
AAACTATATAAGGAAAAAAAAAAGAATTGAAAACCAGAATCACTGGTTTATTAGAGCCACTCACAAAAATGTTAAATTTTCTCTTCCACAATATTTATTACTTTGCGCTTGTCAATTAGATGAATATATTTTCTTTTATTATTTTTTTCTTTTAAAAAACATAATTATGTTAATTTATTATAATATACCTTATTATTAATAAATATGATTTAAAATTTTTATTTTTTTAATATTTCCCTAAATTAATTTATTATATTAAGCAAAATGTATATTTTTAATCATATTAACTACATATTTTTTATTTATACAAAAATAAAAGTAGGATGAAGTTTTATATATATAAACTGATTTAATTTATTGACATTATTGTTTTATTTATAAATGAATATTGCTTTAAGTTAGTTGCTTATAATTATATAATCATATATTATGAAATTATGATACGACTTATTCCTATTTATGGGGAAAAATAGTAAGGATTATTAGCTTGAAAAAAAAATGATTGATTTTGATTTCTCATTGGGCCTCAACAATTGAAAGAAATTGGTGGTAGGCCTCACAAATCTAAGAATAAATTGATTGGACTGTATTTATAATGCATCATATATTTAAATGATTAATAATTTTATTTTTTAAAATATTTAAAAAATAAATATATTTTTACAATTTTGAATAAAGTTGTATCCATAAAATAATACAGAACTGAGACTGTCCCAAGACTTTCACTAGCATTATTTGTCACTGCTGAGAATGAAAATTCCTTAGCCCCGTGAGATTTTGTCTCCCTTGAAAGAGACCATACATCTAATTTATTTATTTATTTTTTGCCTTTTTTCATCACCATCTGAGAATGAGAAATTTCCAAATTTTAGTGTCAAAATCATTACAGTTGTGGAGGTTGATAACATATGAAACCTGTTTCCTAATCCTAGGTCCTTTCAATTCTTTTTATACAAATTTTTAGATGGTAAGACGTCAATTTATATTTAAATAATCAAACTAAAATATCGAAATTATTAAAAATTTTGAATTAAATCCACCGAATTACATTTAAATCTATTTCATTTTTTTATTTCAATTCTATTTTACTCCTCTACCTATTTCAATTCTATTTCAATTGTGGTTTGCCCTTATATAAACTTGAGGGGATTGGGCTGAAGAATTGATATTTTTTACCAATTTCATTATTTTCTCTTTCTTTTTTCCCAATTGATTCAATTTGCAATTAGTGATTTATGAATATAGAAGTTTTCATTAAGCATATATTAACATTAGTTTTTTCCACTGTTAAATTGGCTGATAAATGTTATTTTCATATATAGGTATTTTAATTTGTTCTTCTTGAAGCACAAGTTGCGATTTCTTCCCCTGCTATATTTTGCATATATATGTTATGAAGATAAATTAATTTGAATAAATTTTGATTTTGTATGTATTAATATTTATTCGCTCTATTTAAAAAAATGGTTGATACCAAAATACATTAACTCGTATTTATTGCTAATAAAATAAATTAAATAAGTACTTTGATAAAATAATAAATAAAATAATTTTTTCAAACATAATGATATTGTTAAAAAAATAAAAATTGATTTTTTAAAAATGATTAAAATTACTAAACAATAATATTTTTAAAAAATGAAAGCATTTTATTTTTTCCAAACATAGAAAGTACTTTGATTTTTCTATCTTCCAAGGTGAATTGTTTAATTTTTTTTTAAGTGACATTATAAGTCATCCTCAATTCAGAGTGGTTTTGAATTTTCTTTGGTGAGGTGTTAAAATTTCAAATGGTAAAGAGAAGATAGGAGACCTATCAAACGTTCAAGGAGTCCCATGTCATTCATTGAATGTTGTGCTACTTGATTACATTTCTCAGCCAATAAATACTACAGTCTTATACTTTTTTAATTGGGATAGGGTTAATGATGATTTTGAAAGGAAAAAAAAGGGTAAAAAATATATATATTTTTTCCAAATTTCTTAATTTATTTAATTAAATTTCTCAATTGAAATTTATATTCTATTAGATCCTTTAATATTATATTTAATTTACATTAAGTATTTTGACTGTTTAATAGAATAAAATTGATTGACAATTAAATTTAAATACAATTGCTTAAAAGGAAAATGAATTTGATAATCAAACAAACACTTGGAATTTTAGAATTTTATTAAAACTAAAAAATAAAAATCTCATAAAACCCACTCACACAACTAAAATTTTAACAATCCGTTAAGCGTTGGTTTATTAAAGCTAACCACAAATCACACTACTCAAGTACTTGCCTCTAACTTGTTGAAGCTAACCAAAAATTCCCTCACAATAACACTATAACAAGCTAATAGCTTGTTGAAGCTAACACTTGCGATTTCCCTCTCATTACTCTCAGAGGCAGAACCTGTGGCAACCATTACTCTTGAACAAATGATCAAGTTTTTCAATAGAGCGATGATTACCGGTTTTTCTAATTAACCTTTAAATCTTTTAATAGTTAATTAAAGCATTCAAATTTTTTTTTTATCTGTTTCTATGTTTGTTACGAAAATATTATTGTATTCAAGATGCACGTACCCTATTAAAAAGTCAAACTAACGAATTAAAGGGATAAATCATCGCACAATGAACTATTAACGTTAGTTAACAAAATATGTTTATGACAAGTTTGACATTCCACATACTAAATAGGGTCACCTTCTGTGATAATAAATCATTATGATCCCATATTGAACAAAGATTATTTGTAAAATGAGTTAGATTTACTGGAGTTTAAAAGAAAGAAAGTTGAGATTAAGATGGTAAATTATCATATGAGGATAGCCTTCTTCTCAATAAAAGGAGTAAGAGCGTTAATGTTCCATGAAGGTGATCTAGTGTTAAAGAAGGTTGTGGCGACCCACAGAGTAGCAAGTAATGACAAATTGGAGGCTAATTGGGAAGGTCCCTTTATCAAAGAGAAAGCGATTGGACTCTCGATCTTATAAGCCTAAATCTTTAAAAGAAAAAACATTGCCAATCACTTGGAACGTTGACAACCTTAAAAAATGTTATCCATAGGTCAACAATAAAATGAAAGAGCCTGTTTTAGTTGGGCTCAAAGATTGACAGAACAATAGTTCACTTTTTTTTTTTTGATAATAAATATGTTTTATTAATAAAAATAGGTTGTGAAAAAGCCAGTATACGATACAAGCAACTGAAAAACATAATCAAAATAATTACAGCCAAATAATGAAATTAGATTATCTATGAATTTCAGATTTGGCTAATCCGTCAGCTATATCATTAGTCTCTCTATAGATATATTTAATTGAGAAGGAGAGAGCAGAACTTGATAAATTGTTAACTTTGTATAAGATGTCCCATAGCTTCCAAGGGCAGGTATTGAGAGAGCCATTAACCCAAAAAACAATATTTGTGGAGTCAAATTCTATCAAGATGTGGCAATTTGTAAGAGAATTATTGTCTGTTGGAATTTCAAGTGCTTTAAGAATGGTTAGAAGTTTGGCTTCGTTAAAGTCTTTAACGCCAACTGAGTAAGAGAAGACTACCCGAAAAATGCTGTTGGAGGAGTGCAGTACCCCACCAATTGCAGTTGGTCCTGGTTTGCTAAAAGAGGAAGCATCAACATTCTATTTGAAAAAAGAAGCAGGTAGTGATGTCCAAGAGGTGCTTTGTCTGCTAAATTTCAGCTTTTCCCGATTCTTGATGCAATTGGAAGACAAAATGACTTGATTTGGAGAGCAAGGAAAGGAAGAATCATAAGCTTCAATCCAAAGAGATAATCTAGCCATGATAAGATCAAAGAGGAAAGAGTGTGATAGATTTGTGTTGTTGAAGATCGAGTTGATGCGTTCAATCCATATAGACCAAATAAAGCAGCAATAGATGACTTAAAGATTTGATAAAGCAGCAGCTCACATGAAAATTAGCAATAGTAGACGCAAGATTGATAGAGCAATAGCTCACATAAAAAGCAACAATAGCTGACTCAAAGAATTGATAGAGCGATAGCTCACATAAAAGCAACAAGTGGCTCAAATGAAAGTAGTAATAGCTCGCTTAACAAATTGATAGAGCAATAGCTGACATGAAAGCAACAATATAGCTCGCTTAACAAATTTATAGGGCAATAGCTCACATAAAAGCAACAATAGATGGATCAAAAAATATTTAAAAGAACGATAGTTCGTTCATGAAATTAGAGAGCAATAGTTCATATATGAGTACAAGAGGGATGATGGCTCGGAGAATTAATAATGACAATGACAAACCAACAAGAATGAATATAGATAGAAAAAAGAAGAACATGCTATAGCATTTAGAATGTAGCATCATAAACACAGTGATATATCATTCATTTTTAAGTTCTAAAATCCATGATCTAGACAGATAACATCCAGAACGTCCAGCAAAAAAGATTTGTAATAATAGCGCAAGTCTTAAACTGAAGGAAACTAGATGAGATATTTATTCTGCAACAGGTCCAACATTGCTTTTGCAGGTTAACATCCTCGACACCGCCAAGAGGGACAATTGGATTTAGTACTACTTCAGGCCCCTGAGGACTAAGGATATCAGCAGATTCAGTGTTTCCAACGTTCACAGCATCCTGAATGCATGGCAACGTTTGGATCAACCTCTAGAACCATGGTGGGTTCTTTCTTATTATCGTCATCGGGATACGTATATCTCAGTCACAAAGGTATAATCTATCTCGCGGTGCTTCTTTTTAAGCTCTTCAATAATCTTCTCTTAGTACTTGAAGCAAGCCTTAGCATAGCAGTGCCAGCATCCAACGTCTCCCCCAACAATTCCAAAGCTTGGTTTTTTTCCTCAAGCTCTTTCTCTAAACTGGTAAACTTTTCCTACAAAATGTTCTTCTCTTGGGTGATGAGATCAAAGTTTTGCCAAATTTTGATGCGCACCTAATGATCTCCTTATTAATAAATATCAATTTTTTGAAATTTGAATTTAAAAAGGATTGAAGTCTTTCTTAGTTTCGGGATTCTGAGCATAAATACTCAGATAATGTTTTGGGGGAACCATTGATGACATAGAGCTTAAAGTTTAGGCCACAAGGCTCGTCCCAACCTGAGCCAATATCTTCATTTAAGCCTCGACAAGATAAATGGGAAGCCAGCTTCATTTAACACGAACGTGGGAGCAAAATTTTATATATTTGTAGAGGAGTTACCTAAGTCATGGGTAGTGGGTGGTTGTCCACTCATAAGGCGCGTCCTCCATAATCCACAGTCAACGTTTTCAGCTGCTCCTGAGTAAAGCGATATAAATAGATGTCGCCTGGATAAGGAGGGAGTTCCTTCTTTTTCTTTTTCTCATATTTTCTATCTCACATAGTCTTGTTCTTCTTCATCTTAGACATATTGTAATCTATTATTCTAAATCATCAGTAAAAAATATTCCATTTGTTATCAATATCTGTTTAAATTACACTGGCTATCTAAGAAAGATTGTACCAACACATGTATTTTTGTTAAATAGATTATAAGTCTTTCGTTTATCGAAAAATACAAGTAAATTTTATAATGGTATAATAATTGATGCAATAAAATCATATATTAACTATTTTTTTTTTATAGTGGTGTTAATTTTCTTATTGTCTCTCTATTTAATTTATTATCATTAATGCACATAATTTAATGTTTCTTTGTTTTCTAATAATGCTCCTAATTAACATAGAAGTATATTTTTTAATAAAAAATATGGAAGTATATTAAATAAACTAAATAACTCAAATCATATATTAACTATTTTTTTAATATATGTAAAAATATAGATGAGCATAATTTTTTGAAATGATAAGAGCTTTTCTGGGTCACATCAGTGCATAATTAGTCATTTAAAGTTAGATTATCTCGAATTTTAAACTTTTCAGCATTAATATCTTGAAAGATTTTCTTTGTGTCTCTAGAAATATATAAAGGTTATCTAGATGATTCTTTTATTTTTATCATTTTTTTTTTCAAAAAGAAAAACCCCTTCTCTAATTTGAAAAATCAGCAGCTTTTGTAAAGATGTAAAAAAGCAAGGTACAAGAAAAAAGGATCTTCACGAAAAAATTGAAAAATTCGAAAGGAATGCAATAAAATTTATAAAAAACATGTTGATACCTAAAATTAGGTTAGCTCGAGCTTAACTAACAACTTCAAGGACCATTTTGACCTAAAAAAGTTAATTTAAGCCAAATTGACCTTTTTCACAAAAGGACTAGAGAGGTTGAACTTTCAAATTTGAACCGTATGCTAATTTGAGAATTTCTCTCATAAATTCATAATAATATCATGAAAAAGCACTAAAAAATTCCATGGTAGAAATCATCAAATCAATAAATACATTTATGAGTCAATTAACATCACCACAACACATGCATTAATTAAAATTAAGAACCATCAAAAATAAAAATAAATAAATAAAACTAAAAGATGTTCATTTATTAACATATAACAGCTTAAAAAGAAAAATACTTAATAAATTTGTAAATTTTTTTTTGCATTGTACTAAAATTAAAAAAATTAAGAATTTATAGTATTTACAATAAGAGTCCTTCTACAGCATATTAGGTTTATAGATAAATCTTAGTATTTATGACCATTAGATCACTCATTTTTAATTCCAACTATTGGATCAAGTGACCAATAGCCTCCTAATTAAATAGATTAATTAATCTAAACAATTTAACCTGCTAACTTATTTTTCCATAACTTTTATATTCTCTATTATTCTCTACACACACTCTCTTTCAATCTCTCTATATCTAAAAGTTTTTTCATGAATTATCATTAAATTTCTTCTTTTTTAGTATTATATTTCTAATTATGTAATTGATGAGTAATTAATTATGTCTTTATATTAAGTAAATTTTTAAGGAGAAAAGTCTCTTGCGTTGATGATTATGTGATCTTTGTAATCTCTTTATGCTATTTTAATTAAATTAGCAATTGAATTTTTTTTTTCTTGTATTGGCTTGGCTCAAATTGATTTTGACTTGTCTAAATTCAATTTTCTCTATTTCCTTACATAAACTTTATTAATATATTAAATCAATATAAATAGACAAGTTAAAAGAAAATCAATATAATAAAATTTAAAAATATGTTAATTAATGTAAATATATTTAAATAAATAAAAAAATCCATCAAAATGGTAAAAAAATTAATGATTATATTTTATATTTTAATAATTATTTATTAGTCACTACTCTTATAACTAGACAACAATGAAATGCACTTATGAAAGATAAACTAAAGCAAATAAAAATATATTGCAAGAAAATAAGAGAAATAAATTTTTACTTTAATAATAATTATAATCTAAATAAATAATAAAGTTCTTAAGTTTAATAATTCTTGATCGCATTTAATTATTTTTTAATTGAGTATAATTCATGAAGCATGTGCGGTTTAAAAGCTATTCATGTATCTTAAACTTTAATGATAATAAAATTATCATATAATTACTAGAATTTATTATATTTTTGAAAGTTACATGTGCAATAAATGAAAGTACGAGACAAATAAAAGATTCAAAGAAGATGATACATATGTAAGAAGAGATTATATGTTAAGCATCTCTTTTTGTATGAAGTTATATTCTTGTCATGAGCCCAATGATATGTCCAAAAAAATTTATATTTTTTAGTTTAATAATAATAATAATAATAATAATAATAATAATAATAATAAGATCCATATGATATTAAATTTCTATGTTTTTATATAATAATAAACTAGTAACAAATTGCGAATTGAAAATAAATTTTTTTAACAATATTAAGATCCACATATATATATACCAGTAATTTCTTCAATTGACAAACCTAAATTGGGATCATCTGATGATTTATTTTCCATTAATTTGCATAGCTGTGAACTTTTTATTGGTCCCAAGATTCACATGAATAAAATCTTAGTTGAAGAAAAAAAAAGTTACTCTCAGTGTAATTCATATACTATTAATTTTCATGATTATTGTTATATATATTGAGGAATTTTTTTATTCATATGTTGTGTTCAATATTAATGAACATTATTAAATAGTACCAAAGATACGAATCAAATTGACCATTGGATTCTTTAAATTTTCATCAACAAAAAAAAAAGAAAAAACTTAATTACCAAAAAAATAAATTAAATCTGATAGAAATATGCCAAATGGTTACCATAACGGATTATCCTACATATAACTTTTACATTTTCCAATCCAACTGATTATTAAAAAAATTATTGCTTATTAACCGATTTAAATTCATCCAACTAGAATTCGAGATTTTGTAGTTTTTGAAATAAATTTAGTATCATTAATTAAAACATATTAGAATTTGAAGAATAAGCTCATCCAATTATTTAATATTGACCTGCACGTTAACAAATTACCTACTTTTATAGGTAAAAACTTAGATTTATCTATGTGCGTTATAGTAAAAACCCTACAATAATTGGTTATAATATCATTTAAAATTAATCAAATTTAAATATTTATAGAGTTTAAGAATCATTAAATATTATTAAAGCAAAGAAAAAAAGTTTAAAATTTTGAAACATTACATTGTTTGTAAAAAAAATTTAAAAATTTATTGAGGCAATTTTTTTTAGTGAGATGAAAATTTTATTTTAAATCATAGGTATTTTCGTTTGTTTTACAGTTCAAGATTAATTCTACTTGAAATTTAGTTAGAGTTTAAAATTTTTACTTATTCACAAAAATGTATATAGTAGATATCAAACTCATTGATTTTCCTAATAAATTCAATTGTGTTGCTTTTTTTTTTTTAAATGGCAAAACTTATGATATGTTTGGTATACCCAATTTTGGAATATGAATGAAATTTCTATTCCAATTTTAGGTTTGATACTTATTTTTCATAGGAATAGGATTTTGATTGTTTAATATTATATGAATCATATTATCTAGTTTTTGATGATATTTGAAATCTATTTCCTATTTTTAAAAGTTACTATTACAATTGTAAATATTTACCTTCAAGTTTTTTATTATTTTTTTTGGAATTACATTTTTTAATTTTTAATTTTTCTGAATTTATTTTTTAAGGCTCTCAACTATTTTTTTAAATTATCAATTAAAATTTATTTATTGAGATTTTATATTTCAATTTTTATTGAATTTTTTTAGTAAAAAAAGGTTAATATTTATTGTACGCACCATTGGATATTTTGCTAACAAAAGAAAAAAAAATATATTTCAAGAGTCAATAAAACAAAATTTAAAAGTTGAAGATTCAATAAAATAAACTCCAAAAATTTATAAATAGGAATATTATTTTGTTCCCGTTTAAGTTGGCAAAGCTCAAAATATTAATTTATTGTTTATTAAATAAGTTATGAATATAATGAAAATTTAAATTTAAATATAATTAATAGAATCAAATTATTAATTGAAATTTTTGATAAAGTAAATTTAAAACCTGAAAATATTTTTGATTTTAACTAAATTAACCAATTGAAAGCAATAAGTTAATCAACCAAATTTTGATAATACCACTGAGCATATTAATATTCAGCACGTAATTATTTGACTGCGTGCAGGTAGTAGCGGAAAAATGTAGGAGTAAGTGTGCAAATTTTGGAGTAGACGGAAGAACAAAATAATAAAAATATATTACTAATAATAGTATGTATATATATATGCATAGGTATGGAGTTGTAAAAATTAACCTTATATTAATACAACTCTTTAAACAATTAAAAAAGTAACGATATTTTGGTTTTTGATTCAGTTTGAATAATATAACAAACAACCAAATTAACCAACTTTAAAATACATTATTTCAATATCTTAATAGATATATGCTTATAGTTATAAAATATATAATTATTAAGAATAAGTGTGATTATGAAAAATAATTAATTTTTTAATTTTATTATTTTTATTTATGAAATTACATAAAATATAAAAATAAAATTTCAATTGTTATAAAAATAAAATTAGAATCTAAAACCACTTCCTTACAAATGGGTCCTTTCCTATTCTTTGAAACGTTACCTTGAGGAAACACGGAAGTGGATATCGGTAGAGTTTTATTGGGTGAAGTGAAATCCGGACATGGAATCAATTAATGTTTTTAGTAAAAAATTTTTGAAAACTAAACATTGTAAGTTTCCCACCCAAATTAAACCGCCATCTTTGGATTTGCAAGATTCAAAATCCCGCTTCCTATTCAATTAATAAATCCAAAATCTCGTTGTCAATCTCCAGTTCCCAATTCTTTCTCCCTACTCAAGCTTAGGTCTCAGGTCTCTCTGTCTCTCTCTTTGCTTTTTCTGTGATTCGAATTAGATCTAAAATTTTGAAGCATGGTTCTTTCGTATCTAGCTTGTTTAATTTTGTATATAATTTCCAATTTTATTTTGCTCTCTGTGTTTTAAAGAGTTTTTTCTTTGAAATTTTGTTTCCTGAGATTTGTTTTGGTTCTTAGAAATTTGAGAAGAAAAGCAGACGAAATATGGCCGGAAAAGGAGGGAAGGGGCTTCTGGCGGCTAAAACCACCGCAGCTAACAAGGATAAGGACAAGAAGAGGCCTATCTCTCGGTCTTCTCGTGCCGGTATTCAGGTCAGCCTTTGATAACTATCCAATTGCGTAGAGAATTGTTTCATGTTTATTGAAATCGAATTTTGTTCGTTGTTTTCCTTTGATATATTTCTTACTTAGGCCATATGCTTGTAAATTTGGAGGTATTGTTAAGGAGTATCAGTTTTTGGCGCCTTATTCTTCAGGTCCATTTTCTGATGTGTCTGATTGTTGCCAAATCTTGAATAGTTCATGGTATTTTTAGTAGACCAGAAGATGTTTGTCATTCCTAAATGAGCACTGCCAAGAAATGCATACAATTGGATTTCGAGTCTTGGATCTGTTGATTTCTCTCTATACGCTTGCACTCGTAACAGACATGTCGGGTCTCAAGTCTCAGGGCAGAGTGCTTAATTTAGCGATATGAAATTATCGACAGATCAATTTCTTAATGATGTAGCCATTTTTTTAATTGAAAGGTCAATAGCACTGCCGCTAAGGTCTTCCAATCTCCTTTTAAGTTGAAAGGTGATTTCTTTTGAGTCCTGTAAAAATAATAGATTCTCAGGATTGATATGGGCGTTAGGAAATGGGAATTATATCATGATATGTAGGGTGGAAGTGCAATTTGTTTTCTTGTTCAATTCGACAAAGAGATCCAAAGGAAAAAAAAACTAAAAACAAGAAAAAACCCAAATAATCTTTGGATATATCGGTGTGTTGTGTTTCTTTAGTTGGCATAATGTGTAGTGAGCTCTGGACAAACTCATCCGGATACAGCCATATATTCCTTGGAGCCATTTCTTATAATTTCTTTAAATGATGCACATGTAAAATAACATGAAAATCGAATAGATTCCCCACATAAGTCCAAAATTATTGACATAAGTCACATGAATCATTCTCCCTGAACCATGTTGATACCTGTAATCTCTGCTCAAATTTAGTTTTCTTACAATTACCTATAATGGTGTTATGCTGCTGAAGAGAATCCTTATCTTTCACTTGTTCACATCTGTTACTTGCTATGGTCATTACTAGGTGGAAATAGTAGTCAGTTCATTTAAATGAATTCAAAAGGAACTGTTGGTTCTAAACTATCTCAGGTGATGTTGATAAACAATAATTTATATATACATGTAAAAGGATCTGTTTGGGAAGTGAGAATCCCTTTTGACATCCCCTAACAACGTATCTTCACAAACCAATGAGATTGTCCCTTTCATTATGGGGCAACGGAGTTATAGTATTCGAGCCTTTTTTTTTAAAGAAAAAGAAACGCTTTTCCTTTATGAAATAGCCTTGGACGGCAGTTCAATTCCATATTCATCTTTTGGATTGTTAATTATAATTGTTATTCCAGACGTGCGTGATTCTATTGCTTGTGCTGATAATCGATTCTGTTTTCATTGCGCATGGGTGACTTAAGTTTCCTGTGGGTCGTATTCATCGGCATCTGAAACAACGGGCTTCTGCCAATGGAAGAGTTGGGGCAACGGCTGCTGTTTACCTGGCTTCAATTCTTGAATATCTAACGGCAGAGGTTCTTGAGTTGGCTGGAAATGCAAGCAAGGATCTGAAGGTGAAGAGAATCACCCCTAGGCATCTGCAGCTTGCCATTAGAGGTGATGAAGAACTTGACACACTCATTAAGGGAACCATTGCTGGTGGTGGAGTGATCCCTCACATCCACAAGTCTCTCATCAACAAAACCACCAAAGACTGATCTCAAGTCTTTTTCAACTTTACAAGTTATGTGTTTAATTATGTGACTGCCTGGAAAGGATAATGTAGGGTTTGCTACTTTGCTTAATATTATGCTGGTTTGTGTAGGATCTTTAGGTTAGTAACCTAGTATATAATATTTGACATTTAGGGTTGTCCTCTAATACTCGGTTATCCTTATTTAGAATAGTACTTCTGTTTGTTGGGTTATTAATCTTAAATTTCTTAGGTTATTCATTATTCAATTTTTATTATGCTAACCTTCATTTCTGTGTTTTAGAAGTTTTTGAATATATGGTTGCTGCGGCAGCAAAAATATTTGCCACAATATCAGGGTGACAACCGCAATTTAAAGAAATTTATGACAATTTAACCATTAAGGGAAAATAAGATCTTCACAATGATTCAGTACCAAGTTTTGATAAGGTTTATATTCAACAAATGCAATCCGAAGATTGTTTTTTCTTTATGCGTTGAAATGATTCTTTGAATTTTTGAAATAATTACATGAAACTGTAGTTTTTGTTCGACATTCTAGAATGAATTACACATTGCCTGTGTTATGTTCTTGCTTTTTTTTTTAATTATTTTTTACGATTATTAAGAGAACAACAAACTAAACCCTTCCTGTACGAGGGAAAGATACACTATTGGTGTCTCCTACAAGTAGATGCGATCTGCTAGGAAGCATAAAGCTATGACAAGTATATGGATTTTGCTGCTTTCAGGCAAGGTTAGTCAAGAAATCGGCCTGAGTTTTTATTTATTTTTTTATTTTTTAAAAGTTTTTATTATTTTCTTTTCCAAAAGGGAAGTAAGAATTTTTACTTTTATTTTTTGTTTTATATAACTAAAATTATAATTTTATATACATAATAAATTGTCAATGCATGTATTCCAGTGACAAATAGGTTTAATATTTCTCCAAAAGTTTCGTTTTGCAGACTTTCTATAAAAAAAAATATAATAAATTATTTTATGAATTCAATTTAAATGAGAAAAACACATGAAACTAATGCAACGATGCACTCAAAATAATGTTTTTATGAACAAAATCAAATTTGATTAAATAAAGAAAATAGTCCAAAAACTAAGAAGGTTAGCTTTGTAATCAAATTAATAGAGTGGGTTCTACAGTTTATTAATTTTTTAAAACCTTGATTTACAGAGCTCGAACTTTCTGTTTACACCGATCTAAAAAGGGTTCAGATCCACTCTGTTCATTCATAATTAGAACCAGTTTAAATTGGTCCTACTGTAACTAAAAACCAAATCCACCACTTCCATTTTGGTAAACTTATATTTTTATGTAAATCTCTTATTAATAATTATTTTGATTGGTTAAGAGAGCGTCTATATAACACTATAATATTAATTGATTAAAGAATATATTTTCTCACTTTGGCAACTTTACATTGGCTATTTTCTAACTGCCTTATTTTGATAAGGTTTCTTTTATTTTTCAGCATTTATTTTTTTGTTATTTAATTTTGCAATTTATTACGTTTATCATTTTAATATTTATTTTTTCAATCACATAATGCTGTTCATCTCCATCTTGACCTGCTTTTATTGTCAATTATCCTGCTGTCTTAGCACTCGGATATGTGACTGCGACCATCCTATCAATTGGAATCGCCCAATCCGCTTGAATGAGAACCTAGGATGCACTTTCGTGAAACATATTTTTAATTGGATTTTATAGTTAATCAAAGTAGTAATCTATTAGTTAAATTACACATGCATTAGAAATAAATGATAATAAAGATAAACGATTTATTTTTTGTTGACAAAATATTTGGTAGGTAAGATAGTAATTGAACATTAATCTTGACCATTTATTTGGTGGGTGAGAATTAATTTTGACCATTTATTTGATTGATAAGATGTTAGGTGAATATTAATTTTAATCATCCATTTGGTGGGTGGAGATTAATCTTGACTATACATTTGGTAGGTGGGGGTAGGTGAGAAATGATTTCAACCATTCATCAAAGTAGGTGAGAATTAATTTTGGTCATCCATTGAGAAGGTGTAAGCCTATATATAATGTTATGAATTCATTTGTAAAACATTTCATCCAAAAGTGAGAGAAATTTTAGTGAGAGGTTGTGAGTGTTTGTAAACATTTTGTAAATTTCTATTTTTTCAGTAAAAGATCTGCAGCAGTCTGGATATGTATGCATAATTGGCCAAATTCCGTTATCAACTTATGTCTTATTATTTCATATTTTCTTCGCTTTCTTATAAATCCGATCATAGAAAAATTAACGTTTATATAGTCGGACTATGGATGAACATCTTGAGCATTTGAAGAAGGTGTTTGAGGTCTTTAGAGAAAATGAGTTATATGTTAAGAGGGAGAAATATTCTTTTGCCCAAGATGAAGTGATGTTCTTGGGTCATAGGATAAATGATGGGAAGCTGATGATGGATGGAGACAAGGTGAAAGTCATCCAAGAATGGGAACCTCTTACTAAGGTCTCCAAATTAAGGTCTTTCCTTGAACTTGTGAACTACTACCGGAGATTCATCAAGTCATATTCAGCAAGAGCAGTCCCACTAACTGACCTACTCAAGAAGAACAATACTTGGGAGTGGACAAACAAGTGTCAAGCCTCGTTCGATGACTTAAAAATGGTCATTACCGAAGAACCAGTGCTTTACTTGCCAGACTCCTGTAAGATGTACGAGTTGCATACAGATGCCTCAGACTTTGCCATTGGTGGAGTGTTGATGCAAGAAGGGCATCCAATAGCATATAAGAGCCGCAAGCTCAATGAAACTGAACGCCGCTACACGGTGCAGGAAAAAGAGATGACAGCTATCATTTATTGTCTACATAATCAAATTATATGTATGTATATATGAGGTTCCAAAAGAAGAAATATAGAGATATAGATTAAAAAAAAAAAAAAAAGATTGTAGCATAGACCATTCTATTGAACGAGTTTGGCAATGCCACAGTAAAAATTATTTTGGTAAATTTACATTTTTATATAAATATCTTAGCCGTTCAGTTCAAGGTTTTGATTGGTTACATATACCGTTCATGTGACACTATAAATACGGTAGCATTCATACATAAAAGGATCTCCTTTTCCACTTTGGCAATTTTATATTAGTTATTTTCTAACATCTTTATTTTGATAAGTAAGACTTATATTTTTCGATATTTATTTTTTATTATTTATATTATACAATTTATTATTTTTTTTCATTTTAGTATTTATTTCTTTAATCACATAATTATTTAGCTGTTTAGCTGTTTAAATAACCAGTTGTGCGATCACGACCGCTCTACCTGTTGGAATCAACCCGGCCGATCATTTATTGCTGAACTAACCCACTTTCTCGAAATATATTTTTCACTGGGTTTCATCGTGGGACTATCAACACTATTAAAAAGCAAATTAGGGATGTTGTCCAAGGGCAATGGACAACTGGTTGGCTACACTCTGTGCAATCGGTCTCTTCAGCAGTTTCAACCAGGAATTAGCGATGTAGATATATTGACCGGGTGAGAACAGACGGATATCTGATTAATCAAATTAATAAAATTTTAATTTGATTTGATTAATTGACTAAAATTTTGGATCAAATTATTGGAATAAATCTAATCGAATTTATCATTTATATTCTGTTGGATTGATTCGATGCCTATTAGTTGTTAACTATTAAGCCAGCCTAGATTGGTTTTAGTTGGTACTTGATAGAATAGGACTCGATTTTATTCGTAATTCCAATTATCTTTTTTCTCCTACATAATTGTTTGCAAGTGAATCTTCTGAAAAATTATAAACCATTGTTTATGAATTTTAAATCCATAATTAAGAGTTTAATTTATAGAGGAATGTGAAAGATCACCAACTAAAATTATAGTCTAATTGTGCCAAGAGTTTTATAATTTCACGGTTGAAGATGTCTCAATAACTATTATTTTATTTTATTTTTTAAATAGCTTTCACGTTGCTTAATACAAAATAAGTCAAATTTATAGGATGTCTATTCATTTTGGATTTCATAATTTAAATGGACAGGAAATTGATTACAAATTAAATGATGCATCTATCGCACTTACACGTAGAATAATCACTGTTATGTATTTGAGTTGGAAGTCCGGTCATGATTGTATACTTGGGAACTATTAATCTCCAAAGGACAATTTTGTAGTAGGCTGGTTTTACAATTTTTTTTTTTTGTATATTTAATCACAGAATATCAAATAAATGAAATTATTATTAAATATTTTATTCCACAAGGGTTTTTTCATCCTTGAAATAATAATTTATTGGCGATATAATTTATATATGATGAGAATAAGTTAAAATTGGCATGTTCTGTTGCTTGTAATGAACGGTGGGCAAACTAATTGCTTAGGGACAAAGAAGCATCTTTAGGCCCTTCACAATGAGTATGTCTAAATATGCTTTACGTTCATATTTTGTTGTTATATATATATATATATATATATATATATATATATATATATAATCTTCCTCTCACTCTCTACAAGTTATACTTCTGTACAATACAAACTTGGGCTCTTCTGTTCTTCAAATTAACATGGAAACAGGCTTTCATTCTCAAAGCAGAAACCCTATTCCATCTCTGGCTGTGTGTAGGCAAACTTCTAAACAAAATCATAAGTCTCCTATTCTTGCAGTGCTTACTACTCCGCCAAAGAAGTTAACCGGGGAAACCCAGAGGAGGAGCTTAAAGCCGGCAGATAACCTGGCAGGACTAACAAGAAAAACTGTCTACACTGACAACTGGTTTGATCAACTAGCTATTAATTATCTTTCGAAGAGTGTCCAAGCTGCAACAGGTTGCATGTCTGCTCTTCCATTTCGGATTTTCTTTCCCCTTTTATAGGATTAGAACTAGAGAGTAAAAGGGTAAAATCATATGCAGGAGTGAAGAATAGCAAGACTGGTTATGAGAGCTTGGTGCAGGCAGCTACCGATGCTTCCAAGAAATTCAACCTCACTCATCAACGAGAACTTGTTCTTCAAGCACTCGATAGCGCCATCCCGAGATTTATCCAAACCATGGCAAGTTTATATTGCTCTTGTTTCTTTATTCTAGCTTGGGTAATATTTCTTAGTTAATTATATAAATAATTAGTATTTTAAACAGTGACTTAGTTTACAATCTTTTAAGTAAATATTCTATTGATAAACAGTAATTTTAAGCTTATTTCATATCACTAAATTAATTTTTTTTGTTCCCCTAATTTTGCTTAGATAATCCACTAAACTTGTGTCTTGACTTTGACATCAATGGCAGATAAAGACATTGCTCCCGCAAACTACGTTTACGAGAGAATATTTTGCTGCCTTCACTACCTTCTTCTTTGTTTGGCTCATCGGACCTTCCGAGGTATGTCAATATTTCTTATAAGAAACCTCTGTATTTATTTTTAACATCCTTCGATTCAAAAGGGATCTGCAATTTTTTCTTTCTTGTTTGTTTATTTTTTAATTTTTTTTTAATTTGCCTCACAGGGAGTAGGGTCTTTAATAAATTTTAAAACTTAAAATTGAATTTTTCTTACTTAAATGGAATCTTAAATCAAGTCCACAAATTTTTATATATATATATATATATATGCCTGTCACAGTTGCAGAGACGGTCATCGTAACATAATCTTGATTATGATGGATCATGGAAGCAGCAAAACAGTAGCTAGATGAATAGAAAATTATAGGGATAAAAGAAGCACATTTTGATTGAATAACTTTATAAATTTGTATAATTAAGTCACTCAACTAAAAATTTATTCAATAGACTTCCTTGATTATCAATTTGAGCTAATTTTATCGCTAGTTATAAAGTACTTAGCGATTAATTAATGATAATTAAGAGAGTTAATGGAATAAAATTCACTTAATTCCTATTTATGAAATACTTAGCATCTAATGAGTAATAGTCAATAGACAAATTTTTCAGTTTGAGGACTAAATTAGTTCAAATTTGATAAAATTATGGAATTCAATTGAACAAAATTGTAAAGGACAAAAAGAGGATTCTCTCCAAAATTATATGCTTTTAGTCCTGTTTAGACTAAGATATATTTGACAGGGGGTAATTCTCCAGGCATTCATTCATAGAAATGCTTTCATTTGATGTAAACGAACACAAATACATCCATAGGCATGCATGGTTTTCAATGAATAATCATAGACCATAAATGGATAACTAACAGTGCTCACCCTGACCATTTTACAAACAAGGTGCGGGAATCTGAGTTCAACGGAAGAAGAGAAAAGAATGCAGTCCATATTAAAAAGTGCAGGTAACTTTCAACGTCTTCCTTTCAATTTTATCCCACAAATCAATTAACCAATTCATTAGGGTCCTATAACTCCAACCTAAGACACTTTTCATTCCTATATCAATCTGCTCCAACGATTTGTTTTGCTTCCAGACACTGTTTTCTCCATTATCATTATGGCCATCATAGTGGGAATAATATCATCATTAAAGTTTTTAATACAACTAATAATTATCCATTAAGTTGAAAATCTTCTTTTTATCTATTTTCAAACAATTTTGCAGGTTTTTAGAGGAGACAAATTGTGTTGGGATGTGTACTAATCTATGTAAGCTTCCTAGTCAGGCCTTTGTTAAGCATTCCCTTGGAATGCCTCTCAACATGGTTCCTAGTAAGTATTTGAATTTAGTAAGCAAATATATTCCCCCTATTTAACATCAGGGATTAAGATCTGCTTATGTTCTCCAAACATGATATATTATGTTAGTGTATCTTCATCATTCATTTATAAAATGACTATTAAGATTAAATTTTATTATATAATTCTTCTACTTTTTAACTTTTATGAGATTTAGTCTTTAACATTTTTTATAGATGAGTGGTTAAAATTAGACTAACATGACCTATAATGTTTGGAAGATCATGAGAGGTTCCTAATCCTGACATCAGAATGTTAACCCTTGATTTTAGAGGCCATTACGCCAATTCAACAGGTCATATTGCCGACTGCATTTTTTGTTTGACACTCTTGGGAGATAGTGAATAAATTGAGAACAGATACTGAATATTCCTTGATAAAGAAATTTCTATAATTTGAATTATCGCACAGGAAAAGGTCAGCCAAAGCAATTATCCTGAATTTCCTCTTATAGTAACTGGCAAAATTAAAAATAGGAAAAGAAATCATACTTCAATAAGTAATAGTACCTGCACTACTGAACGTGGAGGCTTTGCTCATCATGTGATCATGTCAATGTCAATGGAGGGCCTCAAGATTAACCACTCAGGGCACAAAACCGCATCTAGACCCATCTAATGGCTAAATTACCTGATTTCTTCACCGTAAATTAAAAATATACAATCCCATCATTAGTGCCATTCGGTCCACCATGTTAAATGCAAGACAATGATGATTTTCATCTGTTTCCCATGAAACCAATTATCAAATCACATCTACAGCATATGTAATATGAGTTTGACTGCAAGCACTCGGGTTGAATTCTATTCAATTGCCGACTGCAATCATATATCAAGCACCCAAACACTAAATATCCTCTCTGCTATTAACATATGATGAATCAAAGTCAAATTCATTTGTTGATGCAACTTCCTAATAGTTCTGTGCCATCTGATATTGCAGATTTTGATGATATGAGTTGTGAGATGATATTTGGTCAGGATCCTCCTGTGTCAACAGAAGATCCAGCATTAAAGCAACCATGCTATAAACTATGTAATACTTCAACTCACCCCCTCAATCAAATCGTGGGCATTCATATAGAGTATTAAAAAGGAAAAGTGCTTTTAACTCCTATGCTTTTTGTATATGAAATTTCACAGGTAAAGCAAACCAAAAACATGGAGTCAAATGCTCGACCTAATATGCAAGGACATGAAGAAGGGTAGTTCAAATGAGTATCATCAACCTTGACAATTAATTGTCAGAAGTGTTCAAGCTGTTTATACAACAAAATTTTCACAAATATCTAAGCCAGAAAAGTGAAAAAGATGCAACTCAATGCTTCTACACTTAAAGGATTAATTCCATATGTTGACAATCAATTAGAGGGGCATACTTTACAACATTGCAGTAATTTTATTTTTATTCATTCATTATAAAACTTCTGGAATTAATCAAGAAATATTGTTCATTGCCAATAACATAAATGGTAATGAGGATCCATATTGTGCGTGCCCACAGGAGTTTGTTTACTTTGTTATTCTCAATAAGTTTTAATTTCATTTTTTGAAGGTTAAAAGGCTAATGTGTGCAAACAGGCCGTTTAACTCTAACCATGCTTTTGAAGATAGGAATTTTTTATTTTGCTTACCCTCTCCAGGGTTGGTGGAGTTTTTGAAAAGGGACTTTGAAAGGATGTCCTCCCTCGTTATTGTCCTGTGTAGTTAGGCAGGTTTGTCTCGTTTTCTGACGCCCAAAAAAAAAGGAAGAAGAATAAGAAGATTGATGCGTGCATGTAGAAGTCTTAGTATAGAAAATTGACAACATTTCATGCTAGCCTGAAACCTACAATATGTTACTTAGCATATCAAAATAGTCCTACACATTTTAAGAAATTAATTTGGGCAGTATAAGATATGTCTGCAGAAAAAGAACTTAAAATGAGCTAGACACTAGTAACAAATGATTTGCCATTTCATGAACCAACAATCAATAAAGCTGAAAAAAAAAAAAGAAAAGTTTGATGTCTGGTTTTAACACTAATCATGCACACCAGGGTCGGAGATCATGCTTGCAGCTCAAAAGTGCACAAAAGAGATTCTGGTGTTGATGAAATAAATTTGTAAGTAGCTTTATATGGAAAAAGAAAATGCAGTCTGAAAAGAGACCCCATATCCTGAGCACCTCGAATATGGGCTTGGGTACATTAAATACACAAACTATATGAAAAATGAGAAGTTAATAATGTCAACTAAAGAAATTTCTATTTCTGACTCCGAAGAGATGCATCAACGTAGCCTCACAATGATGAAACGAAACCAAAAAATGATTAAGTTAGGATTAGATAGATCCTTAAAAAAAGTTGACTTTCAAAGCAGAAAATTTTGGCGATTAGCTGTAGATGTATAGGAATTAATGCTGAAAAGGTTTCTACTCAATCTTCGATTGAGCTTGGACTAGAATAATAAATCTTTCATTTCATATTCGTGCTAATTAATTGCAAAGCCAATAAAAATTGTCATAATGAAAAGTGCTTTGACTGAAGGTGCAATGTAGGGTTTAAGATCAGCAGGGTGGACCGAGATTGTCTCCCACCTTTTTGTGTCCTGTAAAAGTGACCAAGCTAGGACTCTTGTGCTGCCTTGTCTGTCTTGTTGAGATAGTGACCGAGTATTCAACCCACTTCTTCCCATTAAATTTTAAAGCTGAAAGTGGAGACTCTTAATAATAATCTCTTGAAGTTTTATTTAGTTTAAAATGTGAGTTAGTGGATGCAGAAGGCAAATTTGGACCCCAGAAATTGTGACTAGAGCACTGTTTGATCCTAATTCTAAGACCATGTTTGGATCTTAATAAACATCAAACAACATAGACAAGCACAAGCAGAGTCAGAGTATGAATTTGGAAACATAGATTCAAGGACATGGCTGAACATGATCTTGAACTCTCTCTCTCTCTCTCTCTCTAAATATCATCAAAGTAGAAAATACATTGCGGTAATTCATATATTCAATCAGTGGCATCCATATCTAAATTTCCAAGTTCATTATGTTCATGTATACACCAGTAGTTAACATTATAATTTTAAATGGATTTGAAATGAGTTAGGATAAAAATATATATAATCGGACTCGAATAAAACACTTCTCACCCGTTTTCATCCTTAAGCAAACCTCTTAAACCAGTAGGATGCCACAATTCTAAAATCTCACATAAGCCTCCATCAACTATTATCTCTCTACTTATTCCAACATATATCATCTCATTCCTAATTACTAACTCTGCATTAAAAAAAAATTAAAAATCTACCAAGCATTTACAAAATTTCACTTTTACATATCAGCAATGCATAAAAAACTATCCCATTATCTTTAGTTTTTAAAATTTTCAATTGTGCCCTCATTTTTTGTTTTTCTTCTTGGGTGTATGTTGGATTGGTTTACTACTAGTAACTTACCAGTGACATTCTCTGGATAGAGTGGAGTGCTTGGCCTTTGTCATCTAATTAGTGAAAAGATAATTGAAAAGTTATATCAAATATGAAGTGGCTCTTATCTTCTTAGTTGGCTGGCAGAATGCAATATTAAACTTAAACATTTTCTTTTTTTTTTTCACTTATTAAGTGCGTTGAGTTTTCCTCTTGGTTGGCATAGCAAAAACAAAACAATATTGTTTGTTTCTTAAGTAATTTTTTTTTTTAGAAATTTCCAGTATATTAGTTAGTGTGTATGAATTTCCTTTAGGTGGATTTAGTCTATTCGTACTGTCTTCCTGTTGGGCCTTGAGCCTTCAATGAAATACATTTATGATTAAAAAAGAAAAAATATTGCATTTTGCCTTATTAAATCCTCTCCCATCTCCGATACTCAGCTATAATCTTCAACCATAATCTACCTACCCTAATGCCCATTTATCATATGCAACTATGGTTGAGGCCAATCTGAAGTCCAAAAAACGAGAAAGGAAAATGCGATTAGAGGGAAAGAATCTAAGGAAATATTACTTGTTAATTCAAAATGAAAGCTGGCGAATCAGAGCCATGTTTGAATATTTATTTTCAATTAGTTTGAGACCTCCTATTTGCCATTACGGAATTGCAGCAACTCTATCAACTTAAGCAAACCGTGAAATGTTGCAAGAATCATAAGCTTATGATTTTGTCCTTTAGAACTATTCAATCTTGAAATTTTCCCACTTAGAGGGAAAGAATCTAAGGATTGTTGGTTCTATTATTTACTTTCAAGAATTAGATAATATGTTAGTTATTTCATGTGGGTTAATCAATCATCTTTTACATCCGATAACAAAATGAAAATATCATAATTTCTAGACTTTGTTTTAGGTCTAATTTGAAATGTCACGAACATTATTAAAATAGAGCATGAGTACGTAACATATTTTCTAAAATCACATACCTCAAAAAGAACGTTACACATATTTTTATAAAATTCAAACTCAACTATTAACTTTCACAAATCGTAAACTCTCATTTTAACCATCATTAATTACCTTAGATAACCACTTTTCAACTCTATAAAAGGTGAATGATAACTCCCAAATAGGGGATCTTATTCTCTCCTCTTCCACTTTTCTCTCTTATCTTATATTTTCTATGTTTTTATCTCATTTGTCTTTCTTTATTGGTACTTATTAGACACATGCTAACTTAACCGTTAGAGTGTTTATGGCAGCACCTCTGACTTTGTTGTCTTTGCAGAATATGTATTTAGCAAACTCTAAGTGAACCCAATCTGACACTCAGATAATAGTATCCCTGATTTCACACACGTCATCAACATACAAGAATAATAGCAGTTATCATTCAATTACAGAAATATATATATATATATACACACTATGGAAAAGGAAAGGGGAAATCCAAACAAGCAGATGGATGGATTTTTTTTTTCTTCTTTTTATTGTCAAAAGATGGAATTAGATCAGCAAAATTCTTCTCGTTGCAATTTGTATTGTGGTTGCTTTCTTTAGTATTAAACTAGGCCCGTGTCCTTTACCTTCAAGTCTTTCGGCACAAGAAATATCAGTCATACTGGGCTGGATCCAAGAGCCCATCTTAGCTCAATAAAATTAATATCATCTTTCGTTTCCTAAAATTTCAGCTTACGGGTTTTTAATTTTGATGCAGAGGGAGCCTACTTCTCGTTTGAATAATATATATCAAAGCAGATTATATTTATTAATTAGCCTATCTTTTTTTTTTGTCGAGAATATTAATTAGCCTATCTACTGATTTACCAAGAAGACAAGTGCTGAATACTACAAATAAAAGAAAAAAGTTGAAAAAACCACTTGATAATTTCATGTGAAACTTATATATATATATATATATATATATATATAAATAGAAGTTTAATAATAAGGTTTAAGTTGGTCATATTTGCTGAAATTCATCGTACCAAATGAAGTTCCACAGGACCACTTCTCAACTAGATAAATACACAACTCATAGTATTGCTCTTCATAATATAAATAATTAAAAATATACATATAATTATTCTTATTTTATAAACAAAAAAAAAATTGAATGCAAGCTGTAATGGCACAGTGCCTATAGTATATAATATACCTAGAAAAGAAAATTTAATTAACAACTCGAGACTAAAGCATGGTTGGCACATTTAGGGCATGGTAGTAATAAATTAGATTATAATCTAGTTTAACCAATAATCTGTATTTAATAAAATAATTTATTTGAAAAAAAATTAGATATTAATCTCCAAAATAAAAAATTATTGTTACTAGTTTTTTTTTTTATAAACCAGTAGATTATGGTTTTTCTTTCATTTTTTACCCTTATTTTTTTATCATTATATAATAATAATATAATGTTATATGGTAATAATAGACATATTTATTATATTTGAATGAAATTTTTAACATAAATTTTATATTATTTAATATGTATATATATTATATAATTCATTCGTATTATGTATTTAGATAAATTCTATATAATATTTTTAAATAATATAAATATATCATTTTATATTTTTTAGCTAATTTTATCAAACACTTTTAATTGAATCAACTATATTATCAACTATCCAGATTTCATTTACTACATTATCAGCTAGATAATTTGAAATTAAATTATCAGTTCTATTAAATATAGCATTAGACATATAAGTGCATACATGATTAAATGCATGGAAATAAGGAGTTAAAAAAGATGAGAATTAATAACTATTTAGTATCATAGGAAGACTAAAAGATGATTAAGTCAGGTATTATATTAGCAAGTAGCTCCACGTTCTGTTTTGCTTCCTTCAATGAAACCAAATTAATATACAGATAATGATAAACCCCACACCCGCACTGCTTTTTTGCAGCTGCTTTGGCTACGCTTCCCCGAGCAAAAGTTAGCGGAAACACTATCACGCAAATCCATTTCATTTATTCGTCCCTGCAGAACCATTTTCAAAGGGACCTTACAAGCATCTTCCTTTTTATTTGGAGGATTGCTTATGAAATTAGTCGATTGATGAAATAATGACTTCCTATATCGTCAATTAAAGTTTTATTTCCTTCTAGAAAATATTTCGAAATTATTTTCTGAATCCATTTATTACACTCTTAAATTTACTCGAAATGAAAATTTAACTCAAAAAAATTTCTATTTATATTTAAAAATGTTTAAGAATTCAATTCATAAATAAATATCCTAAACCGTCCTTTAATTACGGGGAATATGAACAAAGAGTATATATATATATATACCCCAAAATATAAAACACTATATTATGTGTAAGGAGACAGAATGAACAAAAAGAATAATAAGTATATGCCCAAAAATATTAACCTAATCTAAGGTCTATGAACTAAAAGAATAATACGTATATGCCCAAAAATATTACCTAATCTATAAGAAGTAAGAAGAATATATGAACCACTACCAAATAATTTCTTTAGTCTTTATTGGGTATATATTATAATTCTAAAATAATACCCTAATCTAAGGTCTAAAGAAGAATATACATGACTCAAAATACATTCTTGATTTACTAAAAGAAAAAAAAAAGTTACTATTACCTAAAGATAAAAATCAAGTAGGTGATTCGTTCTAGGAATAATGTATATCTTTCGATTAAAAAAAAAATTTAAAATGATGAAGAAGAAGAAAAATGTATACCTTGTCAATAATGTAAAAAGGCATCCAAACAAATCCTATACATTCCTAGTCTAATAATAACACCATAATAATAAATATTAATTACCAAAATCATACAAGCATAATTTTTTTGTCATTTGCCAAAATATCGACGAAAAACAACAGCGGCCACTAATTTGTCCTTAAACTGAGTAAATAGAGAGATAATTTTGCAACAAAAAAATGAATACAGTAGCGCACATTAATTCGCTTAGTGAGGATTTAACGACAAAAATTGCTTGTACACGCTAAGTTAGATAGAAAAAGAATTGACGCATGTTTTACTGATAAAATTAGCAACAAATAACTTTTGCAAAAAAAAAAAGTACAGATTTAGCTATGTTTTTAGATACAAAAAAGTGCCTCGCAAATTATGTTCATAAATATAGTAGTGAAATTACAGTTGGAAAATAAGGAGAGGCGAGTGTTCTGGCTAAATCTCTGCAATAGCGAGGGTTTCTGTCGCAAAATAAGCTTCCCATGTGGTGCATAGTGCAATTTTCTGACAAAAATAGAGAGGAATGTTTATTCTCGCTCAATATAAAAAAAAAAAAAAATGAGGACGCTAGTCCTCGTTAAATTTCTAACTCACGAGAGAAATTATTTTTTTCTAATGGAAATAGCGAGAGCTTTATGTCCTTGCAAAACTAGGTTTACATTCATGAAAGAGTGAGGGATATACTTGTGTTTGTTAAATTTCTACAGATAGTGAGAGATGTCGTCGTTGCGAAATTAATTTCATAGTGCAATTCCTGACAAAAATAGAATGGCTTATTGTCCTCGCTAAATATTGAAAATAGTGTGGGAAGTTGTCCTTGCTATATATAAAAAATAGCGAGATCTTATTTTGCCTCGTGGAAATGGATAACCCAGTCAAGGTGGAACTGGGAATTCCTCGCGCACACACACACACACATATATATAACAGCAGGCCATGTGAATGAAGATAGAGTCGGCAGAATTGAAAGACAGTGGTCCAGCTACGTCCTGTAAACAAGAGAAGAATCAGAATCCCATTTCTTCATGATTGATTTGGGAATTCCCAAATCAATTTTAGGCCAATCAACTAATTTATATCATAAATTATTACCCAGAGAGCTTCCTCATAGCATATGGGGAGCATGCATACAACCAATTTAAGAAGCATATTTCCCTTTGGCAACTTTGAACAATCATTTTATGCTCTTAAAAACAAATGACCTGAACAAATTGAAAATTTGTTTTAGTTGATCAATCACTCTATTCGTTTTAAAATCAAATCAAAATACTAAAATCCACAAATAATAGTAATCATAATTAAACTGAATTTACTTCAACAATAAAAACCAAAATATTAAAATATATTTAAGCCAAACCTAATAAAAAAAATCGAATTATATTTAGTTCGATTAATATTTGATTTGGGTTGATATTTTTTTTTTTTTTGCCCTTACCCCACTGCGCCCCACATCGCATATCATTATATATATATATATAGAGAGAGAGAGGAGAGAGAGAGAGAAGGAGAGTGTACGGATCGCAAAAATGCTTAATATTTAAAACACATATAGTAATATTATTGAAGGAGAAGGGCATGTGAAAGCCAAATTAATTTTTATGGTGATAGAAAATGAAGGAATGTGTGCAGACTGCGGAGTGCAGAGTAGGGGAAGATGAGTCAGTGACAGAACATGGGATGTGAGTTGAGGTTGGATACTGTGCTATTTTACCCCCCACGTTCATATAACCATGACATGAGCTAATATATTATTATTATTATGAATAATCTTATTTATGAATGTAATTTAAGCCCCAGTTTTTATTTTTATATTTTGTAAATTTATAAGCCAAAATTCATACATTTATTCTAATCTATGTTAATATCCAATTTCGTAGATATATATTATTTACTAACGAATTGCTGTATAAGAAAAAAAAGATGCAATATTTAGAAATTCTGCATATAAACTGACTTTTATTTCAAACATATGTAGGGTGTTTAACATATGAGAACTTTTTTTAGAATAAAAAAATTCATAATTTTTTTTTATACTAAGTTAAAAATATCAATCTAATTAACTTCAAAAGCTAGTCTAAAATAGAACCATTATCTAAATTATTATATAAAAAAATTATTTATACCACAAAACCCATTGATGTGAAAATCTTTATATATATATATACACTATAGCTTTTCCTATGCAAAATTTTAAGAACAATCCTTATAAAAAGAAAATTTGAATTATGGGTCCCTAGACTCCACACAGCACTAGCAGGATCCTACTGAGTTTTAAACTTTATAAAAGAGTCATAAATTATCTTATTTTATTGGGTTTCTTTAGAAATATATATATATATTTGTTCGTTAGGTGGATTGGATCAGAAGGGAAGAAGGGTGATGAATGGTGAATGTGTTTGATGAAAAAGGAAAAAGGAAAAAGATTAGAGAGAAGGTGGGCAGATCTGAAATTGCATGTGGGTTAATTGAAAAGGAGAAAGATAAAAAGGTCAAAAGAAAGGAAGTGGATTGCTGTTTTAAAAATTTATATGTTATAATAATCACTGGACCATAGACAAGACATATGAAAAAGATATTAAGTCTAAAGGATATGAATAGTAGGGTGCAAAACTCAGAGATAGCCAGCTACCTCTCTTTGACATAGCCTCACATGGAGGAACCCAATTCCCTTACTTATTTGTCCTCATCACCAATTCACCATCCACATGGGGTGGCAGCTTAATTATCCAATTTTCAAAATTATAATCATATTGAAAATGAAAAAAAAACTATAACAAATTTAATGCGAATATAATTTTCACTGAAAATACTCCTTCATTTCATTTTAAATATTGTTTTGCTTCACTTTAAATAATTGATTTCACAAATGAAAATAGTATTTAATATATATTTTTCTATTATTTATTGAAATTATACCTTCTTTCTTTATATAATTTTAAGAAAAAATAAAAAAAAATATATTAAAATAAATTGCAATGAGATTATTATAAAATTCATGAAAATTAAGTATGTTCTTAATCTGGGTGTGAAGATTTCAAAATGAACATCTGAAATAAAAACAGGAGAGTATAAATAAAATTTATGCAATAATAATTTTAAAATTATAATCATGCTATGACAGTAGATTAACAATGAGTTAATTACAGTAAAATTGCTCAAATGAATGATGAAACAAACACAGGGATTATCAATCTGCTATAGTAAAATAATTTTAATATATATTATAATAATTTTGTGCAGCTCACATAAATCATTTTTTATAATAATGGTCGAATATGTCATTACTAACCATGATTTTTCCAAAATATATGCTTTACTCTTACTTTTAAATACTATATTATACCCTAACTAATTTGCATGGATCATTGACTCCCCATTAATGCAACAAATTTCCAGCAGTGATCAAACATTAAAGCATTATCTTGATACGGATATATATATATATATATATATAGAGAGAGAGAGAGAGAGAGAGAGATGAGTTGAGTTGAGTTGGGGCAGTTGTTAAATCGGTCTTCATTGATTTCATAAAACCTTGTCCAACCTCCAACTTCCCCAATCAGCCTATGCAAGTTGCTGCTTCAAATCCAATGAGTATAAATATACTAAACAAGATTTTGCAATTGATAAATTTTGGCTTTGATAATCAAATTTGTAAAATATGAAATTCAAACTTCACTTGAATTTTTTACAATAAAAAAATATAAAATTTTGCATACATATGATTAATAATTGATAAATTACTCCTTATAAATAATTTTATTATATATATATATGTGTGTGTTTTAATTTGTAGATTTGTTTTTTGGAAATTGATTTGTTAATTCTTTATTATACATATCTATTTATTGTACTTTATTGGAAATAAATATAAAGGATTATTTCTTAATTTTTTCTAAATATGTCGTGCATTAATTTTTAATTATATATATATAATTTCAACTATATTAACTATTAATTAAATTTGTGTGAAAATAAAATAAACTTATTTTCGTGGAATGGAAAGAATATTCTAATAAATATCATGCAGATTGTGAAGATATACAAACCAAATTAATATGCGTAGTAATGCATAAATTTATCATTTGTGTGTAGGATTAATTGAAGCCGCAAGCAAAGAAGCCTAAAAAAGGGTTTTCTTAATCCAGCTTTTACTAAAGGAAGCAAGCTGAAAGTTTCTTTATTGGGAGCATAAATCTTGATTATACAAAAGCGTTGAAAGTGATAATTAGTTAGCTATAATATTTGAATTTGTTTTACAAATTTAGTAACCACAATTTTTAAATTTAAATTATATTTTTTTAACTTTTAAGCACATGTATTTACCTATAAAAGACACATAATATTCTTTATATATACATAGTAAAAATTGAGAAGCAATTGAGAGTTCTCAAATTTGTAAGAGAAAAAAAAAATAGAAATATCGAAAAATATTTGTTATTTTTGTTGTTCTCCTAATTTTTAAGAGAGAGTTTATTTGTTCTCTCCTTAATTATTAGAGAGACGTTGTAATTTCCTATTTTTCTTTCATAGTGAATTTTTCTATTCTTTTTCGTAGTTTTTACTCTGATTTGTTTGGGGGTTTTCCACGTAAAATCTTTGTATTCATTTTGTCTTTAATTTTCTTAAATTATTAACTGTAATTCTGCTCTATTCAGTCCTAATTTTATCAACACAAAAAAGGTGTCTTCTTCATAAAATATTCCAATCAATTTAAAGGGAAGCAGAGAGCCCTATAAAGATTTTGATAGAGGTCGAAATCAGGATAATTTTATTATTTTGGGCTATTTTTGAAAAAAAAAAAGTTATTCCAATATTTTTGCATCACTTTGTTTGACTGGTTTTAAATCATGAATGTGGCCAATTGTTATAATTCTTGTTTCTGACTTGTGCAAGTGATCATATTAATTGTATTGTAAGTTTTAGTTGCTAAAAGATGACAATTAAATATTAGTTAGAATTAATCCAACCCAATAGTTACATTTAGTAATCACAACTAACTTAAACAAGTTGTCTGTAATTAATAACATCAGCTAATGAATAAATTATTTTAGTTTAATAATACTGATTTGATAATCATAATTATAAAATCACAAACTCAAATTTTTAGTCAAACCCCTTAAAAAAACGTCAGCTTAAAAAATACAAAGAAACTTCTACTAACCGTTAAACATATTAAGTTTTCTTCTTATGTCTATTGTTCTTTAAATTAATTATCGGAGTGGAAATATTGATGTACATACCCATTAGCCTCAATACTAACCTCCATTTTTTTTTGTAGTTACCTTGTCATTGCATCAGTCTTCAGCCCTCTTTATATCCGCCCTATAATTCTTAAATTTGGTCGTAGCACTTTTCTCTAGATTTAAATGCTTCTGGTTTCAAAGCTAAAAAATTAATCAAAATGTTATAAGTGTAAATTTGCGCTTAGAGTATAAGCCAAGGAGTACATTGGCCTTTTAAGATAAAATTCGGTTCAGTTGGCTTTTCACCCTAAAGCTTCATCCAAATTGTCATTCATACTAAAATTTTGAAGTGTAAAATGGTCTGAAATTGGAGATCCAACGAGTGGTAATTAGGACAGAATTTTAATATTGGAGTGTAAACTGATCTAAAATTTTAGCATAGAAATCAATTATATTGAACTTTAATACGCAATGTCAATATAGTTTTTAATATATACTTTAAGGGTCTGTTTGTACCATTTGAAATTAATCAGAATGTGTGAAATAAAATAAATTGAAACCAAGGGCAAACAAACACATATTAAAGGGAAAGAATAATAGGAAAAACTCCCTTAACAGAAAGAAAGGAATGATAAAGAGAAGAAGAGAACGACCAAAGGAGGGAGGGGGAGGGAGAAGAGAAGAAATATTGCCAGAGTGAGAGAGACAATTTATCCCTCAGCACTTTAACTCACATGTATTTCATAATATTTGTGAAATTATGGAAAAGTGTTTAATGGACATAAAAATTTTGAAAAGTTCAAAAAGATTAATATTTTATTTATAATGGATTTATTTTTTTTACAAGAAATTCGACTGGAAATTCAAATTCTAAATCTCATAGTTATGGTCAATAACTCAGTATCATTAAACTAAAATTTATTAGTTTGAATTTCATTTTTTGTTAATTGTATATTTTAAGTTCAATTTTTTTTCATTTTAACATTTTTATCCATTTTTTCATCCAATTTAATAGTTGAAAATTTTAAAAATTTACGACGTATTTTTTTAAAAGAAATTAACAAAATTTATTCTATAACTCAAATTAAGCAAGAAATAAATTAAAATTTATTATTTTTTAAATTATTAAAATTTCTTATATTTATTTGTTAGCAAATTATTTAAAAAATGAATGTATGATTAAATTAATATAATATTTTATTAATTTAAATTTAATAAATCTTAATTTAAGAAATTAATCAAGTAATGTATGAACAAATTATTGAATGAATAAAAATATATATATTATTGCTACAGGAAGCAAATAGCATACATTCGAGGAGTTAAAAAATAAAATTGATTTATTGTTTTAAATTACTAAAATTTTACCTATGGGTTTTCTTAAGAAATTTTAAATTATTAATAGTTAGATTTTAATAGAAAAATGGACGGAGAAAAAAATTCAAATTTTAGATATACAATTGATACAAAAAATGATAAATATCCTTTTTTTAGGTTTTTTCAAAAAAAATTCTGTAAAAAATTTTGGATCCAAAATTTTAAATGATTTCTTTTAAATTTTAAATATCCAAACGATTTTACACTTAATTTTTAAGTGAAGATGGATTATTTTGTGACACAATTTTTGGTTTTTGAACCAGTGGAAAATATTATATAAATAAAGTAGTTATTTATATATTTATATAAAATTTAACCACTGATTTAGTATATTGAGAAAAAAAATAATGAACCAGGTAATTTCTCACCATTATACCAGTCGACGGCTTAGACCTGTTTGTTTTTAATCCTACCCTCACTGTGGTTTCTCTCGAGATTCGAGTTAGCCGTTTACTCTTCTGTTTCGTGAAGAGCTGATTTAAGCTGGCTCATAGATAGTCATAGGTTTGAGTTGAGAAAAATACAGAAAAAGGAGAGTGCGCACGTGCAATCCACCTGATGATCCTCAATGGAACTATATCTTGATTTTGCCAAGTGGAATGCTGTGATGGCTCAACACCTCTGCTCTTATACTCCTATTGGTTCGCTTTTATATATTATATATTCACACTGAATGTTGCTTTTTATTTTTTAATTAATTACAGAAAGCTCTTTTCATAATTTATTTATAATATATATATAAATATATATATATATATAACCCTAAGTTTTCGAATATTTCAGTTTTATAATATATTAAGATATTTGGTTGAGTTATATAATGTGTATCGTTATAATTTTATTAAACACATTATGATATAAAATAATTATAAGAATATTTATTCGTTGAAATAATATTTCATTTACATAAGATAAATAAGCACAATTAAATTAATAAGAAAACTTATAAATATGATAATGGACACACTATATAAAAATAACAAGCACAAAATGGGTATTGAGCTTCACAAGGGAAAATTAAAAACTTAATTATTCCTATATTCCCATCAAATGTGTTGAAACTTGAAAATTAAATTCATAGATAAATCTGAATTTCATCATTCTCCTAATCCTATAAATTTATATATCGTTATATTTCTTTAAGACTTTAACTAATGCAAATAATGAAAAAATATATATATATTACTATGTATGTTTCAATTGAAAAGTATTCATAATTGGTGCCATTTTCATAAATTCGAACAAAATATATATACTTTACCTTATTATTATTATTTTCCAAAAGTATGTTGATAACTTTTTTTGGCAAAATAATATGAATATAACACATATTATGTTATATTAAAAATAAGTAATGATTTAATAATATGTATAATTCAATGCGAGAGAATTACACTTTAGTAAACATTAATTACTTGAAATTTTATTTATTTTATGAATTTTTTCCTTGATATTATTATTTTTACTATAACGGATAAAGATGCAGTTTGTATAGGGTAAGTGTGTATATATATATATTCCTTCGCTCGGAGTATAAAAAATAATTTAATTAATAATTATAAATGCATAAAATCATTAAAAACTCAGAAAATAATTATATAGATAATATTGATAAAATTAATTTGTTTCCAACTCTAAATATTATTCAAAACTCCAATAATAAAAGATAAATGCATACAGTGATGCACTGTAAAAATTTTAACTTAATAAAAAATATATTATGATATAAAATAATTATTAACAATGTCATTTATAGAAAACTTCTTACTTATATATTATTTTCTAAATAATACATTTATATATAGCAAGATAAATGAGACCATCTTTTTAAAATGGAGAGAGTATAATTTAATTAATAAACTATAAATAACAAGACAAGTAAATTTGAAAGTTGAAAACTTAAATGCAAAATCCCAAGCCTGAATTATTAATTATTGAATGCAGCTGATAGTTAATTGATATTAATATTTAAAAAAATTAATTGAGCTGTTACTGTTAAAATATAAAATTGCTAGTATGAATATAATTTATTTTATTTAAAATATAAATTTATATGATATATGAATAAGCAAATTAATTATTTGATATAATTATTTATTATAATTAAGATAATTTAACAATAATAATAAAAATATAATCATTTACAAATAAATTTTAAATAAAATTATATATATAATTTATAAATAAAATCAATTAATTTAATATAATTTATGCCTAACACATTAAATAATTAAAAATATATTATATATTTTTTTATAAAAATAAACAATATTAGTAGTTTAATAATATATTTATATTTGTAATTATAAATAATTTAATAATTCAAAATTTAATTTTTAGTAAAATTTAATTTTTAATTAATAAAATTTATAAGAGTAATATAGTTCAAATAAAAAAATTAAATCAATTATCAGAAAAAATTTTAAAATTGAATTTTTTCAATTAGTAACTGAATAAAATTAGAATGAACTAGTTGAAATATATAATCAAATACTATTTTAGCAACCGTTATTAAATACCAAATATCTGTCAGTTTTACTTCAAAAATCTAAATCAAATGCTCTATTTATCTCATTTAATTAAAGGGTATAATAAAACTAATAAAAAATATTCTATCATTTAACTAAGATATTTATCTGTTTTTGGTTTATGTTTAAAGAAAAGTGAGAATATGTTTTTTTTGGCAGTGGGATCATAATTCTGGGGTAATTTTGGAACAACGAAATAAAGAATTGGTCATCATTCAAATCTGACAAACTGAAGAAAATGGGCATCGGACACGTGGATAAATCACCCACGGAGGCTCACCTGCAATTTCAAGCCCGCTCTATTTTTCCCGCGCCAAACCCTTACTTTCTCTAATTAAACGCCCCAAACTTTCTAACTTGTTTGCCATTCACAATAAATAAATAAATAAATAAAATCTGCTACCTCAACCTGAATAAATTTATGGATTTGAAATTTTTTAGATATTTTCTGCGCACTTTATACATAAGTACGTAACTTTTTAATTTTTTTTAACAAGTACGTAACAATTTTTTTTAAATTAGTATTAGATTAAAAATGAGAAATTATTTTTTTTTTCAAATATTCAGTACTTTGTTTTGTATCTATTTTCTAAATTTTAAAAATATTTTATAGACGAACTCAAATACTTTAACATAGTAGATATTCTTATAATCTAATATCACTTTTTGGGATTTTTGTTTTTTGTAAATTTTAATTTACAGACTACAATGGCCGAAGCAGGTTAATAATGTACAGAAAAATATGGAACAAAAGATTTTATAGTTAAATATGAAGGAGGGCAAAGGCCTCAAAACTAGCTGTTGGTGTTAATAATTAAAAAAAAAAAACGAGTACCATAATTGGTTTAAGCTCGTAAATTTTTGTCTGTTCCTCCCCCGGCCTTCCCTTAACTTGGCTCGCCCTTTAAAAACACCAGAAAAGCGGGAGACGTTGATGTAGGCGCAGTCACAGACTCACAGAGAGAATAGAAAAATGGAGGTTGGAGAGCCATAGTTGGCGAGAGAAAGGCTTCCCTCTTTTATAAATTAGAACCGGAGTGTGGTTTGACAAAAGAGCAGAGTCAAAAATGACAGGGATTGTGCAAGAACAGAATCTAGAGAAACAAATTGAGAAGCAAATGGGTTGCATGGCTGGTTTCCTTCAGATCTTTGATCGGACCCAGATTCTCACCGGCAAACGCCTCTATGCCACCAAGCGACTCCCTTCTTCTACGGTTGGTTTCCGTTTATCTCATTATCTTTTTCTGCTCTGAAAATGCAGTGGATCCTAATTAATCTTGCTTATTGCTGTCATGCTTTTCAGGTGGTTGCTTCTAGTCCCGAGTCAGAGAAGACTATGGAGTCTCCTGCAATATCCAGTGAATTAGAGAAGCAACAGCAATCGAGAACAATGCCTTCTCCTGAACTTTCGAAGCAGCAGACAAGATCAATGCCTTCTCTAAACCAGTTGAAACAGCAGCAATCCCCGGTATCGGAACTCCGATATCCGGTGCAGGCGCCGGAGTCTCAGTCCAAGTTACCTCTACCTCTTCCGGTTTTTGAACTAAAAGAAGGCAATAAGTCAGCGTGGAAATTCTGCAAAGAAGCTCCTAGGCTTTCTCTGGATAGCAGAGCAACGTTCGACGCCAAAGGAAGCCTTAAACCTAAAGAGATCCGTACAAATGCTGCTATTTTATCAGTCGGCCGTTGCGAGAAGAATGGAGAGGAAACAGATGACGGCGAGAAACAGCGCCGATCACCGAGCGTAATCGCGAGGCTGATGGGACTGGAGAAGCTACCTGAATGGGAAACTGAACAGGCGAAGACACCTGAACTGCGAAGATCTGCTTCAGAGTCCAGAGCCTCCAGAGATCTCCTTCAGTATCGATTCATCGACGGCATCAATTTCCAGCTAAAGCAGTCGCAGCAGCAGGATACACAGAGCAATGTTTCAAGTAATGTGATTAGAGACGGTGTGTTTAAAGATCAAACAGCAAATGGCGGTGCAGTGGATCCAAAGGGGTATAATGCTGTAAGAAACGCGAGAGCAGAGCCGGCCAGAGCACCTCACAGAGGCATAGGACAGAGAAAGAGCTTCTTTGATTCAGCTGATTTCTTCCCTGAGACAAAACAAGCTGTTTCTATCTATGGTGAGATTGAGAAGAGGCTGAGAATGAGAGGAATCGATGAGCCATCCAAGGATCATGAGACTCTCAAGCAAGTTCTCGAGGCTCTCCAACTCAAAGGCCTTTTACATTCCAAGAAGCCATTGAACCAAACCAATCAAAGAAACTTCATCTACGACAGGGGATACTCCCACGACGAATCCCCAATCGTAGTAATGAAGCCAGCAAGATCAACTGCTCCTTCTCCTCCGATGAACCGTCAAGGAAGAATGTATTTCGATTCTTCTTCGAGTTTTAGAGTCAGGCCTGCAGTCCGCGGTGATTCTATTCTCTCCGGCGATACATTCCCGGCGGTGAGCCCAAGGCGTGAACGGACGGAGGTTGAACGCAATGTACGGGACCAAAACAAAGTTAAGAATTCGGGTTCCCCAATTCGAAGTGAGAGTAGCGTGAAGAGTCCCAACAGAAGGAGACCTCTGGCTGTGGAAACGCAGAGGAGAGCAAGTAATAATTTGATTGAGCAGAGAAGAGTATCTCCAGTTCAGTCTCCTAAAATTAGTTCAAGCAGAAATATACTAGATCAGACGAGTAACCGATCACCCAGAAACAGGAAACAAACGGTTGGGATTTTCCACAAGGAAGAGAAGTTATTTGTCCCTGCGGAGGATGAATCATCCTCCATTTCTGAGAGCAGTATCAGCACCTCTTCTCAGACTGATACAGAGGTAATTGAAAGTTGCTTAGAATTTGAATATATTTTAGTTTGTTTATGCTTTGTTGATGATTTTAATCCCCTTGAAAATATTCCTGGTATTCTGATTACAGAGATTAAAAGTGGAGGATTACAAAGAAGGTAGGCATCTATTAGAGAGGTGCGATAAGCTACTTCACAGCATAGCCGAGATGACAGCGACCGAGTTGCAACCGAGTCCAGTATCAGTACTTGACTCGTCAATTTACAAGGAGGAATCTTCTCCTTCACCCATCATGAAAAGGAACGTCGATTTCAAAGGTATGGGAACCTGCCACTCTGTTTACTTTATGTCCGTTGGTAAATTCCATCTCAGTCTCCAGAGTCAGAGAGGGATTTTCATTGATGGGTTTGTGAATTTACACCACGGCGACGTATTTCTTGTGTTTAGGCCTGTTCTTTTGGTATTTTTCTTGACTAGATTGCTTGGGTTGTGATTATTAGATTGATTTTTATGAATTTATTTATCAATATTCTTAGAACCATAATCAAGTCTACTGCTTTGTAGTTGGCACACAAATAAATCCATTTAATTAACTTGCCATCTCAGTATATTTAGCCTAGACATATACTCTGATCCATTGATTTTAAGTGTGGGTGATTATTGAGTTATGTACTTAAATGGGTTGGTTAGTTTTACTTTTCCTGACTACGTATGCAAGAACTCAATTAGCAAGTAGGGGACCAATTCATGTATAGTATAACTGTAAAAAACATTATACTGCAGCAGTCTGGTCACTCTAATCCTTACATTAATATACGTGCCGGTACCAATTGAGACTAGCTAAATCCCCTTCGAAGAAATGTCAAAAAAATGTGTGCTCGATAGTACAATCACGTAGGAAAGATGGTGATCACTAATGATGGTCATCAGATCTGTGATAAAGACGGCGTATCAATGGGGTGACCAGTGATTCTTTGTTTGTAAACTGTAACTATGGAGCTATACCTTAAATGGGAAACAAAATTTCATATTTTCTTCTGCATAAATTGCCTGAAACCATAAAATCTAAACACAAACTGTACTCCTCTCTCTACACTTCTAAAAGGAATATGCTTGGGCGAACTTGACCAAAAGAGGTGTTCGTTTAAAGCCGATGACAGATTAAAACTCTTGTTTTGCCTGCCTTTGGTGCCTTTTTTTAGAATGGCCCACCTGGAATTTTCCCATCTCAACTTGTTATTGAGCTAGCTGGATTTTATTTATTTCACTTTTTTTTCTTAATGTGATCCGTACTGATGTGGACACTGTTTCTCTTGTAGAGCACAAGTGGGGAAACATTTTTACTAATGCAGTTGCAGTTGATATGCTGTCGTTTTTGTCAATTTTTGTCTAAAAACTTCAGCTGTAGTTTAGTTTGTTATCTAACAACTTATTTCTGATATCAGATTATTTGGAAGATGATATTTGGAGCCTGGCAGTATCTCCAATACAGTTAAAATCAGAGGAAAATTCAGTTGATTGTGATTACATTTATATTTCTGATATCCTCAAGGCTTCCAATTACTTACCTGAAGATTCAGATGTATTCCTGTTGCTGGAGAAGCAACAGTATTTAAAGGGAAAAGACACTTCAAAAGTCTCAAGACTCCAAAGAAAGCTTATTTTCGACACCATTACAGAAATTTTCAACCAGAAGAGGCAATTGCCGCCCTGGAAGTCCGTTTGTGGGGCGAATTCCGCCAGCGGGCAGTACTCATTGCAACAGATTTGGTCGGAATTTCAAAAAATCCGAGAGAGGGATGCATCGGATGATTTATTGCAAGTAATTTGTGATATGCTAAAGAAAGATCTTGGTGGAGATGCAATAAATGGATGGGGAGATTGCCCAATTGAAATGTCTGAATCAGTTTTGGATATTGAAAGGCTCATCTTTAAGGATTTAATCGGCGAAGCCATCAGACATCTCGCTGCCTTTAACGGAAAATGCTATCAGCCGCTCTTGCTCCGAAGGAAATTGGTTTTCTGAAGGCGAGGAGAGGAAAAATAAGATAACTTTTACTATCATTTTTACTTTATTTTTTTAATTTTCTTTTATGGCGCTCTTTCTTCCTTCCTTAATCCTTGCGTAATTAATGCTATTTTTTTTTTGTTTTTAACTAATTTGATTGACGTGTAATTTAATTGTAGTTTACCTGAAAACCAGGCAAATCTAACGTTAACTTCACCAATTTGAAAATGTTTCAAGTCGATGTCTTTCAAGCAAATATCAGGTTTGGTTTATTCACGTAGAATAGCCAAAGAGAAATATCTAAAAAATAAAAAGAGAAAAAATAATATTTTTTTTTTCACTAACTAAAAGTAAATATTGAAAAGTGTCTTAAAAAAAAAGTGTATTTAGTTATATATAATAATGTTTTTTTTCTTAAAAAATACAAGAATACTATAAAGTGCTGTATTTAGTTATATACAGTAATGTTTTTTTTCTTTAAAAAAAAAAAACAAGAATACTATAAAGTGCATCGAGTAAGGGCAAAGTTTAAGCACGAGAGAATCCACTGGTTGAAAGGGTTAGGCCTTAGAGTGAAGAATAATCATTGTATTGGGTTTAGCTCAGAAAGTTATGGTCAACACTGCTTCCATACCACAGCTAACCCCGTTGGTCGTCGGTGTTGGACTGTTGGTGGTCATCATAGAACATTAATATCGGCTTGCAAAGCTAATTTCAAAAGCTGGAGTGGCACTTACTTTTCTTTTTCTAATGGGCCACTCAAACATTGCTACAAGCCCGGAAACACACTAAGTGGGCCCATTCGATCATTCTATAATAATATAATTTTTTATTTAAATTCGGTTCATAATTTTATTTGTATATTAAATTAATTAATGATAAAATATTATATAAGTAATTTAATAATAATTTTGCTTTCATGACATCTTAGCATCGTCTCGTTTATGTATAAAACCATAAATTATGTCTAGTTAGGAATTGTGTTTTATAATATTAGTCATTATATATATAAAAAAAAAAGAAAAATAAAACACATATCACTTCATCCTTATATATATATATATATATATATATATATAACTATAATGTCTCTCTTTTAAAACAAATGATAAGAACTAGTATGTTATGATTCCAGATTGTCCAACTCTATAGGGAGTTGGTGGTTTATAAGTGTGGGAGGTATCCGCTATCACTGGAAATTCATTTTAGTGGAACATGAAACCTTCTCACTTATAAGCATGGTGTACCCCTGGACTTGTATGAGCAAACCTACTAAATGTGTAGATTTCATGGGAGTTCAGGGCCGTAACAATTGGTGTAACACCCACAAAGTAGAGCCTGTAATTTATATGTTAAATAAGGTATATTGAAGGTATAAGAGAAGTATATGTGAGGTTATGGGTATTATAAACCATAAAATAATGAAAAAAAATAAGGAAAAGTGAAGTTTATATCATTTACACCTATGACAGAGTTAATCACCGCCGTAAATGTCATGAATTTCAGTTTTAGAAGCTGAGGATCTTCACGACCATAACACAAATGATCACACTCATAATAATAGTGTTCATGCCCGTGAAGACCTGCAGATTTAAATATGGTATCATTGTGTTTTTTAACATAAACTCACATAAATTCTGATTAGAAACCCTAGCCACCAACCCTGAAACCCTAAAAACGACTTTCCCTCGTTCTCTTTTCAATCTTAGTTGATTAAACATGAAATCTTTACTATAAATAAAGTAAAAACCGATTAAACACAAAGCTTTTTATTGTAGATTTGAATTTCAGTAATAAATAGGATTAGAACACATTCTGAACCCTAGAAATCGATTTGTGTTCACGAAGCAGAGGTAAGAAATCATATTCTCTATTGCCCTTTAATTTAGTTTAATTCGGTTTAATGGGAAATAAGGTTTATGAGCTTTAAACCAATGGAAAAAGTTAAGGTTTTGCTAATTATGGCATGAGATGCTATCCATAGTAGAAATAATGATAATTTGGTCTATGATTTCGTGTTAGGGGCTAAAACAGAAAGTGGAGAAGTCCATTAGAGGTAATAGATGTGAGAGTGTCAAGTGTTAGGACTCCAATATTAAGGTTTGTATATATAATTATTTTTATTTGAAAATATTATGCTTGTGGTATAAATGATAATTCTGAAATGATTATTAACATGAAATCATTGTTTTGGTACTACTGGTGTCATAATAACTAACTATTAGATATTGGGATAGATGATGAAATTGATTTAATATCAATTAAGCATGAAAGGATATCACTTTGGTTGATATACAAGGCATTGAGCCTAATTTAATTAATGAAGTATGATTAAATGCATGTCTGTAGTTGAATTTGGTTACTGAAATATGTAAAATGTTGATAGGTGTAACTAATATTGGTTAGCTTAATATCCTATACATGTTGTGTGTGAAATTGAGTGAAATCAGTGCTGAAATATTGTTTCGGTGTAATGAATCACTCTCGTAAAGCCAAGCTTTACACATATGAAAAGATTTCACACTCGTGAAGCCAAGATTTTCTTCCGTGAAAAATATGAATTTCACGTTCATGAATAAATATTCACACCCGTGAATGATCATGAACCAGTCACGACCTCGTCACGGGTAGACAAACCGTGACATAAGATTTCACGTCCATGAATATACCATTTATGCTCATGAATGCCCTGTTTCCACGAATGAATAAATGAATTTATATGATGAGACTATTTGAGTATGATATGCATACATCTTTGATATGATTAAGTGAGATTGTATACAATATGATAACATGACTGATGAACTTAATTATGCACACGGTGCTCTACATCACAACATGTTATGTGATGATCTTGTTAAATTATGAAATATGACATATTTGATGCTTATAGTCAGAACATGAATAAGAATGTTCATTCTCTATCTAGTGACTAGTTAGGATAGGTGGCATGCCATTGAACGGATTACGGTACCGTAAAAATATTTATGTATGCAATTATTATATTTGATCATCAGGTTGGCTTAACCTCATGCTAGAGTGCTCTTGATTTGAGAAGTTCAGTGGTAGCATATTCGGATTAGGGACAAGATGACTTAAGCTCGTGTTAGAGCGCTCATAATTTGAGAAGCTCAATGGTAACAATACAGACAGATACAGTAGTGAGCAGTGTGACTTAAACTCATGTTAGAGCGCTCCTGTTTCACAACCCGCATCTGGATAGTCAAAGCAATTGGAGTTAATCCGAGTTGGGTTTGTTTTTTATTTCATGTATTTTGTTTATTTTTCCGCATATCATAGGAAATAGACAATACATTCATGTTTTTAATAAATAAAGACATGTAATAAATTTCTAATATGTACAAGGAGCATAAATTTTATAATAAGTGATTTTTATGCCTAAGTTGTTATTGTTATGATTATGAATGTGATCCAAATATATGAGAAAAACTTGTGTTTATATATATATGGGAATGATTCAGAAGTGAAAATGTTAATATGGAAATACATTGAAAATTTTTAATTTAGATAGGTAGATTTAGTCTAGTCGTGTGACATCCGTTTGTACAACAGATTTTGCCTTGTATGTGCAGAGAGCGCTACAATTGGTATCAGAGCTAGTCCGACTCCATGGTGGACAACCCAGGAGAGAAACTCAAGAGGTGGGAGAAGTCGCCAGTGGGTGACAAGCCGCCATGAACGTTGGTTGTCAATAGGAGGGGTATGTTATGATCCCACATTGTCCAACTCTATGAAAAGTTGGTAGTTTATAAGTGTGAGAGGTACTTGCCACCAATGAGAATTCTTTTTAGTGGAACATGAGGTCTTCTTACTTATAAATTTGGTGTATCCTCTGATCTTGTATGGACAAATCCGCTAAATGTGTGGATGTAATTT
The DNA here is from genome assembly GCA_023653625.1 of Triadica sebifera. Classification (NCBI taxonomy): domain Eukaryota; kingdom Viridiplantae; phylum Streptophyta; class Magnoliopsida; order Malpighiales; family Euphorbiaceae; genus Triadica; species Triadica sebifera. The sequence continues at coordinate 27,167,028 of CM042900.1, forward strand.
TGGACTTATAGGAGTTTAGGATCGTAACACAATAGTGGAAGTATGTTGATGTAGCTAGTTTGGAGCATTGAGACAGTAGTTTGGTCTCATTATAATATAGTAAATAAGGGAAGGCTCTGCTTTTTCCTCCGCAAGTTCTACTCAATGGAAATTTTAGAATTGGCTTCAGTTATTCTCATGTAGTAGTTTCTTTTGCAACTTCTTCTGCTTTTAAGTGTAAATATGTATAAATTGTACCGAGATCGGTAAATATTATAGTTTTTTTTAAATGATAGAATTTCAACCTTATAGGCTAGATGAAATTTGTAAATATAAATAAAATTTTCATTATTTGACTTTTGCACAGTCAGCTTCTTTGAAATTCAATGTTTTCATATTATTAAAATCTAATACATAAAATATACTCTAACTTGGCAATATAATTCATTTTGACATCTCCATTTTTCAGTTGGAGTGACTAAGTGGTGCATTACTTAATAAAGGTGTAAAAATAAATTATTTACCAAGTTGAAGTGTTTCTTTATGTATTAGGCCTTTCATTAAATACATAAATCAAAGTATTTGTTCAATGCTTAATTATAAGTATACAAGTGTGCAAGCCCGGTCTGTTCGCAGAAATTTTGGTTTATTGTTTTACTAATACTAAAGATTCAGTCTTAAGAATTTATATTTGAAGTATACAACTAATCTTATAAAAAAACTTTAGAAAGAAAAAAAAAATCGTAATACATAGCTAATAAGAAAATTGGAGCACCCCAACTTCATATGACCAGTCAAATATTGGTTATAAAAATTAAGAATTTTGCTTCTTTAAATGTACACTTATTTATAATTGAAATAATGAAATGAAGAGTTCAAGAAATGGGAAAAAAAATTAAACAAGCCAGTACTACTAAAGGATATACAACTGATATCGAGAGCTCTATGAAAACCAAAAACACAATCAAGATTTGTTTTCCAACAACAATAACAGTAGAAAATCAAGGGAAAAAAAAGTCAACTAGAAGAAATTGTTTTGATAGAGATTTATCATAGCTATGCATGCCTTTACATCATCGTAAACAAAGTAAACAATGAACGGTGAGCCAATAGTCAATTCTTTCTAAGTTGTGGAATGAAGAATCCGTGTAAAGTATTCTTAGTAGTGATGACAAACTTGATTTACAAATTGTACCTGAAGAGAGAAGGATTCTACACTGAATATTAGTAACCTAAAAACTCTGTATTGCACACGGTAGAAAAATTAATTAACCATTTGCAGAGATAATAAATTGTGCTGTAACATGTTCACAAATCTGTTGTGTAAGATATATTGAAGCCTCCTGCTGATGAATGAAAACAAATGTTAGATTGCTTCAAATCATAGTATCCAACATCGACAACCTTCTGATTCCTGTGGCCCTTCAAACCATCGGTCCCATAATGGGTTTAGAGGTCCTGTTGTTCTGTAATTGGAAAAAGGATATAATGACTATGCATTTCGGATATAATGATGTCAATTTAAGACAGTAAATGAGAGTATGTATAGGTGTCATGGAAGTTACACTGAGAGTAATGGATCAGGTATAGCCTCAACGTTTCGCAGCAATCTGAAGGGCACAAACAAAACTCATTAATTGTAAATGCCATGATGACTAGCTTAAGTGACAACAGAGCTATTTTAGATTTTCCTTTTCCATTTTTTAAAGAGAATATCAATTCTTGCACTTACTCTTCAGACACTGTTGAGACATTGTCCGTTTTCTCAAGCTCCTCCAACTCTTCCTGTATAAGTTTTATGAAACAAACTCCATAAAGTAAATCCCAGATGCTTCTTAAATCCAATTTAGGGCATGTGATACAAATTAATTTTCTACAACACCTAAATGAACATAAAGGATTCCATGGCCATCCGTTGTCATTTATATATACCACATGCCTCTAGAAAATGACTAAAACCTCGTGTCTTTTTTCTTTTTTGTTTTCATGCTTTGGCGTAGTTTCCTACTTTGAAAGTAGCTTCCATACTATGTCCATGAAAGGAAACCTAATAAGAGGTAAGAGCCACAATCACCACAGTAACAGCAGAGTTGAATTTTCCTAAACTAAGAAGATATTCGAGGTTAAAAGCTTGTTGGCTCTCGATTCTTACTGATATCTTTCTTGCCTTTTTGAAATCTCTATACTCGTGCAGCGTCAATTGCCTTATTAATCATAAGTAAATAAATAATAGCAATAAGACAGGAATATACAAATAAAACCACAGTGCTTTCAGTGAATTAACAGTGCTGGGCAACAGACACTAATCTGAGCGAATCGTTTAGAGAAGAAAACAGTACGGAAGAACTACTAAAGGGTTCCATACAGCAATCCAACTAAAATAATCCATACAATAATATATTCAAGAAAGATATCACTAGATTTGTATTAAAGAACGTACCTAGGAAATTCTAAGAGTTCAAGAAAATCTGTGGCATTGCTAATTTAGGAACCATAAATAAGATTGTACATTGAGCATGGAAATTATCATGTTTAAAAAAAGAGATGCAAAGATGACTGTCAGCCACAAAAAGCAGCCACTTGGTGTGACCCTCTCAAGTGGATAACAGAGATAAGAGAAACTGAGGGGCCATTGATAATAATAGACCACCCAATTTTGAATAATATTAAAGTTTCTCCATTCTCATGCTTTATAAGTTAAGGCTAGCAACCGAAGTATTAAATGGTACTCAATATATGGGATAACACATAATTGTTACGATGCATTGCTATACAGAACATAAGGAATGTCAGATTTGGTAGAACACATGAAAGCAGCTCTGGAAACAAAATGTTAGTGATATTTTATTCAGTCTGTCTGAAACATCTAGGTAGATTTAACATGTATAAACACAATATTTGACTCCGAAAAGTAGTTTCAAACAATGTGTATTGGCCAATATTAGAGAAGTAGAAGCATCCAAATCCATATTACTATTTCAACACAAGAGGAAAATTTCTGTCAAAATATAGCTCTGCAGCTTAGGAAGCTGTGGAAGCCACAAGACATAAAACTAAAATTAGCATGATAACAAAGTATGTGTTTTTACTTTCTGGATCAGTACAGGCCCCTTTGGCCTTCTCCAATAGTGGAGCCAGAACCCTAAGCCAGGAGGTGAAAAAATTTATATACTATATTTTTCTTCACGATACAATGTATGATTCATATATAAAGTTATTATTATTTTTTTGAAAGAGAGTTTATATTTTGGCTAAGCACTTATAACCTATATTTATTTATTATTTAAGTATATATATTTTTCAATTAACTAATTCGAATTCATCTATAGCATCACTTAATTGTCTCCCACTTTTTTTAAAGGGAAGCAAATGGTATAAATTTACATATTATTACATATATATTTTTTAAAAAGTTAAGGGGGTGCAATTGCCCTCCCTCAAGTGAATGTGGCTCTACCACTGGCCTTCTCCATATACAAATAATACCTTGAGCTTATGAAGCACTAAGTTAATATATATATATCGATAATAATAGACAATAATCTCCAAATGATTGCCTCAATTAGAATTTTTCTCTTTTGTTACAGAGTCAGCTAACTATGCCAAGTAAACAATCTCTAGTTTTGTGCTTTCAATATAATATGAACAAATCACAAGCAGAACTTATTGACAGACAAAAAACCCTAATCAGTAACCACACATGAAATGGTAACACTAAATCCACAATGTCCCTAATCAAAATCTCAAATCTCCATCAGAATCCCTTAATCAAACGAAGCATCAACTGAATTTACCCAAAAAGGAAAGGAAAAAGGTCTCAAAAGCTTGAAACAGACGATTTTAAACAATATTATACTTCTCCTCTTTCCAGTGGTATAAATAAAGAAAAGCTGCAACATTGTACCAGAAAAATTATATATATATATATATATATATATATATATATATATATATATATATATATATATATATATATATATTTCACTGCTCACAAAAAGAAATTAGAAAAAAGAAAGAAGAATAAGAAAACGAATCTCAAAACAAGAAACTGACCTCCGAGAACTTGATTTCTTGTTCAACCCGCTTGAGTTCAGCAAGAATCCGATGCTTACCTCTGGTATCAGCTCCACCTCCCAGTGAAGCAGCAGCATCACCGCCAACGACTTGTTCATCCACCGACGGCGCCGTTTCGACCTCCATTTTGCCAAAAATTTTGAACTAAAGCTTCATCATTTTCAAAACGAAGCTGATCATTTTTGTTTGTGAGCTCTCTAAGTATTATATTGACCGCATTAAAATGGAAAAAAAATTGAGGAAAGATCCCAAATGAAACGAAAAGAAAGAGGAGGAATCCCTTGAGGCCGCAGATCTATATACGATTATAGATTATGGAAATGTCCGTACAATATTTTTGAATTTTATCTGAGTTATTCTCCAGTGGGTTACTTCTCTTCAACGCGGAAAATACAAATGACTTTTCTTCTCTTCCCTCTTTCAAAGTTGTTTTTCTTTTTACCCTTTTCTTCCTTTTTTCCCTCAAAAAAAAAATTCCTTTATTATTTTATTAATTCCATCAAACAAGATCGATCTACTCAATCCTTTATTGATTTTCAATAGGATATGTTAATATCAAAATTATTACTTTATGCAGAAATTTCTATTTTCTCAACTATGTTTTGATTTTATAGTTTTATTATTTTTTATCTGGGGAGGGATTGTTTCCTAGTGCATGTGGTTGAGAGTGGCAAATTTCTATATCCCGTTAGTGCAGAAGCCTGACATTTTATAGCATTATTAATATTTTTCTTAATAAATAATTTTTTAGTTTTTTTAAAAAAAAATTATATATGGTTGTCAATTTGATGCAGCTGTCAATTTGTCTTAAGAATTTGGTTGAAAGCAACATTTCGTTCGTTGAAAGGCAAAGAGACAAGGAAATTTTAAATTTCTTAGGTGTTTATAAATAATAATAATAATAATAATAATGAAATTTAGATGATTTCATTTTATTGGGTAGGAATATAATTAAATATTTATATTTTACATTGTGGCATACTTTTTAAAATGGTGGCGGGCAACAGCTCAGATGCTGTTTACGATGTTGTTGCATTATGTAGATTTTTTTTTAAATATAAAAATGCATATTTTTACGAAATTAGATTTTCGTAAATTATTAAATATAAAATAAATTAATAATTTATAATTTAAATATTTATTAATTTTGAATTTATAAATTTATCAGTTATAATTTATACATTCATTATTTTAGACTTACAGACATCATTTACAATTTGTAAATTTATCGTTTTGAACTTATATATTCATCATTTTGAAACTGCAAATTTATCGTTTATAACTTACAGATTAATTATCATTTAGATTTTATAAGTTTATCATTTACAACTTATTATTTCATCAGTTACAGATTAATTGTTTATTACTTACAGATTAATCGCTTTGAATTTTCAGATTTATTATTTTGAAATTACAAGTTTATTATTTTTACTAAATTCATTATTTTCAACATCTCGCAACTTAATTTTTTCTGTCTATATTACTTATTTTTAGTTCAAATATTTTCATTTTCAACCATTTTATTTCACAAAAATATTTAAATTAAATATTTTTATTCCAAATAATAACAACAATCATTATAATATTCAAAAATATTAAAAATAAAATTAAATATGCAAATTAAAAAAAATATCTAAAAATAAATTTAAAATATACATAATTTTTTTTATTTCTGTAAATAAGAAAAATAAGAAAAAAAATACAATCAATAAAATGAAGAAAAAAAAGGGTAGAATATCACACAAAATATCATGCAGATGATGTAATATACTGTTTTAAGCATATGGGTTTCTTCTTGATAGGTCCTCCCCACTTAACAAAGTTTCTTTCAATGCTGTCTTTTTCTGCTCAATTATTTATGACATATTTTCAGTTTAATTTGTTCATATTTACAAACTTTTTGTTTTCGTTTTCATTTTGTTTTAATTTATTTTACTGGGTCCAAAAAAACTTCTCATATCACCCGATTTCTTCCAATATTAAATTATCATAGTTATTATTATATAATTAATTAGAATTATTAGATTTTTTATTTAACAGTTAAAAAATAATATCTAAAAATAGATAAATAATTTAATGATCATTTAAATATTTTATATATATATATATATATATATATATATATATATATGACCGATTTCAATTAATCAACTACCACTTTTAAAAAATTAAATTGAATTGAATTGAAATATTTTTTAGATGAAGAACATCCAAGATAATGTTACTTTTTGAAGGAAAAAAATTTATCCAGGACAGAAATCCAAAATACATAGAGGCACTATATCATATAATACCACTAGAAAAAGAAAAACCCTAGTGAAGGTGTTCAGTGTTATTACAATAGAAATTCAGTACATGAAATTCAAATTTATCAATTGAGTACATCAAATTAAAAAACCATTTTCAAAGAAGGAAAACAAGAAAAATTTTGAAAATAAAAGACAACAAAATGAAAGATGACACATTCGAAATTCAGTATTCCATCATCCTCCCTTGCAAACCCTCCCTACCAGAGTATCAGTATTTTCCTTTTTGGATTTATAGGGTTCCAACTGAAATTAATTTTTTTCTCTTTTTTTTTTGGGGGGGGGGGGGGGGTAAATAAGAGAAATAATTAACCGCATTATCATGCCATTTCAACTTGAGCAGCAGCACCAGCTTTAGCAACAACTTGAGGGAAGTCATCATAAACAGAATTATGCCTGGATTCATACTTCTCCCCATCTCCCCACAATGCATAGGCAGCTTCACCATGGATAGCATCATCTCCAGTCTGGAGTTCATCATCGGACAATCGCAGAGGAACAGCAAACTTGATCAAGAAACAGATAACACTGGTGGTGAAAATGTTGAGAAGAATCACAAATAAAATTCCAAGCAATTGAATCCCCATTTGCCTGAATCCAGCAGTAGTCCTCCCTGTTTGAAGCCCATAGGCAAGTCCTATGTACTGTTCCCAATTAGGCACCAAGTAGAAGATCCTATTAAGTTTAGGCTCAGCAAAGAATCCTGTGAGGATTCCCCCTAAACTTCCTGCAACTGCATGAGTATGAAACACTGCCATTGTGTCATCTACTTGCTTCAGAAGCCATATTTTCTTGTGCAGCACCATCATGGTGTACCATGGTATGCTACCTGAGAGCAGCCCCATTATGATTGCTGCCCAACCTTGCACAACTCCTGTGATCAAATCCCATTTTAATTTTACACCCATCAAAATTTAGTAACAGAAGTATCATCTTTTAGTAATAGATTGGTTAAATGTTGAAAGTTTACCAGCAGCAGGAGTGATGCAAACAAGGCCAGTGATCATGCCTTGTGTGGCTCCAATGACAGAAGGTTTTCCAAAGAAAATAATGTCAAGAAAAAGCCAGGTGAGCAAACTGGTAGCAGTGCACACGTGGGTGTTGAGGACGGCTAGAGATGCATCTATACTCGCAGAGTAAGGATCTCCACCGTTGAATCCTGTCCAACCCATCCATAGTAGACCAGCACCTGCTAACATTAGCAGTATGTTGTTTGGTGGGAACCTTTCTCTGTCCTTGTTTGCCCTTGGTCCCACCTGTCCCCATTAACGATTAGTAAGCACTAGAATTTTAAAAAAATAAAACATACCTCAGACACTACAATGATTTACTGCATCCCATAAAATTATTACCATATATATTAAAAATTATTATCACCAGTCTCAAAACAGCAGATTGATAATCGTTAATATAGCCTACTTTTCTTTAATAGATGAGCATTCGGTTCAAATCAAATCCAACCAAACTTTTTATTAAAAATATAATTGAAACAAATAAAAAAAGTAATATTTTAATGCTGTAATTTTAGTTTGGCAAACTATAAAAGGATTTTTATCAATTGAACCGAACGAAATTACACCATTAATTCCCTTCAAAATTAGAATTGAACCAAATTATAATCAGTAAGGTTTGGTTATGTGCACTGCTAACTCCCTATTACATCAACTTAAATATCTTATTATAACGTTAGAATTTAAAACTACTGCCAAATGTGATGTAATACAATTAAATGACAATTTTATATTTTGCACTATTAGTTAGTAAATCCTATGTAGCTTGCAGTGACAGTTTAATAGAGGTAGAGAAGAAGATAAATACCCAAAAAGCAGCAGTGAAACCAGCAACGCCAGAGGACAAATGAATGACATAGCCACCAGAATAATCAATAATGCCCTTCTTGGCCAACCAACCGGTGGGGCACCATACGCTATAAGCAGTGATAGTATAAGAGAAGGTGAGCCATAGAGGAACAAAAATCATCCACGCATGAAAATTCATTCTCCCAAGCAAAGCTCCCGCGACCAAAATCAAAGTTATTGCAGCAAACACAAACTGAAAATATATCATCGTAGCATTCGGGAATTTCCCTATAAACGGCTGGTCGAACAGATACTTCTGGTCCAGCGATACATCGGGCCGACCCAAAAAGGGTATGAACTTATCGCCGAAGGCCATGCGGTAGCCCCATCCCACCCAGCAAACCAGCACCGCCGCGAACGCATACAGCGCCATAAACGCCGAGTTCACCGCCCATTTTTTCTTCACTATGCTGCCGTAGAGGATCACCAAACCAGGTACGCTCTGCAGCCCCACCAGTGTCGCCGCCGTCAGCTGCCACGCATTGTCGGCTTTGCTCATCCACTCTGGGCTGGAGTCATCGGGCATCAGACCCGCCGGGAGGTTCCAGGGTGTCGTCATTTGGGCTCAAATTAAATAAACTTGTGCTTAATTTGCTGATGATGATCAAAGAGAATTGCTTCCACTAGGGATGAGATATTGGAAACGTGTGAATATGTACATGTATATATATATATGTGAAAATTTTAATTGGGTAGCTGATGATTGTAAACTCGATCATTTAATAATAAGCAAGATTTTGTCGGGTTATGGTCGAGCAGACAGCGATTAAGGATGTCATTTTCTTGATCAGCGGATGATACAATGATTTATGAGTTGAGTTCTTAGCAATTAATGGAACTCACGCCATCAAAATTGGCTGGTTACCTCCTGCCATTGATACACCCTATGGAAATTATGAATTATATATTGATATTAATTTTGAGTTAATAAATTCGCACAGTAAATTTTTTAGTTTTTGAAGTTTCATTAGTTTTCAGCAAAAATTGTCATATTATGTTGAAAAAGATATAACAAGTTTGCCATTTGCATGATAAGAGAATCTAACAATGAAGTATATATATGAGACTATGAGTTCTTCGCCTACAAAAAAAGGGTTTGATTAAATATTTTGCATTTGATGCTTCCAAGGGAACTGCTTTCAATTACTGATATTTGGTTGTTTCAACTTTTAACAATAATTCATTTACAGGTAATGGCTTATTTCTAACAATATTAACAATGTTTCAAGGAAAAAAAATTAAATGAGGGTAATATGGAATCCTTTTCATCACATCGCTTAATAAAGTCGTACGTATATATATATATGAAATGAATTTTTTTTAAATAATAATAATAATAAACTCAAGGATTTAATCAATGTCTATGCAAAAAGAAAGCGATAGTAAGGAGAAAATTATATGAAAATTATCCACGGTTATATATTTAATTTTTTTTTAAAAAAATTAAAAAATTATTTATTAAAAAACAAAAGTATCTTTAAGTGAAATTTAGAGTTAATTCAATTGCTTGGACCCAAACAAGAAAGATTCCTCAAGAAAACCAGTGAAATACAGAACAATCTTATCTACATATATATATATATATATATATATATATATATATATATATATATATATATATATATATATATATATATATATTTTGTTGGGCTCTTAAAGATTTTCCTACTTTCTGTATATAAGTGGGTTTGAATCCAATCTTTTTCACAATTTTGGGCTTGTCAACTGATACTTCCCTCATATCCAATGCATGAAGGCAAGGAAGTCCACTTGAATTCCTACTCTACTTATTTTTTTAACAGAAGTTCTTTTAGTGGCGGTGGCGGTGGTGGTGGTAGGGGAGAGGAGCGGAGCAGAGGCCATGGGGGATGGACATGATGGTGAGAAAGGGCAGGGGAAATGCGTGGTGGTTAGTGGAAGTTGGAAACAGTGTTTTTGTTAAAAATACTAGGTTTCTATTGGCCAAAGGGGAATATGTGGGAGCCACATAGGTTGTAGTCAGTGGCTAATTAACTCCCACGTGGCAGTCTCAAAGATCAATAATAGTGGACCACTAGGCCCTTTCTTTTTTGATGAATGAGGCCCATTTATGTGTAACCTAATTCAAAAAATGAGCGGGCCCACTATATAAAAATTTTAAGCTCCGATTGCCAGTTTATTATATTGTTGTTACGCTCAGAGTCCATGTACCCAACTTTATTTACAAGTGAAATGATGCTTTTATTTTTTATTTTTTATATTTTAAAAAATAAAATTATTTATCACATAATATAATTTACGTTTATTATTATAGATGCTGGGAAATCTTGGGCCTGCCCAAAATTATTCAAACACTTTGATACTTTATTATAATAAAAGCTTTATTCAAAATAATGAAAAAAATCATTAATATTAAATATTGTTAAGTTTTAATAAAATAAAATGCATTATGATCAATAATTTAACATCTGATAAATATTTTTGTTTGAAGTATTTATATGTAATTTCAGTATATATATATTTATTTCTAACTCGTCATATATTCATTTTTTTTATATTCTTCAATGTATTTATTTATTACTTTTATTTTGGGCAACATTTTTCTAATTGCACATACATTTCCATCCAACAAGTCAAAATTATATTTTATAATATCAGAAAAAATATTTGTTTGATTTAGCAGTTAATACAGTAGCAATTAATAGCCAATTATAAGCATAAAACGGTCAACGATCATCTCAAAAAACATTTTAGTAGTTGAATTTTATGAAAAAATAGATTTGAAAAAAAGCTTATCAAATACCCATTAAAAATTTTTAATTTGTTACAACTATCATTACTCAATATCAAACGGAATAAAGTTTTAGCTAACTCCTAATTTATAAATGAATAAGTTGGATAATCTATATATTCTAAAATGCAATTTTTTTTTTTGGTATTAAAGATTTCGATGTACAGACTTTACCCAAAAAAAGGGGGGGAATTCGATGTAAAGATCAATAATTTGGCATTAAAGATATGGAATTCATTATCAACTTTTTTTTAATTCCTTTTTCTTTTTCTTTAAAAGATATTAGAAAGTAGAATAAATAAATATTAAAAAATGGAATAAACAACAATCTTTAATTTTCTATCAATGATTATGAAAAAAAAAATTGATTTTCTTTTGGTATCTATCATTATATGCATGCACCCGATACAAAGTTACAAACCCTAGGTTAACCTTGAGTCTTAATTTTGCAAATGCAGAATATTGCTGATACCATCTTGGCCCTAAACCTGCAAAAATTAGAATTGATGAAATATATCCCTGAATTATAGCGAGCCATTTGATTATGTTCTTAATCTTTTATTATATTTAATTGGATTTTAAACTATTATTTTTATTTAAATATATTATTAGATATTTTTAGATCAAATTATAACTGGATAAACGACAACGACACATACATCATTAATCAGTACATATTTTTTCTTATGTAGCTCTAAAATTTTGGTATAATAATGAAGGATTACTCTTTATTTTACTAATCAAAGTACAATTTTTTGAGTCTAAATATAATTAAACTATTTTTTTTTAAAAAAAATCCTCTATTCTAATGTGAGTAATGTGTGGTTGGGCATATTAGTGACGCAACTCAGCAATCTTATTTTATAAGGTTGTAGATAGAATTTAACGCATACTTGATTTCATTGAATTAACAGTATATAAATCAATGTATTAAGTGAGGTTATATGAATAGGGTTCAAAGAAAGGAGGTTATATGAACAAAAAATTAAAAGAATTTAATGTAATTTATTTTCCAAAAATACATATTATTAAAATAAATTCAGGTTTCAAAAAAATAAAAAAAGAATTCAAGCATAATATTAAATGGTAACAATAAAAATTAAAAAAAAAACATAAAAGGGTAACCAATTTAATACTGACATAAATAAAAGAATTGCTAAAAAATACATAAATGATCTTGTCTGAACGAAATCATATAAACTAAATAATACATTAATTAATTATTTATTTATATCATTTTACTTTAAATATTTATTGTGAGATTTGTTTTGTTTCATTCTAAATATTTATTTCAGAAATTATTCAATATTCATTATGTATTTTTTATTTCACTGTAATTTATTCGAAAATTATTTTTTTAACAATTTAAAAAACATTAAAATAAATTTTACTAAATATTTTATAAAATTGATAATAATTAATTTATTTTTTAACATATCTAAAGATTCTAAAATAGCCGATTGAAGTGAAACAAAAGAAGCACTCCTATTTTATTTGTTGCCACATCTGCAGTCTCTGTACTGCAAACACTGAGTGGTTCTCAGTTCTCACTTAGCCTAACTCAATTCAGACTATAAAGTATAGACTAATCTAATCAGGATTCAGGAATTGACACTCACACTTATTTAATTATTTTATTTAAATCTATAAATAATATAATAAATTAAATTTATCTAAAAATTTGTTATTTATTGAACATAAATAAAATTGATTATCCTAGTGAACTCCTATAAATTATTTTTATTTTATTTTATCTAATTTGTGTAATTTCAAGGGATATACGGCGAGCAATCACAACCTTATATCTGTATATTGCTGCACTGTTGCACAGCCACATCAAGCTCCCTGAAGAACAAAAAACCACCACCAATTAAACAATTGCATTCTTCAAGTGGGTTATATATATTTTTTTTTCTTTTGATTCTCCAAAACTCATCTTGCTTTTCTTTGTGGGTGATCTTTGATTGCTCCAACTATGGCTTCCAAAATGCTCAATGGAGCTGAAAATCTTACTCTCCTCAGAGGCATAACTCCAAAAGGATTAGGGTTTTTGCGGTCGGAATTTAATGGGAAACATTTTCCCAAAGTGGGTTTAATCTCTACTACCACAATCTCCAAGAAGAGAATGATAACACCCAAGTGCAGTTTATCAGCCTCTAGGCCAGCTTCTCAGCCCAGGTTCATCCAGCACAAGAAAGAGGCATTTTGGTTCTACAGATTTCTTTCGATTGTATATGACCATGTGATAAACCCTGGTCACTGGACGGAGGATATGAGAGATGATGCACTAGAGCCTGCTGATCTTAGTGACAGGAATATGTTAGTGGTAGATGTCGGTGGGGGCACTGGTTTCACTACTTTGGGTATAGTTAAGCATGTGGATGCCAAAAATGTTACTATTCTTGATCAATCACCTCATCAACTTGCAAAGGCCAAGCAGAAGGAACCCTTGAAGGAGTGTAAGTTTATTGAAGGTGATGCAGAGGATCTGCCATTCCCAACTGATTATGCAGACAGATATGTGTCTGCTGGGAGGTATCTTTTTTTTTTCACGTAGCTTTTTTATTTGCACTTGAATTCTTATTCTTGTTATTTGATGCTTCATTTTCATTGTATTGATTTGTCCTTTGGTATGCTTTGTTGGCTGGGTTATAGTCATGCAGGCATTTTGATTGATCAGAAATGTAAAATTTTTAATTAGATTGAGCTATAAGTAGTATTATTACTTTTTTAAAGCACTACATGAAGCAATTCTTTAAGTCAAAAGTTTTCTTCCTTCATGTCGGTGTATGAGTTTCAGTAATTTCATATCAACTTTCCGAAAGGAGAGTCCAAATTATGATATGCATTTATGCAATTTTACCTTGTATATTTAGGGGTGTGTGTGTGTGTGAATTATGTGACACGGATGTAATGAAGCGTCATGGCGAGAAGCTCATACAAGTTTTCATAGATGGACTTTTGGCTTCATTTGCGGTTTTCATGAATAGGACTATGGTAGATTGAATGTTATGTTTGTATTAAAATTCTAATAACGTCCTCAAAAGATGAACTTACACAATGTGTCTTCTCAGTATTGAGTACTGGCCTGACCCACAACGTGGCATCAAGGAAGCATACAGGGTATTGAAACTAGGAGGAAAAGCCTGCATAATTGGTCCTGTCTACCCAACATTTTGGTTGTCTCGCTTCTTTGCAGATGTATGGATGCTCTTCCCAAAGGAGGAAGAGTACATTGAATGGTTCCAAAAAGCTGGGTTCAAGGATGTTCAACTGAAGCGGATTGGTCCAAAATGGTATCGTGGTGTTCGCAGGCATGGGCTGATCATGGGATGTTCTGTAACTGGTGTTAAACCTGCATCTGGAGATTCTCCTTTACAGGTAAATATTCATGACTCACTCATTGCCTAGTGATTAAAACTGCAGTTTGTTTTTAATGTTACATTTTGCTTTGAAGGTATTATGGTTCTGTTTTATGGACCAGCTTGCCTTCACTTTCTCTATGTGTATGCATTTGTTCGACAGTGTTGCATGTCTCTATGTGTGTGAGTGGATAATGTGGAGGTGTAATGAGAATAGATGGATGCTGGTATGTGCTGTATGTGGAAGCCCCTTTTTGTCAGTTTTGCTTAAGATTCTAGATGTCTGTCTGTGGAAAGCAATTGTCAATGTTCTGTCGATGCTTTCACTGGTTTATTGTGATATATTGAAGATGCAAAATAGCAAAAACTGTAACATCCTTTAATTTGGTTATCTACTTCTCTGTTTTACGGATATTGCTGTCCAGAATTCAGTAATTGCAGCATATGGGAATTAGGTATAGTAATTGCAATATGTCCTTGGTGACAAATTCAGTGTATATGTCACGATAATAATGGAAACATGAAGGGAAATGGAAAACTTGGATATTGAGAGCTGGTAATTGTAGCACCAGTTAAAAAATGTACTTCTTCAATAAAATAATGATTATGATCACTAAGAAGATCACTCCAAGAAATTTGATATCTGAAAAACAAATTTGTATAGTGTTTGTAGGATTCAAGCTACTTACATGGTAAAATTTTTATGCTGTCTTCTCTCATGGATTTTGTTTATAGTCTTTGGCATGTGGAAACTTGATTTGTCTTTGTCAAGAGGAACTTAGTTGTGGATGATGAATTCCTGCCACTGGGATTCAGTTTTCTGCTGATTCTGGCTCGAGGGGCTGTACTTGCATTTGCATCTTGAATATGGTTAATTGACAAAAAGTCTCTGTCTAAGATTTGGCCTGATACATATTTATGTTTGTCAGTTACAAATTCACTGCATTGATTCTATATTTTATGAAAGTTGACGCTTTAATAATTCTGTAGACCAATGACATGCTTTTGGCAAAAATGACCTATTTATAATATTCAAGTAGGGAATTAAAAATGTGCAGTAGCGAAAATCTCAGGGATTTAATTATTTTCCACTCTCCTGTTGGAATAAGTTGAATATTAAGTAGGAGAAAAGAAGGTTCCTAAACATGCACAAAGTTTCAGAGGTTTGGATAACTAAACAGAAATGGAGGATCTGATTATTCAGATTCCTTAGAGAAAGAATTTAGTCAAATTCAGTGGGCATGGAATGCATACATAGCCTCTAATCCGCTTTTCCATGAGCGAACAAAGTAGCCTTACCTTATTATTAGAGAAGGGCATTTTGTTCGTGAAATAGCCATGAAAGAAATTTCGACTCCATATGTGAAGTCTGAAGACCATTTGGGTTGTGTATGTCCATTATGATTTACGTCAACCATCGTACTGGTAACTTCATTTCAGCTAGGCTTCGGGCTAATTTCCTGAAGAGCTAAATGTAGAAAGCATTTTGAATTATTCCACAGATTGGGGTGATGCTAGAACTCAAGGTTTCTTAAGTGGGGTGGAACCGTGGAACTTCATCTGTCTACTTCCTGAATGAGCTATTGTTATTTTAATTGGAAATTATTACTTCTCCATTACTGCAACTGTCAATGTCTTTTGATGTCTTCAAATTTTCAAGTAATTCTTCTCTGTTTTTACAGCTTGGTCCGAAGGAAGAGGACGTATCAAAGCCTGTGAACCCATTTGTGTTCCTTCTACGTTTTATTTTGGGTGCAATGGCAGCAACGTATTATGTATTGGTCCCTATCTACATGTGGCTCAAGGATCAAATTGTACCCAAAGCTAGACCCATCTAAGACGATAATTTAGAGTTGGTTGCAAACTTTCACAATTTGTGGACGCTTTTCTTTTGTTTCATTAGACGGTTTCCAACGGTTTCTACCCGTGGCCAGTTTAGTTTGTTGAGCAAACTCAAATCAGACGAGTAATGTAGACAAGCTTTTAGATGCCACCTCCTCTTCTGTGTCTAATAAAAAAAAATATTGTATTGTTAAATTCTCTGGAATTGCCTCTAAATTCCTTCTTTTATATTCTGCTGCGCGTATCATGATGAACAGAAATATAAAAAGAAAGGTTTTTGCATTTTACTGGAGGTCTCTCTCTCTCTCTCTCGAAGGCGTGCGAAATCGAACCAGAATTAAAAATTAAATCAAATTGATTATAATTTGATTTCATCAGTTTTATTTTCTCGAGAAAGTTGATTATAAAATTTTAGTTGGATTCCATCGGTGACTAACTCTTTTGCTATTTTATCAAATCAAATAAAATTGAAATGTTATTTTTTCAATTTGATTTGGCTATTTTCTTTTTAATAATTTTACTCTTGCTTCATTTAATTTGAGCCGAATTTTCACCCTATCCAAAATTCCAAATGGACGGACTTGTTGTCACAAATATTAGGTAAATTATTATTGGTTGCGTTCTATATTATTCTAAAAATTCTTGAAATAGCCATTAGGACGAGTAGATGCAGACACTAAGAATACCTCCTAGAGGACTTTTCTTTAATATATATATATATATATATATAAAGTCAAAACCGAAGGTTTAAAGGTTATTTGAGCAAATACGATGTTGTACTTGTAGCTTTATTCATCTGTCACATAAAAACAGGTCAGCTAAACTAGAAAGGCAGTGCCACCCGCACCAGCCTTCATCAAGATCTAGATGGCACTGAGACTGCCCTGTAAGTATGGTCAGCAAACACGTGCCAGAAAGAGGGAAATTCCATCACCAAAAGTAATACAAGTATCACTCAATAGGTAAATGTATAAAGAAAATTGGCACACCAACCACCTAGCTATTCAACTTACACCAAAATGTAATTCAAAATCAATTCAGATGGAAAAAAAGGAGACTGCAAACAAATACGTGCCAGTTCCACACGAAGGAAGTCTGTGTACTCTCCATGATCTGAAGGACTGAGAGCTACTTTGTTCCAGAATCAGGACTGGCATCGCCGTAGGAAACCAAACCCCTCTGTCCAGAAGGTGAGCTTGATCTAGACTGGCTAGCTGTCCTGCCACGGTGTTTTGGTGGTATAGCATCAATCGATCTAGATAGAGAGGATCTACTGCTCCTAGACCGAGAACTGGACCTGGACCTCAATCTTTCTTTGTTCAGAGACTTCAGATCCTCACTTATGGCAGGTCGCTTATCTCTAGGACTAGGACTGCGAATTGGACTTTGGCTAGGGTGTTGATCCCTATAACGGCCACGATACCCACCTGGACTGCGAGAAATGCTTCTACTCCGGCTTCTTTGGTTACTATATCTATAAAAAGTGAAATGTAGAATCACATGTCATGAACGATGGCATTTTAAATATTGAGCTCAGAATCCTAAAGAAAACAAGATAATATTAAAATGAAAACATATAAGAAAAGGCATTTTGTACTTGGCTAATTGAATGTGAATGCAATACAACATATTGATAAGCATTCTCAGCCAAATAGCATGCGTGCATATTGGTCAGCTCACCCCGTGGAATGCACATGATTCAATTGCTCAGCCATGGAAAATATCAGGAAAGAAAGTGGTGTACATAAGTAGATGCCTAGGTCATTTGCAACCTAAAACAGGAAATGTTTCCTGTTTTTGGGTTACTCTAAAGTCTCAACCCGAGGCAGAGGATCCCTTGTCTTCTCTCATTTTCAGCATGACAATCGGGAAAATATAAACCTTTCTAGCTTTTATCGGCTGGCCGCTTGATTGACCAAACATTATAACAATTTCTAGCACGTAAAACCCCAAAATGGTAATTCCCAATTTGAATTTAACGCTTCCCTTGCACAATTTCAACCTCTACTGCTCAAATTAACAGAAATGACATTAGGCCAGTAGCCCCTTCAGAATTACAAGTTTATTAACAAATTTGTTATGTGTGGGCTAAATTAAGGCCCAATTAGATAGCAAATCAAAAAATTATGGTTTGATTACATATATGGCCAAATCTCAAAAGGAAGCCATGTTACAAGCTGATCTACAGCAAGCTTGTTAAATTCAAAATAGTTCTTCCATACAAATAAAAGTCCGGAGCCAATTATATTAAAGATTTGGATTGCAATTATAATAAGATTTTTATTGTCAACAGCCACTGGTAAAAAAAAAGAGAAAAAAGGAATAAGCAGAAAAAGAAGGTTTCTTAGTGCTTTTTTCTCTTGCATCTATCTTGAAGATGTAATTTTTCCCCAATGTATCAAGCTTAAGTTGAATAAATCCTGGCTTTTGATTTTATGTGAAATATGTAATTGCTTCTTATACTTTTACCAGTTGATCCTTAGATTAAGCCTGTTTATTTTCCCAGTCTATATGAAGATATGTTATCAACAACCAAGTATACTGCTAAATTGGAAGTAGAACCTAATAACAACCTGGAAAAAAGAGTACTTCAAATATTTAATAACATGTGGCCCCTAGAATTAAGAATTTCTAATGCTATGTGCCTGAGTAGGTTATGGCCAATGTTCATAATTAAGAGAGAGGACTCGAAGTTCAATGATGAATCTATGAATAAAGAAACAATGACAGAGAGATTCCTTTAGACACCAGTAAAAAAAAAAAAAAGCTATCCAACAATGGAGAGAGATAGATAGATAGAGAGAGAGAGAGAGAGAGGACCTGGAGGGGCTCCTGCCTCTTTGTGGGCTTCTGTAACGTCTTTGTGGTGACCGCTCAGAGTAATTTCTATAGCTTGAATACCTTCAACAAGAAAAAAAACGCAATGAGTTCAGGGAACATATTTATATTTAAAGACATGGCAATGGGATTACCTATCACGGTTTCGTTCATTAACATTTCTTCCACCATAACGGTGGGACCTCCAATTCGATCTCTCTGGAGAAGGGGTGCGGTATCGGCGTGCAAAGGAATAACGTTCAGTGAAGCCACGTCCTTTTCTAACACGCTTGGGAATGCCATTTGGAGACGGGCTATGAGATACCCGTTGCCCATGGTTAGAGTTGGGAGGTTCAGGAGATTTGTGGGCAAGATTATCCAGTGGGCTCCTTGAAGACCTTCCCTGGCTAACCTCGCCAGACTTCCTAGCATGGCTTCCGCCATCACATGTGAATCTCGGACTTGCAGGAAACTTTTCAGGACTCAAGCTTCGACTGCTCCTGCAGCCTTTGCTTGGTCTTCTTTTGGGGCTTGGTGTCACACTCCTATGGTTTAGTCAAGCATCCAATTACATGAGTCATTGAATGACAGGAGAAAATGTATAAGCTACCAAAAAGTAAAGCACAAAAATATAAAATCAAAAACCTTGATTTGTCAGAGTAGCTGGACTTAGAACCGCGATTAGCAGTTGCTTCCAATTTAGAATCTAGACCAACCCCATTGTTAACACGCTCATCATTCTTGGGAGACATTTCACCTTCTTCATTTGACGAGTCTGATGCAGTCCTCTTTGGCTGATGATACCCTTCTGTGACAGCCTCTTTGCCCAAGGATTTTCTCCTATTATCTGTAACATTGCAAGCAAAAATGGTTGATACACACATTTGCAGTCCCAGTGTCCTAGTCACATGTAAAGGGTATTATTATAATCAGAAAAGATAAGAACAGCTTACTGAGATTCTTTATCAATTTCTTTTCATCAATAGTTGAGTTATTGATTTTTCGAGCAGAATTCCGATGATCAACTTCTTTGTCATCAGATTCAGAACTAGTAGCTTTAGTACTGTCAGTATCACTGGTGCTTTCAGAGCTCCTAAAAGCAAAACCAACATAATTAAACAAGGGCAATAACAAGTATGCCAGCCTGCACAGCCTTAACAGAAGAAAAAATTGGAGATGTTTCACTAAAATAAACTAGACCATTTTGACTTGCGCCTAGATCGCTTATCATGCCGGATCCTCTTCCTCTTTCTTCGCCCATCCCTCTGTTTCCTCCCACGTTGGCGTTTATCTCTTTTAACCGACCTCCTCTTCCTATGCCTTCCATCACTGGATGAATCTGAACCAGAGTCAGATGAATCTGATTCTGAATATGAAGAAGTATCAGAATCTGAAGAAGAAGAATCTGAATCATAGTCAGAGTCAGAGCTGTGTGAATCAGATGAAGAGTATCTCCTCTTTCTTTTCTTTCTTCTATCCTTCAGGGATTTCTTCTGTCTTCCCCTAATTTTTCCATCAGAGCTATCATCAGAAGGAGGTAACTTCCTCGATTTCTTCTTCTTTCCTGGAATACGATATCGTACATTTACTGAGAAGTATCCCAACATGCTCAAGGAAAAAAAGAACAGCAGTAAAACAACGAACTACTTGCATCACTAAACCCCACCATTACCTTCATCTTTTCCAACAGCATCCTGTAGTTTATTTTCAGAAGTCTCACCACAATCTTCAATTTTTACAGCGTGGATTGGTTTGCCATCAGCTGTTCCCACTTGTTCAATTTTTTTCACAACATCCATCCCCTTTATGACCTTTCCAAAAATGACATGTTTCCTGCCATGCTTAAAAAAAATGAGAACCTGGAAAACTGATAATATCTTGTCTTATAATTTATCTAAAAAAAATCCAGATGAAGAACAGCAACATTTAGGAGAGAGTAAGGTCGGTCCTACAAAGCAAATAACAAATATGGGCTCAGAAGGGAAAGATCATATACCCATCAAGATGGGGTTGACGCCTAAAAGTTATGAAAAATTGGGAACCGTTTGTGTTTGGTCCACTATTTGCCATAGAGAGAAAACCTGGTCCATCATGCTTCAATATAAAATTCTCATCTGCAAACAGGAATATGAACTCTTACAACTAATAAAGGGACTAATCATCATACAAGTACATATCTGCCTGTAATCATTAGATATACCTGCAAACTTGCCTCCATATATACTTTCCCCACCAGTGCCTGCAAACCAATTTAAGGTTGATCCTTACATGTCTGGGCATGAGTATATAAGTCACATAGAGCAATTGCATTCATTAGTAGACTTGAAGATATATCAAATCAGAGAGTATACCATTTCCCTTTGAAAAGTCACCACCCTGTCAGGACAAGGAAAAGAATGAATAATTTGTTATCAATGAGAAATACACTTTTACGAAAAAACAAGTAACTTGTCCTCTGATGCATAGACACCACAAGAACGTAAAAATCATTACCAACATACTTCACAGAAGATACTTTATGCTCAACAACATTCATTTTAATGTTTTTTTTTATAACACTATGATCTTCTAGGAGGAAAAAGATCACACCAAGGCATGGGTCTGTCAAGGATTATCGTTGCATCTGCTCTGTAATAGCACCCATTTAGATACTTAACTCACATGCCTTCACCTATGACAGAAAAAACTTCTTTTGAGGTGATTTTAGAAGCCTTATCAAAAGCAAAAGGCAGCTCCAAACACAATGCCAAATGGGCACCTAGATGTGTAGAATTATTTTTCTCAAAGGAAACCACGCTACAGCTTATGAGACCAGTTTCTCCACATAATCAAACCACCAGAAAACTATAATATATCCGTGTTTCCCCATAAGATGGTATTCCATCTACTAGCACTAGGTAACAAAACAGTTGTAGTTAACAGTCACTTAAAAATATGCCAGCAACAAGAAATCAATTGAACATTTGATCCCAACTACCAACAAATCATAAGTTAGAAAAAAAAAACACATATAGGTCAAAACTTGAGTTTCTATACTGGTACTTAACATATAGAAGAAAAATATAAAGTTAACTAGTATGCAGAATGTCAATTATCATAAGCCCCTCAAAAATGATTTCCTGATGACAATGGATTCTTAGAGTATCCAAGTGAGATCAAGTTTTCTAGACAGCCACCTCCTCAGCACCATAATTTACAAGTAACACATATAGAGAAGAAAACATGAAAATAGCCACTTGAAAGTGAGACCAGCTTTTTTAAACAGTCTCCCAGGTGGATGTGTCTTGAAAATCAATGTTGGAATTTGGAAGACAGGCAAAACACTAGCGGCATTAATCTTCAATTAAAACCCAGAAACAAAAGCGTTATTGCTATCTAGTGGTGACACTGTTCACAATGGAAAGAAACAACATACTTGGGCCATGAATCCTTTGATAACTCGATGGAAAAAAGATCCTTTGAAGTGAAGAGGTTTCCCAGTTGTTTTTCCAAGGCCCTTCTCACCTACAATGGACCATAGCACAATACTCAAAATCCAACTTATGTAGAAAATAGGCAACTAATTTTCATGCCATCAAAAATAAAGAACAATATCCAAGTTAACATTATAATTTGGCTTGTGATAATCACAGGTTTAATACATTTTGTGGTGGCAGCGTTAATTTGAGAGATAGATGTCTACAATCAGACAAGGTTGACAAGTCAAAGATAAACACAAATGCAAATGATTAGATAATCATCTTCTTAACCATAACTTTGTAGTTAATGAAACACACGTCTACCATGCTAGGTACCTTATTCAAATTGTCAAAGCATACTTGATAAATTTGAAGCCATTGCAGCTTCCACTTCATCCCAACAACACTAATCTCAGATTATTTCCACACTGTCCAATTTTCTAGTTCGCAGGATAATGTATGCAATAACATTTGTGTGCAATTACTACTTTCATTCATTTTTGCCATGCCTATATACAACTTTAAAAGAAAGCTAAATATTTCATAGGCCTGAATAACTCTTTTAAACTTTAGAATTCTGAGCATTTATAGAGCTGCTATCAATTAGGTCATTTCAGGCCATTACTGATGTTTCTTAGATGCAAACTGTTATCTAGTTAAGTGAGTAATCCTTAATGAATGATCAATGAATACCCTCACCATGCTTGTATTATGTATTATGGCCATGTCATATCAGGTGCGAATCCAGGTGCCATTAATTGCATTTCATATCCATCATGAAATAAAGGATATGAGCAGATCAATTACAACCACAAGGCAGAAGAACAGTAAGAATACCAAAATGTACTTCCATGAATCAAATCTAAGTCTTCTTTTCTCTCTCAACATGAATTTTCATAACAAACCTGAGCAGCTCCTTTTAAACAACGAAAAAGTGCTATTTCTCAACAAAATATACAGGACATACTAGAATTTGCAATAACTATTTGTGTAAACACTTAAACCTATACTAAAGAAACATGCAATATATAAAGATATAAGCAACTGTACAAGCTATTGTATCTATACCTAACAAGATCAATTTATATGTTAGCCCAAGGTTTCCAAATGCAAAACAAACTTCTTCAAATATATTAGTTTTTAATAAGAGATGTGCACAAATCAATATCTTAGTAGTGTCCATTCACTGACGCGTACAAACTTTGATTTGCAGATTCTCATCATGTCACGAGTAGTTGGATGAGTTACTAGACCCCTTTAAAGAATAATAAACCTGATATAAGATATAACCCATGTAAAGCACGAAGATTAAAATTAAAAAAAAAATGATGGGAATGCCAGATATTGGAAGTAAATGACAGCCGGCCAATATGAATCGTCTTAGTTTCATTAATACATTCAATAGATGATACATATTTGTAGTTAATTTGAGCGATGGATTTAAACATGCCTGTACAGAGTGCCCGGAAATTCTCTGCAGTCTTAGGAACAATATCTGCAAAAAGCTGCCCATTAAAAGAAACAAGTTTATTTGTATCTCAATAGCAATGCACAAACTTCAACCTCTTTCCAATCCAAAGAAAAACAGAAAGCACAAGTACAATATAAAGGTTTCTGGGTCTAAGAATTTAGCATTACCTCAATCTCAATTCTTTCAACAGAATCTCCATCAATTGATACATCAAAAAATATAAAAGGGTTATTTTTCTTGCTCATCTCTTGTATCACTGAAACAAAGCTCAATGTTAGCATATCTATCATCAAGTTACTAAACAAATACATGCAAAATCTGCATAGCAGATATTTTAAAATTTTCATTCATGATAAATTCTTGATTCCAACAATTACTTGAGCAGAAAGTTCAAGCATATATGAGGCAGTAATTGCAAGTAGCACTTAAATATGAAACAAAGGAAACTGAAATCTCTAGCTGGCCTAAGAACAAACTTGATGTATTATAAAGTTGACACCAGCATGCACACATTATTCATAACTTCTTTTGTCGAATTTCACTCCAAAAGCTTGAGAGCACATGAATATGAACATTATGAACATTTACCTAATGTACATTTCAGTAAAATAAAACAAATAAAAGTAGAAATAATTTTTATTCCTTTCCTTTGAAATCCTATGATTAAGCTTATCCTCAATTTTCCATTTTCATGTGATTCACGAGAACCTTGCCTCAGAAATGTAACATACTAACACCCCAACTGCCACAGGATAAAGAAAAGTTCATCGTGCAGCTAAATTCGTTCAGTTCTTGCAACAGTCTGACTAGAGTATTTTAATATAACTGACAAAACCCTAAA
The DNA here is from genome assembly GCA_023653625.1 of Triadica sebifera. Taxonomy (NCBI): domain Eukaryota; kingdom Viridiplantae; phylum Streptophyta; class Magnoliopsida; order Malpighiales; family Euphorbiaceae; genus Triadica; species Triadica sebifera. Next base: position 27,191,807 of record CM042900.1, read on the forward strand.
CCCTAAATATTATTCCAAGCTTTTAAGGCACTAATCTATGACAGTAGCTTCTTGCACTTCAATTTCACTAAATTTTCATCCACGGGAAACTAAAAATGGCTCGGATTTGAAAATAACAAGCAACAGATTCCTAATTTTAATATCTGATGCCAAGATTGAAGAGAATATTATAGTTAATGGGGATAAAATTTGACTCAACCTTAGTATTGCTGAACTCGGGATTACCAATTGAGATTCAAGCGGCGGCGATAATCGTCAGTGCAGAAGTGAAAGAGATGTAGTTATGTTGGCGAGAGATTTAGCTGCTAAGTTTCTAAGCTCTCGAGGATGGAATCGCTCGGAGGACTTGATGCAATTTGAAGTGAAGTTGTATGATTGATATATTCTCTGCACGACACGTGCCCAGTTATAAACTATCATTCGGTATCATGGCTGCACATGAACTCACCTCATTGAATTCTCGTGGCCTAAATCTCATCTTTCCAGTCTCTCCACTCAAATTCATCTCATTCTCTTGCCAAATTTACAGAATAGACCATAAGAGTAGTTAAATTTTTTTTAATTAATTAATAGCAAAATTATGAAATAATTCATAAAATCATTATAAAAAATCATTATTAATAAATATAATAGCTAATAGATTTTAATTAATTATTTATTTTTAACTATTAGTTGAAAATTTAGTCCCTCAAAATTCATTCACTTCAATTTTGGAGAATTGGAATTTCCCTTTTTTTAGCATAAGAAATTTAGAAATGTCAATTGGACTGCAGTGTCTTGTTTCGACTATGTTCTGAACATAGCAAATTTTGTTATAATTTTTATGTTTCTTTCCTATTCTGAATTTTTTTGTCACGGTACTGCCTCAAAATATATATATATATATATATATATATATATAATTAATATTTTTAAAAATAATAAAATAAAAATATAACACTTATTTTAAAGTAGAAAATATTTTTTTTATTTAAATAATTATATAATTAACTAATTAATTAAAATAAAAAATAAATATCTTGATTGGAGATTTCAGTTCCCGTGTAGTGCGATAATAGAAATTCATACTTTTTTCCCAACGGATAATGAGACAGGATCGGAAAATGGAAAGAAATTTCGGGAACAATAATGAAAAACTACGTCTTAAATCCGTTTCGTTGTCATTCCTAAATGAATTTCTAAATTTGTTATTTGTGAGACTTATTTTGGATATATTTGTAAATTTATTAATTATATTGTTAAATAGTAATAATTCTATCTCTTAAAAAAAATAATGTTTTTTATGCGGATGCTTTTTTTGTTAATAGAATTTTAGTTTATGTCGTGATGGGTGTAAAATGATATAATAATTTTTTTTTTTTGATTTTGACTTGGTATCCCACCCCTAATTGCCCTCAAAAAATTTAGATAGATCTGGTGCATCATTTTGAAAATGTCCACTTGAATGTTCTTGTTAATGAGACGTATAGATTCGAGATGGATAATTATATTCTTTTACATCATTCAGCGGGTCTTTCTCCTTGGCTTATGCATTATTTTTGTCTAAGTAGCTCACTTTTTGTAAAAAAAAAAAAAAAAGGTTGCATGTAAATTAAATGGCATAATTTTCATACCATTTAACACTTCAATTCTTTAAATACTATTAGCTGCTAACAGAAACAGATACAAAATGATTAATTAATTACGAGAAAAGTAAAATTTACAGCAAAATCAAATCTTCTGAATTTCCAACTCTCAAATACCTAAAATTTAAATATATAAAACAAGCAGGAATGTGTATATATAATTAAACTCATTCTGAAAGTCAAATATTCAAATATATAGATTAGCACTTTACTTTATTATAAAATTTTAAAAATATTTAGACAAACTAATAAAGTCATGGTTTAGTTGACTTTCAATATTTATTTATTTATTTATTTATTTAATAAGATACCATATTGAAATTTAATTCTTTCAAATTTTCATTTATTAATTTGATTAAGGAACAATTAAGGAACCACTTCCTTCAAAAAAAAAAAAAAAAGGACCCACTTCTAGAAATTTCCCATCTTTGAATGGATTTTTTTTTTTCTTTCTGGCTTAAGCGCGTGAGCCGTTAGACTCCTTCAACTGTTCATATTATAATAAATAAAGGATTCCTTTAGCCCTTCTTCTTATATGAGAACTGAGAACTGAGAAGCCAGAAGCCTTCGAGAACCTTTGTGTTTGAGCTCTCAACCCTTAACTGTATACACAGTTTCCTTTTCATCTTCTCTTCAAATATATTAATTCTTTCTTCTACAAAAAAATGGCAGAAGCACTTTCAGAAAATCAAATTGCTGAATTCCGTGAGGCTTTCTCCTTGATTGATAAAGATTCTGATGGGTTCATTACAATGGAAGAATTAGCGACAATTCTGCGATCATTGGATGGACATCCTACTAAGGAAGAAGTTATAGACATGATGAGCGAAGTTGATATCGATGGGAATGGGACTATTGATTTTCAACAGTTCTTGAATCTTATGGGACGAAAATTGAAGGTTCGAATTTCGTAATTTCTTCTTCTATATAATGGTGAATGAACAAAAAATAAATAAATGGCTAGTCTGCAATTTCCATGTTTGACATTTTAGGGTCATGCAGAAAAATTTATAAAATTTAATCTGATTGAACTCCCTTTTTATCTTTTTTGGAAGATAGTATTGATATAGATGTGATTCTGTTCTTGTAGGAAAATGTTGTAGAAGAGGTAAAAGAAGCTTTCAAGGTATTTGACAGAAACCAGGACGGATTCATATCAGCCAATGAGGTAAACCGTTTGCTCTTTTTTTTTTTTTTTTTTTTATCTAAGCAATCTGAAAATTCAAATTCGAATTTGAGATCTCACCGTTTTTGTTATCAGACCAATATTATTAAGTTAAAATTTATGGAGTGATTTATTATTGGTTTAGTTTGGAAATAAAGTCTTGAACCGGTTGCCGAGTATCATCTAGTTGGAAAATCACTAAATAAATAACAATGTAACTAATCAAATTCTTTTGGACTTGCAGCTAAGGCAAGTGATGATAAATTTGGGAGAGAGAAAGATATTTGTTATGTTGCCGAGTATCATCTAGTTGGAAAAGCACCGCATTTTTCACATATTTATACACTTTAATCTACAATGAGAGACATAAATTGAAAAATGCACATATTTCTCTCTTCCCATAACAAATAGACATCAACACAAAAAATAATTTTTCTAACTTTATAAATTCAATTTCTACTCTTTATCCGCCTAACTAAATCAACTAACTTCTTTAATCCATCTATACACAACAATATTTAAAATAAATAAAAAATAAAAAATCTTCTTTAGACAAAAAAGTGATGTAATTTTTTTCTTTCTATTTTATTTTAAAATTCTTTTATCTTATTTTTTTTAAAAAAAATTTGAGGTGATTGTGATGAAATGATAAAATATTTACTCTTTTTTATTTTAGTAAAAATTTGCTTATCAAATTGCAAATAACTTTAATAAAATTGAGAGGATTTAATAATTGCTCTCTCAATCTCATTATTCGAAAGAATTTATGTTCGCATAAAAAAAATATTATATTATATTATATCGTGCTAATAACTATTCATGTAAATACACTTAAAAATTTATTTTAAATGTAAATGACATCATTTATAAACCCAAAAAAAAAAAAGATATCCTTTTCTTCTCCATATATCAAAACTAAACAAAATCCACCTAAAGTTTTCAACAGGCATGTGAAAATCCTTAAAAACAGTAAAAATTTACTAGGAACAATAATGATTAAATTTTTGAACAAATTAATAAGCAAATTGAATAATAATTTTATTTCTTTATTTTTGATACATTGATTTTGAAAGTTAATTTCACTCCGTAATTAATGTTTTATTGTTTTTATTTTTTTTCGTCAATTCATAATTAAATTGACATATATAATTAAAAAAAAATCTTCAAACTAATCAAAATAACTACTTACTGATTAAGGATATTAGAAGAGGAAATTAATCTCTCTCTCTTGAATTTCGATTGAAATTTAATTTATAATATTACTAATTTAGCTCATTAATGTTCAAAACAAATATATTATTTTTCAACTTTAGGTTGTTTGTTAATTTCTTAAACCACCTTGAACTAACTCACTAGGTCAATAATTGGTAAGCAAGAAAATAGTTGTAATAAAATTAATTTCAATACACATGGATTTTTGAGTTGAATATAAAAAAAAAAAATTGATGTAATCAATTTAATCTTTCACTGAATTTGTAACCGCATTTGATTTGTTTACTTAATAAACAAGTAATTCCTAATAATCAGCAAAGTTAAAGTTAAATTCTACTGTGGCTTTAGATTATTTCCATCTCCACATATAATTTTTTTTACCTAAATTTTATTCACATGATCAATTAAGGTAATAGTAATAATAAAAAAACTCTTATATAAAATATTTTGTTTGCATGATAATATGTTATTAACTTTTATCCAAGAATTCATTTGGTTGAAGATTATAAAATCTTTCAAACAATTTAAGTTGAAATCTAACTATCCATTTCTCAGCATATATTTGATAAAAAAAAAAAAATTATCATAATGGGTTACACAATATTCAATTGGCAGTAAATATAAGTCCACAACAAACCTAAGAGTCTAAGACGCAAATCTTTTTTTCTTTCATTAATTTTCTCCGTCAACAAAAGCATTAATTTCTCCATTTTTGACTTTGACAATTATGTCATCCTGATATTTTGAATGGGAATTTTTATTGACTTTTTTAAATCTGACTACAGAAAATAATTCAAAGGAAAAAACCCAAAATGAATAATGGAAAAAAGGTGGTGAGAAAATGAAAAGCTGCCAAGCTGGCTTGCCCACTGCACTTTTTATTTTTTGGGTTAAATGGCCACTGCACTCTTTACTCACCTGTAATAAGTAATTTTATGGTCAAAGGCAAATGGGAAAAGAATTCAGCCAAAGTAGCCACTTATCGTAAGTATTTTCAGTGTGGAAAGCCAATGATTCATTGACACCTCTTTTGGTTGTCGAGTCTCTTGCTTTTTTTCCCTTAATCGATATAAGATCGATACAATTATATTCTTTTGTTGCAAAAAGTTGGATCGAGTTGAAATTGAAACCTCATAAACCAAACCAATATCATAAGTTAAAATTTATTAATTAATTGGTATAAGTATTGATATAATTCAGAATGCAAAATTTTATTAAGTGATAAGTATAGTTTTCTATAGCAACAAGATTTAATTATATGGTTCGTCATCCAGTTTTATTTTACTAATAAAAAAGGGAAATTTTGTATCTTTCATTCGTGAAAAGGATAAATAATTTGATATGAATGGATGTTATATACACTATCAAATTGAAAAGGAAAAACAAAAAGAATAAATCTTTGGGTGGTAATTAAAGAAAATTTGTGAAAAGCTAATTTTATTGCCCAATATCTTAATAGCATAGGAAAGCTTTCGGATTTGCCCAAGGTATTTGCAATTAAATTATAGATAGATACGGGATGATATAAAATTTATCTTAGGTCGGAGCAAGCTTAATTTAAGAAATATTAAATTAAAAAAATATATAAAAAATTAATATCTTCAAGTATTTATATATATTTTAGTATAAAAAAATTTTACGTTACTAATGACATAATAATATAGATTTTAAATTATTACAATTGTTTTTACGAGTATTTATGTTTTGATATATTTATACAAATCTGACAAAATATATATATATATATATATATATATATATATATATATATATATATATATAAAGAAATTTTTTAAGGAGTAATAAGGATTAATTTAACCCCAGATCCGTCCTGGATAGATAGATCTTTGAACAAAATAGCTTTGTAGCTTTCTTATTTTCTGTAATGATAGCACATTAATAGGCTCGATGATCTATAAACATAACTTAAATTCATGTTCTGGAATTAATTAGAACTAGGCAAAGAAGCAGAAGAGTTGATGAACTCAATGCAATCTTGTATGGCTGCAGTTGTGTCAGTATCAGTGGGAGCAATGAATGGCCTTGGTCTGCCTGATGAAGAAACTCCAGGTGAAGCTCTCCTCCACAAACATAGAGCTTTTGCCATCTTATTCCGAAGGCGTTTCAAAAAGTTCAAGGCTGAAAGTTTCGATCTTTCCGGTAATCTGAATCCACAGCATCCGGCAACTCTTTTACCGATGCATTTTCGATTCTGGGTAATGGTTTTCTTGCTCATACCTCTTCTATTTTTCCCTTCACCATTTGCTGTTGACATCACTATAACCTGTCCATTTGATTGAGTCTCTGCAAATATCAAAGATTCTGATATGGAAAATGTAATTAGTCCTCATTTCAATATAAAGGAAATGTGAAGGATCCTAAAATTATTTGGGATTTAAATTTCTTTCAACTTCTTTTCAAAACGGTAGCTTTCACAAAGCAACAAGCACTACATACTTTGGTGTGTAAACAGAAAAAGCAAAACGATTTGTCCTAAAATGTAAAGTCAGCTGTTTTTTTTATGAAAACAAAAACTTTTGTTTAGTTTCTCTTTGTTCATTTCGTTCTAGTTGCAACATTTCACATTCTAAATGAATTTATGAAGATTTGATTTTCTTCAAGAAACACGAAGCATGATAGAAAGTTGGAAACAACAAGATGCTCTAGCAAGATTACAAATGAAAGAAATGCAAAGTTGAGGTGTGAGCAAAGAAAGCACATATACCCCACACCCACACGAGCATTATTAATCATTAACCAAATCACATGGTTGCTTCTTGCAAGAAACAAGACCTAGTTTTGCCCTTCTCTAATTAAATTTTCTTGCTTTTCAAAGGTGTAGAAGATCTCATCTTGGATATTTTAGGGAAACTATCTACTTTCTTTTATTTGTTTAGTTCTTTTAGGGGATCTACATGAGTCACCCTTTCGGTAATATTTGCTTGGGTGGTCTATCCAATTTGTATATAATAATGCAACACTTTTTTGACTTGTGGGAGATCTTCTATTGGCATGTTTTTCTCATTCAAATAATTTGTGCCAAAGGTGGGTAGCAAGCATACTAAAGAATTTGTATAGTAAGGCATCAAGATGAGAGAATCCCACAAGGGTGCAAACAAAAACAGTGGGGGAGAACATAATAAAGGAGGAAGTCATCTCCGTCAACATGATAAAAAGTTTCAGTATTGATTGAATAGATGCTTCCAAAGACCATAACAAGACTTTCAAGCTTGATATTACTACTGATACATGACATTTTGCAGTAATAACAAATTTCTTTACTTTTGGTTATAAGGCATCAGCCTTGAAGCCAAACTAGCCATTAGTCTTGCCTCAAATTGGTATCCTTCCTTTTTCTTTCCCTGTTCTTTTGAAGTAAAATTTTTGTTAGAGGAAAAAAATCACATTGTCAGATGTCATTGGGAAAAAAAATCACTAAATGATTTTCTATATTAAACAATCCCAAATGATCTGAGAAAATAAATAAAATGCAATATAAGAAGAAATGATTCTTCAAGACAGGAGTCTCGATCCCTTGAAATCTTTTTACATTCCCCACCTGACTGATAATATAATCTCAGAATCCCTTAACCTCATCAGCATGCCAAATTACAGTATTAGCTTCGTCTTTAAGGGCAGTGATTAAGACATTGATGTCATAGTTTCCACTGAGGGAATTATACAAAAGAGTGTCCAGTTCTGCTGGTATGGATTACCCAAAACAAAACAAGTTTCTCAGCAATTTCATCCTAGCTTGATCGGCTAAACTCTTCCTTTTGATGAAGATTGATAGATTGATAATAACTTTAAATGGAAACTATAGCAATTTGTAAACACTTTTCCTATACATTTTTCAATAGTTTTTGGTAAGATTTATTTTTATAATTACTAAGATTAATGAATTGATCAAAACTTAACCCATTAATTATTCGTTGACGTAATTACATAATTTTTTTCTGCCAACAGAACCCTTCATGCCTTCAACATTTGATTTTATTATCTTTTAAATGATAAAAATGGTTTGCCAATATGATCATCTCTTTGCAAACTGTACTTCAAATCTTTGGGCTTTTACTGCAAGAATTTTCAAGATATGGTTGGAATATCATTTCTCACCAATTAAGAGTGGTAATGGAGTGGGTTCGGAGTGGATTTCACTGCTCTTTTCCCGATCCCAAAACTCCCTTCGGAGTAGAACACTGCAGAGATTGATTCAATTGTCATACCTATGACAGCAATTTTGTTGAAAGCAGTGGAAATAAAATAAAAAAAAAATTATCCCGCATACCATTTGGTACCCAAACTAGATGCAAGGGACAACCATGAAAAAAGAAGGTAGCTAAGCCATATTTATTGGTTATAACTATAAAATACTACTTATAATGGTTTGCACAATTCTCTTTATATTAGGTTTAAAATCCATTTATCCTACTTAAATAAAATTCTACATGGTATCAAAGCTAGACAATATTAAGATACCTTCAATCTTCTGCCTTCTCGCTCTAGGTTAGCCCCGCTGTTGTGTTCTTACCCAGACAACAGGCCAAGACATGAAGAGTGTTGGATTATCTCACATTAATTGATAATAACTATAAAATATTATTTCTCTTGACACAACTTTTAGAGTGTATCAGGTACAATACCCATTTACCCTTCTTAAAATTCTTACATGCCGAAAAAATGTCAAGCACTTTCCAAACTGTGACAGTATTTTAAACCTGGTTTGGTACTTATGTTTCAGACTCTAGAACCAATTACATGATTACATTCCATCACATCCGGGGAAAAGCTGCTAAGAATCATATTTTGCGACAAACTAACCATTTTTTGGTTTCGCCCTTCAATCCATTTAAACGCCTTGAAATCCAAAATAAAGCTATAATGAATCTGACCAACTACTGCTAATTTGACAAATACAGATACACCAGGTTGATTTGAATATGGGAAATGTAAAGCAAACAACACATTGAGTCTAAAATACTCCTGAACAATCACAGACGTGAAGATAACGGTAAGAGGTTGAAGTCAAGAATTGGAAACGAGAACAATGAAGTCTACTCGTTATTGTTACACAACATTCCCAAGCGAAATTAAATCCCAGTTGGCAGAACATGCAGCCACTAAGTAATCAAAGTGACAAGTTGTAAAACATAATACAAGTTCTTCCATTTAAATCGAAGGATCATCATGTAATGGTTTGTTAAACATTCAACAAAAATGCAATAAAAATGACAGAAAAAAATCTAGTAAGATGAGTAAGTCAACAACAATAAAGTGGCGAGACAATTTTTACCACGAAGAAGCTTTGTGCTCTAAGCAGAGACAAACTTGAAAGCACAAGTGGTGATGAAGAGAATAATAGTGGTTGCAATTGTGGTAAAGACAAGCAAATTCGTAAGTGTTTTTGACAGTGACAAAGACACTTGCGCTTTTTGTGCTTCTGTTGGTTCCCAAAGTCCCTATCCACTGAGGTGCCAACAACAGTTAGAATGATAATGCTAGGGTGGCATTCAGGACAAAGATTATATTTTTATAAGAATTTCCACAGGCAAATATAAAAATGACCTTGCATCAGCAATGTAGGATTTAAAAGGCAGACAAGCAAGGTGTAAAAACTACATGCACATGATTGCGATGTGAGCATTATTTGTAAGTTAACTATAATAACACAACCTAACACAGTAGCAATTGAATCAAATAAAAGAAAACAAAGCCACAGAAACTTGATATGATTAGATAGCTGATTCTAATCCAAACCTGAATTAACAATAGTAATGTACTTCATGGATTGATACAAAGATTATATATCTGCATAAATTCCTACTCAACAAGGGTCTCCTACAAAATTTTCACAATTCAAGGAAGAATCAATCTATCAGAAAAAAGAAATCGCATCCAATACATCCAATTATCTTTAGCTACCAAATGGTAATACTCTTCAAGCTTCATTTCCTAAACCACTTGAGATGTTATAAAAAAAAAAAACCCTCTCCAGCGTTTATCTTCAACCGCTTAAGAAAATGTCCATACCTTCACCGAGTCTCAATGCACAACCCACAAAGTTTAATTTCTTCCTCCTTTTCCACCTACTGTCTCTGCTTAAAAAACCATTGATATTTTGGATCAGAGCTCAGAAACTCACTAGGCCTTTGATTCGTCATGTCAAATTCACATTTCTCCAATCCAATCGAGACAATCCTCTTATTACTCGATGGCATTGATACCAAAAATACTAATTTCCTACCCACCTTCTCCCCAACTGCAATTCTCGCGTCCCTAAACGGCGGTGAGCACTTGTCCTTGGCTAACCCGACGCACTTCTTATTCGCAGCAGCCAAACAACCCTCCATTTCGCGCTCTCTTTCCTTCAAGTCAGGCAAGTTACCTCCAATCAAAATTTGCCACCACGGTGGCTTACATTTTTCCAATGCGGATGTGGCGCACCCAATCCTCGCCTCCCCCCACCCTCGCACTGCTCGAGAACCTTGGACTCGCACCGCTTATAGGCAGTGGGCCAGGACTGGGGATTTCTAAAAGCAAGAACGTAAGGCCCTAATGATAGATCGTCAGAGGAGCCATCGGGTAGAGGACCTCGGAGGAGAGGTATTGGGTAGTCAAAATTGTTGATCGTTGAAGACGCGGAGTACTCTTCGAGGTTTGGTAAGGAGTTGTCCATTTAGGGTCTCGGAAATGGAAGGGAAAGCGGGTCTGAAATTTAGAGTCGTCAAACGACATAAAAACAGAAAAACGACATAAAAAGGGTAAAATGACCAAATCGGGCCTCACCGACTTTTGACTGTAGAGCTGCCGTTTTGTCTAATTGAGTAATGCAAAGAATCAAACTCAAAATCCAATTTTTCCAATAGTACTGTTAAAAATGGATTCTACTTAATAATGCAATATTAGCAACTATATAAATGCAATGTTTTTTTTTTTATAGTAAATGCAATTTTAATGTTAACTATATTATATTAGAAAATTAAATCGCTTTGCTCACCTTCTATCTTCCGAAAAAATAAACCAGCAGAGCTTTTGATTATTTTAATATCGTTAAATTTAACGTCAATTATTAAATTAATTTGGTTTTAACACTAGACTAAAGAATAAAGATCAATTATAAAAAAAACAATTAAATATCGTATAAGAAGTTATTGACTTAACAAACAAAACATAATTCATTTAAAAAAGAAAACATTATACTCAGTATTTGGATAGAAAGAAAAAATAAGAGTGTAAAATAAGAAAAAAAATTTACTTTATTTTGTTTAGAAAAAAAGAAAAGAAAAGAAGAATAGAGATAAAATAGCTCTTATTTTTCACTCTTCATTTTTTCTCTGGAGATAAAATATGAAAGATTAAAAGAAAAATGTCACTATTATTAAAAAAATTATTTTTTATCCTTATTTTTTTTATTTTTAGTCATTTAAAATGATAGACAAAATAGTAAATATGTAATATTACAACTTTATTTCCTTTCATAGTATTTTATCCAAACAAGGAAAAACTAAGTCTTATTTTTCTTTATATCTTTTTTTTTTATTTTACTTCAATCCAAATATGAAAAAGAAAAATAAATATATTTTTTTCTCTCTCAAGAAAAATTTCCTGGTAGTAGAGTTCAAATAATAACTTCATGGGTGAATATATTTTACATGGTTTGTGCTTAAAATATTTAAATGAAAACCAACACATTTTCAATGAATAAAAGATTCTGAAATGTAAAATGACAATTTATTTCAAGCATAATAAAATTAAAAAATTACATAATTCGTTATTTTTAAAAAAATATACTATTGTTTTCAAAAAGTCTAAAAAATACCTCTTCTTATGCTTTACGAGTTTTCCAAATTCCAATAGAGAGTAGAGAGTGGCGAGTGGCAATGGTGGGTGGCGGCAGAGGAGGGGAGAGAGGCAAATTTTTGCACAAACTTGGAATTTTAGTTTGTTGGAGGAGTACGACGTCGCATTTTAAAAAGTCACAGTTTCAACTTCCAATTGCCCACTATATTAGAAATAGGCAAAACAACCGCTTCAATTCAAAATTTATTCTTTATCTCTATCTCACTTTCTCCCCGTTCCCATTAGTCACTGCCTAACAGCACACTTCATGACCAAATTAGTCCCCCACTTGCACTTTTCTTTGCTAATTCTTTCCTCTTCCATGATGACAAACAGCACTAATTCAGACCCAGATTTCAATTTTCCATCTTCTAATTAAGAGTTTTATCATTTGAGTATGAATTTATAATTAATTATTATTTGGTATACTACATATATTTCATTAATGAAATTTATGTATGTATACAGTATACCATATGTATACCGATATACTTTAATATATACTGTGATTAAAAAGTGATATTCTTGAAATAATAATTTTTTTTAAAAAAGGGTATTTTTGAAAAAGAGTAAATAAATAGGTATATTTATAAATATTTTTATTTTTGTGTAATATTTATATAGAAATCACTAAAAAAATATTCCATTCATTGATTACTGACTAAAAACAGTGTCATTCTAACAACGCCCTTGTCAATTCTTTAAAACCTGTGATACCGTATTGGTGTTTTATTTTTTTCCCCCTCAGGTGCCTATACAAAACCACATCATTCCACATTAAAAATCACTACTCAGTCTAACACGCTGCCATTTTAAGCTTCTCCGTCAAATCATCTCCCAGCGTTGCACCAACCCATACGCTGCCGTTGCACCCTCATTTCCCTTGCAGCATTTCAACGGTCCTTTTCAACATTTTATGCCAAATTACTCATATATCCCTACATTTTAATATCACTTCAACTACACAACGTCCATCTAATGCCCATTTTTGTCCGAATTCCGGCCTAATATCTATTAAAATAATTATATTTTATCAATCATTTATTTATATTGCTCCAACTGTATTAAGGTATTAAAATTTTAATAATGTCGTGACAAATTAGCATAAATCTCTATTTAAATAATCGGTATACTTATATTAATTACTTAATTATACTTTTTCAGATTTGCTAATAACTGACCTATCTTGGCGTTCATTCCAATCACGGTGTCCTTTTTTCAAAATAAAAAATAAAAAAAACTATACCAATATTTATAAATCATGTTAAAGTTCTTTATCACGTTAATAACAATTAAATTTATAATATATTAATAATTATTTAAACTATCAATTTCCTTTTTTAAATAATAAAATGATTGTTCTAATTTAATTTTTTTAAAATAAAAATATAATCATTGATAAGATTGCTTATCTTTATTATATTTTCATTTTTTTATTAATTTACTGTTTAAATTTTATAAACAAGGCAACACGAAAATTACATACTATTACAAATATAAAAATATAAAAAATGGTTTTTATCTCTATTAAGTGGTTAATTAGAATTAAACTTTGCTTATAATCCGTCCATCCTTAAAAATCAATTTGTAATAGTAAAGTTCCAAAACTTCAATTTGCTTTCAAGTCAAAAAATTAATCTGCTTGTAATCTTTTTCATCCTTAATGTTTGTTTTGATTTCCAGAGATATGATATTGTTTTATGTTGTTATTTTATGGTTTAAAAACTATGAAAATTTATCTATTTAATTTTTCAGACCACCAGAACAGCAGTTCTTCATGGTTTAATAAAAATATATTTCAAAATTATCCTCATCATATATAATTTTAAATATTAAAATTATCCCTAAATCAAAATATTGGACAATTGGTCTTCATTTGCAGCACAAAACGAGACAGTCGCCACCGGTTGTCAATAATCCTTCGATTAGGAAAATGAAATCATTAATTTTATTGTTAAATTTATTCATAAAATATTCTTATGTATTTCAAAGACCTACTTAGAATTTTGAATAAATGGAATTTAGATAATTAATAAAGATTTTATGTAAAATAATAAAAAAAACTTAGTAAGAATATGAATTTTTTTAGCTTTAATTATTAGTAAAGTCATTTATAATTTTTTATTCTCAAGTAAAACGTATTAGATCTAAAATTTATATATCACTCATCAAAGTCAAATTTTTTCCTTATCAGGAGCTAATTGAAATTTGTTTTTCAAGTACTATGAAATTAGTTATTAAATATTTAATAAATATGAAATAATTAGATTATAAATTAACAAATATGGGTATTAATTGAGTAAAATTTAGTTAAAAATAAGTGTATAAATTCGTAAAATTTAAAAATTAAAAAAATATATTTTTTTCCCCATTTGAAATTCAATGAACGTAATAAAGAAGCTTTAGTAGTTTGCTGACAATTCTACATGATGTAAAGCTCATTTTATTGGAAAATTGATGCCGGATGGGTACAGCTGATGAAAAATGGTTGAAACAAAAGTAGAAAAATGCAGAATGTAGTGGGTTGCTAAGAGGAGAAATCAACCCTTCTCTTAATTAGTCATACATTTTGTTGCTGTCAAACTCAAATATCATTATCATCCAATAACATACTCATAAGTTTAAACTTTAAACTTTCCAACTTTGAAATTTTCAGTGGAAATGTATGGACAAGGAAGGAGCAAGGAAATTGCAGTGATGCCTATTATTTTTATTCAAGAAATTCTAGTCATGGGTATTTAAAAAGTCAAAATATTCAAATACTCTAATTGGCTTGGGAGAAAAAAAAATATTAATCATTCACTAATCAATCACTATATTATTTTGTAACACTAAACTAAATTATAGTTTATTTAGAAAAAAAACTAGATTATAATCTCAAAAAAATAAACAAGTAGATTATGATTTTTCTTTAATTACATGTAGTAGTAATAATAATAATAATAATAGTAATAAAATATTAGATGATAAAAATAAATGTATTTATTTTATTGGATAAGATATTTAATAAAATTTTTATATTATTTAATATACATATATATTATATAATTCGTTTTCATTATGTATTTAAATAGATTTTATATAATATTTTTTATTAATATAAATATATAATTTATGTCATTTTACATTTTTCAGCTAGTTTTACCAAATATTTTAATTGAATCAACTAGATTTTTAACTAGTTTTACTAAACAAAGTCTCAGTAAAATAGTTTATTTGAAAAAAATTAGATTATGATCTCCAAAAAAATAAGCTAGTAGAATTATTTTTTTTTAAATTTAATAGATTATGATTTTTCTTTCCTTTTATACAATTGTTTTTTTATCAAATTACATTATATAATAATAGTATAATTATTTATTTATTTAATAATAATAACAATAATAATAAATATGTTAGATGATAAAAATAAACGTGTTTATTATATTGGGATGAGATATTTAATATAATTTTTATATTGTTTAATATGCATATATATTATATAATTTTTTTATTATGTATTTAAATAGATTTTATATAATATTTTTTATTAGTATAAACATATCATTTTAGTTCATTTTATATTTTTCAGCTAATTTTATCAAAAAAATTTTAATTAACTCAACTATATTATCGGCTATCAGATTTTTAGGTATTAGATTATCAGTTAAAAATTAAATTATCAACTAGTTTACCAAACAAAATCTAAAACTTTCTCAAATAACTCTTGCTGGCATTGCTCTTATTGTTTATATAGTCATTCAATTTGTTAGAACTTAGACCCTATTTAAGATTGTGTTTAGAAAAAAAAATATTTTTTAGAAAATAAATTGTATGTTTAATTTTTTTTGAGTTTTGAAAACTGTTTTTAGCGAGAAACAATTAAATTATATTTTTTCTAAAAACAAATTTGAAAAAAATTAGTTTATAAAAAATTAAAAAATAATCAATTAAATAAAAAAAATTTAAATATATTTTTTTGACACGTAAAAGCAATCTTAAATATCTCTTACAAGTATGTATGAATTGTTGTTTGATGGATGCTAAAATTACTATATATTTTCTGACACTTTCTAGTACTCACCTTTAGTTGAAAATAGATAGAAAATTGTAAAAATAAGGACAGAGAAAAAAATTATTTTTAAAATTTTTTATTTTCTCAATAACTAAATTAGATGTTAAATATTAAAAAATGTCTGAAAATACAGAGTTTTCTTACCGCTTCTTTTGCTGTTAAGGCCAAGGAATTGAAGGGAAAGTTAGGTTTACTTCTTAGATGGGAAATTTTGAAAAATTGTCTCACACTATTTCTTTCCTTTTCAGCATATTATTTTGAAAAAAAAAAAAACCTACAAAGTCGATGGCCAACTTGTTGAGATATACTAATTAATAGACAGTTTAAACCACATAAAAGTGAAAGAAATTTCAAAGTCGACTTTTCCAAGATCACCAGCGCAAAGGTGTATCAATATATAATGAACAAATTCTAACCACCGTTTTCGGTTGGTTAACACGAAACCGATTTAATGGCGATACAAGCAATTAAATGCAGGTAGTTTTCTTCCTGTCACATTTTGACTTGAATACTAACAATTGAATTTTGATGTCACAACTCCACTAAGTTTGAGTATTTTTCTATTACAATTTGCAAAATAAAGTTTGAAAATCAAAATATTCTACAAGCATAAATTTGGAAACATGGAATAAAATCACCCACTAATTAGAATTAGAATTAGAATAAATTAATAAAAAAAAATTACTATTTATCTCTAAGATTTAATATATTGTATTAGTACTTCTTAAAATTCAAAATTTAAATGATTAACTCTCCATATTTTAACTCCATTAAACTATATCGTTCTTTTATTAAATTTGAAAGTATTTATCATTAGTTCGAAAAAAATTCTCTTTGGTTCAGTAGAGCACTAGTATAATATATCAAATTTTTAAGGTACTAATAAAATAAATCAAACTTATAGGAGATATTAGTATAATATATCAAACTTTAGAGGATAAATAGTTTGTCATTTCACTATAATCTAAAATCTTTTTAATAGAAAATCTAAATGAATGACATAATAGTAAAATATGATAAAATAAAAGGAGTAAATTGTATAATTTTTGAATTTCAATGGGTAAATAGTAATTTTTTCAAATAATAAAAAAGTATGTGAAGCATGCATGGTGTATTATGTGAGTAATATTAATTTAACATAATACGATAACATGATAAAACATGATTAATAAATGAGTTAGATTTGGGTTGAGCCTCTTGACATGAATGTGACACAATTATAACTCGTTTAACATTTAAAATTATATTTTTAGTAATTTTTTAAGCAATAATCTTAATGCAAAATATAAATTATATGTATTTTTATGATTGTTTAATAATTAGATATGATTTTTTTGCAATACTTAAACAATATGTGCTATGATTTAAAGGTATAATGATAAATAGTTTAAAATAATATTATTTTATGCAATTTAACATATAATATAGTGACAAACATATTAAACGGATCAATTCATTTACGATATGACAATAATTGGGTTGGATACGGATTGAGAAAAATTAATATGAATATTAATTAGATCGACATGACATGCACAAATTATCAACTATACTCTTTGCTTCCTATGCATCAATAGGCTAAGGGAATTAAACTTGTTTGTTAAAAAAAATCCTTGTATAAAACCCAAGAAGTTATCATCGCTTGCTTGTTTTAAGCCCAAAAGTCTTTTTTTTCTTGTCGAATTTAAAGTTGATTCGTGTTAATTTTTAACACATAATTTTTACCTTCGTCCGTTAAATGGTCAACACAAATTCCCGGAATTTTTATGCATTAACAATTTTAGTGATCACAATGGAAATATTATAATACCATCAGACATAAAGAATCAACTATATGTTTCTATGTCTTATATTGTAGCTCAATTACTTGAGCTAGAAATCAATAGATTTAAAATTACACAAGATATTTTGAGATATACTTGCATAGAATGAAGTTTTATAGACCAATTTCTAAAAGTACTAGAAAATTGGTCGCATAGAAATTATCATAAGCATAATTTTAAGGCTCTAGAGGTCATGCCCTTGTACCAAGCAATTTAAGAAATTAACAATAATAAGTGCATTGATCGTTATATTGGGAGGCTCAATGGTACTTTGTCACCCTCATATTAAGATGAAAATTTCAACTACAATAAGCCAAATGATCATAATACTGGATGACAAACTTGTATTGTATCCTCATATCAAGATGAAAAATTCAACTACAATGAGCTGAATGATCATTCTACTAAGAGCAAACAAGTATCTTATCGTTGCATTAATATAAGAATTTTGACGACAATGAGTCGAATAGTTATAGTACTGAGTGATAAATTAATATTTTCACCACCATATAAAGATAGGAAATTTTGGTTACAATGAATTGAATAATCATAGTACTTGGCAATAATGCAGTACTTTATCCTCATATAAAGAAGAATTCGCTGATAATGTGATAATTAATCATTATAATAGAAGGAAAATCAGTACCTTTCTCTCGCAATAAGAGACTTAAAAAATAGTTATAGTGAACCTGTTGCACCATATGAAGACCTGGATGAGGATTTAATGATAATAAAGGACTAATAAATTGCCAACAAATGGATGAAGAACTTGAGGATTTAAATGAAAAACACTTAGATAATTTTCAAGTGACTCAAAAAGTTATATATGATGAGCCAAAAAAACCATATGAAGACCTAAATGAGATATCTAATAATGATAAAGAAAGAGTGAGTAGTCAACTGAAGGATTGAGAACTAGACACTTCATATAAAAATGTTGGTTTATTACATCTAAATGATTTAGAGGTGGCTCAAAAAATCAACTATGACAAACCAATATACAATGGTGAATTATGAAATTCATTTTATTAAAATCCAATTATAAGCTATATGGATAAACTTAGTCAAAATTAGCCTTTAAGAAATTTTCACCCTTGTTTAATGATGGTGAAGGGCAAAAAAGACGAATAATGCTTTAAGGGTGAGAAGTCGAGAAGGATAAAGTTTTCTTATCAAGGTATGTGTTTATTGATCATCATAGTTTTTAGAAAGAAAATTTAAAGAAAAAATAATTTATTTCATTAAAGACCAAGATGAAGATGTAGAAAGTGTAACAAATCCACCATAATTGTTTAGCTGATGCATGTACATATTTAGAGAAATTTAGCAAAGCAAGGAGATTTTCAAGAAAAATGACCAAATATATGATCATATCAAGGAGAGCAACACATTAAACTATTTTTTAAAAAAAAAATACAATTGATGGTTAGAGCAACGTACTATTATTTGTGAGTTGAGAATTCATGAATATATCTTTTTATTAAGTTCAGCTGATTCATCTGATGAAAGTAGCTTTTATGTTGAATACATGAGCTAAACATGAATTGGTGTTTGGCAATAGATTTCTCTTTTCATGCTTTTGCCATTTTTGATTGTTAATGATCGGCTTATAAAGTGGCCAAGACAAATGAAGAACAATGACAATCAACTAAATTAGAAAGTGGCCAAGGCAAATAGAGAATGACAAAGATCAACTAATTTAGTTTCTGTTGGTTTATTTTGAAGAAATAATCTTCCAATTTCATTCGATAAATTAATTGAATGATTGTGGGAGCATTGTTTACACCAACAAAAATATCATTTTAGTAATAATTATCTCTTTTGGTTAAATTATGATAAATAACTTTATTGGGAGTAAAATTATCTATTTCTATTCTATTAGTGTGTGTATTATATTATATATTTGTTTCTTGCTAGCCTATTTAAAGGCTTAATATCTTTAATTTTGATCACCACTACTCAAATTAATTAACACAATTTTTCTTCGATGTATCTTAATAAGTTTTAGTTTTTTATTCCAGAACCCAATTTAGTACTCTTTGCTTCTTATGCATCAATAAGCCAAGAGAATTAAATTTGATTGTTGTAAAATCCTTGTATAAAGCTCAGAAAGTCATACTCGTCTGCTTGTTTCAAGCCCATGAGTCATTTCTTGATAGGAAAGGCAATGGAACGACTTCGCGGCAGAGTTCCTCATCTCTATCATCGACCTTGAAACCCAATATCGTTTCAGATCTCACCCTATACCTAGCAGAGAAAAAAGTTTAGATCTACATCCCCGTACCTCACAGAGACAGAGATCCTTGATCCCGCCGTGTTTTCTGGTTTTTATTAAAAAATTATTTTATTATTTTTAAAATATTAATTATATTAAAATATAAATAATTATTATATAATAAATATATAAATATATTTTTCGGGGTGGATGATGTATATACTATCTTTACCCTGTTCCCATCATAAAAAATCTCGGGGTCAGGGCAGAGAAGAAAAATTATAAAAAAATTAGTCCCGTTCGGGGCTGGACATCACGAGAATGAGTCATCGCAAGGACGAGTCTAATTGTCGTCCATATTTCTTGCTTGCCAAATATAAGATTGATCTATGTTAATTTTTAACACATGATTTTTATCTTGCTTCCTTATATAATCCGCACGAATTCTAGAAGATTTTTAGATGTAAACACATTCCCACATTCTCTTCTTTCCCATTCAAAAGAATATCAAATGAATATAAAGCTAAAGTGAGCTTGCTTTTTTCCCATTCTAATTTATTTTTATTTGAAATTTGTTTTGTCTATTCTAATTTATTTTCTATGGAGCACAATGACACTCTAGCTCAACCATTAATTTGAAACTGATAACACCAATTTTCAACCTTTGTTCCCACAAGACCGAAAGAGGTTAGAATGATGCACCGGGGAGTGTTTTGGCATGACCACTCTAATGCTTAAGTTAGAGAGAGAGAAAGAAAAATTTATGATATGAAGAAAAATGAAAGTTAAAGTGCTTTTGGATTATTATTTCTTACTTTTGTCTGATTTGGGATGTACTTTTTAATAAATTTTATCTCTCATTGTGTATTTGGTCTTATAGAGTCTTCTCAGTCTGCAAAGTGTGGTCAAATCAGTCATGTTGAAGATTGATGAGATATATTTCAATTGCTATAGAGATCTGTTATTTCTTATGCTCTGACAACACCAATTCAATTATTGGTGCTTAAAATATAAATAATTATTATATAATAAATATATAAATATATTTTTCGGGGTGGATGATGTATATATTATCTCTGCCCTGTCCTCATCATAAAAAATCTCGGGTCGGGGCAAAGAAGAAAAATTATAAAAAAATTATTCTCGTTCGAGGCTGGACATCACAAGGATGAGTCTAATTGTCATCCATATTTCTTGCTTGCCAAATATAAGATTGATATGTGTTAATTTTTAACACATGATTTTTTATCTTGCTGCCTTATATAATCTGCACGAATTCTAGAAGATTTTTAGATGTAAACACATTCTCATCTTCTCTTCTTTCCCATTCAAAAGAATATCAAATGAATATAAAGCTAAAGTGAGCTTGCTTTTTCCCCATTCTAATTTATTTTTATTTGAAATTTATTTTGTCTATTCTAATTTATTTTCTATAGAGCACAAGGACGACTCTAGCTCAACCATTAATTTGAAACTGATAACACCAATTTTCAACCTTTGTTCCCACAAGACTGAAAGAGGTTAGAATGATGCGTCAGGAAGTGTTCCGACATATGACCACTTTAATGCTTAAGTTAGAGAGAGAGAGGAAGAAAAATTTATGATATGAAGAAAAATGAAAGTTAAAGTGCTTTTGGATTATTATTTCTTACTTTTGTCTGATTTGAGATGTATTTTTTTATACATTTTCTCTCTCATTGTGTATTTGGTCTTATATAGTTTTCTCAATCTGCAAAATGTGGTCAAATCAGTCACGTTGAAGATCAATAAAATATATTTCCACTACTATAGAGATCTGTCATTTCTTATGCTCTGACAGCAGCATGTTATTGGGTTTCGTGTAACAAACACTTTGTCAACTATAGATTAAATGTTTTGTACTTTTGATTGTTTACTTTATTAAATACATATTAAGTCTCCCTCATCCCATCTCCCATCAGTCTGATGTAGGTCTTAATGCTCACAAGTCTAACACATGTCTCATAAGTCTCATATGGGTGACGGAGGAGTCTCATTTGGGTGACGGTAAAGTCTCCTATAGGTGATGAATTACCAAAAATCATTTGTTTTAGGTGTCTGCACTTTTAACGGTTATTTTATCTTAATTTTATTAAATTCTCTTGTAATTCTTAACTATCTTATTTACATATTTTTTTTAATTTAATTGATAGAATTTCAAATCAACAAAAAATAAAATAATATTTTTCTTTAGAATGGTGATTTTGTGTTGTTTTTCAGTTTAATTGATAGAATTTCAAATCAACAAAAAATAAAATAATATTTTTCTTTAGAATGGTGATTTTGTGTTAACCATGGTGGCCGAGTTACAAATCCTTTCTGATAACTAGTTCTAATTTTATCAATTTTGGTGAAATTAATAATTAAAATGATTGTATCTAGAGGATGGAGTTCAATTTCTTCAAGATAATATTCAATTGAATATTATAAAGTCTATAAATTTTACAAAATTCATGAAATTAATACCAAGACTTTTTTTTTTTTTTTTTGTGAATGGCTTTATCCTATGAGTTTTTGGTTTCCCTTGTTTGGAAGGCATACAAAAATCATGAAATTAATGGATATTTTTTAAATTAAAAAATTACATATATTTCTTTATTCATAAACATTAAAATAATCAATTTGACACAAACACGCCTATGAATATTTTGATAAATAAGACATTATGTAGAAGGTATTAATTTTGCCACAACTTTCATCAATCAGACCATAGATTTTTATCAATATCCATAAATTATTCGAAATTTCTCATTCAATTCAAACAATCCTAAAATATAATTATATTAACTCTACCATTTTTTTTCTTTATTTTTTTAATGGGGCTCCATATTAGACGTGAACATGTGTAGCATTATTAGAGGACAGTATTATCTCACAAAAGCATTTTCTAAACACGTTTTCCACAGACTGAATTTGGTCTTTGAATTACAACTTTACACATATGCACAGATCACGCCTTCTTCTTTTCGTGATTTTTTATTTATTTATAATTTCAGTGTCGGTTTTTATTTAAAGATTAAGCCAATAACTTATTATCCCGTTAAAAAATATAATTAATTTGATTACGTAGTTTTGACGGAAAAAAAATCTTAGGAAATGACACGCAAGTAGATAAAAAAGAAAATTTTATAAAACCAAAACCACAAGATGATCCATAAATGCAAGAAACCTAACCCCACGATAGGCATTGACCGAGACATTTTGCCACGACCAATTCAATCTTGCAAGGCACTTTTCACAAGTCTTAAGAGTCTGCTGGAAACCGTGTTTCCCATTTTTATTTGCAGGGGCCAAGTGCATGCCTCCCTTTCCAGGATACTTCCCTCGCCGACCTTACCAAAATTCATCCAACTGGGGCACTTAACCTGCATCAGAATAGTTTTTGTCTTTATAACTCTTTAACCTCGTCAAGGAATCATTAATATATTAACATGTTGCTCTCAGAATGTTTTAAGAAATATATAATATTCAGGTATTGGACAAAAATGTATACAATCATCGAGAATTGCAATTCACAGCTTGCTTTTCTTGTTCTAAGTGGAAAAAAGATGTGGGAAGTTATGTGGAAATTTACATGAATAAAGCTTGTCCAAATGTCAGCATGTTGGCTACCAGCTCAAAGCCTCAAACCGTTCAATCTGGGTATAAAAACACCCTTTGGCCTGGCTTCATGGAAATGAAAGTCTAAACCAGCCTTTATTCACTACCTGACTTTCCTATCCCAAATTTCTTCCACACACTGCCCCCATCAGCTGCTTCCTAGCCAAGCGAAAAACCATGGCCAGCAGTAAGCGGTCACGATATGATTACTCCAAATTGCTTACCAACACCATTAACAAAGCGCAAAAAAGATGGCGCATTGCTTACTTAACTATCTATTCTGCTCGGACGATGCTTTCTCTTGTAAGAGGCATCATTGTATCTGAAACAAACAGTTATCATCACTCTGGTATCTTGCAGAATGTTCCTTACATTGTGCTGGATGTAGAACCAACAATTTCATATCAACAACAAAAGAAACATGTGTCGACTCCCAATGTGCCCGACCTTGATAAGAAGAGACTTACTGAAATGGTTAAGGAGAAAGACTCCTTAGCTCTTCGTCAGTTTGGAGGTATTGAAGGAGTTGCCACTGCTCTTGCGACAAACTTAGAACATGGAATCAATGGTGACGACAGTGAAGTCTCCACTCGTCATGACATGTTCGGTTCTAATACTTATAATAAGCCTCCTCCAAAGGGGTTCCTATTTTTTGTGCGGGATGCTTTTAAGGATACCACTATTCTTATCCTCCTGGTTTGTGCTGCTCTTGCTCTTGCTTTCGGCATCAAAGAACATGGAGCGGATGAAGGTTGGTATGAAGGTGGGAGTATCTTTGTGGCCGTCTTTCTAGTAGTTGCTGTCTCTGCTCTTAGCAACTTTAGACAAGAGGCACAATTTGATAAGCTATCAAAAATAAGTAGCAATATCAACATTGATGTTCTTAGAAATGGACGTATACAACAAATTTCCATATTTGACATTGTTGTTGGAGATATTGTTTCCTTGAAAATTGGAGATCAAATTCCAGCTGATGGCTTGTTCTTGGATGGGCATTCTTTACAAGTGGATGAATCGAGCATGACAGGAGAGAGTGATCATGTTGAAGTTAATTCCACCAGGAATCCTTTCTTGTTTTCTGGTTCAAAAGTTGCAGATGGATATGCTAGAATGCTTGTGACATCCGTTGGAATGAACACTGCATGGGGCGAAATGATGAGCTCCATAACTCGTGACTCCAATGAACGAACACCATTACAAGCTCGGCTTGACAAACTAACTTCTTCTATTGGAAAGGTTGGCCTTTCTGTTGCTTTTCTAGTTCTTGTAGTCATGCTAATTCGCTATTTCACGGGAAATACCAAAGACGAAAATGGAATCACCGAGTACAAAGGCAGCAAAACAGATGCAGATGATGTGTTAAATGCCATCGTAAGCATTGTAGCTGCTGCAGTCACAATAGTAGTTGT
This sequence comes from Triadica sebifera, assembly GCA_023653625.1. NCBI lineage: Eukaryota > Viridiplantae > Streptophyta > Magnoliopsida > Malpighiales > Euphorbiaceae > Triadica > Triadica sebifera. The sequence goes on from CM042900.1 coordinate 27,216,767, forward strand.
GGCAATTCCAGAGGGTTTGCCATTAGCAGTCACGTTAACCCTAGCTTACTCTATGAAGAGAATGATGGCGGATCAGGCTATGGTCAGAAAACTCTCAGCTTGCGAAACGATGGGATCAGCCACAATTATTTGTACTGACAAAACAGGCACTCTGACATTAAATCAGATGCAAGTGACCAAGTTCTGGCTTGGCCAAGAATCCATTGATGAAAGTTCTTACCAAGGAATTGTTCCAGCCATTCTCGAGTTGTTCCACCAAGGAGTCGGTTTAAACACAACGGGTAGCATCTACAAACCAGCATCAGGATCAACACCAGAGTTTTCAGGTAGTCCAACTGAAAAGGCAATTTTATCGTGGGCTGTTTCTGAGATGGGTCTGGACATGGATAGAATAAAGAAAAGCAATACAATTCTCCATGTTGAAACCTTTAATTCAGAGAAGAAAAGAAGCGGGATTTCAATAAGGAAATTGGCTGACAACACCATTCATGTACATTGGAAAGGAGCAGCTGAAATGATACTAGCTATGAGTTCACATTATTATGAGAGCAATGGGATCATAAAGTCCCTCGATGAAGATGCAAGAAGTAAAATTGGGCGAATAATCCAAGGTATGGCAGCTAGTAGCCTCAGATGCATTGCTTTTGCACACAAGCAAATTTCAATGGAACAAAAGTCAAATGTCAATGATGAAAATGGCAGCCAAAGGTTACAAGAAGATGGTTTGATCTTACTAGGAATAATTGGTCTCAAGGATCCATGTCGTCTAGGAGCCAAGAAAGCTGTGGACATTTGCAAGTCTGCAGGTGTAAGCATCAAAATGATAACCGGGGACAATATTTTCACAGCAAAAGCCATAGCAACAGAATGTGGAATACTAGAGCCTGATCATCAAGTAGACAGCGGTGTAGTGGTCGAAGGTGTTGAATTTCGGAACTACACTCATGAGCAAAGAATGGACATGGTTGACAAGATTTGTGTGATGGCAAGGTCCTCACCCTTTGACAAACTTCTAATGGTGCAATGCTTGAAGCAGAAAGGTCATGTTGTTGCAGTAACAGGAGACGGCACAAATGATGCACCTGCATTAAAAGAAGCTGATATAGGAATGTCTATGGGCATTCAAGGCACTGAGGTTGCCAAGGAAAGCTCAGACATTGTCATTCTGGATGACAATTTTACGTCTGTAGCAACAGTTTTAAAGTGGGGACGATGTGTCTATAACAACATCCAGAAATTTATCCAGTTTCAGTTAACAGTCAATGTTGCAGCTCTTGTGATCAATTTTATAGCAGTAGTTTCTGCTGGTGAGGTTCCACTAACAGCAGTCCAATTGTTGTGGGTGAACCTCATTATGGACACACTCGGAGCTCTGGCTCTTGCTACAGAACGACCCAGTGATGAGTTAATGCAGAAGCCACCTGTAGGTCGAACCGAGCCCCTCATAACAAATACTATGTGGAGAAACCTCCTAGCTCAAGCTCTATACCAGATAGCAATTCTTTTGACCTTACAGTTTGAGGGTGAGTCTATATTTAATGTGAGTCCAGAGGTAAATGATACAATTATATTCAACACTTTTGTGCTTTGCCAAGTGTTCAACGAGTTCAATGCAAGAAAGTTGGAAAAGCAGAATGTGTTCAAAGGAATCCACAGGAATCATCTGTTTCTTGGAATTGTGGGCATAACCATAATTCTTCAGGTCGTGATGGTGGAGTTCCTAAAGAAGTTTGCAAGTACAGAGAGGTTGAATTGGGAGGAATGGTTAGTTTGTGTTTTAATTGCAGCTGTATCATGGCCAATTGGTTGGGCTGTAAAACTCATACCTGTACCAGGCAAACCCTTCTTCAGTTACCTGAAGAGGCCACTATCCAGAATAAACAGAGCAATGCATTCTATCTACTATAGAAGACCTTCTTCATCTAGGCTTGGAACTGAGTGCGGAAGAATATAAAAGACTCTTTAATGGTTGGGTGAAAGGCTGGCATGGGTTACATTCGACAAGTGATTCAGAAAGAGTATGTGTCAACACCTCAGACTATGCCTATAATTCATCCTGAAGAAAACACAGCAACTGAAAGCAGTCATCGGATAAGGAATACAGTAAGTAGAGAAGAGAGGGGATGGGCTTGAGCTAAGGCATTTTCAACAGCTAATTAAGCCAGCACAATTGATATAGATGATTGGGATGATAAAGTCTAAGCAACTCATGGAGCCTACTGATACCAATTAAGCATGTTCGCTATCATCAGAACTCCAGCACAGCATTAAGCCTACCACCCTAGCCTAAGCATTTGCCTGGGCAAAGATCTAACAACTCACAGCACAAAGATGGCATCTAACAGATTCAAATTAATTCTACATCAGAAGCTAGTCATTCAAAGTTCTATCCAGTGCAGATATCCTTTTCTGTCGCTTAAATTTACATAAATTTATGGACATGCAAGTGGCAGAAAAGGTTTTATGCATTGGGACAAAGTTCCTGCCTATATATGTATTACTTGCTTTTCTTAAAAGGATTGTGCTAGAGGAAAAGGCATGTTTGAGTTAATGGCAGAATATGTAGCTAGATTTCTGTTCCAAAATGTTTGATTCCCGGTATTTTATTTGGTTCTCTACAATGTTCCAAAGGAAAAGCAAAATGGAAGAAAGATTGGGGAAGCATAGGTTTCTTCTTGTAACAGTTAATAAGCTCTTTATGTAGAAAATAAGATTCTGCTTCTTAATTGATCTTCTATACTTGTTAGGAAAAATAGATGGCTCAGAGTTTTTGTATTTTTCCCTTTGCATCAAAGAGTTTCCATGAAAATTCTTGGTGCTCAATTTTTGTAGCCTATTTAATTTCCCATAATGAATTTATTCTCAGTAATTACATTCATTTGCGTAGCACAGCACCCCCAAGCCATAAGAGAAAATAGATTTTTGAATAGGGGCGTAACTGAGTCCAGCCGAGCAATTAACATAGAGACAAGAGCTGAGCTTGGATATTAGAATGCTTCTCTAAATCAGGCTAATTGAATATAGAACAGAATTTACTGACATGAATTCTAGTATGAGAATAACGCATTAATATTAAGAAAATCCCTGATCTTTCTCCGATTATGCTCTCTATAGTAAACTTTACAAATAATTAAGAATTAATAGATGAGAAGCAAATGATTATTCATTTTGAAGAAACAGAACATCGTAGGCAACTAGAAACATTGAAAAAATTGCATTCAACTGTTCTTGCCATCCAATCCTCGAGTCCAAGAAATAGCATAAATAAACAGGAACACCTTCTCATGTAGGGAAGCTATTTCGAATGAGATCAACAAGGTAATAACAGCATTTAAATAAAATTAAGGACTGTTCTATTCACTACAAATTCTATGAACTCACTGAAAAAAAAAATCAATTCCGGGTAAAAGCCGCAGTTTTTGAAGAAAGGAAGACAAAAATGAGCCTTGTAAGAAATTCCCATCTCTCATTTTCTCTCCGTTACAAAATTCGAAAGCTGGAATTTTGATAATGCAAGAAGCTCACACCATTTCCAATCGATAAAGCATAGCATTAATGCATATGAATGAGAAAATGAAAGAGGAAGTAGAAAAGGCCACTTAGGACTTGCCAGCAGCAACCACCAAGCAAAAGAAATGATCTTCAAGTTCTGGCTATGAAAACACACACAAGCACTCTCAAGAGAGAGCAGGGAGCCACCTGAAACAAAAATTGCGGCATTTAAATTGCGAAATTAGGTTGAACTTTGAAAGTCCTGCAGGCCTTTTCCTTTTCAACTTCAGTATGTCAAAGAAGGAGTCAACCCCAAACATGGACGATTGGGGAATAATTATGATTATCCAATGATTTATTGCCAGGTAGATAACTCAATGGTTTTCCTTATAATGATCAAATTGTTTCAAAATTAATATTTGAGTACACAACTTTTAATTTATGGTCATTTTAATTCATTTTATCTTAAAAAAATTTTCAATTCTTTTCGTTTTTTCTTTGTTTTTACACTATTTATTATGAGATTTTTTTTAAAAAAAATATCATGGTTGACAGAATTTTATGAAGAAAATTTTTTAAAAATAGTATTTTTGAGAGATGAAATGGAGGAAAATAATTATAAATAAAAAAATTGTGAATTAATTTGTTCCAAAGATAGTAGAACAAATAACATCCTAAAAAAAATTAGAAGGCCAAATTGACATTTTTCCTTATATCTAATAATTTTAAATAAATTTCTATAAGATTCATTGGACATTTGTTTCCTTTAAAAAAAAGAAACTCTAGGTTTCGAGATTTGAAAAAAAAAAAAAATCTACCAAAAGAGCATTATGTCTTAATGATCTTAATTAAATTGAATTTTGTTGGAACCCAATAAATTTCCAAATAGCGATGATTTATTAAAAATCCCGGATATTCATTGCCTTCTCATTATTAACTAAATCTGTAACTTGATTTCTTCTTTTATTTCTATTCATTTTTATCATGTGCATTGAAAACGAATCCACGTCATTGGGTTTAATAATATAAATGTTACTAAAATTTATTATTATTTTATTATACATTGGTACTAAATATTTTAATGAATACAAATCGATATTAAAAATTTTGAAAATATTAAAATGTGAAACCAAATTTTAATTTTCAGTAAAAAAATAAAGTGATAGCCGGAAAATACGATCAACTTATGTCATCATATTGGTTGGGTATTATATTACAATCTTTTCAAAAAATTAATATCAATCTGTAATAATTAAAAAATTTGTACCAGTTTATAATAAAATGACAAATTTTACTACTACTTATTAACCCTCATTTGCATAAAACTTATAACTATCCGGTTGGAATGCATGTTCTAGCCCATCATCTTCAAAAGGTTTCCTTTTGATTACAACATCATCACTTTTTTTACAATTGTTTTGTTTTGTTCTTTGCTCACCTTCATGTGAAAAAAAAATTGTAAACTGCCTATTTGAAGTAAAAAAAAATGATGATTGTCCTCCAAAGGTTTAAGAGGGAGAGGGACATAAATCCAATTAGCATAAGAATTTTTTTTTTTCAATCTGGCTAGACAATTAACTATTTATGTTGGCAATCTTTCTTACAAAAACAAAAGAAACGAGAGAGAAAAAAAAGTACTAAATTAATAATGTCTTTAACTAGAGCATATATCTATTTTCCATAGAACATCAATAATTTTTTTTAGAACAAAGACCAATAATAAACTTGTCGATATGTTGAATAGAACATTGAATTGTTTTGAAAAATGAGGTTGAATGCTGTCAAGGAATTGACCGATCAAACTTTTCTAAAATCCAAGATATCTCCCATTAGAGCAAAACCAACACCTCATCTTCCAAACTTGAATTCCATTAATCATCAAACCCATAAATTTTATGCATACTTATGCCCCATTTAAAAGGCAACTGAAGGAAGACTATCGAGACAAACTTCAAATTAATTAAATTTAAGAATACCAAAATAGTTCCTTTAGAAAATAATTAAAATTTTCAATAGATTTTTGCATATATAGTTTTCAAGTTATTTTAATGAACATCAATAAATAAAAAATAGGAAAAATCTATCATAGGTCTCTATTGTTATCTCATAAAAATGATACTTCACATCTATATATTTACTTTGCTCATGAAAAATATGATTTTTAGAGAATTTGATTGTCGAGTTGTTGTCACAAAAGATTAGAGTGAGTTCTTACTACTTAAAGTGTAGTTCCTTAAGAATTTTCCTAAACCGAATAGTTTAATAAATACATTCAGTTGCAACTACGAACTCAACTTCAGTTGTTGATAAAGTAACAATTGGTTGCTTCTTTGAAGACCAACAAATAGTTGTTGAACCCATCATAATTACATAGTCAGATGTACTTTTTCTATCATCAATAACCTACATAGTCATTGTTAATAAAACCGAACAAATTTGACTTGTCATGTTTCTTATAGAATAACCCAAGTATGAGATAAGATGCATCTCCTTTGGACTCTTCATGTATTTGCTAATAAGACTAATAACATGCATTATATAAGACCTTGTAGCAATTAAATGCAATCTTGCCACAATTTGCTTAAAAAAGTGCTATCAAAATTTTTTCCATCTAGGATCATTGATGAGTTTTGAACTCATTTCAATTGGTGTGCTAACGGAATTGCAATTCTTCATTTAAAATCTGTCTAAAATTTCTTGCACATATTTCTTTTGAGAAATAAAAATTTCGATAGCAAATTGAATAACTTTAATACCAAGATAATAATGCATCATTCCAAGATCAGACATATCAAATTCCACTATTGTAGACTTTTTAAATTTTATCAATCATGCACTATCATTTCCAATGTAAAGTGCATAAACAAAATTTTTCTTTCATCACTAATTTTAATAAAAAGTGTATGCCCATAAAGACATTTTTTAAATCTCTCCTTTAAAAAACAAATATTTATACGACTATACTAAACCTATGGTGTTTGTTTTAGGATGTATAATGCTTTTTAGCTTATAAATATTATGTTCACTTCCAAGCTTTACATAACTAGGAGGATGATCAATAAATACATGTTTCTACAAGTCACCAAGCATAAAAGTCGATTTCACGTCCAATGTTAAGATAGGACATGAATTTTGAGCTACCAATGCAATCATCAATCTAATTGTATCATGTCTTGCCAAAAGAGCAAAAACTTTTTTTAGTCCACACCAAACTCTTTCTTATAACCTTTATCTACTTAAGTGTGCCTTGTACATGTCGATTTTGCCATTCTCCTTTAATTTTGTTGTTTATACCCATTTCACATCAATGGTCTTTTGACCTTTCGAAAGTTTAGTAAATTGTCAAATGTTATTTTTTTCAATAGCAACAATTTATATATCTATAGTCTTTTTTTTTTCCATTTTGTTTCTTCCATAGCATATTCAAAAGCTACAAGATCACAATCCGAAAATAAAGCAAAATATATGAATGGGTCCTCTTCAAATTCATCAAAATTAATTACCTCATAATCCATCATCCATACAGGGTTTTACCTCTATCGTTGAGGCCTATTGCACAACAACATTATTTACAGGCAAACTGAGAAATATTTTGGGTAATTGATATTGGTTGTATTGTTTTTGTAGACTGCTTCTTTTTCTTTTCATCACCATCAAAATCTGTTGAAATTTATTGCTAAACATCGTTTTCATTCCATGACCAAGTTCCTTCATCAAAGATAACTTTGTGGCTGATAATAATTTTCTTAGTGATATGATTGTAAAACTAATAAGCTTTTGATTGATCACTAACTTCATGAAAAATACATTTTTTCTCCGTTATCATCTAGCTTATTCCTTTTCTCAACAGAAATATGGGCATAAGTAATACACCTAAAATTTTTGAAATGATCTACTGTTGGTCTTCGACCGTTCCAAGCTTCTTCTAGTGTCATATTTAAAACAACAAGTGTGGAACTTTGGTCAAAATATGAATGCTCCAGTTAATTGCTTTTGGCCAAAAATTTTTGGAATGCCACTCATTGTCAAAATACTTTGCATTGTATTCATAATATGTGATTTTTTCTTTTAGACATTATTTTATTATGGCGTGTATGTTGATGTAAATTGCCTCTTGATTCCATAGGTCTCACAGAAATTTGCAAGATCATGCAAGTTGCGTTCTCCACCTTGATTAGTGCAAAAAACTTTTATAGGAGTGTCAACTTCTTTCTCAACAAGTACTTTGTAGCTTTTAAATAATGCAAAGGCTTCAGATTTTTCTTGCAAAAAATAAGCCCGAGTTTTTTGGTTAAAATCATCAATGAAAGTAATTATGTATTTTTTTTATCTCTATTAAAATATGAATTTATGGGTCCTTAAATTTCCAAATGAATGAGTTGTAATGCCTTTTTTGTTTTTCATGATTTTTCTTTCGAAAATTGATTACGATATTGTTTGCTAACAACACATTATTCACAAAATGTTAGATGAAATTGTAATTTACGGAAGTTCTACTCACCATATTTTTATGTTGCAAAGTCTTCAATCCAATAAAGTTTAGGTGACCATAGCAAAAATTGTCATAGCTATATTGCATCTTTCAATATTGTTCAGTAACATGAATGAATGATGTTGTGGAGATAAAGTGGGAACATATGATTCGTCGTCATATTAACTTGAGCAATTAAGCCTAACTTTGTATTTTGAACTCGACATACTCTATTTTTTAAAAGAAATCTTATACCTATTTTCTAGCAATTGACCTACACTAAGCAAGTTAGACTTTAAATTTGGGACAAAAAGAACATTATAAATGCTATGGGTAGTTACCCTTCCTTTTCCTGTAATAGAAACGGTGAAGTTGTCACCAAATTTGATAGTGTTATAGAATGATTCATCTAGATCAGAAAAGACATTCTTATCTCCACACATATGATTGTTGTAGCCAGTGTCTAAATACCTCATATTTTGTTGAGTTTCTTCCTTAAGGTGACACACCATCAAAAGTCACACCTCTTCTTTTTCTGCAAAGTTAGTTTTTTCTCTACTTTGTTTGTTTAAATTTGTTTTACATTCAAATTGGTAATGCCCATACCGATGATATTTGTAGCATTCAACATTGGACTTGTCTACTGACTTTGGTTTATAAGTTGTTAGGTGGTGGCCTCCTCGTCACCTTCCTCTTCCTTGAGAATCATGAAATCGATAGCTTAAACAACCAAATCCTAAAAGCCAGGACAAAAGTAACATACCAATGTGATAAACTTTTGACAATAAAATCATAGAAGAGCTAGCAAGAATTCATTATTGAGGAAAAAGATAGAGTTCCAGTGCTGCAAACTACTTCTATGATAGGGCACTCCTCCAAATTTACAAGGAAACGAGTATGGCAAACAAAAAGATAGAAAGAAAAGGGAAAAAGTGTGCAAGTGGAATAGGTAAATAATCTCAACACCTAAGTGAAACTGACTTCTAGCTGGCCAATTCTTTTTCATCTCAAATGCGACATTATCCCTAACTTAGTGTTTGATTTCAAGTAAGGGATATCTAATTCATAAGCATCTACCTCAATACCTCCAAAATGGGATCCTTCGAGATAATCAAAACACATGGCTTTTACAGCTAAGTGCAATTGGATGGAAAAGAGTATCCATAAGTCTAGCACTCCATTCCAGCAATGTTAACCATGCATAAAGAGACCAACCCAGTAGAAGCTCAACCATTGGTGCTATTCTCAAGCACCAGCATTGCCACTCTCCGATTATGGTCATTGCCGCTCTTCTTCATTTGATCTGGAGGAGATTGATAAGGGGAAGGGAAAAGGTAAGGCAAAGAATGAAGAATTTAAGTCATTTTAAAGATTTTTAGTTTTTTTAGTTTTGATTTTTCTAGTTTTAATAAATAATGAATTTTATATATTCAAAAATTATTAACTTAAGAGGTTGACGCATTCTTGTGACTGTCATCTATCTTATCAAAATTTTGGATTTATATTTATCATTGTCATTTATCTCGTCAAATTTAGATTCAAATTAAAGTAAATAAATTTCTAAAGATGCAATTAAATAAAATAATAGTGTAGAAATCCAATTAAACGCATTAAAACCGTTGGGAACTCAATCAAATAATTTGTTATACTTTAGAAACTAAGAATGCGTTTTGCCTACAAAATAATAAAGTGACATAGTTCATTGTGTGTATCCCAAGCAAACTTCGTTATTGTTATTTTAAGAGATGCTTTGATCTTAATAATCAATTTCTTAATTAAGTTATTAATTATTTAGCATATTCTCAAAATAAAAGGTTATTAGCATGCTAAATTTACCAATAACATCAACTAACAATTTTAATTAAGTGGTTATTCAAAAGATAATTAACTTAATTGTAATTATTTATTATCAATTTCCAAGTGATAGATAAAAATTTACTACTTCTCTCATTCAACTTGTGCTTTTATTTTTATTAATTTTTGTTGGTATACAACATCACTAAATTTAAAAATGTTAAATTTAAAATTCTACGACCCTCCATCCTCTTAGATATGTCGGATTAGTTGGAAAACGACATCTTCCTATATATTCGTCATGCTTTTATATAATTTATTGCTATTTTTAAAAAATAGAGAATAAGGGATTTCTTCAAAAAAGAAGAAGAGAGAATTAGTGATAAACATATAAATTTATCACAACGGTCTATTAACTTTTTATATTTTTATTAAAAAAAGCTTTTTTTATTTAAAAAATTATAATTTCATCTACCTGAAATCACTAATGCAATAATTTCCAAACATCTCGAAACACTGTGATCAGGGTATTTCGTAATATTTAATTTTAGGTATTTATGAGATTTATTTAAATTTGAATTTGAATGTTTTAAAAAATTATAAAATATAGGTATTATTTTAGGATAAAATAGAATTCGTATATTTTGTAGCAGACAACTGCAAGTGCGCATATATATATGGGGTTCAGTACCCCTATAGAAATAACATCTGAGATTCAACCAGCTCATATTAATTATATGTGATATATTCTGCCATAAATATTTTTAGGATTCTTATGAATAAACAAAAATATATATCTTCTCGAAAGCAATTAATTAATATAATATGATATGATTCAAAAGGTTTAACTAACAATACTCTATGCCACAAAGATTTAAGAGCTTTTTTTTCTTCTGTTATTGTCTAGTTTTGTATTACTGGTTGAAACTAAAAAATATTGTATCATTTCATCTGTTTTTAAATAAATGTTGTTTAAAATATTTGTTTTTGTTCCTAAATAGTTGATACTTCACAATTATCAATAAATAATAATGATTTTTTATTTAATTTACTCTTATTTAATACTAATTGGCAAAAAGGACTTTTATTTCTTTTTTAAAAATATACAATAATAATAATTTATAGAAATCTATAGTTAATATAGTATTTTACCTACATCATAAACACATTAATTCTTAATTTCTTAATTATTATATAACGATATTTATTAGTATTCATCAAAACTGATATGTCTTATCAAACACCAACACAGCGATGGTTCAGATCCAAGAAAAAAATTGTTATATAGTAAATAAAAAAAATACAATGGAAAGGCTCTATGCATGAAGGATGAGATGGGATCTAAAAAGCACCAACCGCTCTATTCTTTGAGAAATTCTGCCTCTTAAAACCCTAACAGTGTTTATTTTTTCCCACAGTTAAAGATTCCCCCCGCATATTCTTGTATATATTTCGCACTAATTGAATTTATTTTTTCAAGAATTAGAATTTAATTCATATATTTGAAGTTATCGAAGAATATGAATTTGATCAGAATTTAAAAACTCCACGTATATTGCTAATGATAATAAAGATATAAAAAAAATTCAATGGATGGGAATATGCAATAAAAAAAAAAAAAACAATCAAAAGCATCCAAAATATTCAAAATTTGGATACAAGCAAAAGAATTATCTGTTTAATCAATGATTCATTATTAGCATTTGAGTCGTGTACTGCACTGTGAGATCCAGCTCGAATTTAAAATTCCATAGTTAAATTTTTTTTTAAAAAAAACTATTTAAAATGAAAGAAGTTGGAAATTAGAATATATATATATATATGATATAATATTATATTAAAGTACTGAAAATTATATTGGAAAACAAGAAAGAGGTCGTTCATCACTTTAATTACCAATTGAGCCAATAAAAGAATGTCAGAACAAAAAATAAGTGAAAACCCATTGAATTCAAGAAGGCTAAAAAAAAAAGAAATGAAAAGGAAAATTTAGACTTACAGAAAGAAAAGGGTAAATATATATTGACGTGAAGGCATCAACAGGTGAAGCTACCACATGATCTGATCTATCCTTTGAGGAAGAAAAGGAAGTTTAGATCATGCTGGCAGCTTCAACTGCTAGTGCTGCACGATGATGATGATGATGATCCATCTATCCACATTCATCTACCAACATTATATTAATTTGCTCTTTCCCTAAATTTGTATAAATATATGTATATTTATTAGAGAAGAGAGTAGAAATGTGTGTGTGTATATATATACAGGGGGAGAGAGAGAGAGGGGAAGAATGTCTGTGGGTTAATATTTGTTGCTTAATTATTAAAAAAATAAAAACGATGATAATAATGAAAATAAAAATAAAAATAGAAATAGAAAGAAAACACAGATGGCAGTGGTCCAAAGCAAGACAAAATGAATATTATGAAGGCCACGCCACCACCATGCAGACAAGGTAGCGAGTTCTTCTAAATCTCTTCTTTTTTACCTACATTATCCCCCTTTATCCTTTTTTGTTTCTTCCATCTCTCCCTTTTTCTTTCTCTCTATAAATTAATTTCCTCTGTGAATCTCAAAAACTGTGCTAACTCACAACTATTAGGCTTATTTGGATGGATTCTTAAAATTTGATAATTATAGAATGAATCGTTATTTTAAAATAATTTAAGTGAATTTAATTTTAGTTATATTATAATTATAAGTTTTTTTTTAATCTTCTTAAACTCTCGTTGTAGGATTATTTTCAACACTTTGACCCTTATATTAATTAAGCAATGTTATATTCTCTTAATTGAAAAAAAAAATTGTAAATAAAAACTAATATATGTATATTGATCCTATCAATATATATAATATATAAATATAGGAAACTTCATCTTCTTTGATAGTTTTTAAGCAAAATGAACTGGAGAATAATCAATTAGCTAGCTAGCTGCTACTTGTCAACAACATAGAGAACCCTTTTTCAGTTTCAAAAAAAAAAAAAAGACATGAAGAACCCTTGTTGCATCCAAATGGTGTCAGTCACTTGTTGAAAGCAAATTATGTGGATTGAATAACTAAGTCATTAAGCAATTAAAGTTTCATTGTTTTAATTAATCAGTAAAGTGAAACTTTATGCGGACAAAGGTGGATTAAGAAAATGACATATCATTGGTAAAGTTAGTTGTTGATTTCGACCTTGTGTTTTCCACTTGTTTTCATCTCTTTGGCAGGTTTGTATATGCAGATGCATAGAACCAATTATATATATATATATATATATATATATATATATATATAGTGATCATTCCCTTAATCAAAGAAGGAAAAAATAATATTCTAATAAAAAAATAAAAATTCACAAATATTTGGCTTCAATGAGTTGTAATTTAGTTTCCATAGATCATGATTAAGTACTTTATCCCACTAAATATTCTCTAATCAAAACAAAACACCTTTCCCCGTACCTTCACAACATATTATACATCTTAATTATATTTAGTTTCCATGGAATCCTCAATAATTGGATTCCAAATCCTTCAAAACATTCTTTTAATAGCATAATCATGGATTCCATTTGTTAATTTTTATCATTCTTTTTCATTTTTTCCTGTCAGAATATATATATATATAAACAAAAAAACACTAACAGAATTATTCTTCCTAGAAGAAAAAAAAAGATATAATTTTTTTAAAAGCATAATCAGAATAAAACTTTGAACCTAAACCGAACAATTAATTGTATGAGTAATCCCGTTATATATATTCCCAATTTATAATTATAAGATGTTGCATCTTTATTCGTCAATCAAATTATTAACATAAATTATTTTTTTTTTTGAAAAAATAAACTGAGAAATTGAAGATATAATAAATGGGTTTTAAAATTTGAAGGAAGAAATATCACTTGTTTTACAATTAATGCTATTTTTCCAGCAATTCAAGTGGAAAGCAGATTATCAGAATTACTAATGAAATTCTTAATTAGGTTATCATCAAAGTTCTCGCCTTTTGAACTCCAATCTTTTCCCTTTTACTATATTCTTGATATATTATGCTACGTAGCCACCATTAACGCCTAAACTACAAGTCTTTCCCAATAGTTAATTAGTGAATAAACAATTAAACATAAAAAAATCAATTGCATAACTAAGATTTAAGAAAAAAAAAACAAATTAACATTTTTTTAATAAAGATTCTTTCCATTTTCAACAACAATCACTTATGGTTGGACCAATTCTATGATATGTGTAACACCCTAACTTCATTATTATTGTTCCTATGAATCTGACTAATTCAACAGTATGACATTCAATGTATAGTATGAGCCTTTTTAGGCAATTGATAGTTGTGAGCGAAAATTACTATTTACCTTAATGCACCAAAAATTCAATAGTGAATAAACAATGTTCGGTTCATCTATTTTATCATATTCTACTATTATTTCAGAGATTTAAAAATTATATAATTTAGTTTATATATTTTATCATATTTTACTATTATTTCAGAGATTTAAAAATTATATAATTTAGTTCATATATTTTATCATATTCTACGTTAGATATATTGTAATAAAAAAATTAATATTTACTACACAAAATTTAATATATTACACTAGTACTTTCATGCAAATTTAATTTATTATATTAGTACTCTTAAAATTTAACCTATTATATTAGTAGTTATTGAGTCAAATAGAATAATTTTTTGATTAGAGATAATAATTTAAAATTTAACAGAGATAAAATAGATAAAACTAATAACATAAATTTTGAATCAATAATACTAATACAAATACAATAGGTCAAAAAGTAAATCAAATAGATAAAACTGTTAGATACCTAATTTTACTCTTAATAGGAGTAGAATAAAAAAACTCCATTTTGATACTGATTTTTAAAAACTGCTAATTGATTTATTTTTAATTTTTATTTAAATTAAATTATCTTTATAAAATTTATTAATTACAAAATATTGATTTCTTCAAATTAATTTTTTTATTTAATAAATAATCTATAATTATAAATAAATGTGAAAGTATGAAAATATTATAAATAATAATTAAATTAGTAACAATATTCATTTTCATATTATACAAAATATATTTTTATTTATTATATATATTCATTTATTATATTAAACACAAGATATGTTAAAAATAAATAAAAACCTTAGCAATCATTCAAGATATAAATAGCAACCATAAAATATTTTCAACAAATATGTATAACTTTATTTATTATTAACTATCAATTATGAATTGCCAATTACCTTAAAACTGCCAAATCAGACATATCCTAAATGTATAGTGTATTCAACGTCACTTCTCTTTTTTCTTTTCCCTTTTTTCTGATCAAACACTTTCCTTTTTCTAAAGCATATAAATTAGTGTGAAGTTATTAATGTTAATCCCATCAAAACTCACCACTCATGTCTAGAAAGAACTTGTAAAATAAAGGACAATCCTTTTATGATATACTGCAGAAAATCACTTATAATTAACAACTTATGAATACCCCTTTAACCACATGACCTTGCCTTTAAAAAATAATAATAATAAACCTACAAGACCTAATTACTAAAAATTTACTTCCCTAACATTTTCTTCATCAAAATTGAAAAAAAAAAGATAAAGAGGAGAAAAATGCATAATAAACAACTAGAAGGGCACGTGTTTAGAAAAGATAGAGAATCTCCATACAGGTGCCCACTTTATACGGTCATGCCTAATTTTTTCTAAATGCACAAATATAACAACAATATACAGCTTATTCCAAAACAAAAAAGAAGAAAACCAATATACAAACAAATATAAAATTACAGAATTAAATCTTAAATGAAAATGACTTTCCAAGACTGAATTCTTTTGGCCAACGAAAAAAGGATATTGATGGAATTACATTCTAACATGGATTTGAAATTAAGTGGGGTTTATACTCCAGAAATTTCATTATAATTTTTTTTAAGAAGATTTAGTTTATCTCATGACTCATAAACTAATTCAGCCGTATTCACATAAATAAAATAGTTAAATATATATTCACATAAATAAAATAGTTATAGTTAAATATGTATTACTGTATAATTAAATTAGTTTTATATTAGACTAAAATTTTTTAATTTTTTATTTTTCACACCCAAATTTTATTAATACATACCAAATATCATTTTTATATTATCTTTCATTAAAGGCTGCAGCTAGAAATCCTTAACAAACAAAAGGTATACGGATTTATTAAACATAAATATGAGTAAAACAATAATTAATTGTTTATTAATGTGTGCTTAAATTAGTTTATAGATGACTGACGGAATATATTGAATCTATGTAACAATTTTTTTTTTCATTAGATATTTGATTTTTCTTTTTTACACACAAAATTTTAATAATAGATACCAAATATCATTTTTATATGATCTTCTATTAAAGCTGCAGCTAGAAATACTTGACAAACAACCAAATACTTTGTATCAAAATTTCTTCCACCTGAATAATTGATAGCTAAAAATATAATAAAATGAAAAAGGATGGCAAAGAATAAAGTACCGCACTTAAGGTCTCGCTTGTAACAATCATACAATAATATCGTCATACCTTTCCTATCTAATCTTCATTTTCACAACTTTATTGTCTAATCTTCAATTATTACGTCTATTATTGGATGGCATAGTAATAAAATCTTTCACACAGAATGATTAACTGTATAAATGACAAATTACGGGTAATTATTTTCATTTTAGAGTGATATACAAAACACACTGTATAGAGATATTAAAGGGAAATAAGAATGATAGATAAACCATCTCATCAGCGACTAATTAATTGACCATGTTGTACTCAAATTTAAGAAATCAAAAATTGATTATACCTTAAAGATTCTTTTATAAAATTTGGAACATATTTTAGAATATTTATAAGAGTATTTTCAATCATGTTAAAGATTCTTTTATAAAATTTTCTTTATAATGTTTTTTAAAATAACATGATTGAAAATACTCTTATAAATCGTCATGTGTGTGTGCAGAGACACCTTTGACTTTCTTTTGGCGAAAACCATGAAAGAACAGAAGCTCAAAATATCATCTACAAACTGAGACGAATCCATATACATGATTACTATCAGATATGTACAAAAGGGTTTAATTTACTTTTTGCAGAGAGTAGTTTTTATGAATAACTAATTAAAATCAAAAAAAGCAAATGAAATGATATTTGACTTAACAATCCCTTTCATCAATAAAGTGGAAAAATGGGAAAGCAAAAAACAGTATAAATGAAAAAGTTTGTAAACGCATGCCGGACAACCTAAAGAGAAAGGAAAACTAAAGGAATATACTTACAGCAATTTTTTTTTGTTGTGGGTCTGCTGATCTAGATTTGAAGGATATATTTGAAAAAAGAAATTTATCAATTGGGTTCCCAACTAGGAAGGAGTGAGGCTGTCAGAGCATGACCTAGCTAGGGTTAGCACTGTACTTAGTGCTTAGTTTCTCTTTAATTTGTTCATCTTTCTTTCTTTCTGCTAATTAAGTACTCTCTAACCAAAGCTAGATCATGCTGGCAGCTTCACCTTTTCCCTTGTGAACTTCACCATTCTTCCACATATCTGAAGAATAAAGTTTTTAACTCCATGCACTTGTAGAAGCATATCATCTTCAAGAGGAAACAAATTTAAGGAAAAGGGTTTCTAAAATTTGAAATAAAATTAATATGAATAAATAAGGGTTTCTAGCTAAGTTTTAAAATGAATACTCATGTTCTTGATTCTTGCAGGTTGTCAAGACAAGAGGGGAGAGGAAGCAAAAGCGAGCAATTAAGAAACCCAAAGGATTGCAAACTTAAATACAACGGAAAGGATAGAGCGAGGAAGAGAGAGATGTTAACAAGGTAGTAGAAGAATGAAAAACTAAAAAAGAACAAGAAAAACCCACCAAGGAGTGAAAGAGTAACGGTGGATATAAAGAGAGTAGCAGGGATCATGGGGACAGCTAAGAAGAGAGAAGGGGGTAGAGGGATAGCTAGGGGTGACAGGTGGTAGAAATATAGGGCGGTATGGCAGGCAGATGGGTTGCAGATTCAGAGCTCTCTCTGGTGCCCTACCACTATTGTGCATAGTGAAAGACTATACAGTAAAATTAAAGGATCCCATAGCCATAGATACGACTTAATTAATTGTACCACAATTCACTGTTCACACCCACAATACAAACTCTCTAATTATTGGCTTCTTACCTCCAATTTTTCAATGCATTCTTTTGGATTTTTCTTCAGTATATATATATATATATATATTTTTACAAGTCCATGATCTCTTTAAATGAATTTGTTGCTTTATCCTGGTTAGGGATACCTCTTATCCCCTCCAACGACAGCAATTTTTTTTATATATTTTTGTATTTGTTATATTTTATTTATTACCGTGAACTATATAAATAATATCCAAAAATTAGAAAATTTTATATTAAATAATAAATAAATTTGTAATTTCAGATACATAAAAATATTAAATTAAACACTAAAGTCAATTTCATTTGAAAAAAAAATATTAATTTTAGATAATTACTTTTATTGAAAAAAAAATTCATAAGAAGAGTTATAAAAAGAGTTATAATTATAGTGTAATTAATTTTAAATTGATTTAAGTTATTTGAAAGTAATTATTAAATCCAATTTTCTATACCAAAATGTATCCCAACTTTACCTCAATCTCGCTAACCATATCCTGATCAGGTTCAATTTTATCTCGACCAAATTCTCAAAACTTCTCCCAATCTTCATAACTACCAGGTCTCTCCTTTGTAGACCTGACTCAATATTCCACACATCCCGATCAACCACAACTACCTCCTCAGTTACGTACCCACCCCATGCAACTAAGAGCCAACGCTTTAAACAAAAGACAAGGCAATTCCACCCTCACCCGCATCTAACTATCTTCAAGTGGAACAAAGACTATTACTCAAGCAAAAAATTATTCTGAATGGTGTGAAGCTATGTTAGCTGAGCTACAAGCTCTTAGTCAAAATAAAACATGGTCTCTTACCTAGACCACTTGATAAAATATCACCGGCAACAAATGGATTTTTCGCATTAAAAGAAAATGTGTCGATACAAGGCGCGTTTCTGGAGGCTTTTTCTCCAATGGTTAAATTTACAAATGACTGTACAGTACTCTCTATTGACACCACGTATCAATGGCCTATTCGATAATTGGACATCTCAAACGCCTTCTTACATGCTTATCTAGACACTGAAATATGCAAAGAGCAGCCCCATGGCTTTGTGAATTCAACATATCCTGACCATGTCTATCGTCTACATAGTTCCTTATATGGCCTTAACAAGACCAAATATTGCATTCAGTGTCGATAAATTGACACAATTTAATTATGCACTCTGCAACAAATGTCCATTAGCAAGCCATTAAAAGGCTTCTTCGTTATCTTCGCGCCACCTCAAACATGGGACTGCTCATCCTCATTACACCTTCAGTGTTTCTCTGACAGTGACTGGGGGGGTGTCATGATGACAAAAGATCTATAGGAGACTATTTGGTGTCTCTTGGCCTTCGCCTCCATTCTCTTTGAACATCTGTTTGAGGGGGTGTTAGGGATAATTCTTTTTTTCACTAGTGTAAATTTATAAACAAGTGAAATAAAAAATATGCCAATTATTCTCTCCTCACAGTCAATCCTTAATGTAATAATAGTGGGTGGAAGATAGTGATCACTAATCATGAACTTACACGTGATGGATTTTTTATCCAAATGCATGTGTATATATATATATAAATATATATATATATACATATATATATATATATATTTATATATATAGGTGTAAGTGTAGGTTTAGGTTATAGGGAGATCCTCCTCTTTATGAGAATGCATGCTGGTGTAGGATTATATTAATTGCTCATTTAGTCTCGTGAATTGAGAGAGTGAGAGAGGACAAATTTTACTTAATTCTGATGAGTTGTTAAAGACACTCTAAGCAGTCATGTTTTAGACAGCTATATATTGTTACTATTAACACAGTCTGCGACTCATTACATCTTTCTAGATCAGTAGTAGGCCTGCTTGATATAGACAACCCGACCTCTAAACTATGCATAACTAAAAAAAAATTAAAGAATTGTTGGTCCTAAAAAAACTCTGATAGAATGGTAATTAGAAATTTTTCAAGATGATTTATATGGATTAATTAATGAAAAATTTTAATGGATTGGTTAATTTCATATTATATATATATATATATATTTGTGTTGGTTCATTTTGATTGATTTTGGAGTTGTGATTGAACTCTTGCTCTTGTAATTTAAATTTAACTTCTTTTTTAATGTATAACTTAGTTGTAAGTGAAAATACCAAATTTCATTTCAAATGTTCGTTTTAAGTATGATAAATTTTTTTTAAAAAAAAAAGAAAAACTAATTATAATATAATATTAAAATTATAGAAGTTATATTTTATTTTTTGATATTGAAACTCAATGTTTCTTAAATTATTTGTTTTATAATTGAAACTTATAGATTGGTTAACCAATTTTAATAAATTATTTAATAGTTAATAATTTTATAAAATCGATCTATATGGACTGTTAATCAACCAGTTAACCAAGTTTTCTCAACCCTATGTATGCACTTTATTTTTACTAATGCCAATTTTTACTTTGCTGTTTTCATGTTTTCAACTTCATATGCTTTTTTTCTTTTTTTTTTCTGATTTTAAAAATAGAGAATTGATCTTTGACATTACATTCATTTCAATTTATGAAATTTACTTTAAATTTAAAAGTATAGGAATTGGGATTTTTTTTTTTGATAAAGATTCAGTTCATAAATCAAGTCAACATATAATTTTTTTCTATTATATATATATATATATATATATATATATAGTGGACCTGTTAAAAAAATAATTTACTAGAAACTTATAAGAAAGAAAAATACTAAAAATATATAATGTTATATTTATTGATGTTTTGACTATGATTTGGCACCAGTGTTCAAAAATAATAAATCTATGATTCATTTAGACTAGAAATAATACCATTTTTTACGAAACAAATTTGTAGGCATAAATTTAAATTATCACACAAATTTGCAAAGATTCGTATACCTTAGAAAATGACAAGATATAAATTTATATACCCAATTCGGAAAAAAATTACAAACCAATTCCACAAATTATGTAACACTTGTTTGCACCAAATTAGGAAAAACATGATACTAAAATTGATAAGTTTGCTCTCAGGGTATTTCCGGCTTAGATTTTCAACAGAAAATATTGATAATTGTTGATATATCCTTTAATTAAAAGTTCCCATCCATCCAGTTTGAATAACAGCTCAAATATAAGGCAATCTAAGCAGAGCGGAGTGAGGAGAGAGAGAGAGACGTTACATTTTTCACTATTCTTGCCCGCTGCGCTTCTGCACTATGCAAAAAGAATTATATACAAAATGTTGAAAAACGTGAATTAAAAAAAAAACTTTTGAAACTGCCGGAAAGTGCAGATTTTTAAAACTTTGATTGCATCTAATTTAGATGCAGATTTTATTGACTTCTGCACTAAAATTAGGTACAGAATTTTTTGAAATATTACAGTATTTTGTATCTATAAAGGTCATCAGGTGGTACAATTTTCTATAGAAAATTTAAAAATAAGTGAGAGCTTTCTAAATCTAAGAGAGTAAAATATTTATTATTTTATTGTTCTTTTAATTTTTAAAATATAGTATATTTGTTGTTTTTTTAAATTTTAGAGAGAAATTATAATTTTCTATTTTTTTATAGTAAAATTCTTCTATCATTATATGTGATTTTTACTCTGATTTATTTTAGAGATTTTCTACGTAAAATTTGTGTGTTCCATTTTATTTTTAATTTTTTCAAATTATTAGTTGCAATTGTGCTTCATCCGATCCTAATTTTTTAAACAGTGGTATCAGAGTTTGATTTAAGTGTTAATATTTATATATCGTATGCTCTGTGATTGCCACTAAATTAGTGAACCCTCTATATTAAAAAATAAGTCGGATTATTATTTACCATTCAAGGTTATGAAAGCAATGACCACAAAATTTGAGATTGATAAATTTAATGGGAGTAATTTCTCATTGTGAAAATTAAAGATGAAAGTTATTTTGAGAAAAAATAATTGTCTTGCGGCTATCAGTAAAAAGCTGGTGGAATACAAATATGATATTAAGTGGAATAAGATGGATGAGAATTGTAATACTCTTATATAGTCAGGAATAATACCAATTATATAGGCGAATATCACCTGCTTATTATTTTAAAATTCATTTGAATTAAAGTTTCTTCCATTTTAGTTATTGTATTTTCTCATGTTAATCATTTTTTTCATTATAGCAATATGTCATTCAATTAATAAATTTATTTTATATGCGGAATTAACAAACCATATTCATATTTCCAAACATAAGTTTGAACTTTCATTATCCCGATATTTACAAAATACATATAATCCAAATAAAATTACATGTTCTCATCATAAAAAGACATGTAAAACATTTGAAAACCATAATTATACTCATCACTCATGACATATGGACAATAACAAAATACATATCATGTAAAGCATCAACCTTCTGATGTGGATTTACTTTATTTGATTTTGTATGAGCTTGCTTCTCTTCCTCTCAACTTCTCTCTATAGGCTCCAAAACTGTGTATGGGAAAACACCCACACGCTAAGCAACCTAATGTTTAGTAGTACATATGTGCATAAATATTCATACATACACTTATGATATGTCATAAAAATTCAATTTTCATATTATCCAATTTTGCATAAAAAAACATAAATAATCCATATATCTCAGTCCTTTCTATAGCAATATATAAAAAAAATCAATTTATCATATGTTAATATGGAATACTGTATACCTGATTTATTGGTTTAACACATATACATGTCATAATTTATAAAAATGAATTCATATTCAAACCTCATTTGTGATTTCTATTTTTTAGTTTCATTTACCTGATAATTGATTTTTTCTTATTCTTTTATATTTTATATTTTATAGCCCCAAAACTCTAAACTTGGATTATTTGGATGCAGGTTGTGAAACAGGAGCGCTCTCACCGGAGCTTAAGCCACCATACTCATCATATGTATCTATTTATATAAGTGCTCAACTGAGCTTCTTAAGTCAACAGCGCTTTCATCCGAGCTTAAGCTATCTTAACTGAATAAAATAAATAATTACATGCATTTAGGATAAAAGGTACTCTCACCCGAACTTAAACCACTTTATCCTTATAATAAAATTTTCCATATAATTATAAATTCATAAGATACCGTGAACCCCTCAATAGCATGTCATCTATCTTATTTGTAGTCCTAGATTAGAGAATTTGGTTTAATTGATGTTATCATCTTATTGCTTACATAAATCATTAAAATTCACATATTCATAATAATTTTCGATTTACATGCCCTATACATATAAAAATTTATCAATCTTATTTGAAACTTCAAACCATAACACATCATATTAATCTAGTCAATACACAATAAGAATTTTAAATATAACTACTATCATATTATTTAAATTTTAAAAAATATATATATATATATATATCACATAATATTTAAAATACCAAATTACCAAATTTTTATTTCTACACAGATTTTTGCCCTGATTTTATATTACATTTTTCACCTATTTTTTATTCGAATTTGACCTTATGATATTCTATGAATTTTTAGTTTAATGTCTTATCTTTCATATACAAAAAGAATCGTATAAATCTAAATTTTCTAGCTAAAGTTATGTCCAAATAACCGTATAGTGCTAGTAAAAATATATCCAGTATTTTTCAGAATATTCTTAGGTCCGAGAATTTATAAAAATTTTTAGACCAACTTAAAATCAAATATAGTATTTATACTCTTCATAAAAGTTTTATATTTATGTGTCTATTTTCATTTTCAACAAGTTTCATCTCGATCCAATTTTCAGAACAAAAGATATAACCAAAATACCATATCATGTTTAGAAAATAACTACCCAGAATTTTCTGGGTACTTCCAAATCCAATAATTTGTAGAAATTTTTAAACCAACTTAGAATCAGATATAATATTTATACTCTTCACAAATATTTTAGATTTATGTGTCTATTTTTATTTTCAATTGGTTTCATCCCAATCCAATTTTTAGAACAAAAGACATAACCAAAATACTATAGAATGTTCAGAAAATAACTACCCAAAATTTTCTGGGTACTTCCAAATCCGAGAATTTGTAAAAATTTTTAAACCAACTTAGAATCAGATATAATGTTTATACTCTTCACAAACGTTTTAGATCTATGTGTCTATTTTCATTTCTAATTAGTTTCATCCAGATCCAATTTTCAAAACAAAAAATATAACCAAAATATCATAAAATGTTCATAAAATAACTATCCAGAATTTTCTGGATATTTCCAAATCCGAGATTTTATGGAAGTTTTTAAACTAACTTAGAATCAGATATAATATTTATACTCTTCACAAAAGTT
Organism: Triadica sebifera; assembly: GCA_023653625.1. Classification (NCBI taxonomy): domain Eukaryota; kingdom Viridiplantae; phylum Streptophyta; class Magnoliopsida; order Malpighiales; family Euphorbiaceae; genus Triadica; species Triadica sebifera. Next base: position 27,241,045 of record CM042900.1, read on the forward strand.
TTAGATCTATGTGTCTATTTTTATTTTCAACTAGTTTCATCTAGATCCAAGTTTAAGAACAAAAGATATAACCAAATACATCAAGTCTGTTATAGACGAATTTTAACAAAATCAGCAAATACAATAAATTATTTGTTTACTTATCCTTCAACATTAAACATCTTTAAAATACAAATAAAATGCACAAAGGAATAAATATGCTCATATATACAAATTTTGACACAATGAAGTCTTAACATCTTCAAACCTTAAAGTTTTTATAGTTGTTTTAAGGTTTTGGAGAGAGGAAGAGGAAGAATAAGATAGGTGAAAAAAAAGAGAATTTGTGTATGGAAGAGTGAGAGAAAGACTAGGGTTCTGAAATTTGGAAGAAAAAAAAAGAAAATAACATTTTTATATTCATGGAATATACCGTATTAGGTCCCCCATATTTTTGCCAAATATTCACTTAAATCCTTAGTTTTTACCTTATTATTATTAACTTACCCAATCTCTTTTATTTAACACACATAACTTAATAAAAATTCATTTATAAATCTTTTTATTATATTTTATTTCCAAATTTAGTCTCAAATAATTTTAATTACGATAATTAAACATGTTAATTATCCAATCCTAAATTGACGGGCGTTACAAGAATAAATCTTCATCTTGCATTATCAGATAAAGTATTGTCAAACATTGAGGAAAAGAAAATTGCAAATGAGATTTGGGATCATCTCACAAAGCTGTACGAGGTCAAATCACTTCACAACAAAATTTTTCTTAAAAGGAAATTGTACACTCTGCGGATATCAGAATCTACTCCAGTGAAAAATCATATCAATGTGTTGAATTCTCCATTTTCTTAACTCACATCACTGAATTGTAAAATAGAGTCAACTGAATGTGTTGAACTTCTACTTCAAAGTCTACTTGATTCGTATGATCAACTCATCATCAATATGACAAACAATATTCTCACAGATCATCTAAATTTTGATGATGTTGCATGTCACATCCGCGAGTTAGACCCTGACCGTATACGTGTACTGCGGTCGTTTATACTGCAGTATAGAGGTGTACGATCGGAGTCTAAATACGGATAAATACATAAAAATTTAAGTATATTAATATGATAAAATGAATAGAAATTTTATCAAATGAGACAATACAATTTTGTGTTATGCACGCAAATCGAGACGACAGCCTGGGTCGAAATTGGATTTTTTGCTCGGTAGTGAAATTTTAATTTAAACATACCGGAATATAGAAAATATTATTTTAAGGTCATAGGTGGAGTTATAAGGTAAAATTTTAAGGTTTAGAGTTTGAATTATGGAAAATTGATTCTCAGTTCAGGTTTACAGCCTGATTTTTCGAATCGGGAGCTAGAGAGATGTGTTTATGATCACAATGGAGTCAATGTGATCGAAATTTAATTTTAATATTTTTAAAACTGATAAATTAGAAATCGGACGACAGATAAATTTTTACGGGTCAAATTAAGAAAAATGATTAACCCGTAAAAACTCGATTTTTGCTCCGGTGGTCATTTTGCAAAATCGAAGAGACCGTTTCGAAGAGAAAATTATTTTATAATTTTTGGAATATTTAAATTGATAAAATTAAGTTATTTGGAGGTTGAATTTTGGAGAATTTAAAATTTATTATGAAGAAAAATGAAGAAAAATTTTGATTGGTTGAAAATTTGTTAAGTCAAAATTAATTAGATTTTGATTGGGCCATGTGTCAATATTAAGAGATAGTTAATTATGCTATTGGCCAATAAGGAGGTTGATTAAGGAATTAAGTGTGATTAATTAATTTAACTGGGGTATATAAAGGAAATTAAATTGAATTTCATTAAAATATCAAATTTCCCATCTTCTTCCTTGCCTCTCCTCCATAACCGAGAATCTCTTCACTTTTGCTTCTTCAAATCATATTAATTATCAATTAAAAGAATTAGAATAAGATTGGTGTGAAGAAAAAGAGAAAAAGGGTAGAAATTTGGCAAAAAAAGAAATCAAAGAATTTCTTAATGCCCATTTGAAAAAGGTGAGATTTTGTTCCTTTTTCCATATGATTTTGTTGATTTAATTATTGTCATAATTGTTTATTGAATTGTGGTTGAATATTGTTGAGAATTGCTTGGTAGAAAAATTAGGGTTTATGGCAAAAATATTGAAAAATTGGAGAAAAATAGGAAATGAAGAGAATAAAGCTTGAGGATGATGGATTGAGTGAAGAATTGATGAAAATAAATTTTAGGAATTTTTGTGGAATTTTTAGAGAATTTCCATAATTATGGCTAAATTTTACAAAAATTATTTTGGAGGAATTTTGCCTTAAATTGAAGATAATGGAGTGAATTAGAGTATATGGAAGTGGAAAATAAATTTTGTGATGGAAGAAAAATTTAATAGAATTTTTGGGGAATTTTTAGATTTTTAGCCTAATTATGGAAAAATTTATTGGGAGTTATTGAATATTGTTTTGGTGAAATTGATGATGGAAAATGAAAGAAAATGAGTTAAATTGATGATAGGAATTTATTTGGAATTTTTAGAGTAATTATGAAATTAATGAGAATTCTTGAATTGAAAATGGACATTAGGAGAATAAAAGAAATAAATAGAGAAAAATAGTTTTGGAGGTGGAAAAATAAAGAAAATCAAATATTATAAAAGGAAATTAATATTTGAATTTTTGGTTGCACCAGAAAGCGTGATAACGACCAAAATCGGTATTTATGCATTAAACGTGCATAATAAGAAATTTTTTAATTATAGGATCTGGATGTCCGTGAGAACGAAAAATTAAATTTTTACTAGATTTTATATCGTAAGGGGTTTAATAACTAATGTTAATTTTCTATCTCTAGGTGCGACGTCTGGACAGGCACCACCGCGAGATAAGGGGAAAGAGCCGGTAGATACCGGCTGAGCGTAAAAAGGTTAGTGCAACTATCCTTATAATATTAGTCATATGAAAATATTTTAGGTGAAAATTGAAATTTTTGCAATTATTGAGTTATATATATATATTTGTATTCCAGAAAATTTAAATGTTAAAAATTATCTATGATGATAATTATTCTGGTATTGAAAAAAATATTTATTCATTATCTGAAAAATGAAGTGAATTATGATTTTGAGAATTTTTTCCACATATTAGCCTAGATATGAGCTAGGGTATTGTTGGCATGCCAATAGGGTAGAAATTATGGTCCTGTGCATTTCTGTGGACCAATAAAATATTGTGATCCTGTGCATTTCTGTGGATCACCTGATAAAATTATCAGTCCTGTGCATTTCTATGGGCTGAGTCATATTACATTTGGATCCTGTGCATTTCTATGGATCCTAAGTTGAGATGTAATATGATACCCCTTTGATTTCTTAGGAGCAAGTCTAGGATGTTATAATATGTGGGCATATGAAAAATTTCTATATTTGAGAACTCAACGATATATTGAGTTTTATAAAAATATTATATCATTGTATTTATAGAAAAATGTATATTTTATTTTAATGACTATTACTATAAGAGTTTTTGCACCACTGAGTTATATACTCAGCGCGGAAGTTTGTTTTTCTCTCGCATAGGTCATCAGAGTAGCAGAGAGCGTCCTGACTTGTAGATAGAGACGCTGAATTGGGGACCCGCATTATGGAGCACAGCGGTAGCAGTGATAGTCACCCAGAGCGGGTTGATATTATTTTTTTATATTTTGATATATATATAAGTTTTTAAATTTCATTACAGCATATATATAAATAAAGAAAAGAAGAGTGTGTATATTAAATCTCTTATATTAAATATATTTGTTTTAAATTAAATGAATATTTATTTTTAAAAAGAATTTTATTTCCGGTAGCACCTCTTATCCGTCCGGTATACGGATGGGTGTACGGAAGGGTAAGAGGTGTTACATTGCAGCTGTTATTCTTGAAGAAGAAAATTGGCACAAAAACAAGGAGAATAGGTTAGCTAGTTAGCAACAAGCGGAAGCCCTAACGGTGATGAAGGAATATCAACGGAACGTGACTTAAGTGGAAGCCAAGATCAAGGCATATCATAGTCAAAAAGCAAAAAGATGAACCTTAAGTGTTACCACTGTGGCAAAAAGGGTCAATTGAAGAAGAATTGTTGGAGTTTAAACAAGAAAAACTCTAATCATCAAGAAAATGTTGCAAGCACATCTAATATGGATGATACTTTATGTTGTGACGCAGTAACAACTAGTGGAGGCAGAAAAACATTCGTTGATGTGTGGTTCATTAACTTGAGAGTCACATTTCACATGACCTCTTGAAGTGAATTATTCCACCAATATGAACCTGTCTCTGAGGGATCTGTATACAGTTGTAATGATCATGCCTTAAAAATTTTCGGTATTGGAACTATCAAGTTAAAGTTCCATAATGGCACAATACACACTATTCAACAAGTGCGGCATGTGAAAGACCTGAAAAGGAACTTACTGTCATTAGGTCAACTGGATGATTTTGGTTGTAAAATTGAAGCTGAAAAATGAATCATGAAAATGATTCGAGACGCGCTTGTACTAATGAAGGGAGAAAAGGTGATTGTCAACTTATACATGTTTGTTGAATCTTGAGGGGTATTTTCATCATTTTGATGCTAACAAATAAAATAGCAATAATGTATTTAACATACTTGTCTTCTAAATCTATTGAACAGGGTATGAAATATGATAGCAAGAATGGAAAATGGAAGATTAATATTAAAAAGATAAAATTGAAGAAGTAACATGTTCACGCCTGTGATGAAGCCTAGCGCCAACAAACCGACATTTAAAGTTCACGACCATGAAGAAAGATAGCAACCGTGAATGAATATTTCAGTCACGCCCGTGAAGAAATGTCACGCCCGTGAAAATATATGACAAATTCTTCCAAAGAACTTCACGACCAAAGTCACCACTTGGACCACGGCTTGGAAGGTTGTCACGCCCATGAAGATAAAATGTCACGCCCGTGAACAAACATTTCAAAACCTTCCAGAATGCTTCACGGCCAAGGTCACCACTCAAGTCGCTACTTGGAAGAACAGTCACGACCGTGACACACGTTGTCACGACCTTGAAACACGAAAGAGAAACATGTTAGGGGCGATTATTAGGGTTGATGCAACAACTAGTTTCATATTAAATGCACTATAACGGCTATAATTTGCTATGAAAGTATAAATGCAAGTCATTTATGCATCCAGAACAAAAGAATAGCAAATATTTTGAATCAAATCTTGTTGTAAGCCATTTTGTGCATTTGATATTTTCAAAAACATTTATTTTCCGTAAAAATCTTTTTGCTCGTCATTTATTGAGCAATAAAGATTTGTAAGTGTTTCTCTCTGTAATTATTTACTCAAGTGAGTTTTGAGTATTTATGAGTTAAGAGTATAACACTTGTAAGGGTTAGTTGTGTGAGCCTTTAAAACACAAAGAAAGGTTATTTGTGTGAGCCTGTAAAACACAAGGTAAATGTTATTTGTGTGAGCCTGTAAAACACAAAGAATTGGTTATTGTGTGAACCTGTAAAACACAAAGAATTGATTATTGTGTGAGCCATCAAGACATAAGGGATTTCTGGGTTAGGTGTGAGTCATTGTTAGAAACACTATAGTTGGGAGTGAGCTTGTAAAACTCCATTGTAATACTTAGTGTGTTAGTGAAACTCCCAAACGAGATTAGAGAGAGGAGTAGAGTTTGTTAACACCCAAACCTCTATAAAAATTCTTGTGTCATATTCTTCTATCCCTACCAAACTTAATTTTTATTTCCGCACTTAAAAGTTAAATTTTTAATCTCCAATTCAACCATCTTTCTTGGCTCTATATCTGGGCAACAATGTTAAAATGAGAGACTTTACTAAAAGGAAAAGTATCAGCTGTTTCAAGTAGTTCAAGTGAAATATCTACAATGGTCTGGCATCAGAAACTTGGGCATATGTCTGAGTAAGGAATGAAAATTCTTGCAGAGCAAAATATACTTTTAGGTCTCACTAATGTGTCTTTACCTTTTTGTGAGCACTGTGTTACAAGAAAACAGCATAGATTGAAGTTTAACACATCAAATTCTAGAAGTCAAGAAATTCTAGAATTGTTTCATTCTTATGTATGGCAAGCACCAGTTACGTCTCTAGGAGGAGCAAAGTATTTTGTATCTTTCATAGATGATTATTCCAGAAGATGTTGAGTGTATCCTATCAAGAAAAAGACAGATGTATTTCCAATTTTCAAAGTATTTGAGAGTCATCAACTCTCCAAGAAGCACTAAATAATTCAGATGCATGTTAGTGGATGACAAGGTACAATTGGCTAGGGAGTTTGAAATGAAGGACATGGAACTAGCAAACAAAATTCTAGGGATGCAAATTCACTGAGACAGAAATAATAGAAATATTTGGCTTTCTCAAAATAATTATTCAAAGAAAATCTTGCGACGCTTCAATATGCAAGATTGTAAGTCAATTTCTACCCCACTTCTTATTTATTTCAAGTTATCCTTCAGTATGAGTCTTAGCACAGAAGCGAAGAGGATAGAGATGTCTCGAGTACCGTATGCATCAGTAGTGAGTAGTTTAATGTTTGTTATGATTTGTACCAGACCAAACATTGCACAAGTAGTGAGAGTGGTTAGTCGATACATGGCGAATCCTGGTAAAGAGCATTAAAATGAAGTGAAAATGGTATTGAGATACATTAAGGGGACCACATATGTTGCATTATGTTATGGAGGATCAGACTTTGTTGTCATAAAATATGTTGATTTAGATTGTGTAGGTGATATTGATAAAAGCAAATCCACCACTGAATATGTGTTTATTGTTGCTGGCGAAGTTGTAAGCTGGGTTTCTAAACTGCAGTCAGTTGTGGTTACGTCAATAACAGAAGCAGAATATATAACAGTTATACAAGCTAGTAAAGAAGCAATTTGGTTGAAAATAATATTGGAGGAACTCGGGCATGAACAAGAGAAAATTTCTCTTTTTTTGTCATAGTCACAGTGTTTTGCATTTTGCAAAGAATTTGACTTTTCATTTAAAAATAAAACACATTCGATTCCAGTACCACTTCATTCATAAAAAAGTAGATATGCAGAAAATTCATATAGAAGACAACCTAGCAGATTTTTTAACTAAAGCAGTCAATGCTAACAAGTTTATTTAGTGTCGATTTTCTAGCGAAATAGAAGAAATATAAGTGACAATAAATGACAAAGAAGAAAGAATGATGTAAAAATATGATTGATACAATCAAATCTTCAGTGAGAGATTTGTTGAAAAACGTAAACAAAAGAACTTTTGAAACTCGAAAAATGCAGATTTTTAAGACTTTGATTGCATCTAAATTAGGTGCAAATTTTGTTGACTTCTGCACCAAAATTAGATGCAAAATTTTTTGAAATGTTGCAATATTTTGTGCCTATAAAAAAGTCATCATATCTTACAATTTTATATAGAAAATTTAAAAGCAAGTGAGAGTTCTAAATCCAAGAGAGAATAAAAATAAAAAGATAAAAATATTTGTTATTTGTTGTTTTCCTAATTTTTAAAAGAAAGTATTTGTTCTCTCCTTAAATTTTAGATAAAAATTACAATCTCCTATTTTATTTCATAGTGAAATTCTTTAATTCTTATCCGTGGTTTTTAACCTGATTTGTTTTAGGAGTTTTTCAAGCAAAATCCATGTGTTCTATTTTATCTTTAATTTTCTCAAATTATTAGCTGCAATCTTACTCTATCCGGTCATAATTTTCTCAATACAAAAAAAAGAATACACTCAACCAATTTACTGTATAACATTAAACGAGACTTGATTCGTGACACAATTTCCTCTACACAACTTCATCACACTAGTAGTATTAGAGTCCGTTTGGCGTTAAGCTTAGAAAAACACTTTTGTAGAAAATATTTTATTTTTAATTTTTTAAAATTTTGAAAAGTGCTTTTAAAAAAATCAGGTAAATAGATATTTTTTTAAAATTAGATTTAAGAAAAGTAGTTTATAAAAAATTAAAAAAATCAGTCAATTAAATTAAAAAAATTATAAATATATTTTTTTAGGTACAAACAACCGCTTAGCAATTTCCTTCCATGTACATTCAAAATCCAAAAATAAAAAAACCAGTTGACCATGGTCTCACGTGAAAAGCCATTGTTAGCTCCCATTATATGCCACAAGGCACCCATAGTGTCACATTTTGCATCATCAACAAGCCTATATTGATGCCCTGTAGTACTTGTAACCATTCCACTTTTAAGAACTTCAAAAACTGCACCTAATTCTTCAGGATGTGCCTGATAAAACCAAAATCGAATGATTATTTCAGAAATGCTGCAGAAAATTAACTAGCCAATGGCAGACACATGCATTGCCTTAGTTTTATAGCCAGAGTCATTATTATGATATTTCAAATAATCCAGAAAAATCAATGTTGGTTCTGTTGGTAAATTAGGAAAGATTGGATTTTAAGGATAAAATCATATAATCAAGGATAGATTTGATTATTTCCAAATCAGATTATTTTCTTGATTGCAAAAATTCCAGATTTGATTATTTCCTTTATTACAAGGATTCTAAGGTTTTCCTTTTCCTAGTACAAGTTCAGCCATGGATTACATAGCTGCTATGGTCGGCTCTAGGTCGTCATCTTCTGAAGTAAGCAACGCCATGATGCCGCTAGAAGGAAGAGAAAACCCAATGTTGTTTCTCTCACTGAAAACTCCTTACAAATCACCATTCATAAGTTGAATGACAAAAATTACCTTGAATGGTCCTAGTCCATGAGGTTAGTAATAGACGACAAAGAGAAATTAGGTTATGTGAATGGTGAAGTAAAACCGCTATCCATGGATGATCCTAGTTACAGGCAATGACACTCGGAGAACTCAATGGTAACAGCCTGGTTGATCAACTCTATGGAACCAATTATTAGCAAACCCTTCATGTTTCTTCTAACAGCACGCGATGTGTGGGATGCCATTAAGGAAACATATTCAAATCTGGATAATCATTCACAATTGTTTGAATTGAACATCAGAATATGGAAAATGCAACAAAGAGATCGTGAAGTAACTTATTATAATGATATGATGGTTGTCTGACAGGAGCTGGATCTATTTGAAGAAGAGGGATGGAAAAGCCTGGGTGATAGTGCCCGGTACAAGAAGAAAATATAAAGAAGTAGGGTGTTTGTTTTTCTGGTAGGTCTGAATAAAGAACTTGATGAAGTTTGAGAATGCATATTGGGGAGGAAACAATTGCCTACCATACGGGATGTATTCTCTGAAGTACGTAGGGAAGAATCTCGATAACAAGTGATGTTGAAAAATGATTATGGTGCAAAACCAGAGAGTGAAGGGTCCGCACTTGTGGCCCGAAGTGCGGATATTGAAGATAGACGTGGAGGAAAAACTAGACCCCGATGTGACTAATGTCGGAAGCCATGACATACCCATAAAACCTGTTGGAAGTTACATGGAAAACCTGCAAATGGAAAGAAGAAACCGAGTAGTGATAACAAGCCCGGGGGAGATACTTAAGCATTTCAAGTGAGTAATTCAGATTCAGGGCAACAGTTATCCTCAGAATTTCTTCCCTTCATAAAGGAACAGTAAGAGCATTTATATAAAATGTTTCAATCTAATTCTCTCAGAAATTCTTCTATTCCATCCTGTTTTATTGCTCAGTCAGGTATTTCCTCCATTGCAACTATTGTTTCTTCAAAGTTTCCTAGCTATTGACCATATGACCGGCACTCCGCAATTTTTTTCCACTTACCTTTTGCAGGAAATCAAAAAGTTAAAATTGCAAATGATTCCTTTACCACCGTTGCAGGAAAAGGGATAATATCAATTTCTCCATCACTAAACCTTAAAAATATTCTTCATGTTCCTAACTTATTATATAATCTTTTGTCAGTCAATAAATTAACATTTGATCATAATTGTTGTGTTAATTTTGTGTCTTCTCACTGCGCATTTCAGGATTTAACCTCGAATGAGACAATTGGGGTTGCTAAGCAAAACGATGGTCTCTACTTTTTTGATGATGGAATGACCTTTGAAAGGAAAGATCGGAAAACTTGTTTTAACTCTGTCTGTTTCTAGTGATAGTGAGATTTTGTTATGGCATTATCGTTTGGGACATCCTAGTTTTCAATATATAAAACTTTTGTTCCCAAAGTTATTTATAAATAAAAATCAATTTATTTTTCAATCTAAATATTGTGAATTAGCAAAACATTATCGTGCAGTTTTTCCTTCACAACCTTATAAAAAATCAAAATCATTTACCATGATTCATAGTGATATTTGGAGTCCTTCAAGAGTGTCAGCTTTGTCTGGAAAACGCTGATTTATTACTTTTATTGATGATCATAATAGACTCATATAAGGTTTTTTTTGCTAAAAGATAAATCTAATGCTAGAAATGTATTTAAAGATTTTTATCACATGATTCAAACACAATTTCAGATTCAGATTAAGATTTTTCAAAGCAATAATGGCAAGGAATTTTCAAAATTGTATTAGGAAAATTTTTTACTGAAAAATGAATTATTCACCAAACCTCGTGTAGTAATATACCTCAACAAAATGGAGTGGCTAAAAGAAAAAACAAACATCTTCTTGAAATGGTTAGGGCTATGGTGTTTACAACTAAAGTGCCTAAATATCTTTAGGGGGAAACCATTTTAATAGTCACTTATTTGATTAACAGACTTCCTATATGAATTTTGGAATTCAAAACACCTATCAAAGTTTTCACTGAAAGTTTTCTACACACTTGACTAATAACTGATATTTCCTTAAGCAATTTCGGTAGTGTGGTATTTGTTCATAATCACAACTCACAAAGGTCAAAATTCGATCTAAGGTCTTATAAATGCATATTTGTTGGTTATCCCACCAATCAAAAAGGTTACAAGTGTTTTGATCCAGTTTCACGAAAATTATTTGTGTCCATGAATGTCACGTTTTTTGAAGGAACTTCTTATTATAACAACTCTCATCTTCAGGGGGAGAGTAATACTGGTGAAGATGGTTTTTTAGATAGTTCTGATTTAACTGTTGATATTTTCCATAATTATGGTTTTCTTAATGATGTTTCTCATGATCAATCACTGGATGAGATAATTCCATCTCAAAATAACACTAACAAAGTGACAGAAATAGATGGGAAACAATATAAAGGTCTTGTTTATTCAAAGGAATATCTAGCACAAAAAAGGCAGACCACAATTCAGCTGGTACACCAAGAGTCTAATCAAATGTTGAATCTTGAAGTTCACAATGATTCTTCTGAAGTGCCAGAAAATATTACTTCAGGTAACTTTGAGTCTAATTCTTCCCATCCAACTGATGATCTCCTCATTACTCTTAGAAAAAGTGTAAGATCTAGCACAAAACGTCCTAATATTGCATTTGTAGTAAGTTTGGTAAGCCAATATATGCATTCACTGTACGAAGAACACCTTGAGGCTATATATAGAATTCTTCGATATCTTAAAGGTACACCAGAAAAAGATCTCTTCTTCAAGAAAAATAAGAAGAGAGGAATTGAAGTGTATACAGATGCAGACTGAGTTGGTTTCAAAACTGATAGGAGGTCAACTCAGGATATTGTACTTTCCTATGGGGTAATCTAGTTACTTGGAGAAATAAAAAGCAGAGTGTAGTTGCAAAAGTAGTGTTGAAGCTAAGTTCAAGTCAATGGCTCAAAGAGTATGTGAAGTTTTGTGGCGAAAGAGAGTTTTAAAAGAGCTTGATAGATCAGTTAACTTGCCTATGAGATTGTTTTGTGATAATAAGACAGCTATTAGTATTGCTCACAATACAGTCCTTCATGACAGAACAAAGCATGTTGAAATTGATAGGCACTTTATAAAAGAGAAACTAGAAGAAGGGATAATTTGCACTACATTTGTTCCTACCACACAATAAGTTGCAAATATTTTGACCAAGGGTTTGCTAAGACAACCCTTTGAATTTCAAAGTTAGCAAGTTGGGCATGATCGATATCTTTGCACCCACTTGAGGGGGAGTGTTGGTAAATTAGGAAAGATTAGATTTTAAGAATAAAATCCTATAATCAATGATAGATTTGATTATTTCCAAATCTATTTATTTCCTTAATTGTAGATATTCCAGATTTGATTATTTGATTATTTCCTTTATTATAAGGATTATAAGGTTTTACTTCTCCTGTAAAACCAAGAAATGAAGAATAATCGCCACACCATTGGTAGACGAAGCTTGGCTGGCTTCAGCTTTCTTTACTAAAGAGACCACGCAATCCCATGCTACATATATTGTGTCCTCAATTTCAAAGATGGGAAACTTTCCGAAACCAGATTCCATTAGCTTGGGTGAAGAAAGAATAGCATCTTTGCTATGTAAGTGTTTCTTGAAGCTGCTTGAGCCAGATTTTCTTTCTGACTGGTTAGCATTAACACTCTCTTGATCTGGACCTAACAGAAACTTGTGCTGCTTCAAATCATCTAACAGAAATTCCAGCACACCAACTTCTCGGAGGACTTTCTTGAATTGCTGATCAAATGATAAAAAGTTTTACAAAAAAAGAAAGGATTGTGTGCTTCAATTCTGATGTTATTGGTTGTTGCAATAAGCAGCAAAGTGAAAGCAGTTCTTGCTCAGGAACACAATTCACAACAGCCACAGCATATTCAAGAATTTTCAAAATTATCTCTTGCAAGGATGGAGGGAAACCGCCCATATTCAGGATAAAAAGCGGAACTGTCCGTAATTGCTGGCACAGTTTATAGTTCTCGAGATGAGTTGAGAATATCTTAAACATTCTATTTAGTATTTCTGCCTGAAGTTCCACGCTATCAGCCTTGAGTAAAATTTCTTGCAACATTTGGACAGCTTCAAGGTCTTTAACTTTGCTATTGTCCTTCTCACAATTTTCATCCAAAAGCCGATCAGGTGATGGGGTACTTCTACTATGGCCACTAGCCTTAGTGCGAGAACCATTGCCCCCAATTGATCCTGCAGACTCAGTTGGGCCAGTTTGAGCCAGATTAACAAGAATATCGAGCAACCTAGATAATACAGGTGACAAATGTTGCTTCGAAGAATCCTCTTTTTCTGTCAAATCTCTTCCCACTACATCATTAGGTAAATGAGAACTATCTGAAGTATATTCCTGGGTGGAAGAACTTTCTAAATAAATAGATTGAGCACCCTGATTTTGCCGCATGGAGGATAAAACCAATGCAAATTGAACAAGGAACTGATAATCATGGGCAGTGTGTCTGATCCTGACACCACCAGCATCTATAGATCAACATAGCATTGGATCAGCACTAAAACATGTAAGCCAACAAGGCTGTAATACTTTAATCCACAGCTATCACATGACATAAGCTCTTGCCTTTTTCTTTGTTTCAGGAACACAACATTAATGATATTGACAGAATTCTTAGTGATTGCTCAAATAATTCAAAAATAGGACAATCACTGGATGATTTCCATGCTTATATGACAATTCCACGCATTCAAGCAACAAATCCACAATGCCCACAGTGTAGGCAGGATCACCAGAGTCTGGATCAAAATCCTTTACTGCCATCAAGAGAACTTTTATCTGCATGTGAAACATAAGAAAAGTATTAAGAGATTAAAAATGATTGCAAAATATAGCAGCCACCATTATCAAAAAAAAAATCACGTTTATGTGAATGCATGATTGCTGGATAAATATATAGAAAGATTCCTTGTTGAGGAAAATAATCAAAACATGAAAGAGATTGCTAAGCCATATTCTTCAAACCACAGCTCTAATTTAAAATAGAAGGCCTAATGTCCTAAAAAAATCCAAAACTCTGGCATTTTTGTTAACTTTAAGCTTAAATTTTCATTCTTAATTATATTCTCAACTTTGGGTTGTCAATGTCAATTGTGGCCAACCGATGGTGTTGAGCTCATTTGGGCATGATGTTGCATGTTGACATGGCCACGGAACCCACCCACCCCCCCCCCCCCACCCCCCAACAAACCCGCCCAAAAAAAAATAGAAATAATGTCACATCCTAATAAAAAAAGTTGAAAAGTAGATAATATAAAGCACTAAAAATGTTGGAGGACAAGAGAACAAGCTAGCATACTCCTAATCCATTTCATCCATTACAAGGTCAATGTAAAAGATGGATATTACTAAAACCAACATTGACAAGAGTAAGGCTAAAACTGACAGATAATGAAATCTCAGACATTTGAGGTTATTCAGGGATAGGATCTAGGGAAAAAAATCAAAATTTCAAGTTTGAACAACTGAGGAGTCTATACTTTCATCCTCGGATACCAATGGAGAACAGAATATGCATAAAATTCATATAAAAGGTGAGCATCACTGCAAGAAAAGCATATTTCACACATCAAATATTCGAAAGGCAGTCATGGAAAAAAATATTGTACTCTTAGGACTCATTTGAAGGTATTCCGATGCTGCTTGCTTTCTACAACTTCCACATTTAAGCAACTACGGAAAATGATAACTTAAATGAGGATAAAGAGGCACCAAAAATGGCAATAGGTTCAGAATACTACTGAGTTGAGAACCAATTGAACATGTCATGGATCTGAGCCCTTTTACTTTATTCTAGTAAAAATTGCATGAACCCATCGTGGGTTCAACCAATCACACATTATCACCCTCTCATTCTCACTTAGCCAAAAGAATTCCCCATGGCTTCAGCCATTTAAAGATATCAATTTTGGTTTATTTCAAAGTTCATGTCCACTCAAAGTCCCAAATAAAATATTGAGTTAGTCACTCTGTCTAAATCTACTTTGAATTATTACATCATGCGAACCAAAGTAATTCAATAAGAAGAATCAATAACTGCTCCAGAAAAATGTTGACATGGCCCACAGCTGAACACCCAAAAGAGCCTTGTAATTAAATTTAGCTTTTTAGTAAATCATGACACAGGAACAGAACTAATGAAGTTACGAGATCAGAAAAGGAACTGGGTGAGAACAAGCAACAGGTAACAAGAAGAGATTTTTGAGAAATTCTCTCTTTAATTTTTTCAATCAATCAAGATGATGAGTAGAACATATCAAAGATGGATTCAAAATGCCCAATACACCTGAGAAATTCAGGGAAAGAAGAGGAGAAAGAAGAAGAAAAAGAGAGTGAAGTCTGAATTGCACAGCTTGATTATTCCCTCAAGCTAATGGGTATATATACTAGGTGTAGGATACAAAATAGGAAGTAAAATCAAATACAAATAAGGAAGTAATACAAATAAGGAAGTAGAATAATATATTTACAGTAGCCTAGAATCATGCATCCTAGAACTTAGCCTAGAATCATGCATTAATATCTTAACACTCCCCCTCAAGCTGGAGCGTATATATCATATGCTCCTAGCTTGTTACATATATATTCAATTCGCGGTCTTCTTAGAGCTTTAGTGAGAATGTCTGCCAATTGATCATTCGAATTCACAAAGTTCGTAACAATGCATCCAGATTCAATCTTCTGTCTGACAAAATGACAATCTATCTCAATGTGTTTTGTTCTTTCATGGAAGACCGGATTTGAAGCAATGTGTAGTGCTGCTTGATTATCACAAATCAATTTCATTGGACTAACATCTCCACACTTTAATTCTTCAAGTAACTGTTTTAACCAAACAAGTTAACAAGTAACTAAGGTCATGGCTCGATATTCTGCTTCTGCACTTGATCTTGCTACAACATCTTGCTTTTTGCTTTTCCATGATATTAGATTTCCTCCAATCAGGACACAATATCCCGAAGTGGATCGTCTATCTGAAGGAGAACCTGCCCAATCAGCATCTGAATACCCAATAATTTGTGTATGTCCTCTGTCCTCATACAACAAACCCTGCCCTGGAAATCCTTTGATATATCTAAGGATGCGTATTACTGCATCCCAATGACTATCACATGGGACTTGAAGGAATTGGCTGACCACACTTACTGCAAATGAAATATCTGGGCGAGTGATGGTGAGATAATTTAGTTTTCCCACCAATCTTCGATACTGTCCAGGGTCTTTCAATGGCTCCCCCTGTCCTGGAACAAGTTTAACATTTGGATCCATAGAGGCTTCCACTGGTTTGCAATCCAACATTCCTGTCTCTTCCAAAATATCTAAGGCATATTTCCTCTGTGAAATGACAATGCCTGTATTTGATTGTGCCACCTCAATGCCCAAAAAATATTTCAATCTCCCCAAATCTTTAGTTTGAAAATAACTGCAGAGATGTTGCTTGAGTTGAGCGATTCCTTCATGATCATCTCCTGTTATAGCAATGTCATCCACATATACTACTAAGTAAATACATTTACCATGAATTGTATGACGATAAAACACCGAGTGATCTGCTTCGCTTCTATGCATTCCAAAGTTCTGAACAACAGTATTAAACCGTCCAAACCATGCCCTTGGAGATTGTTTCAAACCATAAAGAGACTTTCGCAGTCGACAAACCAACCCAGACTCCCCCTGAGCAATAAAACCTGGTGGTTGCTCCATATAAACTTCCTCTGTCAATTCTCCATGTAAGAAGGCATTTTTAATGTCCAGTTGATGAATACTCCAATGGTGCATAGCAGCAAGAGAAATAAGGAGCCGAACAGAGGCAATCTTGGCAACTGGAGAAAAGGTATCCCCATAATCAAGGCCGGAAACCTGAGTGTACCCTTTAGCAACCAAACGAGCTTTCAAGCGATCGATTTTACCATCAAGGCCAACTTTCACTGTATAAATCCAACGACAACCAACTACAGATTTTCCAGATGGCAATGGAACCAGCTCCCAAGTCTTATTAGCATGAAGAGCATTCATTTCCTCAACCATAGCCTGTTGCCAACCTGGATGTTCCTGTGCTTCACTAACAGTGTTCGGGATAGGAACAGTGGATAAATTGGATACAAATGCATAGTATGAAGGTGATAGACGATGATAGCTCAAGAAATTATAAATAGGATGAGGATTACGAGAAGAACGAATACCTTTTCTGATAGCAATAGGTGGAGTGGGTTCTTCTGTCTGAGACAGGACCGGTGTTGGAGAAGTGGGTGGCGCAGAAGATGAGTCAAGTGGAGTATCTATCTGATTTGTACCTGCAAGAGGAACATCAAGACCATGCATAGAAGGTCTTCTAAAGTAGACTTGTAATGGCTTAGGTGATGGTGATGGTGTGATAGAAATTGGAAAAATGGGATTTGGAAGAGCTTCTATTATACATCGTTGGTCTGTGGTTGGTGAAAAATAAGGGGATGTCTCAAAAAATGTTACATCTGCTGAGATAAAGTATTTGTTAGTTATTGGATCATAGCATTTGTAACCCTTTTGTAGACGAGAATACCCTAAGAAGACACATTTAATAGATTTAGGATGAAGTTTATCCTTACCAGGGGTATGATTATGGACAAAACAAGTACACCCAAAAACACGAGCGGAGAGATGGTAAGAGGGTTGACTTGGGAACAAAATAGAATGAGGACTCTGGTTTTGCAAAATTGAAGAGGGCATCCGATTAATTAGATAGCATGCAGTTAAGATAGCATCCCCCCAAAAACAAAGTGGAACATTATGATGAATGAGCATGGTTCGGGTTGTTTCAATGAGATGTCTATTTTTCCGTTCAACCACTCCATTTTGTTAAGGGGTATAAGCACAAGATGTTTGGTGAATGATTCCCTGGGATGCCATGAATTCCTGAAAGGGATGAGACATATATTCTTGTGCATTATCGCTACGCAAAATTTTAATAGAGACACCAAATTGATTTTGAATTTCAGCACAAAAGTTTTTGAAAATAGTAAACAACTCAGATCTATGTTTTATTAGAAATAACCAAGTATAACGAGAATAATCGTCAATAAAAGTAACAAAATAATGAAAACTCAAGTTTGTACCAATACGACTTGGACCCCATATATCTGAGTGAACAACATTAAACAAAGATAAAGCTCTATTATTCAATCGCTTAGGAAAAGAACTACGAGTATGTTTTCCAAGCTGACAAGACTCGCACTCAATAGAAGACAATGTTGAAAGACCAGGAACCATTTTTTGAAATTTTGTGAGACTATGATGACCCAAGCGATTATGAAGAAGATCAACTGAAGGAGTAGAAGTAAAGGCAGTGGCAGGGCAAGAAAGATAATATAATCCATTTGACTCATGACCTTCGCCAATCATCTTCCCCGTACTCCGGTCCTGCACAGAAACAGAATTGGAATCAAATATTACTCTACAATTAAGTTGTTTAGATATTTTACTAATGGAGATCAAATTGTAAGGACATTCTGGAGCATATAAGACAGAGACTAAGGGAATAGCAGAGAGAGGATTACTTTCTCCTACTCCTTTAATCAATGTTTGTGATCCATTAGCTAAGGTGATTGTAGAGGAAATGGATGGAGAGTGGAGAGTAGAGAAAAGGTTTTTATTACCAGATATATGATCAGAAGCACCAGAATCAAAAATCCAAGATTTACTAGGTGAAGTCCGTGTTAGACAAGCAAATGAATTACCCGATTGAGCAACAGAAACCATGGAAGAAGATGACTGCTGTTTTGATGCTTGATACTGCAAATAATCAGCATAATCAGCCCCAGTCAATGTAACTGAATCATATCCCTGAGCTTGAGTAGTTGGCAAAGGAAGAATCCCATCTCCTTGAGACTGAGCCATATGAGCAGTAGATCGATTATTCTGATTATTCCTTGGAGGTCGACCATGAAGGGCCCAACAAGTGTCACGTGTATGACCTCCCTTATCACAGTGAATACAATGAAATTTGGATCCTTTTCCTTTCCATTTTCGATTATCTCCTTGATGGTTATTTCTCTGTATAGCTAGTACAGATGACTCAATTTCAGGCTTAGTGGAGGAGATGCGAAGTAACCGAGCAAACACTTCATCGAGAGTATGAATGACTGGACTAGCAAGAATTTGATCGCGTATCGAAGCCAAATCTCCCCGAAGCCCTATCAAGGCTAATACCATAAAGAATTTGTCTCTCTGATTTTCTTGTTCAGTGATACTTTCAGAAAACGGCATGAGAGAATTAAATTCATCTTTCAAAGTTTCAACTTGTCCCAAGTAGCTAGACATATCTTGAAAATTTTGCTGTAAATGGACAAGGTCAGACACAACTTTATAAATACGTTGAATATCATTAGTATACAATGTTTTTGCCTTTGTCCAGACTTTGTAGCATGTTTTGCAAGATTGAAAAAGAGTCAATAATTTTGGATCCAAAGAATGCCACAACAAACTACATAATTGTGCATCAATCTTAATCCATGTAGCCCTATTCTTGTCATCAATGTCACTAGCAATTCTTTCTAAGTGATCACTATATCCTTGACCCATAAACCACAACTCAATAGATGCTGCCCATGAAACATAATTATCACTACCTTGTAGTTTAACTGTAGTGATTGTTGGAAGACTAGAAATAGATGAAATAAAAGGCTTTAGAGAACCTGAGATGTCAGACATGTTGAAGAGAGGTTGAAGAACCAGAGAAGACCGGGATGAACAGGGCTGCCTTTGAGTGCCGAAATATCGGAGAGGTCAGAACTGAAACCCTGATGGTACCAATGGAAAGAGGAAGCGCGGCCAAAAAATGGTACGTGAACAGTACGTGAACAGTAACAGAAACAAAAACTCTATGGCTCTGATACCATGAGAAATTCAGGGAAAGAAGAGGAGAAAGAAGAAGAAAAAGAGAGTGAAGTCTGAATTACACAACTTGATTATTCCCTCAAGCTAATGGGTATATATACTAGGTGTAGGATACAAAATAGGAAGTAAAATCAAATACAAATAAGGAAGTAATACAAATAAGGAAGTAGAATAATATATTTACAGTAGCCTAGAATCATGCATCCTAGAACTTAGCCTAGAATCATGCATTAATATCTTAACAACACCAACACAATGCCATGCCATCCATTAACAATTCAAGCCTATTCATGGACCATTGGATCTTACACTTAGCACTTTAATGCTGAAATTCTATACCTCAATAACTGAAAACACCTTTTTACTTCTTTAAAAAAAAAAGCATCAATGATTCTAAATTAATATTTCAATATGGAATATTAGTGAAAAACAAAGGATGAAATCATAAGCATTGGGATCAAAAGAAAATGCCACTCATCTACCTGAAACAAAAGATGTCATGATAATTCGTCTAATTATGTAGCATTTGAGTGCTATAGAGACCTTATTTTGGAAATTGATATAAAAAATACAAACAAAATGACAACACATGAAGCAGGGGAAACACAGAGAAACTATTCATTATTTTCCATTACATATAAAACTTCTACACAATGTATAACAAAAATCTCGGAGAATGAGGCTTAAAACACATGGCACAAAACAAACCATTTCCTTATCTGTCTGCAGAACACATTTTAGGAAAATATTTTTTCATGTCACATGAATTTTTTCTTCATATAAGCAAATTTAAATCCAAGTAGACAGCTGCATAAATTTTGTGACACAACTGAACTAAAAATGTAACTTTTAAGGGGCAGGAAAAACGGAAAATTTAAAGTTCCTCACATGACCCTATTATTTTTATGCATATTTTATATACTGTCAGTACCAGATGATGTTTGCGAATATATCTGGCTGTGCTTCCATTATCGTTGACCAAGAGAAGACCAAGTATCTGGAACAAACATAAAAGCAACAAAAACAACTTAAACTATCCGACAATAAAACATATCCATCATCTTAATGAGGCTATAGATTTGAGTGATTAATATGCTAATCCATTAATGCATATATAGCTATTAATATGACACTCACCTGCATTGCATGCCTATGAAGTTGTATGCTGTGAAGTGGAACTAGACCCTCTTTATATTGAGAGAAGATTGTCAGAGAGCCAATAGCAACCATCTGAAATAGCAACTGCAGTGAATCATCCTCAACCAAACTCTGCTGCTGAAGGATAGCTTGCCAATGCTTTCATGATGTGTACTATGCTTCCCTCTATCTACATGAATAGATGCACATATTAGACAAGAAAATTGCATTCTTCCTCATGTTTGCATTCGCAACAGCTCAAGCACTAATATGCAGACTAAGATGATATGCAGGTGAAATAATATCAATCCAAGCTGGCCATACACTCCATAATAAGTTGGAAGTTAAAACCACTTTTAGTTCTACATAAAATGTAGATATGTTCCTTTGACGGGGAAAGATAATGAGACACTAAGTTACTTTCAAGTATCATGCTCCAAAGTGAAATATTCATATAAAATTAAATTTTATTTTCAAGCCATTTCATATCCTAAAACAAAATGTAACCCAGGTAACAAAGCAATACAAAATGTAAATTTAAATCTAAAAAAATGAAAAGAAAAAAAAGATGTTTACCCCATCACGTACACATTGCTCCTTGCTATTCCAAAATTAGAAATTTTTAGTCCTTACAATATCATCAGTAGGAAGTGTATGATTTTGAAGGAGCAAAACGCCTTGTACAATAACAATGCAAACAAACAAGGACTAAGTGTTGTTCAATTCACAATTACAAGGACTAATGTGTAACAAAAACATTATTTATACTCATAAACTACCTTAGGGACCAAAACAACTACTTTTGAAACAATAGGCTGAAGACGTATTTTATGCCAAACCTCAAGAGGGTCATAGTAATTTCAACTATAATATACAATCAATAAGGTCAGGCCCAAGTGCTTCCTTCCACTAGCATCCACGCATAGCCTCTACACAAGGTTCATATGAAGTGCTGCTTTTACTATGATATACTACTTTTAAAATCACCTTAATCTAAGAGAAAATAGAGCTAAGAAATTACGACATTATCAACTACCTAGTATAAAGCAGTTATGCGTTGTAACACTATTCCACACACTCAAGTAGCTTATGCTCACGTTGAACAACAAAATCATATCCAAGCTGCTAGGCCAAATACAAAATTTTTGCCATTTTCCTTCTAAAAGCCTTTTGATGTCTTACTCAACATCAAGGGACTTACCATCACTTCGAACTTCTACAGACAAAATCATAATTCATTTTGGGGCGATATGGGAATAGAATTGTCAATAAGATATATTTGAAACAAACATATTTTCAAACAAAGCAAATAACATACTACAGAAAGCCTAGATGTTTCAAAATGATACAAGTCATCAAGTTGCAAAACACAACATACTCCTTCAATCAGCCATAAGAAAAAAGTTCTACAGGTGGTCATGAGTTTTTAGAACAATGACAATTAACTCTAGCAACCAGTCATATACTCATGCGCAAAAAGTTTTGCAGGTTTACTTATTCATGCACATTATACCTCTCACATACACTCTGTATATAACAGCAACTAAAGAGGCAAGTTAATGAAAAAGTTACCTCAAGCTGACACACATACCCAATATCACTATGATCTTTGCCTTTGATTGCCTTCAGGATTCAGTAGGGCATTCAAAACATGAATGAGACAGCATAATATCCCAGAGTCGAGGAGAGATTGTTTATCAATAGGCTGCAAAAAATAAACCTGGATATTAATGATTTTCTAACAGGACAAAACAGTTCAACACAGGAATGTTGATCATGATATGTATCTCCTAAAACTTTAACAAACTATCATAATCATATTCCTCACTTGTGGCACATAAAATCAACTTCGATTGCCACACAGCATAAACAGTCATTTGACATCATGACTGTCTTCGAGAAAGAATACAAATAGCTGTCATAGATTAAGATATGACAAAGGAAGCAAATACAATAGCTACAACTAATTTTTTTCCGAAAATTTCCAGTAAAGATAAAAGAAATATACCCTAGAAACAAGGAATTCTATAGCAGTTAAAAAATTTGACCCAGCACTGATGCCATCTTGCAGAAAAGCATGCAGAATACTATAGTGAGCAAATGTAAGTAATAAAAGAATGGCATTCAGACTATAATGAGTAACAAACCTTTGAGACTTCTGAAAAAAATCTTAATACAATTTCTGCATCCAAAGACCTTGTTTTGTTGCTAATCTTTAATTTTTCAATATCAGTGACAAATGCTCTTCCCACGACAAAAGAGAAAATGTGTGTTTCAACTAACCTGTGATTCATCAAAAGTTTCCATAATGTTACAACATGCTGAAAACTAAAACAGCAAAAGCAGAAATCTTAAAAAAAATTGTGAAAACAAGAAACCAAGCCCCATAGCTGACATGCCGCAATGAGAATTGAAAGAGATGTTGTAGAAACCAGGAAAAAGGTTTTTTTATACAACTGAAAACCATGTCAATTTCAAAAACTATAGAACCTATCAAAAAACAGAATGTACATGAGATCAACGTGAGTTTCAGAAATTTGGAAGCCATGTTACCTCCATTTGGACATAAACAAGTTCCACAAATGTGATTCTGTAAACTACATTAGCACTAAATTAAAGAAACCGTTAAAAAATGGTGATCACTGATATCTGAAATTTATTCAGAAAAAACATTTAGAAGAACTGCAGCTTGAAAAGGCAGTTTGGCATACAACTATTTTTAATCAATTCTCAGATGTTTCTTTTAGATATATTGCTCTGAAGATTTATCACAAACCAAAACCAATTGAATCTGTGACTTCCTCTTTCTTTTGTTTTTTTTTTTTTTTTTGTATATAAAAATAAAGTCAAAGGCCAATCGATGCATAGAAAGCATTTTAGGGACAAAAAGTTGTCTCTAGTACAACAGAATAGATATACCAAAAGATAAATCACAGATGCATAAAAAACTACAAATTTTATGAAAGCCTTTGCATCTACACCATGAAATAAATACCGGTAGGTTGAAACTGTGAAAACAAAGGCCACCTATCACTAGTTATGAAGGGATGCAGCAGCAATCTAACATACAAAGAGGGATTGTGTCCGTACATAGTAACTAATTGGGCTACATTAGAATGCTGCTTCACAAGTCTACAGAAAGTATCCACACTCAAATTTAAGGCCGCTTCTTTCTCCTGCATGGGCAATGAAAGACCATAAGCACCTACTGTTTAAATATATTCTGCACAATAGAATCACAATGGAGAAATTACAAAGATAAATACCAAAAATAATTGAATACCTTCTCGGAGCTGGATGAACGGAACTCCTCCCAAAATCTCTTGAAGTCCAATTCCAATTCATCTCTGTCTCTGTTTAAATAAAATAAAAAGAAAACGAAAATCAAATATATATATATATATTTATGATACAAAAGTTACAGAAACTGAGAGTCCTGCCAATTTCCAAAGGACTAAGGTTTCATGGTGATTGCAGCAAACTACGGCTACTATTACTTGGACTACAGGACAAGAACAAATAGATTGCATTTCCAGGAATCGGAGTCAGCTATTTTGTGAAACTTTCACAAACATTTTGCACTGCTTTGAAGTGTCAAGTGTCATATATATCAAGGTATTCTTCTCGATAAACAATACCTAGACCTTATACCCCCCGCATGGCACTTGGCCAAAGTCCAAGAGCAGAAAAGTTTTTTCTTGATATCTAATAGAGCTAACAATTTTTGACACGACACAAAACGACACAGACTTAACTGTATATGAATTTGGACTAAACAAATGCAGATCATAACCGTGTTAACACAATTACAATACGGAAAAAACAGTGTCATAAACAGATTTTATCTGTCTAACATGTTAAGACACAATTAAAAAAATGTCATTTTATCAATTACAAAGAGTTGTCTAATTATTTTAGTGTTACTCAAAATTCAAACTATATAAAGTATTCAAATATATATTATAATATTTTAATATACATGATACATATTTATATATGAATAAATTTATAATACAATATGTTAAAATTAATTATATTACTATTTGCAAATAAATATTAATAAATTAATTATATAGCATTTATTTTTATATTATAATAATATATTTACTAACTTATATTTAGATGAATTAATATATATTTATTAACTTATGTTTGGTTTCCTCATGTATTATAAAATAATTTTCGAGATGGAATAAAAAAAATTAAAAAGAATAAAATATGAAAACAAAATTTATAGTCTATATAACTATGTGTAAATTTCTAAATAATTATATTGTACATAAAACATAACAAATTAAAATCAATAGTTTAAAGTATAATATTTAAACGAAAATTGCTAAAACCAATAACTATTTTACACCTAATTTAAAAAGAAAAATTTAATAAGAAAAAACTTTATGGTGTAAATAGAAAGAAATAAAGAAAAAAAAAAGATAATGTTGAGATATTTTTAGAGATCATATGCATGATTCTAAGCTAGAAATTTGTGAATATATTGGTTGTAAATATATGATTTTCCTTCCTTTTTTGTATTTGATTTTACTTCATATTTTGTATCCTACATTTAGTATACATATCCATTAGGATGATAAAATAATTAAACTGAAGATTTCATATTTCATTCTTCTTTTTCCATTCTTCCTTCTCTAAATTTCTCATGTATCAAAGCCCTAGGGCTTTTGCCACCATTTTTCTTTCTTCCCGTTTCTGTTCACAAGATCCACTCCTGTCCAAGCATCCTCTTGTCTCACGGCCACTCTCTCTAGGTGCATTAAATGCCGATCAGCATTCTCGTAAAATTTCATTGCTAGACACCCATGCGTGTGAGTTCATGCACCATCCCCATTTTTTGCTATCTTCCCACACACTGGCGCTTGAGCCCATCTTCGGCCGCCAGTTTGGATGCACTTTCACTAGTAAGGTTGCCCAGTCATTCCACTCCTAGTGGTGACATCTATTTCTTGTTCCAACTTTATCAAATTTTCTAAGCTTTCACCAATCAATGTTCTAGAATTTCAGTCTTTGTTTGCCTAGTCTATGTTCTGGAATTTCAAGCAACATGGCCGATATTTCAAATTCTTTAAAACCTTTTATTTCTTCTATTTCTAGTTTTCCAGCCATCACTACTGTTAAACTACAAGGCAGTGATAATTATGTTTCATGGGCAATATCTGTTAAATTGTAGTTTATGGGACAAAGATATAGTTATCACTTAGAAAAAAAAATGTCACTAATATTGAAGAAAAGAATAAAGCTGCATAGATTAAAATTGATGCACAATTATGTAGTTTGTTGTGGCATTCTCTAGAGCCAAAATTATTAACTCTTTTTCAATCTTGCAAAACATGCTACAAAGTCTAGACTAAGGCAAAAATATTGTATACTAATGATATTTAACGTAGTTATAAAGTTGTATCTGCCATTTTCCATTTACAATAAAGTTTTCAAGATTTGGCTAACTATTTGGGATAAGTTGAAACTTTGAAAGATGAATTTAATTCTCTCATGTCATTTTCTAAAAGCATTACTGGACAGGAAAATCGGGGAGAAATTTTTTATGGTGTTAGCCTTGATAGGGCTTCGAGTAGATTTGGCTTCCATACGAGATTAAATTTTTGTCAGTCAAGTCATTCCTACTTTTGAATAAGTGTTTGCTCGATTACTTTATATCTCCTCCACCAAGCATGAAATTGAGTCATTTGTACTAGCTATACAGAGAAATAGCCAGAAAGATAAAATCAAAAATGGAAAGGGAAAGGATCCAAACCTCATTGTACTCATTATGATAAGGGAGGTCACACTCGTGACACTTGTTGGGTCCTTCATGGTTGACCTCCAATGAATAATCAAAATAATCGATCTACTACTCATGTGGCTTAGTACCAAAGAGATGGGATTCTTCCTTTACCAACTGCCCAAGCATAGGGATCCAAATCAGTTACATTGACTATGGCTAATTATGTTGAAGATTTACAGTATCAAGCATCAAAACAACATTCATCTTCTTCCATGGTTTCTATTGTTCAACGAGGTAATTCATTTGCTTGCCTAATACGGTGTTCACCCAGTGGATCTGTGATTTTTGATTTCGGTGCTTTTGATCATATTTTTGGCAATAGAATCATTTTCTCTACTCTCCATCAATTTCCTCTACAGTCACATTGGCTAATGGATCACAAATATTGATTAAAGGAGTAGGATAAAGTAAACATTTCTTTTATATTCCCTTACTCTCTATGTTATATGCTCCAGATTGTTCCTACAATTTGATCTCCATTAGTAAACTATCCAAACAACTTTAATTGTAGAGTGATATTTGATTCAAATTTTGTTTCTATGTAGGACTGGAATACGGGAAAGATAATTGACAAAGGTCATGAGTCAAAGGGATTATATTATCTTTCCTTCCCTGCCACTGCCTTTGATTCTACTCCTTCAATTGATCTTCTTCATAATCGTCTAGGTCATCCTGGCCTCACCAAACTTTAGAAATTGATTCCTGATCTTTCAAAATTGTCTTCAGTTGAGTGCGAGCCATGTCAACTTGGAAAATATACTCGTAGTTCTTATCATAAGCGATTAAATAATAGAGTTTTATCTATATTTAATATTGTTCACTCAGATATATGGGTCCAAGTCGTATTGGTACCAACTTTATTTTTCATTATTTTGTTACTTTTATTCATGACTATTCTTGTTATACTTGATTGTTTCTAATAAAACATATATATGAGTTGTTTACTATTTTCAAAAATTTGTGTTGAAATTCAAAATCAATTTAGTTTCTCTATTAAAATTTTGTGCAATGATAATGCACGAGAACATGTCTTTTCCTTTTCAAGAATTCATGGCCTCTCAGGGAATTATTCACTAATCTTCTTTTGCATATACCCCTTAACAAAATGGTGTGGCTGAATGAAATAATCAACATCTCATTGAAACAACATAAACCATGCACATTCATCATAATGTCCCACTTCGTTTTTGGGGGGATGTTGTCTTAATTGCATGCTATCTACCTCAATTTTGCAAAACCAGAGTCCTCATTCTATTTTGTTCCCAAGTCAACCCACTTACCCTCTCTCTGCTTATGTGTTTGGATGTACTTATTTTGTTCATAATCATACCCCTAGTAAGGATAAGTTTCATCCCAAATCCATTAAATGTGTCTTCTTAGGGTATTCCCACATACATAAGTGTTACAATGTTATGATCTAACAACTAACAAATATTTTATATCAACATATATAATCTTCTTCAAGACATCCCCCTATTTTTCACTGACCACATACCAACAAAGCATAATCGAAGCTCTTCCAGTTCCTATTTTTCCCATTTCTATCACATCATCACCATCTCCTAAACCATTACAAGTCTACTCTAGAAGACCTTCTTTGCATACTCTTGATGTTCCTCTGACAAGTACATATCAGACAAATACTCTACTTGACTCATCTCCTACGCCACCAACTTCTCCAACACTAGTCATGTCTTAAACAGAAGAATTCACTCAACCTATTGCTATCAGAAAATGTATTCGTTCTTCTCATAAACCTTATTTCATTTATAATTTTTTTAGTTATCATCATCTGTCACCTTCATACTATGTCTTTGCATCCAATTTATCCATTGTGTATATTCCAAAAAATATTAGTGAAACACAAGAACATCCAGGTTGACAACAGACTATGGCTAAGGAAATGAATGTTTTTTATGCTAATAATACTTGGGGGTTGGTTCCATTAACATTTGGAAAACATATCGTTGGTTGTCGTTGGGTTTATGCAGTGAAAATCGGTCCTGATGGCAAGGTAGATTGTTTAAAAGCTCGTTTGGTTGCCAAAGGATACACTCAAATTTCTAGCCTTTATTAAGGGGATACATTCTCTCCAATTGCCAAGATTGCCTCTGTTTGACTCCTTACTTCTCTTGCTATTATGCAAAATTAGAGTATTCATCAACTGGACATT
Source organism: Triadica sebifera (assembly GCA_023653625.1). Taxonomy (NCBI): domain Eukaryota; kingdom Viridiplantae; phylum Streptophyta; class Magnoliopsida; order Malpighiales; family Euphorbiaceae; genus Triadica; species Triadica sebifera. Next base: position 27,269,865 of record CM042900.1, read on the forward strand.
AAAAATGTCTTCTTACATAGAGAATTGACAGAAGAAGTTTATATGGAGAAACCACCAGATTTCGTTGCTCAGGGGGAGTTTGGGTTATTCTGTCGATTACGAAAATCTCTTTATGATTTGAAACAATCTACAAAGGCATGGTTTGGACAATTTAATATTGTTATTCAAAATTTTGGGATGCATATAAGCGAAGCAGATTACTCAATGTTTTATCGTCATACAATTCATAGCAAAAGTATTTACCTATTGGTATATGTGGATGATATTGTCATAACAGGTGATGATCATGAAGAAATCACTCAACTCAAGCAATATCTTTGCAGTCATTTTCAGATAAAAGACTTAAGGAAGTTGAAATATTTTTTTTGCATTGAGGTGGCATAGTCAAATACAGACATTGTTATTTCATAGAGGAAATATGCATTAGATATTTTAGAAAAGACAGGGGTGTTGGATTGCAAACCTGTGGAAACTTTTATAGATCCAAATGTTAAATTTGTTCAAAACAGAGAGAGCTATTGAGGGACCTGGACAATATAAAAGATTAATGGGAAAACTCAATTATCTCACTATCACTCGTCCATATATTTCCTTTACAGTAAGAGTGGTCAGTCAATTCCTTCAAACCTCGTGTGATAGTCATTAGGATGCAATGATACGCATCCTTAGATATATCAAAGGATCTCTAGGACAAGATTTGTTATATGAAAACAGAAGACAAACAGATCATCAAGCATTCAGATCTTGATTGGGTAGGTTCTCTTTCAGATAGGCAATTCACTTCAGGATATTGTGTTTTGATCGGAGGAAATCTAATTTCATGGAATGCAAAAAGCAAGATGTTGTAGCAAGATCAAGTGCAGAAGCAGAATATCGAGTCATGGCCTTAGTTAATTATGAACTTGTTTGGTTAAAATAGTTACTTCAAGAATTAAGGTGTGGAGATGTTAGTCCAATAAAATTAATTTGTAATAATTAAGCAGCACTACACATTGCTTCAAATCCGATCTTCCATGAAAGAACAACACACATTGAGATAGATTGTCATTCTGTTAGACAGAATGTTGAATTTGGCTACATTGTTACTAGCTTTGTAAATTCGAATGATTAAGTGGTAGACATTCTTACTAAAGCTCTAAGAAGACCATGAATTGAATATATATGTAATTAGCTAGGACCATATGATATATATGTTTTAGCTTCAAGGGGAGTGTTGAGATATTCTTAGAAATTAAATGCATGATTCTAAGCTAGAAATCTATGAATATATTGGTTGTAAATATATGATTTTCCTTCCTTCTTTGAATTTGATTTTAATTCCTATTTTGTATCCTACATTTAGTATATATATACCCATTAGCTTGAGAAAATAATTAAGTTGAAGATTTTAGACTTCATTATTCTCTTTAATTTCCTTCTTCCCTAAATTTCTCAAATAAAAATGAAGAAATGAAAATTGTGGAATGGGGTGAGAGAGAAAAAAAGGAAATTTTGTGTTCCACTTCTATGCAATCCCACATCACTTAAATAAGCAAAAGAGGGGCAAACTTCCTTCTATAAAAAGGTGAAAAAAGACTCAGCTATACCTGTTCAAATTTATCAACAAAAAGTAAAATTTATCAACCGGTTCAATAAATTGAACTGTTCTAATTTATCGGTTTGATAACAAAAAAAAATTAATATAATTTGAGTCTAATCATATCTCGTGTCGTATAATATGTACATATTTAATTAATCGTGTCACGTTAACACAAATTTTAAACATGTTGTGTCCGTATTTTGATTTTTGACACAATTAATTAATCATGTCGTGTTCGTGTTTATTATAATTGTATCATACACCATTAATAACACAACGCGAACAAATTGTCAGCTCTAATGCCTATATTTTAAGCACCCTTAACTGTCTAACCTCATCAAAAATGTTTTTGTTCCATTTTAGAGATATCAGACGTCCACACCATTTTAAAGATGTTTTTGTTCCATTTTAAAGATATCAGACATCCACACCATAAGCAAATACTTCATCATTATATCAGAACAGCATATTTCACTACTTCCAACCTTCTTAACCGATTGTAACCTCTACAACACTCTACGCACTCTGCTTTATTCTCATAATCCCACAACCTTCTTATATTTTAGCACATATACTTATTTTCAACTGAACACTACCAACTATTGTGGACAACCTCCAATAACCTTCACACAGCATAACAACAATGCATCTTTAGCTGATACACATAAATAAGAAGTTAAAGCTAACCTGCACAATAAGTTGTTTGTAACTAAAACTGCCCCTCTCTAACCTCCAAATCCCCAGTTGCTTACCGAATAGTTGCCGATGCACTTATAAGTATTTTATCCATCTACAAGACTAGCTAGCATGTTGCGGTCCATTATTTCCAAAAATTTTCCGATTCATGACCAGAAAAAAGCAAACCTTTTTTTTCACACCAAGTAATGGAACAGTAATACAAATCTCAAGCCATAATAATCAATGATTAATATCCAAGCTTCATTAGTCACATGGAAAATAATAAGTTGATAGAGACAGAGGTCAAATCAAAAGAGTATATACTAGAGAAACCATTAACATATAAACTCAAAAATTCTCTCTCTAATAAAAAATAGCACCTACTAACAACCTCAGGTACTGATAGAAGTTATATAAAAATGCCTACGAGCAGCATGTAGTTGAACCAAAAACTAGACCTTTTTTTTTTCTCTTTGCCCATCCACATCTTGCAAGCATCCTAGAAATAGGGCTTCTTGTGCTGGAATTGCCTACTTCCAGTTTATCTTGAAACATTAAAGAAACAGGTGCCAAGATTTGAATCTAACAGTATTATAGTTATCATCCCATCAAATTAGTATGCTGATGAGGATCAAAAACAAAAATCAGCATATGCAGTTATAGACTATTAGATACTAGCTTGCAACATTATTTGAGGATAGATAAACGAATGATAGGTTAAGAATCTATCACTTAATCAAAAGCAGGCAATAGCGAAATTGCAGGGACAGAGTAGTGAACATAGCACTGTAGATAAATGTCAAGTACAGTCAAGACATTATGTTTCAAATTTTGAAAAAAAGAAAATGCATCAGTAAAACTGTACAAAATCAATCTTCTAGTATAGGAAAAACAAAATACTAAAATCAATCAACAAACAAGAGAAAAAAGATAGTAGGTAAACCTGGCAGGAGAAGAGGTGAAGTCATGAAGAGTGGTAGGAGAAGCATTGCTATCGCGATTAGATAAATAAGCAAAGGGAGAAGAAGAAGAAGCGGCAGTGGTGGAGGAACTACTGGATGGAGAATGAGTTAACCCGGCCTTCTCTTTAATGTCCTTAAACAATGTAACCCATTTCATCGTTGGTTTCTGGATTCGCCTTCTTTGCCCCTCTCTCTCACATCCGCCGTTCAATAACCGCCGACCTAGTACAGCTCTGCTCCGCCAGGCACCAGATCGGACCCTTCTAGATTTCTAATCCAATCTATAAGATCTTCTACACAATAGCCCAATTTCGCCCAGCAGAAAAGGATTAGCTGAGAAGACACATTCAAAAATTGAACAAGTTGAGCTGAAAAAATAAAAAACGGTGGATCGAAGTCGGTTTTCCAAACGAAGCAGCGAGATCTGAGAAATTAATTTCTTCGATCTTTTTCTTTTTGCTCTGTATACTGTTGGATTATTTTTCAGTTAATTAAATAATTTTTTTTCAGTCTTTAGAATTTTGAATTTTTGGGAGGAAAATATGAAAACGGGGCCCTAAGATGAAGGGGAAAGCTGAACTGAAAAGCGACTTCTGTTAGGGAAGAAACTCAAGAAAGGGCAAGAAATGACGATGATGACGAAGACCACGACGATAGAAGGAGAAGAAGAAAAACCCCTTTCTCTCTCTCCGTCTCTCGTTCTCTCTCTACTGCGGTTTTTGGAGGGCCTCTCCGCGCCTTCTCTCTCTCTCTCTCTTCTGTCCTTTTTACTTTTCACTGTAGAAAGAATAATAAAATGAGAAAAAATAAAAAATTTCTACGTTAACACAGCAATGCTTCCTTCCGCCACGTCATCGCAGGATCCACGAAGCCCCACCTTCACGTGGTATCTCGAGATTGTGATGGCCTTTTTGCTTCAGTCTGCCCAGCACAAGCAAATGGATGACTAACGGATAGAAATTGTTATATCCGAATTCAAAATTCAATTTTATATATATATATATATATATATATATATATATATATATATATATCCAAAATCTCTTAAATACGTTTAAAATTATAATTTTTATGTTTAAATCGGTTCTAAATTCAATTAATATTAATTGATTAATATTTAAAATTTGATTAATTATCTATTTATTATTAAAAAAGTTAAAATAAAATAAAATTCTAACAAATTAAATAATTCAACATAAAATTTAATTCAACACTTTTAAATTAAAATAATTTACCAAATTATTTAAAAATAATAAAATTAAATATTATTTATTATAATAAAAAAATTATATTTTAAATTTCAAACTCTTATATTTGTAATTCATCAATTTATAAAAATATATAAAAATAATTAATTATATCATTACATTCAATAAATTAAAATAGAATAAATTGTATAATATATATATATTAAATATAATCACTAATAGCGGATATTCAATTACGTCTACTCGTACCATACTAAAAAAACTGTGACAAATTTATATATTGGTATTTAAATCGTTTCAAAATTCTAATAAAATCGCCTATTAAGATTTAAATGAGTCCGAATAATCTCAGGTATCCACAAAATTCGTATTTATTGTCATCCTTACGATATGCGCAATCAACTCTCTTTTGAGATTTTACCTTAACGTGTCTTTCTCCGGTTCGAATTCTACATATGGAAGAAAAATTTCTGCCCTAAATAAGTTTTATATTTTTGTAGTCCAATCCAGTTTGAACTGGATTAATGAGAGTACTATAAATTTTGGGTTCTAAATCTCTCAAAGGAAAAAAAATATGGAATATTTATTTATGGAATTTTAATCAACTCCCATTTTTAAGATTTTTATTTATATATGTTTTTCTATTAACGTTTTTATTTATGGAACTTTAACAATGAAGAAAATTCTATCTTTGTTTTGCTTTGTTTTGTTGGAAAATCTTCTTTTAATGAAAAACAAATAAAAATTAAAGTAAGAATGGCTTAAGCTTTATTATGGGCTACTTTGTTTTTGGTTGGGCAGTTTTTTATTTTTAAATACGGATTTTGTAACTTTTGCTTGTTCCTTAACGACAAAGACTAATTATGCAGCTGGTGGTGCTGTGTACACTTACTGGGCAATATAATTCTGGAAAACAAAAATTACATAATTTGAAAATAATTGTTTAATATATTTACTTATTCTTCAGAATTAAGAATTGATGAATTCAAACTTGTCGAAAGAAAAAATTATTTTTAATATTTTTATTTAAAAAAGCTGCTTTTATAAACAATTAAAAAATTATAAAAATTAAAAAAATCAATTAATTAAATCAAAAAAATATAAATCTATTTTTCTTTTAACACTCAACCCACAATCACAAACACTTCATGGCAGTTTGTGATAAAGTCAAATAATTAGTTCAAAACATAAATATAGTCAGTAAATGAAGGGGGAAAATAAAGCAAATATATGTTGCCAAATTATTGTTTAATCAGGAAATGTTGAACTTTATCTATACAACCAAGTATTTTTAAATTTTATTGCAGAACATCAATGGTCTGAATTATTAATTTTATTTAATTTTTTAATATAATTTTATCCTTGAAAATTCCACAAAAGGTGATGAAATGAAGAAGGGATGAAGTAAAGTTAGGTAAATTGGATAGGCACCCTTTCCCTCCGTGGGTAAGAAATACGAATCAACAAAATATTATTTGTTCTTTTTTTTCTAAATAAAAATAATAAAAGATTAATTGCAAAAATATTTTTGAGATTTATTACCAATAATGAATTAAATGTTGGTTTCTATATTTTCACCACATTTTACATTAATTGGTGAATTTTTACGTAAATAATATTTTCATTTATATTAAATTAAAAAGTAAATGGTTAAATTTTAAGTTAGATAAAACTGGAAGATCTGAATCATTTAAGTGAGCAACTACGTACAATTTAATTAGATCGCCTTTGCATGCATTCCAGTTTATATATTTATTCATATATTGAATTAATAATTTATTTATCGGCAATAAAATAATTTTTTCTAATTAACTTTAAATTTATAAAGTAAGAATTGATTTGTTTATACAATATTATATTGTGCATTCAATTCATAGATAAAAACATAAGTTTAATTTATATAATGATATTTTTTAAAATAAATTTTATTGAAGTTATTTTTGAAAAAAGATTATTAAAATGTATTTTTTAACAAACATCATGGATTTTTGCAATTTGCCAAAAAAAAAAGAACTAATACATAGAGAAAAATATGTACTTAACAAAAAAAAAAAGTCATTTAGATATTTAAATTTTCAAAAAATTATATAGGTACATAACTTTGACTATTACTGTATTTTTAAACACTTTCAGTCAGCATGACACTAACATTTGTAATTCATGTATCTCGCTACGTCAATAGACTCAAGGACAAATTCATGTTATATTAATTAAAGATATTTAAAAATATAGATAAATAAGTTTAGATATTTATATAGACTTTAAAAACTAAAATATCGAATTAATTTTTTTTACCAAATAATAATTTCTATAGATGTAATAAGGGGAGAAAAATATGAAGATCAAATCAATGGGCAATGCCAATTGCCACAATTAAGTTGCATCTCTTGAATTTCACTAAAGTGGAAAGGTTGGAAAAACAAAAAGGTTGGATGAATGTGAGGAGTGGATCTTTTTCTGCACCTGAAGCTGTCAACAAAAGATCAAAAGGCTAATTCCCATTCCAATTTCCAGCAAAAAAACGTATATATTTTTCTCTTGCATTATGAAAAAGTATATATGTGCACATCAACATTTATTTATTTTATAATGATGTTATATAATTGCGGTGAGGAAGAATTGACCAAGACCAACATCAATCTTTTCTTTTAAAATTATTTAATAAATAAGGGCACTATACTATAATTTTATGCAATATGTAAATAAGAGATCATGGTTTTTGGTGAAGGAGCACCATAGCTAAATCATTTCTATTGTCATTTTATCACCTAAAACGTGTCATGTACCTGCACTTACTTGCAGAGGTGAATATATAATTTTTGCACAATGGGGTTTATGTAAATTGAGAGATGAATCGGATAACTGAAACACAAAAAAAAAAATGGAAAACTGTGAAAATGGTTGTAGAGAGGAAATGAGCAAACTATTATAATATGAAGAGAAAAAAAGCAAATGACTGTGATGTAAAGAGGGAAGAAATAGAAGGTTTCGAGGATGATTGTAGATTGCAATGCAAAAATAAAATAAGAGAAAAAAGAAGTGGATGGATGACTACGATCATTCAAAGAGTCAATAAATAACTAGAAGGCTACAATGCTACAAACAAAGAAAAAATCGAACAAATAATTTTTTATTTATAAATAATTTTTAAATTTTTATGATGTTAATTATATTAAATTAATGTGATCCACTTAATTTTTAACGTAAATATAATACCATTTTTTAATGTATATTCAAAATCTTTTTTTTAAAATGGGATCTAAAGACCCCATTTTCATATTAATGCATTTAAAATACATTTATTAACTAATAGCTCAATAGACCACACACACATGCTAACAAGTTTTGTTTTATTCACAATCATATCAAAATGACTGTAATATATCAATTTAAATTTAAAATTCTTCTTTATAGTTTCACTTATCCAAAATTTTAATCCCAAAATATAAAATTTTCCCAACTGTCCAGTTTGGACAGATTCAATACCTTATTTTATTACTCATTTTTAGCCTTGTTAGAGACCAGAATTTACTTTATAGTTTTACTGAGAGTTAGATCTATATGTTTAATCCTTTTATAGCCATTGGAATTACCCAGTTCTGAGCTCTAGAGAAAGATGACCAAAAATCTCAGGACTGTTACACAAATTAATCACAATAAATTTTTGGATAAATTTTATACCAAACTTTTAGACCTATTTTTTGCCCTCACATGCCAGGAATTAAGGTTTCAGCAAAATTATAGGGTTGCATCTAAATTTCCAACACACTTGGAATCAACTCATTCTGACAACCAGAGAATAAATTATGAATCAAATTACTGTTGACTATTCAACTAAAAAAAACCAGTACTGCCTACAATAAGAACTTTACCCAAATAACATTCAAACTATTCCAACTGCGTCAAATTAACTCACACAATAAGAATTATTATTATAGCAAAATTACAATAACTATTCCTCACATATATACCACAATTCATGAATTTAAGAGCAAATTTCTAGCTCATAAATGAACTAACTACAATTACACATGCAAACTAACTTACCTATATTCATATTCATAATCAAGCGACTTAAATTCTCAATCAACAACACAAGCAGTCCTATCACAATTCAATTGCATAGAATATTTTTGTCACGTCCGCTAATTTATTCATATAACAATTTAATTATATATTTAAAAATGACATAGAAAATATCAATTATGAGAATTGAATTTAAAAATGTAAACTTGAATATTGGTAAATCAAGATTAAAAAATAATCACTAAAATTTTTACGAATAATATTTTAATTTACACCAAGCTATCAAATCCCATAATTATTTCAATATATTTTATCTTCATTAGAAACATACATATTTCAATATTGATAATAAAATAATTTAACAAGAACATAACTCTATAGAAAAATGAATATAAAGCCTACAAAATTCATGAGAATTATGTTAAAAAAAAAAAGCTAATGCTAAACAAAATATGGCTTTAAAATCTAATTTCCAATACAGTGTATACTTTCAAATAAAAAATTAGGCGAGATGATTGAATTGATAAAAAAATAAAATAATTGTTTCATTACAAGAACTAACTAATGCTAATTTATTTTAAAATATTATCAAGCAGTCAAACTTGGAATCGAAATATTAGAAACAGTTTAATCTTCATTAGATGTACTAATGTGAATAATTCAAATTTGAATTACTAAACCGAAGCTTCGAAAAATAAAAGAAAGAAAGAAAGAAACCAAGCTAAAGTACATTGAAATATTCTGATTTACGAAATTAATCAATTTGATACAAAATTCTCTTTTAGTATTAGTCCGTTCGGTTTATATATATATATATAAAAAAAAGTATTAGTCCGTTCGGACTTCGGAGGGCCTATAGCGCTCTCACACGTCGAAATCATCAAGTGGTGGGGTCCGCTTCACGCGTTAGGACCTGTTCGCCTCACCTGCAAATATATTTTATTTTTCATTTATTTCATATTTGTTATAACAAATTAAAAATAAAAATGAATATTTAATAAATAATTTTTTCAATTTAATTTTTTATAAAAAATTAAAGTTAAAAGTTGGACCACTGTTATTAATCACTGATTATCATTGTTAAACCAAACAGACACATACTCAACAAATATTGCAAATTTATTTTTCAATTTTATGTTTTTATGATTTCATTTAGTTTTTATCCATTAGTTTATGTATTTTAATTAACTTATTAATTGCATCATGCAACTAAACTCTTTCTCCCTCAGTTAATAGACAGAAAATAGAGGTTTTATATAGTAATAAGCTAATATGAATACTTATTTTGTATTTTTCATAAACAAAATCTTATACAGTATTGTTTTAAATTATATTCCATATTTTTTAAACATAATTTATTGAAAGCTAAAATTTAAATTGTTTTAAAGTTAAAATTTTATTTTAAGTTTGTTAAGTTATCTCTCCTGTTATCAACAAACATAAATTTAAATCAACTCGAAAACAGTTAAAATTTCATTTTTTTAGTAAATTATGTTGAAAATGTATGGAAGATGAATTGAAAGAATATTATAAAAGTTTTTCTTAATGAAATTTTAAAAATTAGGAAAAAAAAGCTTATATGACTATTTATATGTATTTTGAAAAGTTGTGCATGACAATATGGTTCACTATGTGATATAGGTGTTTGAAATTGTTGTTTGATGTAAAAAAATAGAAAAATAGATTTAAATTTTTTTAATTTTATTTTACTGATTTTTTAATTTTTTTATAAAATATTTTTTAAAACTTTTTTTGAAAAAAAATATTTATACATACTTATGTTAAAAAATAAATTTCAAAGCTTAAAAAATTTAAAAATAATTTTTTTTCAAATGATAGAGCTGACAATTCGTGTCTTATATATATATAATCGTATTATATCGTTATTTACATAAATTTAAATATATTGTTTTATATCGTGTAATCATATAATACGTTTATAAATATATATGCATACACATATATAATTACAAACAATTAAAATTAAAATTTTATAAGTATATATTAATTTTTATAATTTATTAATAATTTTGTAAGTTATAATATATATAAATATATGCATAAAATAAAATTTATCATTATAATAAAATTTAAACATTTAATTATCTATATACAATTACTGCTACTTATAATTTGTTAATTTTTATTTATATATATATTAATATAAGTAATTATAATATAATATATTATAAATTTATTTATATATATATAAATTATACATATATTTAAAAATATTGACATTTAATTGAATTATTATATATTTTATATAATTTTAAATTTTAATATAAATAGATAAAACATATTTATATCATATGTTATTGTTTAATTATAGAAGGTCAAAATTGCCAGGTTTACTAAATGTGTATTTGGGATTGCTGTTAGGTGTGGTGCTTTTTGATCCCCAGTTGCTATGGGGAAGAAAGGACGAAATACAATCGATTCCTCCATTTAAGTGGTTCTCGCTTCTCCTTGTTCCTGTTCCTAACTCCTCCCCAGGTAGTTCCCAATCCAAAAAACAGATTTAGATTTTTTTTGATTTAATTGACTGATTTTTTTAATTTTTTATAAACTGTTTTTCTCAAACCTGTTTCTGAAAAAATATCTATTTAATTGCTTTCTTCCAAAATCAGTTTTTAAAACTTAAAAAATTTTAAAATAAATTTTTTTTTCTTAAAATATTTTTGACGTGCCAAATGAGGCTTAAACGATGTCAAACAGGAGGGCATCAATGAATGATGGAATCATATTTATGTATCCTCCTTGGAGGATAAGTACTTAATAAAAAGAAAAAAAGAAGCGGGTTAGGTTGCTCTGAGTCTCTGAGATTCACGCTCCTTGGCTGCGAGTGGGAAAAAACAATTCCAAAAAGGATGGAAAGACAAATCAAACGAGATTCGATATGGGGCAAAATCACGAAACTAAAATGGCGGGCGATTACAATTTCAGAAATCCACGCGGAGAAATGAGGCGATAATTCATTCAATGGCGTATGTGTACCAAACAGTCAACCCGGAGCCCAACAAATACAGGAGAACAACTTCTTTTTACTTACCCAGTTAACCCAACTGGGTCCATTTCTGACTCAAACTTCCAAACGTCAATTCAATTAAATTGGCCCAAAGCCCAAATACCGAATGCAACCGACTTCTGTTAAGTTAACCCATTGTAACTTGCCTCGCACTCCATCAGCCGCCGTTCGACACCCTTTAACCTAAGGAGTGATCCGAGCGCCGACGTGTTGAGCGTTTCAGGGCGAGGTTCGGCAAGTTCTTCCGTTCAGTAAGCGTTTCTTTCATCTTTTCCCTTCCTATTGTGGTTAATTTCTGACCCCTTTCTGGATTAGTAAGTAGTAAAGAGATTAAGAATTCTCGATTGTTCATTCTTAATTCGAATTCGTTATATGCTTTGTGGCCCTGATTAATTGAACAGGAGTGGTTTTGAAATTATTACGATAGTCTGCTTGTTTCCTAGTAAAATCAAAGGGTTTTTGTTGTTTGGTGATGTGTGCTATGAAATATTAAAGGACGAAGATGGAGACGCAGAATAATGAGCAGCCAAAAAAGCCTTCACCGGCCGTTACTTCATGTCGAAAGAAGAAGACTGAAGAGGCGAATTTTCTTCAGGATGTGAAGGATCACATCGATGAGTTCATTCATGCATCAATGGATGAGCACAAGAGTTGCTTTAAGAAGACCGTCCAACGGGTTAATTTCCCACATTTAAATTGAATGCTGGTTGCTTATAAAGTTGATTAATCTTTTTGGGTATCGTATACTGAATTTAAGACTTGTCTTCAATTGCAGATGTTCGGAATGTCGAAGATTGTCGCAGAGAGGAGTGCTGACACCAAAGAAGTTGAAAGTTCTCTGCCTTTATACACTGTAGTGTCGGACTAGAATAATTTTTCTTTTGTTAATTGTTGGTTAGCTTGGCTTCTATAGTGTTTGAACAGTAGGGTTTAACCAGTGGCTTGAAAATTGCAAATTCTGGTGTAAATTTTTAAGATTTTATTCTGTTTTCAGTTTTAATTTTATGAATTTGAATAAGTATTTGTTCAGCTGGATTTGAGGTGAACTTATCATCAGTTCATGAGTGGATCTGTAAACTGTATTCTATGCAATTATCTATTGCATGCAAACAGCCAGATCCACTGTTTTATATATATTTGTGTATGTTTGGAACTATACTAAGATAAAGCAAGATGATTTTTAAATGTGTTGTGATTTCTATAATCTGGATGATGACATAATATATATACTGGGTACATGGGGATGCATTTTATGCCGTAAATAAGGACAGTGGAGAATTGGACTGATTAATGAGATCAGTTCATATTTGACAAGCAGATTTTGGCTTGAAAGAAAGCTTCAGTTGTCCTTTTGAATCCAAGATAATAGTCTTCTTTGTATTTTTGTCTGTCCAAAGCGTGTCCCAGCCAAAAAATCTAATTTCAAGAGTCAAACTATGAAACCAGGGCTCGGAGGTAAGTATCAATGATCATTTAAAGATTTTGTATGGATCCATTACTTTTGAAATGCATGAAGTTGTTGCTATTTTCGTTTTTTTTTTTCTGTTGCCTTTCAGGTTTCTAGGTTGGGGTTTGGATTTTCTGTGCTTAGTGGATCATTGAATGAACCACTTTTTGATGATAAAGGAATATCAATTATTGCTTTCAGCAAGGGGATCACTTTCTTTGACACAGCAGATATTTATGGTAATGGTGCTGATAAATAATAATAATAATGAAGTTCTGTCTGGGAAGGTAATTCCCCTTCGGATAGCCTCTGCATAAAATGAAGTAATTTGAAGCCTATCATGAATCCCAAATATATAAAGGATGCCAGATATTGCAATGTGTTTGCTGAATTTTGGGACCGGTGATCTGTACTTTCTCAGTGTAATTTGTTGCTTTTGTTTTATTTCAGACAGCAAGCACTCAAACTCAAGGACCGACTGTACTTTGTTACAGAAAACATTTTGTCCAGAATGTGATATTCCAATTTTAAGTTAACTGAAATTTTTTCAAGCTTTGAAGCAGTTCCCGGAGATAAAATTCAGCTTGCCACCAAATTTGGTACGCTTAGGATGGGACCTGATGGAGTCGCCGCCCTGAAAATGTAAGAGAGTCAAATCGGTACCAAGGATACAGCATGTTCTTCACTAACATTTTTTTGAATCTTTAATTTATAGCAGTAACTAGTCTATCAATTTCTTTTGGTGGCAGCTACTGAATGCCCATTTAGTACATTGTTGCAGGAATAGGCATTTCAAAGAAATTTGGAGACTTGAAAGAACGTGCTTTTCACTTGTTTCGTGGCTTTGAATTTCAACATACCTCGTCCTATTCAAGCAGTAGCATCTTGGTGATGTTCTATGGATGTATTTGGTAATTTCTTCCGATGTTGACGGAGAGAGAGTCCCCCTTTGTAGGTCAGTTTAAAAGCAAGTTCTCTTGGCCGACATTTCAAACAAATTTTGTATGGAGTCTTGGTCAAGGAGGCTGTTCAACGTCTTCCAACCGTACACAGGATAAATCCCAATTTATATGTATCCAAGTATTTATCATCTTTCGTCAGTGATGATAAAAAACAAATTCTAGCCTGCGTTATTTCTTTAGTTTAAACGTTGAACTGTATCCTTTCTCATAGCTGTTGAATTCCTGTGCAGTTCCAATATTTTCACTACTGTCAACCGGTTGAGAATAGTTATGCGATTCCAATTAGACATTTGAGCTCCATTTATGAACTTGTATATACAACAAATCATATGATCAATATTTTGGATAATTAATCACCATGATGTGTACACAAAAAGGCTTTTACGTTTGCTTTCTTACTAATGGAGGAAACCACTCGAATTGAATCTCTCAGCTCGGAATTGCCTTTTTTCCATTTTATACTTGCTCGAAGCTAGAAAGCTTCCTATCAGGCTAAAAGAATCATTGAATTGAAGTTAATATTCACTGCTAATGAGTTAATGAAATTTGGACAAGGAGAAACTTTACAAGAACTATGCGAATAAGAATGTGAGTTACGTGTTATTCATAAAATATCAAACGAGGAAAAGCAAAATAAAAGGTAAAGATAATGGGCACTTGTCTTTGGATAATATTTGCCTATTCATTGGTAGATTGTCACATGATTTTCAATCCTCAAAATTTCCAAATTTCCATCGGTTTCAGCCGAAATTCTCAGAAAAAAAATTATAACTGTAAAATATCTTACAAATTTAAAACAATTTTTATATTATGAACTTATATTCATGTTATAATATATATCCAATTTACTTCATAAGTGTAAAGTTATTTTATTTTTTTATATATTTCAAAAAATAAAATTTTTTGTCATTTAAAAAATGACATAATATATCATGAACGATGAATCTATAATATAATTTAAGAAATAAAGTTCACTTGCATTTAAAAGAAATGAATTAGAGGGTTTTAGGAATTTGGGCCAAATAAATGGCTTCATTTGGGCTGATACTAGTGCAACCATCTTCCTTGTGGCCGAATATGTATTCATTTCTTAACAAGTGTTTGAGATTATTTTATAAAATAACAAAATATATTTAGAATTTTTTTATTTAATTTTAAAATTTTTTAAAATTTTTTATAAATAATTTTTTTTTCATTTTTTTTTTTGACAAAAACATCTATGCAGTTTTCAAAACTTATAAAATTAAAAAAATATATTTTTTTCTAAAATCAATGCTAAGCAACATGCGTCTCTCACTCTTCACTTGGCCCTTCGGCGTGGACTCTGCTGTCGCTTGTGCATGAATTTAAAGTTTGAAGAGCTTGACTGCCGTCTCATTTGCCACCGAAATAACAACAAACTCATTTTTAAAAAATTTGAATATTTTGATGGCTGTGATCCCGTGACTTATCTTTGATATTGGGAGGAGACCATGCAATTGCAAATACAAAGATTCGAGCAGCTTCCTTCGTCTTCAGTCTTCGCCTCTCAGATAGAGTCCTAAACATCCCCGTTGTAATGCCCTCAACGGTCAACTGGATTCAATATCTCTTCCTCTCTCTCTCTCTCCTGCTTTCTGCTAACAATTGTTTTATTGCTTTTGCATTTTTTTTCCCTTTTTCTACTTCAAAAGTTATTCCATGGATGCATTAAAGAGTGGAAAGCTTTCTGATAAATGCTAAAAATAGAAATATATTTAAAATTTAATTTATTAAAAATAATTTATATTGTATTAATTAATCTCATATTTTGATTTTATAAATAATTGTATCAAATGAGAAACAATTAAACTAAATTGAAAAATTTAAAGGAGATAAAAGAGGTAAATATTATAATTGATCTAATTGATTCCACTGTGTATAATTTATCAAAGGAAAATAAGTTCTATTATGTCCACACTTAAAAGAAAAATGAATAGAGATGAAAATCTATCGATATTAGTTTTGATTTTTCTAAAAAATATTATCTTAATTATCTTTTTAAATTAGTGCGATATCATTTTTATCTGTTATCTTAAATATAATTGATTCTTCTTTAGTTTTTTTTAAACTTTAGTCAGTTTAAAATTCTTTTTCTGTAAATAAAAATAAATTCATCTTAGTTTTCATTTTTGTTTTTTTGTAATTTCATTTTATTCCAATTAGTTAAGATTGTCAAATATTAATTTTAAATAAACTGTGAAAATTTTGTTCTTTATTTATTTTTCATTTTAAGTATTTGAGTATTTTCTGTTTTTATTTATTTATTCACTTAATGAATAAATCATGCTATTTGATTTTTTAAATTCTTAGTGAAATTAAATTGTTAATAAGTATTGATGAAAATATTCATTATATTTTAAATAAATGAACTTGTATTTTATTGAATACAATGAGTGATTTTTTTTTAATTCTTAATATTATTTACAATTTAAATTTTAAGATCTTTGTTTAAAGTTGATTGATAAATAAATTTTATTTATACAACATTTTTATTTAAATTACAATTAAAAAAATACAAAATATTAAAATTTGTTAATATTTATAACCAATTTATTTAATTTGAAAAATTATCTTTCTTTTATTGATCAATATATTTAAACCAATTCTAAATTATATTTTGGTTGAATTATTTTTGATTGATTTAATTTTATTAATTTGAATTTATTAATTTATATTTTATTTTCATTAAATCTAAAATTCTTCAATTTTTATTTCTTTATTTTAAAAATTCACCTATATTTACAAATTTAATTTTCAACGACTAGAAATTTATTTTTGATTAATTTGTACATTATAGCTTTCAGCCAATGGAATCCGGCTAACGGCGGTCTCGACTCTTTGAAAGCTCTTCTTTTCTTTCATTTTTCCTCGACAGCATTTTGAGGCGTTGCCTGATACTATGGATGGACTGAGCCTTATCGTTTCTATCATCTCCATCCATATGGTGCAAATTAGGAAAGGGTAGGATCATTTACTGTTGAGGCTATGCTATCAAGAACGGCATCTGTCTTTTATGGTGATCTTAGAAGCCATGAAAGGGTAATTCTGTGGCCCTTGGAGCGTTTGGTCTTTTCGATTACGTGCATCGTATAGCTTATATTGGTTTTCCTTTTGTTTTAGGTCCCATTACCATCCTCCACCTTTATTGATCTTTGTTAGCAACGAATGGTAAACGCAGAAAGGCATCAGCCTGCGATGTCTGATGTAGAAAACAGGATCCTTTGCTCTGTGGTGTTGCTCCTCAGCAAATTTATTTGGCCCAGGTTCGGACTTTTTTTTTTGGATAAAGCCCAGGTTCAGACTTTGGCTTCTAGACAAGTGCGTTTTATTCCGTTTATAGGGTTCATATTTGTGATGAGTGACTATTGGCATAATTTGGTCGTATTTGAGGTGCCAATTATGAATATTGAGGATCAAGAGAGGGTTCAATTGGGAATCTTTGGGTGGACATTCAAATCGTTCGTGCATTTCTTTCTTCACCTTCTTGTTTTTTTAGTCTATGGTTCTCCATTAAAAGAACCATTCGTTTGTGCATGATTACTTTCTGCTGCCTGCCTTTTTGGAGACAAAGGAACTCGCTTCTACTAATCTGTGGATGAATAACGCTCATGCCAGATCAAGCACTCTATGACCCACATCATAATGTATTATGCATAGTTGCTGGAGCCTGGACAGAAACGAGGTTCGGTTTCTTTCCTTTGCATCTGGAGTAGCTTTCTCTCTGTCTGTAATTTAAAGACATCTGGCAATGTAATTGTCCCTCCCTGCATTTTATCTTGTCATTTGTGAAGAAATTTGAAGCTCTTCACCTTTGGTTCCAAATATTTCTTACTTATACAATTAGTCTATCCCATGCTCATACTTTCAAGAATTGATGATAGGACTTTTTGGGTTGGAGTTGGACAGTTCTGTCTTCCTATTCTATACTACCTTATTTTAGGAGTTGGAACCTGTCCTTTTATTGAACTGTTTCTCTTATGTATTGCACTTTGTAGGCGTAAATCCATAAGCTGATTTTCGATGTTTTACAGTATTGTGCTCACACTAAGCCTTTGTCTATACATGATAACTAGCCTCTTTTATCTTTTTCTCATATTGCATAAATATTTTTATTTGTTGCAGTTGTCTTATGGCCCCCTTCTGCCAGTCCATTTTTGTACCCAATGCCTATCTATAGCAATGCCTCAAACCACAGGTATGTTTCTTTCATATAATGCCAATAAATTAGTCATTCATCTTGCTTTTAGAATAATCCTTCTGCGTATCAATTGTTGTTTAGTTACCCTTTACTCTTTAATTTCTTCTGGCTGGCAGTGCTGTAGCTTTAGAAAGTCCTGATTTCTCATTGTATTCAAAAGCATAAAGCTCTGTGGAGTACTCAGAAGGTTACTCTTCATGCAAGCGATACACTTTTCATCCCTAAAGGCTGGTAATGCTTAATTTAATTTTCTTTTGAAGAAATGATCTTGGGAACCCTTCTCTGCCTTTCTCTCAATTTCATACCTAGACCTGTCTATATATATTTCATTATATTTATTGTTTCTTATGTTAGCCGCCAGAAATCTGCATCCCTACATCTCAGCTGACTATCTAATGTCCCAGTTGCATTTTTCAAGGAGATAAACTGCCATCCGGTTGACTGGGTTTGGGGGTCATTTTTGTCAGCTTTGAATTTTATCTTTCTCAGGGCTTCCAATGTTCTGCTTGTCCACAATAGTCTTGGTATCTTCCTCATTTTATCTGAGTTTGTTATCAGCCTTCTTTTTTCCTCTTCAAAAATAGTAATGATAAAACTGGTGACAATTTATGCGTTTCCTTTCAAGTTCATGTGATTGTTATATAAGGGGGAAATAAATAAGTTCCATTTTGTAACGAGCCTAGTTGGGGATCAATATATTTTGTTTTGGTCATTGGGTCTATATATGTTGAAGGGAACAAATTAGGACTATGGAGCTAAGTTTTTGATAAGTAAAGCTACCTGAATGTGAAGAAATAAGATCAATAAAAAGGTCTGGGATGATCATGACTTCAAGGAGAAGGTTAAAATTCCTGTAAACTGATAGTTTATTTATAAAGCATCATGCTGATGCTTATGTATGCTGATCTTTGTCTTTCTTGGAGTAGAAGTCCATAACAGGATTTATGACCTATAACATTTTGATTCAGTAGCAGATTCAACACTTAAACATGAAACATTGACAAGATGATGAAATTAAAAACAGGATACAAGGCCATACCAAATACCAATAGAATCTAAGACACTAAAGTGAACATAAATAAACAAGTATAATTTTGTCTTAGAAAGAACATGAATACAAGAGTTAGTATATACTTGAAGAGGCACTAAAATCCTAAATAGGCTCCACATCACATCTTTACTATTGTTCCTTCTTAATGTTTGATGTCGCTTATCCTTCAACTTTTTGGTCTCTGCATCTCTCATAGTATGTCATTTGTGACAGCCTTGGTTTGTAACTAGAGAATGTTTGTGCAACTGACAGATTTTTTACTGGGGCCACCTTGTGCAACTTCTCTCGTACACTCTCTACAGTTACAATAAACTAGTATACCTTACGGTCACCCGAACATTCTTAACTTGTCACCATGAAACTTACTTTTTTCTTTTTTACAATTTGACTTATGTGTAAAGTTATGGATATGAGTTTAGTCATGCGATTAAAATTTATAATTACTGAGCTAGATTATAGATGTTGCCTTTTGCAATTGTAGCTCCAAAAGTGGTCCACATACACAATTTGCTAAAAAATTCTGATCCTGTGCCTAGCTCTAAAATTACAAAGAAAAGCATTTAAACAATGATGTGAAACTGGTTTTAGTTGTAGGAATGTATTAAAATGCAAAGTAAGAGAAATTACTACTCTGAGTCTTTAATATGATGTATTTTTCAGCTGGTTCTTTTGAGAGACTAATTAGATCTTTTAGATCGGTGGGAGATTAAAATGAACCTATGTCAATACTTACAAATTTATAAGGAAGAGCAATTGATTCAATAGCATATATGCTTGCTTATGGTTTAAGTCTTACTTCATTGAAGTATAATTTCTCAACAATGTGTTTATTTTTTTTAGTATCGGTGATATATGCAGTAAGTAGACAATTCAAATTATTACTAGAAAAATTGAACTGATGATTTTTGCCTCTAGCATCACTTTTCCATATCTAATTAATATCACCGTATTTTCTCTACTTTACTTAAAATAGAGAAGATAAAAACAATGAGGCCTCAAAAATGAAGTGTGATTGATCATACAAAAATTTTCAAGATGAGTAGAACAAAGCTGCTGAAGTATCTAATATTTTACAGGAAAAATTTATTTGAGTTTTTGTTTTCCCCACTGAAGTTTCATAAACTTCTATGTTTTTTGTTATGTATTTTTGTAGGTACATATTTGTTTGTGTTATTGTTGATTCAATATGAACAATTGCCCAAAACCTGTTGAAGACACACACACACACACACACGCATATGAACAAAAGCTAGTTAGCTTTTAATAAAGTTTCCTATTGTCAATGAATGATTGAATTAGACTAATTTTTTCCTGTCATATATGTTTTTGAGAAATTAGAATTGTAAAATCCATCATGTGATAGAACTTATTAATTAGCTAAACAATAAAATAGCTTCGCATCATTGATTTTAAGAAGTACTCAAAACTATGGTTTGGTATTATGATACTTCTAGAACTGTAATTTAACTTGTATCAAACTGATACCTTTTGTTTTTGTTTTGTGACAGTAGCCTATTTTTTCTTTTACCCAATGCTAATTTTGTGACTTCCTATCATAAGTTATGATGAAAAATAATTCTTCTAGTATGTTAAATTATCTGTGAATCTAATAACCTATGTTAGATCAGTAACAAGTCAGATTTTGATGAAAGAAGATGGGCTACTATGACAAATAAAAACACGTTGTACTAATTTGATATAAATCAAATCACAGCTCTTATAGTGCCAAAAGCCTAAACCACAAGGTAGTGGTGCATACTTTTTGAATGATTTAAGAATTTAACAATTGAAAAAGCATCACAAGTATTGATTGGTCCAAAATGGTTATGCTTAATTCAATTGTCTACATAACAAATCCTAATCCAAAAGTTCTCACAACTCTCTCTAACTTCATCAAATTAAATGTTTACTATGGAGAAAAAAAATTGTAGATACAATGATCCTCTATCAACTTACTGTCGTGATTACAGTTCTCTGTTGATTTCCACTCATTATTATTGAACAGGGCTAAACCTTGTTGTAGCCTTTTTAACGGAGTGATATACTTAGCTACACTTCCTTCTTCTTGATGAATTTCACCAAATTTAATTGTTAGTTCATTTATCACACATGTAGTTGAGTTAATATCGTCATCTACAGAATTCACCAGCCATGTTATGACCATGGAATTTTGGCATCCAAAGTATTATATGTTGAATCCTCTCTGGCTGGTGTCTTTTTTTTTCCTCTTGTCAAGCATCAAATTTTTCCTTGGCCCCAAATGTACATCCTTCCTAATTGATTGAGACTTATGCAGGAAATTATCACCATTGATTTTGTATGGTTGATTTGTCCTAGGTGAGAATCAGTATTTGAGAAATGTTTCCCAATGATACTAGATGGATCAACAATGGTTGATTAAGGTTTATTCATGATGAAGTGCAGTTGTGATTTTCTTGGCTATGGACCAATAAGGTCCTAGGATTTTTTTGGTAGAGTCAAAGAATAAGTCCCTGCTCTGATATTATATTATGGGGAATGAATAAAGATATTTCTTTGCACTTTTAAAATAATATACATAGTGTTGGTAAATTAGGAAATATTGGATTTTAAGAATAAAATCCTATAATCAATGATAAATTAGGAGATTTCAAATTTGATTATTTGATTATTTCCTTTATTATAAGGATTCTAGGGTTTTACTTCTCCTATAAATATGTACCATATTTTCTGTCAATAACAAGAAAAAGTATTCCAGTAATTTCTTCTTCTTCATATTGTTTTTCTGCATGGTATCAGAGCTCTAGGTTCGGCCATGGATTACAGAGCCGCTATGGTCGGCTCCAGGTCGGCATCTTCTGAAGGAAGCAGCGCCATGATGCCGCCAGAAGGAAGAGGAATTCCAGTGGCTGTTTCTCTGCCTGAAAACTCCTTACAAATCACCATTCATAAGTTGGATGACAAAAATTACCTTGAATGGTCCCAGTCCGTAAAGTTAGTAATAGACGACAAAGGGAAATTAGGTTATTTGAATGGTGAAGTAAAACCTCCATCCATGGATGATCCTAGCTATAGGCAATGGCGGTCAAATAACTCAATGGTAACAGGCTGGTTGATCAATTCTATGAAATCAACTATCGGCAAACCCTTCATGTTTCTTCCAACAACACGCAATGTGTGGGATGCCATTAAGGAAACATATTCAGATCTGGATAATCATTATTGTTTGAATTGAACACTAGAATGTGGAAAATGCAGCAAGGAGATCATGAAGTAACTGCGTATTATAATGATATAATGGCTGTCTGACAAGAGCTGTATGTATTTGAAGAAGAGGAATGGAAAAGGCCGGGTGATAGTGCTCGGTACAAGAAAAAAATAGAAAGAAGTAGGGTGTTTGTTTTTCTGCCAGGTCTAAATAAAGAACTTGATGAAGTTCGAGGACGCATATTGAGGAGGAAACCATTGCCCTCCATATGGGAAGTATTCTCCGAAGTACGTAAGGAAGAAGCTTGACGACAAGTGAGGTTGAAAAATGATTATGGTGCAAAACCAGAGAGTGAAGGGTTTGCACTTGTGGCCCGAAGTGCCGATATTGAAGATAGACGTGGAGGAAAGACCAGACCCTGGTGTGACTACTGTCGGAAGCCATGGTATACCCGTGAAACCTGTTGGAAGTTACATGGCAAACCTGCAAATGGAAAGAAGAAACCGAGTAGTGATAACAAGCCCGGGGGAGATGCTCGAGTATATAAGTGAGTAATTCAGATTCAGGGCAACAGTCATTCTCAGAGTCTCTTCCCTTCCAAAGGAACAGTTAGAGCATTTATGTAAAATGTTTCAATCTAGTTCTCTGGAAAATTATTCTATTCCTTCTTGTTCTATTGCTTAGTCAGGTATTTCCTCCATTGCAACCATTGTTTCTTCAAAGTTTTCTGGCTCTTGGATATTAGATTCAGGAGCTACTGATCATATGACCGACACTTCGCAATTTTTTTCCGTTTACTCACCTTGTGCAGGAAATCAAAAAGTTAAAATTGCAGATGGTTCCTTTGCCACCATTGCAAGAAAAGGGATAATGTCAATTTCTCCATCACTAAACCTTAAAAATGTTCTTCATGTTCCTAACTTATCATATAATCTTTTGTCAGTCAGTAAATTAACATTTGATCATATTTGTTATGTTAATTTTGTGTCTTCTCACTGTGCATTTCAGGATTTAACCTCGGGGGAGATGATTGGGGTTGCTAAGTAAAACAATGGTCTCTTCTTTTTTGATGATGGATTGACCTTTAAAAGGCAAGATCGGAAGACTTATTTTAACTCTATGTCTGTTTCTAGTGATAGTAAGATTTTGTTATGGCATTATTGTTTGGGACATCTTAGTTTTCAATATTTAAAACATTTGTTCCCAAAGTTATTTATGAATAAAAATCAGTTTGTTTTTCAATGTGAATATTGTGAATTAACAAAACATCATCGTGCAATTTTTCCTTCACAACCTTATAAAAAATCAGAACCATTTACCATGTTTCATAGTGATATTTGGGGTCCTTCAAGAGTGTCAACCTTGTCTGGAAAATGCTGGTTTACTACTTTTATTGATGATTATAGTAGAGTCATATGGGTTTTTTTGCTAAAAGATAAATCTGATGCTGGAAATGTATTTAAAGATTTTTATCACATGATTCAAACACAATTTCAGATTCAGATTAAGATTTTTCGATGCGATAATGGCAAGGAATTTTTCAACAATGTATTAGGGAAATTTTTTACTGAAAAAGGAATTATTCACCAAAGCTCGTGTAGTAATACACCTCAACAAAATGGAGTGGCTGAAAGAAAAAACAAACATCTTCTTGAAATGGTTAGTGCTATGATGTTTATAACTAAAGTGCCTAAATATCTTTGGGGGGAAGCTATTTTAACAGCCACTTATTTGATTAACAGACTTCCTACACGAATTTTGGATTTCAAAACACCTATCAAAGTTTTTACTGAAAGTTTTCTACACACTCGACTAATAATTGATATTCCCTTAAAAATTTTCGGTAGTATGACATTTGTTCATAATCACGATCCACAAAGGTCAAAATTTGATCTAAGGTCTTATAAATACATTTTTGTCGGTTATCCCACTAATCAAAAAGGTTACAAGTGTTTTGATCCTGTTTCACGAAAATTATTTGTATCCATGGATGTCACGTTTTTTGAAGGAACTTCTTATTATAACAACTCCCATCTTTAGAGGGAGAGTAATGCTGGTGAAGATGATTTTTTAGATAGTTTTGATTTAACTGTTGATTTTTTGCATGATGATGGTTTTTTTGATGATGTTTCTCATGATCAATCACTGGGTGAGATAATTCCATCTCAAAATAACACTAACAAAGTGATAGAAATAGATGAAAAACGATATAAAGGTCTTGTTTATTCAAAGGAATATCTAGCACAAAAAAGGCAGACCACAATTCCTCTGGTACACCAAGAGTCTAATCAAAGGTTGAATCTTGAAATTCACAATGATTCTTCTGAAGTGTCGGAAAATATTGCTTTAGGTAAATTTGAGTCTAATTCTTTCCATCCAATTGATGATCTCCCCATTGCTTTTAGAAAAGGTGTAAGATCTTGCACAAAGCATCATTTGTCCAATTTTGTGTCTTATAACAATATTCTCCTTCTTATCATGCCTTTATTTCCCAGATATCTAGTGTTTCTATTTCTAACAATGTTTAGGAAGCTGTAAAGGTTCCCGAGTATAGAGAAGCTATTTTTGAGGAGATGAGAGCCCTGGAGAAGAATGCTACTTGGGAGAAGGTGGATTTACCAAATGGAAAAGCAGTGGTTGGATGTAAGTGGGTGTTTACCCTGAAGTATAATGCAGACGGATCCTTGGAAAAATACAAGGCACGATTGGTAGCCAAAGGCTACACTCAGACCTATGGAGTAGACTATTCAGAGACTTTTTCTCCGGTAGCCAAGTTGAATACCGTCTGGGTCCTTTTATCTGTTGTAGCGAATATTGACTGGCCACTGAATCAACTTGATGTAAAAAATGCTTTTTTGAATAGGGACTTAGAGGAATACGTTTATATGGAACCTCCATCTGGTTTTACTGAAGGATTTGGAGGTAAGGTGTGCCAATTGAAAAAATCTTTATATGGACTTAAACAGTCCCCTAGAGCTTGGTTTGAAAGATTCACAAAGTTTGTTAAAAGATAAGGGTACAGTCAAGGGCAATCTGATCATACTTCATTCACAAAAAGATTTATTGAAAATAAAATCTCAGTTTTAATTGTGTATGTTGATGACATAATCTTGATTGGAGATGATTTAGAGGAATTAAAAAGATTGAATAGATGCCTTGCAATGGAGTTTGAAATTAAAGACTTGGGTCAGCTGAGATATTTTCTAGGGATGGAGGTGGCAAGATCGAAGAAGGGTATTGTAGTTTCACAAAAAAATATATATACTTGATCTTTTAATAGAGACTGGAACGAGTGGGTGTAAGCCTTCAGATACTCCATTAGAAGTCAATGTCAATCTTGGTGAATTTAAAGATAGAGTCCCTGTAGATAAAGGAAGATATCAAATATTAGTTGGGAAATTGATTTACCTATCTCACACGTGTCCTGATATTGCATTTGCAGTAAGTTTAGTGAGTCAATATATGTACTCACCATACGAAGAACGCCTTGAGGCTGTATATAGAATTCTTCGATATCTTAAAGGTACACCAGGAAAAGGTCTCCTCTTCAAGAAAAATAAGGAGGAATTGAAGTGTATACGGATGTAGACTGGGCTGGTTCCAAAACTGATAGGAGGTCAATTTCAGGATATTGTACTTTCCTATGGGGTAATCTAGTTACTTGGAGAAGTAAAAAGCAGAGTGTAGTTGCAAGAAGTAGTGTCGAAGCTGAGTTCAGGTCAATGACTCAATGAGTATGTGAAGTTTTGTGGCTAAAAAGTAACTTGCATATGAGACTGTTTTGTGACTATAAGACAGCTATTAGTATTGCTCACAATCCAGTCCTTTATGACAGAACAAAACATGTTGAAATTGATAGACACTTTATAAAAGAGAAACTAGAAGAAGGGATAATTTGCACTCCATTTGTTCCTACCACACAACAAGTTGCAGATATTTTGACTAAGGGCTTACTACAACAACCTTTTGAAGTTCAAGTTAGCAAATTGGGCATGATCAATATCTTTGCATCCACTTGAGGGGAGTGTTCGTAAATTAGGAAAGATTGGATTTTAAGAATAAAATCCTATAATGAAGGATAGATTTGATTATTTCCAAATTTGATTATTTCCTTAATTGTAGAGATTCCAAATTTGATTATTTGGTTATTTCCTTTATTATAAGGATTCTAGGGTTTTCCTTCTCCTATAAATATATACCCTATTTTCTGTCAATAACAAGAAAAAGTATTCCAGTAATTTCTTCTTCTTCATACTGTTTTTCTGCACGTAGCATTCCTATTTATAGTAAATACAAAGAGTAAATATGGGGCCTTATCAATTATTAGTTTAATTTCAGAATGTACACTATGCTATTGCTGCATTGACTAAACCTAAATATTTACAGCTGCACTGCCCCAAGAATTTTGGTCACATCATGGCAGAATTCCCGTTTCCAGCAATGTGAATCTAACAATTTATGCTAGATGAGTAACAAGTAAGTTTTTGATGAAAAAAATAGGCTTCTTTCAGAAACAAAAAACTTGTGGCACTAATGTGATATAAATGAAATCACAGCTCTCAAAATGCCAAAAACTTAAACTTCAAGGTAGTATTGCATACTTTTCCATTGATTTAAAATTTTAATAATTGAGAATATCCATACAGGAATTGATTGGTCCAAAATGGCTATGCTTCATTCAGTTGTCTACATCACAAATCTCAGTCCTAACTTTACTATACATCCAAAAATTCTCACAAATCCTCTTCATATCGTTTCAAACTGTGTTACAGACGAATTGATATGAAAATGTTTTGTGCCAAAATAAGAAAAGGGAGAAGAGAAAAAAGAGTTTTTATTCTTTAGCAGTGTGAACTTGCGCTCTCTGATCACCTGTTGATAAAAATTTAAAAAGAAGTAATTTTATCACTAAATGTGGCAAAATTCATTTCCAGTCCTGACTGTTCTTTTACTGGATGCCATGTGTAGAAACATGATGAAGAGCTGATTGATTCCTTTATGTATAATTTCTATGATTGTTGTTTCTAATTGCTACAGGTTCCACCAAGTAGATAGTGAGGATTTGACCATTGCTGTTAACTTTTGGTGACAGTCCTGTATAATGTCTAGCATCTTAGAACACATGGATGAATATTATTTGCGCAGAATATTAAGAAGGTTGATTTCCTTCATTACCTCCTCCCTTCTTTCTTCTCTTGTCCTTGTTCTAGAACAGTTTCTATTAAGGTCTGTTTTTAGTAATTCTTTAGGCTAACTTGATTTTGTGGTTTTGCCTCTTTTTCATGTTTTATTTCTCCCGAAATCAAGATTGATTGATAAAGAAATGGTATGTCTATAATCTGAATATGTCAATTATTGCAAATATTGGTAGTAATTCTGGATTTGGATTGATTATGCCTCTGCCCTCTCCATGTCTGTATTGCTGCCTTCATTTTTGGGCATTGCAAAAATGAATTTCATATCATTCTTTAGATTCTGTATATTGCATGTGTATGAATGCATTTTCTATGCGCCTTTCCTTTGGAAAATTGTATTTTGAGTTTGCATGTTGTACTTCTGTGGGTAATGTGAAGAAAAAGTTTTCACCGAAATTGGATCCTTGAGACAAAGTTTCAAGTTTGCTTGATATGGTTGTGAATATGGTGGATTATAGCATCACTTATAGAATCTGCGCCTAAAAGTTTGTTCTGAATTTGACAATAGGCTAGATGAGTTAGGTAATTTCATACCTTACGTCATTATAGACTTCATATATCAATTACTAACGAGAGTATGTCGTTGAAACTCGTGCAATTTTGTTTTATTATTCTTCAATTGTGAGGACTTGAATATGCTACTTTGTATTTTCTTTTTCTCTTGCTTCTGACGAGAAGTTCATATTAAAAAATATAACACATAAATTATAACTGAAATTAGGACAGGACCACATACTCACAAAGACTTCTAGAATGGAGAAACAGAAGATACATTCATGTGAGCTGCTCAAAAGTGGAGGTGAAGGATTTATATGGGAAGTTCATATTCATGTAATCATTATGTTAAGTAGGTCCTGTTTGCCTTATGCAGATTTTAATTTTATACGGAATTTCCAACTTACTTTATGCCTGCAAATTTCTTGTGGCTGATCTTAATTGTTTGTTACCAGATCAAAATCATTGTGATTTGGTCCAGGCAAGCCAAAAGAAGGATTTATATGGGAAAGATGAACAACAGCGTATTAATTTGCATGTATTGGAGGTCTTTGTCCTCCAGGCTCTTCACGAACTCGTTTCATTGGTTCATGACAAAATTTATTTGACTGACCAAAGTCAGTCTAAACAGTCAACTTCAGCAGATGTTTCTGCTCTTAGTCTGAAAGGTCAACATAATAGGTCTGTAACAACTGAGTTATTTTTCCTGGACGATGATCCATTTGCTAAAATTCTTTGGGAACTTGATCTGTCCACACTTCAAAATGTTCTTCTTGCAATGGCGGTGAGTGTAACTCTTGTATGAAATCTACAGTTTAAGTTGCTGGGTGGAATATTATATCCAAAATGCATGAAATACCTATATGATTTTAAGAAGGCTCCATCTAAATTATTCATCTCATTGGACATTTTTCTCAAAGATTTTCCATGTTACACGAATCTTTTTAGTTTTTCCAGCACAATTTTCCGAGAACCCTGGAGGTTCTTATACTCCACTTGCTTTCTCCGGTGGGAGCAGAAGTACTCAAACAGAAATTTGAGGAGATGGATAAACAAAACACTGCAGAAGATAGGTATTCGGTGACTTCATGTATATTAATTCCTTGTAGTGAAAGAGAGCTAAAGTTTCTCTATCATCCATCGTTTTTTGTTTCAGGAACAAATTCTACCAAGTTTTCTATGGTGCATTTGATGACCAATTTTCCGCGATGGATGCTATATTGAATGGGAAAGAATCATTTACTTTCCAGGTACTGCCGGGTCTTGTTCATCTTACTCCTTTGAACACCTTATACCTTATTACACTATGTATTATACCTTATTATGGAATGCACTGTGTTTCCGCATGTATTTTTTTTCTTGAAGAAGCACGTAGTTATATAGCTAATAATTTGGCATGAAAATTTATTTTGCATTAGGTTCACTTTTTTATTTTATGTGGTTGAAGAAATGTATATATGTTTTCTAAGGGTCTATGTGCTATGTAAGACTTAAGTGGACTTCTTTAATCGATATAAGATTATCATTGTTCTCACTTTCAAATCCATGGTTACATGAAAATATAATGCTTCCTACAGACTGATATGGAAATTAACTAACTCCCCAACTCTCGAAAGTATCTTGCTTTCCCTCTCTGAAGTATGCTTTTCACAAATGACTTAAACATACTAGCCTTGCTTTGGTAACCAAACCTAGTTAATTGTTGTCTTTTCTTCCAATAGCCCATGGCTTTAATGTTCTATAGTCCTTTCAAATATGCATTAGGTTGATGTTTTGACAGACTAAGCATGTGGACCACAAACAATACCAGAATGCAAACACAACAACAATTCAAAAAATTAATCTTGCAAGTGAAATTGATCGTACAATATACAAAGCAATATTGATTTGGTTAAATATTTGAGCAAAATGGAATTACTCAAACTGAACCATTTGTTTGTTTTTCTTGCATTCTCATTTCCTGCAGATGCATTTTTATGACTAAAAACTGACTATTATCTTGATTGATACTGTATGAAAAAGTTTTGTTGGTCCCACTATATATTTCTACAATCTAAACACCTTGTGAATTTCTTTGAAAGCTACAAATTTCTCAATGCTATTGGTCTCAGTTTGATCCTCCAGTGATCTCATAGGTGATGCACATTCTTATTTGATATGTAAACAGTTTTCTTAGGTTTCTTAGGCAGGACAAATGATTCTTTTTAAGGTTATATATTTACAAGGACTGGCAAAAACAAGCTCAGGAACTATTTCTTGCGTCCATTCAGTAGAAGGTAAAAAATGGAGCTCGTTATCTGACATTATTAGATGTATAATGTTGAATTTAATAAAAGTTTGCGAGGGGCTAGTGCTACGTTATGTTAACGTTGCCATGCAAGGTCATAATTCATGTTCTATTTCTAATTTTGATTTTCGGTTTTATTTGTTTCCTTGAACTAAAAGTTATACTGACCAAATCCTGCTCAATTTTGCATCCTGCCGTCATTATGGTTTTCTGAACCTGTTCAGATTTGACCACATCGGTTTTATCCCAAATGAGCAGTCTTTATAAAGTTATTCATGGCAATCGTTCTTTTTGTTCCTTACTTTTTTATGTCTTCGGAGCATCTTTATTGAGTGAACTTCATGTGAATTAGTTAATCCACATCTGCATCTTTATCATCCATTTGATGTAGGTGGACTATAAGAATATTCCAAGCATGCCCATAGATAAGTACTTTGTAGATATTTCAAAACCCAACTGAAATGAAACTAATAATTGTGAAGATGATGGAATAATGCTCTCTGGGACTTTGATATAGGCGTTTTTATTAGTTTAACCTGTGAACAGAAACTTTGCTCTACTATTAATCATTACATCGTCATCATTATTCTGTTTTCCCTTTATCTCTTTGCTTGCTTATCTTCTTGTGGCTCTCTTTGTTTCTCCCTTTAATATATCCTTCCTTTTTGAAGAACAGAAATAAGTAAGAAAAGAAAAGAAATAAAAGATGGAAGAATAATGTGCTAACTTTGATGCATTAGACTACGTAAATTTGAACTTACGGTTTAAAATCAGATTTTTGTGTTGCAGGCATTCAAGAATGTGTTATTTAAATACTTGGGTGTCAACTTCGATTTGTGAAAACCTTCGGTTGGATAAGGCGTCTAGTGATGCAACTTCATTGAAGAAATGATCCCACTGGTGTTATCAAAAGAGTCAAATCAGTGATATTCCAAAAAAGCTCTGTCCCAGTCAGTACTTTTACGTGCGAGTCGTAAACAATTTTGTAGAAATATGAATCATTGCTAAATTTGAATTGGTGATGTATGTCTTAACTGTCAACTTGTCATACCATCCAGGTTTTCTTGACTTTGATGATGCCCAACAATTCTTGATAATTTTGCAGTGTCTAAATTCGAACTTCACATTTCTTGCTCCAACAAACTTTCTATCAACTGGCCTCTGGCCTTCTTTGTTTGAGGAGTAATCGATAAGACTTTCAGCAACGGCAATGGCCGAAGATAAGTCTTGGACACCACGTCGTTTGAGCTCAAGGTTAGCCCATGATTGGAGACCATCCATGAACAAGAATAATGCATCTTTGTCCGATGTGTCAGGAACTTCTAGCAGCAAGGTTGTGAACTCCTTCACATATTCCCTTATGCTACCCATCTGTTTTAGTCGTCGAAGCCGGCCTCTCGCCTCTTCCTCAGCATTTACGGGGAAGAATTGGCTTTTGAACTCCCTTTTGAAGTCCTCAAATGTATCAATTGTGCACACCCCACGTTGCACATCTCCATGCCTTCGTCTCCACCACAACATAGCAGTGTCGGTCAAGTACATGGCAGTAGTTCGGATTTTGCTGGCATGGTCCGTTACGCCAGTAGCCTCAAAGTATTGATCCAACCCCCATAGGAAGTTCTCAACTTCCCTAGCATTCCGAGCACCATTGAAAGTCTTTGGCTTGGGAACTACCACTTTCTTAGCCTCAATGATAGTGGTTGTATTGGTTCCCGAGGCCATAGCCCGTTTGCATAGTGCTAGATCACCACCCATATCCTCAACTCTAAGCAACACATTGGAAATTTCTCTTTGGAAGAGGTCACGTACCTTGGCAAGTTCTGATTTCAGCCCATCAATCTCTTGCCTTAATCCACCGTCTAGCTCGTTGAGTGACATCTTGACCGCTGCATGGATCTCCGCATCCTCGGCCTCCAAGCCGCTGCAACGTTCCTCCAAGTTGTCTACTCGGTCGAACAACTCCTCCAAGTTGTCCTGAGCACTCACAACACGTGCTTCCAAGCTAGAAAGCATGTCTTTCGACTTGGCTCGAGATTCTTTAGATGGTTTCCGAACTTCCTCACGACCACGTTCCATTGATGGAACTTCCACGTTAGGTGTAGCTGGGGCAGTAGCCTTCATTATGCCAAAGGTAGTAAAGCTTCGAACCTTGTCTCTGATACCAACTGTCACGACCCTAAACTTTAACTAGCAATCGTGCGGCACTTAGCACGGTCCGTTGCACTAAGTCTGCCTTCCAAACCGATAAAAGCACTCCAAAGAGAATAGAACGGAACTTAGAGATCGAGAAGATTCAATAGCAAAACAAGAACACAAGAGAGTTTGAGAGAAAAGATTTGTATTACTTGAAATGCTTCAATTGTTTGAATTGAGTGAGTGATTACAAATGAATTTACATAAGGTATATATAGGCCTCCACCTTCTCAATGGATGACCGAGATCAATTCCCACCTACCAAATGGATGGTTAGGATTAACTCCTACCTACCAAATGAATGGCTAGGATTGATTCTCACCTACCAAATGAATGGCTAGGATCAACTCCCACCTACCAAAATGGATGGCTAGGATTGATTCCCACCTAACAAATGGAGGGCTATGATTAATTCCTACCTACCGAAATGGACGGCCACGATCCATTTAATCTAACGGTTTACAATGGCCTTCTAGAATATTACATATGTGTGCCAAAATGTAAATGTGCGGGAAATCCCGTATGAACCTTTGCGGGGCGTGACATTATGCTGGGGATGGATTCTTGTATTTTGCCGTCTTGCAGGTTTACAATGGAGTATAATTGGTGGCATAGTATACTTGGGCTTGTAGAAAGCATTGTCCTTATAAAATTACTATAGAAACTCACTTAACATTAGGGATGATATTGCTAGCACATGACATGACATGAACTTTTCCCGACTGGTGTATCACACAAATCGCTATGTATTCCACTAGTGAAAAAGGCTGTCTTTTTCTTTCTCCTTGTTTCATTTCTATATTAAAAAAAATCCCACGCTACCATCCATCTTTATCTAAATCTTTGAAGATGAAGAAGAAAAATGTCAATGACAATGTTGCATCAAAGAAACAATCAATGATGCAGTTATGCAGGAAGAGGACAAAGAGATGTGTGTATATTTCTTTCTTTATTATTAATTGAATAGTGATACTCAAGAGGCTTGTGGAAAAGAGTGTTCTGCATGGGGATATGCAGAAGATGGAAAGAGAGAAAAGTATAGAAAAAGAAGCTTTGGTAATTATTAGGGCTGGAAGGAAGCCAAAGAGGGGAAAAGGAAGGTTTGTTAGGATGAGATTCCCTGGTGGAGGATGACATATGCAAGTGATCAATGTTTTTGTAAGAGAGGAAGGGGGTAAATAGGAAAATGGAACAGGAACTTTTAGTTTGTCTGGTTCTACAACAGAGGGAGATAAAAAAGATGCAGTCTTTTTTACTAGGCAAATGGTATGTATTGTACCTTAACCCTGCAATTTACACATGCTTTCTAAAAGCTTAGATATACCAAAACCCACAATCTCAACCACAACACCACCCCCCCCCCCTCCTTTCATTAATCCCTAGGTGTCTTCTCTCTCTCCCTCACTGTGAAATGTGAATATACTATGTTGCAATACTTAGGATTTCCATTTATTTTCTGCCCAAGGTAGCAAAAGTGAAATTCATGAGTTGCAGTCTCATGCCTTAAAGGATTTAACACGAGAAAAAGTTTATTCACTATGTTATCTTTTTTGCCATCCTTCTATCATACCATATCTAGAAGACTTTTTCAAATGAAAAAACTCTAGATTATACATTTTGTGTTGGGTTTAGGCTTAAAACCTGTTTGTAATTAGGTATTTGACTTGTAAAGTTAGCTACTTTAGATGGGAATAGTTTTCTTGAGATGGTGTGTAAAATTGTGTTGACTTGATAAGTTCGGTTTAATTTAATCGAGTACTTTGGGTCAAAGTAGGTTATGTTTATTTGTTTGAATTGGATTGGATTAGACAGTTTTTTATTATTTGTTTCAAAATGTTAATTAACTGATCGAACCAAATGAAATTTTGATTAATTTGCATTAATTTTTTTAAAAAAAATTTGGATGCTTAGTTTAGATTAAGGTTTTTCAGATAAGATACAAGATCTAGCTAGAGTGTGCTCACCCTTATCATATGCAAGCTTCATCATTACTCATTGATCAACATTTTCAAGAATAATAAACAAATTCGGAAAGAGAGGACGATGGACTGGTGGGTCAGGCAGGCAAAGTAGAAAAAATGATTTGAATGTCAATGTAGGTTAAGTTGATCAGCAAAGGCTGTATGGTTATGGGGACATGCACATAAATTGATAAAGGACTCATCAAGTAATAAAAAGAAAGAATTAGAATTCGCATTTCAAACTTTCAAAGTTCGATAGAGTATCTTTTTAATAACAACCGTTGACATTTTCTTTCATTTTTTCTTCTTTTCCTTTCCTTTCTTTTCTTTTTCCTTCTTTTTCCTTTTGGTTTAGTACCACTATGTATCGGACCACCACCACACTCTGCACAAATACACATAACAGCATCAACTTAGTTTGCCTTTCTCCTCACGCTAGTTTTAGTATCACTAGAGGTTTTAGTGCCTCTCTTTAGAAAAGGCTTTATTTCTTTGAAATTATCAAAAAAATATCTCCGTAGTATCATAAAAGTTATTGAGGAAAAGAAATTCTTGGAAACTGCTAATGCTTCCTTTTTTTTTTCCCAGAAATTCACTAATTAGTAGAAATTATTGATATGTACAATGGAGTAATTAGTCTTTATTTAGTAATATTAAGTTTGTCTAGAAAATATCAATAGAATTTTAGAGTGTGTTTGGAATTGCTGTTAGGTGTCCAAAAAGTATGTTTAAAATTTTTTTGATTTAATTGATTGATTTTTTTAATTTTTTATAAACTGTTTTTCTCAAAACATCTATTTACTTGTTTCTTTTCAAAAACAATTTTCAAAACTCAAAAATTTTTAAAATAAATTTTTTTCTCCAAAAATACTTTTGGCAAACGCAATGCCAAACGAGCTCTTAGTGGTACTAAAATTTGAGGTTTTGAATTCAAATTTCATTTTATTTTTTTTGAAAGTTAGATAGAAAATCATATAGGAATCTTATAAATTATTTCATCCGTTCCGTTTTATTTATCATGTATCACTCCAATTAACATTTTAGATTACCAATAAAAAATAAACCTTCTTTTCAACTTTATTCCTATCTTGAATTTGAAATAAATCTTCTATATTAATAAATAAATTATATTTATTACTACTTTTAGTTTTTCTCAAAGAGAATAGTGATATAATTATTTTATATTTATAATTATACATAATAAATGGTATTTTTATTTTTCATTAAAAAAAATCTTAAACCACGTACGGAACGGAAAGGAGAGAATAGAAAAATAGAGTAAAGAGTAAATGCCATTTTCAACATAGTTAATGATACTGCCTCTCTTGTGGTTGGTTGTATTTTAGGTATCCCTTTAATTGTTTGGTTTACTGTAATCAGCATTTGTATATAGATTTGTCAGTTTGAGAATTTATTGAAATTCTTATGGAGCTTATTTAGTTTCATTGCCCAATTGGGGATCTTAAATTATAAAAAAGGGCTGTCCAGCTTTATTTTTTACTTATTGTGTCAAGTAGTACTTTATATAAATTAAGCTTATATTAAATTAAAGACTTTTAGCTGTTGGATTTGAAATCTGTCTAGACTTTTTACTTTTGTGTCTTTTCTGATTAAATATTCAATCTAGATAGTTGCAATTGCAACTTCATGCTCATCATTAAATTGTACTTGTAACCATATACAGTCCTAAACAGGGAACTTCCTTCTTCTTTTTTTTCCTAGGCA
Organism: Triadica sebifera; assembly: GCA_023653625.1. NCBI lineage: Eukaryota > Viridiplantae > Streptophyta > Magnoliopsida > Malpighiales > Euphorbiaceae > Triadica > Triadica sebifera. The sequence goes on from CM042900.1 coordinate 27,306,068, forward strand.
TCTCCAAATTTATATTTGAGAGGAGAAATGTTTCTTATTTTATTACTGTAGATATATCAAAAGTGTTTTTGAATGCAGAAAATATTATTATTTATCATAAGTTGTGAAAAAATGATGATATGTGACAGTTCAAGATAGTTCATATATTAAGTTTTAACCTAAAAGTAAGAAAAATAAATTTATTTCTGATGTGTTATTTTCCCTTTCGGAATTATTCAAATCGCAGGGTTAATATATTTATGTTTTGACAATAAATCACACGTCTTATCTGGCAGAGAACTGGGAAAAATTCAGTGTCAAGTACTGTTAATTGGGTTGGATTTGGAGGGCAGATTCGTCAATCCAAATAGTATAAGGGATGGCCCCTCTTCATCAACATGCTTACCTCATCTGATACTTACTTGTCTTTATGCACATGTCAACCCCAGAGTGCCAGAATATACTCTTTTCTTAACTTTTTTTTTTTTTGGTAGAATCATTAATCTTTTTCTATCACAATTCTCTCTTTATCTCTCTGGTCATTTCTTTGTAAATGAAGGGTATAATTGTAATTCTGTTGCATGCATGTATTGCATATTCTTTGGCTTGTACGTCTAAAACCCATCATTATGAAGAGAATGCTTATTACATGCATTATTAAATTTTCTTTGGAATTTATCTTTCTTTTACTTTATTCTTTCACCAAATTATTCACATCCCAATAATTAACAATTGAAGCATATAGGAATAAAATTATGGGAACCTCTTTCTTTTTTTCCAAGGTTTGCGTGCATCGAAATTGCACGCAATCCAGTAGTACAAATTATTTCTTAAGTAATTAAATTAAATGTGGAATAACAAAAAGAGACAAATTCATTAATACTGTCTGAAGTTTTCATTTATCTTGTATTCATGGCTTCATCCTATGATTCACTACCTTCCAATTCCATGCATGTGGGTGAAATTTTTTACATTCTCAAACAAATATTTACACGATATATATTATGAATTTATAATTCAATATCAAGGAAAATATAATTAAAATTTTTGTTCATTTTCAATGTATCAATTTTAAATCTTTTATCACTATCCCAAGTCTCTTTAGCGAGTCAATTAAAACATTTTGAATGTTGCATTATTGTTTTTTTTATATCCTCGTTGAGTATGAGTATGAGTATGAGTATGAGTATGATTATGATTGAATTAAAATATTTAAACAACAATTAAAAATTTTATTTTATTTCTATTACATATGATGAACCAAACATTATTGTCCCGAATAACTATTGAATAATCGGTGTAAACTCATAATAATTGTTTATAAATCCATGGGAATACCAATTAAACATCCTTTATCTTGTTATGAAAGATGTAAGATGATTACTCTAAATTTCTTTAGATGATTAAAGTTATGATGGGGAAAATAAAGACTTGAACCTAAAAAGATTACTTTTGATAATAATGGTTTGAGGCCCATTACTCGTTGTCTTTTGAGCTATCGAACAAAACAAACATTATAGTAATATTAATGAACAAAAAGAAGAATTTTTTGCTTAAAAAAAAGAAAAGAAAAAGACAACCCTTGCCATCTCTAATGCAAATTGCAATCCTGTCTTGTGAACCATAGCTGTCGAGATAAAGATGGGACATGGCCATATCAGAAAATTCATCAAATTACTATAACATATAAACAAAATTAAAAGAAAATAAAATGGAGGTACACATATCTTTTATATCCTGCATATTATTTTTCCTCTGCGAAATTACAAGGCTGCCCTCCTAAGTCCTACCATATACCTTACTAGGTAGCATGTTATATGCTTTGAAGATGTTAACAGAACTACGTATCATGGCTCAAAGATATGGCCAACTTCTCTTTAGTAATCACCATATCTAAATCTAATACTAATTAAGAAGCTAAAAGGCAACAAACCTTTAATTATGATTAAAACTTTTAAACCAACTAATTAAAGCATTTAGAAATTTAAGGGAGAAATTCTTTAAAAAGAAAAAAATAAAATAAAATTGTAATGGAGGAAAAGATGAGGGTGACATAACAAGAAGGTGCATATATTATTGTTTACAGTTTAACTTTTTTACCCTCCCTATTTCTCCCTCATTTTCTTTAGCTACGCAATGAGAGAGAGGGTATTTATGTCATTGTGTCCTGCATTGGGCAGTGCTGAAAATATTACTGTTTCGCTTCACCTCTAGCAGTCGCCCCATGTTTCTGGGGCATGAGGCTGAGCGAATCCAAAACCATGGGGTCTCTCACCGTGTTGCTGCAACCCTACTCCCCCAGTGTACGTTAGCATCTCCCTCACGTTCACGCTAACATTAACGCCAGTTCCACTCGCCACGTTTGCATTCCCATTGCTAGTGTGGCCGTGATGATCACCAGTCAGACCAAGAAAATCTCTGGTCAAACGGTCGTTCTTCTGCCACGTGGCGAGGTTTCCCAGGTAAGATCCCTGATAATGAGAGATTTGACTCGCAGAATCAACAGCCTGACTCGCCCCGCCCAGCTTGCCCATGTCCAGCTGGGTCATGTGACTGTGACCCACTGCCTGAGTTACACCCACGCTCGCAGCCTTTTGAAGCAGTGCAGTGGCTGACAGGTGGAGGGAGGATGCAGACGTGGCGCCATTTGATAGGGTTTGAAAGGGCGAGGAAGTTATCAAGCCACCCTTGCGGGCTGCTGGTAATGGTGGCGGTTCTTGAAAGAGTGAAGGAAGCTGAAATTGGTGAGTTTCAGGCTTGATTTGAACTGGGTTTTGAGGATTACCATTGCTAGGGTTTTGTTGTGGGTCCCAGGGGCTTAGAGAAACCTGATGATGATGCAGAGGAAAGAGAGGAGGAGGAGGAGGATTTTGAAAAAGAAGAGTTTGAGCAGTTGGATTTGAGGACACTAATTGATGAGCTGAAAGTCTTGCACTTTCTTCAGCCAATGCATCACAGAATGCCCTGTGGGTTATGAAGCTATCCTTCCTGCACAATATTCCAAAAAAAAACCATGCGTCAACACATAATGAAAGAGAAATTAACATTACTAATAAAACAAGCAATTTTTTATTTTTTCCAATTTATAAAACTCCTACTACAATTCAAACTTTTTGCATTATGAGACTAAAGCTTGACCACCGGATTACTTGTCTAATGTCAACAAACAATGTATACAATCATATATGAACACTTAATGCATGAAAGCATAAAAAAAAATTATCGTTAGTTTGAGGCATATATATTAATTAAGCTAAATTGATTTCGTCGTCAGTTTTATTTTGATGTTTTAGAAGCTAAAGGGAAAGGGGGGAGACACCATCTGGGGGTCATGCATGAGGAGTGGATATTGATACATAATTGTCATATATAAAGCTAGAAAACACAAAAGTAAATATATCTTTTTTTGGTCAAAACTAAAGTAGAGGGAAAATGCATTGATTTCTATGGTGCATATGGAGAAATAGCTAGGGGCTATGAATGATTAATGCATATTGAGGCTCAAAATTTCAAGAAATTCAAAGTGTTATTGAAACATGAGCAGGTCATGCATTTAAAACAAAGATATGCAATTGAAGAAATCCTCTCAAATAGGCATATCTTTGCATATGAATGAACCCAAATGAAAACAAATCAGAATATCATATATTTTTGCAGATTTTTTATCAGTTTTTATCATCATGATGATGAAAGTTCAGAGCCCTGATCAGTGTGTTCTGCAAACTAAATTATAGCATGCTTCATTATATAAATAAATAAAACAAATAAATCACGGGTTTTCTAAGCCATGAAATCCCAAAAAAGCAATCAATAAGAGCTTTTTTGCTTCACTTTTTTTTTTCTTGAAGTAGCAGAAAATTTCATCATTATTTTTGAGACTGCAGTCACTCCATTACAAAGTACCAAAAGGGGTAAAACAAAGTGGAAAAAGCAACCATGATCCAACTAGTTCAAGAAAAAACAATTTATATATATACATACACACACACACGAAGAGGTAATTAATGAAAAATGGAATTTTAATTTATTGATATTTTGTTTTTAGACGTTTGAACACACAATCTCTAACCAAGAAAATCATAAATAGTTTGCATTTAATGCACCGAACAAAATATTCAGAAAAGTATAAATATGAACGACTTGTTCTTGGATTAAAGACAAACAATATTAATAAAATAAAATATTATATATATATATATATATAAGTTTTCAAGTTACATATTGTTCCATCTATTTTTTTTTTCAAATTCTTTCTTTTTGTTGTTTTCAAATGTGATAATTTGGCAGGTTCAGATTTTCAGAGATATTGCTTTCATTTTCTCTTATAATGTCAAAGGTAACAGACACTTGTATTAATGGTGTCCTCTTCTATGCAACCTGCCACTAAATATTAAATTTTCAGATATATATAAATCCATATATATACACATGCAAAGAGCTTTTTAGCAGTTCTTTTACAAATAAAACCACAAAACAAAACCAATTGAAACAAAATACAATAACATCAATCTAACAGAGATAATAATACTTCCCACTTTAAACAAAAGACCGATATTTTCTGTGATTTCCAAAATCATGAAAATAACGTTGAAACATTAAAAAACACTTATAAAAGAAGGGAACATTGGGAATTTCAGACAAACATAATAAAGATTAAAAGAAACCAAAAAAAAGAATTTCAGATTTTTATATTTATCTTTAAATTAAAAGATTTACCTGGAGAAAAGGGTTCCACAGTCACATCTGTACTCTCTAGTTCCACAAGTTTTAGAGTGAGCTTTCCAATCAGATTGAACAGCATAGATCTTTGAGCATTTCTCACACTTCCATTTCTTTTCTCCATGTTTTCTGGAGTAGTGTTTCTTGATACCTGTAAGATCACCTAAGGCCCTTGAAGGATGATGATGAACACATGATGGCTCTGGGCAAACATATGCTCTTTTCTTGATCTCCTTGCTGTTTCTTTGCTTCAGTTTCCATGGAAGATTATGCCCTCTTCTGTGCAGTTGAAGATTCTGATCTCTTTGAAACCCTTTGTTGCAGATCTCACACACAAATCTATTTGTAGCTAGTAAGGTCTTTGGAGACAATGCTATCACTTCAGCATCTGGGTCTGTAGATTAATTAATAATACCCCATATATGTGAAGAAAACTCATACAAATCTAACAAAATTGAATCAATTAATTACGGAGTAAGTACTGATGATGTTCGATGAAATGCCTGTTAGTGTTAATTACCTGGGTTTCCTGGTAGGCTTCTCTTCTTCTTTATCTTCTGAGGTTGCTGCTGTGGCTGCTGAGGAGAAACTAGAGTTGAAGCAACAGGATTTATGCAAGAAAAATCCTGAACTCGATTGCCTGAAGAAACAGTAGCCTCTTCAGACAAAGAGGTAGAATTGGATATGGCTGCAGGGAACATGCCTGTGAAGAAGAAAACTCCAAATAAACAAAACAAAGAAACGGTGGTACTGTTGTTGTTGTTGTCTTCGTCGTCTTGTTGGTTTGAGTTTGATGTATCCTTTTAACCCTTGTTGAAAATAAGTGACCACTTTGCACCTTTGAAGAAGAAGAAAGAGGGGTATATAGCCAAGAAATATTTAGAATCCTAGCTTTGGACACAACTATAAACTAAACACAGCTTTGTAGATGAACAGATGGCAGCGAATTACAGACACAGAAAGGCATCATTCATTGGGTAGCAAAAACAAAATCTGGTGAAGAGAAAAAATGAAAAAAATGATGATGATGATGATGGGTTATTCTCTAAGTCGCTATCTTGCCATGGATAGCTCATCTGAACATCTCTGCAACCCAAATTCAAATATATCTTTCTCTCTCTAGCTAAAACCATCAAGAATCTCACCATGCAATCTGACCTAGAACAAACAGACAATAAGATATAACCCTGTTCTCTCTATATATCCCTATATAGAGTAGATAGAGGAAGCAAAATGAAAAGGAAATTATATATCAGAAGATGGGTCTTGCAGATAATAGTGTACAGAGGATGATGATTATAGTGGCAGACCAGGAAGAGGGGGTGGCAAATTGGCTAATAAAAAAATAAAAAAGAAAATTGAAAATGTAAGAAAAAAAATGATAACAATATTCTACAAATTAAGTAGAGAGAGAAACATAAGAAGAATCCAAACCTACTTGAAATTTTTTTAGAAAAAGAAAATAATACTAAGTAATATTTTTCAATTGTGTGTTTATTATTTGTTTAATAAAATTTTCTTTTGGTATCTGACGTTGGCACTTTCTGTCTTTTCTTTTGTTGCTGTTATAAAACACCCAAACCCTAAAAGGTCCTTGATTTGAATGGAACGATATGCATATTAAAAGGAGGGATATTGCTTACCGGAAGAATGCTTAGAAAGAATGACAAGCCTAAAAAGCTTTGAAGATATGGCAAAGGTAAACAAGTAGCTACAGAGATTGGCCTTCTTAATTAACCTTTTCTCTATTACCCCACAACTACCATGATTGATCTCTTGATTGACTTTCTAAGCTTATACACTTCATTAATTTGCTTTAATAATCTCTAATTATTATTAGTTGCACTTGTCTTACGCTATTAGCCATTGGGACTTGTCATATCATCTTAATTTGTATTTAATTAATAAGGTACGTAATAAATGAATCATGAAGCCTTTATATAATTACTTTTAATCCATTAAATACATGTCTTCATTTTTTTTTATAATGGTTGTGATTGCATTTCAAACCGTAGTTTTATATTTCTAATCATTAAACCAATATTACTAAATTAAAATTTATTGATAAATACATGTTAGTTTTTAGTTTAGTGTATTCATAATACGCGAAAAATACTTATTTATATATTTAATTTGAATTTTCTCTTTTAGAGTCATTATATATAATTAATATATCTTTCAATTATTTGATAATTAATCACTTTTGGTTTTGATGATAATTTTTTAATTTTAATTATTTTTCAATGATTGTTGGTTTTTGGAATATAATAAATACATTTCTAGTTTTCCATTATTTTGTTGAGGAATTTTCTGTGCTTTCTGTTTCTGTTTCTTTTGTAATTATTCTCATATCCTAGTGCATGGTGAAAGTGCTGAAGCAAACCCCACCATGGGGGAATTTGGAAGGTCTCTTCTTTCTTTTTTCCCCTCTTTTTTTGTTATTCCAAACCCAAATCTAAAGCCATGAAGAGAGAACATAAATTGACCTTTTTATCCTATTTTTTGTAAATGAATATATTAAGAAAAGGATTACTATATTAAACAGTGACCATAAAAAGTCATTATATATTAGGAATATATGAGAAATTCTCTAATTTTATGCGTGGCCTAAAACATGGCGGCTCAAAGGTAGAAGAGACCACATGCAAAGAAAGCAACCAGAAGTAAACCATTTTACAAAATTGTTTCATTGATATTGACTCCAACTAAATTTTTCTCATTAAATTTTTTCAAATTTAATTTTATATATATTAAAAACATATTTAATGATAAATTTAATATTTCATGCTCAGATATCATAAAATAAAAAGATTGAAAATTTTAAAAATATACATATTCCTATCCTTAAATTTTTTGAGCTTATTCTGATATGTGAAATTATTTTTTTTCATTTAGTATTCATTTTGCGGTGACTACTCAGTTTTTTTTTTTGTGTCATAAGCAATACACAATAAAGTATTTCGTAAAAAAAAAAAAAGTTTAGAATCTCGATATAGTAATTTTATAAAATTCTAAGGCTGAAAAATGCATTTTCAGAAAATAATACATAAGCTTGATATATATAAAAATAGGACCCATCTATGATGGGGACTACCTTTCAGAGAAAATACATGGTTATCACTAATCAAATTGTTGCTCTTACAGATCCTTTGGAATCCTATACATGTATTCTCTCTTGATACAATAATCTTTTGAATCAGTTTGGCTTTCTGGGTGAGAATGATTCATTTTGCTTTTCTTTTGAGATAAGATGAGGTTTATGCTTCATTTATTCACCTTTAGCCCAAAAAAACTATATCCCTCTTACTGGAAAATCAATTAAATCATTCCCCTATGTCATTCTTCTGATCAATTCAACAAATTTACATAATGATAATTAATTCCAAATATAGAGGCACATTATTATATATAGTTATTCTTGAATATTAAAAATGGCAAAATCAATTCATTTTACTTGTACTAATTTGAGATGTACTACATAGGAGTAAATGGAGAATGTTCTCAACAACTAGAATGATTCCATTGCCTTCTTTTCTCTTTACTTTGATTTTTTTTAAAAGAAAAAAAGAAGGAAAGAAATAAAGAAAGAAAGAAAAATCAAGAATTGTATATACAATATCGTTTATTGAACGCATTACTCTTGATGATATTGATGTGACATTTGTCCTAACATTGGTGAATACCAATTTTCATCCCATATTTTTTTTCCTCCTAAAGTATAGTCATGCATGCACCTCTATAAAAAAAAAATTAAAGAAAAGAAAAATCACAAGTAGACTACGTAGATAGAATTAGCTGTCATCTTTGAAACAAAAAGAAAAAGGTTAGTTTTATTTAAAAAGAGTTACCTAGCCTATATACATCTTAATCCATTTGTATTACTGAACATGCTAATGAACCCATTATTAATTTCCAAGGTTATTGATCATCAATATAATCACAAAAAGCATGATATCTAATTAATTACCATTTATATCAAAATAATGATGCCCACATCTACTATAGTTTTCTACTTTCTAGTCTTTGATAAATTTTTTTTTTTTTTCAAAATCTGCAGAGCTGTTGATGAGTGGGAGGGGGAGAAATAGCTGAATTGTGGGCCATGGTTTTTTTCTTCACGGGTTCTTCTATTACCAGATTCTCTCATGCAGTTTTTGGCTCTCGTACCTATCAAGGGCACAACAAAAGACATAGTTGCAGTTGTCATTTACCCTTTTATTTCTTGTATACATCTTTCTGTAATGTCCCTCTTCATCATTTTATTATCCTTTTGTTCCCTTTCCCTTATTGTCTTCTTTATCTTCTCTTGTTCTTCTTTTTCTGCTACTCCTATATATGCTAATTGCTCATTTCTGTTATATATATATATATATACACACACACATACACACAATTGCATGGTACTTTAGGCCTTTTATATGACAAAAACTGAACAAAAATAACAAGATGATCTCATGTCCCCATGCCTGAAAAAACCAAAACAACAATTTAAATTCTAGATAGATTTCATAGTATTGTTTTTAGCTCAAGAATAAAAAAAGAGTTAATGCTAAAAAGATTGACATAATATATATATATATATATATATATGATGACATTTCATCTTACCTAGCTAGTGAGTAGTCACCTATATGTGTATGGATCAACTAGACAAAAATATCTATATTGGTAAAATCAATTATTTAAATTTAATTTTAGGAGTCTTCAAATGTAGACCTTGCTGATTCAAAGTCTTCAACAGATCTTTCATTTTCAAGTTCTTCTTAACTACTCCATTTAACTATGAATCACAAACCCCATTGGCCTATACCATATACGTGTCATTAGAGACCTCGGTTGAAATCATACCGAACCGAATTTAAGTTTTAAAGAGAATTATAACATAATTAAGTAAAAATTTTGGTCAAATGACAAACAATTTTTGTTAACTAACTGAACCAAGCCAAAATTATATGTAACATAACCCTCTCAAAAATCAAAACTGAACTGAACAATCTATAATCAATTTGGTTTGACTTGCATTTTGATTCAGTTTTACACACCTCATGGGACTCGACAAACTTTTGTCATCTCAAACTATCTAATTAATTAAATTCTCCACTGTACAAATTAACTTAATCAATTTATATTATATTATATTGTACAAATGAATATATATATATATATATATATATATATTGAGAATTTTAACCACTTTGAAGTGAGGTGAGGTGGAGGTCTCGAACCCGAGACCGCCCACCATGGCAGAATCTTCATTGGAGTTTACCACATACCAGATTGAGCAGCTTGCGGTCAAGGGTGCAGATGAATAATACCCTATGCAACTGTTAAGTCATTGTCAGTACTTAGGTTGGATTAGCTTCAGATCAATTTGGTAATAAAATGATGTTTCTCACTTTTTCTATTCGGCTCTACAAATCAACTGTTTGATGATAAATCTTTATTTTGATTTTTTGCATGGGAGTTTGGATTTTTGAGGGTTTTACAGATGAGGCCGAGAAATCCAGACACGGCCCATTTGATTTCAAGGCGGCCGAAGAGGACAATGTGGCAGAGGGCCCCACACGTTTAGGACTATCTATCATGACCTCACGAGAAAGGTTCCGACTGTATATTAATTTAATTTTTCCTTTTTGTTAAGATCACGAGTGCTTACATTTTTTTTGAACATGGACCCACCCAGACCTCTATACACGTGTCAGACTCACGTGCCTCCAAGACAGACTGCCAGCCAGGACACCAGCCGTGCGTTTTTCAGCATTTCTGCTCTATCTGTCATTTGTTACCCCCAGATGTCTGCTCAGCGCGTGCAGCACAACAAACTCTGTAAAATCCTTGTGTAATTTTTTTTTAAAATAAAAAAAAAGTGAGCTAAAACTCACAACAGAATGCACCAAAAAATTCAAAATGCCCTATCATTATAACAGCTATATAAAAGAAAAAAAAATTGGGAAACATTATGGATCAATTAAAGCTGAATTCTCTCAGAAGAATTATATGAAAATGGTGGTGTCAAAATTGAAATTACAAACATGACTAACAAAACAAAATCTCCTGATGACCAATTCGAATCTCGATTAAATCAAAGAAGGGCATCTGGATATTTTCTTCTCTCATAAAAATAGACTTTTTTTAAAAAAAAATTCCAAAAATATATTTAATTATTTTGTTTATTCTCTATTATATAATTTCAATCATACTTTTATGTGAAAATAAAAACAAACTATCTCTTTTATTCTGTTTATATAATTATTTGTTACGTGTTTTTATCCAATTTGAAAAATTTATTACGAAAGAATATATACAACACAGCGAAGGATCAAAATGTGAAAGCTTTTATAAATATATAAAATGTATGCTAACTACTAATTAACTTGAAATTTTCATTAATGAATATTGGAATTCTGCCATTTAATTACGTCACTACCTTCTCACTTATTGTACGGCAGTCTTTGTATGTCTCAAAAGCAAAGACTTGTAGCATCACGTTCCTGTTGATGATAATGAAATTCTATGGTAAAATTATATTGAGGAATCAGTGTTAGAGTTTAAGTAAACGTTGCAAAACTTATAAATGCTTTGAAAGAGTCCACCACACCACCAAACACAGAAACTGAAGGACTCTAGTATTTGGTTGGTAGAGTCAATGAAATGGGGTCCTCACACTATGATCCTTGTGACTTGGACTGAAACTTTTAGCCTTTTCCTCCAAGTATTTGGGTCAATCCGCTACATTGATAGATGAAAGATATCATAATAATTTGAAATTTCTTTTCCCATTTTTTTTGGAGAAAAAAATTATATACAATACATGTTTGACTTGTTCTGTTTAATGACTGCAAGTCACGGATGAGAAGAGAAAAGGGTATGCATTTGCTACTGAGGACCACGAATGCTGAGGATGTGATATCATAACCATAATGATGACATGATTAACATTTTTTTTGGCTCTTTTTGTGCTGTTGCCTCCTCTCTTTCTTGGCCCTATATTACTATTAAGTCGGCTGCCATTACCTACTTAATATTCAACAATCTGTCAACTGGATTGTTTTCTGACTAGTAATTTTCCAATCCTTGCAGCTTCAAGGAAATTGTACCAGTATACCACACACTTTAATAGCTATCGGAATTTCAAAATTCTCAACCAACTTATGGAAAATGCGAGAGATCTTCTGACTCTTCTAACCTTATTTCAGCATTTTATGGAGTGTATTAACTAAAGAATACTATGACTTGCTGATCTAATAGGCAAATCTGCATGCAGGGTTATCCCTAGCTTGTTGAGCGGCCTAACCATGAACAAACACACGCATGCACATAAACATATAAGCGCCTGCATGCTTGCAGATTGTGGCAGGAGATGAGAGAGAGATTAAGTTCAATTAGCTTCCTATCAGAGACAATAAGACTTCCAAGCATTTCATCATGAAAAGTTTGTTACCTCGACACTCTACCTTTCTAAGTCTCACAACCCGAGGATGCAAACATTTTATAATAACCAAACAAGCAACATCAAATTCATATAGTTATATTCGTACTGTTCTACAGAACAATGGACTATGGAAAATAAAATCTTCAAAGGGAGAAAATAAAAATTACAGATACCCACTTGAGACGAGTATTTAATGGGTACTTCTATCTCTCCATTGGTAAACCCTGCTAATCAATCAGACTGGAGCATATTAGCAGAGCTGAATGTCTTCTGGCGGTTTTACATTTCAATGACCATTACTAGCCCAATCTTATTAACACAGGCAGAATACTTGATAAAAAATTAAGGAAATCCCTCTTCTACTCTACACGTCAACCCCAACAACACCAAAGAATATCCATGAATGCAAACCAGTATATCTTCTTTTACTTGCTATAACATTAAAATCACAAGAAAAAAGGGGAAGGAAGCAAATTTGTAAGTGAAAGATATCTAACGAGCCTTATGAAACAAAGTTTGGAAGAGACATAAAAGATCTATGCAGTTCCATATCATCTTCTTTTTTTTTTATCTTAAATTAGTAAGAAAGCTGCTAATGACAATCATTTCTAGATGTTCATTCTTAGACATACCATATTACTTCTGAACTAACTACTACTTTTTAAGTCCGACTCTCAGTAAGAACCACAGGTAAACTCTTACAATAGGTCATATGGTGTATATACGTAATCAACAAACAACACCTTATTAAATCGGTGTTTAGCATTGAAGATTAATTATACTAGGCACAGTCACACCTTATGCATTGAAACACATCATGCAAATTTGATAGACAATTTTTTCACTTTGGGCAGAAACATTATGACAGTGAACAGTTAAGACATACAGTGCAAAGTTGCAGTAATTACGTGTCTTTGAAAATTTGAATCATCTTTTTTTTTTCAGCTCCAAAATACACAGGTGAAATCTCAAAATTCTACATGTCCAGCATATTGAATACAAAACATAATCAGCCATTTTGGAGAAATGGATTAGTGGTTTTAAATTATTTAACTATAGGCTTTAATAAACGAATTAGCCCACCATCCACCATGGCGGCAAAACAAGTTGTCATCAATGTCATTCATATCATAATGCTCAAAGTAGTAATAAATAAAACTGAAAATTTATGTTCTCTCGTATGCAAAATTGGACATTTCTGCATTTGTTAGTAAACCCGTGAGGACAAATTTAAGACCATTCGCTTTAGCTGCTTCCCCAAGGTCCTCTAAAAAGTTATAAAACTTTGTCCTTCTTCAGCTAGATAAATAATCAAATTCTTATTGGCAATAAATACTATTTTATCTATGCAGTTTCCAAACACAATCTTCATTCCTTTCTTGTCATAATCTCTCCACACACTCTATTCATGAAAACTTCAATCAAATTTGTGTTTTTTGTTTGCTTCCTTCTGCACACAAATATACACACACATATTGAGTAATCACTAAGACACTCAAAAAGGATATAAGAGAGATATTAACGAAAAGATAAAACAATTGTTGTAAAAAATGTGTAAATGTATTCTTTTCCAAATGGCATGTTAGAAAGATTCATTTGGAGCTGATCCAACAACCCTTTAACATGGACATTACGGAAATAATTTAAGGAAAACCTACTTTACAGAATTTTCGGAAGACTTTAAACACAAGTCAGATTTCTAACTCAATATTTGAGGCTCCAATACCCAGACTTTCAAAGCAGCGGTCCCATCAACAATATGTACACGAAAGTCAATTTTGGAGAGCAAGAGAGAAGTGACAAAAAAACCTTAGTCAACCGCGATTGTTTATCTCATGTGGCGTATGATTTTCCCTCCTGATTCCATATTCTTCAAGCTCTACCCAGAATCCAAAAATTAACTTAAATGGACAAGTGCGAGTAAAATTTCAAATATACTTTGAAATATATTTTCTCTGGTATTAGAATCCGATTAATATTTTAAAATATTATATTTATTATTAACAATTAAAATATTTATATAAAAAATAATATATAACCGTAAGCAAATATACGAACAACATAATAAAAACTATTTAATTATGGTTATATATGAAATATGCAGTTATATGAAGAAATATATAAAAAATTGTATAATTATCAATAATTATATGAAAAAATATAAAATAGCATATAATTGAGCTCCCATCAATTATATAGAATAATTAAATGAGAAACATAATGAAAACTATATAATTGATAGCAATTATATAAATATAAAATATGACATATAACTGCTAATAATTATATGAAATAATATAGTAAAAATTATATAATTACCATCAATTATATGAGAAATATAGAAATAATATATAATTGTCAGTAATTATATGAGAAATATAGTAAAAATCATATAATTAATTATATAAATGTAATTATATATTTTATATTAGTTTATAAAATTAATTAATTATGTTAATTATTAATTACATATTAATTAGTTAATTGAAGAAAATATTTTATATATTAAATATGTGGGAGCAAGAAAAATTTGAGTATGAGGGTAAGAAATATATATAATATATAGTCTCATCTAAATTTTGATTGGTCCATGGAAACACTCCACCCCCTTCCATATAAATCGTCCCTGGCCCTGCTCCTCCTCCTAAGCTTTCCTCTTGGTTTCTTCATGACATTAGAGTAAGTTATAGTAGATTTGTTTTGTGGGTTTTACCCACCTTTCTTTACCAAAAAAAAAAACTGAGTCAAACGCGACCATATGTACATAGGTCCACCGTCCGCAGCCATCAATTAGGACGTCCCAACAAATACGCCAAAACTGCCAAGAGGCCTCAATTGCCCATATTTTATTAGAAAGTTGCCCAAGCCAGCATCATATTCTTCATCTTAGCCTTCATAATGGAATACAAGCTGTTTTGCACTAATGCCGAAACTACTTTTCCACAAGTACTTTCTTAGATGTTGCAAACAGAACAATTTGAAATAATTATGACCAAAATATGTCAAATTTTAGGCAGTGTATTGAAGATGCTGCTTTTCTCAAGAATCTCAACAACTAAAACAGTAATGCCAAAAAGACAGTCCGTTAACACTTAAAAAATAATTTCATGCTGCTAAGATCTCTGTATTCTTCTATTGCTGCTTAATTTAGCTAAAGTATCTTTAATTTATTCTCACCTTCTTTGTGCTAACTTTGCAAAATATTTTTGACTAAATACTGTTTTCCAAATTTTTTCCTAACATATAACATTCATAAGACTATCTGATAAAGAAACTACAAATTACAGTTTTTATAAGAACGTAACCATGCACTCAATATTACTAGCATGCAACCATATCTTAATAGAAAGTAACAAATGTCTATTCATTAATTAGAATTTCAACTGAGTTTTGAAATTTAATTTTGTGAAAACCCAATAACTTTTACTTTTACTCTTTTTCCATGTAATCAGGGATTTAATTCATAATCTATCTTATCACAAGATGCTCTACCAGATATCAATTGATGGACAATTTATCTCTTCTCTGGTTTTTGCAAACATTTCTTATCCCATTTACAAGAAAAAACTTTGTATTTTTTTATAAGGGTCTCTCACACATTTGTATAAGGAAGAATTTACATTTAACAGGAAAGCATCCTGTGATAGGGAGCCTACAAAGAAATTTCTTAATTTGATAAGGCATTTCATCACTTTAGCCTTCATTGCAAGATTCATTTGAGGTGAAGAAATTTTTTAGATCATTGCATTTGAACACTAATTATTTACCGCATGCATGGCCAGGATTGAGATAAAAACCAAGGTATTAATACAAGGTGTTAAGCATGTTGGCAACATTATGGCTATAGTATAAAAATTGGAGTCAGATCCACCAATATAATCAAGATTCAGTGATAACATTACTCCACAGGCAGAATTGAGTATTGGAGAGGCTACTCAATGAACTTTAAAAGCTAATCTCAGCTTTCTATTGAGCGTTTCATTTCCTGCAAATTCCTACACAATTTATAGCATCTCTATTCATGCAGAGAAAAAGTTTCGCATAACTATTCTGAAATAAACAGGCAGACTATTTTGAGACCAATGATACTTATAGTATGTTACTTCTGTATTTGTAGTTAGTATTGGAGTTACAAAACAAAAAAGTGAGAAACCAGATTGATAATGTATTGAGACTTATTCATGAATTATGAACAATTAATAGTTTGAACTACATTTGAACCATGTAAGGGCAACATGCATGCTAGGGAAGTATTATGAATTGTGGAATGTCAATATTAATCTGCCCAATCAAAAGGAGGAGAAGGACAAGTAGACAAGGAACACCACCAACACAGTGGTCCAAAATAACGTCTTGATCTTATTATTTGTTATACCTTTATTCCAGGCTAATATTGCAGATTTACTAATTGAAGCTACAATTAGATCAGCATTATATGCTTCAACATAGAATGGAAAGGTAACACTAAATGTTAAATGTTTTTTGGTTGATTCATCCTCTTAGCTAAGCAAGACTACAAGTTCCAAGTCAGAACAATAGCTGACTAACTCCAAGCACATAAGAATCAGAACAGTAACAGACCAACTCCAAGTACATAAGAATTATTTGAAATTTCAAAATGTAGTTATTATGCATATATTGAAATCCGGTCTCCAGAAACTATAAATTGTTGTACTAATTGTATGTGGATAAACTTTTCGATGTGCCTCAACTACATTCACGTGAAAATCATAATACTGCTATAAACTCCAATCAATAGAGTTCTCCGTGATGAAAAACTCTGAATTTCATCATAAACTTCAATATGAAACTTGTACTGACCGACTAAATTCCTTCTATTATGAAGTATATCTACATAACCGATAAGAGATAACATTATTTAACCAACTATAATTTATGCATCATAAAAATGAACAGAATAAACCGAATATCCTGCTTCAACAGCAAGCATTAAGAACACTATATTCTACAGAGACCTCTCTAAAAACATGCCATTAATGACGTGAGGTTCATTGACTCTGTTCTTTGTCTATGAAATCTACCTACATTTTACTCATTAATGTAAACCAAATCAATCTCTGGCATCGAATGTGATATTAAAGCCAGGGACATGTAAATGGTCTTTCACTTAACACATTCACTGGAAATGCTATGACTGGTGCAAACATAAACCAAGATTAACATGAATATCAACAGACATTTGTTTTCCACACTTGCTGGGTCACTAAACAAGCAATTTTCATCAACAGAGCTAAAAATTTCCCTTGGAAACAATTTTTAAGAATGCTGGGTAATGAAGATTACAAAGGGAGATTTGTAAGCACTTACATCTCTACAAACATTGCCTAAGCAGTTTTGGCCAATGTGGAATCTGGCTGAAGATATGATCCTATCCATGTGCCCCAAGGTGACGTGCGAAAACCTTGAACATTAAATGCCAATCAGATACACGATAAGCTAAAAAGCACTAAAAGAAAGACTACAAAATATACATGGATAGTATCCTCTAGAGAAAATATACTAGGGATCCAATAATCTAGAGGCAAGCTCTCATATCTAGGAAAACCTCCAGGCCTGTACCAAATGGATGGGATGGGAAGATAGGTGATATTCCCCATGACAATCTCACCAGAAGGATGGATATAAGGTTGCAACGTGCCAGGATGGATAGAAAGAAAATTACACTGCTGAAAAATAGGAGTTGGCTAACATGTTTTTAGGGATATATTTTGCATGATTTTAGTGATATATGGAGCATAATTTAAGGGATGTTCTTTCATTATGTTTAGTTCTTTACTTCCTATTAAAACGTATTCAAGCACTAGAATTTTGGAATTTCACTGGATTTTTGCTCTTACCATATGCATCTAGCAATGACAAGTAAAATAACCGCTATTTTCTTTCAGTTAGAGACATGTAAATTTAGATTTCCTCTACTTCTCAAATAAAACCAATTTTTGCTTAGAATAATTTACCTTGAGTTATGGAAACTGTAAAATTTCTGCAGTTAGGCACTTGAGGACTTGAATATGTCAGTAAATGTTACTATGACTGTAGTGTGCTTTCCACAAATGCGGAAGTAGGGTAAAAGTAAATATTGATAAACAGCATCTTATCAATAGACAGTCATTCTCTTATCCCTTCATCTTTTATTTCAGTTGGAGATCAGTTGCAAAAATCAAAAGCGTTGCTTGTAGTGTTCATTTCACTCGTAAATTTGGGCTGTTGAAATATAGTTTGCATAGTATAGTTGTTGCAGTTCCTTTTTTGGGAAATCTCCAATTTCAAATTGGCAAATATATTTTATAGAAGTGTTCATTATGTACTTATTTGCTGTAATATAATAGAAAGATTTAGGATTCCTCTTTTTGGATGGCATTTAATTATATTACAGTAAATAAGTACATCATGGGCACCGTTATAGAATATATATCTCAATATGAAATTAGAAATTTCCTGGAACTACAGCAGCTAAGCAACTGATTTTTTAACAGTCCAAATGTATTGGTGAAATGACAGGCAATGCTTTCGATTCCTACCACTGAACTCCAAGTGAAGTGAAACATGAAAAAGAAAGGATGTATGAATGCACTTCCAGGTGTGAATTAAAACAAGGATAACGATGAAGCAACGACTGTGTCAAACAAAGCAGTATAGAAAGTGAACAATCTTTGCAAGTGGAACTAAATATAATTGATGGACAGTGTTTGTTCCCAAGAAGCTAAATTATATATTAGAACTTCGCAAACATTTCCTGTTCAAATCAAGCTATTTATCAATATTTACTTCTACCCTACTTATGCATTAATGAAAAACACGGTCATGGGAACAGGTCGTCAAGTGCCTACCTGTAGAAAGTTGATAGTTTCAGTAATTTATAAACAAGGTAACATTTTTAAACAGAAATTGATTTTACTTGGCAAGTTGAGCAACACTAAATTCACGTCCCCAGCTAAAGGAAATAATTATGGCAAGAACTTCTTTAAAGGTTTGGCATGCTAGAACTTGAATATGTTTTAATATGAAGCAATGAACTAAACACAGAAGATGAAAGTTAGACAGCGTGGACATTCTTCAGAACAACAAAATTATATACAAAAGGATTGAAGCATCTAAACAACATAAGTGATCATACGTAAATACAGATGTTAAAGCTATAGCAAACTCGTATGATACAGATGTTAAAGCTATAGCAAACTCGTATGATACAGATGTTAAAGCTACAGCAAACTCATGTTGAAGTTATATCAACGGGTTCTAAGGTTATGATATAGTCTTTATGAATAAGATTTTTAAGATTGGAGGTAAAACAAACAAGTAAGGTGCAAGAGGCAAAACAAAGAACTAAGGTGTAAGAAATTGTTGAGTATAGCACAAGTAAATGCAAAATAAAACAATCAACAAAAAAATATTACCAACAATTTAATGTGATTCATACGTAACAAATTTCGAATATTTTTTCTACTAATAAAAATTAATGAGTATAAAAAAAATTTCTAGAAACAAGTTATAGACAATATAAAAATTTGAAATGAATCAAAAACTAGTGGCACTACCCTTTTTTCACTCCAAAATTATTTTTCTCATTATTTTTTTGTCATTCACCCTTTTTGAAAAAAAATCCAAATACCTAACTTTCTCACACATTCATCGTAATCAAATTCTCTGCTGGCCTTCTTGACTGCTCCTTGTTGCTTTGAGTTTGCAGTTTTCAATGATTTTGAAAGCAGAAACTCATACCTTTTTACACACAAAAGATGAAGGAAAGTCAGAAAAATTCGGCACAGTTAGTGAATCTCTTCATGCAGTGAGCAGCATGAGATTTTCAACTTTTGATTTTTTTTCTTTTTCTAATTAATTAGTGGTGGATCCCATGTTTGAGGGATCTGTTCACTAAAAACCTACAACAATTGCGGCTGATACAACAGAAATATCAGTGACCCTTCAAGCATTCACAAATAGAATCCCATTCAGGCTTTAGATTTCAAAGAATATTAAAAGCTCTAAGACTCAATCTGAACCACAAAATATTCAACTAGAAAACATTTTCACAATCAAACTGGTGCCTTTAAACCCTGAGTTTTTATCATCCTATAATACTTTGTCGGTGCAGAAGCACCAGCCTTTGTGCATAGATCCACCATGACCATAAACTTCCTTCCTTCATTCAAAAAAACTAGAGGATCTTGAGATCGTTGTTGCCAAACAATCTTTGGCAGCACCAAATCACCTCCTCCTGCCTATTTCCCAAAGTGTAATCCACGCCAATTCTCTCATACTTGCATATACCACAAAGGACACTAGGCTAAGAGCACACATCATATTTTTCATCTTTGGGACAAACTTCAACAACTCGTGCCAATTCAAATTACTGATATATCATACTCCAAGCATCAAAACACTCAACAACTTCCTTTCAATAAACTACGAGAATCGCTTGGATAAGAGTAGATACCTCTTGAATGAGAAAAAATCTGGCCCTAAGGACCTCTTGTGCAACAGGAACCATATCTCGAACAGGATAATCTTTGGCTCGGCTGTCTATTCTCTTCAGTATCATAGGACATGGGCCGCAGCTTTTTAGAGTCCATTCAGGAACTTAGAATCTAAAGTGCATTAAGGTAGCCATTGCAGTCTCCTTAAAGATTTTGCCACATTTATGCATGCTTCACAATGCAATGCAAATTCTCAATCATAACATATAAAGTCAAGTCAAGAAAAAAATTATATTATAGTGATGTCTTTTCTATTTATTTTCTTTTACCATAAATTTCGAATTTCTTATAATTTTTTTAAATTTTAAATAATAATCATAATAAAATATCATTCTTATTTTTTTAATAATCTTAGAATTAATTATAAAAAAATTAATCAGATTGTTGAATAATGATAAATTTCTTAAAATTTATCTACTATAATCCTATATAATGCAGACAATTAACTGTTTCAAAATTCGCATTTTTTTTAAGTTGAAACATGATTAAAAAACAAAAAAGAAAAAAAAAGGAGATGCCAAAATGGGCTCCTATGTCTCACCGCAAAGGAAAAAAAATACAATAACTTAAGCTTAAGCAGTTCTTGATGTCATTCTCATTGATATAATAAAAACAAAAAATTCAATGAGCAACAGAAAAATGAAATTGTACATATGATATATAGCTATTAAAATTTTAAAGTTACAAACAATTTAATTTCGGCAAATTGTTATTAGTATTTTTTTTATAAAAAAAATGCATTTTTTTTGCTCATGAATTTACCTAAATTATTCTATATATCATGCATACAATATATTAAAACTTTAAATAAATTTTGTTCCATTGTGCTTATGTCCTAATTTTTGTGCTATTAAACATTCTAACTTTCAAATTTAATAATATTAAGGATTTATTGAATAGAAAAATAAATTAATTTTTTTAACAAGTAATAATGTTAAATAAAAGATTAAAAAGTTTTTTTTTAAATTACATATTTAAACCTTTGAATTTTTCTAGCTTGTTTTATTAAGCTCTTTAATTTTTAATTTTTGTTTTATTCAGCTATTAAAATTTTGAAAAAATATGAATTTGATTTTTTGGATTTACGTTTTTCAATAAGTATTCAATAAAATAAAATCTTAAACTTTGAAAATTCAATAGAAAAAATTTTAAAAGTCTATTAATTCAACAAAACAATAATCTAATTGAAATATTCGAAAAAACAATTTTAATAAATTTATGTGCTAAATTGCGTACGTTTCCTATATATATTCCTAATTTCAATTTTAATTTTTCTCCTAGATGTGGTAGCTGATCTTCTTTTATTAAAAAAAAAAATAGTATATCAGCTTATCCTCAGATTCTTCCAATTATTTGCTTCATGTTCTTGAATATTTTTTTCTTGATCTTTTTTATGATTTGTTTCCTCGAGAATAAGTATGTTTCAAGACATGAAATTTTTTTCTTTTTGTTTTATTCTTATTCTGAGAATGAATACAAGTTATAGAGTTCTTTTTTATTATTATTTTTTTTACTCAAGTACACTTCTCATAAATATATTTCAATTGCCAAAATAAAATATTTGATATATAAATAATTTTTTTGACAAATTTTAAATTTCATAGTAATTTTGGTCTGACTAATGATCAAGAAACTAATCTATTTTAAATTTTTAAAACTTTAAAATATAACTAATTGTAATGTATTTTTTCAGGATATTGTGTTTCTTTAATTAGATGTACGATATCAAAATATTTATTTTTTTTAGCAAAAACTTATATTTTTAATAGAAAGAAGAGACTGATTAGTGATAACTCTTAAAGACACCATGCTTTAAATTATAAAATATTAAATTTTCTATATAAATTAAATATTAATAAATTTAAAACTAAAATATCACTAATTGATTTTTATTTAAAAATAAATAATTATATTTTACTCACTCCCGCTTTAAGCATGAACTTTAACGACTATATTAATATAGATTTGCGTATATGTTTCCGCAAGATTCACCATATGATTACTTTGTCTTTTACAAAATTTTGTTATGTTAATAACAGCGGTGAGTGAAGTATTATTTACTTATTTCATATTAATTTTTTTTAATTATATTTTTTGTCTTTTGAATGATACATATTTTTATTTTTTTAATGAATAAAAAAACAATATGAAAAGTAATATATAAAAAAGTAAGAATTATTTGGTTTAGTAATGATGATAAGCCGTCAACAGTACGGTGACAATTGGAGTTAATGGTTTATAATTCATTTTAAAATATTTAGTAATTCAATAGTTAAAAATTAATTATAATTTAAAAAATTTACATTAAGAATGTAATACATATATTAATTTTTTATTTGTTTATAATGCATATTATATATAATTTAAAAATAATTAATTAAATATAAAATTATGATAGAAAATATAATTTTTTAGTCAATAAAAATTATTACTAATTGATATATGAATAAATTAAAAAATAAAAATTTATCTATCTATTAAATATCTAAAAATTAACTTTTAATACCAAAAACTAAAAATTATAATTTTTTTAATAAAAAATTCAGTTTTTGGTATAATTTTAAAAGTTTGCCATTGAAATTCTCTTTTATTTCATCAAATATTTCACTCAATTTTTTGTTTATGGGATCTCTAAAAATTGAATTAACCAAATACTCAATTCAATTTTTAGTTTATTAGACTATTAAAACTAAAACAAAATTTAAACTACATAGACACTTAAAATTTCACCACTCACCAAATTTTGTTTATTTTTCTGTCATGTTTTTAAAGTACCAAAAAAATTATCATCCACCAATAGATAAGGAGGAATAGAGAAAATTATACAAGTTAATTGTCATTATGTCTAAAATATCTTTGTTTTGGTCAACAAATGTAAAATTGGTAATTCGTGTAGTGTCGTGCATAACATGTCATAAATATTGTTTCATATCATTTAATATATTTATAAATTGGGACAACTACTATTTACTTTCTGAGATTTTAAAATTATACTATTTGCTCCGTCTATTTTAATATATTATACTAATATGTCATTATATTAGATTTTCTATTAGAAAAAACGTTAAATTATTGTGAAATGACAAAAACTTTTATAGTATTTTTTTTCTAATAAGAACAAATTACTATTTATCCTATGGGATTTGACATATTACACTAGTATTTATTTGAGGTTTTAAAATTATACTATTTATTCTCACTATATTATTTCCGTCAATTTTTCTTCTCTCTTTCTGTCTTCCTAAAAATTAGAGTAAATTTATAAATTAATTGGATTTTCTTATACTAATAATTAATGATTTATAGTAAAGAATTATGTAACATGAATAGAATAAAATCAACTTACAATTTTAATATTTTGTATGAAATAATTAAATGAATATCTCGTATTTTTGAAATTAATTTCAAGAATTGAATTATGACATTTTATAGTTCAATTCATTTTTTTTGGCTTTGATTTTAACCTAAATCATGAAAAGAAAGAAGATAGAAAGAGATGAGAAAAAAAAATACTTTACTCCTATCCATTTTAATAGTATAAAAAAATAAATTAATGGGTAATTCTACTAACTTTGGCATTAATGACAAAACTATTAAAAATTGATAGAAATACTATATAGTCTAATAAAAATAAAATAGAAAGATAAAATAGTATAATTTTAAAATTTTAGGGGTACTAGTATAATATGTCAAATCTAAGAATAAATAAAAAAATTCTTAAGTATAAAGAAATAGGTTAAGGGGTAGTTTTGAAATTTTTTTAATTATCTAACTTTCCTATTAATGGTAAAACCATTAAAATTGAAGGAAAAACTATATAACCTGACGAAAATAAAATTGAGGGGGCAAATAATATAATTTTAAATCTTCATGGGTACTAGTATTATATGTCTCAAAATATCTCAAGATGAGAATGAATTAAGATTTTAAGACTTTTTAGTCATTGTAAAATAACTCACGTTTTTAGAATATTATAACAGTATGTTAATACTAGGCAAATAACTCACATAATGATAATTTAAAATTTCTTTCCCCAAAATCAAAATTTATGATCATAAATATTTATCAACTTTGAAATTCAATTTTTGTCAAATAAATCACATCTTTTATTTACAATAAAAACATCAAACTAGTTTAAACACAAATAAATCTTTGAAAAACACTTTCAAATACTTTTTTTACATAAAAATCAGATTTAAAATATTTTTAACAAATGAGAATGTCATACTTAAAAATAATAAAAAAAAAAAGAGAATATCTTGACATATTTGAATTTATAGTAGTTGAGTCTCTTATCTACATTTACTTTTTAAGACTTAATTTTGAGTGTTTCTTTTCACTAATTATTCTTTTCAAAAACAAAAAATAAGTCAATTACAAACTCAAAGTTCTACCTAACTCTCTTGAGCTAAAATCCAAATTTTTATAAAGTAAAACTTAAAAATAATTGATTAGCTTTTGTCCCATATGTGCTAAACATCCCAACAATCAAATTTTCAAGCTTAATTTAGAAATTAACCCATAAATAAATCACTCATAAATGAATTATACAATTGAAGAACGGAAGTCAAGATAAAAAATATCTAAAAATGAAGCTAAATATGGAAGGAAAAAAATTTAAGGAGAGTAAAAGACTTTTCTCTTGTGAAATATTTGATTTTCTAACATTTAAAATATCTTTCTAACATGTATTTATAATTTTGGTGCCAAAAAATATCTAGTAGAAAAAAATTTTCTTTTTCTAAAATATAGTTATTATTTTTTCTTTTAGTAAAAAATTATCAGTTATAAAATTAGAATATTCAATTATAATACTCGGTTAATAAACATTGTTATGAAATTACTTTTGTGACTAGAGAAATACTTCACTTTAAAAATTTTATACTTTAACCTTCATATCTTTTTGTTGCACATGTTCTTTTTCCCTTGAATATATGTCTTTTACCTCCAATTATTGTATAATATAAACTGAAATTCAAACACATATATGACAAATTCAAATTTTCAAATTATGGTTTTAGAATCATCAAAATTAGGAATACAAGTATTGTAGCATTTGAGCCAATATTCCCTCCATTTTTAATGGCGACTAAATCTTAACTATATTACTTAAAATTTTTATTATATTTAGCACACAAAAATCTCCCAATTAATCCACGTATAAAGGTGTAAAGAAAATTTAAATAAAAAATCACTTAAAATATATGCATTTTCATTTAAATTCTAGAATCTAAATTATATCAAAATACTATTTATAAAGCAAGAAACATTACAGTAGAATTTAGCTCTTTTTTGTATTCTCAATCAATTCAATCAAATCTAATTCACAAATAATTTTAACATAACTTATTTATGTACAATAATCTCATAGCTAAAATGTGCATACTTTCAATTTCAATCAATAATTCACATTTCTTTCTCCCTTTTTGTCATCAATCATAAAGAGGTGTGTGCAAAATAGGTTCTCAATATATTGTTTTTATCACATATAATCACAATAATTTCATGTTCAAAAAAAAATCTATCAATTTTAATTCTCATATAACTTAAATATGTCAACAACATTCAATTTTAGCACAAACATTATTCAAATCTCAAACATATTCATTTCCATGAAAAATTTCAGCCATAAAATTTCAATATGTCATCAATATATTAGAGCTAAAAAATTCAACAAACTGTGTTAAGTATATCCAACACATAAAAATTTAATCATTCTATGACATTTTTAATTTCAAACATCTAATTTATAATAGTATTTTAATTATCCAATATACTATAATTTTTTAACTATTATATTGTAAACTCAAGTATCAATTTTCATGTAAATTCAACAAATATCAAATATAATTCAAATATTCATCAGCCATAAATCAAATTTCTATAAAAAATTGATTATTTATCATATAAATTCAAATATCAAATATATATACCACATGAATCTGACATGTAAGATTTAAAAATCCAACATGCCATAATAATATTTTAATATCCATTAAGCATTTGTACTAAGAGTGTTCAAACATATAAACTATAAGTTCAACCAACAATAATATCATTTCATCTCCATGCATCTAAAAGGAGTTCAATTCCATATTTCAAAAATTCAAGGTATTTAGACATATACAAAATATCTTAAGATCAGTTCCAAACAACTACAAAATAACTTAATCAACCATCATAATAATAATTCATCACTTATATCAAATTACATGAGCACAAATCATAATTCAAAATGAGCATGATGATAATCATCATAAGTTCATATTTAAAATCAGTTCCAAAATAACAATATTCAGGTCCAAAATATATTCACTTCTACATTTAAAAATTCAACCGTCAAACATATAAATTCAGATCTTTCAACATACTTGCATCAAAATTTCGAACAAATTACCTTGTCATTCGAAGGCTCAAACATATTGCATCTAAAGTATGTCATATTCCAATTATCAAGATTGAACATTATATAACTCAATAATTCAAAATTTAACCATTTTAATCATGTCATAATTCTCAAATATCACAATCATTAAGCATTTTAATCAAACAATCTCAAATCCAAATAAAAAGTTCAAGTTATCCAAAACCAAACTTCAACATCAAACATTCTTTCTCTCTCCTTTTTGGACATTATACCATCATTAAGAATTTTGAAAGTTTTAGACAAGATCTCAACAATCAACTCAAATTTTTTTCTCAATTTACTATTATTTCTCAAAATCAAAGAGATTCATATCTTCAAAGATCAGTTTCATAATTTATCTTATAGTTGTTTACACAATCATCTCACAAGTTTAAACATCAAATCACTTATAAATCCAAATTCAAGTATCCAATATTCATAATAGAATCCAAAATCTAGAAATCATTTTCCTTTTTAAAAAAAAATCAAAATATCAAACAATAGTTCAATCTAGTAAATCAACAATTAATCTCTATTTTATTCCAATATATATAAACTCGTTGAAACTCCAAATAAGCACATATTTTAATACATGAATTTTCGAACATAACACATTATGAACTTGAAGTAAGAAACACATATATCATGTAATTTTCACACAAGAACACTAAGAATGAGTTATAAGAAATACCTCAAATGATATAAATCACTTTAATGCAATATACATACCAATATTTCTTATAATTTTGCAAAAATTCTCTTGATTTTAGTTTTGAACCATAGATATGCTCATGCCATATGAATGAAGCAACAATTGTCCAAATAACTACAAATCATGCTTGAGCTATTCTTAGATAAATTTATAATAAATCAAGCTGATTTTGGTACCCATTTTTCTATCGGTCCTTATTGGTTAGTAAATAAAAAAATTTTCAATTTTTTTATGGTTGGTTTGTAAATAATGTGTTCCTTTCACAACTCATATTTTTTTTACATGTACATCATTTTTCAAATAACAATATCTATAGATGTATCCTTTTTGTTACAATCAAAACATATGACATGAGAAAAAGAGTGTGAAACAGTTTTATCAAAATATGCATAATTTTTAACATATTTTACAAAACCATCAACAATAATTCTTTTATCTTTTCCAAATATGTTTGAACATGCGTGATATCTGAACTCTTAATTTAGAACACATTTTTTATATAAAAATTTATCAATCTCCTTGTTTTCTTTTCAATATCTTTATGCAATAAAATATTTTTTCTTGCAATATTATTATGAAGATCAATGACTTTCAATTCATTTTCAACAAAATTTTCATCATCTTTAATAAAATCATCATGTTTTTTCAAAAGAACATCATGCAATATTTTCAAATCAACATATGAATTTTCCAAAACAACATATTTTTCTTTAACTTTTTATACTTATAATGCAACTCTTTAAAATATCTCCAAAGGTCATCATCAATAGAAGAGTTAGAATCTCTTATCTCTAAATTTTCATCAAAAGTGAGGTCCAAGGTATCTATTTTTTTAACTTTTTCAATGTCAATCATTAACGCCATATTGATGGTTTTTTATCTTGCAATTAAATTGAACTTGAGCATGATTCTTCACTATTGTTCCAAGTTGTAACCATAACTCTTTTCTTTTACTTTTTTTCTTTATATTTTAGCTTTGGACATTTTGTTTTAATGTACTTAGGTTATCATAGCACACAACATCATTGATGTTCTAAGTATTCTAATATTTTTCTGATTTTCCATATTTGTTTCTTATTTTTGTACTTTTTGTGAGACTTTCTTTTTCTTTTATTAAGCATTATTTTAAACTTTTTTGCCCTTTTTTCATCTCTTCATCATTTGAAATTGAGTTGCTACTATCACTTGATGAAACTTTAAGTGTAATTCCTTTTTCTTTTTTCCTTTTTTTTTTATCTATATCAAGAATTTGAAAATTAATTAGTATTTCATGAGATAATAAAAATCCAATTATTTCAACATATGATAGATTGCAGATATTCTTGTCTAGCAAAATCACCACTTTTGATTCCCATCTTGGAGTCAATGATCTTAAGAACTTCTTAATTTTATGAACTTCACTAATAGGTTCTCTAAGAGCTTTGAGTGCATTTATGAGATTTACAAATCTGTCACTTGTTTTAAAAATACTTTCATCTTGCTTCATTTGAAATGTTTCATAGTCATTCGTCACCTCATGAAGTTTTGAGTCTCTCGCTTCTTCAGTTCCTTCATAAATTCTCTCTAACTTATCTTATATTTATTTTTTCATGTCACATCCGGATATTGAACTCATTTGTTTTCAACCCACAAAACAAGAAGTTTGTAGCCCTAAAGTTTGCTTTTGTTGCTTGTTTTTCATTTTTTGTCATCTTTTTTATCTTCTTCTTTGTTCCATCTTATTTTTGTTGGATATGTATAGTCTTCCAAAACTGATTTTCAATAATCTATATTATTAGATTAAAAAAAAGAGTCATCATTGCCTTCCAATATGCAAAATTTACTCCTGAAAATATAGAAGACCTTGTGAAGGATTGACTTTCTTGAAATATAGTGGAAATTAATGGGAAAATAACATTGTTTGAGGTTGATGTCATAGATTAAGATCTCTCCAAGATTATAAAGCCTTAGGTGAAGATAGAAAGACTCTGATGCCAAATGTAGGTCCTGAAATAGTTAAAGAGGGGGTGAATTGAGATTTCAAGAATTTCTGACCCTTGTAAAATGACTCGCACTTTTAGAGTATTCTGACAGCATACTAATACTAGGCAGATAACACAATGATAATTTAAAATTTCTTTCCACAAAATCAAAGTTTATGACTAGAAATATTTATCAACCTCTAAATTATGTTCTTGTCAAATAAATCACCTCTTTTATTTGTAATAAATACTTCAAACTAGCTTAAACACAAATGAATCTTTGAAAAATACGTTCAAACACTTTTTCAGATAAAAGTCAGATTTAAAATATTATCAACAAATGAGAATTTCGAACTTGAAAATAAGAAAAGAAAGAATAACCTGACACGTTTGAATTTATAGTAGTTCGGTCTCTTACCCACATCTGCTCCTCAAGACTCAATTTTGAGAGTTTCTCTCTACTAATAATTCTTTTCAAGGGCAAGAATCAAGTAAATTACAGCTCTAGAGTTCTGTCTAACTCTCTTAAGCCCAAACCCAAGGCTTTACAAAGTAAAACTTGAAAACACTTTATTAGTTTTTATCTTAATGTGTTAAACAAACCAACAACTAAGTTTTCAAGTTTAACTTAGAAACTAACCCAAAAATAAATAACTCACAAGCTCATAAACAAATTATATAATTGAAGAACTAGAGCTAAGATGGAGGATATCTAAGAATGAAGCTCAATATAGAAGGAAAATGATTTAAGGAGAGTAAAAGACTTTTCTTTTATGAAATTTTTGATTTTCCAATATTTGAAACATCTTTCTAACATGTATTTATAGTTTTGGTGCCAAAACTATCTAGTAGAGACATATTTTCTTTTTCCAAAATATAGTTATTATTTTATCTTTTAGTGAAAAACTGTCAGTTATAAAATTAGAATACTTAATTAGAATACTCGATATGACTTTACATTCATATCCTAATATATCTCTTTGTTGCATTTGTTTCTCTTCTTTTAAATATATGTCTTTTGCTTCTAATTCTTGTATAACATAAACTGAAATTCAAACACGTATATGACAAATTCTAATTCTCAAACCATGGTTTTAAAATCATCAAAATTAGGAATACAAGTATTATAGCCTTTTGAGCCAACAAGTGTATTATGTCAAATCTCAGATAGTAAATAATGATTTTTTCTTATAAATTATACACACCTATGTATATAACTACATACAATTAAAGTTAATATTTCATAAATATATATTAAATTTTAAAATATATTTATAATTTGGTATAGTATAACATGTATAAAAATATATCTACACATGTGTGTATATTCACAAGATATAATTTATTAATATAATAAAATTTAAACAATACAAGAAAAATGCATTTTAGCGACGAACAAATCCGTCGCTAAATTTAAGAATTATGTCGCTAATATAATTTAGCGACAGCATTGCAACGGATTTAATCCGTCTCAGTAAAGCTCCTTGCAAGTACAATAACGATGAATTGTTATTATGTTGCTAAATTTAGCAACGAAATTAATGACAAAATATTTGTTACTAAAGTGTATTCGCAGGAATTGTAATGACGACAAAATCAATAAAGGATTTTGCGACAAAAAATTCATCTCTATTTAGCTACGGATTTATATTCGTCACTATGTAGCTATAGACATTGTCCATTACTTTGTAGCTACAGACGTTGTTTTTCGCTATGTAGCTACAGACGTTGTTCGTCACTATGTAACTACAGACGTTGTAAATCATTTACTCCATACAATTTGTAACTAATTTTCAGTTATCGCTAATTGTGATAAGCATTTAGTGACGACGACATTCCATTGCAGATCTATTTTTTATATATTAAATTTTTTAATTTAATTATTTTTGTAATTTTAAAATTCAATTAAATGAAAAAACAAATATTTTTTAACATGATTCACTAAATAAATATTAAATTTTTTTAGTCCAACATGAAAAATATTCAATAATTGAAAATACTACAATATTGTTAATATATAGTCCTACATCCTGTCAGATTGCGGTGGATCGCTATGTGGAGTTGATGAAATATGGGTAGAATTAGTTATCTTTGCTATAAGCTGTCCCATCTCTGCGCGCATCTCGCCTCGAAGCTCAAGTCGAAGTTCTTCTCACATCTATTCTCGCATTTACTGCTTTTATGACTCCAATATAGTATGAATCTCATGTTGCATATCTTGCATAATACTAGCACACAACTACTCTGTACTAATATCTCGAGATGTTGCAGTGAAGTAAAAAGAGGAGGTAACAGTGTAGAAATGTGTTGTCTTTGTGCCCATTTCATATACGCAACATTTTTTCTGGCCACCGGCAACCTCTAAAAATAACTACCTCAAATCTGGTTCACATGGCTCATTAAATCCTTCAATTGGTTGAGAATCAGTCTCTCTAAGGGTTTGTACTCGATCCTTCAATACAAATTTTAAGAAGAAAAAATATAAATTCCATGAGATTAATAGAAAAATAAGTAAATAAAATTTTAAATATGCACAATTAATGAGTTCGGTAAATACATACTGCAACAACCTTAGACCGCTGGTCTACATACTCAATTCCTGATGAAGTCTTTCTAGTGTGTGTTGCCTCAAAGAATTCTATAAGATTTGGTTCACATCCTAACTCTTTTTTCTGATCATAAAAATAAAATAAAAATAAAAATACATTAACAGCAAAATTACAAGCATAATACATAAGCAAATAAAAATAAAGACATTAACAAACATTTTACAACCTAAATATATAAATGAATAACAAATTCAAATTAAGTTATCATTATCAATATACCATCCGCATGTTACGCTCAACCATAGATATAGAACCCCCTGTATGTCGTGAGGGACTTGAACCTAAGTCGTCCGTCTCAGTAAGTCTGTTTTTAGAGGCAATGGTAGATTTTTGCTTGAACTCAGGAGTTGACCATTCTTTCTGCCAAGTATTCCAAACTTGCTCTGTAACACGTGGTGGTTTACTGCCAGAAGATCTCCACTTGCTCAAAGTGTCACTATAACGTGTAACAGTCTGTTGTAATCATCTACGCTTGACTATCATCTCAAGTTCTGTATCCCAAGTAAATTCCTTCTAAAATAGAAATAAAAAAAACATATAAGACAAATTTTTGTCTTGCAACATTCAATTAAGATTAATATTTAATATCAAAATAAAATTTTGGCAGAGTTTCGTCTATAACATAAGTAACCTGACCTGAAGTACAATGTCTCTAGCAACCAATTAAGCACAAAAGACATTAAATATTCAAGTTCAAACTGAAATTTTGACAGAGTTTCGTTTATAACACAAGTAACCTGACCTAAATTACTTGACCTCTAACAACCAATCAAGTACAAAAGAGATTAAATATTCAATTTCAAACTGAAATTTTGGCAGAATTTTGCCTATATCATAAGTAACTTGACCTGAAGTACAAAGTCTTTAACAACCAATCAATCACAAGAAATACATTTTTAACAAAGTCATTCACTTCATCACATTTTTTACTTAAATAATTGGATTTTACCTGAAACTTAAGCCAATAGAAGTCTCTGACATCATCAGGCACAGTCTTCCATACATGTCTTCTATCACTCAAATGGAGTAAAAAACTAAGAGTGATAGCCGCATAAACTACATGAGACTGAAGAAAACTCCCACTACGCAAAAAGCACAAACAAACAATACATCAAAAATAGACTAAATGCATAAATGAAAAGATTTCAAGAAAGAATAATAGTAATATTACCTTATAGGATCGAGATTGAGTTGTCGTCTACCATTGGTTGACTTAGCGACTGATGTTTCAAATTGTAAATGTAAAGCTGAAGTAACTGGAGGAGATTATGTAGTTGGTTGTGATATGGGAGATGCTGATGTAGAACCTCCTAAGATGGACATAGTTGTTGATGGATGAGCTGATGATAATGGTTGTCGTAGTGGTGTTGATTGTTGCAGTTGTGCCAATGACTATGATGGTGTCGATGAATGTGACGATGGTTGTGATGGTGTAGATGATTGTGGCGATGGTTGTGATGATGTAGATGATTGTGGTGATGATGGTAAACGAAGTGGTGGAATTGGTGGTCGATTTGAGAAATTACTCTTCTCTATCGATCTCTCTCCTCTTTTTGTAGGCCTTCTGCCTCTACCATGTAATATATCTTCAGAAGATGTGTGACCCATCTGCATATTAGTCACTCGATAACAGTAAACAATATCAAAAGCAACAATGAACGCAAATATCAATTGCTACTTAAAAAGAATAATAATAATAAAAGCAATACAAATGTAACAATTTACAAACATATCTCTAGTGATTAAATATTTATGAATAGTACATAATACCAAAAAGAAAAGAACATCATTGGTTTAACCATTACACCTAATCACTATCATGATCGTTAGAATCCCATTCATCCACATCATTTTTTTGTCATCATCATGTGATTCAATTTCAAGATTAGACTCTTCTTCTTCTTCAT
This sequence comes from Triadica sebifera, assembly GCA_023653625.1. NCBI lineage: Eukaryota > Viridiplantae > Streptophyta > Magnoliopsida > Malpighiales > Euphorbiaceae > Triadica > Triadica sebifera. The sequence goes on from CM042900.1 coordinate 27,340,288, forward strand.
TATCATTTTCGATATCCATAAATGCACCAGTTGAACCAACTAAATTATCACTTTCATCATTTTCAATATCTATATAATGAATATCAATATCATCTTCTTGGAAGGCTGTTGATACATTGGAAAGTCGACTACTTAATGTTGTTTGTGAAATTTCAAATTTAGCTTTAGCTTTAATTTTGCAAACAGTCAACCACTCACTTCTTTCACGTTTGATGGTTGGATATGTAATAAAATTCACCTGACAAACTTGAATTGCCATAACAAATGGCTCGTACTTGTTAAATCTACGTTTTTGATTCACTTCGATCAACTTATAATATGGATGCATTTTTGTACCCAAATTTAGCGTTGGATCAAACCACTCACACTTGAATAACACATTTCTCTTAATTGGTAATGTAGGGTACTCCAACTGAACAACTTCAATCAAACGACCTTAATAGTCACATTCATTTGCACTACAATTTAAGTCTTTTATGCATACACCATTGTTCATTGTAGATTTACCATATCCATGCATTTCAGTGTGAAATTTGTATTCATTCACATAATAGCCCAAGTAAGACATAATTTTAGGTAATGGACCTTTTGCTAAGTATTTTATGAACTGATTGGATATGTTGCTTAATGGATTATGTGCCTAAAACAAATGTCATCAATTGTATAAGCTAAAATTGAAGTAGAATTCTTGTTAATTGTCAATAAAAAAATATTTGAAAGAAAATCAGTACTCACACGTTTATTAAACCAAATTGGAAATTTTTTTTCAAGTTTAGCATCAATTTCTTAAGTAGAAATGTTCACTAGAATTTTCTTCAGCTCCTCAATATAAATTTTTCAAGGTACAACAAAAAGTATTAATTAAATTTTATAATTTACCCAATGCTCAAATGAAAAGGTTAAAATTTATTATGAGTTTATGACTTACTTAATAAAAGGTGCAACTTCAGTGCCATTAAGAAGAATGTATGATTGTGCAACAACATATTCTTCCTCTGTCAAAAATCGGGATTTACTCTTTCCAAAGGCTCGACCTGATTGTGTGAATATGGATAAGTTACTTTCATATTCTTGTACCCTATATTGACCACAGTCATCATTGCATGACACTTTTTGGTGTCTTGTATTCACATGATCCTCAAAATAGTAGATGTCAGACATCTGTATAATTGTATGTTTCGACTGAGTAAAAATAATTTATATCTCTGGATGTCATATTTATTTTTATCATGATAACATATTAATATCACATTATTTTATCAAAATTTTCAAGTTTCTTACCTGTTGTGCCTATAAATTGACTCCCAAGTAACAATGGGTATCCGTATGAATAAGACGTCTATCTGTATGTAGATGTCAGACATCTGTATAACCGTATGTTCCGACTGAGTCGGATGTAACTGTATATTCCAAAATAGCATGATAATCCGTATGATCCTATTGGCATGCCAACAAGTCTACCATATTCTAGTCCAGGTTCATTTATGGGCTAATATAACATCTAGTTGTACATGTTATCTCACACATAATATCAAAATAAACATTCAACAAATACAACATATATACTAATCATACACTTTATGCATACCCACCATATACCTCATATAAACTCACCATATACCTTTTATAAACCTATGTACTATGTAGCATTTATATAAGATATATTCATAACATCAATAAAACAAACAATTTCATATTTTATATTAATTCACCACCATATTAGCATTCATAATACCATATTAATTATTATTTAATAGAAATCATATTATATTCCATATTTTATCATGACTATTATTATAAAGATTGTACAAACATGTTTATGTCTTTTTTTGATTTATCGGGTCCTTACCCTTATCTACTTTTGGCGCCGACTTTGTCACAATGTCTGACAATAATTAAATTGCTAATTACTTATTTCTGTCAATAAATATTTATATTTATTTTAAAAATTAAATCTCCAAATAAAATTTTCCGGTTCTCACATACGCATTTAATGCGTAATTCACCATTTCCGGTTGTCCAATTCTTATTACAATGCGACCACTTATTTCTTAATAATATTTTTCTTTTCCTCATCTTTTTGCCATATTTTCATATACTTAATCCATTATCCAACTATTCATTTTCAAAATTCTATCTAATTAAATTTTCTTATTTTCCTTCTCCATAATTTCCCTCAATAAATTTAATTTTTTTTCTCTTAATAATTTTTTATATATATTTATTTTCCAATTTTCCACTCAAAAATTTTCATTAATTTATCAATTTCTCTAAAATTTCCCAAATAAATTTCTATAATTATTTCAATCCATAATCTTTAATTTTCAACTACTAATTTTACTTAATTAAGTCCAAATATTCAAGAATTCGGCTATACTTTGAAAAATTCCCAAAATTTATTTTTTCACTCCAAAAATTATTTCACACCTCTAAATATCCCAAATAACTCCAATTTCATCAAATCAAGCCATGGTTCACCCAATTTCTTCATCCAAATTTTTGGACATAATTATGGGAAATTTCTAAAAATTCCACAAAAATTCCTAAAAATTATTTTTACTAATTTCTCATCACTTCTCATCAATTCCATCTCTAAATTCCTCATTTTTCATTTTTATACAATTTTCATATTATTCCTCCATCAAACCCTAATTCTCCATATTTCAAATCTAATACAAATTTTACAAACATCTTAAAAATCAATCCAAAGCAATCACCCAATCAACTCAAATCCAACAAAAAAAAAAATTAAAGAAAAAGTTAGAGAATCTCACCAATAAAAATTTATGGAATTTTGGCCCATGGAAATTTTTCCACCAAAATTTCTTCTCCTTTTTGTTGCTCCCTTATGCTTGGATAATTAATCATTTATAAGAAAAATAAAAGAGAGCTTAAGGACTTCATCCATGGTGGCCGGCCAAATGGGGAGGAAGATGGGAAATTTTTGGTTGATATTTTGGTAGAAAATTCTAGATTAAAAATGGGGATAAGATCAATTGACTTTATATACCCATACTTAGTAACTAATAACCCTTATAAAGCTTAATTTCACTTTCTATTGGCTAATTAAAATGTTAATTAAGAGATAAGCTTGACAAATGGTCCAATGGTAGCTTAACTAATTTTGACTTAATCAAAATTTCCACCAATCACATAATTTCTTCAATTTAATTCAAGATATAATTTTTTTCTCCAAAATTCAACATCTAAACAATTTAATTCCATCAAATTGAATATACCAAAAATTTTAAATAAATTTTCTCTTCGAAATAGTTTTTTCAATTTTATGAAACGACATCCGGTGCGAAAATCGCATTTTTACGGTATAATCATTTTTCTTAATTCAACCCGTAAAAATTTATTTACCGTCCGATTTCTAAATTATCAATGTTAAAAATCTTAGAATTCAATTACTATCGCATCGATACTTTTACAATAATGAAATATATCTCTAACCTCCGGTCAAGAAATCGGACCGTAAATCCACACCGGATACTGTATATCTGCAAATTGGAATTCTTAATTTTAAAATTTATCCACATAACTTTACCAATGACCTTAAAATATTATTCTCTATATTTTAGTGTGCTTAAATCATATTTTTCTCATCGAGCAAAAATCATGTATTTTTCGCTCGGTATATTACATCGATTTACGTGCTAAGCACGTAATCGCAATAATTTTTCATTATTATCTAGTCTTCATACCGTTTATAACACTTTCAAATCAAATTATTATTTTTATACCTATATGACCATATTTAAATCCGAATAATAATATCCTGATACTGGTCAACCTTTGTTGACTGAACTGTGTCACTCACAGAGCGCATCCATTATATAAGGGTTAAATTACCAGTCGTGACAGAATATTTTATATATTTTTAAACGTATCTAATTGTATTATAATAAGTTAAACATGTCAAACTCATATATATATATATATATATATATATATATATATATATATATATATATATGTTGTGTTGTTTAAGCGAATTGTGCTTAAAATTGTTAGCTATAAACAAAACAAAGTAAGCTTTTATTTGGTCTTGATTTTAACAATTGTTTTTTTTTTTCCTTTTTTTTTTTTCCGAATGGAAGTGATTAACAACCATATCAATATATCGGCAAACTAATTTTTTATTTTTTTTACAAGAAAAAAACAATTGATTAATGGTTTACTTTCTTTATTTGTCTAATATTAAAAATTCAAACTCACAATCATGACAATTATTATTTTTTTACTAGAATTTTGATTAAGGTGTAAATCTTACAATTACACATCAGAACAACAGATAGTTTTTTCTTTTTCTTTTTTTTTTTTTAAAAAAAAAGAAAATTAGCAGCACACTATAAATAATCAATAGAAATCTGATTTACATGAATTTCAAAAGTTTGAAATTGGCTAATAGCATAAATCTAAGGAGCATGGAGCCGGCAAAGCGGAGAAAATAAAGGACGTGACATGAAAAAATCTACACAGTAAAGATGTAACATCACGAAACCGATTACCGCCGACAAGGACATTTGCACGAACAAAAAAGACAGCCAAAGAAAAGGTAGTTATAAACAGGAAGGAGAAAAGACGCACAAAAAAAAAATCAAACCGACATAGTTAACTACCAGATGATACAGTTGATGGGAAAAGGTACATCTAATTTTGTAGTTGTTACAACTTTGCAGCAGCATGATGTCCATTTCAACTCAGCTTCTGTACAAATCTACGTTCAATTTGAGGCAAAGAATAATAAATATTACGTTATGCAATGAATTAAATGCATTAAAAAAGAAATGTAATATACATAAAGAACCTTTGGGACAAATTATTGATAGGGTCAACCAGATTCTTGTCCAAGCACTGCTTCAACCTAATCATGATTAGTTAAAGATTAACAAGGGAAAAATTTTGACAAACAATACTAAAAATAGAGTTAGAGGAACCAGAAAACAAAGATATTTTCCACTGGTACACTTCTTGGTTTTGGTTATATAAGCCTATCCTGCCAATATCAAGAAATCAAAAAGGTGAAAATTATGGGCCTAATGGCAGCTCAAGGCACCTAATTACACAGAAATTAACAGTGTCAACTGAGAGAAAGGACTGAGGAATTTAGAGTCTTTCTACCGGATAAACAAATGATCACCGATGATGATGAGGAAGAGGATGAAAAGTCTTTATCACTTGGGGCTTGATGAACCTAAATAACCCAATCCCTCAGCTAATACATTCACATCTTCATCTTCATCTCCTCTATTACTCTCAGTAGTTCTTCCCAAAATTCATCGTCAAGTTCTCTATCTCCACTTTCCGGCGGCTCGACCACTTGTTCTTCTTCTCCTTCTCCTTCTTGCCCTCTTCTAGCACTACCATAGCCTTGCATTTCCAATGCAAGTGCTTCCAATTCTGAAACTCCAAACCCAAAATCTCCGAGCTCTAAAGGCTCAATTTTTATGGGATTTCTGTTTTCATTACTGCTTGTTCCTTGATCGATAGGCCTTCTTCTTTTTTTAGTGATTGCATCTTCAAGTTCTTTCCTTTTATCCTTGTGCTGAGCTAATTGCTGTAAAAAAACAGGATTTTGTACTGCTCTAGCCAAGAAATGCATAATTTGCTGTTGCTTTATTTCTGTGCCCTGTAGCCTCTGTTCCACGGCCTGAATATATGACCTAGTGTGCTGCTGTTGCTGCCTCAGCTTCCCTAATTCCATCATTAAAACCTGCTTATCACGCTTTAATCGATCGATTACTCCATCTAACCCAAATCGCCCAACTTCAACACAGGCACCCAGAGCTTGCTGCTGAGGTAAAGGGTGAGATGGTGCCTTTCTCCTCTTTATATTTCTCAGAAGATGCTTCTGCCCCCTTAAGAATCCTTCATTAGCAAACTCCCATCTATCTGGATCTATCTTCTTGAAACCCTGCACAATTCATAAAACTGTCAATCATCAAATTTCACTAACCATAATTAATTTACAGAAATTGCACATTACGGCACAAAATCCAATAAAAGGCCAGACCCCACTCATCCATATCCGGAAAGAGCCATTGGGGAAATAAAATTTAAAAACTGAACAGATTGGCACAACAATTTAATAAAATTAGGTTGTATAAGGACAATTCTTATCAAAGTGGCATGAAAATTCCAGAACCTTTGAGAACAATCCTATCTGCTGGTGAATAATAATTTTAAAATAGCCTTATCCTGCCAAAAGATCACTGTTCCTGAAGCATAATTAAAATATTTGAATTAGAATCAATTTTTTGCGAATTAAAAAAATCTTAGATAACCAAATTCCCCATCAAATAATTAGTGGCATTCATTTGCTTAAAGGAAAATCTCAGAAATACAAGTGGCATTGTGACCCATATTTCAAAGAATTCAACAGTTTTTTTTCCATAAACCATATTAAAATTGAAGAAGGAGAAATGAAAAACTCGGGTATAGAATACAGATAACAGAGTAAGAGAGCTTACATAAGTGTTAAGTTGTCTGACAAAGCTGGAGAAATTATTATGCTTGAAGAATTGGGGGAGGAGGTTAGAGGAGAAAGAGTGAGGATCCCAAACCACGAAGCTAGTACCTCCTGCGCTCCAAGAAACTACGTGATTAGTAATTGGGTCATCCACCATCTCAAAAGTTTTGGTCAGAAATGGTGGCGGTCCTGTGTCATGAAGCCCTTCCATTGGCTGCGGTAGGACTATCATTGACGTCTCATCTCCTGATTGCGATGAGCTCGTTCCTGGGTATTCTTCCTTTACCATCAAATATGGATTCATATTTGATCCTTATGTTAGTCTCTTGAATTTGATGCTTAGAAGAAAAAAAACAGTGTAGTGTCAATTCAAGGTTTTTTCTTTTTCTTTTTAAATACCTGTAAATGGAGGGTGGCCTAAAAGAAGAGGGAAAAACAAAATTGGAAATCAGAAAAAAAAACAGAGCAAATGTTTCTGTACTGAAACTGGACAGGAATTAATGAAGAAAGCTAAGGTGGAGAAGAACAGGGGAAATTTACAACAGCTACAAGAGAGAGAAAGTGAGTGGCAATTTAAAGCTGAATTCTTGAGGGGAAGTGGGAAAAGGTGAGTAATTTTGACGAGAAGAAAAGGACAAAGATGGATTATAGATTTTTTTCCCCTTTTTGGTTTGCCTTTTTAGATGCTAATTTTCTCCTTTCCTCCTCCTCTGTTTCGCTCTGAGTAGGAAAAGGTTGCCTTCGGCACGGTGATTACACTGAAATAACAATAAATGAAGAGAAAGAAAGCAACGTAAAACCTCTTATATAGAGCTAATACGAATTATTATAATAGTTTTCACCCCAAAAAAGAGGATTATTATAATAATCAAATGGAAACTTCTAGAGTTCTTTGAATGTGGTTTCTCTGTTTTGTTTTGGTGTTTTTATAATATACTGTGATATTTTAATAGCGCAAGCGTGGGGTCAGGGAGTGTGAGATGAGAATGGCCCTTAGGAAACTTCTGGAACTTCCAAGGGTAAGGATGGTATGGTGGAGGCATGGAGGTGCTAGAGTTTACAGTGGATATAACACAGCCATAAAATTATAGTGAGGATCCTTCCACTATTATTTATTTAGGAAAAATTACATAAAAATATTTGAACGTTGAATGTTTGCCTTTTTTTCTGATTTTTATAATTATTTTCATTTTAATACTTTTGTTAAATTTTATTTTATATTCAATTTAAATGAAAACTTGACAGGAACCAACAATTTTAAGAACCATTTTCTTTATTTTTTTTTCATATTTTTCTCCTTAGAAACTCGATATGTCATGTACTATATAATAATGGGGAGTAGTTATCTTCTTGCACTCATAAAGGTGATAAACTTTTACAGATAGTAGTGGATGGTAGCAAAATATTTTGAACTTAAAATCTCTCATAATTCTTTTTGATTATTTTTCTCTTTTATTGTGTAGCCAATTTTAAGAATATGGAATTCAATAGCATGTTTATAACACGTAGAAAAATCTACTCTAAAATATGAGTTTTTCTAGTATATTCACATCAAAAATTCATCTAAAAATGGATTAATAGGTAACAAAATAATTTAATTGAAATGAGTTTTAAAGATCAAGGTTTGATTGATATGGAAATAACACCAAACTTACAATGAAATAAGCATAAATGAAGGGATTTTTTTTTATAGTTTATCTTTTTCCATATATTTACTACTCATATCGATTTATTTCCATTTATTTAAATGAAATATACTCTGTCACTTTCATAAAAACAAGATAATTTTCCTTTTCCTCTATATTAAATTATACTATGTCCATATTAAATTTGCTATGTTTAAAGTATAATATAGTCCGAAAGTCCTAGTTCTAATTAATGTATAAATGTATTAAGAAAAAAAAAAGATAACTAGAATAATTATATTTTTCTTATTTATGATAAAAATAAATGAAAACATATCTTCAGCCGTGGAAATAATTGGGTAATATATTATATATATATATATATATATATATTATATTCTGCCACATCGATCAACAAAGAAAAAGACTGCTATTAATATCAATCGGTCGCCCGAAATATGGAGTTTCTCTCTCTAGGTTAGGATTTCCCGAAATTCTTCTAGGCTTTCCTCTTTCCCGTGTTGATCCTTCCTCCTGATTTTGACCCATATTTAGAGAAAAAAAAAGTGCAAATTCGAAATTAATTTAAATGAGTCGACTTGAAATGGTCAACAAATTTACGGATTGAATTAGAGTCGAACCACAGGTCAACCTGTCCTTTGTCCTCCACTATTTACTTAACTACAAAATCCCTCTTTCTTTGTCCCAAACCCAATTTATTTAAGTTCTGCTGCTTCACACAACCCAACGAAATTGAATTGTTAAACCGAAATATATAAAGTATTTTACATCCATGGGTTGTTACCAGATTATAAGATATACACGGGTATTTTCTTTTTTTTTAATCAATTTTTGTGAATGAGCTATACCAATTTATCACTTAATAATAGTATCAGAGAAGTTTGCTTTTTGGGAGGAACCATTGAGGGAGGGCTACTACTCTGTGAAATCCCAAGATTTGCAAAATTATCGTAGACGATGATCCTAAGTGAATTGTTATGTATAAAATATTTCACATCGTTAAAATGAGTAAATTAGTATCAAATTACAAGATATGTGGATACTCTCCTCATTTAAACCGGTTTTTAGAAGTAAAATTTAACTATTTACCATAACATAAACATTTAATTAAAATTTTTAATGTCACTATTACTTTATTTGTTAAAGTATTAATTTTAATTAAAACTCCATGTAATTAACCCCATATAATTTTTTTTATATAATTTGAATACTAAATGTCCCACCAAATTATGCATAAATAGATTAAAAGTTTAAATTTTGTCAGTCAATTTAAAACAATAAAGTTGGAGCATATTCACCAGTTAGCCGTACGTGTTTTTACTTACTCTTCAGTATTTTATTTGATTTTTCTATTAAATGGTTACCAAGAAAATACGAAGTGATATATATATATTAAATTACTCATCTTTATATTTATTAAATTATCGATATAATTTTCTTACCCTATGTTTGAATGGAAAAAACAAATATGGAAGGAGAAAAAAATAAAAGTGTAAAGTAACAAAATGTTCTCACTCTACCCTATTTAGGAAGGAAAGAAAAATAAGAAAAAAAAAGACTTATTTTTTATTATTCGGTTTATTTTTAAAAAGGAAAAAAAATATAAATTGAAAGGAAAATAATAAAATTATATTTTTATCCTTAATTATTAACTTTTACTAAGGATTAAAAAAAACTATATTTTTTCTGTCTCTTATTATTTTATTTAAAATATTTTTTTTTCTTATTATCTCTCCCGCACCATAAAGTTTTCATAATCTGTTACCCTACCTGTATTCACCGGCCGTAAACTAAAACTGACTCAGCTCACCAGCTAAAACTGACTCAGCTCACCAGCTAAAACTGACTCGTAATTGATTTAAACCTAAAATAATCTTACCCATGATGGGTCCGATTCCACCGATTTGTCACCTCTACTAATGGTTATAAAAAAACAGAGAACAATATTTTTATAATATAATATTTTAATACATTTTTTCAGTTGGCAAGTGCGATGCGGGGACAGAGAGGGGTGGAGACTCCTGGAGAGCGGAGAGTGAGATAGTAGTTCTTAGGAAACTTCTGGAACTTCCAAGGGTAAGGATGGTAGAGGCATGGTGTGGGTGTGGTCTAGGACTGTGGGACCTTTAAATCTTATTTTTTATATTAATAAACAAAATAGTGATTCTTTTTTTTTTTGTTTCTATTTTTCACTCAACCATATATATATATATATATATATATATAATTTTATGAATTTTCTTTACTCTAACAATGAAATTTAATTTTTGGGAAAGGAACATTATATGACTCACTTATTTCAGTAAGTTTGCTCTAGTTATCTTCTTCGCATTATCTTTTTTATTTTTTAATTAATATGTACTTTAATTTTTTTATATGAATTATTTAGTATTAAAATTTAAAAATATGTATTAATCAAACAATAAAAATAATATAAAGGATAATAGAGAAAAAGTATTTTTGACATTTAGAAAATTCATGTATTGAAAGAATCCTCAAGATTAGCATATGAAATCTTCTATTCTTCTTAGAAAATATATATAAAAAAAGCATTATTTTTGTTTAGTAGTATCTAAAATAAAATAAATTGATTATTTTATCAATAAAAGGAAATAATTTTTATTTAGATTCCAATATGAAATAAAATCTGGTGAAATTATAGTTTAGAGTATCAAATTTTTATTAATTCAGATACTAAAAATATAATTTTTTATTTTTATTTCAATTTCGAGTATATTTTATCCGAATTATACATTATTTTAATACATATCCTAATCATTCTATACATATTAGATCATTTGGGGAAAAAGTTAGGAGAAAAATAAAAGAAATAAAAGCTGAAAAATACAAAAAAATATAAGGAATCATACAATTATAGGGGTCAAAATTGTCAACCCAATTCGATCCAAACCATGTATAACCTATGAAACATTTTCTAACTTTCAATTGGATGAATTCGAATTAATATTTTCAATTTTATTTAATTGCATTAATTAATTTGATTTTGCTCATTCTCATACAGTGATTGATCTTTTTTTATTTCAAAAGTGATTATTTTTATTTCGGTAATATTACTCCCACCACTGTCATTTGACGGCTTCAGAAGTGGAACAGAATAGTGAAATTAGGATGGTGTTCTAGAACCGAATGCTCTTGTCCCCTAACTGCCAGATTGAGATATTAAAAAATCCCAAAGGAGTATAGAGAAGTGAACCCATTATTTTATTGGTTTCAAAATTATTATTTTTTTCACGAAATTGATCTCATCTATAAGAAGAACAACCTGATCCAATAATTTTATTTATTTATAAATTATTTTAATATTAGGACCTTCTACATTGTTCTTGAATGTACTAGAGTTTACTATGGATATACCAAATTAACTCCCACATGTCTATGGTTTCATCTAACCGATGTTTAGATAGAAAGAAAACATATTGAGAGAAAAATAAGGATGTAAAACAAAATAAAAAAATTATCATATTGTGGGAGTTTATTTATTGTTATTTTCACATATTTGTCTATATCTAGTTCCCTTAATTTATCAAAAGTACAATTTAATTATGTGGTCTAATTTAATTAAATTTAATTTCTAATTTAATTATTTATTCAATTTATTTTAATTTCTAATATCTATCATGTAGTTTATATGCATATCACACACTTATTCTAATTAGACTCTAATTAGTGGCCGTTACAAATTAAACCTTTTATATTTTCATTTTAACTATAATTTTTCTACTGTCCTCAATTAAATATGGATTGATTTTCTTTATGTTAAAATCCACATTCAAATCTCATAATATCAATTTCATTTTGTGCAAAATAAAATGGGAGATAACCATAAAAATAAACATTTTTTATAATATTATACGAAAAAATATACATATTAATGTGATTGTAAATGGGTTAATATTCCAAAAAATAACAGTTTAAGCACATACCCATGATCATAATAGCAATTGTATATAAAGAAAGCTAATCTTGGTGCGAATAATAAATGGTGCATATAAAGCTGCCATCAGTCGCATTTTGACAGTGAAGTGCAGTAAAAGACATTCCTAATTGACATAATAAAGATTAAATAATTAGTCAACCATAACATAAACTAAGACATAATGCATTACTTAAAAAAGTTTTTATTTCCTTTTATAAAAAAATATTTTTCAGTTGTTTGTAAAAAAGTAAGGAAGTAAATCATTTTTTTTTGTTTGCTTTATCTATTACTTGTGGAATTCAATATATCTAAAGGTCTTTAATAGCTCCATAATATAGTATGTATTTTTGCTAATTAGTATACAAAAGCAGTTCTAAATATTATATAATAAATATTTTTTAAATCAATGTGCTTGAAGAATATTTATAGTAAGAATAACGATACAAAAGTCGTTACCTAAAAAAATATGAATAAGCATTTATGCAACTAAAAACTTGAAAAACCGAGTATGAAATATATATTGAATGAATTTGCATATAATTATTTTGTAGAATTCACTTTACAATTTTTTTTTCTGCTTGCTAAATTATTATCACATTTGGGTTCCACACTTAATAGAATATTTGCTAAGAAATAGACAAATCTCATTCATTTAATAGATGATTTATAAGATCTAATGCATTTAATAGAGCATTTGGTAGAATCTTATACATCATTCATTTAATAGAAAATTTGCTAAGATATATTAATTGCCTTTTTAGTTATGCTCATTCTTCTATATCTAATTACCCTTTTACCATTTTACAATTTATTAACCTTCTATAAATAGTAAAAAAATTTGTTTGTTGCATTTTTTCTTTACTTACACTAAATGTTTTTTAATTATTATATTTTATTTAATATGTTAAAAATAAATTATATCTTTTACTATATAAATAACCAATAATAAATTTTTGTTTTTGGTATGTAAAAATAGTGCCCATTTGACTTTAAAGAATTTAAAAACCATTATCTCTTGTGCATATTTGCCAAAATCACATGAAATTTTTTTAATAAAACGAAGTAGATATTATTTTGATATGAAAGTTTTTTTATTAATCGGATGAAAAAATAAATTATAAACTAACATTTTTTGTGATTTATCTTAAAACAAAATGGTATCATTAGCATAATAAAAAATAATATTCCATCAATTTATTATGTTACCAAATATTTCATTAAATGAATATGATTTTCCTGAGATCAATTTATTAAGATTTGCAAATTTTTTATTAAATGAATAAGATTTGCAAATTTTTTATTAAATAAATAAGATTTACCCTTACATGTGATACATACACGATACTGTTTTATTGTGAATATAATGAAAAGTTTAAGGGCAATATGGTAATTGGGTGAGCTCTAATTAGGGTTGTTTTTCTTCTTCTCATAGTTTTGAATAGTCTTTAGTTTGAGATTGCTTTTAAATGTCAAATTTCATTTAAGATGTGAATGCATATATGATTTTTGGTTTCAAAGAAAATATTTGTGTCATTTCCCTAATATTTTTTGGGTACATATATAAATTGATTATTCTATTCACATTATGTGCTTGGAGAACTTTGGGAAAATACTGCTAAATTTTTATTGGAATCAAAAACTATATATATATTTATTAGTGATATTGAATGTTTAACAATGAATTACATTGGAGCGATAAACACCATGCATATAATGTTTATCATGATAACAAGAAATAAGGTGTATATTATTGAATCTTATTTTTTTGTAGTTAAATATAAATCGGAATTGGATATATGATATAGGCACTACAATAACAACTTAAGTAACAACATAATACTTAATATATGTTATTTCAAATAATACTTAGTTAATTTATTTAAATGCATGTATGATATATTGTTATTAGTTTAATTATTTTTATAACGTGTTCTCTTCTCTATTTTTTTTGTTTTGTAAGCTTTTCAAAATGGATTATATAATGAAAAATAAATTGTTCAAATTGAACATTTGTGGTCTAACTATTTTGTAAGAGAGTATATGTAATTTTATTAATTTATTCCACTCAAATAATTATCAAAATAATATTTTAATTAAGTGGATACATTAATTTTTTTAAAGTAAAAAGTTGACCTATCAAGTCAATTAAAAAACATTTTTCCTTTAAATATGTTTATAAATTTATATTTTGAACTTTTTATAGTGGTTAGATAGACTTAATTGTTTCAAAAGCAATGCAATTTATATATCTGGTGATGGAATTAATGGAAATCTCATTCCAATTGCTTTGGATTATTTATTAAATGGTAATTAAATGTAATAATATCATTAATTATAAAAATAAACTATAATTGCATAATCTAATCGACTCTCTATCTTTTTTTTTTTGGTTATTATCATGATGAAATTGCAGATAATAAAATAGGAGTGAAATCATATGTGAATTTGAAGGTGTCTACTTATGCAGTATAAATTTTGTATTTCTTAATAAAAATATAAACAAAATGTTTTTATTTTTTATTTTCTTATTTATTTTTAATAGGGGTATGTGCTGGTGAGCCTAGGGACAAATTATGATATTGATTTTAATTCAAGAATTCAATTAATTTATTCTATAAAAAAAATTGAGTACTATATATTGTCCATACAATCAAATAAAATTTAATTAGTAATTAAACAACTCCAAAAAATAAAAAATAAAAATAAAAATTACGTTTGGATGAAGAGAAATAGATAAACTTAGTTCAGACATTAATGTCCAATATCTTGGAAATTGGATATTACTAACCATTTGATACGATTTAAGCAAGAAGTGTTGATTGGAGAATTCTATTTATTTTTTAGAAAAATTTAAATATCAGTGGGTCAGACTACTAGAATTTAAAACGAAATTCTGCAGACTTTCATCAATAGCTCCATAACCAATTCGAAGGATAGAAAAGTTATTTATTGCTGCAGCCTCTGAAAGGGAAAATATACCCTGTTTTCCTGTCAGAAATTTGCACGTCAGTATTTAGCTTAACTTTCAAGATTGTTGTGAAAGTTTATTATCCGAATTGGCTGTGTGCGTGCAAAAGGGAGGCACTCTGTTCTTTCATCAAATGAATTGCATAATAGCCTGATTATCTGTTAATTTTTTTTGAATACTGGTGGATTCCGAAGACATTATCCAAGTGTCTGTAGCCAGGCAGGATGGAGAAAACAAGTCACGGTGTCTTCTGTGGCATGCGGATCATCATTTATAGAGAATGCATAACATCACCTTTGGTAGGTTTCTTAAGATACTATTGCCGACACTTTTCCTTTTTGCATAAACTGTACAAGCCCCTCATAATATTTTGGGAGTTTGGTTTTCCTCTGAACTAGAATTAATAAATTCAAGCATTATATTCTTTTATTACATTCTCTTCACTCACTCAACAAAGAGGATACTCTGAAATCGTGTTGTGAGGATGGGCGATGGGACAATATTAGCAACTTCTCCCTTTAGTATTATATTGTTTGGTTAGTGTGCCTATATTGTGTAACTAACCCTTTACAATTAGATTCATTGATTTGTTGGTTTGTTATTGACCTTTCTTCTTCTTCTTCTTCTTATTAGGTTCCTCCCAAAAGTTTGTAGTTGGGACATCAATGAATTATGGTTGCAGGTTAAAACACATTAGCTCCTTTTAGAAGAGCAATACCTTGTATTTTAATTAAAGCCTCATAAATGTTACAATACAGCCATTATTTTTGGTTTGTGGTATTTGATGTTCTGCTTGTTTGTCACCATTTTTTGCGCTTTCATTTTTAATTGGAATTTTGGGTACATCATTAGACACGTGATTTTACTGTAGATCATTTGAACTATATTTGTCATTATTATTAGTATAAGCAATGTAGATCATAAAACCACTTTTGTATAACATATATTTACATTAATCACTATTGCAATTATCTATACACTTAATTTTGATTTATTTATATATTATTTGCTTCATTTGTTATCTGAGTTTTTCTCCGATGCTGTGTGAGGTAATTACTAGTTATAAATATCACTTGCTACCTACTAGGTTTGTAATTGAATTAATTCACTCGCGAGTTATTCAGATTTCGGTTAGAGAAAAATTCGTTTTAAATCGTTTATTATTGTTAACGTTCCAAACTTGAGTTCGAATCCGGGTTCAAAAATTTTATCGAACTCGATTTTGATATTATTCGGTTTGTTAGCTTGCAAACATGTTCGTTTAAAAATTTGCGAATATATTCGTTTAAAATTTTGTGAACGTATTTATTTAAAAACTTTGCAAACGTGTTCGTTTTAAAACTCGCGAACGTATTCGTTTAAAAACTCGCGAACGTGTTTGTTTAAAAGTTCGGAAATATATTAGTTTAAAAATGAGTGAATATATTTATTTAAAATTCATTTATATTATATTTTGTTATTAAATCCGAGTTCAAACTTAAACTTTTATTATTATTAATTAACTCGTCGAATTTTAATTTTTTTATCAGTTAACTCGTCGAATTTAATTTAAACTCATTAATTACGATAAACGGGTTTTTATAAACTGAATTCGAACCCGTTGAGAGTTTAATAATTTTAAAATGAATTAAACTCAAATCTAATTATAAAAATTTTGAATCAAATTTTAAGTCGAGTGATAATAAATTTAAATCAACCGGCCTGCTAATATTTAGTTACTTTACAGCCCCATTGCCTACCTCCGTTCCTACTAGTATTCTCCTTGATTATCTCGTTTTAATAATAGTATTTATCTAGGTTGTGACGTAGGCGATCCAACCAGATTTCGGAAAAGGCCAAATCCAAAAGCAATTCTGTACCAATACGCCAACACAGTGGTCGCGCTAATGTAACTATAAATAGCAGTCCATTAGCGAGTCATATTACCCAAGAGAAGTTGGTAAGTAACGAAGAGTAGAACCTCTCAAAACAAGCGCCGGAACGCGAATCTGTTATAATTTTCGACGATAATCGAGAATTTAACCAACGGACGGAAATAATGTTCGCACTGTTAGGGTTTCTTATTGCTGTATATGCAACCGGAAGTTGCAGCGGAGAACCGTCGACGTGTTTGTCGGTGTACAAAGAAGGCGGTGCTCCGGCTGTGTTTCGATCTCCCGAATGTCCTCGCTGGATCCTACGGAGTTACGATTCTCCATTGCTCACCACCACCACTGCTGCCGGCGGCAGCATTTGCCAATCGGCCATGCTTCAGGGTCGAAGGAAGTATCAGGAGGACCGCACCCTCTGCGCTCTCGATATTCTCATTACATTTCCTGGTCTCTCTCCTCTCTTTCCATCTCTCATGTCTACGTTGCGCACCTATAGGTTTTGACTTACGGATTCGGATTCTGAATTGAATTGAGATGTGATTCTAAAATTTTCAATGTGGAGCAGTCGGAACAGAAAACTGATTCGATTGTTTTATCAACAGTCTTTATAGGCGAGTGAAAAATATAGAAATTAAAAAAAAACCATTCGAAACAGAATCGATGGATTGATTGATCAATTTTAATAATTAGGTTAATTAATTTTAATAATCAGGCTTATTGTTAACAGATCCTTATAAGTTTATATACACCCTTAGACTTCAAGTAATTTTCAATTTAATTATTTTGTTTATTTGATGTTTTGTAAATAATAGGACTAATTGGAGACTCCATGTTTTGACCTATTACAGTGATGTTGTGCAAAAATTATGTAAATATTGTATTGTTTACTTATATATATATATAGTCAATTAACTTGTTCATGACTTATTAATTAATCCTTCAAAATCTTAAATCGATGAACTGTCAATCAATTTAGTGGTTTGATTTATATTTAGAGATTTTTAAAAAAGTCTTTATGGATTGGTTAGTAAAAAATTTAAATGAATCAAGTGACTGATTTATGTTCACCATTACAATTTATGGTCCTCATAAACGAAGATATTTGTCACAGTGTGGTGGATAGTTGCTGCGTTATTCAAACAAGTCCTATTTGCTGAACAAGTTGACATGTCCTTTACAAACATTATAGCAGCGTTTTTACCGAGAAAACATTCACAAATACTGTAGAAGCATATTGCCCATCTAATAGGAATGTTTTTCTCACATATATACTTTACTTTTGGATCAGGGGAAACTGGGCTTAGGGAGGTGATGGTTGGAATCGTGGCAGTTTTTGATGGTCACAATGGTGCTGAGGCTAGTGAGATGGCTTCAAAATTGTTGCTGGAGTATTTCGCTTTGCATACATATTTTCTTTTGGATGCAGCATGTTCTTTTGTGCTGAAGAAATCCCCAGGAAGATTGCCTAGTGAGGGAGCAGAGGATGCTATACTGGAGGTGTTAAATTGGGACGAAGAACTTGGTCAGCATGAGCTGAACTTTGACAGGTCAACTAGTAGAAGTCCATTTTTTAGATGATTCATTGGGTTTTAATCTAATCCTTCATTATGGTAGCACTTGATGTGAGTCTAAAATTATTATCTTGGTCCATGTGCTATATTGCTCTTATTTCATTTTTTCATGCCGGTTTGGTAAATGACTAAAAGTTATGCGGGCAAAAAAAGCAAAAATCATCAGTGCAAAGTTTTTGTTTTAGATGCTAGCATTTTAATTGGACTTATGTTCAACACATATTGACACTACTCATACTTCTGCCAATAAAATTTAGAAAAGCCAAGACAATGTGTAAGGCACGTGCACAACATGCACAGTCTCTTGACTTGGAATGTGTATTCTGAATAGCAAAGCTCCTGCAGGTCCAAATTTTCTTTGCCAGAAAAGGCTGATGATTCTTTTCATTTTAAAGTCCTGAAGGAAGCGCTATTGAGGACAATCCATGACATTGATGCAATATTTTCCAAGGCAAGTTTACCTTGATTTTTTTTTTTACTTGTGATGCTCCTGAGTCCTTTTGTGCAGAAAATTCTTTTCTTTTTTGCTTATGTTGATAGTTGGCATTTGTTTAATTTGGTCATGAAGGAAGCATCTAGAAAAAATCTTGTATCAGGTTCTACAGCCAACATTGTGATGATAGTAGATGGTCAAATATTAGTTACCAATATTGGAGATTCAAAGGCTCTTTTGTGCTCTGAAAAATTTCAGTCTCCTGCAGAGGCAAGAGGTGAGAAAAATGTTGTTTCGGTGTTCTTTCTACTGTATAACATTCTTGGATTTTTGGAAATGGAGAATAGCTATGTGGCAAAGTTATTAATATCCTGGCTTTTGAATTTACAGCTACTTTATTAAGGTTACGCAGACAAAGAAGATGTAATGGGGCTCTTTCACCTAAAAGATATCATGACAACATTAAATTGATTACTTCCGAAGGGCTGGCACATTTTATTGTCAAGGAATTGACTAGAGACCATCACCCTGACAGAGATGATGAGAAGTTCCGAGTGGAGACTGCCGGTGGATATGTTCACGAGTGGGGTGGTGTACCTCGAGTAAATGGCCAGTTGGCTGTTTCCCGATCTATTGGTGATGTGTATTTTAAGAGGTGTAGTTCATAATCTCTAAAGATCGTGTTTTGTCATATCCTTCATGCCTCAAATGTTCTCATTTACATTCTCGGTTTTTCATCCTTCAATAGCCATGGATGAAAATGAATTGCCATTTGCATGCAGTGTAAGAAATCCATGTCTTTTTCTGATTCTATGTTTATTTTCAGTTATGGTGTCATATCTGCACCAGAAGTGACTGACTGGCAACCTCTCACCAAAAATGATTCATATCTGGTGGTTGCTTCGGATGGCATGTTTGAAAAGTTGAGCTTACAAGATGCTTGTGACCTACTCTGGGAAGTTCACAGTTATGGTACTGAGAGATCAGAACTTTCTTCTTCATGTTCACACTCATTAGCTGAATGCTTAGTAAACACTGCCTTTGAAAAGGGCAGCATGGACAATGTTGCAACTGTTGTCGTTCCATTAAGATCTATAGGTATTCATCAAAGGTTGGCGAGGGAAAGGTGTGTTGGAGAGGAAAACATGCATTACTCATCTAGAAGGCTAAGGCTGTCCATGCGTGGACATTCAGGTAATTTTTCTGCTTGTAAACGTTTTGGAGTAGCATTATTTTTTGTTCCATGACTCAATTGCATTCTTCCACACACTCAGAAAAAAAAAGAAACAAAGGCAGTTAAGGGCATGGTAAGGAGTTCCTTGGCATAAAATAAGATGCTCTAAGCATCTCTATTTTTTCTTTTCTAATACTCTCATGATATCGGTATTTTGTGATCCTGTGGTTGCAAAGAAGTTAGATAGGTGGCAGGGTCCTATCCTCTATGTCGATGGACATCACGTTTTCTGCACTTGCATATTCCGTCCTTTCTATTTTTGTTAAGAATTTCTGTGGGGCTTGCTGAACTTGGATAGTGAAAGATGTTTGATTTCGTGTTGCGAGTACTAGAGGGATCAATTGGTCAAAAATAGAAATTCATAAATCCTAGACTTAGTATGGTTTAGGACCTGGGAAGCTGGCTTCTAGGAACAATGCCAGAAAGAAATTGTGGCAATTTTCTCTTAGATTTAAAATCTGTGGTATAAAATGATTAGAATTAAGTATATTTCAGCCTTCGGTCATCTTAAAAGGCATTGACTGATGGTTTTTTAAATAAAATAGGGATACAAGTGTAAAAATCATCAAATGTCAAAGGGTTTTAGTATTATATTGTTGACGGAATTAGATGTTAGGGACTATTTACTTGAATTTTGAAAAAAATCAAGGATTCAAGTGTTAATATTGCTAAATGTCAGGGAGGTTCTGGTAATAATTTGTTTTTAGAATTAAGTATGTTTTATTGGAGAATGATTGAGAGGCCAAGCATAATCAGGTATCACTAATATTGGTGCTTGAAAGTTTAGAGAAAGATATTCTTTTCATCGTAATTATTTGTTTAGAACGAAGTAATTTAAATAAATAATATCTTTTAAAGAAGAAGGCTTCCTTTGTTTTACTGTTTGTCAGACACAATTGCTTTAAAATTTTTAATTGTTACCCCGTCATTCCATAGAATCTTATCTTCTTTCAACAGAAGTCTTATTTCCTATTCTGACTACTTAAACTAGTCATCTTATAATTGTCAATCTAATTTCTTCCAGAGCCTTAACAAGTTTCCCATATATGATGAGTCTCCCAGTTTGTCTTATTTTATGATGTTCAAGCCTGTTGATGTGATATAGAAGCTGACATGTATTTATGCACATCCATAATGATTCTGGTTGTGTTTTTGCTACATACATGATGAACATGTAGTCCTATGAGATGGCTGTCTAGGATTATGCATGTCGTGTAAGATGCTGAACAATGAAATATTGAACTTCTTTGTTGTCAATAGCATGATTACTGATTTTTCCTATCAATGTTGAATTGTATAAAGCTTGCTTTAAAGAGCTCATTTTAGTGTTTCACTCTTTGACAGCTAATGATATTAATTCTGACCTCACACAAATGACACGTGGACATCCACTTAGTGTGAAGCTTGACCAGCATTCGGTAAGGCACCAAAGCCTATTCTGCTAATCTTTCCTATAATGTTAGTTCTTCGCTTATTTAAGGTGGCTTAATTTACATGTTAGTTTCTCATGAGGTTACAAATTCTTCTACTTGTACGATGGGAGAGCAGTATCAGGTCGTTTATAACATGTTAAGAGATATATAAATGATCAGATCAGTTATAATATTTGTGACTTGCATTTATAAATTTTATTTTGGTCATGATGTGACATGTTTGAAATTATTGTAAATTATGTTGAGGCGTATCCATTATGCTGGAAAATACATAAAACTTTGATGTCTTAGTATGGAAGATTTGAAGACCTAATGTGTTTTCACTAGAAAAGGAAAAGGACCTGAGAAGGATTACTGTATGTAAAAAAACTGTAAGGTGATTTTGAGTCACTGGTGGTGATCTTGTATTCTTTTTTTGATGCTGGTTTTTCTTCTTTGTTTAGGTTGAAGGAAAACATGGGCATTCTGGAAGCTATTACTTGGCCGAGAAATTAGATGATGCAGATATAATGCTAGCTCAAATTAATGACAAAGAAAATGATCTGTCTGGCCTGCCTCATGCTCTACCAGAGGCATTCAGTCACCAGTATGGTAAGTGAAGTTGCTCCGGAGAACTTTTCCCTATTTGGAGGTGTTGGGGTGTGGGGTATGTAATCAGTTGCTCCATGAAGGCGTGCTCTTATGGTATTTTTATGTTTGATAATATTTATGGCATCTTTTACATCCGCAGTAACTAATGCAATTATTTTCATTTTATATTCTCTTGGTGCAACATCATTAGATATACTGTGTGGGTATTGATGAATATGGATTTTGTTGCATTAACACAGCTGCTTTTGATTGTTTGAGTTGTTTTTAGGTTGCTTGATCAGGAGTTGTATTTTAGGTGAATCTCTAAATTTGTTAATGACCTGAATTTGCGATTAAATTTTGACATCTGTTGGTGCAGATAAAGATCAATGCTCTAATCCCTATGGCAATGCTAATATCCTTGGTTTGCCTGATTCTGTTCCTTTCGGTGCTGGCTCAAATAATGGATCAACAGAGTATGCAGTGCCTGATTCAAGGTTCATATCTTTTCTTCTCTGAATTATTTCCTACCGTTACGATTTTTTTTGAAGGCCTCTGGCTGTGGATACGAGTTCTAGCTTATGGAACAAGACTCAGTTTTCTAATTTCACTTGGGATTAAATGAGGAAAAACAAGAGCAATTCCGTCCTTATCCGTCCAGCTGACTCTTGTTGATTATGTGCTACTTGACATAGACCATAGAGATTAGAGAGTAATCCTGCTTGGGATTTGAGCAAAGCTAGGCGTGCTAGATTTAAGCCTTGTTACACCCCAAATTTAGAAATTATGTTTGGCTGTAGGATAGAGTGGACATACCTTGTTTTATGGTGTGCCATGATCACTAGGCTGTCCCATGTTTTTGGTTGAGCAACATCCTTGTTAATTCTTGTAATTATTGCTTTGGCTTAATGAAAAAATTGTCTAAATTTTTTGTGCTTCGACAATTTTACTAAACCTTTTAATTTTGGCAATTTTTATCCAAATTTCAATTCTTAGCACTAAAATTAAAATTGGTCACAATTGTAACAAGTTTTTGTTTTATATTGGTAATTAAATTATTTTGGAAATTTACGGTTCATAGGATTGTCAAACAATTAGTATTTGCTCAATTATATCTACTTTGATGCTTGAACATTGAATTGACTTTAGCATTCGGATAAACTTCCGACTAACTATTGGAAAATTGTACAATATCAATACAATTTACCACAAGGTAATTTAATTTTTAACCAGTCTTCTAAACTTCTATGGATCGTCAAATAATTCACAATCTTCTCTTGTAAGTTGTAAATTAAGGAGTTATCAATGCCTTGCACCGTTGGGCTCCCAAATTTCATGTTTTGGCTTGTCAAGAACTGTTTTTTTCTTTTTTCCTGAGACAGAAAGATACCTTTTTTACTTCGTGTTATCTCAATATCCAAGAAAACAATTCAACAATCCTAAAGCCTTTGTTTGAAAATGAGTATGAAGAAGGATTTGAAGGATGAAATTTTTGAATTGTCCACTAGTTATGACAATATATATGTATCAACACATGAGAGTCCTAGTGAAAAAAATTCTGGTGGACAAATCCTGACTTCTTGGTGTGTGGACTAGGACTGATAGGCAGAAGTGGCACATGAAAGCCATTCGTGGGGAGTGAAATTTTTTTGGTGGATGTACACTCACTCACTCACTGTTTATAAATTTAGGTTGTGACTATATAAGTTTATTATTATTATCTAGGTTAATGAGGAAATCTTTATTCAAAAGAAATTTGTGACGTAAACTTGGGAAGATATTCTTGAGCCTTGAAAAAGATAAGTTTTATGATGTTTTTACTTTGAATAAAAACCTTGGGAAAATGGTTAGTCTTGAGCCTTAGGAAAAAGGAAAGTGTTTTGGTTTGGTTGAGAAAACCTGGAAAATTTGCGAGAGCCAGTCTATATGGGGATTTAATTTATTAGTACTATAATTTGGCTTGATTTTTTTCCATGGAATATATCATTGGTAGGGAGAAAATTTCAAGAAAGTTTATTTAGGACGGAACAACTATAAATTATTATTTTCAATCTTTTATTCATTTTCATTTTATTTGAACTGGTTGTGAATTACCTTGAGTGCGTCTTTGTTGATTATAAGTTATAAAATAATTTCTATAGAAAACCAATTTGAAAATTATAATTTTTGACAGCATTTTGTTACAGAGATGACCTATTTGTCAAAATTGATTTTAAGTGTTGATTAATATGTTTGGTTTTATATTTTGAGTTTTGTACAATATTTTCAATATTTGCGTGTTGGATTGTTAGATATCGGTTTTGGCAAAATAGAAACAATTTTCTTACTTCAATCAGAATTCTTTAGAAGCTAAATTCATCCATTCTTGAACTACTTTGGGACCTAAAGTAGGGTCGCAGGTGATTGGATTATCGGAAAATGCGGATCGGCAGGTGGTGCTCCTCCTTGGGCGGTGGTTAGGTCAAAATTTCACTCTAACTGGGTGATTTACGATTTGACAGAAAATTACTCTTGTGCAAGCCTAAAACTCTAACTAGAAAAAGTAATAAAAATCTCAATAATTGTGCTAATTCCTATAAGTTCATTTTTATAGATTTATCTCCTATTCCATAGTATATGAATATATATAGATTTATTTGTTTATCTATATCGTTTTCATATTTGAACTTGATTTTACAACTTGTTTCCTTTGAGATCGAACCAGTAAGGCACTGCTCCTTTCTCATCGTTAGGTATGTTCTAAAGAAAAGGATTGGTCGTGGATCATATGGCGAAGCATGGCTGGGTTTTCATTGGAATTGTCATAAGGGCAGCAATGCTTCAAGTCCGGCTGGAAAGAACGAAAATAGAAGAAAATTAGAAAAAGGCACTACTCATGACTGCAATATTGATCCTGATGACAACTTGTTTGTTTTGAAACGCATCATGGTAATTTTTAAAATTAAGAATTCTTTTTGATGCTGCCCTACTGCAAGCCCTGATTGCAGTTCCAAATCCCAAGTTCCACGATATTCTTTTTCAATTAATAATAAAAAAAGCATATGAATTGATCTGATTACTTCATTGATATATGATTTCTCAAAAAATTAAGGGAATATTGCAAAAAATACCGCAATATCTGGATGCTTTTTCAATTAAGATCCTGATATATTTTTTTTCTTAACAATTTGAATCATAATCTTTACTAACAGTTCCTTTCGATTCAACCTTTCTGTTTGATTTTCAATTCTATTTTTATCGTGAAAGTCTACGTGGCAATGCTAGTGGACGCATATTTCATGTCCCTCCCTCTTTCCACATTCCCCTTTTTCTCTCAGCCTTTTCTTTTCATCTCTGTTTTCACTTGTAACATACTTTGCAAATTTAGATCCCAGCATGTTCATGTTGGAATGTGAAAAAGGAGGATGTGCACGTCAGATTTCCATCGAAAGCTAATGGAGAGTTTGGATTGAAATTAACTTTGAACATTAGGGTTCAAATTGCTAAAAATAGGGATTTAATTGAAAAGCACCCAAAAGTTGGGTTTCTTTTGTAATTTCTCCTAAAATTAATTGACTTTTGGACGCTCCAATTTGTAAAATTTTATAGAAACTGAACTGTCGTTAATGCATTATCTTACCACTGAGAATACACATTGAGATTTGGAAATTATTGTAATTACTGAATGCGAAAAGCTTTTGAAAAGCAGTTGATTATTGTTAACAGGTGGAGAGAGGAGCTGCTGTTTACTTGAGTGGTCTGCGGGAGAAATACTTTGGCGAAGTTTTTCTAAATGCCTCCAGGTATCTTGATGGTTTAATATCAGATGGAAACATTGCCTCTCAAGATGAATGGGAATCAAGTTTTGATGAACTGTTAGAAACAAATGAATCAATTCATGGATTAGCGAAAAGTTGGAATTTTGAACATGTGCTTCTCAACAAATTTAGACTACAGAGAGCTGCTTCTGAAGAAGGTTTGAACCATATAGCAAGATATGTAGAGTCTTTTGAATCACGATCCAAGGAACTATGGCTTGTATTTCGTCATGAAGGCCTGTCATTGTCAAAGCTCATGTACACTGCAGAAGAAATAGAAAATACTGGTGCTGAAGAAAAGAACGAAGAAGTAAAAAAAGTCCATGTATTGCACCCATCCAAGTGGTGGCGTTGGTTGAAGACGACAGAAGCAGGAAAAGAAGAAATGCGCAACCTTATATGGCAGTTGGTATGTCTACAAATAAATTATAGATTTTGCTTTGAGGTCCTGAAGTTTCTGGCAACTCAGGTCTCCCACATCGTTCTACTTTCTTATAGTGTTGTTGCCTTACTTTGAGCATACAGTGTTTCGTTTATTCTACTTTTGTACATAGATAATGAGTTTACAATGTTAAAGCATGTAATGTTTTCAGATTAAAACAATTATTGTTCTTGTGTTTGCTGAAAAAGCCATTGCTACGATAACTAAAATGAGTTGATGAAATGTGTTTTATTTTTTAAAAGATTTATTCTGATGAGATATTCATTTGAAATTTGCTTTTGGTTTTCAGGCATGACAGAGGAAAAGCTTTATTTCTTATTAGCACGTTTTAAATCTATATCTAGTAACAACTTTTGGCTCATGTCTGTTTTTAGAAGGAGGTTTTGTAAATCTTGTTTCTGTTTTTATTCATATTACCACTTATTATAGAGAGATTTGATATACGTTGGTTGTTTACATGCCCAGCTGATAGCGCTGAAGTCCTGCCATGACCGCAACATCAACCACAGGGATATCAAGCCCGGTGAGAGCATAAGTTCTTGTTTGTTAACGTGATATTGAAAATATAAAGAATATCTGTAGAAGCATACAATCATAAATAGTGCCTTTGGAAATTTGTTACATGCAGATTCTCCAATGAAAGATCTAACATCATGTTGATAAACATCGGCCAGCCGGTCCATACTACTGATTTTGCCTATCTATTCATCTAAAAACTCACTTTACATGTTTACTGTCCTATCATTCAACATAACTACTGGATATTTTTTCTTAGTTGTTCCTACTCAAAGCAGATCTGTGTTTTCATTTTGTTTCATCTTACAACTATGGGAACTCAGATCCTCTGTTCATCCAATATGCTGAACTTACTCCCTCCCTTTGTAGAACCAGAAAAAGAAACGGAAAGACAGAAAGAAGCAAACGTTCTGTAACTTGGTCTACCCAAAGTTAACCTAACATCAGAAAGCCCATGGGAAAACTTACACAGACCAGAAAATAACCAAAACCCTAACAACAAAATTAAATTACTGAAAATTCCTTCGCAGGAATAGGCTGGCCTGATATTTTTGGGTTTATATTGACTCTCTATTGCCTGCATTGTGGCTATGCCTTATATTAGAAATAACATAATGTTCTTTTGTATCTCTAGGCATATTCGAACTTTTCACTTGTTTAACTGCACTTCTATAATTCAATAATGATACCGCTTCTGAAGGATTATGACTCAAGCCATTTTCATCTTTCTTATTGTTAGCAAACTTGGTTATCTGCTTTGAAGATCTGGACACTGGTGGATGCTGGAAAGGAGGTCCTACTGGATACAAGAACTACACCACCAAAATGTATGATGGAGTATCTTATAGTAATTCGTGTAACTGCAATTGTTTAGGTTTGTAGATTTTTCTAAGTTCTGTAGCCATTGATTAGTCAATGGAATATCTGTTGAAAGAAACGTGGGTTGCAACTTGTGCTTTCTGATCGTTTTGAGTGTTACAAATTGGTTGTTGATCCCTCATTTGTGGACTGTTTAGGCGCATTATTGACTTTGGCAGTGCAATGGATGAGTTCTCTCTGAAACATTTTTATGAGTCAACAGGACCTTCTAGGTATATCATCTCTTTTCAGGCGCCTCTTCCATTTCTCCTTATCTGTGTTTTCATATCTCATGTAAATGTTAATTATAGATATATGTATTGCTAATTAGGGCTGAACAAACTTATGACAATGCTCCTCCTGAAGCATTACTTAATGCTAGTTGGTATAAAGGGCCAGAGGGCTCAAATTTAAAGTATGTTCTCCTTCCATTTAATGATGTAGAGTTTTACCATTTTTTTATGCATTCTGTTTTCCGTTCTCCAAGAATCCATCTTTATTTGTTATACTTGGGGTGTCAATATCTAATTCTGTTTGACTAAACTATTGCCACTACTTTTTTTGCTTCGACAGATACGATATGTGGAGCGTTGGTGTAATCACTCTAGAATTGATTTTGGGATCACCAAATGTTTTTCAAATCAGTCCTTTGACACAAGTCCTTCTAGATCCATATATTGAAGGTTGGAATGAAGACTTCAAGAAGCTTGCGTACAAGTGAGTCAGTCCGGAATGCTCTTATGGCTATTAGATTTTTAAATTCTCTTTGTTTATGGAGCTGAATCATGTTTTCTTTGCTAATGATGTGTTTCCTGAGCATTGTCTTTGACATGTTTGGATTTGGATGAGTGTGAAAACTTGTGAGAGTGTCCAAGTTCAAAGAGGTTAATGGACTTAATGCTCCTGCTTGTTTAGTTTTCACAATTATGCAATGGTTGTTCTCAGCAGAGGTTAATGGACTTAATGCTGCTTTGGATTTGTGCTTCCTTTCTGATGGAACCATGAAGTTTCATATAAAAATAGGATCACTGGTTGTAACGTGTTTAGCTGGGCAACAGATTTTAACCTTTAAGTTTCAGGTAGTGGTATTTTTCTTTCTTTCTAATGTAATGACATGTCTAATGCTTCAAAATAAAGATTAGATAACTAGATTGAGTTCATTGAGAAGATTAGATAGCATGTAGACATATTTCCCCGTCGTGTTCTAAATTATCTGTATCACATCATCGTCGTCATCATCATATTTCCCTGTTTTCTTTTTTGATGTTCTCTTAGGTAATTGTTGTGATTGGGGATCCTAACAATTGCCTTCAATAGTGGATAACAACTTAATTTTTAATGGATTTCTTTTTATAATTTTAAACAATGGGATCCGGGAATTTAACTAAATCTATGATTGTGAGATTTGAGCCTTTTAAATTTATTTTTAATTTTATGAAGAGAATGTGTTCTACTTGGTTGAAGGAGAATGGTTATGTTCCATCCCTGAAGAATTAGGCTGGCTTTGACATTGATGACTTGATTTTACTGTGGCGCCAGGCTTAAATCATTCATGGAGTTGTGTATCTTAGTCTCTGGGAGTTCCTCAAAACATCATCATTCAATGGGCCAAGTAAGTTGCCATCTTAATTGCTAAGAATCCTTAATTTTTTTCTGCATGGCAACATACTTTTTAGGTACTATCGTAATGGAGTTCTTTTTGTTTACATAATATTCAGGTGATATTCCTAATATATCCGGTTGTATCAAGAACTTGATCTTCCAGTGATATCCTGAAATGCTAATTTTACTTTTGATTTGGTATTAGGAATAGAACCAGGACTTTTGCTTTAAGTTGGCATTGACGTTTTTGTCTAACGACATTGTCCTCCTAGCAAAATATAAGCTATTTTGAACTGAGCTCTAGCCCAGGCACCTAGAGGCTTGAAGAAGTTCCAGAGATGGAAGTTCACCAGCCGTGCTGCATAGGCTGAAAAATTGTAAAATAATAAAAATGAAAGGAAAACAAATTCTACTGGTGGAGGAGGTATAAGCTGGTCACAGAAACATTATTTTCCAATCCACTCCAAAAACTCCGTTCTGCCACACCCCAAACCATCCTAAGCCCAGAATCTTTCACTGATCTGATGAAGTTTGTATGATAGTTTTTACTATCACTGCATATTTACTATGTTTAATATATGCGCTGAGAAAGATGTCTCCTCTTTAGATTCAGGGTGGAACTTCACTTGCTTCTTGGAGATGCTCTGAAGAGTTCTCCCAACAAATCAAGATTAGAGATCCTCTGAAATT
The DNA here is from genome assembly GCA_023653625.1 of Triadica sebifera. Lineage (NCBI taxonomy): Eukaryota > Viridiplantae > Streptophyta > Magnoliopsida > Malpighiales > Euphorbiaceae > Triadica > Triadica sebifera. The sequence continues at coordinate 27,370,331 of CM042900.1, forward strand.
AGGGTAGTCGATGATGTCATGGATACTGCCTTTATTATATTCTTCATCACTATTCCATTTTCTCACTTAGTGCCGGTGTTTTACATGTATAGTCTTGTTTTTACTGTATATGCAGGTTTCCAAATGTATGGGCTTTGCGGTTTGTGCGCCAACTATTACTCTGGAATCCGGTAAGTTCACAGACAATGTGTAATTTGATAATTTTGCTGCTACGGTGTGCAAGGTGCAATTCTTTTGAAGAGAGGTCCATAACTAGTCTTTAATAATGTTATATTTGGTTTAGCTCATGCTGAATTAGTTGTGAGAATATGCAAGTGGAGATGTAGTTCCAAATTGAAGAGAGTATGGGTTTTAATGTTAAAATCTCAACTGTCTGATCTCTGCAATTGATGCATGTGTTCCTGTGCTGACACAGTATCCAGTTGATTTCTAGCCAAATATTACCTAGTTTGTTAATGGATTTATGGCTAAGAGTGACTAATCTAAACCTTCATATTCAATCTTCAGTTGGATAGATATTTTTGGCATCTTCTAGTGATTGGCAGCAAGCTGTTGCCTGTAGGCATTCTTTTAATTTGTGCATTAAATGAGTCTCTTAAAGCAGTGATAATAATATACAAGCTTTAGACAATGTTAAATCTCTTGGCTCAGTCCTGGAATGCCTTGTAGAGAGGGTTTGAGAAAAATGTAGCAGTAAGAAACTACTGCTTTTCACACAAGGAAATTTTGTTTTTGATAATAGGACAATCAGAAATTAGACATCTTTTACCTATTTTAATTTTTGATGACAGCATTGGGAACATGATACACAATTCGATATAAGTAAGTTGGATCCTGGACTCTTTTGAATGCAGGAGGATCGATTGAGTGTTGATGATGCTTTGCTGCATCCATATTTCCAACATCCTGCAAAAGGATGAATTAATAAGTTGCATTCAAGCATCTGAAGATTTTTGTTTCCAGGGGGTAATTGTTTTCTCTGTCATTTTGTAGAGACAAAACATGAAAGATTTTGAAAGCTGCTCATACCTCTAATTTTTCTCATGCTGCAGATTCCGCATTTTTTCATATTCAAATTCAACCTTATCAACCGGGAGGAAAATTTGAAAGAATCAGAGAACAGAGACCTTTTAGGGGACCTTTTTGAACAGTGTAATGGCCTGGGAAAAATATCATAACTTCTTACTTGGGAAGTCAGGTTGCTGACTATAATGTAACATGGAACTTAAGAGGTGAAGAAATGGCGCTGATGTATCATTCCAATACTATGATAAGCTCCAGTTTCTCTATGAATTTACAGTTAATTTTCAAATAGTATGTCATTGCTCAGAATGCAAATGCAGAGGCATCAAGCATGGAAGCCTAGCCTCTTTTAATTGCTCAGTTGACCTGCTGGCATTTTCAACAGTATGTTTCAGTCATAAAGCCCATATTGCTTAATTGTGAAATGGATTAAAATTCTTTTTGCTTCTCATGCCGATTGATTATGATTTCAGTTGCCAGATACTCCATATGAGCCAATGACAGCCATGTCTTGGCTTCATTTGATGATATCATTAAAGGCATGGTCGCATAATTAATAGTAATAATTTCAGTTTAATCCTGTCCAATAATTTTTGACAATTAAACTAAAATTGTTTTAATCTTTCGTGATGGGTTTTTTTTTTTGGGTTGCCAATCAATGTTTATATGGAACGTTATTGTTTATTAGTGAGACATTGAGAACTATCACTGATCATATTATATAAGCAACAAAATGTTACTATTTTTTAAATAAAAAAATATTTGTCTAGACATATATGTAGATTAAACTTATAAACAATAGATAATACAGTAGTTATCTTATATTATTTGTTTTTTTTTATCTTTTTTTTTAATGATACATATTATTATTTTTTCATATTACAGTAATCACATGAGAAAAATTTTGGATACTATTATCTGAGTGAACAAAAATCTAAATAAATTAGCTAACATTTGCTCACTCCTAACAATTTGTTTGGATGGGTATAGCAGGAAGTTTAATAAATAAAGGTATGTTAAAGAAAGTTAAAATATGATATTTATTTAGAAGGAAGGTAAGATGACAAATGATTGTATATTTGATAAAAAAAAATATTAAAATGTAAAATTAAATATAAAAATTATCAACTTTTTTAATATTTACCGATAGTATATAAAAAAAATTAAAATTTTTAAAAATAAGAATAAAATTAAAAAATAAAACTCATAGCCTTAAAATTTAAGTGTTAATTTTTTTTTGAAAAAAAAAACTGAAATACTTTGTTAACACCTTATAATTGACATGCATTTTGTTTAACTGGCGTTTGCTATCTAAAAAGGAATATGTAGCAACAACACTGTGGTCGCACTAATTTTGTTCGCTGGGATTCTCTTATGATTTATGATCATCGGACCACTGCTGCTGAGCAAAAGAATCGGTGAAGAAAAAGTCCAGAAGAGACAAGCGAGAGAATGCGAATCAATTAATTAGTTTTCATTCCTCCCCAAATTCTTTTATGCAATCAAATTAACGGAAATAATGTTCGCATTTAAATTGAAGCTTTCAGTTTTAGGGTTTTTTATTGCAGTATATGCAACTGTAAGTTGCAGCGGCGAATCGTCTAATTGTTTGACGGTGTACAAAGAAGGCGGTGCTCCGGCTGTGTTTCGATCTCCCAAATGCCCTCGCTGGAACCTACCAAGTTATGATTCTCGCACCACCACCACCACTGCTGCAGGCGGCAGCCTCTGCCAGTCGGCCATGCTTCAGGGTCGACGGAAGTATCAGGAGGACCGTACCCTCTGTACCCTCGATATTCTCATTCCATTTCCTGGTCTCTCTCCTCTCTTTCCATCTTTCATTTTTAAGTTGCACACCTATAGGTTTTGACTTACTGATTCGGATTTTGAATTCAATTGAGATTTTATTCTTAAATTTTCATTGTGGAGCAAGTGTAGCAGTCGGAAAGCAACACTGATTGGGTTATTTTATCTACACCCCTTGACAAACTTAAATTTATGAGTTTTCATTCTTATATATATATATATATATATATATATATATATATTTGCCCTGTTTGAATATTTATAGAAAATACCAAACATCAATTCAAACCCATTTTTGTGGTGTTCATGAACAAGATGATATTAGTCACGATATAGTTAAAAGTTGATGAGTTGATCACATAATTCCTATTTGCTCAAACAAGTTGGTGTCTCCTTTACATACATCATAGCAGCATTTTTACCCAGAGTGAGTTACAATAATGAAGACTAGATAATATCAGAATTAGAATGTATCTCCTCTAAACATTCAGAGATATTATAAAAGTAAATTTCCGTCTATTCAGAATGCTTTTAACATATAAACTTTATTTTTGGATCAGGTAAAACTGGGCTTTGGGAGGTGATAGTTGGAATCGTGGCAGTTTTTGATGGTCACAATGGTGCTGAGGCTAGTGAGATGGCTTCAAAACTGCTGCTGGAGTATTTTGCTTTACATACATATTTTCTTTTGGATGCAACATATTCTTTTGTGTTGAAGAAATCAACAGGAAGATTGCCTAGTAAGGGGGTAAAGGATGCTGTTTTTCAGGTGTTAAGTTGGGATGAAGAACATGGTCGGCATGAGCTGAACTTTGACAGGTGCTACTAGAAGTGCATTTTTAATTGATTAATAAATATCAATATGCAAATTTATTTGAACAACATCTATGGAATGAGTTAATTATTTTTTTAATTATTTTTTTGAAGCGTTAATCTAACCGTTGATTATGGTAGCACTTGATGTGAGTCAACTTATTATCATTGTTTTTGTGCTATATTGCTTTTTCCTCTCCTGCTAATCTGGTAAAACACTAAAAGTTATGTGGAAAAAAAATTAGTTTGAGTTAGTCTTTTAGATGCTAATATTGTAAGTGGAGTTGTGTTTAACACATATTGACACTACTAAAAGTACAGCTAGACTACATGATTGGCTTGTATAAGAAAGATAAGAAGGATTCTAGCCAAGACAGAGATGCAAGCTTGATTTCTGTCTCTGCTATTGGATGTCATAGTGTGGCACACATTTTATCAACTCTAACGTTACTGGGTCTGCCTTATGTTATTTGAAAAGCTTGCAGAGAAGGATTTTCAAGTTCCTCATTAGGTCTTGAATGAATGAAGAAATAGTGTGGGATGAAAGTCCAGGCATTGATATCAAGATTCATAGACCATTGATACATACTCCTGTTGATAAAATTTAGAAAAGCTAGGACATGTGCACAGCATGATCAATCTTTTGACTATTTTTTTTATTTGCCGGTTTTGGTGGTTTTATTTTTGCATGAATTTTTGTCTAGATCTCAAATCTTATACTTTTTGTATTTTCTAAAATAGGTATTCTTAATAGCAAAGGTCCTGCAGGTCTAAATTTTCATTGCCAGAAAAGTTTGATGATTCTTTTCATTTAGAAGTCCTGAAGGAAGCACTATTGAGGGCCATCCATGATATTGATGCGACATTTACCAAGGCAAATTTACTTCGATAATTTTTTTCACTTGCCATTCTCCTTAGTATTTATGTGCAGAACATTTTTTTTTTCTTTTTGCTCATGTTGATAATAGGCATTCTTTTAATTGGTCATGAAGGAAGCATCCGGAAAAAATCTTCATTCAGGTTCTACAGCAACAATTGTGCTGATTGCAGATGGTCAAATATTAGTTGCTAACATTGGAGATTCAAAGGCTCTTTTATGCTCTGAAAAGTTTCAGTCTCCTGCTAAGGCAAGAGGTCAGAAAATATTGGTCCATTATAAACTATTCAAAGTTCAGATACGCATTTTCTTATCATAGCATGATTATATTTGTGGTGCATGCTTCAGTGTTTTGCTTATGGTATAATATCCTGAATTTTCTGAGTTGAGTAATTGTGGTTTTTAACAAGAGTATGTGGCAAAGGATATTGATTTCCTGGCCTTTGAATTTGCAGCTACATTATTACGGTTATACAGAGAACAGAAACATAATGGGGCTGTTTCACCTATAAGATATCGTGACAAAATTAAATTGATTACTTCTGATGGACTGGCACATTTTGTTGCCAAGGAATTGACTAGAGATCATCACCCTGATAGAGATGATGAGAAGTTTCGAGTGGAGACTGCTGGTGGATATGTTCATGAGTGGGGTGGTGTGCCTCGAGTAAATGGCCAGTTGGCTGTTTCTCGAGCTATTGGCGATGTGTATTATAAGAGGTGGGGATTATGCTCACTAAAGAATTCATGTTTTATCATATCCTTCATGCCTTAAATGTTATTTGTGCAACTTCCAATTGAGACATGCTAACTTACATTCTTGTTACTTTATCGTTCAATAGCCTTAGATGAATTGCCATTTGCTTGTAGCTTAAGAAATCTGTCTTTTTCTCATCCAATGTTTCTGAGTTATTTTCAGTTATGGTGTCATTTCTGCACCCGAAGTGACAGATTGGCAACCTCTCACCAGAAACGATTCATATCTGGTTGTTGCTTCGGATGGCATGTTTGAAAAGTTGAGCTTACAAGAAGTTTGTAATCTGCTCTGGGAAGTACACAGTCATGGTACTGAGAGATCAGAACTTTCTTCTTCATGTTCACGCTCATTAGCTGAATGCTTAGTAAACACCGCCTTCGACAAGGGCAGCATGGACAATGTGGCAACTGTGGTAGTTCCATTAGGATCTATAGGAATTCATCAAAGATTGGTGAGGGAAAGGTGTGTTGGAGAGGAAGATATGCATTGCTCTTCTATAGGACCAAAGAACTCCATGTATGGACATTCAGGTAATGTTTCTGCTTCTAAACTTTCTGAATGTAAATTCTATGCAATATGGATCCTGAATCATTGTTGTTTGGAGTAGCATTTGTCAAATCTATTACTTGCAACTTAATAATTTTTGTTTCCATGGCTTCATTGCATTCTTCAATTAAAAAAAATGTATTCAAGGGCATGCTAAGGAGTTCCTTCGCATAAATAAGATTCTCTCAGTAGCTCTATTTTTTCTTTTCTAGTAGAATCAATGTATCTAGCTGGTCTTTACCTTAGAATTTCTCCTTGGAAGTAATGTTACGGTGTTGGTAGTGCAGGATCCTGTGGTTGCAAAGAAGTTAGATAGGTGGAAGGGTCCTATCTTGTGTGTTGGTGGACCTCTTATCCATACTTGTATACATCTAAGTTCTCTCCTTTTCATTTCTGTTAATGATTTATGTGGGACTTGCTACTGAACTTGAGAAGTTGGTGAGAGATGTTTGATCTTGTAAGGCAGGTGCTGGAGGTGGCTATTTGGGAAGCAGTTTGTAAATTCTAGTCCTGGGATGGTGCAAGACTTGTAAAGCAAGCTTCTAGGAAAAATGCTACTTGGAAATTGTGCCAATTTTTCTTGTATTTAGACTCACTTTGTTTAAGATGATTAGAATTAAATATGTTTCGTTAAAGAATGATTGAGAAGCCAAGCATAAGCCGAGATCACTCATATGTGTGCTTCAAAGTTTAGAGGAAGATATCCTTTTCCTTTCATTGTAACTATTTGTTTTTGAAAAAAAATAATTTTAAATGAAAAGTAAATATTTTCTTGTTAAAAAGAAGGCTCCCTTTTCTTATACTTTTTGGCTCGAAAACTAACCAACCCAAAATTGCTTCTCATCATTTCATTGCATCTTATATTGCTTGCATAAAATTCTTTTGTCCTTTGCACAGAACTTTAACCATTCAGCTTATCATTGCTGATCTAATTTCTTTTTTTTTTTTTCCGGAGCCTCATCAAGTTCACCAAATATGACGAATCTCCCAATTTATCTTTTGTATGATGCTCAAGCCTGTTGTATCAGGAATGATTCCAGGTGTTTTGTGTTGCTATATGCATGATGAACATGTAGTCCTATATGTTGGCAGTCTAGGATTATTTATGTCATGTTGAGAATGTTAGATGCTGAACAATTACAAAATATTTTATATTGAACATTTTTGTTGTCAGTAGTATGTTTACAGCATCTTCTTCGTCTTCTCCCCATCAATGATGAATTGTGTACTGCCTGTTTATTTTATTCAAAATTCAACTGTGAACTGCTTTGAAGAGCTCATTTTATTGTGTCACCCTTTGACAGATGATGGCATCAGTTCTGACCTCATACAATTGACACATGCACATCCACTTATTGCAAAGTTTGACAGGCTATTGGTAAGGCATCAAAATCCTATTATGCTAATCTTTGCCTATATATTAGTTCTTTGCTTATTTAGATTGGGTGGCTTTAAATTGTGCTTTCCTTGAGGGTACAAATGTTTCTGCCTGTAGGAGACTGGTATCAAGTCATTTATATAAAACTATAAGAGATATATAAGTGACCAGATCAAGTTACAATAATTGTGGTTTGCATTTATAAGACATGTTTGAAATTATTGTTCATTATGTTAAGGCATTTGTGCTGGAAAAAGCATGAAAGTATGATGTGTTGGTTTGGAAGATTTGAAAACCTAATATTTGTTCACTAGAAAAAGAAAAGGATCTGATAAGGTTTTTTGTATATAACAAACTGTGAGGTGTTTTGAGTCACTGGTGGCGATCTTGTCTGTTTTTTGATGCAGGCTTCTTTTTTTGTTAGGTTGAAGGAAAACATGGGAATTTTGGATGTTATTACTTGTCCGAGAAGTTAAATGATGCAGACACATTGCGAGCTCAAATTAATAACGAAGAAAATCACTTACATGACCTACCTCAGGCCCTACCAAAGGCACTCAGTCACTGGTGTGGTAAGTGAAGTTGCTCCGGAGTACTTTTTCCTATCTGTAGGGGATGAAGGTGGGCTTTATAATCAGTTTCTCCATGAAGGCATGCTCTTATGGTACTTCTCTGTTTGATAAGATCCATGGTGCCTTTAACATCCCCATATACTAAATTTAGCAAATGCTATTGTTTTTATTTTATATTCTCTTGGAACAAGTTCATTAGATAGTCTGTGTGGCAAACTGGGTATTGGTATTAATGGATATTTTCTTGTTGCATTTTAACACAGTTAGTTTTGATTGTTTGAATTGTTTAGGTGGATCTCTAAATTTGTATAATCACCTGAATTTGCGCTTAAATTTTGGGATGACTGCTGGTGGAGTTAAAGATCAATGCCCTAATCCTGATGGCTTTGCTAATTTCCTTGGTTTGCTTGAATCTATTCCATTCCACGATGCTGGTTCAAACTATGGATCAACTGAGCATGCAGTTCCTGATTTAAGGTTCACATCTTTTCTTCCTTGGATTTTTTCCTATTTTTATGAGTTTTAGCTTATGGAACAAAATTCAATTTTCGAACTTCACTTGCAATTAAATGAGTAAGCTCAGGAACAATTCCTTATACAGTCAGCTGAACTGTTGTTAGTTCTTTGCTACTTAACATAGGCTGTTTAGAGCGTTCCTGCTTGGGATTTAAGTGAAGGAAAGTGTGTTGGAGTTAGCCTCGTTACATCCCAAGCTTAGAATGAGAGATCACATTAGGTGTTGTTACTTGGCAGTAGGGTGATGCGGACATACCTTGTTTTATCACAGGTTATGTAATGGTTCTGTGCTGCTGTGTCATGATTCCTGGGTTGCCCCATGTTTTTGATTGAGCACCATCTTTATTAATTCTTGTGATTATTGCTTGGCTTAATGACCCAAACTATTGAAACCTTTTTGTGCTTTGACAATTTTATCTAAACCCATCAATTTTGGTAATTTTTATCCAAATTTCAATACTTAAATGCAATTTTATCCAAGCACTAAATTTGTTTACAATTTTTTGTGTTCTTTTTTCTTTTTTCTAAAAATTTATTTTTTGAAAATTTATGATACATATGATTTTCAACCATCAATACATGCTCAATTATAACACTTTTGATGCTTGATACAAATGCGTGAGTATTGCATTTGGATAAACTTCCAATTAATTATTGGAATTAGGATAAAATTGCCAACACTAAAAGGTTCGGAATTGCAAAAAGATGAAAAGATTTGGATATTTTATGCATTTAGGTCTTGTTGCTTATCTTGAACTATATCTTTCTATATTTGAACTTTATTTTATGGCTTGTTTCCTTTTCATGTCAAACCACTGATTCTCATTCTTTCTCATCATTAGGTATGTTCTAAAGAAACGGTTTGGTCGCGGATCATATGGTGAAGTATGGCTGGGATTTTATTGGAATTGTCATCAAGAAACTAATGCTTCAAGTTGGACTGGAAAAAATGAAAACATCTCATTTAATAATTGTTTTGATGAAAATAGAAGAAAATCAGCTCAGAACACTACTCGTGATTGCAATGCTGGTCCTGATGACGACTTGTTTGTTTTGAAACGCATAATGGTAATTTTTGAAATTAAATTTTATCTTTCACTGAGATTTCATTATGATGTTGCATTAGTACAAGCCATTATTGTTCTTCCATTTTCCAAGTTCCACAATATTCTGTATTTTTTTAATTATTAAGAGAGCATAATTGTTGATTTGATTGCTTTATTAATATATGATTTCTATCTAAAATTAATTGACTGTAGATAATACTTCATCAAACTATAGAGAATAAATATTGAGATGTAGAAATTTCTGCCTCTCATTTCTTTTGGTTTGAGTTGTAATTTCTGAATATGAAAAGCTTTACAAAAGCAGCTGATTATTGTTAACAGGTGGAGAGAGGACCTACCGTTTACTTGAGTGGCTTACGGGAGAAATATTTTGGTGAAGTTTTTCTAAATGCCTCCAGGTGTCTTGGAGGTTTTTTATCAGATGGAATTTCTATCTCTCTATCTGAGGAATGGCAATCAAGTATTAATGAACTTTTAGAAACAAAGGAATTAGTTTATCCATTTGGGAACAGTTGGAATTTTGAAAATGTGCTTCCCAACAGATATAGAGTACAGAGAGCTGCTTTTGAAGAAGGTTTAAACCATATAGCAAGATATGTAGAGTCTTTTGAATCACGGTCTAATGAAATGTGGCTTGTATTTCGTCATGAGGGCCTGTCCTTGTCAAAGATAATGTACACTGTGGAGCAAATAGAAAATAATGCTGCTGAAAAAAAGATAGAAGATGTAAAACATGTTCAAGTATTGCACCCATCCAAGTGGTGGCATTGGTTGAAGACAACAGAAGCAGGAAAAGAAGAAATGCGCAACCTTATATGGCAGTTGGTATGTCTGTAAGCAAATTCTATACTTTGGTTTGAGGTCCTGAAGTTTCTGGTAACTTGGGTCTTCCATGTCGATCTACTTTCTTATATTGTTTGTTGTCTCACTCTGAGCGTATACTGATTTATTTATTCTCCCTTTTTTACATAGACATGGATTGTTTGACTTTGAAGCATGTAATTTTTCAGATTAAAACAATTGTCCTTCCTGTGTTTGCTGAAGAGGCTGTTGCTTGGATAACTAAAATGAGTGGATGAATTTGTTTTATTTTTAAAAGATCTATTTCTGATTAATATTCATCTGAAAGTTGCATTTGGCCTTCTGGTGTGGCAGAAGTAAAACTTTATTTCTTATTGGCAAGCTTAGGTTGTAACAATTTGCATTGACATGTTTCAAATATATATTTTGTAATAAGATTTGGCTCATTTCTGTTTTTGAGTGAAGGAGGCTTTTTGTAAATTTTGTTTATGTTTTTATTCATTAATTTCCCATTCTAATTATGAAATATTTTATATACATTGGCTCTTTACATGTCTAGCTGGTAGCTCTAAAGTCCTGCCATGACCGCAAGATTACCCACAGGGATATCAAACCTGGTGAGAGCATAACTTTCTTGTTTGTTAATCTAATATTGAAAACATAAAATATTTTTAGAAGTATAAAATCATAAATATTGGCAGTCTTGTTTGACCTTGCTTGTATTTACACTCCTATCATTTTAATGTGACTAGTGGATATTTTACTTAATTGCTTCTACTCAAAGCACATCCATATTTTCATTTTGTTTCTTCTAGCATTAAGGAAACTCAGCTCCTTTGTTCTTCCAATAAGCTGAACTTGCACCCATTGTAGAACCAGAAAAGAAAAGGAAGCAAAGGTTCTGCAATCTTAGTCCACCCAAAAACAACCTAATATTGAATAGCCCATTAGAAAACTTTTGCAGACATCAGAAAATAACCAAACCCTAACAACAAAACTAAATTACTTAAAATTACTCTTGCAGGAATAGGCTGGTTCGATGTTTTTGGGTCTATTTTGACTCTTTATTGTCTGCATTGTAGTTATTTCTCATATTAGCAATAACATCAGTCTTTTGTAGCACTAAGCATATTCAAAGTTTTCGTTTTTTTGAGCATACTTTTATAATCCAATAATAACTCTGCTTCTGAGGGATTGTAACTCAAGTCATTTAATCTTTCTTATTGGTAGAAAACATGGTTATCTGCTTTGAAGATCGGGAGACTGGTAGATGCTTGAAAGGAGGTCTTAGTGGAGACAAGAACTATACCACCAAAATGTACGGAGTATCATATAGTAATTCTTGTAATTAGGAATTTTTTGGTTTGTAGATTTATCTAAGTTTGTAGCCCTTGATTTATCAATGGAATATGTGCTGAAATAAAAGACTGGTGCAACTTGTGCTTTCTGATTGTGTTAAGTGTTACAAACTTGTTGATCCCTCATTTGTTGACTGTTTAGGCGCATTATTGACTTCGGCAGTGCAATGGATGAGTTCACTCTGAAACATTTGTATGGTTCAACAGGACCTTCTAGGTATCTCAATTCTCATCTCTTTTCAGGAGCCTCTTCTGTTTCTCCTTATCTCGATTTTCGTGTCTCGTCACAATTTTAATGAAAGATACATATTTTGTTTATTAGGGCTGAACAAACTTATGAGTATGCTCCTCCTGAAGCATTACTTAATGCTAGTTGGTATCAGGGATCCACTGGATCAAATTTAAAGTAAGTTTTCCTTCCATTTAATGCTGTAAAGTTTTAGCATTTTTTTTTTATCTATTCTGCAAAATAAATTTATTTTCCTTTCTCCGAGAATCTGTCTTCATTTGTTACACTTGGATGTCACCATGTAATTCTGTTTGACTAAACTACTGCCACTACTTTTTTGTGTTTACAGATACGATATGTGGAGTGTTGGTGTAATCACTCTGGAGTTGATTTTGGGATCACCAAATGTTTTTCATATTGGCCCTTTGACACAAGCCCTTCTAGATCCACATATTGAGGGTTGGAATGAAGACCTCAAGGAGCTTGCATACAAGTGAGTGCTATCCAGTATGCTTTGTGATTATTAGATTCTCAGATTCTCATTGTTTATGGAGCTGAATCATGATTCTTTGTTGATGATCTGCTTTCTGAGCATTGTCTTTCACAACCATGGATTTGGAAGTGTGAAAACTTGTGACTGCCCAAGGTTTAAGAGTTGAATCAAGAATTAATCTCCAGCTTGTTTAGTTTTCATAATTGTGATTAGGTGTTTCTCAGCAGAGATTAATGGACTTAATGCTGCTCTGGATTATTTAACCTTATAGGAAACATGGGGAGGTGGGACTGGGCTAACAACAGTATAGTGGAGATAGCTTAAACCTGGACATCTCATTTTGTACCTTCCTTTCTAAAGGAACCATGAAGTTTCATATAAAAATAGGGCAGTTGGTTGTAATTTGTTTAGCTGGGCAACAAATTTTAACCTTTAATTTATGGATATGATATTTTTCTTTCCTTTCTAATTTACAGTAGTTTGATGCTTCAAAGTAAGATTAGATAACTGGATTGAGTTTATTCAGAAGCTGTTTTAAGCCTCTAGCCCTAGCTGATTAAATAGCATCCATGTTTTTGCTTCTAATCATGGCTTTTTGGATCCTTGTTAAATTTAGATGCAGATTGAGGGATCAGATGGGCGACTTTGTGTATGCATGAGAAAAAGTGAGAGAGATAAGAGAGATAAGAAAGTGAGGCTGTTGTCCTCCACCAACTGTAGCTTGTAGACATCTTCCACCATCGTGTTCTGAATTATCTGCATCACATTATTAATTTTTTTAAAACTCGATTTTCTTCATTGATGTTTTATTAGGTATGAGATATTGTGATTGGAGATCTTAAGAGTTGCATGTAATAGTGGATAATGACTTAATTGTTAATGGATTTGTTTAATTTTAAACAATGGGTTCTAGAAATTTAATAAAATATCTGATAAGGAGATTTGTGCCCTTAAACTTATTATGTTGCACTCTTTAAGAATCAGGTTGGTTTGACATTGATGATTGGCTTTTGTTGTGGTGCTAGGCTTAGGTCACTCATGGAGTTGTGCATCTTAATACCTGGGAGTTCTTCAAAACATCATCACACAATGGACCAAGTGAGTTGCCTTCTTTTTGTTCGTATAGTATTCTGTCGATATTCCTAGTATGTCTGGTTGTGTCAAGAATTTGACTTTGCGGTGATACCCTAAATTGCTAATCTATTTCTGATTTGGTATTACGAAATTGATTTTGGTCTTAACAGTTCTGCTTTCGGTTGACATTGACATTGTTGTCTAATGACATTGCCCTCCTACCAAAATATAAGCTATTTTAAACTATGAGTTCTAGTCCAGTCACCAAGAGGTTTGAAGAAGTTTGGGAGATGAAGGTTACCAGTTGTGCAGTCTAATGAAGGTTAAAAATTAAAATAATAAAAATGAAAAAGAAAACCAATTTTACTGGTGGAGGTGGTATAAGCTGATTTTAGGTCCAAAATCTAGTTTCATATACAGTTTCTGTGGTCCCATGCACAACTAGATTGAGTGTTTGTGTCCATATTTGAGCTCCTTTTTTTTTAAATTTTTTTATAGGTGTTCTAATATCTATATGGCTTTGCAACTTTAGTGTCGCTTTTACATATCTTCATGAAAGTTGGAAGTGCTATATAGCATCAAACTTATCACATACCAAACTTTTGACGTAATCCAGGTGGTCTGCCATTATAATAAATGTCTTCTATGAGAAGTTAAATTCATTTGGTGACAAAGGTACTGTCACCTTCACAGAAATTATGCAGAAATATGGAACATATTCACCCTTCTGCTCCAAATACTCCCTTCTGCCCCACCCTAAACCATCTTAAACCAAAAAAGGGAGAAGACAAAACATTTTCTTTCACTGTTTGGTGGAACATTGTATCAAAGATGACTTTTCATATTATTGCATATTTACTGTGTTTAATATATTTGCTGATTTTTTTTTTTAATTTTCTTTTTCATCTCTTTAGATCCAGGGTGGAGCTTCTCCCGCTTCTTGGAGATGCTCTGAAGAGTTCTTCTCGCAGCAAATTAAGAGTAGAGATCCTCTGAAATTAGGGTAGTCTATGAATATCATGGATATTCTATTAAATTCTAACTATTCCATGTTCCCACTTATTGCTGTTGTTTTTCATATCTAGTATTGTTTTTACAATATATGCAGGTTTCCAAATATATGGGCTTTGCGGTTTGTCCGCCAGCTATTACTCTGGAATCCAGTAAGTTCACATACAATGGTAATTTTGTAGTTTTGTTGCTGTGGTGTGCAAGATGCAATTCTTTTGAAGAGAGGTCAACATAACTTGTCTTTGGTAATGCCAAATTTGGTTTAACTTGTACGAATATGTGGGTAGAGATGCACTTCCAAATTCAAGAATTGGTTTTGCTCTTACATCTCATTCTCAAATGTCCAACTCTGCAATTAAAACAAGTATTCTTGTGCTGTCTAGGAATCAAATCGATTTCTTGCCAAACAATTTCTAGTTTTGTAATGGATACACGGCCGTAGATTAATTCTATGCCCTTCTATGTATTCATCAGTTGGATTGATATCCTTGGCATCTTCTATCATTGGCAGCAAGCTGTAGGAATTCTTTTAATTTGTGCGTTCAATTGATTCTCTTAAAATAGTGATAATAATATCCAAGCTTTAGTGTTTAATCTCTTGGCTCAGTCCTGGAATGTCCAGTGGAGAGTTTGAGAAGAATGTAGTGGTGAGAAATGACTACCTTTCATACAAGGAATTTTGATATTTATAATTGGACAATCAGACATTAGACCCGTTTACCTATTTTACTTGTGATGACAGCAACATGATGCACAATTTAATGGAAGCTGGATTCTGAACTCTTTTGATTGCAGGAGGATCGATTGAGTGTTGACGATGCTTTGCAGCATCCATATTTCCAACATCCTCCAAAAAGATGAGTTAATAAGTGGAATTCAAGTTCTGTATAACACATCTGAAGATTTCTGTTCACAAGATGTAATTTTTTTTCCCCATCGTTCTGTAGTGACAACATGAAAGCTGGTCCTATCTTTAATATTTGTCAGGTTGCAGATTCCACAGTTTTCTTATTCTAATTTAACCATATCAGTCAGGAAGGAAATTTTGAAGAATCAAAAAAACAGTGACCTTTCAGGGGACTTTTTTGAAGATTGGAATGCCCTGGGAAAAGAAATTGGGAAAGTGTCCTAATGTCTTACTTGGGAAGTCTCATTGTGGCACTGTGCGTTTCATGTTGTCTCCAGATTTCATTTGATCAGGAATTTACAATTTCAGAATCCAGTTGATGGCATTAATTATACATTTATCACCGAGGTAGCAACAGCATGTTATAGAACAGTGATAACTAAATCCTGTTTCTTTCCTTTTTTTTTTACTCTTTTGTTTGCTAATATTGTTTACTTTGTTTCCAATTAGGATGGCAGAGAGGGAAAATAAAAACCTATAAGATGGTGGAGCATTAGACTGGAAGAATGGAGATATACATGCTTCTATCAATTTTCTGAATCAATGAGGTATTGAGGTTAATGTTCGCTTGTTCAGAGAATATAGTCTTGTCTTTTATGATTGTTATGTGGTTTAGCTGTGTCAAAATTGATTATCTTTTGGTTTTCAATGGGCTATTGGAACTAGAGAGGTGAAGAAATGGCAACGATGTATCATTGCAAGACTCTGATAATCTCCAATCTCTATATGAATTTACCATTAATATTCCCTACTGATTAGTAGTATATCATTGCTCAAAATGCAAATGAAGAAGTATCATTGAAGCCACAGGGAATCGCGTAGTTAGGATGCTGTTATGCTGCAAAACAATGGTCAGCTTGTTGTTCCTCAGGCCAGTTGTGATGTGTTTTTCAAAAGTCTGTTTCAACCATGTTGCTTAATTGTGAAATGGATTTAAATTCTATGCGATTTAGTTAGCATCTCATGCCGATTGTTTATGCATTCGTTTGCCAGATACTCTAATATCTCTTTATGCTTACTGCCAATGATAGCCATGTGGTGATCTCATCCGATGCATGATTAAAAGCCAAGTGACTCATTATAGGCGTGGTCGCATGATCATACTCGTAACCTTTATAATGCTTAACGTAGTGTGTTTTTTCAATTTAACCCTACCCTGTATTTTTTGACAATTAAAATCATGTTATTGTGATTCTCCTTGAATTTTTTTGCCCCCTTTCAAATCAATGTTTATATGGAACATTATCGTTCATGGGATGAAATTGAAAATTCAGGCCAATTTTAGGACGATAAAGATGATTATGTCTAAAAATAAATCAGGCTATGAAGAATGGATGCAGGACAAGGTATTAGCAAAGAAAATAAATTGGAATAGAAAAGCGTCCATTGTCCTTTTATTCGCGAATCCTTTTGTTTAATCCTATAAAGTATAAAGTCTTTATTTTTATTGCATTGCCTTTGTTGGGCGCCACTAAGGCCAGCTTGTCCTCTTTTAGCATTCAAATAATGCTCGCAAATGATGAAATGTAGTGGTTTTGCTAAAGCCTGCAAGGCTGATGTCTTTGACGCAATTTGACTGCTTCACTCGGTTTATCGGAACTCTTCGTTTTTGCTATGCAGCCTTCAGCAAAAAATATAGTCTGCACTGACTGGTGCTTTTTCAAGAAAGTAAATTTAACGGAGAAAAATCCAATCACAAGAGGCCTTTGTTTCCAGCTAGATAATAGTGGTTAGTGTCAAACATCACAAGAGGCCTTTGTTTCCAGCTAGATAATAGTGGTTAGTGTCAAACAGTTCATCTTTGTTGATTCATCCTTAATGGGGAGAAGAAATGCATGTTGATTTCATCCTCGGTTATCACATGATGCTTCATGATTCATGACTCCTGAAATCAAATCCAGCTCTAAACCCAAGTTTATACAAAATGTGCTTTCCCAATTACGTCATGAAAAAGGCTTGCAGGCCTCAAGGGAATCTACCTTTCTGGAATGCAGTATTTACAATACATTCTGCCAGTGAGATCGAAATCCGGCATCTAAATCTGCCAGCTGAAGTGATTTATAGTCATTTGAATTTAAGATCCCATCATGATATCTTGCCATTGTATTGTATGATTGGAATACAAAATGCAGGTAAATGTAATCAAACAAAAGTTTTGAAGTTATCTCACTAGCTTCCTTACCACCAAATACTGCCACAATGCTCAGTTCTCCCTGAAACCCATTTTCCTCCTGCATCCCTAGCTTTAGAGAAGTACCTTCTTTTAGACTAAAACTGAACTTCACAATGGACTAAAGGAAATTTTGAATTGGGAAAATAAAAAAAAAAATTGAAACTTTATAAATAAATGGAGAGAGAGAGGGGTAACATTACTGAAGGATGGCAAACTGGAAATTCCGTGTTTGATTTGAAAGGGAACCGACGGCGGAGAGAATCCACTGGCGGCACTCCAGATATGCATGAACGGCAGGAGCTCCGCCATTGTCGTACTCCATCATACACGATTCAAATAACCCATAGGAAAATGCCAATGGGATGATGATACTCTTACCATTTCATCAAGATTGTCACGGAAGATGGAAACAGAGAACAAGATCGAAGGAAATTGATAAAGTTTTCAAGAAATCTTGGGTTTCTTATTTTTTTTCCTGTGAGAAAATTTTAAAGATGGCATTTTTTTCCCGACGACCAAACGAACTATAAGAACTGTCAAAGTAATACCGTTACTTTAGATGAGGAGCAAAGAGTTCGGATTTTCTTGGATAGAAATTAAATGAAGCATATAATCTCAAAGAAAAAAAAATGAGCATTTTCGTAGAAATTATTTCCAACCATTTAATTGGGCATAAATTATAAAATATATGAACAATTGAAATATATTTTTTTCAGATCAAAGTCTATTTCTTTTCTCGTAATAATTAATAGTGAGCACTGAGCTGCGTCCCTGTAATGAAACCGTCATATTCTTCAACTAAAAGCTAAAACAGGGAAGAAAGATTGAAGCTTTCACATTAACTGGTAATATGACAAAAATGGAACACCATATATTACAAAAAGGAAAAGAAAAGAAAAAGAAGCGGGGGTGGGGAGAATGACTAGTATACATTGTGAAGGTAAGGAGAAAATAAGTATGGCATAGCAGATTCAGGGCTCATGGCTATTTACACGGCTGTGAAGTTCCAACATTTCTTGATGGTTTGGGTCAACAGAAAGCGCTGCTCGACAGTCGCGTAAAGCCGACAAGACATCCCCAATGTGCTCGTAGAAAGCTGCCCTCAGGTGTAGAAGATGAAGGTCTGCTTTGAATGCAATTGCCCTTGACAGTTCTGCAATTGCTTCTTTTTCCTTGTGCCCGTCCATCAACACTGCCTCAGCAGAAAAACATAAGGGCAGTTTCAATGTCTCCTCTATGAAGTATAAACCTAAAATAATCTATTTCTCACATTTTCTCTCATCTTACCTTTCCTATTGCATAATATGATTCTAAAGCAACACTTGCATTTGCAGTAAATAAGCAAGCCATGGCTGGAAAATAATCTAACCTGCAGCTCGATATCTGTAAGGGTACACTCGAAGAGGATCTAGTTTTGTGACCATCTCCAGATCTGCTTTTGTGAGTTCACGATCACAGTATTCTGACCTCTTCTCGTAGGCAGATGCGTTGTTCTTTGCCTTCTCAATCAATTTTGTCATTTCCTCGTACGCAGCAGCCTTATCATTTCTGTGAAAATGGACTCGAGCAAGGCCCTGATGTGCTCTAGTATGCCTGATTTTAAGGGCATTAATGTAGCAATCGGCTGCCAACTCATATTTCCCACAGTCTACATAGACACTTCCAAGATTGTTAAGTGCCTGGCAAATAAAATTCCAGGGACTAAAATGTCAAGCACATTCATGTCCAATTGGATTTGTGCTTAAAACATCATGCCAAAGACTAGATGCTATGGCAAATAGTAACTGATTCATCAATATACTTCACAGTATCACTAAGTTCAAAATCAAATAAATCAAAAGATCATTCAGACAAATGCCGGACCAATAAACTCCAAAATCAAGTTAGGCCTCCGATCAGAAATTGGATATATTTAAGAACCGGGAGAGGCTTTTTTTCTTTTGATAATTGAAGATTTTCCCTCAAAGATTCAGGGAAATAGTGTCCATAACCAAAATAAATAAATATATATAACCTACCTTATTCGGCTAAAGTTATTACGAGTAATTCCTTAATGTCGAAGCTTTTGATAATAATGGAAATCAACCATCCCATTACATTTTTTTAAAAACGGATTAAGAGAATTTTTCCAGTTATTCAGTGCCTTCATCCAACTTTAGTCCTTGCAGTAACCCCTTCATAAACAGCTCCCATGTAAAACAGGAGGATCATCAATGAACCACGAAAAAGCTGTTCCAACCACAGGTCAGAATTAAGAATAGGAATAACAATCTAAATTTCTGCACTTTAACCAAAGCGTAAATTTCACTCACTGTCCTTGCACTAATCACTACTCTCAATTATCCTTAAATTTGATTTCATGCTTAATATTCATTATACTGTGTTTAAAATAGCACTAATATCCTTTTCACATTGCAGTGAAAATACAGGTGACTCGCTGATATGGTGTTTGTACTGTATTATTTTACAATTCTCTCTCCTTTATAAATCAGCCCCTATACTCTCTTCATTGACCTAATTTTTTCTCTTCTATCAACAAAAAATCTCTGTGAAACCTCAAATCCCCTCCTCTCTTTATGCTTCCAGAATATTCATTTGTGAATAAGTTTGATAGGTTCCTTCTCCCCATTTCCTAAGCCCAATGTATCTCAGGTATGAAAAGAGGAAAAAAAATTATATAGTTAGTGTGGGTTTTGTCTTGGCTTAGGATGAAATGGAAGATCTAGCTCCATTAGCCTTTCAAAATCATGCATGAAACAAGAAAACATTAACCCAAGTCTTTAACGTTGTTCCCTCACTGAAATGATAACAAGTACACTAATTTCATTGCATACTTGAAAGTTGAGACATAATGAGCTGTTGGGGTTTCTTCAAGTTTTGATTCAAATAAGTATGCATTGGTATGCTTATGTGATTTTTTTGGATTTTAATTGCCAATTTTTGCTTTGATTTCCATGGTTACAAGGTTAAGGTATAGTGTTTTAAGGGTTTCCATATTAATGGAGAGAAAATGGAAAAACTTTGCTGGCGTGAGTAAAAAGAGTGAGATTCAATTGTCCTGATTAGTAAACAGAGAGAGAAAAAAAGAGAGGCAGAAGAAAGAAAATAAAATTAAAATTATAAAAGATCAAAACTAGAAGTCAAAGAAGAGAAAAGAGAGGATTTATGGGAGATGTGTCATTTAAAAAAATAATTAAATAATACGCTGAGAATGCTACATCAACATGCCTCAATTTTCATTGAAAAATGATAAAAAGGACTAAGTTTAATGATTTTTAAGTAGTGAGGGCAATTAAATTAATTAGTAAATGAGTTTAAGAACCATAAGCAATATTTAACCCCCCTTTAACTTATGAATTGCACAAAAGCTATCATTCCACAAATTTGCTTTCCGTGCTTTATGATCCAGTTTTCCAGACACTGGTATAATTTGAGCAGATACTTTAGGTAAAGGTATCTCATTTTGCAGCCAGCGGAGAAAAACAATAATTAGCAACTAAAGCATGATGTCTGAAATTTTTGTAAACAAAGGCATGATACCCTAAATTTTGTCAGCCTGGGCTTTTGCCAGTTTGCCTCCTTAAGTACCTTATTAAAAGCTCAATCACTGCAGATGTTGCTATAGATTCAACATCAAATACTGCATTACTTTTTCACCATTAAATATTGGAGCAGATCATAGCTTTTGTCAATTCAGCATTCAGTTTATTACTAACAAAGATGTACATTGCATGAATGATCATTCTATATTCTTTACAAACATAAGCCAATCCACTGCATGATTAGACACACATTGATAAGTAAATGCTAGCAATTCAAGGTAAAAAAGGTACGATACATTATTTAGGGGTTATAAAAAAGGTACCTGGCCTTTTCGCAGTCTGTCTGAGGGACACTTCAAAGCATCTTCAAGCAGAGAAATAACAGTTGAAGAACAAGAAGGGTCCTGGCTGGAATCAGCCAGTGCATAGGCTTTAAGAAAGAATGCCTCAAAAGACCTATTAATGTTGATAGATTCTTCTGCTTTCTGAAGCCCTTCCTCACAATGACCAGTGTCATACAAGATCCATCCTTCATAAACTAGACGCTCATGTTCACTTGACGCATGTTGGCGGGCCAATTGTAAACTTTGCATGGCTGCCTCAGGACAGTTCAACCTGGCAAGTACAGAAATGGGCTTAATAGCAATCTTAATTTGAACATAATCATCCATCCTAGAACAATAAATTACATGAAAGAGAAAATTTTGTCAAAGTAGAACAAATGGATCAGAGAACTTTTCCAATTGACAGGAAAACTGAAGAATGAAATACGCTGGGGGAAAAATAACAAACAAGGAAACTAAGAATACACTCTGATTCTGACGCTAGAGAGGATACTTCAAAAATTGACCCATGCTTCCATGAGATAAACATTTGCCTGTGTATACCACATGAACCTTCATTGAAAGGCTGCATGTGCCCTGGCGTTGGGCTGGATATGCTTGGTAATAAAAATAAAATAAAAAAAAATGCCGTCAAAACCTTACGAGTTTTGGATATTATGCCAAAACACCAGCAAAAAGATAAATAAGACTATTAAAATGCAAGGACAGACCTAAGAAGAAGCAGAGACTGCCTGAAGTATAGAACACCCTTTGGCGCATCAGATTCAAGCATTTGGTATATGACAGAGAGGGACCCTATATCATCAACTGAAGACCACCTCTCATACAATTGCATCCAACAATCTGCTGTTGTCCAATTCCCAACATGCTCACGCACAAGGGTACGGAGTTGGTATGCTGCCACCCGCCCCTCAAACATCCTATAATCTGGGGAGAGTGTAAGAATTGCCTGAACATCACAAAGAGCTGCATGATAATCCTCAAGAGCTAGATAAAAACAAAATCGAAGTTCCAAGCAATCCAATGCAAGTTTAAATCCGAGAACCCTGTTAATTTCTGCCAGTGCAGCTTCAACATTCTGTTTCCTCATCAATGAAGCAGCACGATACATGTAGGGATAAGTAAGAGTTGGGTCTCGCTCAGTAGCCTTTTCAAGGTCCTCAATCTTCTTATCACCTTCACAAAATAAGGACCTCTCCTGATACATCCATCCCAGAGAAGTAAAAGATGAAATCACGGAGCTGAGCTTGTCATATGCCCAAAGCCTATGGCCCCTAATGTAACCTAGTCTAGCCAAACCTGATACAGAATATATATGGCCAGCATTCAAAGCTGCCTCAAAAAGACATTCAGCTTCATCATACTCCTTCCTCAAGAGCCTCACACAACCCAACTGATGAAAAGCCAACAGTTTCTGCCGGTTAGTTTCCGCTGACTCCACTAATCTTTCTAGGAAACAAACTGTTTTGTTGGACCGAGGATCAAGGTTCATTGAAACTTCACTTAATAAACAGTATAGTGAAAATGAGGCTGCCCCAGCCATAATCGTTCTTTCTTGTTTTCCAGCATGGCTAAATATCTCCACCACCTGATCATCATTTAGACAATCAGGCAGCTCATGTAAGAAAACTTGCAAACACGATGCAGCAAGGATAGGCGAGTTCTCTTGTAAAGCATATTCCATGAGTTCTATAGCATCTTCTCTTGAGAAAACCAAAGAAGCTAGTTCTCTGTCACATGCATCTTTTAGCCTTTCGCAGCAGAACTTATTTGCAAAGATCAATATCTCTAACAGAACATTCGGAGGGGCTGCATTCAAACTGCCAGTCACACTGAACTCACTTATTGCCTTGAAACCCAATGGGGATATTTCATTTTCGGAGAAATCTATGTTTTCACAAAGAGACTCCGAGAAACACCCATTAAGCATAGCATTGAATGGAGCAGAAAGACCTGCAATTTTCTTCCTATCGCAAACTATCTTCTCATCTCCAATTCTAAAAATGACACTTCTCAAATTACAGTCAGCATTAGTCAAACCGGTACAATTGGAGTTCGAATTTAAATCAGTATGAAGCTGGGAGACAATATCTATCGGTCCAAACTCTTGTGCACATTTACCACAGGTGGCAAGCAAGTCAGCAAGAAGCTCTTCTCCTTGCTTCTCATACCTTAACCATGCCCCAAATACAAGCTTTTCATGCACAGTGCTAGATTTTTGCCACGCTAAGCGGAGGCTTCTCCTCATCAATTTTACTTCTCCAAGACCCCTAAAGACCTGGAATTGCAATAAATAGAGATTTGACCTATCTTGAGGAGGACATGATTCAAGTTCTTCGTGAATCTGAGCTAAAACTTCTACATAATCAACAGGTTTAAAGAATGGTAGAACTGCAGGTTCAGGGACCTTGGTAAGTGATTCTCTACAAATAGTAACCAAAAATAGAGAAAAAAAAAATCAAACAATCGAGAAAGATATTAACTTTAGCTATTGAAATAATAAGAGATGAAAACCAAAACTTACATAGATGAAGAAGAGCATGAAGAGAGTTTCGAAAGTTTCCCTCTTTCGGCCTGAAGCCAAGACTGTGGATTTAAAGCATTGAGCTGTGATTCTTTACAAGATTCAGAGGGGAAGAAAGTCCTCATGGGACATAAGAGATGAAACAAATCCCAGATCTCCACAGTAGCCAGATAGCTTTTTCCTTCCCTTATCGCTCTTCCCCTTGTCCTCCTTCCCCAGAACTCAAACACAACAGTTTGAGAGTCAAAAGGAGAATTTTATATATATAAAAAAAAGCTAATTGTTTATTGTGATCAGAAATCACTATCCAATAAACAAACAAACAACTTCAGTAACTTTGACAGAAAACAAAAGTTGACCCCAAAGAATAAGGCAAAAACTTAAGGGTAATTCTCACTCACAAAAAATGCTCCTTTTTCAATAGCAATCGGAGCCAGTCTTACAGTTTTCTCGTGTTGCTTCTAATTCACATAAATGAATGACCACAATCTCCTATTCTGTAATATTATACAACAAATACCACCAGTCCTTCCACATCAACAGAAACCAGAAAAGGCCAAACACCCACCAATAGTTACCTAAGATCTCTACCAAAAAGGCAACCAAACCCACATTATACCCCACCCAATCCCCTCAAAGCAAACCCACAAGCACTAAAACGAATAGAAAATAGATAGAAGAAGATAGATAGAGACAAAGAGTGAGGCACAGTAGTTCAGTTGTGACTTTGAATTTGAAGATGGAATACACAGATTACGAGCTGGAGCTTGCAAATGCACGAAAAATCAAAGTGAAGGAATCCAAAGGGAAAATTCTGAATTCCAACTTTTATTAACTTTCTTTCGTTTGGTAAAAGGGAAAGTTTCTTTCTTTTTTCTTTGCTTTTTCTGTTTCTCTCTCCCCACTTTCCACCCGTTGGAGCAAATAGCAATAGAGAAAGAGAGGAAATTTTGAAAGCTGTGTTTTTTTTGGAAGTAGAAAACAAAGAAAAAAAGAAAATTAGAAAAGGTATATAATAAATAATTAATTGTAAGAGATTACTTGGAAATCTTAATTTTGATTAGATTTCATTGAGTACAAACGACGTCGTCGTTCTGGTTGTGGTTTTCATAATTCAATAATTGTCTTTCAAAAGTGGGGTCCTTATAAATTTATTAAGAGATTTAATTATGGTTTAGTAGAATTTAATTATCTCTGGGAGAACTTATTCTGTGTGTTGCTGACTAACTCGTTGCTACTTTACAACTTGTGTATATATCCATTCATTTAATAAAAAGTACATTTATATTGATTCATTTAATGCAAAATATTTTTCTTACTAAAAAAAAATTAAAGCTACTCAAAGATAATGAATTTTTTATATATAAATTAAAATTAACTAGTTCACTCTTATATATATTAAAACCAAATGAAAGAATAAATTTTATTTATTTTTCTCTAAATTAATAAAAATGACCTAAACACAACATATATATATATATTCGGTTAGACTTTCATGTTTGTAAAAATGCTATATCAAAGCTATGATAAGCTTTGATAGGCCCATCCCTCTTAGTAATAATAGTACTAATAATAATAACAACAACAACTTGTCAAGACCATGTTACTAAATTTGATAATCTTGTGCATATTTTAAAGAAAAATGGATTCATCATGCATTGTGCTTATTAATCATGCGGGATATATGAAAATAAGTTTATGCATATATAACAATTAATTAATAAATTTAAATAGATAAAAATAAGAAAACATATTGTATGTAAAAATATATAACAAAAAATGAGAATAGTCACACAATAATTAGAATTATTCATTAAAATATCAAAATTAATATTAGCAATTTGAATAAGTATGAGTCAACAATAAAATTAAAACTAATATCAATATTCTAAAATTCAACATAAAGAAAAAGTTATAAAGATATTACAAATTATCAAATTTTCATTTTTTTTAATAAAAAGAGAGATGTAGAGAATAAGAGAAATAGCGTCTTAAAAGAAAATAAAATATATTTTGATTATATGCTTCATATATTCAATATGATTACAATATAAATAAAAAGAATATTCAAGATTATTTTATGTGTTTAACCGGATATAAAAGTTAAACCAAATTAATATGCATATACATTTAGTAAATTCAATTAATTGTGATTTTTTAGTGTTGAAAACCAAAATTAGATATACATTTTTTTAATAAATAATAATTTACTAGATATACATATTTGATCACTCGATTAACTATGATTTTTTTCCTCTAAAAAACCGAAATTAAGTCTAATATGAATTGCGATTAGGATACTGAACCGAAATTCGATTATTTTGATTTCTGAGATTTGACATTTTCCATTTTCGATCAGCACATATTATCTAGGTGGTAGGGAGGGAGTAATTATGAGGGTGCGAGCAATATACACGGAAGAGTTTCCCAGTGGGAAATAGAGAAAATAAAACATTACAGCATCGGCAGCACATGCTTGATGATGCTTCTGTATCACGCACAAACACCCTTCGATTAGTACCGATGTTATCGCCTCCGATTACTCGGCAAAATGTTTGATAATTAGAATGACTAAATTGCCCTTCATTTAATTTTCTCTTACTTCTTTATCCGACAGTTGAGTTGGAGTTGGGCTGGCAACTGCCTAACACCCAAATCGCCATGCCTAAACTAAATAACCTGCCGTCCGAGATCACCATTGATTCATTGATTGAGGCATTGACCGAATGCATAACATTTTCTTGTTTTGGTTAAATCTATTTTTTGATTTTTAAATTATTCGGATTTATTTTATTGAAAATTCACAAAAAAATTAAAGATGTGTTTAATTGTAGAAAATAATATCAGTTTTATATAAAATTATTTTAAAAAATTTTGAAAATAGAATTTATTATTTAGTTGTGTTATTTTGAATTTGAAAAATTAAAAACAATTTTTTAAGTTATAAGTAGAAAGTGAAAGACTCAATAAAAATATATAAAAAAAAAAGAAAACAGAAAATATTTTCTCAAAACCTAATGAATTCTGTAAAATACAACTGAACATAGAATATAATAAAATAAACTCAAATTCAAGAGACCATTTTTTTTTCAGGAAAGGACCAAAAAATATTTAAGCATGTGTTTTGATTTTATTTTAAAAAAGAGCACATAAAAAAAGCATATTTTTAATGAGATTAACCATTCCAGTAAATGAATTAAACGAAAAAACGTACATTTTAAATGTTATAGTCTTCTTGTGTAAATTTTCTCATCTATTTAATTTCCTGTCATAGAATGCTTAGTAAAAATATTTAAACAAAAAGTCTCCTTAAAAAATTGAATAGTTAAGAGACATAAAAAAAATATTTGTATAAACTATCACAATACAAAATAACATAAATATTTGTTCAATTATATATATATATATATATATATATATATATATGAGTTTTGGATGGTTCCGACTCCATCGGTAACTATATTATACCTTAGTATTAAATAATATTAAATATTATATATTAAATTGTCATAATTATTGTAGAATTAATTAAGATCATTATATTTTTTATTTGACGGTTGAAAAATAATATCTATGGATGAATAAATAATATAATAATAATTAAAACTATTAGATTTTTTATCTAACGGTTGAAAAATATTATACATTAATGAGTAAATAATGTATTATCCATTAAAATTTCATCCACATATATATGAAAAATTTTTCAATTTTCATATTACTATGAATAATCATCATGTTAAATAACATTAAATGTTCATAATTATTGTAGAACTAATCAATACCATAAAAATTTTGATATAAAATAGTTGAAAAAATAATATTCATTAAAACATTATATATATATATATATTAGAAGAATCTGACCGGAGTTGATTGATATAATTTAATAGAGGGGTATCTATATAATTACACATCCAAAACCCAACATTCTTTTCCTAAGCAAAATCTGATTATAATCTTATTTTTATATGCAAATACAGTGAAAGAGAGTATACTTTTCATGAAAGATGAGATCTCAATATACTCAAATCTTTAGAAATCCACTGTAACTTATTTAGTTATTCTGGACAGGGTGAAAAGTGATATATTATTTTAGTGAGGAATTGATGATATTAATTTTTTCATATTTCATTTTCCAACAGGAGAATATGGACGCATAGAGATCAATAAATTATGTGCACTTATACCGCCGAAAGGCACAAAAAATTCTGAAAACGGAGAGGAGGAGGAAAAGATGCGATGGATGGCTCCTACCTCTGTGAATCTTGGATATATTCTGTGTAACTATGTTTATAACATTTTAATCTGAACTGTTTACTCCGCGGTAAACGTTTCAAAAGTAAACATTGAGTGAAAAAAATAAAAAAATATTGCAAGTTCACAGCTATCTCCCAATATAAAATTTGTTTGATTGCCTTTTGCAAAAATATTTTTTAAAAATAATTTATTTTTAATGTTTTTAAATTTTGAAAATTATTTTTGTAAAAAACCAGATAAATCGTGCAACTATCATGCCTCCAACAAAAAAAAAAACATTTTCTTATGGCATGATTTTTAAAGATTGAAGGGTCAAACTGCATTCAACATTCTTTCTACAATAATAAATTTACTCCAATCAACTTTTACCATTAATTTATCATATCTCACCTTCAAAAATATTTTATTTTTTTAAACTCTTATTTATCATAAATTTATATTTGAAATTTCCGTACTTAGTTTTTTCTATAATAAAAAGGAAAAAATTAAAAAATATATATTTTAAAGAATAAAATGTAGTAAATTGTTCCAAAGAGCTAAATTTCATACTAATTAATTGCAACCCTTCGTTTCGAAACAAACCGATAATTATTAACAAATAGAAAAACAAAAGTACAAATAGACACTTTATCTGATAAATATTGTGAAAATAATTGAAAATAATTTTAACAGCCATCCATTTATCATATGGAAAGGCCAGGAAAAAGGAAAACCTATACTTGTTAGAGCCCCAAGTTGAATAGATCAACCAAAAAAAGCAAAAATACTGAAAAAATAATAAGTTTCATATATCCTCCTTCAACATCCTCCAACTTTATCATCCAACTTTAATTCATTTGTATATATTTTTACGGATTTATAAATTATTTTTAATGATTAAACATAACTTCCCACATGGAAAGCAAAATTTTTTTTAAAAAAAGATTGTGCTTAAATGAAATTTTTTTATGCTCCAGTAATTTTGACATAATAATACTATAATTATTTTTTAAAAAAAATCATATAAATACAGTTCTATTAAGAAAAAAATTATTTAAATATAATTCTTTGAAAAAATCCTATATTTCATATAAATAGTAATGTGATTTTTAGTTATTTACTGTATTTCATATAAATAATGATTTAACACCAACTCACTAAAAATAATTTATAAACTTATAAAAATAAATAAATTTTTTTATAATATGAATAAAATTTAAAAAATATTGGTGAGATATTATTATATATTATGGAATAAAAATAAATAAATAAAAGCGACAATGAAAAGGACGCCATAGCGTAGTGGGGCATCACCGAGGACATATTATGGGTCGTCACAATAATTGAAACATGGACAAATGGAGGGAGCAGCCAATGGTAGGTTTAGGTTTCTCCACCTTTCTAATCAACTACACAGAGAGAGAGAGAGAGAGAGAGAGAGAGAGCGACGCCAGCAAACCATCCAAATGAGTATATATCCATTTTTACATTTGATTAATAATTTGACTTCACTTACCCTAATAATTTGACTTCACTTACCCTAATGCGGCTCCTTCGGCCATTTTTATGGGTCGTTTCATGCCCCTTCCTGCATTCCCTCTTCCTCAAAACTTCCAATCTATACCAATTTGCATGCCGTACATATCGATTTAAATTTATTGAAGCTCTTGTTTTATCCCTTCTCAAAAAAAAAATGCTTTTCTTTTATCTGGCCATGCAGCCTTCCAGGCTCGAATGCTTTTTACCATAGGTAACGAGCAACCGCAACTCAACTAATGGGATCTGTAATTGGCCATTATTAACACATAAAGATACTGGATGGATGGGTGAATATTGAGAGATTCTATGTTAGGATTTGTTTCTTTCATTAACTCAGAAAAGGCTACAACTTCTACAATACACCATCTTGTGGCAAAACAAGTCTCTATAGTTATTCCGTAGTACCTGAAATTGTAAATATGACTGGTTGAATGTGCCATCCATGCGAATCCTTTCTCACAAGGATAAGCAGCATCCTGCTCAACGGATTAGTTCTCTCCACATTCAACATTCTTGGACATCTGCAGAACATGTATATAACAATCAGAATTATTATACTTTAACCTTTCCCTACATAATTTCATATTAAAGGTATAGCATCACTGAAGTCACAGTTCTTTTCGTCTTGCCACCAAACTAAATTAGTGTTGCTAAAGCCATAAAACATCATGTTATATACTTTCACTGTCATTTTAAGAAAACAACACATGATGTGAATCAATGGAACTCTCATTCAAATCCCGGACAAAGATTATTGACAAACTAAAGGCCAACCGTGTGGATGAACTTAGAATCATCTATCTTGCACAATAGCTTCCTGCCAGAATTTTGCAAATCAGGATAAAAGCACTATGTAAAATTATGTAATTATTTAATAATTTGATAGAAATGACAGTCAGACTGCTAATGGCATGGAACTAGGATAGCTAAGCAATAAAAAGGTTTCTGGGGAAAAGCGAGCAAAAACAACATGATAAAATTTGTATAGCTTTACCTGGTGATGAGTTCTAGTGGATAAAACTTAAAAGTTGGTAAACAAAATACACGGAAATAATTTGAAAAAATTATGTAAGAAGAACATAATTCCAACTCCACATGCATTTCATCCACAGGGAAATTGCTTGAGATACTAGGTGCAAGTCACTTCCAACAAAACCTTAAAGCTTGTGGTACTCAGCAGAAAACTGAACTAAGCAATGGATATTTACTATTCTTAGACAAAGTAACAGGGGCATATATGAATGCATCCTGAGAAATAATGAAAGCACATATTCATATGTCCATATATGATAATGACATTGTTACATATTTTCAAATTCAGCGATTAAAAACAACAAAGCACAAATTACAGTAGTGTAGGGATGACATTTTTAGTATGAATTGAAGTTATTCAACTGTGGTATACAAAATTGAACTTAAAAATTCCAAGATTTTAATGTCTTATTTCCACTTGAAACTAGTAAGTATGCCACCAAGAGTAACCATTGTCACCTTCATCATTGAGATCTGCAGATAGATAGGAATTCTATTCTTCTATTCTATTCAGGGTTGTGTAGGTGTTTGAGGTGGTCTTTGTTGAGGAGCGAAGCATGCATCAGTTAGGTTCCATTGATCACTTCTGAATTGATCTCTCACTCGATGGTTTAAGTAGATGTCTGAGCTAGTACATGAAGGCATTGTGACCTTTCTCTTGTTCTTAAACCTTCACCTAACAGAAGTATGAGGGACAAATAACAAAGAAAAATGGACCACTGTACTTATTTTGTTGTCATTAAGAGCACATGAACAATTTAAGATACCTGTATTTTCGCTTCTCAAGATATCTCTGTACAGATGCTTTTCTACTTGTTGGGCCTTCTGAATTTTTTTTTTTTTTTTGACAGATTGGAAAGGTATAAGATGACAAAAAACAGATGTGTTAAAGTATCATAATGAAAGAAGACATAAAAAAAAACCCATCAAGTATTTATCTAAAATTACTTTTGCCATATTTATAATCACAAATTGGTGTACTCTAACAAAAATCAAAGTGTGTAAAGTAACAGTAGGGAAACGGAAATGACATAAAACAAGAGGCAAGATTAAACCCACATTCTGTCCCTAGTTGCATTATTTTCCAAGTATCTCCAATTTTTGAGCAATAAAAGTGGATTCTAGAAAACAAATGGACTTAACTTAGAACACAGACTGACTTGGTCAGTTAAGCAAATTAAGGTTACATGGATGCCCAAAAAAATAAACTACTCAATCCAAGATCTTTACAAATTTCAGAACCTGGTAATATCAATAAACCAAACCTTCAAGCACATTGGCCAAAGAAAAAGCTATCTAACTTGTTCATGCAACTAGAGCAAAAAAATTTCCGAGTGTATGGCCTAGTATATTATAAAGATACCGTGGAGATAATAGAAATGGAGAAAGGGAAACAACTTGATATCTAAATGATTGAATAATCAATTAAAAGGCAAGATTTTAAGAAGCTGAATCAAAATTCTGATCCCTATTCAGTTAAATAAAGAACTTGGACAAGTTCTTGTTAACTCCATATGCTTATGATCAACAAGCTGGCATAGCCTAAGAGTCCCTTTATGTAAGTAAATAGGCAACAAATAAAATAGATTATACTGTAGTAAGAACAATTTAAGTTAGAACTATCGAGTTCATCAAAACAATTTATCACAACATTAAGTACATCATATAGTGTATACAGAAGTCAAATTTATCAGGTTGCCTATGTCTTAGTCTGTTTCCAGAATAAGAGTTTCATTCATCCAGAGAAAGAGAGAAATAAAGTCGGAGAACTAGGAATTTTATCATGAGTTGATTAGCTTAGCATGGGCATTAACCTAGGTTGTCCTCATGAGAAAAGTTGCTTTCTTCCCTAGGCAGCTGACAGTTTTCTGCCACTTTCCCTGTAAATTAAAATGATGACAACATGTTAAGAAGAATAATACAGCTATGAAGGCCATGTATCAACAAATATTGCACTTTTTGAGCTAAGAATAGCAGGCCATTGATGATATGATGTTATAATAAGCCACCTATAGGCATACAAACATCCATCAACTCATCTCTTAATAATTCTGGTGCCACAATGACTAATGACAGTATGTAGGGACAAGAAATAAATTAGTCTAGAAGTCTATGAAGAAATTAGGGGGAAAAAATTGAACATGTGAGAACCAACCAGTAGGCAGGGTTGGAAAGATCAACATTGGAGAACTAGAAGCTGTTTTGACGCCTTGAGTTTCTAAGTGGCATGGAATTGGCCATAATGCTGGGATTGAGTCTGATGAAGTTTCCAGAGACAGAGAAAGTGGGCATGCAGCAAGTTGCATTATTGCTTGTGCCTGAAAATAATTACATACAAAGGCTAGTCTTCAAAGTATTTTATAAAAGCCAAATAATATCCAGCAGTCTGTCCACAAAAGAAATTTGCTACCTTATCTTTTGGTACATCATCATAGACATTGACCTTCCCACAGTAAAAGATTGTCATCTGTCCTATGGGCTCACTTGCTGCACCAGTAGTCCTAGCAAGTTAAAATGTAACATTTCAGTTTTTGAACTTCAATTAGTAATCTATGCTACTAAAAATACACTTGTTTCTTGTCCACGCCCCCAGATGCTCAACAAACTCTTTAACATAGCTGCACAGTGATTAAATTGACCATGTTCCAATATACTTTACTTAAACAGCTAGACAATAAGTTGGATTCATGAAATTAAAGGGAAAAATAATCCCAAGGGAGACCAACAGATATATTAGTTACATAGGCAGATGTTAAGCTGCAGCCATGAAGACTGAAAGGAAAAAGGAATCCCAAAGGAAACCAAATAACACCTTCAACGCAATTCAGAAAGCCTGGAATTGGAATGAGCCATGATGGAATTACACACCATATATAATCTAAAGGAAGGTAGATTTAGACGCTTTAACTTAAAACCTCACTCTACAGAAATGGGGTATGGTTCTGTTATAAGTCACCAGCAAATTCTGAAACACTTTTCACAAATAGACACTTCAACATTTAAACCAGTCAAAACATATTTCATTCTGGAAGAGATCTCATTATAACTAACAGTTTACAAAGGACATGCTATTCTTACAAGGAAATTAGCCAAAATGACAATAGACAGAGAAGTTGCACTAGTTCAATTAAGTTCAAATTTCAAACGAACTCCAAGTACTGCAGTTCAACTTTTACGAAGTTATCACACAACATACGCCAGTGTATACTGTATACTACTTTACAAAAATAAAAGTACAACAAAACAAACTAATCCTAGACGAGAAGAAGATGAAGACCATGAAGAGTAAGAGGGAGAAAAATGAAAACAGAAGAAGGGGAAAAAGGGGAAAAAATAAAAAACAGATGCCAGCAATTGCAATTTTATACAAGTCAAAAACCATCTTTGTTGACCAACATCGCAAAAGTACTTGCACAAATACAAATCCTTAGGAAAACCGTTTATACTCACCGGCACAAACATGCCGTTCAAATTCCAGACATGGATAATTGGGTATTATTAACACGTTGACGAAATAGTCATTACTCATCGGCGCAGAGTGGACCCAAAAGTCAAAACCAACTGTATCCTTAAAGACTAAAGAGATAACAAAGGCCAAAAAAAAAAAAGGAGGCAAACACTAAAGCTCAGAAATCTTTATATAAGCTAGCTAAGTCATTTTAATAAATTCTGTTAAGAAATACATGTTATGTACCCTGGCTCAAGTGCGAAATATTAAGAGAAAGACAGCGATAATAAAGCAGTAAATCCATTAGATTAAGTACGAATCGAAGAACAACCTCGGTGACGAGGAGTCGTTATCGGTGGCTGCGAGACGGACCGGAGGATCACCGGGAAAATCAAGCTTTGGCGGATCATGCCGCCGATAGGACACCGTTTCCGCAGGCGACGCAGAGATCGGAGATTCGCCACTTGTTTCCTTCGCCGAAACAGAGGAATTTGCGGGGGCCTATGATAAAAATAATAAATTATGTCGACAATCAGTAAAAGAAACAAAGTTACGCATGGAGATCAACGAAACATTTTTTATTTTAGTAATTCTTAAAATTAAAAAAACTCTCGTCACTCCTCAGCTTTTTATTTATTTTAATTATAATAAACAAATAATAGAAAATAAAAGCTTAAGTAAATACGCGTGGATGAGAATTATCAGGGCGGGGAATGTAGAGCCTTCTTCGAGCATCGTTGCCGTCGGAATCCGTCGTGGTTTCGAGCAGCGTCTTGAGAGAGATCACTTGCTGGATTGCCTGCGATTTATTCCACGACGGCCGCCTCATACCTGCAGTGACAAACTACTCACAAACTATACTTCGAAATACTTAAGAGAAAAAAAAAAGCAAAAATATATACAGAAAAATATGGAGAGAGACCTTTTTCTTTGAGGTATCTCCGGCAATCTTCGCGAGTAAGCTGAGAAATGTCATCTTCAGTGAGCTGCTGGAGGGGTTTGTGGAGAGGTGACCGGGAAACAGTGGCTCCCGGTTGCATGGTTTTAGATTCCGGCGTGTAATAGGGGAAGGAAGTTGGTGTGAGTAGAGACTAGAGAGGGAAGATAAGTGAGATTCCACAGTTCGGACAGATTTTTGGTGATATAGTGGTAAATAAGAGTGTACTTTGGGGGCGTTTTGTTAAGGGGAGTGGGCGAGAGAGAGAGAGAGAGCGAGAGTGAGTGGGTGGAGATGGAATGGAGGGAAGGGCACTTGGGTCGCTGCGTCTCACCTTTGCCTTTTGTTAAAGGTGTTTTTATTTTATTTTTATTCCTCTCATGGGGCTGTCACCCCAGGACGACACGTAATACCATCAGAATCATCCTTTTATAAATGTTTTAGGAAAATATTTCTCTTTTTTTTTTGAAAAAAAGAAAAATATTTCTCTAAGTTATGGAACAATACATTTTTTTTATAATAAATAAGCAAATATGGATCAACCCATTAATTAAATATGATATAAATAAATTAATATTTATTTGAATTTATATGATGTTTTTATTATTAATTTTGTGTAATTAGTAATCAAATTTAAATAAATTTTGTATTATTTATGCTGAAGAGTTTTGATTCTGCTAAATTTGTGCAGCTATGGCTAAATATTCTAATTCCACGTCAATGTATCTTCGCTTTAATTTAGGGTGCCATCCAAATCAATTCAGTTTTTATTTTATTTTTGTAAAAAAAATTAAGAAATGTTTTTTTTTGTTAAATTTTCGTTTTTATCCATTTAAAAAAATATTGTTCAATCCCACGTGTTGAAATTTTATTTTTATTAACTAAAGAGGCTTACTCGGATAAAAATATAATAGATAATAAAGTTTTTTTATTTTTTTTTTAATTGGATGAAATATTAAGGTTATCTGGCGAAAGGATTAAAATCAAACTCAACAAAAATTATTATACATTTAAAAAAATATATTATCACAATTATTATTATTATTATTTGTACGGAATTAAAATAACGAGTTTAAAATTAAACTAAAAAATAAATTATGTTAAAAGATATTTTTGCAAGTAAGGTTGTTGTGAGTCAAGTCAAGATGCTTTAGCTTTCAAGTTTTTGATTCAAGCCAAGTCCGAAAGTGAATTTCTGCATGAACCGAAAGATTTTATTTCGGTTTTGTGTGCTCCATCTCCATGCACAAAAAAAATTACTGCTTTGTATGTTTACAATTCTCTCTTCGATTTTGTACATAACTTGTGTAGAATTAATGTTCTATTTTGATCTCTCTTTTGCATTTTGTTATTTAATTAGGCATTTTTTTTCAAATAATTCCTTGTCACATATGTTAAGGAATTAAAAAAATCACACAAAATTTTCACTTAATTAAGTTGGAACTCCAAAAGCTGGACCATCTCCAATGGTGTAATTCCTTATTTTAAAGAGCTTTTGTTATATAACGAAGAACATCTTAGAATATATTTGTAAGTAGATAAATTAATATTTATAAAAGAATTAAAAAATATTTTAAAAAATATATTAAATATAAATAGAAAGTAAAATTGCATTAATTAAAATAGAAGTGAAACTTACTTCCATTCCTGAGTTCTGAGTTTTAAGAATAGAGAATACTTCTATAGCTCTAATAAAAGTATACTGGAGATTCTGTTAATACACTCAACATGAAAGCAAAGATCTCACTGACAACACAGGAGGAAACAGAAGACAAAATACACAAATCGAAAAGAAAGTAAAAAAAAATGAAAAAAATTAATCATTGAACCACCATGTAGCTACGCTGCGGCACCTTCTTAAAGGTAGCCCATATAAGATCAAAATACAGTGGAAACTGGGCTACGGCGAAAAAGGTCACCGGCAGGCAAGTCACTGCATAAACTGGAAATGCCGCGAGCTTGAGTTCATCCCTCAGCACAAAGAAATGTCCTGCACAAAACGACACCAAAATGGCCGCGATTGACACGAACAACGACGTTAAGCCTACCAGAAGCCTCCTCGGTAAAATTTTCCCAAAATCCTTCTCTTGGTATCGAGAAGTCAGAATTGCCAGAAACATCACCACTGAAGTCACCGAGAAGCAGAGAGCCACCAGCGATGAGATGGCAAATGCGTTGAAAGCAGGGTGCTTCTCCAGAGTAGGTGTACCGCTTTTTTCGTTCACCCCACCTGGGACGGCGGCTGATGTGGCAAAAGCAACAGTGGCGATTAGTGCGGCCACCACGGAACATGATTCTGAGGTGTTCATAAGCCACTCGCCGCCGCTTTGCACGAGTTCCTTGTGTGTTTCGGTGAATAGGTCCTTCGCCGTCTCGTTGTTTTTGTTGTATCGAGGAAAGAAGTGATACGGCATCGAGTCCTTCACATACTGCAAATTTTTTCAACACAAAGTATCAAATCTGCAGTTAGAAATTAAAAACTTATTTTGTATTTTCTTAGAAAATATTCAATCCCTAGCTCTAGTTAATTTAAGAAAAATTCCAATTTAATGTTACTAGCGGTCAGTTTAGTTCTAATTTGTCACGTACATCAAACCACCTGATCTCCCATTGCATTTGTAAGGCCGCGCCAGGGATGTTCCAAGGCTTGTAGTTGCCGAGCTTGGCAGCAAGGTGGAGTGCGCTGTTCCCTTGGTTATCCACTGCTCGAAAGATGCTGTCCTTCATTACTTTAGTCTTTAGCAAGAGTTTATACACATGGGGTTGTCTGTTTTCCACTGCTAACAGCACAATATTCTTCTTCTCTGGGTTCACATCATATATTGCCACAGGAAATTTTTCTAAGATTCTTTCCACCATTTCTGTTATTCCATTCTTCGCTGCTAATAATATGGCTGACTCCTTCACTGGCCTTTCAGTCGTCTTTGGCTTCTCCGTTGCCATTAGTACTACGTTGTGATAGTCCAGCTTCTTGTCTCCTAAAGGATAATATTCCACGATTTTCTCAATCATTTGAGTGACATCTTCCCTTTCTGGATAGAATACTGGCGTCTCCTTCGTCATCATCTTATTATGATCTCCTTCAAATGATATAATTGATTAAAGTGCCAACCAAAAAGTATAATAATGGATATCTGAAACAAAAATCCTAAAACATGTTCATGAAAAAATTAAGGAATATTCTGCACGAACAAGAATTCGTGCAGCGGAAGAATCATCCCTAGTCGTCCGATCACGTCGGACCCACCTGATCGGACGACTGTGGATGTCCATCATTAATATTCAAAAATTAATGAATCTAGCCAATCACATGCTAAGTTTATGGGGATGACAATTTTACCTACATTTATGGAGCTGTAATCCAATACTGCACGGAACTATACTGTTTTTTTTTTTACCACATATGTGTCCTGAATTCGGAATTTTCTGCAGCGGGACGGGATAGAGACGATATACATCTCATTTTCTATTCTCAATCTATCCCGATATATATAAAAATATTTATTTATATTTTTAATAAGTATCTTCAATAATAACCTTATATAAATAATATTATTACATGAATATTCATGTTTATTATGAAACTAATCATGTGGTAATTGGTTAATTATATAAATAATTTCTAAAAAAAATAAGCAATTAAAATTCAAATATTTTTCAATTTAATTAATCTCAATTAAAATAAATATATTATATATAGTTTTCAAGTGAAGAATCAAATTGTCCCTCAATTTTTTTTTTGATAATGTTCAATTTACTTCAACTTATATTTAATTTTAATTAGTTACAAACTTAATATTTACAATCAATTTATCTTTTTTAACTTTTCATTTTTTTAGAAAATTTATTATTATTATTATTATTATTATTGGAATACATAAAAAATAAAAATATATTTTTAATATTGAAATAAAGTAAATATTTTTAATAAAATCGGAGCATCGAATCGGGTTCTAAAATCTTTGTCTGCATATGGTGCAGGAATGTGCACTAATATTTTTTTTTATCGAAAAATAAAACAGGGATGAGAATATTGAAATCAATCCTGAATCTATCTCGTTGCCACTTATATATATATATATATATATATATATAGAGGTAGTTTATTTTATATGCACAATTGACTTGGTTTATGAAAAAGTTCATGGATCAAGTCTAAGGTTGTAAACGAACCGAGATGAATATTGGTAAACTCGGTCTATTCGTTTAAATTTATTACAAGCTTAAACTTGATTCGAGTCTTTATACTTGAGTTTGAGTTCGACTCGTTTAACAATTATTAAGTTCACGAGCAACTCGAGTTGGACTCGAAAAAAACTCGTTTATTATATTTAACGAGTTTAACTCAAGTTTGACTCGTTAACTAATAATGATAAAAGTTTGAGCTCGACTCATTAATTAATAATGACAAAAACTTGAGTTTGACTCATTAATTAATAATGATAAAAGTTTGAGTTTGACTCATTAACTAATAATAACAAAAACTTAAGTTTAGCTTATTAACTAATAATAACAAAAGCTTGAGTTCAATAACAAAATATAATATAAAAAAGCCTTAAATGAGCGTTCACAAGCTTTTAATGAACACGTTTGCGAGCTTTTAAATGAATACATTCGTGAGTTTTTAAATGAATACATTCGTATGTTTTTAAACAAATATGTTAGCAAGCTCATAATTGAACACATTCTCGAGTTTTAAAACGAATATGTTCGTGAACGTATTCGCTGTTGGTCAAACTACACATGCATCAGAAATAAATGACAATAAAGATGGACGGTACATCTTTTATTGACAAAATATTTAGTAGGTAAAATGGTAGTTGAAGATTAATCTTGACCATCTATTTGGTGGGTGGGGATTAATCTTGACCATCTATTTGGTTGGTAAGATGGTAGGTGAAGATTAATCTTGACCATCCATTTGGTAGGTAAGATGATATGTGAGAAATGATCTCAACCATTCATCAAAGTAGGTGATAATTAATCTTGGCCGTCCATTGAGGAGGTGTAAGCCTATATATAGCCTTAGGAATTTATTTGTGAGCTGTGAGTGTTTGTAAATACTTTATAAATTTCTCTTCCTTTAGTAAAAGATCTGCAGCAGTCCGGAGACGTAGACATAATTGGCCGAACTTCGTTATCAATTTGTGTCTTATTATTTCGCATTTTATTCGCTTTCTTATAAATCTGATTATAGGGAAATTGACGTTATTTTCCAACAACTGGTATCAGAGCATTGGTTGCATTTTTTTGTCTTCTTTTTTTGGGCGATTACTATTCATATGAATAATGAATTTTATGAATAGTAATATTTGGTCAGTTGTACCAAATTATCCACGGAGGTGTTCTAATACATGGTGGTTCGCAAGAATTGACAGAAACAATCCAAATGAAGTCAGATTTGAGTGGAAGCAATGGTCGCAAACAAAGGAAATGTGAAAATTGAGAAGTTTGATGAAACAGACTTTGGCTTTTGGAAAATGCAAATAGAAGATTATTTTTATCAAAGAAATATATATCAACCTCTCTCGGGGAATAAGCCAGAGGCGATGAGGAAGAAGACTGAAGTCTTCTCGATAGATAAGCTCTCGGAGTTATCCGATTAACGTTATCTTGAAATGTTGCTTTCAACATAGCAAAAGAAAAGACCACGACAGGTCTTATGATGACTCTCTCTAGTATGTGTGAGAAACTTTTAGCCTCAAACAAAGTGCACCTCATGAAGCGTTTGTTCAACTTGCGAATGACAGAAGGCGCATCGGTAGCTCAACATCTCAATGAACTCAATACAGTCACAACCCAATTGAGTTCGGTTGGAATTAAATTTGATGAAGAAGTATGAGCATTAATACTTTTGTCTTCTCTACCATAAAGTTGGAATGCTACTATCACGGTTGTGAGTAGCTCGTCGGGAAGCACTAAGTTGAAATTTGATGATGTTCGTGATCTGGTTCTCAGTGAAGAGATCCGACGGAGAGAGTTGGGTGAATCATTAACCTCTTCAGTTTTGCATACAGAGTCTAGAGGAAGAAATTCAACCAAAGGGAATGGACGTGGCGGAATGAACTACCGAGGTAGATCAAAGGACATGAGGTCCAAATCCAGGAATCCCAGTAACTCTCATAGCTCGAAAACTGTCGAATGTTGGAATTGTGGAAAATCTAGGTACTACAAAAATCAGTGCAAGAATGCACCGAAGGACCATAAAGCAAAGACAGAGGCAAATGTTATTTCCACCTCAGGAGGCGATGATGCGTTGATATGCTCTTTAGATAGCAAAGAGGAGTCTTGGGTGTTAGACTCTGGAGCATCATTCCATGCTACTTCACATAAAGAATTATTTAAGAGGTATGTCCCCAAAAATCTTGGAAAGGTATATATTGGTGATGATCAACCTTGTGCTATTATTGGCAAATGTGTAGTAAAGATTAAGTTGAACGGATCTGTTTGGGAGCTGAAGGATGTTAGACATATTTCCAACCTGAGAAAGAACTTAATTTCAGTAGGGTAGTTGGCTAGCGAAGGCTACACTACGATCTTCCATGGTGATAATTGGAAGATTTCAAAGGGAGCAATGACAGTTGCTCAAGGCAAAAAGAATGACACTCTTTACATGACAGCAGAAGCACGTTGTTCAATCATAGTTGCAGCTAGTAATAAAAATTCCAATCTATGGTACCAGAGACTAGGCCATATGAGTGAAAAAGGAATGAAGATTATGCATTCAAAGGGGAAACTTTTAGGTCTAAAGTCAGTGGAGATAGACACGTGCGAAAATTGCATACTTGGAAAGCAGAAAAGGGTCAGCTTTCAGACAAGTGGCAGAACCCCAAAGAAAGAACGGTTAGAGTTCGTTCACTCTGATGTTTGGGGACCAACGACTATCTCATCCATTTGTGGGAAATACTACTTCGTAACTTTCATCGATGATCACTCTTAGAAGGTATGGATTTACTTTCTAAAACATAAGTCCGAAGTGTTCGAGGCTTTCAGAAGATGGAAAGCTATGGTTGAAAATGAGACAGGTCTGAAGATTAAAAAGCTCAAAACCGACAATGGTGGTGAATATGAAGACACCAGATTCAAGAACTTTTGCTATGAGTATGGTTTCAGAATGGAGGGAACCGTGCCAGACACATCTCAACACAATGGTGTAGTTGAACGTATGAACTGAACGTTGACAGAAAGAGCCAGAAGTATTTGTATACAGTCATGTCTACCGAAGCAGTTCTGGACAGAAGCAGTCAACACAACTACTTACTTAATCAATCGAGGACCATCGGTTCCATTGGAGCACAGAATACCAGAGGAGCCATGGAGCCACAAAGAGATAAAATTGACACATCTAAAAGTTTTTGGGTGTGTAACATACGTGCATATCAGTTATCAAGAAAGGAATAAGCTTGATCCCAAATCCAAGAAATGCACTCTCATCGGCTATGGTGAAGATGAGTTTGACTACCGTATTTGGGATGATGAAAACAAAAAGGTCATCCGTAGCAGAGATGTAATTTTTGAAGAAAGGGTGATGTACAAGGACATGCATAAAACAGTCGCCAACAACTCAGAACAGAATGGGTCAGTATTTTCAGATGCAGATGATGTCCTAGTTAGTTCCATGACGGAACCCATTGTAGCAAGTCCTCAGCCAGAGGAACTTGTTGGACCAAGCAGTGCACATCAATCCGACACACCACAACCTCCTACTCCATTTCCTGTATTAAAAAGGTCTTATTGGCCTTATGTACCTAACAAGAGATATGAGAAATATATCTTATTGATTGATGGAGGGGAGCCTGAATGTTATGATGAAGCTTGTCAGACTGGAGATACTAGTAATTGGGAGCTTACTATGAAAGATAAAATGAAGTCTCTGATCTCCAACCAGACATGGGAACT
Organism: Triadica sebifera; assembly: GCA_023653625.1. NCBI lineage: Eukaryota > Viridiplantae > Streptophyta > Magnoliopsida > Malpighiales > Euphorbiaceae > Triadica > Triadica sebifera. The sequence continues at coordinate 27,413,236 of CM042900.1, forward strand.
AGCTAAGTTACCCATGGGGAAAAAGACGTTTCATAACAAATGAGTGTATTGGGTAAAAGAGGAAGATGATGTGTTAGTACTGGAGAAGATCCAATGAAGCAGGAATCCAGCGGATATGTTGACAAAGGTGGTGACTATTGAGAAACTGAAATTATGCTCAACTTCAGTTGGTCTGCTAGAGTAATAAGACCAGAAAGGCTGCTGCATTGATCGAGGTGTGAAGACAGATTGAAATCAGTTTTCAAGTGGGAGATTGTTGGTCAAACTACACATGCATCAGAAATAAATGACAATAAAGATGGATGATGTATCTTTTGTTGACAAAATATTTGGTAGGTAAGATGGTAGTTGAAGATTAATCTTGATCATCCATTTGGTGGGTGAGGATTAATCTTGACAATCTATTTGGTTGATAAGATGGTAGGTGAAGATTAATCTTGACCATCCAATTGTGAGTGTTTGTAAACACTTTGTGAATTTTTCTTTGTTCCTTAAAAGATCTGCAGCAGTCCAGAGACGTAGGCATAATTGGTCAAACTCCGTTATAAACTTGTGTCTTATTATTCCGCATTTTCTTTGCTTTCTTATAAATCTGATTATAGAAAAATTGATGTTATTTTCCAATATTCGTGAGCTCGTAAATGAATATGTTTGTGAGCTGACAAACTAAATAATATTAAACTTGAATTTGATAAGGTTTTCGAGCTCAGACTCGGCTCGTTTATAATAATAAACGATTTCTAACGAGTTTTTTTTGATGTGAGATTCGAATAGCTCGTGAACGGTTTGATTTATTTACAACCCTAAGTCTAAGCAATAAATCTCCTACAATATATATGTACCTGCCCCATGGATTCCTATGTTTTCTTGAGGTTTGATGTGTCTGTTATCAATATGAGTCTGTTGTGTGGTTTCCCTTGTCTCCATGAAGGTTTGTTGAACCTCACCACCAGCTCCAAATGCGTAAGGCTCTCCTTCAGTAGAGATCATTGGCTGGAGAATTTTTCCTGCTGTGTGCTCAGACTCGTACATTACTAGACGTTGAATAAGTTCGTCCAAAATCTGAACCGACCATGTGTGCTTTTGTTTCTTCTCCTGCAGTTTTTTTATCTCCTGTGATCCTTATGTTCATATAATGAGAGGTTAATTTACTGAAGATTCAAATTAAAACAAAAAATGTATAAGAAAAGAGAAGGAGCTAAAATTAACCTAATCCCAGTATGACTAGCATTGCCTTGGATGCAAACTTTAAGATGTCAAAGCACGTATAGTAATTTGAAGGAATTAAACGAGGTCGCCTTGAAGCTCCACTTTTTGACCGAGTTCCTATAGATATATTAAATGATTAGAGATGTTTATATTGAAATTCTCTAAGTTAGTTTCATTAATTGAGTGATAAACCAAACTAATCATATAGAATGTCATATAAAAATTTTTACTTGCCTGATATTATGTTATAGGCTTATTTCAAATTTACTTCAATGAACAAAAACTATAAATATGAATTTATATACCGAAGTGATACAAAACCAAAGATAGGCAAAAAAAAAAAAAATTCAAACAAGAAGTAAACTTTTATTATGCAATAAGAAATACTTAACTTGGACTTGGTTTATAAAATAATTCAATCTATCAATATGTGTACAATTTATTCGTAACCTAAATTTTATAAAGAAAAAAACAAGCATTAACCCACTTATCCATTATAGAATTATAAGAGTTGCAAAAGTCCTAACTTATCCAATATATATATATATATATAGCTAACCTTGTTGGTTTTCTATATCTCCTCGCAAATTTTCTGAACTTCTATACCAATTGCTTGCTGAAAAAGTTAATTAGTAGCTACACTTAGTAAAAGAATTTAAAAGTTCATGACACAATATATATATGAAATATTCAGTTTACATATATACATACCCAACGCGAATGCCTTCCCAGGCAACCAAAAAAAGTTCATGCATGTTTCATAGTTCTGAGGATAAACAGATTTCTTTATGTTGTTGGATTGCATAACTACCAACTGTTCATTGGACATATCCACCACCTCAAGCTCATCAGCAAACATACCTTCCAAATTCAAATTAATTTAGCTCGATTACTAAAGTTACATTTTTCCTGCTTTTATAATAATAATAATAATAATAAAACCTCATTGATACATACAGTTATATATGAGCTTGTGGTACCCTGCGAGGTGGGTACCGCTTCGAAATACATTAGGTTTAGTTGCTAAGAGCTGGAGAGGAGTTGCTCCACTCGCGTTGACAGAGTTAGCTAGTTCTCCATACAAATTTATTATTTGAAATGCCAAATCTGTCAAAGTAATCAATCCCATTTTTTTATTTTTAAGGCCGTTTTCATGCATCAATTCAATTACGACTTGCTGTACGTATGCAAAAAATAATAAATATTTCGAAAGAAATGCTTACCAAAATATTCTCCGGCAATGGCGACGTGAAGAATAGTATCGCCGTCGATTCCTCTCCTATAATAGTTAGGACCTTCAGAAGCTCCACAAATGTTGTGGAGGCAAAGGAACGCGTCTCTCTTACCATAGAAAGCTGCCAAAAAGAAAGGGGTCTCTTCATCGACATTACGGGCACCCACCATGGATACATCCTCTTTAGCAATGCAATAACATATTCGGACATTTCCCACAGCAGCTGCAATATGGAGAGCTGTGTTGCCTTGATCGTTCGCAATTTTTAGAGCTTCTCTGGCTTCATCCCGCCGGTTCGAGTTGGAAATTATGCTCAGTAGCTCATCCACTATACCTTCTTGGCCATCGCGGACTGCTAGGTGCAATGCTGTATCCCCTGATTTAGTGATTCTAGCAGTGTAAGCTTTATGGTTACCCCTGTATGTTTCAACCACATTCTGCCATTCACCTCTCATGGCCAATTTAAACAAGTTTCTCCTTATCTGATCCATCTCTGGATCCAATGATTTAAGTGTCTCCAAAGGAGAACCCATTTTTTCTCTTCTTATTCCTCTTTAATTTGATGGTTCAACAAATCTAGCTACGAGTGGAGATGTTATATGTACTTAATTAGATGATTGATGAGAACAATAAAGTAGGGTTTAATTTGTTCTTTAAGGTGGGACCTAATAAGACTTGGATCTCAAGAATTGTAAGTTCCATCCACCTCGATTTTCGTGAATCGCGTTGGTGAGTCTTGCTTAAGGTTTCTCTTCCATGGAATTTCATCTTTTACGTTTTTCAAGATTGATCTTTTTTGGTGAAAAAAAAAGAAGTAACATTTTGCTTTTAAAAGAGAAAGCAGCAGGTGGGGATGATATTGTTATTGGGAATTTATTTGCCTATGACTTTCTCGATGGTATTATCTTCTTTAAAAAATTCATACAATTCATTAATTATTATATTCACATCAACTAATATAAATAAAATAATTAAATGTATCGATTATATTAGTCTGTATATAATATATTGAGTTTAATTAAAAAAATTTCACTTTTGTGAGAAAATAATTGAAGCATTTTGTTTTGTTTTTATATAAATAAATAAATTAAGGTGGTCAAAACTCAAGAAAAACAAGCCTAAAAATAATACCAAATATACATGATCATGCATGAAGAAGCAAAAAATGCAAGCCACTCAAATAAGGTACAAAACAGAGTATTCTCAAATATTATCAGATCTGGTCCAGTCAATGAACCAGAAAAAGTAACGGATTAAGAGTTTAAGATTCAACCGGAATTGAATCAGTTTATGTAAATTTTTTTAAAAAATATAATATGTCTTATACATAATAAAATATAAAATAAATTACACAAAACTTATTTCATGCACACAAAAAATAATGTCGTTAATTTTATTTATATATAATCACATTCCTTTTTAAATTATAACAAAATCAATACTAAAAATTAAAATATAATTTGAAGAGTTTTTTTTATCTCTTACCAACCAATATGATAATCATTATTTGAGGTAATTATAATCAACGTTCTCATTAATTTAGTTTTTAAATTAGATAATTATTATTTATAATATTTAATCTCAATAGTTTTTCAAATAAATTTGTATTTATTTTGTATATAAATCTCAAAAATAATTTATATGATTATTTAGTAATATTACATGCTAATAATAAATATAAAAATATTTAAATTCAACTTGATCATATATATAAATTTTGAATAATGTGAATATTTAAAATTAATATTTTTATTATATATATTACTAATATTAAAATTATATGAAAATAAATACTATTAATTATATATTATTTATTTTTAAATGAATTTCTTATAAAATAAGAATAATCTATTTGAATTATTTGAATAATATGTATTATTAATAAAATATGTAAGATAATAAATTGATAAATTCTATATAAATTTATTGGATAATATATTTAAAATAATATAAATAATATATAATGCAATATAAAAAAATTGTATAAAATGAAAAAAAAATCTTCTAGTTAGCCTGTTGCAAAATGTCATTTTGTGGCCAGAGTTTGAATCTTTATATGCACAAATTATGCTTTTTTTTTTTCTAAATGCTCCACTCGGTGAAAGAGTGTATCAACCGAACAGGCTTAAGGCCCAGTTTCCAGTTAAACCAGGCGGGCCAGTCTGGTTTTCACAATACTGAGTTTTCTTGGCCCGTTAAGCAATAAAGTCCTTTCCGCAAATTTAATCTTTCTTTGAATTACATATATATAGTAGAGTAAAAAAGATATTGATGTGACAGTTTTTATGAAGAAAAATTGATATCTTTTCTATTTATTCTTTTACAAAATTTTAAGATTTTTTATAATTTTTTTATTTTAAATCAATTATATTAAATTATAAACACTATTAAACAAAATTTCTCCTCCTCTATTTCATGTTCCTTTTCTCGCAACCACAACCTCCGCCCACGTCCTCTGTAATTTTTATCTTTTTCTTTGATAATAATGCAAAAAGAATTTCCTCTGTAATTTTTATCTTATTCTTTGAAATTAGAATTTATTAGTATGAAATTCTTTTTTTTTTAAATCAGAACACACAGACGTTGTGGTTACGGATGATAGGATTTAGATTTGGTATTGTATTGAAACAATAGAAAAAATAGTGTTGGCATCCGATCAGTGCTCGGTGAGAGGTAAACTATTATTTCTCGAGAAACAAATAGACATAAAAAAGAGTATTAATATTCGAATCCTTAGTGAGAGAGAAACTATTGTTTTTCGATAAACAAACCGACAGGTAATTATGAAAAAAATACAATTATCTTAATACAATTATTGTGATTTTTTTTAAACAGGATAAAGATTTTATTCAGATTCAATTGCTGGCTTCATACACTTGACAAAATGTCTATTGATAAAAAATGAGAATCAAACCGAAATGAGGAATTCCTAATAACAAAATATGGATATTTTTCTGAATTATGCGATGCTAATTTGTTGGCAAATGAAAATCAGGTCAGAGTCCTTTGGGATTGAAGAGCTTTTCTTTGGCATCATTAATAGGATATGTGAATTTCCTGCAATCACGTTTCTATTGGCTGCCATTATCACAATCACTTCTTTTCAGCAGCAACTGAAAAATCCTAGCTTGCTGATTGTGTAAGATCTCATGCCCAATTGTTTTAAATAACCTATAAATAATTAAATCTCGCAACTTAAAATAGGTAATCTAAATTTTTAATAGTATTTTGTGTATAAAAAACTCTCTTTTCCTTTATCACGTTTTTCCGAATGGAATTGAAAAGTTAATACATCAAACTAATAACTCTTTAGATTTAGATTTTTAGATTCAATACCTAATATCCCTCTTATATTTTTTCCATATGAAATTTGCTCAGTAATATTACAATTCACCTCACTCTATGAATCTTAGCGAGAAGTGGTTTTTCCCTAAACAACTTGTAAATTGTTAAAACACGTGGTTTAAAATGATTATTGGAAGTTACTAATAGTTGGTATATAAATTTATAAAACTCTCTTTCTATTTAATTTTTTTTGATATGAAAATGAAAAATTAGCACATTAAACTAATACCTACTCAAATTTAGGTTCTTACATTATACCAACATCTCTCACGTATTTTATTGGTGTCTATAGGGATGTTGCAAATTGTGTTGGCGATAAAACAAGAATGTGATTTTCTGGATTTTTGTTGCCCTCCAATTTGCTTGTATATATATATATATATATATTTATTTATTTAAAGGATTTTTTTTTTATCACTAGTATATTTTTGCCTACATAAATGTGGGTTTAATTAATTATAAAGTAATTTACTTTGAATGGTTGGTGGTCTATTATAGAATTGGAAATTATATAGTGACTTTGAGGCAATGGATTATTAGGAGAATTTGTTGGAATTAATTAAATTCGTATGATTGATTTTCCTTGATTTAATGATAAAAATGCAAGCAATTCCTTAACATCTCTATTCTTTCTATCTTTCTAATATATCGTTCTTTGCCTACTTTTCAAATAGATTTGAATTTGCTAGTTTGATGTATCTTCTACTTTTTACTCTTATATATATGGTTTGCTTAGGAAGACCTGCTCATGATTCTAACCTTCTTCTGCAATAGATATGAATGATATGACTAAATTCCTACTGTGAGTTATTGAGTTCTTACATAAAATGGTAATGATATACACTTTTTTTTTCTTCTGGCTTTATGGATTATTTTCTTTTTCTGTAACCTATGCATGTATGTGAATTTTGACTTCCTCTTGCTCTACCAATTTTATTGTTTCAATTATCCTTTTAATTATCTAATTATATATATATATGGTGAATATTTGATTATTGAACATTACTTACAGCCAAAATGTGTTTAGTTAATAAAATTTCATATGATTGAAAGGCTAATTGGTTGACATGCAATATTTTGGCGGGTTGTAAAAACTCTTGAAAATTGTAAAAGTCTCTCCTTGCACACTGGATTGAAAGGCTAATCGGTTGATACGAATTCCGCCCCAGTAGGACCATACTGCTATTTACAAAATAAAAAGTATTTCATTTTTAATTCTAACTGGAATATTTTGATCAACGTAATTTAAACATGATATTACTAATAGAATAATCCATTTCTATTTGCATTGAAAAAAAATTGAAGTCAATGAACTTAGCTTTGATACTAGTTTGGGAAAAAAACACAAGTTAACTCAATTCCTCAAATCATAATGAATTAGGATCCTCACTCAAGTTCACCCAAACATAGTAAATTATATTAGAATGATTTTAGTCATTATGTTGAGATTAAATTTTATTAAATGACTTTTTTTATAAAACTTATGGTCCGTTTGGCAGTGAGTTTAGAAAAAATGTTTTTGGTAGAAAAAAATTTTAATTTTATTTTTTTTGAGTTTTGAAAAATATTTTTGGAGAGAAGCAGGTAAATAGATGTTTTTTTCAAAAAACATATTTGAGAAAAACAGTTTATAAAAAATTAAAAAAATCAGTCAATTAAATAAAAAAATTATAAACCTGTTTTTTGGATATCCAACAACAATCCCAAACACCCCTTAATCTCAAATATTTATTTATAGATGAATAACTAAGATCATTCTAACATGAACTAAGCTTTATTTCAGAGTATATTAATGTTGGTCAAACTACACATGCATTAGAAATAAATGATAATAAAGATGAACGGTACATCTTTTGTTGACAAAATATTTAGTAGGTAAGATGGTAGTTAAAAATTAATCTTGACCATCCATTTGGTGAGTGAGGATTAATCTTGACCATTTATTTAGTTGGTAAGATGGTAGGTGAATATTAATCTTGACTATCCATTTGGTGTGTGGGGATTAATCTTGACCATTTATTTGGTTGGTAAGATGGTAGATGAAAAATGATCTCAATTATTCATCAAAGTAGGTGAGAATTAATCTTGGTCATCCATTGAGAAGGGGTAAGCCTATATATAGCCTTAGGTATTCATTTGTAAGGTATTTCATTCAAAAGTGAGAGAGAAGCTTTAGTTAGAGGTTGTGAGTTGTGAGTGTTTGTAAACACTTTGTAAATTTCTCTTCATTCAATAAAAGATCTGCAGCAGTCCGGAGACGTATGCATAATTGGCTGAACTCCGTTATCAACTTGTGTCTCATAAATCTAATTATAGAAAAATTGACGTTATTTCCCAACAACTGGTATTAGGGCGTTGGTTGCGTTTTTCTGTCTTTTTTCAGGCGATTACTATTCATATGAATAGTAAAATTTGTGAATAGTAAATTTTGGTCAGTTGTACCAAATTATCCACAGAGGTGTTTTAATACACAAAGGTTCACGGAAATTGTGAGAAACGATCCAGAAAAGTCAGATTCGAGTGGGAGTGATGACCGCAGACGAAAGAAATGTGAAAATTGAGAAGTTCGATGGAGCGGACTTTGGCTTTTGGAAAATAAAAATAGAAGATTATTTGTATCAAAGAAATATGTATCAACCTCTCTCAGGGAAGAAGCCAGAGGCTATGAAGGAAGAAGACTAGAGTCTTCTCGACAGACAAGCTATCGAAGTTATCCGATTGACGTTATCCTATAATATTGCTTTCAACATAGCAAAGGAAAAGACCACGACAAGTCTTATGATGGCTTTCTCTAGTATGTATGAGAAGTCTTCAGCCTCAAACAAAGTACACCTCATGAGACGCTCGTTTAACTTGCGAATGACAGAAGGCGCATTGGTAGTTCAACATCTCAATGAACTCAATACAGTCACAACTGATGTAGATCAAGGACATATAAGTCAATCTTCACAAAAGGAGAATGATGCACTAGTCATGCCAAGTGGTGCGATCACAAGATCAATGGCTAACAAACTAAGGCAAGCAATGCAAGGCTATGTTCAAAGCTTGGTCACTAAGGAGATCACAAAAGATGCATGCATGACAAAGGAGATGGAGTTGATTGAAGACCCAATGCCCATTACTTATCTTGGGGTGAGTGAAGAACCATCTTGCATGGACTAGTCCAATGGGCTAAACGAGGCAAAGTCCATAAAATTAAAGATTACAAGTCATGTGCAAATCATGTGCTAGGAGTCATGTGCCAAACATGTGCAAGACATGTGCCATCCATGTGGAAGACATCATGTGCCAACCATGTGCTCAAGATCATGTGCCATGCATGTGCCTATTTATGGGATTTTGGCTTAACTTGTAATTGGGCTTAATTATGTATATGGGCTGCCTAATTTAAATTACCTTAGGCTTTAATTAGTGATAGACATGTGGGCCAAATAAATAAAGCCCAACCCACCACTTGTCTTATTTTAGAAGGATTTAATTAGTGTCCTAATCCAAGTAGGACTCTACTTTTTAGAATTTGAGTTAGAATATGGCTGTACATTTAGGAGTTGAGTTAGAATAGGATTTAGTTATCCTTTACCATAAATGATTCAAAGACTTAGGGCTATAAATACTCATCTAGGCTTCTTTTACAAGACATCAATGAATGAATCAATGAATAAAAACGAATTTGAGTGTTTTTCTTTAAAGTGAGGCAGATTTGCATCTCTTTGTTACCTTTAGGAATTAGTTACTTATCAAGTGATATTGCTTGTGGCGTGGCTATTCTTATTAAATCTTATAATCTTGGTTCTTTGCTACATTGGTTAGCTTTGGGTCAGATTCAATCTATGATCACCATAGCTTAAGGTTTGTTTACCTTGTCTTGTTGAGGGGTTTCAAGGCACGGTCTTTGGGGTTCCGCATCAACAACCTAATTGAGTTCGGTTGGAATTGAATTTGATGAAGACGTACGAGCATTAATACTTTTTTCTCTACCAGAAAGTTGGAATGCTACTGTCACGGCTGTGAGTAGCTCGTCGGGAAACACTAAGTTAAAATTTGATGATGTTCGTGATTTAGTTCTCAGTGAAGAGATTCGACGGAGAGAGTAAGGTGAATCATCAACTTCTTCAGTTTTGCATACAGAGTCAAGAGGAAAAAATCAACCAGAGGTAATGGACGAGGCAAGTCAAACTACCAAGGTAAATCAAAGGACAGGAGGTCTAAATCCATGAATCTCAGTAATTCCCATAGTTCGAAAGCTGTCGAATGTTGGAATTGTGGGAAGACTGTGCACTACAAAAATTAGTGCAAGAGTGCACCGAAGAACCATGAAGCAAAGGTAGAGGCAAATGTTACTTCCACCTCTGGAGGCAATGACGCATTAATATACTCTTTGGAAAGCAAGGAGGAGTCTTGGGTGTTAGACTATGGAGCATCATTCCATACTACTTCACAGAAAGAATTATTCGAAAGGTATGTCCCCGAAAGTCTTGGAAAGGTATATCTTAGCGATGATCAACCTTGCGCTATTATTGGTAAAGGTGTAGTGAAGATTAAGTTGAATGAGTCTGTTTGGGAGCTGAAGGATGTCAGACATATTCCTGACCTGAGAAAAAACTTAACCTCAGTAGGGCAGTTGGCTAGCGAAGGCTACACTACGATCTTCCATGATGATGATTGGAAGATTTCAAAGGGCACAATGACGGTTACTCGAGGCAAAAAGAGTGGCACTCTTTACATGATAGCAGGAGCACGTTGTTCAATCATAGTTGCAGCTAACAATGAAAATCCCAATATATGGCACCAGAGACTGGGCCATATGAGTGAAAAATGAATGAAGATTATGCATTTGAAAGGAAAACTTCCAGGTCTACAGTCAGTGGAGATAGACACGTGCAAAGATTGCATACTTGGAAAGTAGAAAAAGGTCAGCTTTCAGACAAGTGGCAGAACCCCAAAGAAAGAAAGGTTAGAGCTCGTTCACTCTGATGTTTGGGGATCAACGACCGTCTCATCCATTGGTGGAAAACACTATTTTGTGACTTTTATCGATGATCACTCTCGGAAGGTATAGGTTTACTTTCTAAAACATAAGTCTGAAGTGTTTGAGGCTTTCAAAAGATGGAAAACTATTGTTGAAAATGAGACAGGTTTGAAGATTAAAAAACTCAGAACCGACAATGGTGGTGAATATGAAGACACCGGATTCAAGAAGTTTTGCTATGAGCATGGTATCAGAATGGAGAGAACCGTGTCAGACACACTTCAACACAATGATGTAGCTGAACCTATGAACCGAATGTTGACAGAAAGAGCCAGAAGTATTCGTATACAATCAGGTCTACCGAAGCAGTTCTGGACAGAAGCAGTTAACACAGCTACTTACTTAATCAATCGAGGACCATCAGTTCTATTGGAGTACAGAATACCAGAGGAGGTATGGAGCCAAAAAGAGATAAACAATTAATCCAATATTAATAACACGACAAATTATTCTTTTTAACTTGATAAGCTAAATAAAATATATCATCGAAGAAGCACAAAAAAAAAGACAAGAAAAAAATTAAGAAAAAAATCTCACCAAAGTGGGTATATAAAAAAATCATCAAAGAAGTTTTTCAATAATTCATGTAGAAAATTAATGTAAAAAAACACATAAAAATTTCATTAATATTGAGCAAAATCAACTATCGAATTTCAGCAAGATATGTTTTATTATCCCTGATTTCAGAACCGCCATTTCATAACAATTTTCTCTTATTTTGTAGTCGCTCTCTCATTTTCTCTCTATTTCACTTATTGCATAAAAATATTCTTATGCAAAATGTTAAGCCACCTTCTTTCTCAATTTGTAAATTTGTGGGGAGTTTGAAATTTAGTTGGAATTTGTCATAAAATATTGACTTTTCCTTATTATATATATTAATTAATTGATACAAAGACATAAGATAAAAAGAGAATGAATTAGGATATCAAATTCCAATTAACAAAATAAATACATAAAAGATTCAGATAAAATAAACAATTTAGCTCGGAAAATGCATATTATGCATTGAACTGCACCGGATCAAGCTTTACAGGAGCAACTGAAGGATCTTGCACAATGCTCATATATTCCCCATTTTTTCCTTCAAAACAAGCATCCAAAAACGCCACAATAATACCTCCTACAGTTTTTCTCATTGGCTCTTTGGAATCTTCACTGCTCTTGCACAATGAACTCGTCAATCTCCCTACTATATCACTTATATTATCATTCAACACATCCATATGACCATAATCTGTAGTAACAAAATGACCAGCAGGGGCTTTGGACTCGTTGAAAAATTCCTCATGGTTCACCCCATCAGGAGCACAGGTAGGACAAAGGCAGCATATGGGTTGATTACCCAACCCAGTACCTACCACAGCTACAGGAATTGTTAAGTTAAGAGAGTGAGGAACATAGGTGAGAACCTTTGGCAGAATAGGGCTGTTCCTGCTCGTGCCTTCTACAGGATCAACGCCTGCTAATGCAGAAATTTTGACTTGTAGAGGAGTCTTGGCATATCCAAGCGCAAGTGCGAATGCCACCTTTCCACCTCTACTGTGGCCCCCAACAGAGAGCTTGTCCAGGTCTCCTTCAACATTTTCAGGCAGCGCTGTCCGCAGGCCTGAGGGTAACCAGTTTGCTACTTCTACAGCGTACTCGAGTTCTGATGGCCCGCTTATCGGCAGCCTAGGTATCACACCATTCAGGCAAGAATAGAGCTGACAAAAAAACTACTGCATCAATAGATTTTATGCAACATATTTCTGATATTAACTATTAAGCAATATTAACATCAATTTCAAATTCTAACAATGATAATAACTTAAATGCTTAAACTCTGCACTTGCAATAACATATATATATATATATATATATATATATATATATATATATATATATATATGATGAGATAATAGATGTCCCTTAAAGCATTTTTAAAACTTGAAAGAAAACAATTTACTTTTTTAATAAATTTGTCCAGCGTGAATTTAACTAGCTTGCAATATTTAGATTGTAAAATAGTAGATGAGTAAGAACAAATATATATATATATATATATATATATATATATATATATATATCCCCTTTTATTTGTCATATTTTTCCACTTAGCCTAGTTTGTTTTGTACCAACTTTTCACCTTATTAAAAAGAATTTCACATCAGAAATTTAAAAGATAAAAAAAGTTTATAATTGTAATACAATTAATTTTAAATTGACTTAAATTATTTTAAAACAACAGTGAATCTACATGTATCAAATCAAAATATCTAAATTTATTTAATTCTAATATAGTATCGAAATCATAAAAGAATTAACCGCTTCATGATATTGTGAACTATGTGACTAAAAATCTTGGACCCAAAAAATGGGAAAGCTCAAATCAAATATTAAATAAATCTATGGTTCAAGAAAGAATAAAAAGCTCAAAAAATGACTTATAATTGTGGTGAAAGAAGCAATGATGAATCATCAATTATCAAACCTAACTATTTAGACTTATCCAATTCCAATATATCTATACTCAAAGAGAACCTAGATATTTATACCTGGGGAGCTACAACTATGTACCCGTGAGAGGAAATATGTTGGAGGAGGTCAGCATAGAGAGAGTTGAGGAGGCAGGTGCCATGGAGAAAAATAATAATAGGGTATTTGCCATTTGCAGTTGGCGTGACAAGTAACAAGGGTTTAGGAGGTGAAGTAGGGTCTGATTCATCCACTTGATAATATGTCGTAGAAACTATTCCTTTTTCAAAAACACCAACTGCTCCTAATTTTGGCAGAAGATAGGATGCAAGCAGTGTTATCAATAGGGTGGCTATCACCAGCAGTTTTGCCATTTGCACATGAGAGAAGAGACGTATACATATGGATGAGAAAATTATATTCCCTTAGCTCTCTCCTATTTATAGTGATTGCATATTTATTTTTCATTTTTCATGATCAATTCTCTACGTTTTCTCTTTCTAAAGAAAACAAAATTTACGTATTGAACACGTGATCTTCATCTCAGCTCTCACCCACAATTATTTGCAATTTAATTTATCAATCATTAAATTCATTCTAATTACTTAATTTTTTTATATTTATCTTTATATCTCAAAAAAAAAAATTAATACCAGTACAAAATATTTTTTTTGCCTATACATATATATTGCAAGAATTCCTTTCGCTAGAGTTAATTTATATATAATTCATAAATGAATTAAATTATATAGTATAGTATATATATGATTTATAACTATTTTATAAATTATAAGTATGCCATTTTAGAATTGAATTTGTTAACGATTTCTAATCTTGCACATGGTGTTAGGGGCCAGCTAATTAAAGTCAATACCAGAATTGGCAATTGGGTCTCACGTCGAAATATGCATTAATTGTCGAAAGATATGCTCATGCCAATACGACAAATGAAACCTGCTGAATATACTCGTCCAAAGGTTTTATTCTCCTACTGAGAATTTGACAATTCTACACATACATGTAGATAATTCAATTTGACAATTTCAAATTCAAAATATTATCACTATTGTCCAAAAACATTTGTATGACCTCAATCTCAATATCTATATATAAATAATTGTTTCATCGTAATAAAACTCTTTATTTTGGATATTCGAGCAAAAAAGGAGGCAAATTATGAATTGAATATTAGTAAATATGTATATTTAACCGTTTGGTTGATTGAAATGGTTTGATATTTCTTTTCATCAAGTAAGATTTTAAGTTTGAGTCTTGTATATAAAAAAAATCTGCTCTATAAGAATTTTATCTCATAATGGGCCTACAGTTTGTATTAATTAGGACTCCTGGATTTCTAGAGACATATTAGTAAAAACGGTTTCTAGCTTATTAAGTACAATGATATAGTTTGTTTGTCAAAGTTTAACTAAAAAAGCCAGCTGATCTAGTCTTCCTCTTCTCAATTAATTGTACCTTGCTTGGATTTTTCTGGTGTTGAATTTAACAGGATCAATTCCTCTAGCAAACCTACCGTCCAATATCTGCATATTCTTGGTATTAAGTCTCACCGGATAACCTTCCTTATTACTTTATTCTAGCGAACTAATCACACAAATCTTCCTTGTTAGCATTATATTTTGAAGTGAGCCTTGGGCTAGAATGTGAATTATTGTTATTGGACTTTTTTTTTTTCTAAATTGTGGACTAAATTGTAGTTATTGTGTTTTTTTCCTAAAGTGGCATAAGTTATTTTAGATATTGCCTCCACTGACTTATCAATTGCTCGTTTCTTATCGAGACAACTGATGTGAAACTTTTTTGTTTTCCAAAACTCCCCTTAAATGCAAGGGTATGGTCAGTTATCACTTGCCAAGTATTCTTTAAATTTCTGAAATTTTTTTTCTAATCTCGGATGATTATGGCCATCTAATTTTTAAGGGTTAATTATTATTTGTTGTCTTAGATTTGACATAATAAATTAGTATTATTTTGAAATTATGTTATTTATCTCCTCTATTTTATTGTATTATACTAATAAGTCATTCCATTATATTTTTTGTTAGAAAAAATGTTAATTTGTTGTGAAATGACAAAAAAAATTATTTTATAGTAATTTTTTTAATAAAAAATACTATTTACCTCCTAAAATTTGATATATTATATTAGTATCCACTTGAGGTTTTAAAGTTTATACTATTTGCCCCTTGAGGTTAAGGATAGTTTGAGATTTTTAATTATTTAGCTCTTCTATTAACGATAAAATTATTAAAATTGATGTAAATAAAATTGAGAGTGTAAATAATATAATTTTAAAATCTTAGAAATATTGTATTATATTATTTCAAATCTCATGGGATAAATAGTAATCAACCCATTTTTTAAATCTCAAATTAGCGAACCTTCTAACACTCCCCTTAAATGCAAAGGGGTATCAGTTATCACATGCCAAGTATTTTTCTTTAAATTTCTAAATTTTTTGAGATTGTAGATCAAAGAGTTGTTTCTAAAATAACTTAGAATTTTGCTCACATCTTCTTATAAATTGCCCATTTCTTATTGAGATGTGGGACTCTTTGTTTTGCAACATTCCTCCGTTGAAAAATGGCAAACAAAAGACAAACTAAGTGGTTTAATTTTTAACATCCGATTCCAATCATAAGACACAATAATGAGCTAACCTCCATCTCTTAATTAGTATGAGCTAGAATCAACACGAATTACACAAATGGAAATAGCACGTATGCACCAACGGGCTTAAGTGAAGGAACCCAGTTTAACAAAAACAAAAATTAGAAAATAAAAAGCCCACACATTTAAGTTTGAGAATTGTAAAATTCTCATAAGAATAATCCGATTCCGATGGTTCTAGTTTAGTTAGTAATATACCTATTCGCAACTAGTCATTAGTTTTTTTTTTCTTTTTGTCTTTTTCCTTAATTTGGACTCGAGTTTTCTGCCTAAATTCACTGGATTCGAATCCTAATATAAATAGATAAATTTGTAAAATTGAATTAAAGCCTGAATTGATCCATTCTAAAATATATGTAATTTTTCTTCTAAATTATTTTCAATATATAATTTTCCTGCAATGTAATTAGTGTTTACTTTCCCATTGATTAAATTTTCATTTCATGTAATTGGTATGTAAGGACTATAAAATCTCTCTTTTTTAAAAAAAAAAATTCTCCCATGATTCGAGTCCTTAGTACATAAATATTTTAAAACTCATAGAAAAGTGTTTTGTTACTCATGAGATCTTATTAGGCATGAGTAAAATTAGTTACATTGTGTAGTTTTAATTGACTAGTTGAGAATATTTTGGTTAAACAAAAAAACTTTTTTTTTAAATAAAAAAACAAAACTAGGAATATGAAACAATAAAAAGAAAAAAAGTAGAATATATAATGCCAAGTTGGCTTAACACAAGGAGAAAACCCTGTTTTTATTTAAATGAATAAACCCTTAAAATGGAGCATAGTTGAGCGAGTCCATGGATTGAACAGGATCAAGGGCAGCAGGAGCAACAGAAGGTGTTCGCAAAATGGTCAAATAGTCCCCATTATTTCCATGGAAATAAGCTTTCAAAAACGCCACAATAATCCCACCAACAGTTCTTCGCATTGGATCTTTAGGATCCCTGCTATTCTTGCGGATACATTCTGCTATAAAACCCTTCAGATCCTGAAGATTATCATCTAACATGTCCATGTGACAATTAAAAAAATTTAATGTTACCAAAAATAATAATGAAGACATTTGAATTGGTGAAATAAATAACCCATTTGCATTTTTTTTAGATTGACTATACTCATGGCGGCCCAATTATGAGAGTATTAAAAAATGAGGAAATTTCATGTAATACTTCTTTTTAACTTTTTATTTTAAAAATACCTACAAATTTTTTTATATCAATTTTACCGAAATTTAATTTTAATTTAATTTTAATTTTTTAATATTTTAAAAATATTATTTTTTTTTTATTTTATCTCTTGATATTTTGAAATTTTTATTTTGATATTTCAAAAAAAAATTAAATGTCGGTAAATTTAAAAGTTTGTGAAAAAAATTTCCATTTTGTAAATTGTCCTATTAAATTCATAAATGGACTATGTTGAATGCAGCCCAGTTTTCCTTTTTACAAAATGAACCCACTCCAAGACTCTCTGGCCCAATCCCAAGGACATGTTGTAGCAATAGGATCACAATTCCAATTAAGAGGTCAGATTTTCAAAATTCAGGTGATTTCTCAGTCAAATCTTGCAATAAGTAGCTTTTTAATTTTATTAAATTTTCTTAATGTTACTTTCTTCAACATTAAATTATTCTTAATTGAGAAAATAAGATAATATTTGATAATTATATGTCTATTGAACTGTCAACTTGTAAGAAGATATCTTTACTACCAAGAACAAAACTAATAATCTTTTCTCTTTTTTTCTAATCTATTTTTCACTTCTGGTATCGGCCCAACTAACTGAAAATTGATTTTCCACACTGTATTCCACAAATTATATAACAGTTTACTTATTAATTTCAGTTTTGTAACTATCTTAATTATCAGCTCAATTTTTTTTCCAATATCAGCCAAGTCAATGAGAGGTTATGGTTCTTTTTTTACACTATTTTTTAGGAAAAATGCAATTTTTTAGTATCTGAATTTGTTAAAACAACAATGTTGTGTCTATCAACTGATTTTTTATCTATTCCTCCAACTTGTTATTTTATTCTATTTATGACTTATTTGATGGAAAAAAAAAATTAATATTTTTAAGTAAATTTATGGACTAAACCAATAATAGAATATCATGTCAGCAAATTAATCGTCAACTTACTTTGATATTCTATCTACTACTAGTTCGGTTAATAAATAAAATTATTCACCAAGAATATGTAAACAAATTATCCCAATGAACTTTTTTTTTTCATACTAACCAAAAATAGGGAATGGTTATTTTCACAGCACACATTAAATTATGTGTTTTAGAATTAATAAATTTATCACCCAAAAAAAACAAACCAAAATAAAACAAAAAGATTAAAAAAAACATATTGCTGTTATTGTCACCCTATGAGTACCTAATTTAATTAATAAGTTGAGACCCAGCATGAAATTTTGCTTTATAAGAAGGTGTAGAGTGCAGCAGCCAGCCATTGCAGAGAAAAAAAATGACAGCCATCAACTTGTTCGTTAGGTTAGCAGTGGTTTTCTTCTACTGGTACACATATAATGCAAAAGCCACGGAGGGCACTAATTCTTTGCCAAAATTCCCAGCCATTTTCATCGTTGGCGATTCAGTAATGGATACTGGCAATAATGATTACATCCCTACATGGGTTAAGGCTGATTATCCTCCATACGGTCAAAACTACAGAGATCAGTTAGCCACAGGAAGGTTTTCCAATGGGGAACTTATTCCTGATATGTTGGCCTCCACTTTAGGAATCAAAGAAGCTATTCCTCCCTTCTTGGATCCAAATCTTTCGAATGATGATCTAATCACTGGTGTTAATTTCGCATCAGCAGGATCAGGATTTGACGATTTAACCAGTGTAATTTCACGGTCAATTCCTGTTTCCAAGCAAATTGACAACTTCAGGGACTACATTCTCAGGCTTCAAGGCATTGTTGGGCAACAAAATGCTACTAACATCATTAACTCTGCTTTAGTAGTTCTTAGTGCCGGAACCAATGACTGGTTTTTCAATTTTTACGACATTCCTGCAAGAAGGGTGCAGTTCGATGTTAATGGCTACCAAGATTTTCTATTGGCAAGAGTCAAAAACTTTATTCAGGTAATTAATTAAATCAAGATTTTCAATTATATATATATATATATATATATATATATATATATATATATATATATATATATTCATCAGCCATGCATATTAATGCATGAATATATATGTTTAATTTGATCAGGAATTGTATGAACTGGGTTGCCGTTCTATAATGGTAAGCGGGCTGGCTCCAACAGGTTGCTTGCCTGCTCAAATGATATTGCAGCTGCGGGAACCATCTCAACGACAATGTGTGGAGGATCAGAATAGAGATTCTCAAGTTTACAATAAAAAGCTTGTAAACTTATTATCTGGATTGCAAATGAACCCAACTCTTCCAGGGATCAAACTTGTCTATAACGACTTCTATACCCCAGTCATCGACATGGTTAATAATCCCCAAAACTATGGTAATTAATTGCTTCTATCTTCATTTACCTTTTGATATGAAAATATATGAATTATTAATTCAATCCCTAAATAAAGATGTGACCTGGGTCCAAATAAAAATTGAATATGTATATCAAGAAATTAAATGATTAATGTGGGATGCATCGATTATTTATATTATTATCAAAGGTTTTGTGGAAACAAAGGAAGGTTGTTGTGCAAGGGGAATAGCTGAATTAGCAGTTTTTTGCATTCAACTGGTTCCAGCATGTGAAAATCCTGATCAGTTCTTATTTTGGGACACCATTCATCCAACTACAGCAGCCTACCGACACATTTTCAAATCAATTGTGAGCAATGTTCTTCCTCAATTTTTGTAAAATTACACGCATGACATTATGTATCAGACGATACTTATTTAAATCGGATCTATTATTTATATATATATATATATATATATATATATATATATATATATATCTGATTTAGATAAGAAATATTGATGTGTATCATTTTATTAAAACATATTTTTTAATTTTATTATTTGGAGAAATTGAAAGATGCTTGTATTTAATTTTTTAATTTCATTCTATAAAATAAAATGCTTAACAAAACATGTGTTACAGATTGATGTTAAAAATCTGATTATCACACTTTCTTTTTTTTTTTTTTTGAATTTTCTGTATAAAACATTTTCTATTAGAAAAATTGTGTTTTGATTTTGAATGGAAATATATTATATATTAAAAGAAGGAAATTGAAACTACTCCTACTTTCACTTTTTTTCTTACAAAACAATCTGAAACTCTAGTTATCTTCATATCTTGCAATTTCTTGCAACTCCTAACCCAAAATCCAAACAGACAATATGCAATAAGGGAAGCACATTTATTTTAATTGTACTTAATTTGCAACTGCCACTAAAAAATCTAACATAAAGTGAAAATTAATATAGTAACAAATTTTCTTTATTATCTTCCTTACCATTTAAAATATAAAAGGACATAAACTCATATTATATCTCCATAGACTAATACTAAAAACACCATAAATGAACTAAACACTCCAACAGAACATACTACTGCAAAAAATAAAACCACATAAATGGATAGAAGACAACTCTGGAAACTGGGTTTAACAGTAAAACAGAGAATATCCATATTTTGGCTACTAAATCGGCTCTACAACTTGAAACTATACACTTATAAAAATGACAGCAGAAATTGGTTGACTATGATTGCGGAGAGCAGACGGCTATCATTGGTAATTAGAGGTTGCAATTGGTATTAGTGGATAGTGTTCATATTGTATCTTGATACATCTATAATACGATAAGAGTCAATCTAAACACGATACTGTTAAAGTTTTGAGAGAGAAAGAGAAAAATTTCTGCAAATTTTATGCAGCAACACAAACAACAAAATTCATTTCATAAAGAAATATCTTTTTTTTCTTTCATTTTCAACAAAATATCTTCATACTCCCACAACTTACAAAATCACACACACTTGACACTTCTCACTTTTAGGCTGCTTATACAGGTGATCATATTTCTCATTCTTCACGTGCAAATGTACTAACAAATCCAAAAATACAAGAAAACTCTCGGCCCATTCTTTCTTACCCATACTTCCTTTACATGTTGGTATGCTAAAACCAACTAAAGCAAGATTTTTTATGCAGAAAATTTAATATCAAATACCAAAAATCTCAAAACGATAAATTAGTTATGTTTAAAATTCAAATATAAACACGACTCATTTAATAAAATGATTAATACAATATAACACGTTTAACTCGATTAATCTATAGATTTAATTAATGTACATATAAGTTATAAACGTTTTATATTAAATATATTAATCCAATACTACACGAATTATTAATATGTTAAATATGTTTTTTTTTCATGTTAGCGGTTTAATCCGCAACACAACACTATAATTTTTCTATCTTTATCAAATTGACACGATTGTGACACCCTGCAAATTTTGTGCTAGGTTCGTATCGTGTTATTTATTGTCATCCCTATTACTATTGTAAAACCAAACTATATATATCAAGTGTCTATGTTAAAACGGAATAAATCCCAAATAGGGAGATAAGCTATCCAAACTTAAAATTTCACCTCTTAACAAATTCCATAAGGTTTGTGGGAAAAACTAATGCAGCAACTATGACTGCAATAAACATACCCATGAATAGAGAAACCTTCGCCTTCAGACGCAACAAATAAACAACAAAAAAAACAACATTTATTTTTGTAGAGTCCAAATCTTTTGCTCCAAAAACCATAGTCGGGACAATTCCGTGGCAATGCACTTCTACAGGAGTCATTTTCAGTAGGTGACTACGTAGCCCACTTCAGATTGTTGATTTCCAATATAAGTCTCCACATTACGAGCTTCCTCAGTGACTTGTTCGGAGCCAAGATCGTCTAATTTTGATAATTTATCAACTTTGCTAGAGAACCCATTGGCATTTATTATAAAAAAATTTGTTTGGTCTTAAAAATCTATTTAAAGTATCAATATATATAATTATCTCTATAGATAATATATATATATATATATATATATGAAAAGTCTCGTATCAGTAAAATATGATAAGTTCTAGACCATAATAGAAGATAATTAATAATAATAGAAGATAAAATTATGCTATTTACCCCCTCAATTTTTTTTCAATAAAACTATATAGTCATTTCGTCAATTCTAATGGTTTTATCATTAATTAAGAGCTAAATAATTAAAAAATTTTAAAATTGCCCTTAAACTTATAGGACAAAATAGTATAAATTTTAAAACTCGGAGGATACTAGTGTAATATATCAAATCTCAAAATTATATAATATTTTTTTCTTATTAGGAAAAATTACTATAAAATATTTTTTTGTCATTTTACAACAATTTAACGTTTTTTCTAAAAAAATATAATGAAATAATTTATTAGTATAATATTATAAAATAGATGAGAAATTGCATAATTTTAAAACTTCAGAGAGATTGTAACACCCCTTACCCTTCCGTACACCCATCCGTATACCGGACGGATAAGAGGTGCTACCGGAAATAGTATTCTTCAAATATACTTATTTAATTTTAAAACATATTTAATATAAGATATGTAAAATATATACTCAATAATTATGCATACACACCCTTTTTATTTTATTTATATACATGCCGAAATGAAATTTAAAATATATATATATATATACATATCAAAATATAACAAAAAGACCAACCCGCTCTGGGTGGCTTCCACTGCTACCGCTGTGCTCCATAATGCGGGTCCCCAATTCAGCGTCTCTATCTACAAGTCAGGACGCTCTCTGCTACTCTGACGACCTACGCGAGAGAAAAACAAACTCCCGCGCTGAGTATATAACTCAGTGGTGCAAAAACTCTTATAATAATAGTCATTAAAATAAAATACACATTTTTCTATAAATACCATAATATAATATTTTTATAAAACTCAATATATCGTTGAGTTCTCAAATATATAAATTTTTCATATACCCACATATTATAACATCCTAGACTTGCTCCTAGGGAATCAAAGGGGTATCATATTACATCTTAGCTTAGGATCCACAGAAATGCACAGGATCCAAATGTAATATGACTCAGCCCACAGAAATGCACAGGACTGATAATTGTATCAGGTGATCCACAGAAATGCACAGGATCACAGTATTTCTTTGGTCCACAGAAATGCACAGGACCATAATTTCTACCCTATTGACATGCCAACAATACCCTAGCTCATATCTAGGCTAATATGTGGGAAAAATTCTCAAAATCATAATTCACTTCATTTTTCAGATAATAAATAAATATTCTTTCAATACCAAAATAATTATCATCATAGATAATTTTTAACATTTAAATTTTCTGGAATACAAAAATATATATATATATAATTCAATAATTGCAAAAATTCCAATTTTCGCATAAAATATTTTCATATGACTAATATTATAAGGGTAGTTGCACTAACCTTTTTACGCTCCGCCGGTATCTGCCGGCTCTTTCCCCTTATCTCGGGGTGGCGCCTGACCCGACGTCGCACCTAGAGATAGAAAATTAATATTAGCTATTAAACCCCTTACGACATAAAATCTAGTAAAATTTAAATTTTTCTCTCTCACGGATATCCTGATCCTATAATTAAAAATTTTCTTATTATGCACGTTTAATGCATAAATCCCGGTTTTGGTCGTCATCACGCTTCCCGTTGCGACCAAAAATTCAAATATTAATTTCCTTTTATAATATTTGATTTTCTTTATTTTTCCACCTCCAAAACTATTTTTCTCCATTTATTTCTTTTATTATCCTAATGTCCATTTTAAATTCAAGAATTCTCATTAATTCAATAATTACTCTAAAAATTCCAAATAAATTCCTATACTCACTTTAATTCATTTTCTTTCATTTTCCATCATCAATTTCACCAAAATAATATTCAATAACTCCAAATAAATTTTTTTCATAATTAGGCTAATAATCCCAAAATTTCACCAAAAATCCTATTAAATATTCTTTCCATTA
Source organism: Triadica sebifera (assembly GCA_023653625.1). NCBI lineage: Eukaryota > Viridiplantae > Streptophyta > Magnoliopsida > Malpighiales > Euphorbiaceae > Triadica > Triadica sebifera. The sequence goes on from CM042900.1 coordinate 27,437,240, forward strand.
CAAAAGTTATTTTTCACTTCTAAACACTCCAATTAACTCCATAATTAATAATCTTCGATTATTAATTTAATTACCTAATATTTTAATATTCTAACTCAACTAATAATCACCTCCATTTAATAATATAAAATCCAATTATTCATCAAATAATCTCCAATAAACTCCAATAATTATGCAAATAATCATGCAATTCAACTAAATTAATTAATCACTTTAATAATAAAATATATCTAAACTTCACAAATAAATTCATATTTCATTATCTAAAAACAGCTAGGAGGTGCGGTTTATACCGGATGACTCGGTTTAACGAGCCGAAGATTCTGCCCAAAAAAATCCGATTAGTGGTCGCCGGACTCCGGTCACCGGAAAATTTTCGACGGCGGCGGATTGATGATCGGCTGGTACCAAAAGAAAGCTTGAGGTGTGAGGAGTCCAAATATATAAGTTTCGTGGCCTGAAAGTGGCTGGAAACGTGTAGATCTGCAAAAGTTCCCCCGGCTCCGGCGAGAATTCCCCAACTCCGATCAGTCCTCAAATCTCGGTTTCCGGAGCTCAAATTACACCTCCCCAGGTTTTTCGACGTCCCGAGTCCGTTTCCGGTGTCAGATTTAAGAAAAGAAGCTAGAAACTATGCGAAATGGTAAGGGCAGCCCGAACTCCGACTTTCGCTGCTCCGATCCTGAAAATCCGGTCAGATTTTTGAAGATCAAACGTCACCGGAGTGATAAGGACGTGGAGAACTACTTCTGGTTCAAATTTGATGAAGATCGGATGTTGTTTTGTTGATGAACGGAGATGGTGATCGTGTAGGGAGAATGAGAGAGAAAATGAAATTTTTTTTTTTATTACTTTAATCTTTGAATTCTTTATATATATACACTCAAGGGCAATTTTGTAATTTTTTTACAAACCTCAAATCTTAATGAAGTTTTACTCAGATAAAATTATTAAGTCACCCAATAAGTTAAGAAAAATCTTAATTGAACAAAAATTAAAAATATGGGGTGTTACATTCTCCTCCCCTTAAAAGATTTCGTCCTCGAAATCATACATGATAGGTTATTACTAAACAATTGAGGATATTGACTTCTCATTATTTCTTCACTTTCCCATGTTGCCTCTTCCGCTGAGTGTCTTCGCCACAAAACTTTTACAAGAGGTATTTGTTTATTTCGCAGTTGTTTTACTTCCCTTGCCAGAATAGCTATAGGCTCCTCCTCATAAGATAAATTTTGTTGCACCTCAATTTCTTCTACTCGAATGACATGGGATGGATCCGATCTATATCTTCTGAGCATCGATACATGAAACACATTATGAATCTTCTCCAGTTCAGGAGGTAAAGCCAATCTATAGGCTACTGGTCCCACTCGCTCAATTATCTCAAAAAGTCCAATAAATCTAGGACTTAGTTTGCCTTTCCTTCCAAACCGTAATACTTTCTTCCAAGGAGAGACTTTCAGGAATACCTTATCACCGACCTCGTACTCGATATCTCTACGTCTCAAATCTGCATAAGACTTCTGTCTGTCAGTGGCTGCTTTTAGTCTGTCTTTAATCAGTCTAATCTTCTCCTCAGTCTGCTGAACTAAATCTGGTCCCACTATCCTTCTTTCACTAAGCTCGGTCCAACAAATTGGAGTTCTACATTTTCTACCATACAGTGCTTCATAAGGAGCCATGCCAATACTTGTCTGGTAGCTGTTATTATAAGCAAATTCCATTAGTGGCAAGTACTTATCCCAACTACCTGTTAACTCAATCACACAACTCCGAAGCATATCCTCAAGCAATTGGATCACCCGCTCCCATTGTCCATCTGTCTGAGGATGGAACGCTGTACTGAAGTGGAGTCGAGTACCCAAAGATCCCTGTAGACTCTTCCAAAAATGTGAGGTGAATCTAGGATCTCTATCTGAAATGATAGACAATGGCACACCGTGCAACCGGACTATCTATTGTACATACAATTCTGCTAATCGATCCATAGAGTAGTCCATCTTAACTGGTAAAAAATGTGCAGACTTCGTTAACTTATCAACAATCACCCATACTGCATCATGTTTTCTTTGAGTCAATGGTAGTCCTGACACGAAATCCATAGTAACTCTTTCTCATTTCCATTCCGGTATGGCAATAGGTTGCAGTAACCCTGATGGCAACTGACGTTCTGCTTTTACTTGCTGACACGTCAGACATCTGGTAGTATATTCTGAAATGTCTTTCTTCATACCCGACCACCAATAGTAAGGCTTCAAATCCTGATACATTTTGTTGCTGCCGGGATGCATGGAAATAGCTGATTCATGTGCCTCTTTCAATATCTCTTGTCTCAATCCTGGGACACCAGGCACGCATAGTCTGCCTCTATAATAGATACCACCATCAGCTTCAACTGAGTATTCAGGTTTCTCCTTATTGGAAATGATTTCTCTTATTTCAATTAACTTGGAATCATGCTTCTGAGCTTCTTTGATCCGAAAGACCAATGTAGGTAGAACCCTAAGCTCTATCATTCAAAGAAAAATCTTTAAGAATACATTATTATAAGAATTCATATGCCTAATTGTACTTAGTATTCGAATTTACCCGCTAGAGTCTTTCGACTCAAAGCGTCAGCCACAACATTAGCCTTTCCCGGCTAATAATCAATAATACAGTCGTAGTCTTTAATAAGCTCTAGCCACCGCCTCTGTCTCAAATTTAGCTCTTTCTGTGAAGGTAAATACTTTAAACTCTTATGATCTGTATAGATGTAACACTTCTCTCCATACAGATAGTGTCTCCAAATTTTCAAAGCAAAAACAATAGCTGCTAGCTCCAGATCATGCGTAGGATAATTTCTCTCGTGCGGCTTCAATTGTCTAGAGGCATACGCTATCACTTTGCCCTCTTGCATCAGTACACAGCCTAACCCATTCAGTGAAGCATCGCTGTATACCACAAACTCTTTTCCTGCAGTGGGTTGCGTTAGAACTGGTGCCTCTGTCAATATAATCTTCAATAGATCAAAGCTTGCTTGGCACTTATCTGTCCACTCAAATTTAACATCTTTGCGAAGTAACCGTGTTATGGGAGCGGCTATGGAAGAGAAACCTTTCACAAATCGTCTATAGTAGCCTGCTAACCCAAGAAAACTTCGTATCTCTGTTATATTTCGAGGCGGCTTCCAATTGAGAATGGCTTCAACCTTACTAGGGTCAACTCTGATCCCATCTACCGATACCACGTGACCCAGAAACCCAACTTCCTCGAGCCAGAACTCACATTTTGTTAGTTTGGCATACAACCGTTTCTCTCGTAGTGTCTGAAGCACAATCCGAAGATGTTGATCATGATCCTCTCTATTCCTGGAATATACCAGAATATCATCAATGAAAACTACAACAAATTGATCTAAATAGGGCCTGAATATCCTATTCATCAGATCCATAAATGTTGCTGGCGCGTTCGTTAACCCAAATGGCATGACTAAGAACTCGTAGTGGTCATACCGAGTCCTAAAGGCAGTCTTAAGCACGTCACTCTCCTTGACCTTTAATTGATGATATCCCGATCTCAAATCAATCTTGGAGAATACCCCTGCACCTTTCAACTGATCAAACAGGTCATCTATCCGTGGCAGTGGGTATCTGTTCTTCACTGTCACCTTATTTAATTGTCTGTAATCAATGCACAGTCGTAGGGTGCCATCATTTTTCTTCACAAACAACACAGGCGCACCCCAAGGTGATACACTGGGTCTAATAAATCCCTTATCCAGTAACTCTTGCAACTGCACTTTCAATTCTCTAAGCTCTGCTGGTGCCATTCGGTACGGTGTGGTGGATATGGGTGCAGTACCAAGTAACAACTCAATGGCAAAGTCTATCTCTCTATCCGGAGGCAATCCTGGCAAATCCTCAGGAAACACATCAGGAAACTCACAAACAGTAGGAATGTCTTGAAGTCTCGGATTCTCCTTTCTGGTATCAACCACATATGCCAAATAAGCTTCGCTGCCCTTTCTGATCAACCTTTGAGCCTTCATAGCAGAAATAACATTAGATGACATCTTCCTTCTCACATCTTGTACCACTCTATCCTTGCATCCAGGCTTCTTAAAAATTACCTTTCTAGCGGCACAATCAATTACTGCCCCGTGTCGAACTAACCAATCCATCCCTAATATGTCATCATATTCATGGAATGGTAACTCAATCAGATCTGCAGGATATAGCTCACCCTGACTCACTAAGGGTAACTGTCGATGCACTCTATTAACCTTGGCACTATGACCCAAGGGATTCGTCACAACTATATCATAATCTAAATTCTCAACCTCTAAATGCTCCCCAGACAATAGTGTAGTGCATATGTAGGAATGTGTAGAACCGGGATCAATTAAAGCATATATATCAAAGCCAAGTAAAGAAAATTTACCAACAATAACATCTGGAGTATCATGTTCCTCTCGTGCTCTCATGGCATATGCTCTGGCAGGTGCGGTGTGGCTACCCCCTGGTCTATTAACAGTTTCTGACCCGGCTTGCACTGATCCAGTTCGGCCTCCCCTAACTTGACCTCTGCCTCGGCCTCTAATAGGTACTGATCCCTGTGTCGAAATCGGTCTTGCCACTGTAGGCTCCATACTCTGATCTCTGTATGGGCAATCCCTCCTAAAGTGGTTTGTCGCTCCACAAATGAAACAGGCTCTGGATGTTAGCCAACACTCACCAGTATGATATCTGCCACACTGTTGACACTGAGGGTACGGAACAAATCTTCCCCCTACTGAACCCGGGGTACTGGCAACTGATGGTGTTGACCTTGCAGGCTGTCCCCGCCAGACTAGTGCACCCGAACCTCTAGATCCCCTCTGGAATCTGCTACCAGAAAACCTAGTCTTCTTACTAGTGGATGAACTGGCACCCGACTGAAAGAATGGTCTCTTGGTGTGGCTCGGAACTACCGTCTTCATCTCCTCAGCAACGGCCTCCTCAATTGCCTCAGCAGCAGTTCTCAAAGCAGTAAACTCCTTAATCAGTGATCCTGCCAATCTAGCCCTAATAGGGGGTCGCAATCCCTTCTCAAACCTCCTGCATCTATCAACCTCATCAGCAATAATACCCCCTGCATATTTACTGAGGCGAGTGTACTCCTTTTCATATTCCTCTACAGTCATATCTCCTTGCCTGAGATCCAGGAATTCTTGTCTCTTTCGATCAGTATAGGCCCTAGGAATGTATCTCTCCCTGAACTGCTCTAGAAAGAACCTCCAAGAAGGTGGATCAGGTGTCTGAGGGCGCTGTAGTATAGTCTTCCACCAGTCATAAAGCCCCCTCCTGTAGTAGAGACTCTGCATATCTATATCTATCTCGAGATGTGCAATCCATCTGTCTAAACACTCTCTCTACCCTTTCCAGCCAATATTCTGTAGCTGCTGCATCATCCTCCTTGCGGCCATAGAAATCTGGAGCTCCCAATTTTCGAAGTCTCTCAAATCCCATCTCAGTAGTGGCTGGTCTGGCAGAACGCCGTAAGATCTCAGCCATATCCTCTAACAGCTCCTCTCTAGCTGAACCCGAGACCGCTGCATGTCTCTCATGTCTATGTGATCTATCCGATCCACGGGTGGATACACTGCCCTCAACTGTCCTCCGTTGAGATGACGGATATGAAGCATCAGTGTTAAGTGGCTCATACGTATCCGGGGTTTCTTCTCTAACCCTCCGCATTTGAAATCTATAACCCTATAAAGCACAACTGTGACCCACATTAGGAAGCAGTAGCAGTTATATTTATATATTCAAATTATTATTATTATTATTATTTTTTTCAAAAACCAATGCATGAGCAGACAATCTTAATTCTACCCCTAGCTATCCTAGAATCGCCTAAACCACGCTCTGATACCAATAAAATTGTAACACCCCTTACCCTTCCGTACACCCATCCGTATACCGGACGGATAAGAGGTGCTACCGGAAATAGTATTCTTCAAATATACTTATTTAATTTTAAAACATATTTAATATAAGATATGTAAAATATATACTCAATAATTATGCATACACACCCTTTTTATTTTATTTATATACATGCCGAAATGAAATTTAAAATATATATATATATATACATATCAAAATATAACAAAAAGACCAACCCGCTCTGGGTGGCTTCCACTGCTACCGCTGTGCTCCATAATGCGGGTCCCCAATTCAGCGTCTCTATCTACAAGTCAGGACGTTCTCTGCTACTCTGACGACCTACGCGAGAGAAAAACAAACTCCCGCGCTGAGTATATAACTCAGTGGTGCAAAAACTCTTATAATAATAGTCATTAAAATAAAATACACATTTTTCTATAAATACCATAATATAATATTTTTATAAAACTCAATATATCGTTGAGTTCTCAAATATATAAATTTTTCATATACCCACATATTATAACATCCTAGACTTGCTCCTAGGGAATCAAAGGGGTATCATATTACATCTTAGCTTAGGATCCACAGAAATGCACAGGATCCAAATGTAATATGACTCAGCCCACAGAAATGCACAGGACTGATAATTGTATCAGGTGATCCACAGAAATGCACAGGATCACAGTATTTCTTTGGTCCACAGAAATGCACAGGACCATAATTTCTACCCTATTGACATGCCAACAATACCCTAGCTCATATCTAGGCTAATATGTGGGAAAAATTCTCAAAATCATAATTCACTTCATTTTTCAGATAATAAATAAATATTCTTTCAATACCAAAATAATTATCATCATAGATAATTTTTAACATTTAAATTTTCTGGAATACAAAAATATATATATATATAATTCAATAATTGCAAAAATTCCAATTTTCGCATAAAATATTTTCATATGACTAATATTATAAGGGTAGTTGCACTAACCTTTTTACGCTCCGCCGGTATCTGCCGGCTCTTTCCCCTTATCTCGGGGTGGCGCCTGACCCGACGTCGCACCTAGAGATAGAAAATTAATATTAGCTATTAAACCCCTTACGACATAAAATCTAGTAAAATTTAAATTTTTCTCTCTCACGGATATCCTGATCCTATAATTAAAAATTTTCTTATTATGCACGTTTAATGCATAAATCCCGGTTTTGGTCGTCATCACGCTTCCCGTTGCGACCAAAAATTCAAATATTAATTTCCTTTTATAATATTTGATTTTCTTTATTTTTCCACCTCCAAAACTATTTTTCTCCATTTATTTCTTTTATTATCCTAATGTCCATTTTAAATTCAAGAATTCTCATTAATTCAATAATTACTCTAAAAATTCCAAATAAATTCCTATACTCACTTTAATTCATTTTCTTTCATTTTCCATCATCAATTTCACCAAAATAATATTCAATAACTCCAAATAAATTTTTTTCATAATTAGGCTAATAATCCCAAAATTTCACCAAAAATCCTATTAAATATTCTTTCCATTACAAAAGTTATTTTTCACTTCTAAACACTCCAATTAACTCCATAATTAATAATCTTCGATTATTAATTTAATTACCTAATATTTTAATATTCTAACTCAACTAATAATCACCTCCATTTAATAATATAAAATCCAATTATTCATCAAATAATCTCCAATAAACTCCAATAATTATGCAAATAATCATGCAATTCAACTAAATTAATTAATCACTTTAATAATAAAATATATCTAAACTTCACAAATAAATTCATATTTCATTATCTAAAAACAGCTAGGAGGTGCGGTTTATACCGGATGACTCGGTTTAACGAGCCGAAGATTCTGCCCAAAAAAATCCGATTAGTGGTCGCCGGACTCCGGTCACCGGAAAATTTTCGACGGCGGCGGATTGATGATCGGCTGGTACCAAAAGAAAGCTTGAGGTGTGAGGAGTCCAAATATATAAGTTTCGTGGCCTGAAAGTGGCTGGAAACGTGTAGATCTGCAAAAGTTCCCCCGGCTCCGGCGAGAATTCCCCAACTCCGATCAGTCCTCAAATCTCGGTTTCCGGAGCTCAAATTACACCTCCCCAGGTTTTTCGACGTCCCGAGTCCGTTTCCGGTGTCAGATTTAAGAAAAGAAGCTAGAAACTATGCGAAATGGTAAGGGCAGCCCGAACTCCGACTTTCGCTGCTCCGATCCTGAAAATCCGGTCAGATTTTTGAAGATCAAACGTCACCGGAGTGATAAGGACGTGGAGAACTACTTCTGGTTCAAATTTGATGAAGATCGGATGTTGTTTTGTTGATGAACGGAGATGGTGATCGTGTAGGGAGAATGAGAGAGAAAATGAATTTTTTTTTTATTACTTTAATCTTTGAATTCTTTATATATATACACTCAAGGGCAATTTTGTAATTTTTTTACAAACCTCAAATCTTAATAAAGTTTTACTCAGATAAAATTATTAAGTCACCCAATAAGTTAAGAAAAATCTTAATTGAACAAAAATTAAAAATATGGGGTGTTACAGAGATACTAATGTATTATATCAGATTTAAGGGGGTAAATAGTAATTGTCCCTAATTAATATATACAATTTTTTATTAATAAGTTTTGCTAAAAGAAAAAAATGAAAGCGAAGACTAGCATAAGTGGTATTTGAAATTGTTATTAGATATTTAAAAAACAGATTTATAATTTTTTTTTATTTAATTGACTAATTTTTTAATTTTTGATAAATTATTTTTCATAAACTTGCATGTTTTTTTAATTGACCAATGTTGTTTTGACATAATGTATTATGTCATAAATTGCATATTTTTTTAATTTTATTTATTTATCTGTTTTTTCTAAAAATAATTAAAAATAATTTTTTTATCAAAAAATATTTTTTACAAATGTAATATCAAACGGGTTATTAGTCCCTTTGCAATCAAAGAGCAACCTTTGATTAACTAAATAAAACACTTCTATTCATTTTTTTTCCTTGTTCTTAAGAACTTTTGTTCGTTTATAGTAAACAACAAATCGTAATTTCTAGAAAATCTTCATGAGAAATTTTTATATGGACTCGTCTTATTATATTATTTGTAAATTAATATAATCAGTCAGTGATATATTTAATTATTTTATTCATATTAATTGATATAAATACAACAATTAATAAATCTATATATATATTATTGTGTAATTAATTAGTCTAATAAACTAAATCTATCTAAAATTTTCTTTAGGATGTAGCTAATAAGAATGATCCAACAACTCGTTTTCTTTGTTAAAAATAAAAACGTCTACTTCACTAATGAAAAAGAACTTTGCTTCGCGTGTATGTATTCATTATTTTTTAAGAATATGCCAAATGTTTCTAAGGAATGATACTAATTTACACTTCCATTCAGTCCCAAAATTCTGATGTTTCCGGAACCACATTGGCCAAGTAATAATTTATCTGTACCCATAATGCACTTAAAAAAAAAATACTTTATCGACATAATTGGATTCAAAATTCAGAACATTTGGGGTCTTGTTGGTATATTCACTTTTTTATTTGAAAATTATTTATGCATATTATTAAAATTTCATTTCCATTATTAACATAATAATCAGTTAATCACAATGTCCCTTAAATGCAAATAAATTAAGAGCAAAAATAATACATAATTCAACAAATATACTTAGCAAAACCCACCTCTAATAAAAAGTTTCTAATAAATTAAAAAAATTATTAAAAACTTTTGATAAGAGTCAATTTATTAATTTTTTTAACAAGTAAATAAATAGCCAATTTATTTCGGGTTTTATTCTATCTCTTTTTTTTTCTCGTTTTTGAGATTGTCATCTTGGGTGTGGTTGGTGATTGGTGGCCTCAATAATAAAAGTCATTAGGGCTATAAATGAATTAAATTACTCATAAATTATTTAGATTTCGGTTTAAAAAAAATTATTTAAAAAAATTTATTACTGTTAATGAGTCGAGCTCGAACTCAAATCCGAATTTAAAAATCTTTTCGAACTCGAACTAGAATTTAATATTATTTAATTTATTAGCTCGCAAATATGGTCATTTACAAGCTCATAAAGACATTCACTAATATATTTGTTTAAAAATTGGCGAATGTGTTCATTTAAAAATTTATAAATATATTCGTTTAAAAACTCACGAACATATTAGTTTAAAATTTTACGAGCATATTCATTTATAACTTATTTATATTATATTTTATTATCGAACTTGAATTTTAATTCGAGTTTTTAATATTATTAGTTAACGAACCGAATTTGAATTTTTATTAGAAACTGAATTTGTTAAGTATAATAAATTTTTTTTATGAACCTTAAAATAAAGACACGTGTTCAAACATAGACACATCAACTATAATATTTTTTTTTAATTCTAAATTTTTATTTAATTATCTAATGAAATGAGAAAATATAACTGCGAATTAAATTTTTTGAATTGCTGGAAAATAGAAAGAACTTTTTGTTGCTGCTGCTCCTCTCTTCCTTTACACTATATTTGGAAGAAAAATAAAATATGGAGAGAGAAAAAATAATGAGATTTTCGCTTTACCATTTTTAATATAGGGAGAAAAAATAAATCTTATTTTATTCTCTTCACTTTCTTTCCAAAATGGAGAGAAAATAGGGAGAATTGGTAGGAAAATTTTACTATTGAACATAAAATTATCTTTTTATACTTAAGAAATAGTTTGAACTGAAACAAAATTGAATTTTTATTTTCTCGAGTAGGCAGAAGGGGGCAGGCGCAGTAGAAACTATTTTCTTCTCTTTTGTTTATTCAAAAAAACTTAAATTAGATATATTAAAACTTTTACGTGAAACAGATCTAGAAACAAAAGTTGATACCTCTCTCCAAATTTCTTTTCCAAAGCCTATGCCATTTTTAGTATAATTGAAATTTAGAAAATTTTTTTAATTTTTTTTAATTTTTTTAAAAAAGTATATTATTTAAAATAAATAATATTTTTTATTAATTATTTCATTATAGTAAAGTATTTGTTATTCCATAAAATGATAGATAAAATAATAAATGTATAATATTATTTTCATTTCTCTCTCTTGTTAATTTACTTCAAATCAAACATATTTTTTTTATCTTTATTTCAATCTAAATACGAAAAAAGAAATAAGAGAAATTTTTCTCGTAGAAAAGTTCCCAAATATAGTGTTAAGGTTTCTCAGTTTTTCTCAATTAGTTGCAAATAAAAGTGATTTTTTCAATCATAATGAAAGGAACAAAATTGTTATTTTCTTTTCATTTAAAATCTGAAAGTTCTCTTTTCCTTTTTGTTTAGCCACTCAATTTGATCATATTCCTTTGATTCCGAACGTAACATTTTCCAAATCTTATTCGAGCTTTTCCATCAAGCAAATCTATACTCTCATCGCTGTAAGGAGTCGACAAATCTTTCACATCACAAAAATTTGAAATCATGATCATATTTCATATTCTCAATATGAAAAGCCTAGAGAGATAGAAAAGTAGCCGCCAGTTAAAAAGGAGATTTTAGAATAATTCATTATTTTTTTAATTTCTTATAAACTATTTTTTTAAATATACTTTTAAAATTAATATTTATTTATCTGATTTTTCAAAAATATTTTTCCCAAAACAAAACCTAAAACAAACTTCATTTTTTTTCTTTTTTGGATTCTTTTTTAGGTAACCTTGAAACAAAGTAATGATTGAATTTTTTTCTTTTTATATTCTCACCCTTAAACAACACTATCGACAAAGCCTAATAGAAAATACATATTCACCTGAGCCATAGGTGTTCGAATCGCTAGTTATAACTAAAAAGAAACAGAGGTTGAGATTGATGAACATTTTGACACTATCTTCCCTCTATCACTAACATATGTCTGAAATTTTAAACTTGTATGATAATCCAAAAGAATCGGTAAGCTGTTTTTGTTACGAATTTCCCTAACTTTCTGAAAATTTACATACATAGGCGCGTGCTTAACAATTAAGCTAGAAACCGCTAGAAGAAATCTAGACACTGCGCATTTTGGGATTCACACTTGTCACGTGCTGAACGTGCCACGTATCCGCAGTTTCCTTCCCACCCAAAACATACGCGACGTTTCTTGAACTCCCCAATCACTGAGCCGCTCGTCTTTATCTACCCCTCAAATCCACTTATTTCCCTCGTCCTTCCCTTTCCCAAACCGAAATTCAAACTCGACCCTAACTTTCCTTCGCTTTCCCCCGTTTTCCCATTTTCCAAACAAAACACCGACATTTTCTGTGGAATTTCCTAAGGGGTAAGCGAGATGTGGGCCCAACCATATCGGAAGAACGATGTGGAGGCCGGGTCGAGACCTCTTTATCCGATGATGTTAGAGAGCCCGCAGCTCCGGTGGGCCTTTATCAGGAAGGTTTATTCGATTCTGTGCTTCCAATTGCTGGCCACAATCGCGGTGGCTTCCGTCGTGGTTTCTGTCCATCCGATTGCCAATTTCTTTGTTAGCACTGGGGCCGGGCTGGCACTCTACATTGTCCTCATCATTATGCCCTTTATTGGTACGGTTTGGGCTTTTCGGCGTTTGTGTTATTTGATCTTGCTTTTTTTTCTTTTTTTGTTTTGTTGTTTGGTGTTTTGTGATCTTGGATTCTAATTTGCTTTTCGCAATTACTGCAGTCATATGTCCATTATACTACTACCACCAGAAGCATCCGGTTAATTACTTTCTCCTTGGAATTTTTACCTTCTCGCTCGCGTTTGCCGTTGGATTAACTTGTGCATTTACCAGTGGTATGATTACATTTTCAGTTATATATATATATATATTCCATATTTCGTTGTTGTTTAGATTTTTTCATAGTTCGTTATTAAGGTAATCTCCAATCCATTGCGCCAAAATGGTGTAACTTTTATATCAAAATGGTATAACTACAGTAAATTTATCTCCAATACATTACACCATTTTTTACACTAAAAAGAATATTTTATATATATTTCTTTTTATACTTTATTTTATGTTATTTTTTATTAATTTTAGACTACATAATTATTTTACAAAATAATTATTTTTTTAATATATTAATCCAATATTAAAAATTTTATTATTTAATATTATTATAAAATACAAATTCAATTTAATATCAAATATTAATAAAATTTTTAATTAAAAAAATATTAAATAAAATGCAGATTTATTAAAAATGCAATAAAAAAAAGTTGATATTAAATAATTAATAATATAATATTACAATAAAAATAAATAAATCGAAAGCAAAATTTAAATTATATTTCATCAGAGTCAGATAATCCCACTCCTGAGTCTCCAATATCGGCATCTCTCGGGTTGTCATCATTTTCTCTTAATTTAGATGATGATATTGGCGGTTCATCATCAGAACTACCAATTGGGGTCAAAAATGCCAAATTGAAGAGAAAAAATGAAGAATAAATGTCATCTGTCATTAACAGTCTCAAAGAGGAAAATCAACAACTTTTAGAGATGTTGAAGAAGAATAGTTCGGATCGACAACAACACCTTGAAATTCAAAGCAAAAATCTGGCATTAAAAGAATTGAAAGAAGAAAATAAAATTTTGATGCGAGACTTAAATACTATTAGCGATCCAAGAATTCGTGCATATATCGAAGCTGAACAAATACGAATTTTAGACAAACGATCTCAACAGCATCAAACACAATCACCTTCAGCATCTAATGAGTTTGGAGATTATTTTAATCATATTGACGGATTTGGAACCGGTCTTCCAGATTATTAAATAATTAATTATTGTATTTTGTTTGTTTTATGTTAGACATTTTAAATTTCCGTTATTAGTTTAGTTTTAATATTTTGTAATCTTATTATGTGTTAGTAATAAATGTATTATTGTTTTAAATTATAATATATGCATTTTATATTTATATATTTTTTACATTTTATTTAATTTTTTTATTCAATTATATTCAATTAAGAAAGTAAATTGTTATGCACTTAAAATTACATAATATTAAAAATATTATAATATAATTTAATTGGATAATATAATTTAATTATGAACAAGAAAAAAAATCAATTTAAATATTACTATTAATTAAACATCAATTTACTATTAATTAATTTTCAATTTACTAAGATTATTTTTATTTAATTTTTCAATTAAATATATTTTAATATTAATTAAAATATATTTACTAATTAAAATTTTATTTATTCAAATATAATCAAATTATTTATAAAAAAAGCAAAAATTTGGTAATTTAAAATTAAAAATTTTATTTTAAATATAAATAAAATTATTTAATTTAAAAAAAAAAACTACCGTGCTCACTTTTTCTCTTTCTCCCTTTCTCCTTCTTCTTCCTCCTCCTTCTTCTTCTTTCTTCTGCCTCCTCCTTCTTCTTCTTTCTTCTGCTGGTAAACCTTCTTTTTTTTTTTTTTAATCTGAAATGGCGTAACTACAGTGCAACGCCAAATATGGCGCGGTACTGTAGTTAGCACCATTTTTTACACCATTTTGGTGTTCGGTTGGAGATGAAAATTTTGACACCATTTTTGTTTTTTTCCTTATTTTTGCACCAATTTGGTGCTGGTTGGAGTTGCTCTAACCACTGAGGGTTGGAAGAGTTCCTTTGCCGTTGGTATTGTTGTTGCACAAATTTTTTACTTTAGAATTGCAGAAATATGAAAAATGCGAGTTTGAAATGTAGCTATGCAGTATGCGAGAGGAGTTTTTCGAGTATATAAATTCAATTGTCAGAATGTTAATTTTATTTCTCTTTCTGTTTGTTTGTTTATTTATTTATTTTGGTTAGGTCATGGCATTTTATACCATTTAGAGGATGTTCATAAAATTGAATTAGGTGTGCTAAATGTCTATATCTGTGTATTCTACTCATTTGGTGGGTAATGGTGTTATCTGTTGTTTCTGTCCCTTTTTACCGATGGCTTAGAGCCATATTATGTAGTATTAACATGTTTTTAGCATTATAGGGTGATCATGCGAGAAGGTTGCAATTCATGCAGTATTCTAGTTCAGTAGTAGTCATGTGACAATGTCTGACAGCTTCTGATACGACATGGCACTTGCACTTGTTATATTTTTTCATTTGAGTTTCTCTTATGGATTTCTTTGACCTTGGTTGAAGTTAGGTGAAACTGGCAAATGGCCTTGGTGTTTTATTGAATACTGGCAGCTCGAAGATTGTAAACCTGTCCTGAGTTTTTGGGATCTGAGAATATTCAATGAGTAACATTTCTATGTGAATGCAGTTTAATTCTTTGAATTCAAAACATTTATCTGTCAACTGTCAAGGTTCAAAATGTTTACTTGTAACATAGCATGTCAAGTTTGTTTATAACATTACTTTAATCATATAGCTATGCTACAAGGAAACTTTTGGGGCTCAATGGTTTATATCTTATCCATTCACTCATTTTTTGGGATTGTGGAGAATTCTTTGGTAGAGGTGAAGATTTCTCTGTTGTATTTGGTAACATGATATATGTTCTTGAATATGTATGTTCTGGTAAATTGTCTTTGCCATCATCCTTTTTATTAGCTGTAGTGACAATTTTTCTTCAAAAGATGGAAGATTTATGCTATTCCATTTGGCAACAGGAAAAGTTATTCTAGAATCAGTGATTTTGACAACTGTGGTGGTCCTCAGTCTTACTCTGTACACATTCTGGGCAGCGAGGAGAGGCCATGACTTCAACTTCCTTGGTCCATTCTTGTTTGGTGCCGTCATTGTTCTGATGGTCTTTGCTTTAATCCAGGTATAGTTATAGTTGTCATTTAGCGTCCTCCACGGATCTGACTTGTTGAATGTTATTTGATTTTTCTCAGTTTTGAAGTTCTTTTGAATTTTTAAGGGTTGGTTAGGCGTTAAATTCTGGTTTGTGGATGCAGATTCTCTTTCCATTGGGCAAAATCTCTGTTATGATATACGGGTGTTTGGCCTCAATCATATTCTGTGGATACATCATTTATGATACGGACAACTTAATCAAGCGATACTCATATGATGAGTACATTTGGGCTGCTGTGTCTCTCTACCTGGATGTCATTAATCTCTTCCTCTCATTGCTTACTGTGTTCAGGGCTGCTGATAGCTAAGATAAATAGTTGAAGTCTTGTACATCCTACCTCTGTTATTGGAACATAAGAGATTGTCATGAATATGTAAATGCGGCCGAGTTGTTCTCTCACTACTAATTATTTTGCACTTATTCTCTTAGTAGTTGGTCTTAGGAGCAAATGCCAACATTATGATAAATTCTGTCAAATAATGATAAATTCTTTTACCATTTCACAGTTCTCTTTCTAGACCATATCCATGCAGTTATCTTTGCAAATTTATAGCAATTTAAAGAAGTATCTCGGAACTGCTGTTGCTGAGAAATGTCAAGTGTTACTCTTTTCAATCATTCCCAGAAAACTAACGATTTCGAAGACTGTGTTGTTACTAGGCTTTATGTGAAACTAGTTTGTAGAATTTGTGTTGCGTCGGAAAAAATTAGACAGTAAATAATAAATTTCAACCTCATAAAAGTATAGTTAAAAACTGGTGCAATTTATCAAATTCTTGTTTGTATTTTATTTGTAAATCAAGATGGAGATAAATTGATATTTCTCAAGATCTGAGTGCTTACGTATAAGATTGTCCAGTTAATCATGGACAGCTGATTGTATTGGTGGATTAATTGGGGTCCTTTTTGTCATATATATATATATATATTTTTTTTTTTTCTTATTACATATATTATCATGTGTTCCAATATGCATACTTTTTTTTTTTTCTCTTTTGCTGCTACCCTGTTTGAATAATGATCAACTAATGGACTGGATAAACAGGTTGCTATAAATATAAAACCGTAAGAACTTGCGAGCAATTTAGAACCAGAAGTCTCAAAAACTAAGCTGGTGAAGAAGGAAGAGAAAATGACAGTGGTGGTCACACCAACGAAAAACTTTTTAACTAGCTTTGCATGGATGATTCTAGTGGAAACTGCTCCAAGATTCCTGCTGGTGATAATACTTTCGCTAGCTTCTAATGTGAGTTTTTACCATTTTTCCTGGTTTTCTAATTCAATAGTCTCTTGTTACTCGTTGCTTCTTAACTTGGTTATTGCCTTTGGCCTTAAAAAAGGGAAAAATCTTCATTTATGGTAGTTAAAAAAATAATTTACAATTTTAGGATTAATTTAAATTTTTCTAAATTTAGGGTGTATTAAGAAAATATTTCTAATTTTATGGTTGAAAAACTGACGTGGAGGAGACCAATGGCTGTACGCCACTTCAAGTGGTGCCTAACCCTCACTTTTTTTTTAATTATTTTATAAATATGATTTTCTCTATTTGCAAGTTCTGTTGTCTCAAAAAAAAAAAAAAAAAAGTGGTGGAAAACACAGAAAGAACCCAATTTTTTTATAAAAAAAAAGTGACTGTCTCCACAAAAAAAAAAGTGGTTTTTTCAGTTCAAAAAATCACAACACCAATTCAAAATAAAAAAAAAAAATTGGTCAGTAAATAGATAAAAAAAAGTGGTTTTTGCATTTCAAAGAACTCCAGACACCAATTCAAATTAAAAAGTGGTTGTGTTAGTAAATAGATTAAAAAAAAATTTGTGTGAGATTGGACCATCCAACTAGCGCACCACGTCTTATCTGGTCAATTTGAACAGTCAATCCCATAAAATCACTCTAAATCTAGAAATTTTTTACATTTTACCTTAAAATTGTAAATTTTTTTTTCTCAACTGCTATAAACTAAGAATTTTCCCGATCTTAAACCTCACCAACTCGCAGCTGCCAAAGTAGAATCAACATTAGGGAGAAGTGATGCATCTAATGTATCTGAAGCAATATGCAATCCAAACATGAAAATGATAATATATTTAAAAATAAACAGTCAATTGCACTATTCTTACAGACATCCCAAAAAGACGCAAATGATGATATCTTGAACCTCTTTGAAAGGGTATCAATCTTGAAGTTTTCTAGATAAAATTTTTTGAACCATAAATAATTTGTAATTGCATAATATAATTCCTTTTCCTTATCAAGAGGGTAAATATTTTTGAGGGGTACAATATATTCAACATGGACCATTGCGATAGGTGGTTATGATTGTAGTTTATGGATTAATTATCTAGACATCTATGACATAGCTATTACCCTTATATTTAATTTTGTTGTGGTGTATTAGTGCTAGTATGATCGCATTCGTCATGTTATGCACGAAATATTCATATGAGCGCTTCCAGTGGCTCAAACTATAAAATGCATTACATTTATTAATACCCAAGAAAGAACGCCATGACAGTGGACTGAAAACGTCGATTTATACTTTATAATTAACAAAATTTATTTATTATTCAAAAAATTAAGTTAATGCTCCTAAAACTATTTTTGAATTCTAAACGACGTCCAAATCACCATCAATCTCGGGAGCAATACCGAGGACTAAGCCTAATGAAGCTCTTTAATGACTAAAGTGAGTAAGTGTAATGGTACAATTTTAACATTCACTTGGAAGTTAATTTTCACTATCAAGTCATCAAAAAATTTTGATGATTGATAAAGAAAAAAAAAGAATATCATAATTATATTTTCCCTTTTTTGGGGGGTATTATCAATTAATTTATTGTTCAAAGACATTTTTGTTCCTCTCATCATCTTTATTGTGGATTTTATGCAGTCCAACATGGCATCTCCATTTTCCGCTCATCAACAACAATTTATGTATGTTGGGAGAAAAGATTCGAGATCTACCACTAGACTTCACTGCAGCTGCCATGAGTAGCTGTTGTGGAGCAATACCCAGGACTATGCCTAATAGAGCTCTTTTAAGGCTTGTATTGACTAAAGTGAGTCAATGTAATCGTGCAGTTTTAACATTCACTTGAGGAGGCATGGAAGTTAATTTTCACTATTAAGTCTAAAAAAATTTTGATGATTGGTGAAGAAAAAAAAAAATAAGAATGTCATAATTATATTTTCCTTTTTTTGGGGGGGATATTATCAATTAATTTGTTGTTCAAAGACATTTTTGTTCCTCTGATCATCTTTATTGTGGATTTTATGCAGTCCAACATGGCATCTCCATTTTCCGTCCATCAACAACTTGTTATTCCCACAACAGGTCCTCATGGCAGCTGCAGTGAAGTCTAGTGGTGGATCTCGAATCTTTTCTCCCAACGTACATAAATTCAATGCCACTGGAAGTTACGTAGCTAATCAGAATTGGGGAAACCATCAAGTTCCTGGAGCGAGGATGCCAACTGCAGATATACAAAAATATGTTTAGGTTCGAGCTATTAAAAACCTCACATCTTATCTTATTATAATTTTGTGCCAAATCGAAAACAACCAGCAAGTATATTCAGCTAGGAACCCGGTAAGTGTTCCAATATCAAGGTACACACACCATGGAGTTATATTTTAATAATATGATAATTGAATCATTTAGACCAAATTAGAATATATCAGAGAGGATTTAGTTAGAGAAGCATCACAATTTGCTAAAGAATCCTCAAATAATTGATTTGCTCAAACATACAAATTATGCATTTGTTTTGATAACTTACATGACAGATCATAAAACCACCATGAGCTATTCCAGCATCAGTCATACTAGACTCAATTCCAAGGTTATTGATCTCCCAATTTATAATAAAAGAAAACAAAAATAACAATATAAAATGATTCTATTGTTAATAACCTTTTCATGTTTAGTAATAAAGAAAAAGAAAAACTAACAATATAAAGAAACATACAGCTCCGAATCATGTAAAGTTTTTCAGTTTCATCTTTATATAGTAAGGATACAAATTCTCCTCTTATAAGATTCTAATGATACCATCCTAAGTCTATGTACGACTCTCCATACAATCAGCAAATATATGCTTACACGTAATAATTATGCATAACTTCTGAATGCAACTTAGATTGAAGCAAATAATGCCAGATTCATATCTCTGTTGCCTTCTGTTTGTCAAGAAATCATTTGCTTTTAATACAAATGAGCAACAGAACATGATTCCGATTGGCTACTGAAATACTATTTCTATGGTTAATTCGTCCAAAAGGCTATCCATCATCTCATTAACAACATTTTCAGCATCAATTTGGATATGCATCCATCTTCCTTATTTTCTTTTTTAAGTCCATTTCAATAATTTTATCCAATGTTTGTGAAGGACGCACCAAAAGGAGCTTCCAATCAACATATTTCACCGCTTCATGAAATTATTAATAAAACTTTATGCAGCAAGCCCAGGCATGCAACAAAATGGTAGGCATGAACATTCTGAAAATGATTCAATGTAGAAAGCAAGTGGGTGTAAGACAATAGGACAAAGCACACATTCTCCCTCATTTCTTCTAACAAAATAGGCTCAAATTTTGACTTTTCCTCGAAGGATTTCATATGATCTTTACACTGATATGCATTAGTTCATGCTCTTACCAATCATCAGGGGCAACATTAACAGCTTGATCGAAATATGCCTCAGCACGCGAAGGATCCATATATGGCTCTACCATATCAAATCAGCATGCAAATTATGAGGGTAAATAGCTAAAATAAATTGAAACTCCACCCAAACTCACATACTGGAAGAACTGCTTTATGCACATAATGATATATTTGCATCCGAAATCAGCTAAAATTAGACACCAGACTATTTTTTAAAAAGAAGACCCAATATTACCTGACGAAGCTAATGTGCACACCGAGGCTATGGGGAACAGCAGAGCAATTGATGCAAAGGAAGATGCCATAAGTCACAGATAGCCATGTTGGGTTCTTCGCATTACAATCAAAGCACATCTACAAACAAACATTAATAATAATAAATGAGTTTTTTATGAACCGAGTTCGAGCTGCTCGTGAATTTGATAATTTTCAAACTAGCCAAACTTGAGCTGAAATCTAAAAACTAGAATCGAGTTTAAACTAAGTTCGAGTTTGTAATAAACTTAAACGAGTTAAACTCGAGTTTACCAATATTCGACTCAGTTCGGTTCGTTTACAGTACTACTCCTCAGGCACAAAGCAAAACATAAAGATGCAGAAGCAGGGGCAAACTTTAGAGCTATGAAACTACTTGCAACCACTGGTTAACTCTTTCAGCTGGTAATACCAGTGACCTGTAGGAAGAGGAGAGGAGAATGACAAATAAGGCAGCAAGAGTAGAGGAGGGAGGTGTGGAGAGGGAAGAAAGAGAGGTAATCGAGGGAATCGGTTTTTGCATAATGGACTTGTGCATAGACAAAAGAGGGTTTGGATTATTTATTACTTGAAAATAAAGTTGTTTTTTAAGGGTATTTTTAGCAATACACTGTAGTATGTACAATGTACTCATAGATAGATAGATAGATAGATGAGACGAACATGGTAGTTATTTTTCGGCCAACTCTATTTTTTCTTTCATCTGTTGGATTTGAGGGCTATTAACATATTGGTGGATATGAATTCTTTTCGGAATGTGACCTCTACTTGCACGTAGTCAAGAGAGAGACTTATGAACTCCAATAAGTGCTTTTAGTAAACTAATAATTTGTTATGCTTTGCTTATTGGATGAGGAATTTTTATAACCCCAAGCAAGTTTTCTCCTCGAAGAAGCAATATCCTCTAGAGTAGTGGCAGATATTGACTCCAAATTTTGAAGGAGTCAAATTTAAAGTATATAAATTGCTATACTAAAAGCAAAAATTAAAAAACTATAAATAATTTACAAATTAATAAATAAAATTATTCAATTTAAAGTATCATTTTATATTTTTTTTAAGTCTTAAAGTCATCAATGATAAATTCGGAATCAAAAGTTTTAGTAATTTTTTTAATATAAATCATTATGTTATCTGTAAAATAATATTTTTTATTCTTCTATTGGAAATATAATCGGTAAACTTAAAATAGTTTTTGAAACTTAAAATATTTTAATTTATTATAAGCTCTAATCATACGCACTTATATATAAATAAAAGGAAAGTAAATAATTTAATAAAAATTAGGTAACTACATGTGATTTTAATATTAGTACTTATCAGTTTTTATTTTTATCTACTTTTATTTTATAATAGGAGAATCAACTACTAAAAATACATAAAAAAATTCACATAATTTTTAATTATATATTTTATATAAAAAAATTTCAAAATTTTGAGGAGAACTCGGCTGCTCAAGACTGCCGCCATGTAACTCTACTAAGCATCTGGGTTTAAATTTAAACTATTAAATAAATTAATAATATTATTTTTTGAATTTAATTTTGGTCTGATATGGAGCAAAATTAATATTTAAGAATGCAATAGAAAAATATGAAAAATCACAAATTCAATGAACAAAGACTCTTATTGAGAAATACTAAGAACATTTTTTAACATTTATTTTTTGATTGATTAATAAAAAAAAGAAAAAAATTATTTTTAAAAATTTTTCTCCACTCAACAATTAATCAGAGTATCAAAATTTGAAAATGTACTTATCATTATTGGATGCATATTTCCTATTTGAAATTGTTCGACCCGTTTATTACTGTGGGATCTCTCATAAATTTGTGCACATTTTTTTTTTATGTACACAAATTCATGTTGAATAATTGTTGAGGACGGCTTGATAAAATTTTACTCCCGTCGTCCTATAAGAATAGGAATTTTTATTATTATTATTAGAAATTCACTTTTTTTTTTCAATTTTACAGTTACTTACTAGTATTTTATTATGCTTTATATCATTTCTTAGTTTTTTTTATATATATAATTAAGAAGATATAAGTAAAATTTATTAATCTATTTAAAAATAAAGTAGGACTATTTTTATATATATAATGAGACCGGATAAAATATTTATTAACAAGGGGAAGAACTAAGAAAAAAATAATAAAAAAAGAGTATTAATGATTACCTATTTTTAGTGGAAAAAAAAACATAAATATTTGTGAAGTCAATTGCTAAAACTTAATATAAATGTATTATTTTATTTAAAATTATTTTCCTTTCATAAAAATTATTTTATTTAAAATTACTTTCATTTTCGGTTTTGAGCTTTTAAATAATTGTTCCTTTTTAACTTTCTATTAAAAGGATAGTTGATTTCTTATCTGTTTAATTTATCTTGTCATAGAATATAAACTACCATTTCTTAATTTTTTATATAACAATAATTAATACATGGATATATTAAAAAATATAAATAAAATTTGGAATTTTAATTATATCATTTAGTTTTTGTTAATATGTGTGGCAATAAAAGAGAGCTTATTTTATGGGCCAAAGGAAATACTATATTTAACAGAGGACCATTGTGCCTACCAACTCCCAAAGTCAGAAAGAGATCAAAAATTGCAAAGCTTTGATTCTATTTAATGTTAAACATTCATTGTTCTTTCATCTTTGGCCTTTTGAAAAAGAACTCAAGCTTTGATTTTTAGAGAAGGGGG
The DNA here is from genome assembly GCA_023653625.1 of Triadica sebifera. Taxonomy (NCBI): domain Eukaryota; kingdom Viridiplantae; phylum Streptophyta; class Magnoliopsida; order Malpighiales; family Euphorbiaceae; genus Triadica; species Triadica sebifera. Next base: position 27,460,619 of record CM042900.1, read on the forward strand.
ATTTGAATTTCTTTTCAGCCATTGGAGGGATGAAATGAAATTTAATTTTTAGAATTAAATTTCTCAGGCTTAGGTTGGTCTCAGAATAGGCAAATAGCATTAACCCTCACTTGATAAAGTCCGCAAGGCCAGAAGAAACAAGGTCCTGAATCCTGATAGTCTGAAACCTTCCAATTCTTTAAGAATTTGACATTTTCCAGTAGCACAAACACCATTAAAACATAATAATATATTTCCAGACTAAGCATTAAACTTCACATTAACCTTTGAAAATGTCTGCTGATCAGCCTCAGGAATGTAAAGATGTGGAAGCAGCGGAATTTTCAACAGTGTTGGGAATTCTTGAACAGCAGCAAGCATTCATTTGCAAAGTATATTTGATTATAACCATTCAGTTGCTCCTCACATTTATTGTGGTCGAAATGGTTCTCATTTCAATTCGTCCCTTGGCTTACTTTCTTCTGAGTACTAGTACTGGACTGCTTATCTGCTTAATCCTCAGCATAATTATGATCATAGGTAGCTGTATATGCTTTTATTTTTTGCAGTTTGGACTTGAGATTTTTGCATAGTTTTGATAGGTTTAAGAAATGAATGAATGCAGCATTCTGCCTATCGTACTGCTACCAGTTCGCTAAATATCTTCTACTTGCTATTCTGACTACTGCTCTTGGGTTCTTAGTTGGATTGGCATGTGCAGCAGCCAATGGTAAGATATATGGACTCCAACTTTCAATACCTGCACTACTGCATAAATAGGATTTATGCAACACATTGTTATAGGCACATATAAATTTGTTGTATATTAATTATATGAAAATATGTTAGCAATAGATTCAAATTTTAACCGTTAAACTAAGATGCTCGAACTGTTGCAATAATCTACGCAGCGTGAGTAAATGTGTAGCAGCTATCAATATTGCTGCTGGAGACCAATGACCACAATTTATTGTTGTAGCGTAGGTCATTTTTACCATAGTGCTGGTTACTAGAAAATAAAAGTTGAATTATTTCATCGGATACAGGGAAGATGATTCTTGAATCTGTGATGGTAACAACAGCAGTGGTGGTGAATCTTACACTGTACTCATTCTGGGGAGCAAGCAGAGGCCATGATTTTCATTTCCTAATGCCTTTCTTGCTTGGTTCCATTCTTTGGATTATGTTGTTTATTTCTGTACAAGTAAGATTTATATTGTTAATCCTTGATAATTCAAGAACTTTTGAATGGTGATTTTAAGATTTTTCTTTTTCTTGGTTGTGATTGCAGATTGTGTTTCCACTGGGTAGAATCTTTGTCATGATCTATGGGGGTTTTGGTTCATTCACATTCTGCGGCCTTATTGTGTGTTTTACTGACAGCCTGATTCTCAAGAACCACTGCTATAACAATTACATTTGGTCTGCTGTTTGTCTCTATGTGGAATATATGAATCTCTTCCTCTTGCTACTCACTGTTCTCAGGGCCTTTGATTGCTAGGTTATTCAATTTGTGCCTGTTTACGATGCTGATTAATAGAAATGCAAATTTCTGGAGTGTTAAATATAATTCACTAGAGACATTTGGAATTTGTAATTCATATATGAAACCATGTCCTTTTTTTATTTTTTTTAATAAAAGTCTATAGTTGAAGTTCGAACTCAGAACATTACAACAATTGAAACATCACTTTGTGTAACCATATGTACTTTGTCATATTTGTAACCTTGTGGAAAAAATTTGTAAGTTTCTATCTTCAAATTTACCCAGAATTACAAACAAATTCTAAGTTTCTCTCAATTCCTTTTGTTTCCAATATATTCTGATATGGCATTTGTTGTGTTCTTTTGTTAGCCTAGATAGGGGCCGCAGATCTAAACTACAGAATAACACTGCAAGGTAAGATTTTTCTGACAAGCAAAGGATACTATCCGAAGAAAGGAATGAGAAATAGCTAATGTTCGCAAGGAAAACATTCCTTGAGGATATTCCTTGCAAGATTTTTCTGATTTCACATCAAGCTGTAATTCCTTTTCATTTCCTGAATGGATAAACAAGGAACAAAAACCCATTCTTACACTTATGATTTCCTTCATCGAACTTGGACCCAATAATACTGACAGAAACTTGAACAATGTGGTCTAAGCCATGGCACAAGAGAGACCAAGAAACAGGACCAATTCCAACAGTTTTGAAAATTCCAGAGAACCAACGCTTCTTCATTTGTAAAGTTTATTCAATCATAGCCATACAATTGCTCATCACAGTTGCAGTGGCAGCTACTGTTAATTTTGTTCATCCTGTTACTGATTTTATTGTGCATACAAAAGCGGGATTGGCAATCTACATTATCATAATCTTTATTCCTTTCGTGGGAACTCCATCTTTTCCAAAATTCTTTCATAATCTTTGGTTTATTTTGAAATATTTTGAAAGGTTTTGATAATGGTTTCAAAAAATGAATGCAGTGCTATGCCCATTATACTACTATTAACGGCTACGTCCTGTAAATTATCTTCTCCTTGAGGTATTTACTATTGCTCTCGGATTTTTAATTGGACTCACTTGTGCATTTGTCAGTGGTAATTCACATGAAAATTTCCTCGAACAGTTTCGTAAATTGTGCACAAAAAAAATCTGATATTAATTATTTTATTTGATCTGAAAACAGGGAAGGTAATTTTGGAATCTGTGTCCCTAACAGCTGCAGCTGTTGTGAGTCTGACCCTGTACACATTCTGGGCAGCAAAGAGAGGTCATGATTTCAGCTTTCTTGGGCCATTCTAGTTTTCTGCCTGGATAGTTCTTCTTCTGTTTTCTCTGATTCAGGTACATAATATAAACATATATCCATGTGAGTACATTGTTTTCTTAAGTAAATGGGTTGATAGTGTGAAATCTTGGTAAAAATTGCAGATTTTTTTTCCCCTGGGAAAGATCTCTTTGATGATCTATGGATGCTTGGGCTCCATTATATTTTGCGGATACATAATATACGACACAGACAATCTGATTAAACGTTATGCTTATGATGAGTACATTTGGGCAGCTGCTTCTTTGTATTTGGATATCATCAATCTCTTCTTCTCTCTTCTAACTCTTTTCAGTGCTCAGGATAGCTAAACAAGGAGGTACCAGATATTTGTACAAATTAATACGTTTTAGTTCATATTATTGTGTACTGATACTTAAATTTTTGAGACAATAGTTATATGATAAATATTGGAGATCGACAAAAGACAAGTAATATGTGTTGGATAAGGATGAATTATCATTAAAAGAGACGCTAAACTACTACTGCTTAGGATGAAAGTAGACAAACAACATTATCTTTACAACTCAAAAGAACAGCCTCAGTCCTAGTACTAAACACTAAACAGCATAAGTTCAACTACATAATATCACGTAACTCTGCCTAGATATGGTCTAGCTGTTCTCTTCTATACTATAACTCACATAGGTAGATTTTGAAAAGCCAAAGTCACTGTCTAGGTTTATATATAATCCAGTGATCACTTCAGTGCTTAGTTATAAAATTCTCTTCTTTCTTTGAGCTACAACGGTGAGAAGCTTCGAAACCCCATCGGTCCACATATCATGTTCTCTCTTGTTCCTGCACTCAAATTCGACAATCCCTCTTGTTGCTGTTTTCAATCCGAAGTATCCACGCTCATCTCCGCCGTCTAACAGGTGCCTCCCTGGCCATGCTGCCATGTCTCTGCATACACCCACCACCACATCTGCACACGTATTGCCATCAAAACCCAATTTCTTCATCTTGAGATTTTCATATTTGTTTCAATTTTTGAAGTTAAAAGGACTCACTCTTTTTCTTTTTGGTGATTGTCCCCACAACATGTTTGCTCTTCGTCTTTAGCATCACCTACAATACAAATAGATTTCAGGTCAATAAAAAAGATTCCAAATGGGGAAATGAGTACTAATCACAGAATCAAAATGCTTCGATTGTTGAAAACTGAAAAGAATCCTAACCTGACCAGATCGGTGAATGTAAACAGAGACAATTTTCCAGTGTAAATCACCTGCACAATCAAATTTACATTTTGATAGTACGAAAATGCCAAAAAAAAAAACAAACTGTAGCTCAGTGGTACTAGTCCAGTGACTAGTTCTGTGAGGTCTCTACCTTTGCTGGTGCGTTTTAGAAGCTCACTGCCCCTGGCAAGGAATTCAAGATTACAGGCACCAAGAAAGTTCTCTCCATAGACAAGCTCCCCACTATAATTCCTGTTATGATTACCATTAATTCCTGCAGCGCAGATTCCCATACCCTTTTCTGTGGGTATCACTGCTGCAACATTCAGAACATCTTTCAATGCTCTTGCCTTCAACGTTGCTGCCCCTCGAAGAGCTGCATTCAATCACAACTTGTCTCCATTAAATTGATATTGGATTAAGAATTCACTTGCTCCATACAATTTTGACCATTATAATTAATTACCAGTTGCAGCTGCTGCTGTAAGAGTGGTGATATCATCATGGGATTTAACATTCACAGCAGAGCTTATTACTGAAGCAAGATGGTCTCGCTCTGCCCCCATAGCCTCAGCAGCCTCCACGCACTGAGCAGCCACTAAAGTGGCCGCCGATGCAACCGCCATATCAGTCTTAGCCAGCTGCTCGTTCCTTCCTGATGATGAAGAAGAAGCCGTAGCCGCTGCTATGGCTGCTACACTAGCAGCCACTGCAGCTACCGATACTGCAGCATGAAGCTGTGCATTGTGAGCTCTTGTTTCCTCTTTCTTCTTCTCTTTTCTCTCCTTCAACCATCTCCCCACGGTCTTCGTCCCACCGGCAGCTGTGACACCCCCACTACCGGCGCTGGCACGACCGCCTTTAAATAGGGGGTTTATGGTGTTTTGCGAATGGAAATACTACATGACAAAGCAATGATTCATTAAAAGAAAAAAACTAAAGAAATGGGTTGTGCAAAGTTTCAAACTTCTCATAGTTATAAACTGGTTAACACTGTTCATTTCTTCTATACCTAAATGGGTAACCTGTGAAGGGCAAGAGATGGAAGGAACAGAGGTTGTGAAACGAGGCTACTGTTAGTCTTTCAAGTGAAGCAGAGTAAAGAGAGTGCCTATGTGATCTAGCTGTAAGGAGAAAACATTTTACTGGGATTCCATAAATTTGCAGTTTGCTTCAAAATGAGCAGGACAACCAAAAATTACTTAAAGAGACATGACTAGTCTATTTTTAGCACAATAGTTGGCTTGCTCACTTCACTCTCTTTCACCCTAGGAATGGCAAACGGCGGAAATTCCGTTCCGTTTTCCGATCCCATCCAATATTCTGTTGGAATTTTTTTTTTATCTCTATCCCGCACACCACACTTGATCTCCGTTCCATTCTTCCGTTTTTATTAAAATTTTTTATTTTATTTTAAAATTAAAAATAATTAATTATATAATTTTTCAAATAAAAATATTTTTTTTGACTTTAAATAACTATTATATTTTTATTTTATTATTTTTAAAAAATATTAATTATAAATAAATATTATATATAAATAAATATATTTTTTGGAATAGAATCAAAAATGTATATACTGTCTCCATTTTATTTTCGTACTAACAAATTTCAGAATCAGAATGATTCGGAAGGGATTACCGCATGACCGTGTAGAATTTCCATCCCTATTTCACCCCGCCACTTCTTTCACCAAAATTGACCATTTCTTTTTCTTATGGGAAATCTATTATTTCTAAAATTTTGTTCTTTAGTGCTACAAGGACCGAGTAAAAAAAAAAACAAGAATCAATTTATTCTAATTTAAAATGTGTAAATATGTTAAGAGACACATGCATTCTCTCTAAATCATTTTTTTAGCACAAGAATAATTCATTATTGACAGATACTCTATAATTGCTCATTAATATAAACTAATATTGCTTTTAGAATTGATCTAAACTCAAAATGTGGGAAGTTTCAGAGAATCAGGGTCATCATAACTGTGTCTGTAATTGAGCCACAGCTCAAATGGCAGCCTTTCTCTTTCTTTTTCTTCTCGATCTGGATTGCTTTTGTATTGAAAGTGAACACCATTTAACTTAGTTGACAAGACATGTCAAGAAATCTTAGGAGAGATAAAACAAAAGGTTTTATTGGAAGAAGACAAAAGAATCCCTCTTTAATAAATCTTCTGTAATATAACAATACTGCAATTGAAGGCATTGGAGCACAAAGATAAACTAGCTGGTAGAAACAGAGTTGGTGCTGCAGCAAGTGGTCGCTGGTAGGTAGTGGAGAAACAAGGATAAAGCATGTGACTACCTAGTAGCACTAATTATAACATGAATTTTCTCGCAATAAACTATGAGAGTATAGTATTATACCAAGAGAAAATAATTAAGATACCTTAATGACATCATCATATTCCTCAGAAGGTGAAATTGGGGGGCTGTCTGACTCAGCCAAGTTCAGAGGTCCACTACTGTGAGAGAGCCTACCCGATGTCAATGGTGACACTTCCTGGAAAATACAAAATTAACCCATGAATCTTTGGAAAATTTTAAGTGAAACATGAAACATTTTCATGAAAAATTTTAAGTGAAACATGAAAATGTTTCATGTTTCACTTAAAATTTTCCAAGCTTATGGTGCAAAAACAAATGAAAGTCAGAATCTTTTGTTTGTGAACTCACGGATTGTGACATAATACGTTCGAGAACAAGCTGGGAAGTAGCAGAAGAGGTGAAGGAGAACTGGTTGGAGGAGATATTATTATCATTAGCATGAACAACGTCCTCAGTCTCAGCAGCGATATCTTCAAGTATAGAAGTAGTGGTGCAAGAAGAGGTACTGTTAGTGGATTTATTGGAAGGCATGCAAGAGAGAGCTTTAGAAACTTCAAGAGCAGAGACACTCCATGATCTTGAGAGGAACTCCATGGGGAGCCTTGGGCTTTCAGGGAGCTGCATGGCGCTGCAGGCAGAGGCAGGGCTGTGCTCTAACATTCGAGGGGTTATTAGAGGGAGCTCCTCCATCTCAAGTGGGAACAAAGGAGAGATTACTGTTTTTTGAAATTTGGCAGCAAAGAATTGTAGGGAATAGCCAAATAGGGGGCCTAGTTAGGGGGGGTTCCGCTTTATACCCAATTTGCTTATAGGGGGCAACAGTACCTTTAGCTGATTGTCTAATACTTTTTTCTTTTATGGTAAGCTGTAGGCTAGCTTAGAACTGGTCAACATTTAGTAGAGTTGGGGTTAATAGACTAGGATATATAATGCTACGTGTTTCTGTTACTGAGCCCACTTTCTGTGCCAGGTAGTCTTCTTATGATTGGACAAATTTGAGCCTTCTATAGTTAATGATCTTGTTGATTTTTTTAGTATTATTTTAATGGTATTATTGGAACTATTAGTTTAAATTTTATCATGCTCAGTGAGAAATGGCAGTAGAAAAATTTTTAGATAGATTAATTATTTGTAACTAATTTAATCTATTTTATTTATATTAATTGATTTGAATAAAATAATTAATTTAATTAAATTAAATTACAGATGAAATTATAAATTGAGATCCCATCTTACTTGTTTTGTTTTTTGTTTAAGGTCTCTAATTATTTGAATACTTTGAATATTCAAAAAGTAGATTTATAATTTTTTTAATTTAATTAATTGATTTTTTAAATTTTTTATAAAATATTTTTTTCAAACATGCTTTTTAACAACTTATCTTCCAAAAATAGTTATCAAAATTTAAAAACAATAATTTTTTTGTTTTCCAAAAATATTTTTTCCAAATCAATGTTAAACAACCCTTAATAGTAGTATATGTTTTTGTTTACATTTTGCAGTTAGAATGGAACCTATTCCTGTTAAGTTATTCAGTTAAATATTTAAACATTCCGATTAATGCTTATTAAGAAGTGCTAATATCAAGAAAAATCATTTGTTTGGAAGTAATGTTCCAATAATAAATTAATAATAAACTACAATCCGCCGCACATGTAAAAGAGTGACCGATTTCTTTATGAATTTATTAAGTATTAACGAACCTATAATTTTTTTTTAATACTTTTATAGTAATTCTCATTATAAAAACTAATATGGGTGTGTAGAAAAGGAATCAAACTGAAAATTGGGTTTAGTAGAATAATTTCAATTTCTTTTGTCATTTGACCAAACTGAACTTAATAAAAAAAAAATCTTTTCAATTTTATGAGATTATAATGTAACTCTAAAAGTTTGGTTCAATTAGGTTTTGTTGACCCCTAAGCAATGAGGAGATTTGAATAGTTGAATCCAAAACATTCTCATAGGTCGCTCTTCGCACCCTTATCGAGTAAAACTATATCCATTGATACTTTGATTTTCATAGCAGTGATTAACTGAATCTCTTTCAGCATCAAATCGAGCATTTTTAATTCAAAGAAACAATTATTCTTTCTATACAAAAAAAAAAAGATAAATTTAGAGATCCATCAAAGATAATGACCATTGAAACACAATCAACACAAAATTAAGAACCTAATATTTGGTTTTGTAACATATCAGTTAATATTTGGTTCAAATTCTCAAGAAAGGACATACTCCAGAGTTGTGAAAATGATAGGAACCAAGATGGTGAGCAAAGTGATGATGTTCCCCATCTGGGTTAAGGTGTTGGCAACGTCCAAGGCCGACAAGCTTGGAGGTCCAAACAAATCTGCTTCAACTTATTTTGCCTCTACAGTTTTCGACACAAAGCTGCTTTGTTCAAGAGAACCTATATATGCAAAAATGCGCGTGCCTATGTACGTCATCATCTCTGTCATTTTTTATTTTTTTACCTTCAGTTCCCCATCTTCCAACTCTTTTTTTTTTTTTTTTAAATATCCCATCTTCCCATTCTTACAAAGGCATCTTATGTACTCTCCTCAGTTTCTTTTGTTTTGTATTTTTCTGATCCGAACAAGTGAGAAAACATGCTTTAATAAAAGTCTTTCTGCTTCTTGCTTGGTAGTGACCACTGGCTAAAGAGATGGCCTTTATTCCTTTTGCCACTTTCAATCAAATTGTTTTTACAATTTCGGCCTCTCTTACCATCTTTTGCTGCTCCAAACGGTTCCTTTGCTGTCTTTATAGTTCAATTATTCATTCCATTCAACTCACTTTTTTGCTCTATATCACTCATAGATGGTGAATTTTAGTCACCCCTAATCCCTATGAGGCATGAAAAACAGGAAACTTTATTTGTTTTTAAAACATTTTTTAGATCGCCATGTAAACTCCTATAAATTATAAAGTGCTACCCTGCCATGGCTTTTGTCACCATCAAGTTTCCAATGAGACTTGAATGATTGAGGAGCCTCAGCTTTGTTGTTCGTTTTTTCTTTTTTCTTTTTTGGAAAAAAAAAATAGAGGGAGAAGAGGGGATTGGCCCGATTGGGACCCTACATAAATCAAAACCAAAGTATCCCGCGCCTGATGCTATATGAGAATCAAGGAATGATGTCCAACTCTAATGATTTATTTGTGAATCCAGAACAATGATTGATAACACACCCTACAACCCAAATAAACACTAGCCAGCAACTTAGAGATACACACACAAAGAATAATATCACAACGGAGGACCCATTTCTCCATGCATATTTTTATGACGATTCTGAATAGATGACATCAAAATACTACCCAAGGCAGCAATGGAGTTTGAATCACTATTTATCAGCATTAAACTATATAGCCAACCCCAGAAATAGGACCTCAAGGCTCAACACAGCTACCTGCTCACCTTTGTGAAAGAATGATGACTAGTTACTAACAAATCTAATGATTTAAGCGTTTAAATGCTATTTCTCATACATTCAAGTTGCTTTATGGTTCAAAAAATTCGGCGGCATCAATCTAAATGACTGGCGCTTGACAGCTCCACGGAGAGCGTTAAACCTAATTTCTTCACAACAATGCAGTTTTGGAGCCACCTATCCAACAATGCAAAGGATTAGTTTTCTCTTCCTGCAATGATATTTCCATGATTCAGTATCCTTGAATTCATTCCTCTACCAAGAAAGGCAATTTAAACTTTTCTAGGGAAAAAGTGAGTAGCAAGTCTTACAATTCTCCACTAACAAATGGAGCATTGGGATTGGAAGCTCAAACTAGTTACAAGAAATATGCCCCTAAAGCAGTAACTCAATCAAGCAGAAAAACTAGTAGCAGTTCTGCATGATAAAATGGTTTAATAATTCACAAAAACAATCACTGCAGTTCAATATCAGCGGCAATAGGAGCATAAATCGTGGCAGATCAAAATGTTTCAAAGCGGCAGAAATCTCGCAATTTAATAATGGCTGTAGTACCATGACTAAAATTCAAGAGATTTTACAGAAGCATATGAATAATATGAACCAAAAACAGCATACCCTACTTTCACTAATCATGATAGGACGGGGAAATTAAACATTCAAGCTAGATGTAGAAGCTGAACGTAAAAAGGGAAAATATACTAACTATATGTAGTATGAGAAGTCAATTGTCGCCCAGCAACGAAATGTTCTCCTAGCTTTCTTCCTTAAATTTATATCAAATTCATGGTTTGTGCACTAAGTTGATAATGAGACAAATAAAAAGAGAAAAATGTAAGAAATTGGTAAATCTAAAATAGTACGAGTTTTATAATAAAAGTCCAGCAATGTGATACAAATAAATATTGGAAGAACCCTTACCTAAGTTGCATTCTACATCACACAGAAGCATATGGAACTATCTGTTGGATTGTAAACCACTGCCACCATAGTACTGCCTGGTAGTTTCACGTGAGAACTCTGCAAATGTCATTCCATCCTTTAACCGTGATGCAAGTGGTGGAATAATTTTATAAATACCTTTAGTACGCTCATTTAAGTCATGCTTGGCCTCGCCATTTCCCTTATTAGATAAATGATCAACGGACATGATATGTTCCATGCTACATTCTGGGATTGTGAAGGTTTTGCTCCATGCTGGCTGCAAAAACACAACAAAGGTTTCTCTGCTAATATTTTCTAAATTTACTGGTCTGCATACACAGTGTAAGGTTGACCGAAGCTTTCCTTTTGATAAAATATCAGCAGATTCCCCGATCTGAATGATGAAACTCTCAGGAGAAGTCTTTACCATCAAGACATCATTCTTGTTGGGATCAAAGATCTGTAAATATGAATACCCATTTGGATAAAGACATTCTTGATTACTTGATGTGAAAAATTGATCTGTCTCCATATTTTCTGATAAATAAGAGGGCAAAAGAAACATAGGTGCTGTCAAAACAGTGAAGATACCATAATCATAATGCCACTGCTGCCATAGATCAGAATGATTTACACATGATCCAATCTTATTCTCATTTGAAGCCAACTTCAGCCCTTGTAATCGCTTTTGCTCACTTCTTAAGCATTTTTCCTGGTCCTCTTTAGTATTAGTCTGTTTTTTGGTGGATCCCTTCCTTCTCACACTTTCTCTTATAAGAAGGTTATCTAGGATTGAATGATAATGTATAAGGCGCCCTTTTGCAGTGCCAGATTCTAACAAGCTTCGTTCCAACTCCTTGCTACCAATAAATTCATCACAAATTTGAGCAAGACGGAGGCCCAGCTCCATCATGCAATATCCTAGGTCTTTAAATGCATTGGCAAGATTATCAAATTCACCACCCTGAAATTTTCCTACCTCATCTGCATCCAAATGAGTTTCTTCAGAATTTGAGTGCAGATGAGTGACATGACTTGGATTATCAGGAGCAGATTCCAGAGCTTCAGCATATTTAAGTTGCATTGCAAAAGAGGACACATTTCTATTGGGATTCTTCAGAGGAACATCACTCCCCAAGTTGTGCTCCTGGATATTATGAAAACAAAGAAAAAAAAGAATAAGAAACTTAAAAGATTAGTGCAAATATGCACACAAAGACACAAGGTGGAGGAAACAGGTACACAATGATCATCAAATCACATAAGAAAAGATGGGGACTTCATAGAAGTGTCGACTCTCTAATATACATTCACTGATATCCTTAAAAATCAACTTGTTACAGTTCGGAGGATAAGCAACAAACAGTCCTCTGGTTATTAAGTTACTGTACTTACTAGAAATATGCAAAGAGAGCAGAACCAGCAAGTAGTTTATGTTAGTCAATTTGCTCAATAATCATTTGGCTTGGTTTCCTATAATATAGCTGCAAGTAGTATAAAAGGGGATAATAAGATATAAATGGGCAGATTGGAAATATTAACAGGAATTCATTTTAATCTCTCTCGCTTTCTCTGTTCTAGAATTCTATTCTTCCTCCTCTTTCTTTCCCTTTTTCTCAATTTTCTCAACTGCCAAACAGTTCGGCCTCATGAGTCCAGGTCCTAAAAATTAGTTTCAGCAGCACGATCAGGCAGAAAAATGGTCTCATCTATCTTAATTCGAAAGCTCATAAACATGAGCCATATTGGTGATCCACATATTACAAAGCAAGAGGCATATGCAAAAAAAAGAAACACTTTCAATTCAATGTTTTGTTGAATAGGTAGAAGTAAAAGAAAACAAAAAAAATGTTTCTAAGCTAATATCAAACATTCTACCCAGATTTTTCTTCTATTTAAATAGAACTGCAGTATGTCCACTGCTAAAACAGAGTGAACTTACAGGTTTTAATCAAAAACCAGATTGCATTGCTAGACTAAGCCATATTCTGTAATCACATGAATTGATGAAATTAATGAAAGAAATTAAAAGACTTATAGCAGCATTAAACACGTAGTCATAGAAGAAACCGAGGCAACTGAAGTTGGAATAAAAATGAAAGAACCTTGAGAACGCGTTTGCGGCGGTCGCGGTCAAGAAGAGCGAGGTTGCGAGCTAGAGGGAGGAGGTTGCGGCGAAGAAGAGAACCGTTAGGGACACCAGTAATGGCGAGGAGACCTGGGCCTTTAGGGCCTAGGGTTTCCATTACGGTTCTCTTAATTGTCTCCAGTCTTGATTGATCTTCTGTTGACGACATTGAGAGTTTGCAGTCTGAAGCGAATGATAAGAAAGTAGAATAAGATCAGAGTAATGAAGCTCATAAAGCTCCAACACTTCAACTTCCCCCATCTACTGTCTTCGAATTGGATTCACCTCTACACTACAAAATTATGCTTTGCATATATCCGCGAGAATATATGCTTGCGGCTCTTTTTTCTAGGAAAAAAAAATTATTTGGACGGGAAATCAATAAAAAGAAAACATCAAAAAAATCCAATTTTCCCTTAATCAGAATTCTTTTATCTCCAAATAAGCTGTTAATGTTCCTGCCTCTCTCTTCTCATAACATATGTTCTATATCAGCTACTGTTATAACCAATTTGTACACAACACAAAATTTGGAATTTATTTGGCCATATCAATTGGCCAAGAATTCTTCTTCTTTTTTGCTTTCTTTGTGGAAACATTTTCTACCAATTGCATTGACCTATATTTCTACTCTTGCCAAGAAATTAAATGGCTGCAAGAAAAATTTCCCATTTCATCCTTCTTCCAGATATCTGTCAAGTTCAAAACAGCCACTCTCCATAACACCACAGTTCTGAGCCTCTGAATGGCGGTCCTTGATTTTTGACTTAATCATTTTACTCTTTAACTTCGTTGAAATTTGCGGATACCCATAAGAACCAGTGGAATTTTCTTTGCATTGTTAATATTTATGACGGGTTTGGTCATTTCAGTCTCAGTCCATAAGATTATAATTAGGTGATTAGTTGAAGGGATTCAGAATTGAAGGGGTTTAGTTTGAGTTTCGACATAATTTCACTGTAAACAAAACAATCAACTTCCAGAAATTAGAAAATTTAAAACTTCATTGAATTGGTAAATATGGCTGTTAAAATCGTGTATTTTTGTCGTTCTAAAAATATAGAAGAACAATACCATCTGATGAGGAAGAGGCATTCAAGTATTTCTTCAGGATCTCAATGAAGACTTTTGAATACATTTGTTCCTTACTCCTTAGTGAATAAGAACTTATCTCAAGGCCACCTTCAGGGCTCATCAACATTGAGGGTAGGCTTCTTAGTGTTGAGAAACAGGTGGCTATTGCACTAAGAAGGTTGGCATCCAGTGAATCTCAAGTTTCGGTCGGTGCTGCCTTTGGAGTTGGCCAGTCTACTGTCTCTCAAGTGACTTGGAGATTCATCGAAGTAATGGAAGAACGCGCCAAGCACCATCTTAAATGGCCTGATTCTGATAGAATGGAGATCATTATGTCCAAATTTGAAACATTGTTTGGGTTGCCAAATTGCTACGGAGCCATTGATGCAACGCAAACCATAATGACCCTTCCAGCAGTTGAAACTTCAGATGATTGCTGTGACCAGGAGAACAATTACAGCATGTTTCTGCAGGGGATTGTTGACCATGAGATGAGATTTCTTGATATTGTCACAGTGTCAAGACTTTTGAAGTGTTCAGGATTTTTCAAAAACTGCAAGAATGGAGAACATTTGAATGGAAGTTCAAGGAAATTTTCCGAAGGAGGGGAGATAAGAGAATATACTGTCCGAGGAGTTGCATATCCTCTTCTTCCCTGGCTCGTAACTCCTTATGAAAGTGATGAACAATCCGAATAATGCCCACTTTCAATTCAATGCATGAGGCGGCAAGGTTGCTCGCGGTGAAATCATTATTGCAGTTAAAGGGCAGTTGGATAAAACAAAGTAATGTAGAGACCAGACGAAGAAACTACCAAGTATTGTCTTGGTATGCTGTCTGCTCCACAACATTATAATTGACAATGGAGATCCGTTGCATCCTGATGTTGCATTGTCTGGTCATCATCACTCTGGCTATGGAGAACAGTCCTGTAAGCAAGTTGATCCATTGGGAAGAGCTCTGAGAGAGAATCTTGCAATATATTTTCAGCATAATAAATCGAAGTAGTCAGGTTCGACTTCTTTGTTGAAGAGACTTATTTGTCTCTGATGTTGAGCAGGCGCCCGAGCCTCCTAATCAGGTGTGACATGAATCTACAATTAGGGTCAGTTCAAAATTTTGAGATGTAGCATTGAGATATCATTAATGGCTTCTTATTCTTACTTGGAAATTATTTGCGGATTATGACATTTCTCTCAATATAATCACATTATAAGCACTTGGCATCCTGCCTATCCTTTTTCCTGCATCAGCTATTCACCCCTCTGTATTGCAAGACTAGCATCAGCAAGCATCTTGCAGAGCGACAATATAATGATCTATGTTGGAGATGATAAAAATCTCAAAGATGCTTCAGTTATATCGCTATCACATAATAGCTATCTCACAGCAGAGAACAGAGAAAATAGTATAAAGTAGACCCATGACTACAATTGAAGTGAACAAAATAAGAGCAAACCAGTAAAAACAAAACCACAAGATGTTAACTCGATACTTTTAGTACTAAAAATATTGTGCTTTTTTAATACTAAAACCATAAGAAAAAATTTTAGTACTCCAATGTGTCCGATTGGAAATTTTTAAATCAAGCTTGGATCCACTGACCCAAAAATGGCATTTTTGACATAATTTACCTGTCTTGACTCTGGAATTTCTTTCAAAAGTTTTGCTTCCTTAAAGCATTTGGTTGTATTTTTGGCTGTTACCAAATTTCATAAAAGAGAAAGGGAAAATGGAGAAGAGTGTCATAGATAGTTTGTATCTTTAGGCGATCTAATGGTTGAGCCTGATTTTTGCCACTTTCTGACTTTTTTCATCAAATCAGACCATATCAGATATTGTTTCCTCCTAGATTTTCCCGTCTGATTTGCTAAGATTGGTTGTAAGTTGTAACCATATCCGAATGCAAAATCAACCAACTAAAGGCAATAGCTAATATACTCCGGTCAGTGTTATTGTCTGTGGAGAAACAGATAAAAAGGAATCAAATTCCTCGCTAAACACGAGCAGATGCAAAAGTGATGTACTCAAATGGTGTTACATGAGGACTAACTTTTAAACTTTAGCAGAATTAATGATGAACAATAATAAATAAAAATATTAGATAAATATTAAATTGATTTTAAGCAGTATTTTTCGCCTTTTTAAATCTCAGTTCTTGCATATATTTCAAAATGCCGCCGGGAAACCTAATTAATCAGGTCAATAATCTAGCAAAAACAAATCAAATTGAATATTCAATGCAGGTTTTGATTCTCGCTTGATATCCTTGATACAAAAACATAAATATTTATACAATTTAACAGAATTTGGGAAATTTGCTGAAAAATAGACCAGAAGAAGGGAACCTTAACTCAGAATAAAAATTCAAATGTCCTCCAGCATACATCCAAATGAAATAAAAGAAATATTTTCAAGAATCTAACGCAGAGATGAAGATTGAATACATAATGATGGCAGCAGATACACCTGTGGGATAAGCAACTGGCCACCTAGAATTCATATAAAGACTTGATGTGTGAACCTATCATCTTGAACTTGAGAATCTCAGAAAAGACATAATGAGCTTATCTCAATGCATTGTTACGACTAAGGGGTTATCCGTCGACTCCCTATTTATTTCCCATTCCAAAATTACAACCAGATTCCCGCAAAATTTCGTTGGACTCCAAAGAAAATATTATTTCGATGAAATTTCTTTTTGCACAGATATGTATACATATTTCTCAAATAACAAGTTTCTTAACCTGATGGTGAAATATGGAAACAAAACCAATTAAATTATTAAAAAAAAAAAAAGGAAAAAAATAAGGCTCTGTTGCATCAACTTCTTTTAATCAGATGCAGACCGCGATGTACAGGATCTCTAAACTAAAGAAGACTGGATCCTATATAAATCAAACAAGGGATACTATTCAAGTCTATAGAAGATCTCTATTAAGGAAAATTTATGCACAAAGCAGCTAAAAATGTCTCCATATAACGTTCAACTCCTCCGAAATGTGATCTAATTCAATCGCCCTTGGTTGGAGGTTGCACGCATGCGCACAAGTGCCTTCTCTTTTTCTTCTGGCCAGCTCTTGTCCCCCCATACAGGTAGTCACTTAGTAAAACTCTTGTTTTTCTTTCTACGATTTTGGTTTTTCCTCTGCTTCTGTTTTGGTCATCAAGTTTCAGCAAAAGAAACTGCAGTTTCTGTACCTCCAACTGCAACCGCCCAATTTTTTCAGACCCTCTTCTTGCCTGTTCTGAAATTCTTCTCCTTCTGCCACTTCCATTCTCATCAGACTTGTCATCAAAGGACAATGATTCATCTTCAGTGCTTTTCATTAATTTCAGATTCACATCAAACAACTTCATGATGGCTTCCTCAGACTCTTCTAACTGCTCCTTCACACTATCATATTCTATGCCTTTTCCCTTTTTGTTCTTCTCCGTAATCTCTACCTTCCTCTTCAAGTCTTGCACTGTTATTTGAAGATTAGTCAATTTCTGTGCATCAGAATCAAGTCTTTCTAGAACCTTTCTCTCATTCACTTCTTGCCGAGATCCGGATAATCTCCTCGAGATCTCTAATTTGTCCACACTAACATCCTTCTCAATCATTGATTCTCTAGAAGGATGCTCCTTGTTGGGCTTCTTCTCATTCGGTGCAGTAGTTGCCATCTGAGCCTTTCCAACAGTAAGGTCGATGCTTGCATCTTGCTCGGTAGTTTCCCATATTTCAAGCATCTGATCATCAGCCTCCACAGTCTCCCTTCTGCTGATTCCATATGATGAACACTCGGATATCTGATCAAGCATTATATCTTTGGTCATCAATTCACTCCCCGATCGGGATGTTTCATGTCCCAGTTCCTTCTCACCTCGATTCCAACTCCTGTGCTTGCCTCCTTCAACAGTCTCTCCATGCAAGCTTTTTCTGGATGTCAACTCTTCAATCCGTCCCATTGCAGCCTCAAGTTTTGAATTAGCACTTGACACTTCCAAAATAACAAGTCTCTCCTTTTTCTTCACTGCCTCTTCAATAGCACTAATCCTCTTCTGCAAACTCTGCAAATCCAAAATTTCACTCGGCCCCATGACACCGTGTTCTTCATGAATTTTTTGAGAGCTTTCACCATTCATCACCAATGTGGAATCCTACAATAAGGGGAATATAAGCCATGAAGTTTAGATGATATCCAAAACTAGATGCAAATATAGCTTATAAAAGAAACTGATAGTTGCAAACATATTCACTACATCACAGGGCAGGCAATGTAATTACAGTCAAATGCCATACAAAATTGAGAACTAGATTACTTTAAAATGAGGTTCATGAACTGAATTGCACTATAAATTTTATGGAGTATGTAACAGAAATTCCATTGTTTAAGTGAGAAAGGAAAGATGAAGCTACGTGATCATATACCACTCAAATGCGCAAACCAGAAGTTAAACATGTTAAGTCCAAGATGTTTGATGCCATGAGCTCCTAAGGCTTTTTTCAAACTCAACCAAATGACTGTGAGCAAAAGAAAAAGGGGAAGAAGAAAGCAAATGTTACCAAAAAGACTATGCTGCCAAGAAAGTATATGCGCAAAATATAGCTCTATCATACATGTCAGTTGCAGGTCAGACAATTTGTTAACAGCTATATGGGTAATAACATACAATCTTGGAGAATACTTGATACAGCTATTTCTACAAATTTAAAAGTAAAATAAGAGAGTTAAGAGCTTGCATCAGCAGAGGACTTGGACAAACTAAAATTTCACTAGTTAGCACAGAATTGTATGAAATAAATTTACCTTTGCTTCCTTCTTGTCAACTTCATGAACTATCACATGTGAGAGAGTATGATTCTCCAATGAAGTTATACAATCACCCAAAGAAATGAAAGTTGGAATGTATGAAGTCATCTGGCTCTTTAGTTCTTCATTTTTAATTTCCGAAGTGCTTACTCTTTCTTTTAGCTGGTCAATATCCACATCCTTTGAACGATTTTTGCCCTCAAGGCTCTTGCATGCCTCAGTGAGCTCATGAACCTTTCCTTCAAACAGCGCCTGTTGGACAGCGGAGATCTGCAGTTCACCAAAAAGTGCAGAAGCCTGAGACTCCCATTGTTCAACTTCATTTCTTCCTTTTTGCAGTTCATAATTCAAACTTTCCTCCCTGCTTTTAGCTTTAACAAGTTCTTCATTCAATATCTGCAATTCAGACTCCAATCTCAGATTTGCTTCATGAATGCAGTCCACCTCTTTTATCTGTTCATCATAATCTGAAGACAGTTTCATTATCTGCTTTTCTTGATCTGTTTGTTTCAACTCAACCTCACCATACATGCACTTCAAATCCTCCACTGTTTTATGCAGCTCTCTTTTCTCATCTTGTATTACACTAAGCTCCATTAAATTCCCCTCCATCATCTTCACCTTCTCATTGAGACCATTATTGACATGCTTAAGTTTATCAAGATTTTTGCCAAGCTCTTCGATGTCCAAATATTTTTCAGAGATGATATCCCTGAATACGAGAGAAAGGATTCCTAGAGATGCTGTTTCAGCGAAAATGGCCCAGTTCTCATCTTCTAAATTACTTTTCTCCTGTCCCAACTCTGAGATTGAATTCATTAAAGATCTTTGCTCGTCAAGCACCTTGCAATTCTCTTCCTGTAACATCTTGTAAGCCCCTTGCAAATCTAAGAGCTCTCCCCGCAGATTCATTAACTCAACCTTCAAAACTTCCTCTTTGTGGTCTCCTTCCTTTATCTTCAAACTCAACGTTTTGCTCATCTCTGAAAGTTTTTGGCTCTCACTCTGCAAAACCAGTAACTCCTCAGATCTATATGCCAACTCCCGATCAAGAGTGTTCTTAGCAGTCACAAGATTTTTCATCTCTTGCTGAAGTTGCCCAAGCAGAGTAACAAAGACAGAGTTCTCAATTAGCAGCTGTTGATTTTCATCTTGAATCTCAGATAGAAATTTTTGTGTTTCTTGAAGCTTGACAAGTGCAAGGTTCAGAAGCATTTGGTCTTGCTCAGCCTTACCTTCACACCACTGGTTTGAATCAAGTTCAAGGGTCTTCAACACCCTATAGAGCCCCACCCTTAGCACTTTGATTCGATCATACAAAGATTTCACCTCTACTTGTTGCTCAAGATTTTCATGTTCCAGTTCAGAAATCAGTTTCTCTGACAGTTTAGATGCCTCCAGGAGTTTTTGAAACTCAATTAAGAGGGAAAAATTATCTTCTTCCAGATCCTGTACACATATCTGCAAGATAAAAATTTCTGTCTGAGCAGAAAAGGCATTGTCAAGTTCTTCTTCATATTCTTGCTTTATGCACTGGCCTTCTTCCTGTAGCAAATGAATCTGCGTTGCCATGTCAGCCAATTGAGACTTGTTCAACTGGACAAGGCTAGCATATTCTTGCTTTTGTGCATCCAAGTGATTGCATAGCTCATCTACTTCGTGAAGTACGGATTGTCTCTCTTTCTCCAGGCCTGAGTACCTCTCTTCCAACTCCGTATAATTTTTCTCCACCTCTTCAAGCCTTTTCTGAGTGATGTCCAACTGAGAAACTAAATTTCCTTTCTCAGTGGCCAGATCAGACTTATCATTCTCAAGCAATGTATATGAATCTTGTAAACTCTTTGATTTTATCCTCAACCCTTCAACCTCAGCATTTGCATCAAAAAGGGAATTCTCCAGAAAGTTGTTCTTCTCTGTGAGTTTCTCCAAGTTATGATTGGCAATCTGTAACTGAGTTGCTAATTTAGCCTTCTCAGAAACAAGAGTGGATTTCTCTCCAAGGAGAGATTGACAAGATTCTTCTAATGCCCGAACCTTTTCCCTCACCCCTTCTAGCTCAACATTCAAATCTGACAATGAATTCTCTAGAAGAGCATTTCTTCCTATAAGTTTCTCCATAATTTCCAACTTTTCCAAAAGAGCTACTTTTTCACTTCTCTCTTTCTCACAGACATCTTGTAGCTTTACGTTTTCATCCTGCAAATCCTTGACAGACGACCCAAGGAACTCCGAACTGAAGCCAACTGATTCCACCTGCTCCATGATAGCCAGGTGTTTCTTGTTAAGGTCATTTAACTCCTCCTTTAGACAGTAAATTTCTTGCTGAAGAGCATTTCTTTGGTCCAGTCGAAGTTCAACTTCTGCTTCAAGCTTCCCTATTGTCTCTCTTAAGCTTGAAATCTCATCTTGCAAACCTTGTATTGTCAAAGCTGAAGATAAGTTCATTTCGGTTAGACCCTTGTTCTGCACCTTGACCTCTTCAACCTCATTTTGTAATATCTGATTATGAGCTTCTAGGTCTTGTAACATTTGAGTCCTATTTTTGATCTCTGCAGCCATAGATCTCAGTTCTTCCTGAGATTGAGAGTGCAAGTGCTGCAAAGTTTGAAAAGCAGTTTCAGCCTCCACAAACCGCAAGCGCTCTTTTTGTATGCAAGTCCAAAGTCTGCCCAACTCCATTTGCTTCTCTGTAAGTTCTTCACATTGCACAGCTATTTTCTGTGTTAGAGACTCCAGCTCAGAATGCATAGTCTGATTTGATTTCTCCAACAAAAGACACTTTTCTTCTGCTCCCTTTAACTTCACAACCCCATCATCTATCTCCAAGTTAAGCCTTTGGGCCTTCTCCTGGGAACTAGCAAGTTTATGCTCCAACACTGAAATGGTGTCCAAGCACAGATGGTACTGAACAGCAGCAGCTTCCTGCTCTTCAGTTAGCCTGGTCAGGGCTTGCTTCAAGTTTTCAACTTCCTTTTCAGCTTTATCAGCACGCTCATTGAACCTCATGGAATTCTCCTCAGCATGCAATAATTTGTTCTCCAGATCAGCAATTTTATCCAAACACTTTTTGTACTGAAGAAGAGCATCTTCTTTTTCAGTTTCCAATTTAGCCAGTTCTTGCTTAAATAACTGAGCCTCAATCTCAGCTTTATTAGCTCGCTCATTGTGTTCTCCTGCATCCTTCTGGGCATGTGAGATATTGCACTCCAGCTTGGTTATTTTCTCCAAACACTGCTGATATTGAAGAAAACTGGATTCCCTTTCAGCCTCTAGTTTAGTGAGGGCTTCCTTCAAAGTTTGAACTTCAGCTTCTGCTTTACTGGCTCGTTCATTAAGTCCCTGAGAATCCTCTTTTGCACGAGAGACTCCTAACTCCAGAGTAGACAATCTTTCCAAACTCTGTTGATACTGAAGTAGGCCAGCTTCCTTCTCAGCTTCTAATTTAGCAAGAGCATTTTTTAAGGACAAAATTTCCAGCTCAGCCTTACCCATTCGCTCAGAGTCAGTTGGAACACGAGCCTTGATCTCATTTTTGGCACCATTTTGCATATTTTCCTCTTCCTCCTCAGCATCATGAAAACTGAGACCCTTTCTTGCTCTTCCTTCTACAGATCCAAACAAATCATTAAGCTGTTTCAAACCCTTTCTCCCAGGAACAGATTCAGATTCTTCAGTAAAAGTTCCATTCCTTTTAACAGCATGGTGTGATGGCGAGATTCCCAAAGCATCTTTTTGCAACTCATCAGGATCAAAAATTGCACGTATTGGTAGCATGTCAGGAGTTCGGGGCTCACCATCAGTAGAACCTGCAGGTGAATCATCAGCCAGCATGAAAGGGACTTGATTGGGAAATGCTTCTGCCATTGTTCGATGTGCCTGGCGGATGACTCCAGTTGCATGATCATATCTTTCAGCCAAGGCACGGTATGCTCTATAAAACTCTTCAACCAATTTCATAAGCTCAGGGCGTTTCTTATAATACATCTCTGCCCTCCTTGCAAAGGAATCTGCATCTTCTTCAATGAGTTTGATCATTTGTTTAACTTTGGCATCCATATCTGTTCAAACATAAGAGAATTGATAGAGGCATTAGGGAAGGAGGAAGAGAGATCAGTAAAGCTGCAATTAAGTTCCCCACAGAAAAATAGAGAACATATGTTTGAGTGTGCATGTATAAGAGGATAAACTGTCAAATAATATTAATTTTGGATAAATACAAGTAACCATAAAACCCTTAAATCGCAACCAGATCTCTTATAAAATCTATATATCTAGGCAAGTCAGCAAATCAGGAATCAAAAAAGACAGAGAATTACATATTTCTCAAGTTGATGCATTGTACATTTTAAGTTATAAATTTGTGTCCTCTCATATAATTTTAATCATTTCTTAACTTGTCCATCCATCTTTTAATTTGGTTTCTTCATAAAGCCAGCGGCAAATAAGGTGCCAGGAGGTGTTTAAATCTCTCTTAAAATTGTCAATGGTTTACCAACCAAATAGCACCAAGAATCAACCTTCATTAACAATAGTCTGCACATTTAGATTATCATTTTTATGCATCAACAGTAAGAAAACTTTTTGCTTCCCTTTATTAGATGAAGATAACTTTTGCAACTTCCAAAATAGCTAGACCACTCTCTAAATTCAGGAAAAATAATTAACCACAACCCTTTGCTGCACGAAATGGAGAAGGCGAAAATAGGGAAACAAAATCAGACCATCAATGTCCGTGAAAACAAGTTGGGCTCAGGACAGTAGTCCGTTTTCTGTAGGATGATTGAGCAAGAAAGAAATTCCTATACTGCACTTTCCCCCTTCTACTCACAACCTAACTATTTTTATACTGCAACAGATAGAATGATGCAGGCATTAAGTATTTTGCCTTTCTGCACCATTAATTTGACGAATTAAAATTGGGAAAGAAAAATCAATCACTATCATCATAGTTCAAATCATTCTTTTAGCATGATTTTAATAAAACAAAGTAAGAGAGAAATTGCCAATTCATAACCACATTAAAGATACCATTCCCTCCCAAATGATTCCAAATTGCCTCAAGTCAAGGCTCATGCCCTCAAAAAATTACAACAAAGAATATTTGTATATAATTACTAAAATGCAACACTGCAGCCTCATAGTTTATGACAATTTGC
This sequence comes from Triadica sebifera, assembly GCA_023653625.1. Taxonomy (NCBI): domain Eukaryota; kingdom Viridiplantae; phylum Streptophyta; class Magnoliopsida; order Malpighiales; family Euphorbiaceae; genus Triadica; species Triadica sebifera. The sequence goes on from CM042900.1 coordinate 27,484,434, forward strand.
ATTGAGTACAACTTCTTAAGAGAACAAAACGAGGACAAAATGCAAACAAAGCCTCCAGTAAACATATCTATACCTGTAAGATTTTCCATAAGCCATTTCGAGTTTTTGGGGCTTATGTGGCTGTCCCACCACCAGGAATATTTCCGTTTGGAATCCGCAAGCGATGCAGTTGCCATAACTCAATCCAATAACAATCACTTCCTAATTCTAAATCACAGAAAACCAATATCCTTGAAACAATAAACAACGATCCACAAAGGATCGGATGTATACAACCAAAGCCAGTCAATTAAACTCTGACTGCCAGTAGAAAGTTTTCTGTGCTTCAATTCCTTTACCTAGTCAACAACATCAAGAAGACAAACCATGAGATGAACCATAACTACTAATTGAACGAGATCAGATCCTGTGGACTTAAACCAAACAGAGTATAGATAATTACCTGACAAGTAGAATTTATATTCAGCTATCATGTACAAGAGAATAATAGCTATCTTCAAACTTGGTAAAAGAAACCTGATCGAATGAACACCAAAATAAATCAAAACAGCCAAATGAAAGCTAGAGTTAGATAGAGAGAATTCAATAGACTATAAAAGAAATCAATGATATGCTTCAAACAAATAAAAATCCAATTTTCAGTATTTGATCAGTGAATTATAAACAACTGTACGATCATAACCACCACCATATGACCAAAACAACCACTAGTCAACCATGTCAAAACAGGAAAAGAAAAGGCAAACAAAATTAAATGAAAAACATGATCAAACGCCACAGAATCACAAAAGAAAAGAAAAACAACAGAACACAGGAAAATAGATGATAATTGACATGCAGGGCCATTGATTTTCAGGAAAAGGAGATGTCACAAGTAACGTTTATCAAAGATAAGAAAACCAGAAGTGATCAAAGGAAAATTTAAAAAGAAAAAACTCACAAGACCTTCTCTTATTGTCTGAATTCTGATGAGCAGCTACTACTACAGAAGACTGCGCTCTGTATTTCTCAAGTCTAGCCCATGTTTGTTAGATCTGTGTGCGTCCTCAGCTCTGTGATTGACTCCTCTCTCTTTGCTGTTAGCTTGCTTTTTATGCTTGTTTGTTTGGTCTGGTACAATCAGGAGAAATAAAGTGAGGCGATCAACAGAGAGGAAACCAAACAAAATAAGTCTCGCGTGGGACAAAACCCTTAATTTAATCGGAAAAAAAAAAGAAAAAAGAAAGCCAAAAAAAGTGGAAAAACGAAAACTGAAAGCAGAAAGTAAAAAGTAAAAAGTGATAACAGTCTGACACTGGGCACTGTGTTTGGGTAAATTACTATGAAATTAACCACATTAATTACTGCGAAACTAAATGACTAAGATGTCCCTCGCGTTGGGTTTTTTTCCTGAATGTCTTGCACATTAATGACTGATTGTTTTGAGGAAGATTGTGTTTCCATGTTTGAAGGACAAGTGTGGATCTTTTTTTATCAATTCTGCAAGTGTGAAGAAAATCATTCAGACTTCGCACAGTGAACAGAGATTCTTCAAATGAAAAATTCAACCTAATGCCTTATCAACATTTGACAGTATAATTCCCTTTTTAGTTAGATTATCCTACCTATATTATAATAATAGCTACAGGTGTAATGTAATTGAGTAGAAACATCTTCGATATTGATTCGATTAAAAATTTTGAAATTTGAATTCAATCGATCTTATTTTTAATTGCTTAAAATTAGATTCAAAAAATATTCAAGTTCCTCGGATAAAATTCTAATCAACTAAAAAATAATAATAAATAGTATAATCAACTCTACTCAAAATTTACTTAAGTTAACTCGAGTCAATTAAAGTCGAATATATTTAAATACTGATGATATAAAAATAATTTAATAAATAAATAAATAACTATTCAATTAAACTTTAAGAATTGAGTATTGTAATACTTAATATTTTATGAATGGAGTTCAATAGCTTTTTTACACACCTAATTATAACATAAATATATTCACTGTAGTTCAATGTGGACTGCATTGACTTAAAGACCTTGCTTAATTATTTTTATAAATATATGAATTTTGGTGTTGTGGTGCTTATTTTTCACTAATAAAGAAAAGTTTACAATTGAAATCCTATAACAATCCTCTTTTTTTAAAAAAAAAAATTAACTATTCTCATTTTGCAAACTATTGTTAGTGTGAAACAGAGTATAATATGCTTAAAATTTGGTATAATCGAATCTCGTGAAATCTTAATTTAAATTCAAATATACGAGAATTTATCTAAAATAATATGGATTTGATTCTATGAGATTACTGTAATTGTAATTAAAATTTATGATATTGCTATAAAATCACAAAAGAATACTAATTCATAAGTTTGCAAAATATAAACTGATTTTCAAAAGTATTTCATATATAAGCTATGATTTATTATTGAATTACATTTAAATTATTGGAAACATAACGACAACCAGTAACAAAAAAAAAAAAGAGAGAGGGTCCCAGGTATGAATGAGCTCAAGGAAGGGGAAAATGAGATTTTCCAGCCCTTAAATATTCCTGGGCGTTGCTTCCCACGCTGCTACTAACCTTGCTTGGGAACTTTTTTCCCTTTGGCGAGGTAAAATAAGCAGAGAAAATAAAAAAGAAAATAATTTTTTTATTTTTTTCTTTATTATATTTGGCAATTTTTTCTTGAAGAGAGAAAAATAATTTCTCTTTATTTTTTTCCATCATGTTTTTATTAAAAATAATATAGATAAAATAACAAAAAAGATGAAAAATAAGATTTTTTTTATTTGGATAATTTTGTTGTGAGAAAAAGATTATATTATTACATATTTACTATTTTACATATCATTTTATAAAATAATAAATATTTTATTATAATAATCAAAAAATAATTTTATTAATAATAGTAATGTTTTTTATTTAATCTCTCATATTGTCTCTCTAAAATAGAAAAAAATTGAAAAGTAAAAAGTAAGTATTATTTTACCTTCCATTCTTACTTTTTCTCTTTTTCAAATAAGATAAAGTTAAAATATCTCTTTATTTTCCTTTTTTTCATATTTTCTTCCTATATAAAAAAGAAAAATAAAAATTATTTTTTTCTTCTACTTATTTTCCTTTTTTTCCAAACAAACTAAAATAAAAATATCTTTTATTTTCCTTTCTCTCCATATTTTACTTCTTTCTAAAAGTCTAGCATAGGCTGAAGTGATCGAAGAAGAGAGAATCTTTACTCTTTAGTGCCGGCTGGCTCTGGCAGGCAAATGGCGGTTGATGACCACACGGTGTCGGTGTCGCTCTTTAAAAAGGTGGTCGTCTCGTTTTGGGCGGTGGCGGCCATTGCCCAATCACGGTTGTCATTTGTCAGTCACTAGCAAATTCCTTCCATTCAATTATTACCACGTGGATTTCATGCCTTTTTTATTATTTTTTCAAATTTAAATCATGTGGGCTTTGGTCAAAAAGAAAAAAAAAAACTGATGGGGAAATTCTTCATTTCAAGTTCAATAATAATAACAATAATAATAATAATAAATCTTTGCATTATATATATAATGTCGTGCAATATGTGTAGATGTTAAGTTGCAGACTTTTAGGGATGAACTACTAATAGCAATAAGTACACTTATTCTACTTACAGGATGTAAAACGGGGATTGAACGGCAACGAATAGTCTAATCATCACACCTCTTTGGGAGTCTGCAAAAAGGTCTCCAGCTGGATAAAGCGTTATAATTCATCCATATGTTGTTTAATCAATTTGAATATAACCTATTTATTTATATATTTTGTTGCACCTATTTAATTAAATTAATAAAAGAGAGTGACCGTTTTCTTTTTTTTTTCTTTTTTCCTTTTTCCGTTCAGGGGGAATTCATATCTTTATAATAACCCAGGGTAAGGGTAACATGTAAAAACTGATTTTTTTTGGTGAGGTGAAAACTAACAATATTTAATTTTTTTGGGTACTAATGGATCAAATTAAAGAGGATTATCCTGGTATGTTATAGCTGATAATTTTGGAAATGATACAATTAACGATATGATACAGATTTTAATAGGACATAATATAAATATGTCTAATTTGTACAATTAGATAAATTTAAAAATGTATAAAATATTTAATAATTAAAATATTCAATTATATATTAATATTTTTAAATATATGTATAAATTTATATATGTAAATAAAAATTAGCAAATTAGTGATGTAATTTGTATTAGTAATAATTGTATAGATAATTAAATATTTAAATTTTATTATATTAATAAATTTGATTTTGCTCATATATATGTATGTTTATATTTATTTATATACATATTATATCACACCAAATTATTAATACATTATAAAAGTTAACATATATTTATAAAATATTAATTTTAGTTATTTATATATATATATATATATATATATATATATATATATAACGAAACAATACATTTATACCGATATAAATAATTATACAACATATTTATATATATAAGACACAATATTTTGATAAAGACACTTTTTTTCTCGTAAAGTGTACATACATAATATTAATAAATTATCATGAAAATTAATTAAGATAGTATCATATTTCTATATGTATGGAAATTATAGGTTCAAGCTATGTTTTTATTCAAGAGGAGATGAATAGAACATTGGAATAAGCTATTACCTTATTGTGTTCAAAAGTCTAATTATGTGGGGGCATAATCCTTTGGACCCTTATAGTGTCGACAAGGGCTAATTGAAACTGATTTGTTGACAGAAAGGTACTAAAGGATAAGATGCCTTGGAATTTTTTGGTTGTTTTCAGTTGCAACATATTAAATAATGTTTGTTGATTTAAGTAATTTAAGATTGGTCTTAGCAGCCGGCCAAATAAGGCGGCTAGTTTTTGGATACTTTAAAAAAATTTAATTGAACATTAGGAGGGTTTAATTTAATTCTAAATGGATTTCATTTTAATTTTTAGTCTATTATTATAATCTCGAAATCAATATAAATATTCTATCATTATTTTTTAAATGCCAACCAAATTCTGAATGATTTATAAATCAGTGAGCAAATTCTTGTACCAGCCAATATTAACTGATCAGAAAAAAAAAAACACTCAGTAACCCAGCTAAATGAGTGTTTTTTTTTTTGATTGAAAACTAAATGGGTTTTGTTTGTTCAATTAAAAAAAAAGGGTTTTGTTTGTTTATTAGACGGGAAGAATGTAAAATGTTCAACCAAATAATTTTTTCTTTTCGAAAAAGGGTTAAAGTATTCCAATAAAAAAAAGAAAAGATTAAAGACTTAAATTGGACCAAATAATAATAATAATAATAATAATAATAATAATAAAAGTCGTCTAGGCCTTGACATAGTTTCCTTTTACGTACTGATGTCGCTTGTCTCTCTTTCTTACCAGCCGTTAATATATTTATAAATTATTTTTATTTAGGAAAATAGTTTTAATTTATTTATTTTTTATATCTAAAATTCCTACTTCTAATAACTTTCATATTTTAAATTTTAGTGGAATTCGATAATATATTTGTCATTGAGATGATCTTAGGCAATTAAAATCATTTGGTTAATTGTGTTATCCTTTTTGATCAATTAAGGAATTTACAAAAGACTCTGAGATGATCCATTTTGATCATATTTTTCGAGAAGCTAATTTTACCGATGATTTATTTTCTCACCAATCAAATTAGAAATTTTTGTGCATAAATTACTCAGATTCAGCTTGTTTTTATGATGTATCTGAAGTTTCATATAGCCACCAGTTAGTTATTTTTGTGAGTCACTTTTTTATATAATAAATAAATAAATAAAGCAACGAATTTCAACTTAAGCTGAAAATAATAAAACAGATGAAATAGAAAGATCTAGGTCTAAATCAACAGCTCAATTGCACTGTGAGTGGGAATGGATGGATTATGGAACTTCTTGATTGGATAAGAAAAGGACAGTGATATTCACAATTATTCCCAAAAAGAAAAATAATAGAAGTAAGATAGAAGGAGCCAATACAGACATTGAAATGCCATCTCATGTAATTTAACTTTGGCAGTCATTGTTTATGGATCATGTTTCCAGAATTATGTAATGGAACGGAGTATAAATCCATTCCACCAATTAACCTCATTTAATCCCATCATATATGATTTCAAACAATTAAAATTATGTTTCACAAATTCTGATGGAATTTATTTAATTAAAAAAATTATTATAATATGTTGTTAATTTTTATTAAGTTTTATATATTTGATAGCTAAAAAAATGTGTGTAATGTGATGGTTGCAATAAGGGTGGCAAAACACTATATGAACTCAATACGAAATTTGCAGATCGGGATTAAAATTTATAGTATTCATGTCCACCTAATAAAATATACAAAAACTATCATGTCGTATTGTGGGTTAACCTATCAATACAAAAAAATAAATTTAATCCGTTAATAATTTGTATCTTATTGGATTAATATGTTTAGTCCAATATGTTTGTAATTCATATATATATTAACTAAATCATGTTATACTAATTCAACTCAATTTATATATTAATCATATTAAATATATCATACCGTATTAATCTATTTATTAAATAGGTTGTATTTAAATTTTAAACATAATTAATTTATTATATCATATTTATATGGACGATTATCATATTATAATACATCAAAATACAATACCAACACAATCCACAAAACACAAATTGCCACCTGATGGTGACGACGAGACACCTAATTGTCCATTGACAGATAAATCAAAAGATAATAACTAGTGACGTCAAAAAAAATAAGTATATAATTACATTTATGTTTAATAAACATTGTTTTATATCTGGTCCGGCTAATAAATAGGAAAAAAAAGTAATGAGTTACATGTTAAATTAAAGTTGAAGTAGGATTAAACTGATCAAAATAAAACTCTATCAAAATATAATATTTAACACCTTCATACATATTAAATTATAAAAAATATTTGTATAAAATTTATTTCAAACACAATTATATGTTCAAAATATTAATACATAACTATGTTAAAAAAATATTCAAATATAATTTTAATAAATAATAGAATTAATCTATATATATATATATATATAAATTTTAAAATCAAAATCGACTAATTTTTAAAATTTACATTACATTATTAATTTTCTTCAATTAAAATAATATATTTAATTAAAATCAATATCTTTTTAATAATATTTTTTATAAAAAAATTTATGATATTGTATATTAATAATGAAAATATAAATAATTAAATTCAAATTTATCAAATATATATAGCTCTTGAATAATGAGAATAGTTAAAGTGAATATTTTATATATATATATATATATATATATATATATATATATTCATTTTAAAATTAAAATAATATTTTATATTAACTAAAAAATTTATGTTTAATTTTTTAATAATATATATTATAATTAAATAGATTTATGAAGTATATATTTTTTAATTTATAATAGATAAAAGGTTGTTCATTTAGCAATTTCGCATAATGGTAAACATTGACACTTGACAGAGCGCTCCCTCCACAACTCGAGTTCGAGTGTGAGCTACGCCACAAATTCAACAAAAATTAGCATTTTCTAACCAGTCCAATTTGGCATGCAAATAGCTAAAACTGAGCCAACAATTTTTGAAAAGAGAAGACGAATCCAATTTTGGCATGCAACAATTTTTGATAAGAGAAGATCACACTGATTAAGTTAAGTATAATCTATTTATTTATGATTAAACACTTTTCAAACTAGAACTATACAAATGGCACGGATTTAAGTAAAAGAAAATTTATTTATACACGATTAAATATATTTAAAAAATATAAAATATTTAATAATTTTAGTATTATTCAAATTATATAAATATTTAAATATATTGTAATATTTTTGAATATATATAATATAAGTTTGTATATGAATAGAATTATTATATATTATATAAAAATTAATTATATAAGTATATGTTAATAAATATTAATAAATTAATTGTATAGCTATTATTTATTAACTTATATTATATTAATAAAGTTATTAGATGAATTAATATATATATATATATATATTTTTTGTTTCTAAAAAAATTTATCAACTAAATTAATTTTGTGTATTTTTCACATATTTTCAATGGTAGTAAGAATTTCTCGAATTTTAAGTGCCATAATATAAGTTATCTTATTATCATAATTCTTATATGTGTGAATATAATAATTGTTAAGTTGTTCTAAGTTTCAATTTGTAGTTTTTTTAATGATTTATGTAATTTTTTTATGTATTAATTTTGGATATGAATAATTTTATAGCATGTGAAACATAATTTTTATATTTATTCGTGAATAATAGTATCTCATATTATATAATATACATACATTTAAACATATTTAGTTAAATGTGACTAATCGTGTAACGTGTAAACTTTTAGTTGATTGTGTTTAAACATGTTGTATCATGTAAATAATGGTTTTAATCGTATCGTGTCGTATTTTAATTCATGATTAATTAATTGTATTATATTTATATTTAACCTAATTGTGTTATATATGATTAATGAGACAATATGTTAAACACGATACAAACCAATTCTAATTAAAAATCGTCATTATTTTACTTGTCTAATACATTGTTGGGTCAAGTAGTTAAAATCCAGCCAACTTTAAAATCAATCTTCCGTTGAACTGACTGAGCCGGATGGAGTTTAATAAACATGCTAATAAGTATTATATTAGTTATGGATAACTAATTGCATAACGTACAGAATAACTACATCGTATGGTTTTTTTTTTTTTTTCATATTGTTCAGGGACTGCTCCAGTATGGGTGCAAGGGGGCACTTTGACCCCACTAGTTTTCAAAACATTTTCTAATACTCTTTTAATTTTTATAAATTTTTTTAATATATATATATATATATATATATATATTGTCCCATTTGAAAAAATAAAATTTAACTTTATATATTTTGTGTAGTAAATTATTAAAAAATACAAAAAGATAAATTAATTTTTGATTATTTTATTTTATTTAATATTTGTGTATTAAATTAATATTTAATACATATATAAATATCAAACTATCACAATCAAATCAACTTTATTTTTTTTATTAACCTTCCTCCACCTCTATTATTTTCACTTCTACTATAATCCGAAACAAACCAAACTCTTTTCCTACACTAAAATATGATCAAAACACACAAAATAAAGATAAAAACTTAATCTAAATACAAAGCAGGAATCTAGTGAAAAAAAAAAGAAAGAAGGAAAACAAAGAGAAACTAATAAAATAAATCGGTCAAGCATGAATTTAGGATAATTAAGTGAGTGAAACACTTCTTCTAATTTATTTTTTCTTTAAAAGTTTGATAGGATTGTCCATTTTTTATTCTTTAATTGTAAAAAATTTGAAGGAGAAATTTTAATTAATGGAATTAAACAAAAAAATAAATGAATTAATTGAGTAATTTGATAAAAATTGAAATAAAATAATTTTTTGGTGAATTGATCTCATGGAATAGTGATAATTAGAATAGAAGTGAAACTACCTTAATAATAACAATGAAAAAATTATACAAAATTATACAAAAATATCAAAATAGAAATTTGTATTTTTTTCTTTACATAATTTTTAATTTATTATCTATTAAATTAAGTTTGTTCCAATCAACATAAATTATAGATCCATCCCTAATATTGTTAGTTAATGTTTTTATCATGCTATCATGGATTTTAATTTAGTTAATATTCTGATCCTCATAAAGCCCGTAATTAACAACTCCAAAAAAAAAAGTTCAAACATATACATAATTTAGTTCCATCCAAAAAGTAGATAAATTTTATAGTAATAAATAAAAAATAATGGAAAATAAAAAAATAAAGCAGAAATTAGAGAATTACTATACCATTAAAATTTGTAGTTTATATTAATATTGAAGCTGCTAATATGGACGTCCGACACTCCAAATTAAGTTTCTGGAACTAATACTGATTTTTTTTTTCTCACGAGAAATCTCTCATTAATTAATTTTTACTTTATTTTAAATAAAAGTATTAGAAATTTAATTTGGAATGACATATTAGCATCTTATTATTAAAAAAAAGATTCTATATTTTGTTTGTTATATTTAAGTGGTCTTAATTCATTATCATTCTATTTTCTCAGCAAAATTATAATTTCTTGTAGATTTCAAGGGGAAAGAATAATTTGTTATAGATAATTGCTAATTTCCTTATTGATTAACTCGGGTTATCCGTAGACTAATTTCATTATATAATGACATATATTTAATTATTTTATTAAATTAGTTGACAATTAATTAATTTATATATATAATTGAATTTGTTTGTAAATACTACAAAGTTTATTTAAAAATTTGGATATAGTTTTTGTCTATTGGCGAGGGTCCACCCTGAAGCTTTGCTATTTTTTGCCAACTAATTTTACCGTCCATTTGAAACCTCCTCCCAGCAAAAATTGAAAAGGAAGAAATCATGATGATCCTGATTTGATACTTGATAGGTAAAAGGGAATTAAGAACCGTTGTGTTGTTTGGAGCTTCTCGGTGACTCAAATCCAAAAGTTAGCAAACAAAAACCCATTCCCATAAATCCATATCCCCGCTACTTGGGGATCTCTTTACATTTACTTGGGGATCTCTTTACGTTAATAAAAGAGAAATCGGTGATGGGCCCTGAAATGGGTAGAGCCAGCAACGGCACATGCCCATCTAATTTCATAGATTCTGAAAAGCAAACAAACCCTATAATTGCCATGCCATGATTTTGTTAGGCATAAGTGTAAAGCAGGTGTGAAGGACAACCTAGTGGCCCATCCCCTAACTGCCCATTTGCCCCATGAGAGCTTCCATTCCATTGCCATGTGCTCCTCTTCAAACATTCCTTCCTATGCGTTTGTTGCCTTCTCTTTGTTGCTGTTGTTGATTATCTTTTGGATCATTTTTCTTTTCTCTTAAATCTACTCTTAACAACCAATTGTTTTTATGTTATGAATCATAGCTGCACAAGAACAGTCTTAGGCTCTTAAAACTTGAATAGATGCTAAGTGCTTGCTGTTTTTTTCTCTTATCTATTTCCTGTTTTGATATGTCACATTTATAATCTCTTTTTATAAGATAAACAATTGACTGTTTAACTATTCACTCTTTTTTATTTTCTTTTCATTCTTGGCATGTGCCTTTCATTTTATTTCCCTCTTCCGGAATATGGGTTTGTATTAAAAGTTAAAACTACTTCAAGGATGAAAATCAGGCTAAGGGCAAAAGTCCCCCTTGGGATTTCTTAAAATTGTAATCTTTCTCAATTTTTTTCTTGTGCCAATTTTAGATTGGACATCTAAAAAACAAGCCAGAATTAGCCTTTTTTTGGATTGGTAAGAAATTCATAAATTTCATAAATTTTAGATTGGGATTTGTTTACTCGAGAAGGGGTAGCACTAACTTGTGCTAAATCAAATTTTGCTTGCAAAAAGAATACTCTTTTTAAGAATACTAAGAGTTCCCAGCAAATCTTTACTTGAAAAGCACCATGTAGATATGAAAAACATTTCACCTTGGGAATAAAGTTTGTTGATCTCAATAATGTTGAAGTGGAATCCCTCAAGTTTCAAACACAAAAAAGAAAAAAAGTTATTTTGACCTAGGCGGAGATTAAATCTTGATAAGCAAGAAAAAATCAGACTAGATCTAAGATTTAAGGGATAAGCAAATCCCCAGAAAATCCATTTAGCTTTGAAGTAGAGAATACAAAAGGGCAAAAAAAAAACAAACAAACAAGAGGAAAAAGAAAAGGCTTTCTGCCCGGTAGGCAACTAATTATGGACCAATTTGAAGAGTTTTCGGCCCGAATTAAATGATAACGGGCTTCAAACGTCTCTTTTTCGGCCCATATTACTGTTTATTGGGCTTAGGAATCTGTTAATTGGGCCAAGTGCTATATAAGGGATAGAAGCCCATTCCCCATATATTAATTAATCAATTGTACAACAATACATAATTCCGACACGACACGTGTAGATTGGATGAGAATATGAGACGAGATAAATAACGCAAAGGAGCACTTCCCCAGGTAAGCAACGCATCAGATCCATATCCACTCATCATCAAGTCAAACTATTTTCAAACCAGTAATCTCTCTTCACATCACCCAACTACTCTTTTATTTTCCAAATTTACCCCTCGAATTAAAATGACCAAAAGGCCACACCAGCCTCCGTTCTAACGGTAATAATCTTCGCTCCGCTTGAGTCATTCTCACTCAGACCTCCAAAACGCAAAACAATGGCGTCGATGTCATCGGTTCTCCGGCGAAAGCTCCACCACAAGCCCTTTCTCCTCCAAGTAAGACTATTCTCGGCGGAATTTCCTTCTTCAAGCGGCAAAACGACACAGCGCATAGAGAAAATTTTGGTAGCGAACAGAGGTGAAATTGCCTGCCGGATCATGAGGACCGCCAAGCGGCTAGGAATTCGCACCGTGGCTGTTTATAGTGAAGCCGATAGAGATTCTCTTCATGTTAAATCAGCTGATGAAGCTGTTCATATAGGTCCACCTCCGGCTCGTCTGAGTTATTTGAATTCTTCTTCCATTGTTGATGCTGCCATTCGCACTGGTGCTCAGGTGAGGAGTGCAACGCTCTATTTAGCTTCCCAGAAAGTATAGGAAGTAAGAAAATGATGAATTATTTTATGCGAAATTTCGCAAACATCGGAAATGTGATCGAATACTCTTGAGAATTTTTCTAAATCACCAGGGTTCTAGTGGACAGTGAGTTTCGTTAGGTGGTTAAATCTGACATTTATATGCCAATTGATTATCACAAGGTCGTTTGGTTTATTCTTTTCGTATTTAAAAAGTGAATGTCTGTAATTAGGAAAATACTGTAGCATAATACTGGCTAATGTTTATCTCGAAATTTTTATATGATGTTAAAAATTAATATTCTGCTCCCCATCCGTGGCTTTTCATTGTATTGTGAATTCAGCCTCATTCCTTTCCTATTTTTGTTCGCTTTAATTTACATTTTTTCCTGTGATAAAATAGATAATCTGTCTGAAATTAGTAGGATTGCTTCATAAATTCCTCTTTCTCGATTCTGTTCGTCTATTTGCGTCAGTCGCTAGTACTATGGTTCTTTTGTAGTGTCTTATTATTCTATTGATTTCAAATACTGAATTCTGCCTTTTTAATCTTATTGGCTGTAACGCACTGCTGTGTGTCAAGTTCAAATAGATTTTGCATTGTTGCTTATTATTTTTGTCACATGCAAGGATATGGTTTTCAGCGTGGATATCTTCTTTTGAATGTTAGGCTATTCACCCAGGTTATGGTTTCTTATCGGAGAGTTCTGAGTTCGCTAAACTCTGTGAAGATAAGGGCCTTACATTTATTGGCCCTCCAGCATCAGCTATTCGAGACATGGGAGATAAAAGGTAAAAATTACTTTGTTTATTGAATATCTTTTTCCCCCTTCTTATAAGATTTAATGCTCAGGCTTTTGGAAATGATTTTCATCCTATCTGTTCCTGTGTAATGTGCTCTTCGTTTTCTTTATCCGCACAAGTAATAATTTTTAGTTGAGGAGCACGGGTTACTGTTCATTCTACTATTCATGTTATGTAATCTGTATGGCCACCGTCCACTGATATTCAATTACTTTGGTATTGTTAAATTTAGGGTTTTTTTTGGTCTTTCTTTTCCTTAATTTCTTAATAATGTTGTTCAGGTCAAATCTTGTTCTGTTGTTAAAGACCCATCTCTGTTATATAAGTTTAAATTCAGAATTAAAATATTAATAGAAGTACAGAACCAGCTTTTCTGGTTGTTATTTTGCAGGTTATTTAAGCAAAAGATCGACCTCTTTGGTTGATATTTTGATATATTTGCTCTCTGTCTACAGTATTCTGTACAACTCACATTTGCTGGCTACATTATCTTCAGGATATAAATAGAAAACTCTAGACATTTTCATATTGTTGTTTGTTATATATTTGGTAGCGCATCCAAGAGGATAATGGGTGCTGCAGGGGTGCCACTTGTGCCAGGATATCATGGCAGTGCTCAAGATATTGAACTCATGAAATCAGAAGCAGATAAAATTGGATACCCTGTCTTGATAAAGCCTACCCATGGAGGTGGAGGAAAGGTACGACATTTTCTTGTGACAATTAAAAAATTATTGCACCATTGGGAACTGATGTTGTTTAATATGTTTGATAATCCATGCTTCGTGGGACATCAATATGTTAAAGTATGGTAATGAATTCATTGTATGATTGGAATATTATCAGCAAAATCAAGTCTTTTGTGATGATTTTCTTAAAAATTGGTTTGAAGGGGCCAGTAAATACAAATGGATTTTTTCTTTTGAAGTCAGATGATTGGTTTCTTTCAGATGAAATTCTCACACTGTAGATTCTTTCAGGGTATGAGAATAGTACAAAGTCCCAATGAATTTGTTGACTCTTTCCTGGGGGCACAACGTGAGGCTGCTGCTTCTTTTGGCATAAATACAATTTTGCTTGAGAAATACATTACACAGCCAAGACATATAGAAGTCCAGGTAGGAATATTTGGCTGTATGCAGCCCCTGATGGTTGGTATCATATATTCACAAAATCAATTCATGGTCTTTCTCCTTCTGAACTTTCTCTGAAGTTTATTGTTCTAATTTAATATGTGATGCATGCCCATTTAGGTATTTGGAGACAAGTATGGAAATGTACTACATTTGTATGAAAGGGATTGCAGCATACAGAGAAGACATCAGAAGATAATTGAAGAAGCTCCAGCTGTAATTTTTGGTTCCTATAGTTTTAGTTCAGGTTTTTCACTGTATATACAAACTTGTAACTGGAATCCATTGATGCAGCCGAATGTTTTGAATGACTTCCGTTCTCACTTGGGTCGGGCTGCTGTATCTGCAGCAAAGGTAATGTTGATCTAGTTAGATTTTCTGAACTAGTAGTCATTTTACAAATTAATATTCCAATGTTTGGAAAACAAGGTCAAAGAAGGGTTGTCTATGAAACCTTAAAAAGAAAATTTTCTAAGGTTCCCTTGGTTTATTTGCATGGAGCTAAAGCAAGTAACTAGAATTCTTCTATGCCCCTTTACCTTTATCAAGAAAAGATTGAGAATCTGAGAATCTGTGAGAAGCTAGGTGTAAAAGGATTTAATTAGCTAACCTTGTTAGTGATTAGCTGACTGTTATTTCATGTATGTAATTTTGTAAAGTTGACTATACTAAAGCAGACCCTGGCTTGTATGTTTTAACATGATGAATAGTTAATTCTTCATCTCTGGGCTAGTCTGAAATTATAAATAAAACTGATGGTGACAGGCTCTGAACTGTGCTTGAATCTACTTTCAGATCCTATTGATTTATTGATATTCCAGTCACACTGTGTTCATGAAATGGGGACTACCTACTATCTAATATGTCTTATGAAGAAAATAAATCTACCAAATTATAGTCCTTTTGACAACTCCAGCATTTAATCAAATGATGTGGTTGCTCAAATACTCAGAAAAGAAATTGAAAATACTCTGACTTTAAATTTTTTAACCACATCGCTATGTAACCTAATTGATCGATTTTACTCTTGAAAGGGATGCTTATCTTTACAAAACTTGCCCACATTAATGGGGTCCTCAGCTTGTAAGATCAGTCTACAAAGCATCAGAGTGTTACACCATCTTTCTTTCTTTCTTTCTTCTTCTTCTTCTTCTTTTTCTTCTTCTTTTTCTTTTTCCAAGTCCATTTCAATTCTATATTCATATTATTCAAATGATCAAATTGTGTGGTTGGTATTCCCTGATAATCTTGGTTTAAATTGTTGAGCCATTTGTCACTTTTTCTTTAAAAAAAATCTTATTGCACCATTAATTAATATGATGGTTTATTAACTTTAATTCACATGTCTTTTTAAGTTCCATTCTCTGCATTTGATTGACATTTAGAAGATGAAAATCATGAGATTAAAATAGAGTCCAGAAGAAATTAATATTAGTTTGGTTGCAAAAATATATATATCTTTTATTTTGTAATCTGCTCTTCTACCTAGCATAGCCACGATATTAGTTTTAGAATTGTGGACCAAAGAGTGCTGCTATTTTATTTTATATAGGTCATCATATTTCAGAATTTCCTATTTTCAAATATTCTTTAAGTTTTGACTTCTTTCGTGACATTTAATAATGGCTAGTTCCTCACGTTTGTCAAAAGGCAGTTGGTTACTACAATGCTGGGACTGTGGAGTTTATAGTTGACAGAGTCTCAGGCCAATTTTATTTTATGGAGATGAACACACGTCTTCAGGTACTCTACTCTCTATTTTCTATGCTCTTGTTCTGAATCTTACAATTTTAACAAAATCCTAATAGGAGGCATTTGAATTTTTTGTAGGTTGAGCATCCTGTGACAGAGTTGATTGTTGGTCAAGATCTTGTAGAATGGCAAATCCGTGTTGCGAATGGAGAACCACTTCCAATTACTCAGTCACAGGTGCCATTGTTAGGTAGGCCTGCTTCTCGAATATTAGTTTGGAAACATACTTATTTCAATCCTAGACAGATATATGGTTGCATTTTTCCTGTCCTTCTATGCAGTGCAGGTTGCAGCATGGAAGTAACTAGTAAGTAGACTGGAGAGTTAAAAAGGGGATTAAACTACACTAAGTAATGATGTGATAAACAACGGTTACAAACTTATAATGAAGAGTAATTTGTACAGAGGTTATTTTACTTTGTGTTTTAAATTGCATGCTCATGTTCAAAGAAGTGGTAAAAGAAGTGCCATAAGCTAATACTGGCATAGTAAGAAAGGTAAGGTAAAACAATGTTATTTTTCTCTCATGTTTAAAACTTCTTCTGGTTAGCTTGCTTTTTGCTATTTTAAAAGAAAAATGTGGAAAGATAAATTAATTGTTTTATGAAAATCAGAAGGCAGTTTTTTGTTCTACGTGCTTATTATTTTTCCTATGAAAGATGAAACTATTTACCAACTATACTCTTATTGTCACAATGGCTTTATAGAAACGTTGTCAATACTCAGGTTGAGATGCATTATTAGTTTGCTATATGAAGATGAAATCTTCCTTTATGTTCTTCATCTAAGCTTGAATATCAATATGATGTATTTATCATGTGAATTCACTCCTCTTATGTTTTTCTGTTGATAGGTCATGCATTTGAAACACGAATATATGCTGAAAATGTTCCTAAGGGATTTCTTCCTGCAACCGGTGTTCTTCATCATTACCGTCCTGCTGCAGACTCATCAACAGGTGCAATTCCCATGCAAAAATCTAAGTTACATTACACAATATGAGTTCTCTCATCTATTTTGGAGGTAATTGGCACACAACTGTTGGCCGATTTATATTCTGAAAGGTTCTCTGGCCAAGCCTATTTCGAAATCAAACAATTCTTCTGTTAAGTTTCCTGTATTTAATGAGCCAACCATTTTCAGTTCAAAACAATATGTGGTTTCCAAGTAGTCGTAATCACTGCAAGTCTACCAGTCGTTTCAAGTGAATAGATTCCTTTTTGTTTCTAATGACTTTTGTTTGTTATCTTTTTGGTTTATTTGAATGTTTTAATTAGCAGTTCGGGTTGAGACTGGAGTGGAAGAAGGGGATACTGTTAGCGTGCACTATGATCCTATGATTGCAAAACTTGTTGTCTGGGGAGAAAACCGTGCTGCAGCATTAGTCAAACTGAAGGATTGCTTATCACAATTTCAGGTACAGTGATTAGAATCATGAGTCAATCGCAGTTTGCTCATTATGATCATGGCACCTTCTTTGAGATTGATGTTTCACTAGATTTTTTCAATGCATTGGGTGTAAATGAGTTAAAGCTATTGGTGAGCTCCTCAAACTTGCAAGATGCTTGAATTTTGACTTGATAAAATCAAAGTTGAGCTCGAGTTCAAGTATTAAATTACTCTATTTGAGTAGCTTGCAAACTTAATTGAATATTTATTTATTTAGTTAGTTTTAAATATATATAATATTATATATTGCCTTTAAATATTAATTTATAATATTTATTATATATATATGTGTGTGTGTGTGTGTGTGTGTGTGTGTGTGTATCTATTCATGTTTACTCTAGCTTATTGGATTTTTAATTTGAGACTAATAAATATTTTTTGAATATATAATAATTATTGAGTCAAGTCATACTTGATTATCACTGCTATATTTTCAAGTTGAGTTCAGCTTAATATGATAAAGCTTGATAAAGTCCAGTTGAGTCAAATGTCAACCTTGAGCTTGCACAGTATTGACTCAGATAAACCTGTAACCATGTCTAAATTTCAATTAAATTGGTTATATGCGAGAAGCATGCAGCACCTTCTTGGAAGCTAATTGATGGTATGTACACATGACATGGATGGTTTAATAGTTTTATTAGGTTGAGGAGATTTACTAAAAAAAGGCTACTACCCCATCGCTTCCATGTAGTGGGATCTTAGGTGAGAGAGCTAGTGCTGCTTTCCATCATTTTTTATTTTACATAATATGACGAATCTTGATACTTGCACCGGGCCTAGATGATTCTAAAGTAAGCCTTTATCATTGCCCAAGAAATGGGTTGATGCAAAACATAATTTATTTTGTGTGAAACATTATGCTGTGTTGGATTATGATTTTAATAAATACTGCAGCCAACAGTGTAGGGCTAGATTTATACATCCATTAGGATGTCTTACCTATCAATGTGTAATCATTTAGAGATTTACTGGTTTGCAGGTAGCAGGAGTCCCAACTAATATCAATTTTCTCCAAAAACTGGCAAACAACAGGTCCTTTGAAGACGGTGATGTGGAAACACACTTTATTGAGCATCATAAAGATGACCTCTTTATTGATCCTAACAATTCAATGTTAGCCATGGAAGCTTATAATAGTGCAAAATTCAGTGCAGCCCTGGTAGCTGCATGTTTTTGTGAAGAGGAAAGTTCTGCTTTGAAGGAAAGTCCCTCTGGTAGGTTGAAGCTCACTTCTGTTTTGCAATGCACTTCCTTTTCAGTGTTCATGATGTCAATGCGTGTAATGTGTCCAGGGGGCAGCAGCTTGCACTCTATATGGTATTCTCATCCCCCTTTCAGAGTTCATCATCTTGCTAGGCATACTATGGTATTTGAGTGGGACAATGAATATGATAGGACAGGCTCAAAGCCTTTGACCATGACACTTTCCATTACTTTCCAGCCAGATGGGAACTATCTGATTGAGGTACTTATCTTCATAATGCTTGAATGATCAGTTCCTGTACTCAAACTGATAATCCTTCAACATATTGTATGGGTTCAGATGGGAGATGTCAGTTCCCCTGGTTTAGAAGTTAAAGTAAATCATTTGCAGGATCATGAGTTTAAGGTTGAGGCTGATGGTGTAAGAATGAGTGTTAGTTTGGCTACTTATTCGAAGGTAAATTTATTTCTTTACATTATGCACATAGTTAATTTCATTTCTTTACATTCATATGCACATTGTTGAATGCATTTTCATAGTTTCTTTCTTTATTATTTCTATGTCGAGAAATGTCTAGAAGGTCAGTTTCTTCTTTTTCCTAGTTGCCATAAAATATTTTCTTAATGGTACTGATGATTTTATGTCTAGTGCCTGCTCATATCTCGTGTTATTGATATTGTCTATGGCTGTAGTATTTAAGTTTTCATCGGAGTTAAATGGTTTTTTCCTCTTGCCAGTGTGCAAATGACTTTTCTCTGTTTTGAATATACGGGCTGACATTACCGCACCATGATGTGGCCTTTTTGTTGCTCCTATTTTTTAGAGCATTTTATTGCTAAGCTTGTTGGTCCGTCATTATATTATTATTTTTTTTGTTCTTGTTACTTCTGCTAGGTGGAATGAGTTCTCATAATTAAAACTAGCATAACACTTTGGTAAATATAATGTCGCTTAATCAATAATGGAAGATCATGAAGTGTGTGTTGTTTATGTATGTATGTGATTTGCATGCATGTTCGACTATTTAAGTAAGTTCTACTTTGGGGTGGCAGCATGGGACAAAGCACATTCATATTTGGCATGGGTCACACCATCATCATTTTAGACAAAAACTGGGGCTTGATTTATCTGATGATGATGAAACCCAACACAAGAACAATTTCCAGACCGCATCTTACCCCCCAGGAACTGTGGTAGCTCCCATGGCTGGCTTAGTGGTTAAGGTTCTTGTGAAGGATGGATCTAAGGTGGAGGATGGACAGCCAATATTGGTGTTAGAAGCAATGAAGATGGAGGTTTGTTGTATTTGCCACAATTTTGAATTTTTTTTCATTTTGTTCGATAATTATTAATTTTTTTTCCACTTGAATAGCATGTTGTGAAGGCGCCATCTACTGGCTATGTTCATGGGCTTCAAGTCACAGCTGGCCAACAGGTTTCGGATAACAGTCTTCTCTTCAGTATTAAGGTGACTTGATGTTCTTTGTATGCGATTGAAAAATGGTTTATATTTATTAGTGCTACCAAGTATGATATCAAATTATCAATATTTGCATTAATCCATGGACATTTAATTGCAATACATAAAATTTGTGTGCATATATTACATGATTTGTCTTTCTATTTTTAAGTTTAATTTTCACTGATTTTTTGGTATTTCCATTACTAGTATTTGGACTATAAATAATACACTTGCGAATTTGCTAATTTTGAGTTAGTCAAAATCAGATGGAATCCAGCCTACTGGAGCCTGAATGAACATGGAATGAATTTTAGTTTTCCTAGTTGATTTTCATTGGATTTTTCACATGGAAAAATTAGCCTACTGTTGAGAAAGTCTATTAGCACTGGCCCACTACAAAGGTTCCATTCCTCAAAAATCATGATAAATATTTGTATTGACACTTCAACGCTCTCTGAGTAATGAGTGCTTCTCATGATAAGATATATATATATATATATATATATATATATATATATGCACATAATAACAAAGAATTCAACAGATAAAAGAACAAAGGTCTATTCAAAATGAATATATATATATATATATATATATATATATATTCTTAGTTTTAGTTTTAGGCATCTGACATTGAATTTTACAGGCTTGAGTCCTTGACTGTAGTTTCTCATTGTTGCTATATTTGAACATTAACACACATTAAAGGTCATGGTTGCTTCCTGGAAATGTCACAAGGCTATGAAGACATTACCAAAATATTATAACCTAGAAGAGTTGATCTATTCAACCACTTGATATGTACCTATCAATGTGAAAATTATTCTTATATAGAGTAGGTCCTGCTCTTTTCCTTGTTCATTTTGCATAAATTACTCTGTTGTTGGCATTGAAATGTCTAAATTCACGAAGGAAAAAATAATGTTCAATTATATTCGTTCTCTATTAACTTGCATTGAAGCTTATAATTTCCTTGGCCAGGCTGAATAGGATTTGACTCTGAAGTTTGTTTCCTTTGACTGCTTGAGCAAATCTCAATTGTTTTTGACAGATTGGTGGAATTGCTTAGGTTGTAAATTTCATGATAAGAAAATTTGTATATTTACTTTTATGCTTCACCATATGATGAGGCGTGTAACAGTTGATAACTCCTGTAAACATTTCATTTGGTAAAAGAACGTTTCTAATTTCCTTTATATTGATTCTTTATTTCCGGTAAATGTTTTAGTTGTTAATTTTATATGCAGGTCTAACTTTTAGTCTTCCACCATTAATCTAGCAGATGAAGGATAACAGTCATTATCGAATCCAATTGTTGGTAAACTGTAACCTATTAGTTTAAATGAAAATTTTCTTCTAAAATTAGTTGGCTATCATGTTTTTTTGTAGCGTTTTCCTCTATTTCAAACTCTTTTATTGATAGAGAAAAACTAGAGATTATGAATATTTTAGAAATAAAAGAGTGAGACACGTAAAAAAAGAATGAACGGTTGTTAGGTAATTAAATATACCTGAAATCTGTTATAAAAAAGTGAAGGGAAATAGGAGCAAGAGATTATTGGGTATTATGAATCTTTTTTGGGTCTCCAAGTGGCTTTTTGGAGAAAGAAAAACTTCTTTGGGCCGCGCTCTGAACACGAAGGTTCTTTTTTCTTATTTTTTAGTTTTTTGCCTCCTTTTGTATTCCTTGTTCAGCTTTGAACCTCCATTGTTGATAGAAGGAATTCTTACCTCATTTCATTTGCTGAATCTGATTTTTGTTGTCATTTATGTGTTTGTTTACTGTTTTTTATCATTTGTCCGATTTGCCGGATTTGACAATGGGGAAAACCGATGGAAACATGGAGATCAGGTCACGTTTGGATGCCCAAGAGGAACAGCTACGCAGCTTCTCAAGCCAAATAGAGTCCTTGCATCAACAGATGATATTTAGCAAAACTAAGACAAGTTTCATGCAATTGTTCATGGAAGCCAGGATAAACTATAGGGTCTGGTTATGCAATGACTTAAGAAAATGGACAAATAACCTATTTTTGATGGAGAGCAAGGGGATACCCACCACCGGAATTTGGAAAACCAACCATTTCAACAGATGCAGCCCTCATCACAAAGAAGGTTAAGCTCTCTACCTTTTCTGGTATAGATCTAAGAGGTTGGCTGACTAGAGCCAAAACTTATTTCCAAATTTATGGAATGCTAGAATATCAATGAGTACCATTGGCACATGTGTGCATCGAAGGAGTGACGGTTCATTGGTTTACAATTCTTTTAGAACTTCATTATAACCTAACTTGGGATCAGTTTAAATGTGAGTTGTTGAACTGCTTCGGAGGAATCGCAAACTTCAGTCCATATGAGCAGTTGGCCGCACTTCGACAACATGGAAGTGTTGACGAATATATCGATGAATTTGAACTTATAGCTTTGATGATCCCAAACGAGTCAAAGGTTTTGTATTTAGGGAGCTTTTTGAACATATTGAAAGATAAGATAAAAAAAATTAGGTGCGCCTTCTTAGTCTAAATACTCGTTTGAACGCAATCAACATTGCCCGTAACGTCGAAATTGCTTTAGGAAAAAAAGGGAGCTCTGCAACTGGATTTCGAAACCAACCAGAAGGGGAGAAGGAGTTCAGTCACGTGCTTAGCACAAACCAGCACTTAAAACCAATTGGTTATGGGTATCAGCCTACTACTTTAAGCCCACCAATAGGCCAGTAAAGACAACCCAACATAATTCAACCCCAAACTCATCTCAAGCTTCACGCAATAGGGGATTGTAACAACTTTCTCGATTAGAAGGGGAAGAGTGTCAAAGGAAGGGTCTTTGTTTCAAATGTGGCCAGCAATTTAGCCCTCAACATCAGTGCCCAGCAGGTCAGCTCCGAATACTTTTGCTTAGTGACGATAAAGATATTGACAAGGAAGGAAAACTTGACCGGATTCAACAAAAGATGACATATGACATTACTCCAGTAGAAGGGGAGTCAAATTGTTAATCTTGAGGACAAGATTGTTTTAGATGGAGGGGTTAGTGATAGAAAAAAACTAGAAATTATGAATATTCTAGAAATAAGAGAGTGGGACACGTAAAGATAGAATAAAGGGTTGTTAGGTAATTAAATATACCTGAATTATGTTATAAAAAGGTGAAGGGGAATAGGAGCAGGAGATTATTGGGTATTAGGAATCTTTTTTGGGTCTTCGAGTGGCTTCTTGGAGAAAGGGAAACTTCCTTGGGTTATGCTCTGAACAAAATGTTCTCTTTTCTTATTTTTTAGTTTTATGCTTCCTTTTGTATTCCTTGTTCAGCTTTGAACCTCCATCGTTGATAGAAGGAATTCTTATCTCATTTCATTTGCTGAATCTTATTTGTGTTGTCATTTGTGTGTATTATCATGTTCCATTGCTAGGGTAGAAGGCAAGCAAACATCATGCGAAGTTGAGATAGTAAACGGAATCCATGTACTGGAAAATTAGAAGGCAACTCATGAATTATTCATGCCTTTATGGTGCTTGCTTTAGCAAATTGATGTGGACTTACTAGACGTATGATTGTTTGTTTGTGGATTCTACTGATGCATTCAAAATTATTTGTTGTTTCTTGCTTAATTAAGTCATTGACTTATATTACACAAATATTCTCAATTAGAGTCAAACTGGGCATGATCGATGTCTGCCATTGTTACAGAAGTACCTCAAGCATATAGAATACCTTTAATGCTACTTTGACATTACTCTCTGATTAATCTCACAATGTTATATACTCTATCTGGATTGAAAATTTCCTTGCATATATCAAGTAATTGAGGTAATTGTAGCAAAGGTGAAATGACATGTGCATTCTATGTTTTCCCAAGCGATCCATGTGCTGTAGGGGATTCTTTTATGACATAATACATATTTCCACCTCGAATTTGTCACAAATATCCATTTGACATCCTATATTTTTGAGGTGATCTGTTAAATAAGTTCTATTACTAAGATGACAAGTGTGAATTTTACCAATAAATTATTATAAATAAGTTAAGGTGTAACGTGTCTAATGGATCACTCAAAAAAATGTATATAGGCTGTTTAAGGAGGCATTTTAAATACATTGTCTAATGAGGTACTCAAATATTATAGAATGTCAAATAATTTTTTGAAACAGGTTTAGGGGTGTTTCTATATAAAACTTTCTTTTTTAATTATGATGTGCAATACATTAGGCTGGTGAATGTCACATATGAGCTTCCCATGACATATTCATTTGCAGCCATTGCAGGTAACCCACGTTATGAAAATTTATCAAGTATGGTTAATTTCATATTGATTGACCCTTCGAATATTTCATAGGCATATGGCTGGGGTCTATTGGCCTATAGTTCATGGCTGATCACCTAACATCGTGCATGCTCAATATTTTTCCAGAGGAAATTGCTTTTCTGGTGGCTGAAAAGGAATGTTGATGTAATATAAGTTCGCTCGTTCTTCCTCTCTAGTCTAATTGTCTAAAAGTATCTTGAAGACTTGATCAACTCTTTTATCACTTTTCTCCAATTTATCGAATAAGATTTTGATTTTTTATGTAACCTTAGAGGTCCAACGACCACCTATAACTAATTTTTGAGTAATAGTGTATTTGAAGGTTGTTAAAGAAAACCTCAAAAATGAAGAAGGGGTGGTGGTATGGGGAAATTGTTCTCCCTTGTTAAATATCGATAAATTTGCATTTTATGCCTTGTTAAGCTATTAAGATGTTTTGGGCTCGATACTTCCTAAAGACTTTAAAAGCCGAAGATCAAAAAGCAGCACCTTTAACTCTTAAAAGTCGGCATATCGAAGGTCCAGGCTTGGGTTACTGCTGTGATCCGTGCCTTGTGCCAATCGGCGAACTGACTTGTGACTGTTCCACATCCAACAGGGGTACATTGTCGGCTCTCCAGCTTCCTTCCTGACAATTTCAAGCACTATTTGACTCTTTTTTTTAAAGTCATTTTTATCTTTCCCTTACGGTACTTGTCCGTTATAAGTTTTTTGCCTACATTTAGCCTTAGACGGAATTTACCACCCGATTTGAGCTACATACCAAATAACCTGATTTGTATAAAGGTTTAAGATTTATTCTTGTTAATAACGATTGTAACTGCAGGATAATCAGCACATTTAAATCTCATTATTCCTAATTGTCATCTCAAATGACATTTTTATCAAAAGATTGGGGGTACACTATTAGTTTTTTAATTTTTTTTTCTGTTTGTCAAAATTAAAAGCTAATAGAGTTAGTTCTAAATTGAATAATATATATAACAAGAGTTTTTTTTTCCTAACTAGATATCTCAACTTCAAGTTTTCAGTATAAAATACATTTTATTTGAAATGAAACGTTTTATCCTCTTAATTGGTCTATTTTACAGAATCTAGACTAATACGTAATTTTTGAATTGTAGAATGTTAGATGGCTAGAAAAAACACCTTCCTAAATATGTGCTATAGGCATCATTGTGGAGATAAACCATAGCAGCTTCTTTGATGCTTCCAGAGCATTTACATAGCATATTCGTCTCCTAGAAATTGTGAAAAAAATTTCATATCAAAGCCCCATTCCTAGTTTCATATCAAAGCCTCATTCAGTTGAAATTAACTCTGTGCTCATGAACTATGTGAATTCTTACTATCCCATATAAAATTAATTTCGGATGTAGACTCCATTGTTAAGCATATTTATAAAGATTCAAAAAAAAAAAAACGAATAGATATAATTGAAAGAAATAAAGAGAAGAATAAATAGAAGTACAGGGATATTCCAATTTCCAGAAATTATCTGTAAGAAGAGAGTTAAAAAAAGAAAAAGAAAGAAAGCTAAAAATATTGAAAGGTCGGTAAGTCTGTTAAAAGGAACAGATAAGAAACAGCGTACAAAAGAGTTGAAACTTGTTTGATTTTTAAAATAGTCACGCAGCTATTATAGGCCACAAATCCTTGCGCCTTCGATTTTCTCCCAAAACGAAAGAAAAAAAAAATCTCTCTTTTTATTTTTCTTTCCACTTCACTCTTTCTTTTCTTATTTTGCCCCCTTCTTCAGTTCTTCTTCCATCTGATTGGTTGCTATCTCCCCCTATTCTTATTTGTTATTTCTCCTTTACAAAACCTTACCTTTGATATTCCTCTCTTCCTCTTCTCTTGTGGCTTTCTTTTATCTAATGTGGGGTTTTGTTTGATTATTCTTTTTTTTTTTTTAACAAAAAACTTGTTATTCTTTTTCAATTCTTTTCTGGGTTGGCCTCAAGCTTATGTTTTCCATTTCCTTAAATTTGAGTTTTCTTTCTTTTTTTTTGGAAAAGAAACTTTTGAATTTTGATTTTTGAAGCTCAGAATTCTGAGGTTTTTTTTATTCTTGATTGCTTTCTTGCTTGCTTTATATAGTTTTTTTGGAGGTTTCGTTATCGATTAAAATGATAAGATTTTTTGCCTACTGAATTTTCTGTCCTCAGCTTCTAATTGCTAAGTTTCAAGTTGTTTAGGTTCACATATAGAACAGGAACCAAAAAGGAAAATGGAATCAAGCAATGGAGAGGAAGCTGAAGGGGGTTCAAAAGCTGAGGAATCGAATACCCATGAAGTGAATTCAGGCATTGAAGCCAAAGAGAAGAGCTTGGTTTCAGAGGTGAAGGATAGAGGAAGTATTAGCAATAGAGAAATGTATTTTAGAGCAGATTGATTTCAAGAAATTGGATATCCAGCTAGAGAAGCACCTGAGCCGTGTTTGGTCAAGGGACAGGGATGTGCACACAAGAAGGGAAGAGTGGGAAGTTGATTTGAGCAAACTTGATATTAAGCATGTCATAGCTCAGGGGACTTATGGGATTGTGTATAGAGGCAATTATGATGGCCAAGATGTTGCTGGTATGCATTTATTCTACTACTTTTTGAAATTACTTTTAAATTTCTTTCTCTTGATCGATATTCAATTTATTATTTGTATAAAAACAACACCCTTGAAGAGATATGATATGTTCTGTCCTTTTAATAATTCTTTTGCCCTTATGGTGTTTAACTTTGGATGAAACTTATAGAGTACTCAAATGATATTAGTCCATATTTTAAAATCCTTCAAATCTGTGTAAATGTGAAGAAAATTTTATATAAATAGTGTGAATTGGCTTATTATTCTGCTAGAATCCCCAAAAAAGCAATGTTGGGTATTATATGATCAACAATTATTGTTCTTATTGAGAATCCTCACTACCTACTGTTATCGTTAAACATTATAGTGAAGATATTGAACTGGGGGGAGGATGGTATCGCCACTTTGCTGAAATTGCTGCTCTTCGGGCATCATTTCGGCAAGAGGTTGCGGTTTGGCACAAGCTTGTCCATCCAAATGTTACAAAGGTAAAGGATGTTCTCCCTTGTGGTTAATTAGCCTGTCGTTTTGATATTTTGGTTGCATTTCAAAAAATCAATCAGTGCATTTTATGATCGTTTAAGCAGCTATATATATCATTGATCACGATTCTAGGTATCTTCTTTTGTCTGTACTATTGGATATTTACCATTGATCACTTTAAGTTATAAGCTTTTTTTTTAACACATTCACTTGTCTGCACTATTGGATATTTACGATTGATCACTCTTAGTTAGAAGCTTTTATTTTTTAAAACACATTTCAATCATGGATTGTAATTAAAATTATCTATCACAGTTTATTGGAGCTTCAATGGGAACTTCCAATCTTAAAATTCCTCCAAAAAGTCCAATTAACGAGAGTTATGATTCTCATCCTTCCAAGGCGTGCTGTGTTGTTCTTGACTACATTCCAGGTGGGACTCTAAGAAATTTTTAATGTGAAATAGGAGAAAGAAATTTGCCTTTAAGATTGTGATTCAACTTGCTTTGGATCTTTCAAGGGGGTAAGTACAGAGTTTCAATGGATATAGTCTGTGATTCTAGCTTTATTAAAAGTTTTTTCATTGTTTGATCACTTTTTGCAGTTTGAGCTACCTTCATTCGAAAAAGATTGTACACCGTGATTGTAAGACAGAAAATATGTTGTTGGATGCTCATAGAACTTTGAAAATAGCTGATTTTGGCGTTGCACGAGTTGAGGCACAGAATCCAAGGGACATGACAGGGGAAACTGGTACTCTCGGATATATGGCCCCGGAGGTATCTACTTGTTAATTTCCTTTCTTTCTTTAGGCTACAACTCCTCCAGTCATCTGAAAAGTAAGTAAATAACTTGTCTAGGTTCTTGATGGAAAGCCTTATAATAGAAAATGCGATGTGTACGGCTTTGGCATATGTTTGTTGGAAATTTATTGCTGTGACATGCCTTATCCTGATCTTAGATTTGCTGAGCTGTCATCTCAAGTTGTTCGACATGTTCGTCTTTATCCATGGCTCCCTGTTCAGCTATTGCATAGTTTTACTGTTTATAATTTGAAACAACCCTCACTGTTGACTTCATCATTTATTTTCTTCTATCTTATATTAGGGTAAACTTGAACTGCATTTCGCGATGTTTATGGAAATGATACTGAAAATGGTTTGAAATCCCAAAATGTTGCCCTAATTCATTGGCAAGCATCATGAGAAAATGCTGGGATGCGAATCCTGACAAACGCCCTGAGATGGACGAGGTGGTGAGGCTGCTAGAAGGAATAGATACAAGCAAAGGAGGCGGCATGATACCCGAAGACCAAGCAACCGGCTGTTTCTGTTTCAGATCAGGCCGTGATCCATAGTTGAATTCCTGTTTCTGAGAATTCAGCTGGTGTTTGAATAACTATATCACAGATTTCCGTAGCTCATGAAAATAGAATTTGGAAGCAGAAAGAAGGTCCTAACTCCTTGCTAGTTTTTGAGCATATGATTTGATTGCTGTAATTATTATTATTATTATTATTGCTGCAACAAATTCTGAAAACGGAAGATTAGACATCCATACTTATTTGTATAACGTTGCTTGAGATAGTTTCAGATCAAGTAGTCTTAAAAACAAATTTTAGTGGCTGATAATTATGTAGTCATATATTTGTAGAAAACAAATCAAATTGCATTTAAGAAAATAACATAATTCTTTTTTAATTTTGGTGAGTTCATTTTGTTCGGTCATTTGGGAAATAACCGGAAAATTGTAACAATTCTCTGTTTGGATCTTCCAAAGAATAGGGAGAAGCGCAAACAATATTTGATTTACCTGGCCATTTGAATATTTTCATTTTTCCCACCATATTTGCAAAAACATCCCTCTAATTGTTCTAATTGTTGAAGCTGGACCTCTTTCGAAATTTGAAAGAGACAAGGTAAACGACGCCGTATCGATCGTGTCATTAATGCGCCAAATAGTAGGAAGAGAAAAGAGGAATTAGGGGCGGAAGGGTTTTCGCTTTCTCAGTTTCGGGGCTCTGCTGTCAGTCGCCGAAGTTTATCCTCTAAACGTTTGAAGGTGCGCTCTTTTGCGGTCAAACCTAATTCTCTTCCTCTCCTTTGTTTTATTATGTGAAATTTGTGCAAGTTAACTGTAATTTGCTTTGTTTTTCTTTTCAAATTCTATTTCTATATTACAAAATATTAGCAAAATGAACTAAGAAGCTCAAAGAATTGCACTTTGGTTAATAGATTTCCTAACTTTGCAGTTTCTCCATAATCGTTTCTATTTATATACGTGAGAGAAATATTGGTGTATAAATATACAACTTTATGCAGATGGATTCGGATGTCAAAGATGGCTCCCTTATTCTGATAAAGCAAGGCGCTGAAGCCGTGAGTTTGGTTTTTATTGTTACTTATAAGACCTTTATTGGGAATTCTCATCCAATTTTTAGCTTTCAATTTGTTCTGGTTACCTAAATGAAGAATTTATGCTTTTCTAATATTCTTTTGTTTTTTTGGGCATATAATTCTGTATTTTTATTTTTATATTCATTACATGTCACAAATGGTTTTTTAGATGGCCTCATTTTGCACTTTATTTAAGCTGCTTATAAGCATATGTTGAATGATGCAGCTGCATAAATGATTCATTTGCAGCCGTACTTCAATTGTTTAGGGGTGTATTTTAAAAGATCCTGCTTGCAATTTCTTGCTTATATGTTCTCTTTCAGAGAGTTTTTGAGTCAAATTTTGTCGGAAGGAGGTCTATTGTCAAGGAACGCTTCTCCAAAAAGTATAGGCATCCCTCTTTGGATGCTAAACTTACACTCAAGCGCTTAAATGCTGTGAGTTATTTATCAATTGTCTATTTTCATTGCTTTGCTCTGCAAATTGATGAAATGGGTTCTGTTTTTATTTTTGTGTGACCTTTTTCATAAGTAAACATTTGGAGCAGGAAGCTAGGTGCATGACAAAAGCAAGACGACTCGGGGTTTCTACTCCAGTGCTCTACGCTGTCGATCCTTTGCTGCATACCCTCACTTTTGAGTATGTGGAGGGTCCTTCTGTGAAAGATGTCTTTCTTGAATTTGGATTACACGGTGTTGTTGAAGAACGGTTAGATGATATTGCAATGCAGATCGGTGATGCAATTGGAAAACTACATGATGGTGGCCTCATTCATGGTGACTTGACCACATCAAACATGCTAATCCGAAACAGTACCAATCAACTGGTAGTTATTTTATGTGATACCCTTTTGTTTGGAGTGGAGGGATAAATTATCTCTCCTTTGTGTTTAATTGTTTCTTGTGTTGGCACTGGAATTGCCTTTTCTCAGGTTCTTATTGATTTTGGTCTGAGCTTCACTTCAACCCTTCCCGAAGACAAGGCAGTTGATTTGTATGTACTAGAACGAGCTTTGCTTTCAATGCATTCTTCATGTGGGAATGTGGTAAGTTGAGAAGTTCCGGTTCTGATCATACTTATTTCATTTGTGTTCTGTTGGATTGTTGGTAAATATGTAAAAATTGAATTGTAAGATATATTATCAATGGAGCAGAGGAACTACTTGAGAATTTGGCATGCAGTGTAATATTTATATGGTTTGCTAATGGATACTGCAGAAAAGACTTGATGGCATCATTAAAATATGCTTATTTACCCATAACTTACGAAAAAAAGTTAATTATAAAATAGAGTTCAAGCATGCTTTTTAGTTTTCGTGTATATTTGGAAACTTTATAATGGTATTTGAAACTTGAAACAAATGGAACGCTGTAAACTAGAATTTGTCACCTCATGTTGTACAGATGGATCACATACTTGCTGCGTATAGGAAGTCCTCAAAGCAATGGTCATCCACTATGAACAAGCTAGCTCAAGGTACATTCTCGGTTTCCAATTTGGTCTATTCTTTTGATTTGAATATTTCTTATCATCATAAGCTGTATCTCTTATATTTTTCATTAACTTATTCCAGTTCGCCAAAGGGGTAGAAAGCGCACCATGGTTGGATAAACCTTTTCCGGCAGTTTGGCCTACACAAGAAGAAGAAGAGACATCTGTTACGCTAATTAATGTTGTGTGCTTAACAGATGAGTTTTAAAACAGGATTTGTAGCTTTATCTGCATATTGCAGCTGTATTTTTATGCATATGCGCGGACTAACAATTGAGTAAGACATTTATGTCCGGCATGGAGTTCAATTGGTGATAATTCAACGTTAAAAGAGGCAGCATCCATATCAAATGATATTGATATATGCAGTCCAAGTGTGGTATCTACATATTTTGTGCTGGATTGAACAGTCAAATTGAAAGCGTTTGAAATTGAACTGCAAATGGGGGTTGGTGCATGCGTTTTGAGTATCTCAGTATGCGCCTTGTCTTGTGGCGTTTGTTGGGGACCTGGCTTTTATTGCCGTTCACGGATGGTGAAAAAAGGCAAGCACTATTCCTGCTAATACACGGCCCAGCCAACACAGATATTAGATGCATATGCGATGGATGCTTTTTGCATAATTGTCTTCTTACGTATAGACTAAGGGTCAAGATTCAAGAGACTAAGTTGAATTAGACTCTGAGCAGATAAGTTTTTTTGGAAAATTAAAGGAGGGTTCGATGTATTTTTTTCTCAAAAAAGAAAAAGAAAATCAGCATAGCAGTGCAGTCACTGTTGGGATGAGTCATCAGGCAGTTCGGTTTAGAATCAAACTGAACTATTAAAAACGGAAGAAGTTGATTTTTCAAAAATAAAACCCTAAATGATTTTTGTCAAAAAATCAAATCGAATTGAACTATTTTAAATTGATTTGATTCTGTTGATTTTTAATATTATATGCAACTATAAAAATTATATATATATATATATAGAGAGAGAGAGAGAGAGAGTTTCATTGATTCGGTTTAAATGATATTACAAGATTTAAATGATTTTTAAGGTGGAATGAATTTGAGAATTGTTTCATGAAAAAAATAAATTAAAGTTTTTTGTTTTTGTTTTTGTTAACTCTCATTAAGAGAGGCTGAGTCTTAAAAATCATACTGAAGGCAGATCAAAAGTTCCTCGAGTAACTTTTTTATTTCTATCTGTGACTCGAACAAAGTCACATGGTAAACAGCATATTCAAGTAAATGGTATCATTATCCTTAGGTATTGTTTTGAAATAATTAAGGACCTTTTTGAAGAAGAATAAAAATTTTCAAAGAACTAAAAGGAAATTTGTAAAACATTAAAACAAAAGTGGTAGGGAAAACATATTTTAATCCCCCTTTCCCATGATTCAATTAAAAGAGAATAATAATAATAATAATAATAATAATAATAATAATAAGAGGCAGACATTTGCAATGCATAGAGCAGAAGCTAGTTTAGTAGTTGGGCACTTTGTACTATCACTAATTCCGGTTTGGTTTTGAACTGAAACCAAACTTAAATTCAACCGCCTAAAATTAGAACCAAACCGTAATTATCGGTTCACAGTTTAAATTGAGATCAAAATCTTCATTCTAAGGTTATATTTCAGTTCTTCATATAGCAAATTGCAATTACAAGTGAAAGAAAGCTTTGAAAATGTTTGATATGTCTTATTTTGAAATATGAATGAGATTTTCATTTCAAATTTAAGTTTGATACATTATATTAAACTAAAATATTTGAGAATAAAATTTTGATTCGTATATATTATACAATTTCTAATATCTCGTAACATATCAAAGAAAAATATCAAAATTTCAAAATATCAATATAGAAATAGAATTCAATTATATATTTTTTTAATGTACCAAACGGCGAAATTTAGGTTTTAAACAGCAAAAAAAATGCATATGTTATATATATCTTAATATTACTTTAATTATTTGACCATGATCTCTGTTTTTAAGTACTAATTAAATCCTTAAAAGTAATTTTAATATTTTTCGCAAACTCTACTCCAATCTTAAATTTAGTTTTTTTTTCATTCTTCAAATTCTTTACTCCAATCATTGAAGTTTTCTTTTACTTTTCAAATTATCTACTCCAACTGTTGAATTTTTTTCATACTCTGATCCTTGAATTTAGTTTTTTCTTATTCCAATTCTCAAGTTTAATGCAGAAAAAATTGGGTTAATTTGTATCGAACTATGAGACTCAATTGTTTCGGAAGTGCTACTTGATTTTAAGATCAAATCATAAAATACAATTTGCACTTTTTTTGACCTTTAATATATTTCTTAAGAATTGATAAGTGGTGAAGATGAGAGCTCAAGATCAAACCCTACCATTTTATATTATTAATGTTGATATCGAAAATGAAGATTTTGTTCATGCTACAAAAAAAGGATCCAAAAATAAAAATAATATTATCCGATTTTAATTTCGAATCATGATCAAAATCGGATCCGATGATCTATCGATTTTAGCAATGGAACTGTGGTCAGGCAACAACGGCCAATTTTCCCGACGAAATATTTTGATGCTAAATAAATAAATCCAAATACAACTATTTGAACATCAAAATTCAAAAGCGGCTTTAATCACCAATGGATCAAAATCTCCAAAACACACACGTTAAACTCTTGGCCTTCCATCTCCTCTCTCTCACCCAAGCCCCATCTCTCTCCTCCTCAGATCCAATTGCTTTCTCTCTCTCAGGCTATTCCCTCTCCCGTGCTGAAATTCTCGGCATTGTCGCTTCCCGCGAGCACAAACCAAACAAATTCCTCAAATTCATAATCGACGACGGCACCGGCTGTGTCACCTGCATTCTCTGGCTCAATCAACGCACTTCTCCTTACTTCTCTCGCCGCAGCCCTCTAGATGTTCGATTAATTGCCGACATGGCCACTCACTTTGCTTCCCTGATCGACATCGGTACTGTGGCTAGGGTTCGCGGCAGGATCACCAGCTATAGAGGTGCTGTGCAGATTACTGTGTCTGATGTTGTGATTGAAAGGGATCCCCATGCTGACATCTTCCATTGGTTGCAATGTATTAGGCTCGCGCGTAGTTGCTATGCTTTAACTTCTCCATGTACGTAAAGGTTTTGACTTTTATTCACGCTTTTTATTATTGTTATTATTTTTTATTGCGTGGTGATAATGATTGATGATACAATTTTACTTCATGAAAAATTACCACTTTGCTAAATTTTCAAGGAGCGAAATGTAGAAAAAGATTTTTGGTTAATGGACCAATTGATACTGAAGGCCGTTGCGGAAACATGTTACTGTTGTGGAAAATTGATTAATGGAAGTTGATGCTAACCTACCATTATGGAGTTATCTCTTAGATATTTAAGAACATGAGAGCTACAAATTCAAATCATGACAAAATAGTAGATGATGATGATTGAAAGAATTAAAGATTTGCCATGTGAGAGAGCCAAAACAATATAATCTCGTCCTCCTTTGTTGTTCATCCAAAGATTTGTGCATTTATGGCTAAGTATTTGAAAAGTACTTTACACTGATATATCGCTCAGTATGTCAAACCACTAAATTAATCGGATAAAAGTTATTCTCTGCGGTGGTTATTCTATGCCCACTTATTGCAGGGTCTTATAATTACGAATTACTGATAGATAGAAAGAGAATGCGTTTTTAGTTGGTTTCCCTTAATGATGAAACTGTCTGAGCCAAATTGATCTTGACCATTTAGAATGAATGAACAAAATACACTTTAGCATGGAATTGAATGCCACTTTCTTAAGTTGGATGAGGTTCATTCTATCTAGCTGATCTATTTCATGTTAATCTCCTGAAGGAAATTTAGATATAGTCTTCTAAAAGTTCTTGCTCAACTCCATATGTACAAACTTCTTGCCTTGTTAGTTTGTTGTAAAGGACATGGCATTTTGCTTAACACATGAAATTGGAGGTGGTATAGAGCAAATTCTGGGATTGAATGTCTCTCATTTTGGTATTTATTTTAAGTTCGTACAATCAATGATTCTGGTAGTCATCTTAATTTCTTCTATGTTTATCTTTTTTTTTTTTATTTGGGGGTTGAATGAATGGAATCGATATATATATATAAAGAAGAAAGAATCCATCTCTACGGAGAAATATCTATGCTAGAGCAAGCTGTCCTAAATTGTTGAAGAATTTAACAAAATTTGTGATTGCTTTGTTGAATTTGAATATTTTTATTAAAATTTCAATCTACTGGGTCCTCTTATGAATTATCTGGTTTCTATTTCTTAAGATCAGTTTATGACCCTGCTTTGCTGTTGTTGAGGTTGCTGTTGATAGAATAGTTGCTTGACTTTAACTTCTAAGTATTTTAGACGATCAAAAAGCTTTTGGTTGTGCAGAATTACACATGAAATTTCTTACCATATTCAAGCTCTAGGCATCTTAACAAATTCAATTTTTGTGGGATTTTCTGTGGTCCTACTGGAAAATATATCTCGACCTGTTAAATAAAACAAATTTCATTGTAAGATTTTCCTGTCATCAAATCTTGGTACTACTATGTTGAGGAAACGTTGAAACTAATCTCAATAGAAATTGAAGTTTTATTTGATTGAAGAAAAGGATTATAGTGCCAGAAACGCATCTGTTTTTCTCCCTTGTTTTATCTTTGGAGCTGTCAAAATTCATGACTGTGCATGAAGTATTAATTGCTCAAATTGCTAGAAGTTGATCGATCGCATCAAAGAAAATACCACTAGTACTGCATATGGTTGTGGTAGTTTTTTTTTTTCCTTTTTTCTTTTATTTTGTTATTTTAGAAAAGATTTCGAACTTGAGACCTCACACCCTTTGATTGATTGAGGGACTATCACGATTGAGCTGAAGTTTACCGGTACATATACTTTTGGTGGTTGCCTTTAATTCAAATATTCAATAGCAAGCCAGCTTGTTCAAATTTTATTAGGGACCCCTCTTTTCTCTCTCTCGCTGCATATATATTGTATGATCTTTCCCTGTCTCAAATATTTTTAGCTTTCAATGTGAGGAGG
This sequence comes from Triadica sebifera, assembly GCA_023653625.1. NCBI lineage: Eukaryota > Viridiplantae > Streptophyta > Magnoliopsida > Malpighiales > Euphorbiaceae > Triadica > Triadica sebifera. The sequence goes on from CM042900.1 coordinate 27,521,199, forward strand.
GATCACGAGGCTATCCTATCTTATAACTTGTGATGTGGGGGGTATCATAGTGCTGATAACAAACTGGGATATTTGGATTTAATAGTTAATAAACATATATGACTAGCCAGGCGGAAAAAGGCTGGTATTATGATTAGAAAGAAAAGAAAATAAATGGATTGGACACTAGATGATTTGATGGGGATGATGAGAGATAAGGAAAAGGAAAAAAACAAGAAAACAGGTGACACATCTTGGTCCAGGTCAATGAAATAGAAGGAAAATGAAATCAAATTAATTAGTTGAATTTCATCCACAATTTCTACCCAAGTGAAAAGTTTCACATCAATGCCTTATTTTCTCTTTCAAAGTGTTAGCGTACAAGAAGCACAACCTCTTCACCTCGGTTGAAATGGGAATGGGTCCATTGCTGACCTTTCTTGGTTAAGTGATTTTAGACCATATTAAAGGTGATTATGCATCCATTTGGACATTACATAAGAGGAGAAAAAAATGCGAAGAGAGTGGAACTAAATAAATAATTGAGGAAGAAAAAGAAGTGCCTTCATCGTACCCTGATGATAAATCAACGAGTCAATTTCATAGCTTTCTTAATTCTTAGGCCCTCCAAATGGTCCATAGAGGTTCGTAGGTTGGCGTACAATTTGGACAACCCCAAGTCACCAACTTGATGCTTGGCCATGTGGCTTTTCCAACCATTAATATTTAATACCATCAACAAATATGCATCCAAAACTTGTTTGTCACTCAATTATCGATATTATTTTGGGGATAACAAAGAAGAAAATTTTCAAAATTTTGAGTTATTTTATTTTTGTTGAATTCACTTTTACTTTTCAGTTGATTACTTTGATGAATATTTAGACGGAATCAATGTAGTTTTAATTGGATGGATGCATTAGATTAGTATGAAAAAGCCTAATTCTTCCATATTGTATAGCGAATTGATGGTTATGAAAACTAAATTAAAATGTTCCTTAAGGTTATCCAAGAGGATATGAATGAATTAATATGAAATTCTTTTAGTTTAACTAGAGATATGAAGTTTGAACTCTAAGTATACAGCTAGCTTAGGGAGTGTTTTGTCATCATTTGAGATTTCACTTAGCATAAAAAAAATTAGTTTCAGTCCATTGATATATAAATTAAAAATATCTATAGTTTCACATAAAAAAACGTTTCTTAATATTATGAAATCTATGTGAAATGACAGGTTGCTGAAATGGGGATTTTAATTAATAGCTGAAAAAGCAAAAGAAATAGAAATAAAATTGAATTCCCCCCTCACCTTCCAATTCGAGATACTTTGCCCAAAGTATTCATCAAAAATCATCCTTTGACTGCTCGTTAATCTATCTATTGCTATCTTTCACACTTATTTTGAACAAAACAAAAGCCAGTTTTGAAAAATATCTTTTATGCAAAATAATGGTAATTATATTTCAATCCCATTGGAATGAAACCATTATTTTGCATATTCTTGCATTTAGAGATCTTAATAGATGTAAGTTTGTAACAAAATCCTCCAAATGAACTATGGACCATAGATCCATTATGGGCGAAACATAATCAAACATAGACCTAATCGGACATGTTAAGAGAGGAATAGAAATAAAAAAAAAAAAATTGAAGGAAGATATAGACAATTGTGAGCAACTGTGAAGCTATAGTTATAAATTTCGTTATAATGATATAGATCCAATTTTGAGAAATAATCTGACGGCTGCAGTTCCACAATGGCAGGTGGCAATTAGCTAGAGGATAAGGTACAAGCCATAAAAGGAGAGATCATCAAGGAATCATAAATTCATGATATCTTTATTGAACCCAAGTATATATGTGGCCTCTTATATACCATTTTCATGATAATGGATGTGTATGTGTATCAAAAATAATTTACCCCCCTCCCCTCTCTTCTCTCTTATTTTCTAGAGGACTTGAAGGTGGACAATTGCACCCCCTTAAATTTTTAAAATATATGTAATATTATGCAAATTTATATTATTTTTTCTCATTTCTTCTTTCTTATTTTCGGGCAGACTTAAAAGTCAGACAATTACATCTCCTTAAATTTTTAAAATATATCTAATATTATGCAAATTTATATCATTTTTTTCTCTCTCATTTTTTCAGCGGTAGCGGAGCTACATTCATTTAAATAATGGATAATTGCACCCCCTTAAATTTTTAAAATATATGTAATAATATTATGCAAATTTATATCATTTTTTTAAATTTGCTCATTCTAAATGATATTGGAAGTCTAATATATAAATTTTTGCACTTCCTAAATAATTTTTTGCAACCCTGACATCTAATCTTGGCTCCGCCACTGTTTTCAAGTTGCGGGGAGAACCCACTCTTTCCCTCTAGGTAAAACATTTAAGTATAGGGGCCCAATGGCCATTGCTCTTTAATTTGCTACCACCCTTCCCTTAGTCCCTCTACTACAATTCTACAGTATTTACGGAGGAATTGCAATGGAGAGACCATGACCCTTCATATTAAATGGTCCTACTACAGTCACCTATTCTGCGATTTGTAGTCTTCAACCACACCAACCCTAACATATTTTTATGTCCAAATATATCAAACTTGTTGGTTAGCCATTATTGTGCATACAATGAATTATAATTTGATCGATTCATGAATTTAAATTGGATCTAAATAAAAAAGAAAAAACACAAAAAAATTCATATTACATGTTTTGATGTTTTATTTTATTTTTGGGACTGGGGAGGGGATTATTAAAGCTGGCTTATTTCCTCCTTTTTCTTGAAATTATTCTTTGGACATCTTCATAGGAAAAGCAAACAAGAAAATGTTGTTAGCGAGTTAATACAAAACAAAAGAAAAGCCCATAACCGACCACCTAATCACAAATATTAATGTTTGATTACGCACTTATCATGAACAGAGACAGAAGCTCTCCTTGTCTTGATGATAATGGGTTGCCACGTTGGTAGAAAAGAAACAAAGTTTAGCTGGACAACTTAACTTGTTCAAGATTGGGGCCAACCCTATTATTGGAACTAAAATGACCAAATTTTGCTTTAGTGGAAGATTCACTAGGGGTGTAGTAGTTGAGGATTCCCATTTGGGAGATGAAATTAGGGTTGTTCATTTTTGTTCCTATTCTTAGATAGCATTGGATTATTTGGCCGTCAACTCTATTACAATAATCCTTGAAGATATAAACAAGTTAATTGGTTGCTTAATAGCCTTGAAATAATAAAATTTAAGAGTAATTAAGCTTAAGGGAACCATGACACGGTCTCCCACATGTAGCATGTGCATTAAATATCAGTCAATTAAGAAAATCATGCCAAGATAGTTTAGCTAATCAAGAAAATTACTTTGTTCTTCTCTTAAACACACTAGCTTGACAGATAATTGCACAAAACCCTAGGCCATGGCGTGGGCTGGGAGGTGCATTGGGCTAGGTCGGGGACCCTTCATGGCCTAACAAGATCCTACATCCATGTAAGGAATGTAGTCCCATGAGGGAGAACTCAAAAAAAAATTCTTTGGGTTGCTTTAATCTATGCACGAAAACAAGTTTATACTTTAGAAGACATAAACTAGTTGAAATAAAAAGCCTAATATTGGCACAATGGCCTTGTTCCATATGGACACTAGTCAAGATTGGGTCAAAAAGAGTCTCAAAATTGCATAGCAAACCGGCACATGGACATAGTACTAAAAAGCAAGAAAGAAGGTTTTAGGGAGATGCATTATACATTTGCTCGCTTCTAAAAGTTCGATGCCATTAATTACATAAATATCTCAAACTCCAAAAATGTATACATAGATTGGGGAAATGAGCAAAATCTTCTTATTTTTTCTTCAACATGTTCTTCGCACAAAAATTCCCTTCAGCAAAAATCTATATACCTATAGTCTCAAAACCCAAAAACCCAAATTGAAGGGACAGTTCCCTTCTTATTTAACAATTCTCTAACACTCCCTTGCAAAGAAGCAAGCATACCCCAATTACAGCACTTTTGGTTTTGCTTGTAAGAGTTTATTTATATAGAGGAGAAGGATAAACAAAGCAAACCCATCTTTAAACAACTCTTCTAGTCTCCATCCTATATATATAAGTTGCATGTAATTTCTCCTTATACTCTTTCCTTGTACTCTTTTTGTTTCTTCTTTAAAAAGAAGAAAAAAAAGTTCTTTCAACTATCTCTAGGAAGACCAAATGGAGGCATTAGTACTACTGCCTTAAAGTATATAGAAGAATAGGTGAAACCTATCTTTGCTGACCATGGCCAGGGCAGGGCAGGTGCAGTTTGATTGGGTGTGAATTTGCTTTACTTGTTAGTGGGTGAGCTAAGTTAAGTGTCTGTATACCCATTTGGATTTTGCTCTTCTCTTCCCCAAGCAGAGACCTTAGATTAAAAAAGGCTTGTGGAGTTGGCCTTGGATTAGGAACAAAAATTAAAAGGGCAGAGAGAGAGAGAGAGAGAGTGTGTGTTTTGAGTGTGCGTGTGGGAGCTCTTTCCTCCTTGCTTGCACTTTATTCTCTTCTTCAAATTCGATACTTTGCTCTGCCCAGAACGAGTTTTTTAAGAGAGAGCTTCTATGTCTTTCTTTCTCTCTCTCTTTTTAATGTCTCCTACATTGTCCCGTTTGACTCTCAGAATCTCATAGTCTTACTTCCACGCATCAGTTCTCTTCTCTTTCACGTTGTCTGTTTATGTTTTGAATTGCCTCTCTTTCAGTTTCAGTTTCATCTTTTCCTCATTTTCTCTGTTTTCTCTGAACTGGATACAGAAGGAGAGAGACAGAGAGAGGAATTACTGGGTTTTTCTTTGATTTCATTTTCTTTTTATAATATGCCGAGCAACTGTGATATTTTTTGTTGCCTCGATTGTTTTCTCTTCATTACCTGAGGAAGCAGAGCATTACCCAGTTGTTGTTTTCCTTTTCTCTTGCTTTAAATCATCGACTTCTCTTTCTTTTTTTTTTTAGCATAAAACAGAAGCTTAAGCATATTCTTAGCCATTTCTAGGAAAAAAAATTTCCAGGATTCTTTCTGTTCTTCGACTTCCACATTCTGTTCTGAGCACAACCCAGAAGATATCTTGCGATCGTTCAATAAATAAGAGCTCAAATTTGTTCTTATAGCCACAAAATTTACTGGCCTGTATGAATTTGTGAAACAATGAGAGATGGGAACTCGAAGAAAAGCAAGGTACGTTTGATGCTCAAAAAAGATAATATTGATTTTTTCTTCCTTTTTTATGCATAGATGTTCTAATAATTTCTGACTTTGTTTCTGTGTTATTGGTGAAGCTTTCATGGCCCAAGACACTGGTGAAGAAGTGGTTCAATATCAAGAGCAAAGCTGAGGAATTTCAAGCAGACGATGTCGTTTATGGAGGTGATTGTCGGTCTTTATCATCTTCTGGTTTTGGGAATCTTGGCCATTTTTTTCAAGAACAAAAATGGGACTTTTCTCTGCAATTCTACATCCTATTCAATGTTTTCTACCAAAAAAAAAAGTGTTTGGATTTTCAAAGAGATCCGATTCTTGTATTTGCCGCTAGAGATCTGTGAATATGTTCTTTTCCGGGTCTGAATTTCAATCATTTTATTTTTCCTCTTGGCCAAAAATATATTTGTTTTTTTACGGTTTTTGAATATACTTATGTATTATATTGATGCATTGGCAGTGGAAAGAGCTCAGCTTTATACACTTTATTGTGCTTCTTTTTCAGGTGGTGATGAAGATTGGAGGAGCAACTTCTCAGAGAGAGAGGCATGCACTTTCAAGAAAAGCAGAACAGGTTCAGTATCAGACTCCCCATGTATTGCTTTGGACCACAACTTCCCTTTAACCCTTCAAAATCATGATTAGAGGAATATGTATAATTATTATGTGTTTTACTTTTTCTGATTTCTCTCAACTCCCACTTTGATGCACAGAGAGATTGAACAAGAGGAACTCTGATAGATTCCGGCGAAGTAAGATTGATGTTGATGCTGTTCAAGTCACTGATGTTCATAATTATAGGTGTGTGTTCATTGTTTTGAATATATATCTTTCCTGCTCAGAATCGCATTCTTGTGTTTTCTGAATTGATATGTGATACAGGTTTTTTGTGGCAACTTGGAATGTGGCTGGAAAATCTCCTCCAAATTATTTGAATCTTGAAGATTGGCTTCATACCTCTCCTCCTGCTGACATTTATGTTCTTGGGTCTGTCCAGCTAATCTCAATTTAATTCTGTCTCATTTGCTTTAGCCTAATTGTTTGGTAATGGTAAGGTAAATGCATTTTATCTTGTTGACTTCAGGTTTCAAGAAATTGTTCCTTTGAATGCTGGCAATGTATTGGGTACAGAAGACAATGGCCCAGCTAGAAAATGGCTAGCTCTTATCAGGAAGACTCTAAATAGTCTTCCTGGTACGAGTGGGTGTTGCTATACTCCTTCCCCTACCCCTGATCCAATTGTAGAATTGGATGCTGACTTTGAGGGATCAACAAGGCAGAAGGCCTCATCTTTCTTCAACCGCCGCTCTTTTCAATCATTGAGCCACAGCATGAGAATGGATAATGACATGTTAATGCCACAACCCAGACTCGACAGACGATTCAGTGTTTGTGATCGGGTTATCTTTGGTCATAGACCAAGTGATTATGATCCTAATTTCAAATGGGGTTCATCTGATGATGAGAATGGAAATGGGGATTCACCTCTTACCACTCACTATTCGCCCATTGACTACAGCGGATCCTTCCCAATGGAGGACAGAGAAAGGCAAATGGAGCAGTCGAGGTACTGTTTGGTTGCCAGCAAGCAAATGGTTGGGATATTTCTGACCGTGTGGGTAAAAAGTGATCTCAGAGATGATGTTCGCAACATGAAAGTGTCTTGTGTAGGCAGAGGATTAATGGGCTATCTTGGAAACAAGGTACATTTTAGTTGATGGATTTTTTCTTGAAGCAAAACGATGATGAACTAAGAGAAAAAGAAAGTAGCATCTTATTTTCTTGGGTTTTCCAGGGTTCAATTTCAATTAGCATGTCATTGCACCAAACAAGTTTTTGCTTCATCTGTAGTCATTTGACATCTGGGCAGAAGGAAGGAGATGAGCTTCGAAGAAACTCAGATGTCATGGAGATCCTTAGGAAGACAAGATTTCCTAGAGTTCATGGTATGGGAGATGAGAAGTCCCCTCAAACAATTCTAGAGCATGAGTAAGGTCCTATGCATAGTCTGTTTTTAAATTATTCTCATGTCATTTTTTTTTCCGATTAAATGAACTTATAGCATCTTAAGCTCCATTATGTCGATGCAGTCGAATTATTTGGCTTGGGGATTTAAATTATCGAATTGCCTTGTCATACCATACTGCAAAAGCTCTATTAGAGATGCGCAACTGGAGGGCATTGTTGGAGAATGACCAGGCATGTTGCCTGTTATTTTAGCTGTTACTCTGATATATATGCAATTTAGTCTTCTTTCTAACTCACATCTTTTCTTTACCAAGAGATGCTTAATCTAACCTCCCTTATGGGTTGTTACTTTCAGCTTCGCATAGAACAGAGACAAGGGCGAATTTTTGAGGGATGGAGTGAAGGAAAGATTTATTTCCCTCCCACATACAAGTACTCTAACAACTCGGATAGATATGCTGGGGATGACAGGCGCCCAAAGGGGAAGCGAAGAACCCCTGCATGGTAATCTCTTTTTTTTTGTACTTATTATCTTTTCTTCAAAAAGAAAATAAGAATCTTCTTGCAGTTTATACTGTCTGAATGAACTTGAAGTGGAAAACTCAATTCATCTTCTTCATGGTGCTACGTGAGTGGTATAATGTTTTAATTTTTCACACAAAATTAATCAGTCAAGACACATGCATGTAGGTGTGATCGCATATTATGGTATGGAAGAGGCCTCAATCAGTTATGTTATGTACGTGGAGAATCAAGATTCTCAGATCACAGGCCAGTTTATAGCATATTTATGGCTGAGGTTGAGTCCATAAACCGAAACCATATCAAGAAAAGCATGAGTTGCTCCAGTTCCAGAATTGAGGTAGAAGAGCTGCTTCCACACACAATTGGATACACTGAGCTAAATTTCTTTAAAAATCTGGAATTTTGAGTCATGCATATGCCTGGCATTCTCTGAGACAATTGAAGGAGGATATAATTGTACTAAAGCCAAGGTAACATGCTGCATTGGATTGGCATCAATAGTTTCTCAGTTGCTACCATATTCTACTGACACCTCATAATTTATCCATGTTTTAATGTTTCATGTGCAGAATCCAATTTAATACAAAATTTCTTTTGTACTAAGTGCAAATTCCGAAGTCTCAGACTTTGGGTTGTTTCCTCAGTTGACCAGGTAGGGTGCTCATTGTATATGCTTCATTAGATTGTCTTATTTCATGCACCCCATGAAAAATATAAACGGCCGAATTTGTAGACTTCATCCTGACATGCCCAAATGTAGCTTTCAAATCTATACATTATACTATCTTTAGGCTGAATGAATCTTAAACTTTTTCATTTTCAATATATGTATACATATATGGACAAGTTGAATTCCACTGGATAACAAAAAAATAGATGATGTGGTGTGCACATATTGTTAAAGAATTGTTGCAAATAATGTCTTCTTTCCATTTAAAAGTTTTTGGTAGAAAAGATTGAATGCTCACTCCCACTTGGATGTATTGTTTGGTCCCCTGTTTTGCAGATTGGCACTGTTACCAAGGAACTCTGCCTTTGATGGTGATAGAGACATTTTGTTGCCTACAATCCAGTAAGGTTGGCCCTCCACTTTCATCCCTTTTTTTTGTTTGGCTGTGGGTATTCTTCCCAATTCATTATTCTAATTTCTCTCCATACATTTTTCCTCATCATTAGGTACAAATTGTGCATATTTGCCAATAACTGCTAACTCCCCACAAGAGTTTTTTTTTTTTTCCTTTTCATGGAAAAAGTGCTATTTGGCAAAAATAATGGCATGAAACAAAGTCTATGTGGACATGGTAATAAGGTAATAGAAGATTTGCTTTGTGCTACTTTTTATAACTTGACTAACTAGCATTTGATTTGCGGGCGTTGCACTATACCACCCCACTTTATAAATTTGCACAGCAGAATCTTGTTTCAATTGCTGAAGTACTTTGGTTTGGTAATTTTTCAGGTTAGGCATGCTCTGGATTTGTAAACGGTGGATAAATAAAATTCATTGTTCATAGAATCGCCGAATGAAGATGCCATAATCATTGATTTTATTTTATGTTTTTTTTAAAATTTTTTTAGAACTTCTCTTGAAATCTTAGTACAAAGAAAATGTAAACTCATAAAATATTTAAAAGTAGAGGGAGTTGAAGTTCTGAAAGATATGAAGCTTCTTTTTCTGTTGCTGCAAATCATTTTAGTAAAAAAGAAAATTTGAAGTTGCTTGATTATCTCTGAATTGTCATTTCATCTTTCTTCTGAGCAAAACCTGAAAACTAAACAGGACATAAAAAGCAATAAAAGAGAAAAGGAAAAAAAAAAAACAAGCTTGTTTTTTCCTATGATGTCCTTATTATGTATAGAATTTTGAAGTTCAATTTTGTTTCCCTTCCTGTCAATTGACAACACTATTTAGGTTGCCAAAGCCTTCTAGTATATAATAATACCGTGTTGCCTTTTTATTAAAACTTTATAGTTGGTTGGAGGATTAAAATTAAGCATCGAATAAGATATTTTGGTTTCTGTAAAAATCAAAATCTATAGCTATTTTAAAAGTTGGCAATCAAAAACTGAAAAACTATATATATATAACTTGGAGAAATGTCGGTAATACTTACTTTTCAATACTTTTTTGGATGTTTATTCTATAATTAATTTATATTATTATATTTAATTTATTAATTAACGATAACAAATTTTGATAGTGTGAACTAATTATAAAACAAGCGAATCAACAAAGTGTTTAAAAAAAATATTGCTAGGATTAGCAACATGGTAGCTGCTTGCCTTTGAACAATTAAATGCAACTTATTTACCAACCTGCCCTCTGATTGTCAGAAGCAAGAAATTTATGAAAGTGATGGCAATATATATATATATATAGTACTTTTCCCCAGAAAACGCTTGACATTAATGGGCATCAACCTCAATTAAAACCACCTTAAAGATAGCAATAATGTTTTGCTCCTAATAGGGACAGCACTCTTCGATCAGCAAAGGAAATGGCCAAAGAGACCACTTTCACAAAAATCTTTGCATTGGATGGCCTTATTAATAAATTAAGTCAAACCGAATCAAAGCTTTTTTAGCTGGATTGCCCAAAGTTGGACACTCCATTCCATTCAACGAAATTTATGTCATAATGAATATCGATTATTTAAATTAAATTCTCAATTCTAGATTTTTAACTCTTAAATTTATAATTGAATTTTGTAACCCATCCAATTGAATATGAGATGATGATTTTCTTAAGCAATTGCTTTAACTAGTTAATTAAACTCAATCCCTAATTAACATTTTTACTTTGATAATCGAATCTTATTTACGGAGATTAGATTTTTTGTTAATTAAAATACGATCATATTCATATCTATATCACTTGTTCAAAATTAGTATGTTAACCAAAGAGAGGTAACAGTAAACAAACAGTTAATATGAGTGTTACCGTAAGTAGTGCAAACGGCCTGTTTTTTATTTTTATTTTTATATATAATTATTTTTGGAGATGTCGCAGTCTCTTCTCACCGCTCTAATTTTCCGTGCCACACATGCCTTTCGTTTCTCACTTTTCTGTTTCTTACTGCGAGGCTGGCGCGTAGATTCTCTCCTCCCCTTAATTATGATCGTGTTTTAAACACGCTTAAGTTTAAAGTTGGATTTTCTTAATCCTTTGTACGGCATGCTTAAGTTACGGGCAGATGAATAGTTCAAAGGTTGTCCCAGTGTAGAGTTTACACGTGGCGAGATGTGGGACAATAAGATGGAGCCACTGAGACAAAGCTTTTGCCCAACATATGCTGCCATGTGGCACCTGGTATTCTCACACAATTTGTCTCCTGGAAGCCTGGAAATATATAATTGTATCTAAATAGTTTTGTATGGAAATTGTCAATATTATTTATCTATTCAAATTATAACATTTTTTAATTAATTTCAATTCATTCTCTATTATTGTCTTTCATCCAAATGAAACTCCACACAAGCACAATCATTGGGATTTGAATTGCAAATCAATAAATATTAGGGTTCAAATTGATAGAACAAAAAAATATTTAGGGTTTGAATTGAAAAATCTCATGTTTGATTTGTAATTGAAAAAAAAAATCCAAACGGATGAAACTTTGATGGATGGACATAACTGAAAGCTTTAGAAAATATTATGGTTTAAATTGATAGAAAAAAATTAAGCTTAAATTGAAAAAACCCAGTATATTGAGGGTTCTTTTGTAATTTTTCCCATTTTTTTATTTATTCCTTCCTTTTCATGGATTTTCTCTAGCATTTTAAACGCTCTAATTTCTTCCCAACTTACCAAATAAAGGAGCAGTTTTCTGTTCTTTTGTACTTATTATTATTTTAAAAGAATAAATTTATAATGAATTTCATATTTATAAAATAAGAAATAATTTTTATATGAAAATTAGTGTCCATCCTTCCATAAATAGATGCATAAACTTAATTTAAGCAAAAAGTTTTACAAAGATTAATTGCAAATTATAGATAAAGTAATAAACATGTTTACAACTTCGTTATAATCAATAGATTAAAATCACATCAGATTTATTTATTTGTTGTAAAATTACTCATTTACTTAGTATACTTATTAATTTATAAGCCAAAATTTATGAATTGTTGAGTACAGCTTAGTTTCAATAAAAATGTGATGGCAGAAAATGTGAAACACGCAATATTTTCAGACCCGATTTAGTCAACAAACCAGAAAAGATGGAGGATCATGAGTTATAAATTTAATCGAAATTGAATCAGTTAAATAAAATTTTATAAAAATAAAATTTTTAATATGTCTATACATAATAAAATATAAAACAATACTTAAATTAAACTTGTTTCAGATACAATAACATATTGAAAATATTAATATTCATAGTTTAAACCAACATATAACTATATTTAAAATATGTTCAAACATAATAAAGTATATATTTATTTATTATCTAATTACAATAAAATTGATTAATTTATATACTTTTAATTTTTCAAAATCAAAATAAACAAAAAGGTTACAATATTTATTTTTTAATTAAAGTAATATTTTATTATAGAAATTAATATAATCTTCAAAATTGTGCACATAAAAATTTTATTATAATATATATTAATAATAAAAATATAAATTATTTTATTTTATTTTATCAATTAATATGTCAACTTTAAGAAATAAAATAATTTGATTCTATGTATTTGAGTAATTTAAATTCGATTGGATTGGTTTGAAGAGGTTAAGTTCACATATTTGGATTCTATCACGTTAGGTTGAATTATTATTATTATTATTATTATTTGACTTAAAATTTTAGGTAATTGACTTAATGGCATTGAAATTTTAATTAATTCATGTTAAGATTTTTAGAAAATAGAAAGCTTAATTGCAGGGCGGAGACAAGGGAGGCACCCTTGGCCCTCCAGACTTTGGTAAAGTTTAAGTTTAGTACATATTAAATTTTAAAATTTCTTTTATTGGCTCTCCAAAAAATTATTAATATATTTTTTTGATTTAGTTATTTTGGTTAAAAAATTAAAAATACATACTTATCATTAATAAGTATAAAAGTCCAATAAATAATTAAACAACTAATATTTTATTCTAATAGACAAGTACTTTAATGAATCAATTTCGCTTTTTTCCTAATTTCTAAAGGTTAGTTAGAGGTGAAAGAGTGAAATACATACATATGTTTTTTTTCCTCTTCTCAATTTTTCTCATGTTCTTGCAATTTACATGAAAATAAAATTCTAAATTTTTTGTTTTAGCTTATTTAATAATTCTTTATAAATTTTTCTTAAATAAAAAAATTCGATTAATTTTTATAAGTTTTTCTTTAATTTTGATTTTCTTTTTTTTTTTATTGAAAATTTTACCTGTATACTTTTGAGAATATAAATTTTATTACTTGGAGTAGATTACTATAAAATATGTATTTATGTTTGCTTTAACTTCATAATTAAATCTCCATACTTCAATTTACTATATCTATAAGAAAATAAAATATTTAAAAGTGATGGAATGAAATTTCAAGATTAATATATTATATTTGGCTCCTCAAAGAAATTTTTTTGACTCCATCCATGCTTAATTGGGTATCCAGCCATGCTAACCCTTGGCTTCTATATATATATATATATATCCATGAATACTAGTTTTAATCTGGAGATTCAATACACTCTTATAATTTACATTTCCAGATAAAAATAATTATTACAATTAACTCAAATGATAAGTGAGATTGTTCTCTCTCTTTTTTTTTTTTTTGGTTAAACATGAGATTGTCCTCTGTTAATTAGTTATAGGAAATAGATCATAATAAAGCAATTTTCCTCATTCAAATAGATTAAATAAATGTAATAATACGAAGATAACGTACAGCTAGCAAATTAGCAATCCAATCATAAATTCAAAACGACATGGTTTAGCGTTTAGGAGAATCTCCTAAAGCCTGCAAAAGGCCCTGCCTGGACTGAAAGGATTCTCGTCAACCTTTCTCTTCATAAATTGTCTCCATTTCTTTTCAATTATTTTTTCTCCATGAATGTTTCCTGCTTTAATTTTTATTATAATTTTTTTTTCAATCTCATATTTTTGTGGGCCCAAAAATGTCTACATATGCACCCATCCATTTCTGCTCTCACTACACTATATTTCATTTCACACAATATATCTCACAATTTTTAGTATTATATATATATATATATATATATATAGCCTTTAAAAAAAAAGAAAGAAAATTATTCAATGAACTCGTTGAAAATAGCCTTGTTGAAGGTGAATCAAAATTTCTATTCTGATATTAAGGTCCTATTTAGTATTGCATTTGAGAAAAAATAATTTTCAATTAAAAAAAAATCTATTTTTTTTTAAATTTTGAGAGTTGATTTTGAAGAAAAATGGGTAAATAAATATTTTTACAAAAGCTGGTATGAAAAAAATAATTTAAAAATAATTTAAAAAATCATTCAATTAAATAAAAAAAATTAAACAATTTTTTTTTACTCCCAACAATAATTCTAAACACCTCATATATGAGAATCCAATTTATAATTTATATAATTTCAGGATAGGAAATTGTATCGTAATTAGAATGGATCAGCATAATTATGAGTATTATATTATTCAAATCTGCAGTAAAAGAATAAAAATAAAATGTTTATCCAAACCCTAGAATATGAACAAAAGGATAGTGACAATAAAACCCATGTTTGATAGGAAAAGGAAACTCAATAGTTTGTCTTAACTTTTAGTCTTAGGAAATTTGATATTTTGAGGATTTATTACGAACCTGGACAGGAAATATTTTCGTGTGGACGGATGTTGGTGATCTTAATTTTATACATTGTCTAGGTTAATTAAATCTAAGATTCTGATCTTTTCTTGATATCAAATTGAAACTGTTAAGGAAAGCAGTTGCGCAATTTTTTTTTCAATGCCCAATAACAATCCTAAATACCCATTATTGATATATTTGAAGATGTGAATGTAATTATATCAGTCGCTAATTATGATTAATTAACTAAGCGGGGTTTGAAAATTGTGGGCATAATTAATTTGGTTAAGTAATTAAAGCGAGGGGACAAAAAATCCAAAGTGGGGATGGAGGATGGAGAGGCAAGGACACCTTGGTTTGTGTTTTCTTCAGTAAAAAATAAAAAAATAAAAAAAATCTGCTTTTAAAGAACAAAGATTCAACAACCGAAAAAGATCATCAGGAAACCAAAAGAGAAAAAGGAAAAAAAATTAAAGGAAAGGAAATAATAAACCCAAAGAGAAAAAGGAAAAGAATTAAAGGAAAAGGAGGATATTACTATTAGGGCTCATATGGGGTCCTCATGCCGTCCAGTATTCAATATTACAAAAACATTGTTTATGTTTATAAAGAACATTTTATCTAAAGCTTGATTTGTAAGTGACAATAAAATATTATTTAAATAAATTAATTTTTGTAATTTTTATATAATATTTTGTTATTAATTTGGATTATTATAAATCAAAGTATACAAAAAATTGTGGATGATACTGTCAAATTTTGTATCCCTTAACATTTTAACTTATGCCTCTTATGAAATAGTTATTGATAAAGAAGGGAAGTAATAGGTTAAATTTGTCCGAAATTTTTTTTTTCAAAGTTAAAAAAAAACAAAGAGTAAATCATTGCAGAATTGATCTATTATTTATCCATAACCATATGTTTTAGACTCTTAGTTATACTAATGAATATTTCATGGTAGTACCCATTTCATTTAACATTTGCAAATAATTTTATTGATTGCAGTGAAATTGAGATGAATCTCGAATGCAGTAACTTAATGACAAGCTTTAACTCAATTTAGATTCAATAATTTCAGACTTGAAACTTAATTACACTTGACTCTATCAAACTTTCTTTTCTTAGATTCCATTCGATTGTATCAATTTTATTTTATTTTTTACTTTGTAAATTTAATCCTTTTTGTTTATTTTAATCCCATAAAAGAAATTATAATTAATCCTCAAAAAATTGAAAATGGAAAATAATGACTCCATACACTAACTTTCTATTATATTTACTATATATTTAGTGGGTAAACATTTTTATTCATACTAATTTCATAGAACAACTTTGACCTACTAACACAAAATTCTAAATACGCCCAACCATCGCATGCTATGATCAGAGCCTTGTCATTACTGTCTTCCTAACTATTATGTTGGTAAAATCTAGCCTTCATATATGTCTATTAATATTCAATTGCAAATCGCAATCTGATTCATTTTAGGATTAATGTCAATATCACCTTCGCTAATATATATTAGTGTGTTAACGTAATTGTTTTATTCAACCTCTTAATAAATTTCTAAATTGCTAAAGGTGCAATTGAGGTGAATGCAATTAACTACTCAGACTCTGTTTGATATTGTGTTTGGGACTAACAGCTTTTGAGAAAAAAATATTTTATTTTATTTTTTATTTTTAAAAATTATTTTTAAAGAAAAATAGATAAAAAAATATATTTGAAAAAAATATATTTGAAATTTTTTTTTATAAAAAATTAAATTTATTTTTTTACCATTTAACAACAATTTCAGACACTCGTTCAACGACGAGCTCAAACTCCACTTAAACTCAAAAAATTTTGATTTGAAGAAACCTTACTTGACTCTGTCATAAACTTTATTTTTATAGACTCAAGTCAACTATATCAAAATTTAATTTTATAGACTCGAACTCAGATCTATAATTTATTCAATTAAGATCTTCAAACTCAATTTAATTTGACTTGATAATTATTATTATAAATTATAGCATTTTGTTAATTGAACATGAGTATCTAATCGTGAATAATTTGACTCATCTGCATCATTAAAATCGAGTATAAGTAATTCACATTCTAATAAATTTTTTTTAACATTTTATGATTGTATATATTTTGGTTTAGTTAGTTTCTGGAGGGAATTATGCATTTTTGCTTCATTTTTCTACTTCAATCTTCAAATATGACAACGATGGGTTAGGTTTATAAAATTAGAGATAAACTAAAAGAAAAATATAAGGCATGTGGCTTATAAACACCAATGGACCATCTGCCCTAATGGGCTACCTTTAAATACATTTAATTTTAGGCAAATCATGTTTTATAACGATAATTCAAAGTTTTTGAAATATTTCAAAGTGGTCCTCACATGGATTTGCCAGGTGACATAATTAAAACAAAATCATCACCTAATAAATTAATTAAAAGTCTATCAGTTGTTTTATTATTTGTTATAATTATGGGTTTATAAATGCTGGACTGACAACAAGGTTTTTTTAATCCACGTGTGAAACAATTATAGGATAGGATTAGGACCTGCAAACTTAATATGACGAAAGCCCCGGCAACTCACTCAACTCAGCTAGGGAAAGAACCGTACAGGTTTTCTCACCGCATACTGTTATTTTCTGAAATGGCAAAGGGTTTCTTCTGGCACGTGACATCATCGGAGGCCATAATTGTGAAATTGGAATTCTGCAACTGCGAGAATTACCCACACTAATTTCCTGCTAGCGGAATATATTAACCCCCAATTTGCTATCTATATATTAGGTGGTTGTGGAATAATCCAACCAGTCCAAAAAACAATAATAATAATAATAATAATAATAATAATAATAATAATAATAATAATAATAATAATAATTTTGATTTGATTTGTTTAAAATTTTCAATATAGGATTGAATTCAGTTGGATTAATATTAATCCTCTATATTATTTGACTGAAAAATGAATTTTGAAGTCAAATAATCAACACGATACGAGTTGAAATTTAATTTTTAGGGATTATTATCATGCTGGGGGCGGTTTGATAACAATTAATTTGTTTTGTTAGATTAAAAGTATTTTCAATCAGTAACTTATAATAATGATATTCATGTTGAATATGATTTTAAGAGTTACAAAACACTCCACTGTAAATTTTAAGATAACTGTATATTTATCGATGGTTAATCTGAAAATATTTTATAGGTAATGCACGCATCTTTCTATTCCCACACAAAATCATTTTTATTTAACTTCTAGGCTTTATATATAATAGTATTTAATTAGATGCATGGCTTTTTCATGAGCTGAAGAAGAAGAACGCAGTCAGTCATGAGTTAATAGAGATGTGAAAAATAATGAAAACTAAGAGGGAAAAGTGGGTCTGAATTAATAGAGATATGGGAATTAGTTGCTTAATATACTATTGGGTCTGAATTCTGACACAATCCCCATGCTTGAAAGTAACCTAACACACACCATATTTGGCCTCCGCCTGCATCTTTGGGAAACTAAAGACATGATCAAACTATACCTTTTCAGCTATTTTCTCTTCCAACATCATCATTATTTGCCACGTTGCATTTCTCTCTTTTTTAAATAGGAAAATTAGAATCAAGAACTTGCATGCAAAAAGAAAATCTTCATCTTCTGGATTAGATATTCTGGTGCGACTCTTAACGATAAGATTATATTAATTATAGAAAGAAAGAAAGAAAGAAAGAAGACACAGGAGGCAAGATTTTTTTAGTTTTGCAGTTAGTACGTAGTGTCATGCTAAGCATTCATGATTATGTAGAGATGATGTCATATTAAGGGCTTTAATTTTCCAACCATTGCTTGCTTGTTGAATCAGTACTGTCAGGACTGAGTATATATTAGAGGCAAAGAGAAAGAGAGAAGAGGGGTTCTCTAGGTAGGTAGGCCTTACGGGCTGTGATAGATAGAGTAGTGAACAAGGCAAAACAAACAAATACCCTCTTTCACACTCATGCACAGAATGACTACAGTATGATCTCAATTTAGGGGTAGAGTTGTGTCATCTACACTTCTTTCTACATGTGAAGGAAGGTATCTTGTTCATCTTAATACCCCATCCACGTGCATGTTTACATTTTTCTCATCTCTCCTCTCCTTGTTAATTGTTTCTTTTAATTTGTCAACTCCTCGTTTTCTTCAAAGGTTATTTCCTGGAAAACTTAAAAACATATGAGAGCAAAAAGTACCCTCCAGATTCCAAATTTGTCACCCATCATTTTAATTCCCTTTCTCAGCGCCTATGTTGGGCTAGTTTCGAGTTTTCAAATTCATTTTTTTTAAAAAATTCTTTTGGGTACCTTGGCTTGGTGGCTCATCTTATGGGATGAAGTCTACATCATCAATTATTATCAATAAATTATATTATCCATATTTATAATATATTGTGATTTTTATTTATACAACAATATTTTTCACTATATTATTAATATTTTATACATATTTCATTTATTTATAAAATAATATATTTACTGTTAATTTGTTTTGTTTCATCGTATTTTTAATTTTTTTTATTATTATTCTTCTTTTTATTCAAAGAAAGAAATTTTTTTATATATTCTAAGTCTGTTTTAGGGAATTTTTTTATTTTGTATATTTTATTTTATTTTTAGTATTTTTGAATGTTTTAATGATTGTTATTATTGTTTGAGATAAAATTATTAGCTTTAATATATTTTTGTAGAAGAAAATGATTGACAATAAATATATTTAAAGTAAAAATAAGTAATATGAAGATAAAACGAGTTGCTCAATGTTAAAAATGATAGATTTGGTATAAAGTTGTAAATAATAAATCTATTAGTTAAAACGATGAACTTACAAATTGTGAACAATGAAATTGTAAGTGGTGAATTTAAAAATTGTAAATGATAAATCTACAAGTTAAAAATAATAAATCTGTAAATTTAAAACGATGAAAATGTAGTTTTTCAAAGCAATGAATCTATAAATTTAAAATAATGAATCTGTAAATTTTAAAAAATAAATTTATAAGTTCAAAACGTAAAAATCTGTAAATTTAAAATAATAAATTTGTAAATTTAAAAAGATTAACTTACAAAGTTAAAATAATTAATTTGTAGTTCATAAATGATAAATTTATAAATTTTATAGGATAAATCTGTAAATTATAAATAATATACCAATAATTTTATCGGAAAATACCGAAATTTACAGTGAAATATCAACAGGAGTCAATAAATATAACAACTACAATTATCCATATGGACTTGGAATTGGCTATCTTTGGGTCATTATAATGTATTATTACCCAATAAAAGGATTCGCTACTGAAATGGATATTCAATTGGAGGCCTATGGGGCTAATCATGAGGAGATTTGGTGATCAAAGAATCGTGTTCAGGGAGCGTCAGAATCGATACAACGTATAGGTTGGTTAGATACTTAGATTTATAAGTTTTCACTGTTTTTTAAGAAAAAATGCATTTAACTGAAACTGTGTGTTTTACTTTTAATTTATTTAAATAAAATATTTCCTTCTTAAGAAATTAAAATTTTCCATTTTTATTATTGCTTTCCAATTTTATGTGTGATTTCTTTCTTAAAATGCAAAATACCATTTTTCATTTAGAATTAATATTTATTTATTTATTTTAGTATTAATTTAATATTATTATTTATATTATTTTAAATATTTTATATTGAAGCTTATATTAAATATTAATATTAAATAATTAATGCAACTAGTCTATTTCTTCTGGGGCCTTTGCCAAGTCTATTTCTTCCTTAATCTACACTGTCAATCCTACCAAACCACCCAACACTAATTCCACTCAAAGTAGTTGTTTTGTCTTTGATTTTGAATAGTTTTAAAATATTAAACAATTGAAGTAAGTTGCATGCAATTTGTTATATAGCAATTTAAGTATATCAATAACAACAATACCATAAGATAGTTTTTCAAAAATATTATTTTAACTTTTGATATTTGACAATAACTAAATTTCAGTAACATAACCACCATACCTCCAAAGGATATATTGGTTTAATTTAGAATATATTAACTACACATATTTTTTAATGAAAATTATTATTGCAATAATTGTTGAATCAGTTTTAAAAAAATATAAAATTATATATAAAAATATGAAAAATTATTTTTAAAAAATAGTTATAAAAAAACTAGAAAACAGGTTTTAGTTTTAAAAAAAAATTAAAAACCAAAAACATGCAACAATACCCAAAGCCCCCTAAAGTTGTGGACATGAAGAGAACCCAAAACAATGGATCATCTGGGGAAAATGAAGAAACCCATTAATGGGCCTACGCCGCTCACAGTCGCTACACTGTCGAGTCCGCCACTTACTCCACCAAGATGTGAGAAGTTTTTATCTCCGGATAAACTACACCTCAATGCATAAAAAAAGCATTATTTAGAAAACATAATGTTAAATATGGACTATACGGGTGAAAATAAGAGAGCTGAATCCATAAAATAAAAATTTTATGAACCAAATTGAGAAAAAAATGTAAAGCATAGGGAGAAGTACATATTTAATCGAGTTAAACTATTCGAACTCGACTTGTAAAATATTTGAATTTGACTCGGTGTTAATTAAGTCGAGATTGAGCTCAAATAATTTGTCGAGTCGAGTTTGAATATTACAATACCCGACTCATAAAACTGCAAGTTTAATCGAATTGTTATTCTTTTATTATTTATTAAATTATTTTTATACCATCAACATTTAAATATATTTGAAATTAATTGAGTCGAGTTAACGTGAGTTAATTTCGAATTAAGTCGAATACAATATTTATTAAATTTTTTAGTTGATTTGAGATTTATCGAATTGAGTTCGAGTAACTTGAATGTTTTTCAAGTCGAATTTCGAACAATTAAAAAAAATTCAATCGAATTCCAATTTCAATTTTTTAATTGATTCGAATTTAAACTTGATACTGTATTGATTCGACTCTATTACATTTTTAGAGAGAAGTTAGTGTACTATCAAGCCTTACTGATTTAGGATTAGTTTTGTAAATCATAATTCTAATTTGAAGAAGAAATTCCTTTTCCTTCAGTAATAAAGATTCCCCTTCGTACCATACTTGACCAGTTCATCACAAATTTGTTACATCAGTTCATTTGTGATTTGAGTAATTATGGTTTTCCTTGAGACAAGTTTAGTAATTTTTATGCTGATGGTGGCTGTTTTTGGGGTCGCTAAAGCTGTCGCATACCAAGTTGGCGCCTCTACCGGTTGGACGAGGCTCTTCCAAAGTTGGGCTACTACTAGGAATTTTCATATGGGTATTGCACCTGGTCCTTTTTATTAATTTTTTATTTTCTTAATCAAGTATATGGTATGTCACTAATGCGCTTAATGCTTTTTTAATTGGATGATAATATAATATTAATGAAAATTTAAATTTGATATTCATAGAATTTATATAAACAAGCTTGGTGTGTTTAACCAGTATGCCAGTCAATTCATTTCTTATACTTATCCCATTATTCATTATTGAGACCTATTGAAGGCTTATCCATAGTATTTCTGAGCGAAGGTAAACTGTAGTTGGAATATATCCTCCCATGTCAAAAGATTGTATGGGAAAAGAAAATTAGTTTACATGTTACATGTTAGTGGCGCAAAACTTCACCCTCTAGTGTTGAAGCGTTACTGACAATTCGTGTAAAATACATTTAAATATGCCGTGACATTATTTATATTATTTAAATACGTTATTTTAAGTAATGGTTTAACATATTTATAAATATATATACATAAATAATACAAACAATTAAAATAAATATTATATATATATATATTAATTTTTATATTGTATTAATAATTTGACACAGCTGACAATTCGTATAAGACACATCTAAATGTGTCGTGAAACTATTCATATCATTTAAACGTGTTGTTTTATGTAATTATTTAATATATTTATAAATATATATATACACATACGTATATAATACAAACAATTAAAATTAAAATTATATATAAATATATATATTAATTTTTATAATATATTAATAATTTGACATGATATAACATGTATATAAATATATATAAACATATGTATATGTGCACAAAATAAAATTTATTAGTATAATAAAATTTAAACATTTAATTATCTATATGATTATTACTAAAATAAATTATATCACTAATTTACTAATTTTTATTCATATATTAATATAATTAATTATAATAGAATATATTGCAAATTTATTCATATTTAAACTTACACATATATTTAAAAATATTAATATATAATTAAATAATTTATATATTTTTAAATGTGTCTAATCGTATTATAACATGTTAGACATATTTGTATTGTATTGTATAAATACATATACATTAATTAACGTATAACTTAGTTATCCACAAAGAAATACAGCTGGAAATCAGAACGCTGGACGGTACCAAAAGGGAAGACTGCAAAATTCACCTTCACAACCTCGAATAAACCTCGACAAACTCGAACCAACCTCGGTGCTGTTCAAATATGGACTTTGAGATAATGACAGATACAGCATTAGTTTATTTGATCATAAGTGGAAGCACACCTTCAGTAAAAGCTTAAGTATTCATGATCCCAAGCTATCTGATATAAACAACTAGAAAACACTATCTGAATTTAGACCAGAGAAAGAATAAGGCCAATTAATAAGGCCTTTGATCCTAAAACAAACTAGTGTAGTTCTACCTAACCTAAGAATATGTCAGCCATTCTGTTCGTCTGTACAAGCCAATCTTAAAAACCCGACAGCCTCGCACTACCAGAATTAGCACGCCAAATCAGTAAACTAGTTAGAAAGTATATACTAGTCGTGCCTTTTGAGTTATCAGCTATTCATTCCCCTGCTACAATTTCTTCTACCTCTTCATTGTTTAGGCTCTTCTGCTGCCTTGTCAATAGCAATTTTGGCATCGCGGCACTCAAGGCTGCAGAAAGCAAAGTCCCTGATCATAAGAAGATATGTCAGTCCAACATTGTTGAAATGCCATGATCTGTAACCAACATAAAACTGTGCCCAGCAAAGACCAAGTTTTTGACAGCTACAGGAGAAACATGCGAGAATTTGAATAATTTTAACTTGAGCACTAATGCAGGAACAAATAACCTCTTTTGACAGAAAGGTAAGTTTTCTGATAATTATAAGCGTCAACCTTTGCTTTTTCTCCCTCCTTTAATTTCCCTTTCCACATTTCATGAATTTCACAAGAACAAGTAAAACTTTTGACGTTTCCTTTTTCTCTGTTTGCCATTGAAGCCACCAGAGCAACAGGTCCAGTAAAACAAACAGAAGAAATAAAAAAGTTAAAAAAATAATCGTAATGATATCCAAAAAGAATTATTTTCCAACCAATTTGCCTTCTTCATTAAGAGCTAAAGCCGCAGACATGAGAACATCTTTCCTCAATTGTACAGAAGATAGAATATATATATAAATCAGTAGATAAATTACATAAAAAGCAGTGAAAAATGTTTCCTGGACATGAATGCCTCATCATTCTTGATATTAAGATAATACAGTATATTTCATTATAAGAACAATATTGGAATAGTAAAACTTGACAACCCATCCCTATTTAGAGGGAACATCATCTCTCTAACTAGCAATGCTTCTGACTGGAGAAATAAGAAAGGACGAAATAAACAAAACAGCTAAGCCTAATACACCAGGTACTTGAAAAATCATATTTGCCATTTCATTCTATTTCAGGAATCAAAATCAACAGAAAGATGTACGCGTTTTTGACAGATAATAATCTTCAAAGACAAGTGCATACACATTATCCAAACAGGAAAAAGGGGGAAAAAGAAGGAAATTCAACAAAATGAAAAAGAAAAAAACAGTAGTATGAGAAAAAAAAGCCGGCAGAAATGAAATCTGACCTGTACATGTAGGTATCTTGGCTGAAGTCCAATTTCTTCTGGCACTGATAGCAATCGTCAAGAAAGCACACGTGACCACTGAGCTCCGCTTCGTGCAATATCGATGGAGAAGAAACAGAGAGGATACTCTGGTGATACCGATTGGGCACATTAGCTGGAAATGTGGGGAGCTGCGGCAGCTCCGGCGAGTTATGCTGATTCACAACACCAAAATTGCCGAAGATTTGTGAATCGCCTGCGCGAGAGCGCTTTTTAGCCATAAAGGGCGGAGGAGATTTAGGGTTTTAGGAATTGGAGAGCGGCAGAGAATCGGAGATGAGCTGAAAAAGGGAGCGAGCGTAGCTGTCCGCGACTCTTGAGTTAGGTAAACCGAGAACTCACGGTAGCCTTATATAGGCATTTGTGGGTCCCTGGCTTTTGAACGAATTATTGAGGATTTTATTTTATTTCGTTTAATTGCATGCGGTGCGGTGCATATTAAGAGTCCAAGTGACACGAAGAGGAACATACCATTTATCTTTTAAATTTAACTTATTGTATCTGTATATTCCTTATATTTAAAATTTATACGGTTGGTTCTCTATATTTTATTTTTGTTAAATTATAAAATCGTTCTGTTAAATTCTGTCAAATTTCAGTGAAAAAATTTAATAAAAGCATATATTAGTATAATATAATAACATAGAAAATGTCAATTGTATAAATTTTAAATCTCAAGAGATACTAATATAATATATTAAATTTCATAAAATAAATAATAATTTTCTCATTAACAAATGAGAATCTCACAGATTTTTACCTATAGAGAGATTATATGTTTTGATACTTTTGTGCAAATATTCAAATTATACTTCAAAAATATAATTCATTTATTTTTTTAAAATAATATGATATAATGTAAAACACAATAAATTGGGATTCGCATGCTTATTGCACTAATAGAATCTTTGATGCAATTGCTTTCCTTCTCAGCTTGCATGTTTCCTAATTTGATGGGTCAATATATAATAATGACAGCAAATTGAGAGCAGAAAATGAAAATGCAAAAAAATAAAAGAAACCAAATCAATGATGAATAATAGACCCTTCCCAGCAAGCTGCGCTTTCCACTTAACTTTGTTTTCTCCTTTCCAACATTTCAAAATTTTTTTATTATTTCTTTTGCTAAGTATAATTTCCCTATTCGTGCAGGGAATTTCCTATTTTGTTGTGAAATTTAAAGGAATTCTCAAAAAAGAATCCACTAATCATCTTAATAAACAAGTTGTCACATCACCGATTAGCTTGCAAACCTTATGATTTGGTGGATATTAGGAATGGTGCACTACAATCTTAAAGTCCTTGAGCAGTCATTTGCCAATTACTCCCCCAGGAAGTTCAATTAAAATCATTCAAGGGCAACTTTTCCCCAATTTCGTATCGAATAAGATGATATAAGGTCTTCTTATTACATTAGGTGCATGGTCTAAGAAATGAGATTAATGTGCATGATGAAACTTCCTTAATGAAAATTAACAGAGAGACTCCCTAATTAGCGAATCAGCTTTCATATACAGCTATTTACTCCTACTTTCAGCTAAATTTGTCGATGAACACATTAAGTATCAATATATCATTGTCATTCTCAAAAGAACTTACATTAACTGGACTCATCATATAATACAGCTCTAGAATACATGGAAACAGAACAAAATTTTCCTTAATTCAACCCTACCCATCTCTTAAAACTCAAAGCTGCTTCTCTCTTTTTTAATTGTGCTTCTGTCTGGAATTTGGGTGCTTTTCCCTTGTAAATTGTTCTGTGGTACTTCAAGAAGAGGGTTCGAAACTTGTACTTGTCAATGAACATGTTTTCTTTCTCCATCATACTCACAACTTCATTTGCCCGGACAAAAAATCCACCTCTTACAAATGTATAAAGTACAGAATCCAGGAGTTCCTGGTCAAACTTCATTGAGGCGGATGAAGCAAGAGCTTTCATTTCGCCCCATAGTTCTGTAACCTCCAAATATTTTCCCCCAATAGCAGCATAGCCAGTTACCATAGAATGAAATGTTTGTGCATTTGGGGCATGCCCTAGGCTCCTCATCTTCTTCAGAGCCTTCTCGGCATCCTGCATCAACTTTTTTTTGCAGAAAAAATGGATTACATTATTCCAATCATGAACTCCAGAATCCACTGTCTGTCCTTCCTTGATTTCCTGCAAGAGTTTTGCCATGAACCTTGCCTCACCACCCTCTGCACATCCCTTAACCAACATCTCAAAATCCTGATGACCAGCTCTAGGGATTTTGTTATCCTTCATCTCTTTAAACAGGTGCAGGGCTCCTTGAGCATCATTTTGTAGAACTCGGGATTCAATCAGTGCCTCATAACTGCTTGAATCCAGTTGGATTCCTGCCCTACGTGCATCTCGTAAAAGTGATGCTACCTCTCCTGCACGCCTAGCTCTACAATATGCCTTTAAAAGGGAAGCATAAACAGAAGAACTTACTCTAACTCCAGCCAAACGCATTTCATCTAGAAGGTCATGTGCCTGATCTAGCCACCCAAGTGAAATACATGAATTAATGACATTAACCAAGGCTGAATCATCATTAGATGCAGGAGAGTCTTCTCTCTCTGCCTTGATAAGAAAAGCAGCCAACTCCTGGGTCTTGCCAGCTTCTAGAAAAGCCTTGACCAGTTTCACATAAATTTTTTCAGTAGGCAGAAGAACACCCTGATCTGTGGTTATTAATTCAACTCGCATTGTCAACTTTGCTAACAGAGTCTCAAGTAGTCTCTTCGCCTCTGCATCAAGTTTCAAAAACTTCCGATCCTTAGAGAACTCCTCATAAGAAATCATGAGATCTCTATTTGATGTATCTTTCTTTAAACCATACGGTTCTCTGTGGTTCAGACTTTCCAGAGAAACATGTCTGTCCGAGGACCTACTATTAGCTTCAACAACAAGCGTGGCTGCAGCAAGAGCATTCCGTGCTTCTTTTGCCTTTTGAAGCATTTTCAAAACCATGTTTGAAGCAGAATCGAGATCACCAAATTTCAAGTGGCATTTTAATAAACAATTATAAAATTGCCGAAATTGAATATCACTTAAACTGTGGACTTCATCTACATGTCTCTGAAGTTTCTTCAGCTCTTCCCTTCTCCCATTCCTCTCATATATATGTGCCATTGTGATCAAGAAAGCTGCATTGACTTTGACACCAATGCGAGACATCATGTCAAGGAGCTCCTCAGCTTTCCTTGTTGTACCAAACAAGAGACACCCAGCTAGAGCAATGTTCACAGAAGTAGTATTAGGCTTCATAGCAATCAAAGGTTCATTGGTTTTTTTTACGAGGATCCACCCTACCATTTTGGAACAAGTAACCTATTTCAAGGATCAACTCAGCAGCAAGGTAAGCTCCAGGATCTGTTAGGGACATGAAGGCCAAAATTGCTGACCAAGCATTCACAGGAGGGTATTGTTCCATTGCTACCAGTTTTCTTAAAACAGTTGATGCTAGAACCGGTAAACCGCATTTGGCAAGACAAAAGGAGAGATAAATAAGAGGATCTTTTTCCAACAAATTTTGTTTACTTTCCTCAATAGCCTGTTCCACCAAGAAATAAGCCTTCTCAAGCCACAGAACATCCATGCTTTCGGCAAAACTTGCTAGAAGCTTATTTACAATGGATTTTCGAGGAAACCCTTCCATCTCCATGTGCTGTTCAAATAATGTCCATGCATCATTAAATCTATGGTTATCAATTGCATTTTCTATTTCCACGCTTAGTTTACCTGGGTCTCGAGCCTGAACCAAGATAGGTCCAGCCAAAGTTGATAAAGGATGGACTTGATAATTGAACCCATCCCGCATTCCTAAAACAACATTTGCCATAAGGAAGTTGGTAAAATTAACAAACTCACAGACAGACCTCTGACGCAAAGAAACTGGTGTCTGGAGTCTGGAAATCTGAGCAGCATTGGCTCCATTATTGAGAACCAAGGATAATAAAATTGTAGGGGAAATAACAGGCATTCCATTGCTCAATTTCCTTAAAGAATGCATATTTTTATCCAAATAGCAAAAACCAGCAACAAACGGAAATCTTAGCCTTCATTAATCCTGTTACCAATAAATGAAATTGTTTAGCAATGAACCCTTAAATCATAGCTACAAATGTTAAATTAAGTTCAACAGGATTTTCAGAATAGAACCGTAAGGGTTACCAATATAATTTTTCTTTTCAGTGGGGCATTTTTTCAAACAGGTAGAAGTCACATGAAGTTTATGTCATTACAATTAGAAAAATCAAAGACTTGGTGCACGGTAATACTCACGTCAAGTTATCATCCTCTAAGGGTGAATCAAAAAGAGAATGGCAGCTGAAGGGGAAGTTTTGCCACTTTCCTGCCACTTTCCTTGCTTCCTCGCGGGGTAGAATGCAACTGAATTGGCTTGAGGAATTAGGGGGAAAGCATGGATTTGGTGAAAAGCCTACAACTTAATTTTTTTTAAAAGGGCCCAGCCCATTAGATAACTGGCCCAATGAGTAAATATCCGCTCAAAATGTATGTACTGAAAAGGACTCAATAAAATTTTGTAATGTCAATTATATCCAATTCCCATTTGAAGCCCTCGAAGACTCGAACTTCAACGCTGGCCCGACGAAGAATTGGTGACTGCGGGAGGCACACCGTGAATCAAAGTCTAATTAATCTTTCTGAGAGGTAATAAAGCTCTTTACTTGTTCGCAATTTTAGTTGATCAGTGCTTTGAAAGAGCTTGAAGGAACTCGTATTCTTCTTCTTTTTGTGAATAATAGTACTTGCTGATGAGTGTAAAGCTTTATAGGTTCTTGAAACTCATCCTCGGTTGAAAATGGGTTGGAAAGCGGCAGAAAAACTAATCAGGCACTGGAAAGTACTTAGAGGAGATAATGTAAAAAGTGTTATAATCAAGTCACTTTTTTTCCCCTTATATATATCCTTTTTGCTTTTTTGGATGATTAATTTTCATTTTTATATTACTTGTTCGCATTCACAGGTAATGATAATCAGGGGCAAGGATAAAGGTGAGACGGGTGCTATTAAGCGTGTTATTCGATCTCAGAATCGTGTTATCGTTGAAGGAAAAAATCTGGCGAGTAATTAATTTTCCATCCTCCTGTGCTTAAGTATGTGTATTATTAATATGCTTAAGTAGTATGACGGATTAAAGTGCTTATTTCACAAGTGTGTTGTGAGATTAAATTTTTGTTTTAACTGTTATTTTTGGCATCAAATTCTTTTTCATTGATTCTGCCAATATGCAATTAAGAAATTCTGATTGCTTATTGTTATACTTTACTAATTTGCTATGTAGTAATTCTAATAATAGTCAAATCTCATCCAATGAAGTAGAGGTGTATGAGATTTTAAAGTTTGTCCAGGGAAGTGGATTTTGCTTTTCCCTTTTTACTTCTCTTGGATGTAATTTCTTACACTATTTTAATTTAAACTGTGAAGATAGAATATCAAGGCAAGTTTAAGAGTTGTGCTTGAGATCAATGTACATTGTGCTAAATATTGTGATTGATGTTAATGCTTTCATCAATTTGAAGTTGATTCCCAAAAATTTATGCATGGAAAAGAAAGATTGGAACTGATGACTTTAAAGCAAGAAGTACTGACACCATATTCTGTTAAATACCTAGGATTATTTTGTTTATCCTCTAATCTTCCTTATAATTTTTTCCTCCTTACATTTTCCTGTGCTTGCTTGTTAGTCTTTTAGCTGTGAATTACGAACTTACTTTTGATATGCATATTGTCTTATCTCTCAGAAGTGTGATGGATTAGTATATTTCTTTTTTCAATTTTGTCTTCAAATGAAGATTAACTTAATTTTGGTATGTACATTGTCTATCTCTTGGCAATGAAATGGATTAGTAGATTTCTTTGAAGCAATTTGTTTTCCAGATAACATAAACTTCTCTTCCTTTCACATTTACAGGTGAAGAAACACATCAAGGCTGGCGAAGGTCATGAAGGTGGGATCTTTACAGTTGAAGCCCCACTCCATGCCTCAAATGTTCAAGTTCTTGACCCAGTCACAGGGTATGGTCAGACTCAAGGATTTGATTAGCTATACTTAGTTATTGTTTGTTTATCTTCAGAGTTCAATTTTTAATTTATGTCTACTGTGCAGGAAACCTTGCAAGGTCGGAATTAGATATCTAGAAGATGGTACCAAAGTAAGAGTTTCTAGAGGTCAAGGGGCATCTGAGTCTATAATTCCTCGTCCTGAAATTTTAAAGATAAGGACAACTCCAAGACCTACAGTAGGTATATTTCTAAAGCTTATCATTTTTATATTGACATGTATGGCTAACATTTAAGGATTTTGTTTTAATGTTCATTTATAACAAATTCATGATACGCTAGCCTTGGTATGTGTGGCTTCAGCATAGTAGTTGGCTAGTTGCTTCTCACTGCGAATAATGATGGAGGGATATTTTTCTTTTTTTGTAGAATGGAGGGATATTCAGCTATACTGTAATTAGATTCAGAAACCAAAATTATTTATTCCTTGTGATATTTAAGATATAACATTAAATAGGGGATCAAAAGAGGCTGTCCAAGCACTCCAGGTAGATATGTGTATCAGTGAAGAATTCATGAGGCAAAACTCAGATTATTGAGTTCTCAATTCATAACCTAATGAACTATTGGCAATAAGAGGATAGGTTTACAGGAATAGAATATTCTCTTCCCAACTGAAGCTTCTAATGCGTTGCGGAACTGAAAATATAGGTAAACAGGCGTGATCTAGTTTTTATTAAGCTTTAGAAGTCTTTCAATGGACTTCCTGATTCCTAATAAGTGGAATGCATAAAGTAACGAGAAACCAAAATTTTAAAATTTACTAGAAAAATGCAAACCTTGGTGCACATTGGCCAATTGGATTAATTGAGATAACGTTGAGGAGGAATCATAGTTGTAGTTGGTGCATTAAAAGGTATAAAAAACTTGATTAGCTGTAGAAGACGCAAATTTTGGATCTGTGAACTGTTGATCTGAGCAATCAAGTTTTTTAATCATTGTAATTTGAACACAGCTAGGATGGGTTTTCAGGCATCCGAGATATAACTAGTAATAGATTTAGAGATGAAGGTACAATAACTGCAGTTAATTACTCCTTGGTGAGGGGTTCTCTTGAGAGCAGATAATATGTTGTGATGGCTTTTAGATCTTAGCAATTTGAGTGTCTGATGGTAAAAATTGTATGATATACATCATAGGAATTCATTTAGATGAACGAGTAATGTTTTTCTTATACTGTTGATTGAGTGAGAAATCTGATAATTGGTTAGAGGGTGGGTGGGGGAAGCAGGAAAGAAGACTAATCTCTTTCTGTGAGGATACTTCTTTAAATAGATTCTGAATGTACATAGTTAAATCGTTGTTTTTATGAAAAACACAATGCTATGCATAGTTCTGATTCTGCATATTAATTTTAAATGCAATCTCTCAAATGACTTAAAATTCAGCACCATCTTGGTGCATTTACGATCCTCTTCAAATTGTTGGACTCTTTCTTGTGTTTGAATTCTGTGGGCAGTGAATTGGTTGATTACCATTCTTATTTGTCCTTGTGGCAGCTGGTCCTAAGGATACTCCAATGGATGTGGTGTTGGAGAGGACATATGATCCTAAAACTGGAAAGGGCATGCCTGACCTTTGAAGAAACCTTGTTCAGTTTTATTGTAGACATTAAATATATTTAGGGAATAACTGTTTGCTCCATGCGAAAGAGAGAGTTATTTTAGTCATGAATTGAATCTGGTACTTAGGTTAGCACATTTTGTAAGTTGAATGAGTGGACAGGTGTTGTCCCATGAATTCGTTCATCACTCATCCGCTAAGTATGCTGGTTTTAACTAATAATTTTTTATGAAATAGTAGCAATCAGTTTCTTTTACTAGCGAGTGTCTCGTCGCTTATATATATATATATATATGTGAGTGTGTGTGTGTAAATTAATATATAATTATAACTGCATTGTTGGCTCCTTTTCATGATCATGCTCTCGCTTTTGTAATTATGAATTTCTAATTTAAGTTTTTAATATTTTTATTTTATCTAATGTATTTAGTTTTACTTGAATATATTGAATACATTGTAAATGTTTTTTCAGATTAATTATACTGTTGTTACTAAATTTATACTTTAATTGCGATAATTAGAAATAAAATTTTGTAACTTAAAAATCCTTAAATTCTTAAAACATCCACATCCTCTTGCAAGTGCAATTGCAAACCTAATTGCAGGGATGGATGGGTTGCTTGCTAATTTGCAAGCTTTCAAATGTTGAAAGAATAGAAAATTTTTATATGAATCAAAAATTTCTTGTGGATCCTATTTATATTATTTTATAATAATTTAAATAAAAAAATAAATAATATTTTTTATTCATTAATATATTTAAAAATTAATTAATATGTAATTAATAGTTAACATAATTAATTAATTAAGTAGATATTTTAATATAAAGTATAAAATTAAGTTATTAAAATTAATTATATTTAATAATATAAATATAATTAATATAAAACTAAAGTTAATTAATACATCAGAATATTAAAACTAAAATTAATTAATATAGTTAATTTAACAATAAAAAATATAATATTTTAATTATTAATAGTAAATAAAATATATTAGAATATTAATAAAATTTTATAAATTAAAATTGATATCAATTATAAAAATAAAATATATTTAAATACGAAATAATTACAGAATATGGATGCTATTAGAAATTATATATAAAAAATTATTTTTGGTCGATTTTGATGAATAAAAATCAGAAAAAGCGAGCTGAAATGTTAGCTGACGCCTGATTTTGTCAAAGGTATGCCACATTGACTGACATGTAAGCATATGGTAAACATAAATGTCACATTATGTGTCCAGTCTACACATTGTTTT
This sequence comes from Triadica sebifera, assembly GCA_023653625.1. Classification (NCBI taxonomy): domain Eukaryota; kingdom Viridiplantae; phylum Streptophyta; class Magnoliopsida; order Malpighiales; family Euphorbiaceae; genus Triadica; species Triadica sebifera. The sequence goes on from CM042900.1 coordinate 27,554,580, forward strand.
TGTTTAGGCCCACTCTTCAAGCTGCAGTGGGGTCCATCCCATCACTTTTTTCACCAACTCATTACTAAACTCAACCTCTCTTCCAACAACCCTTCCTCCTGCTCCTCCACTGTTCATGCATCCTCCGTATTCTCGTCTATTCTTCCGATTAATCGTCCCGCGAACTTCACTATGGCCATGACTATAGACATCGAGGCCAACACTGACGCCCTGTAGGTCTCACTCTTCCTGCTATCTACGAAAAACGGAGCTGATAATGACCTCGAGAACGATGGAGACGACAACAGGAATGGCGGCGAGGTAGCTCTCTCCTCCATGCATGTTGATGTCGAGCATGTGATATCTTTATATAACTCTTACTTTACCTCCTCTATCATCTCTTTTTTGATGGAAACCTCTGGTGGGAGCCAGCTTTCCAAGTCAGTTTCGACGAGGAACTCAGGCAAACGTATGCCATATTCAAACGGCCGTGAAGAACCTTCCATTTTTCTAGAAAGAGTAAAAGGAGAAGGAGAGAAAAACTGATTGATTGTAGACTGTACTCTGCAAAGAATAACGGGAAAAAAATAAAGTAACGTTTATATAAGGGGAAAGTCTGAAAAGGAGAATACACACCGCTAATTAGGGCTGTAAACGCTTAAATTATTCGCGAGGTTAAATTTGATTTGTTTTAATTTATTATAAATTTAAATTCGATTGAAATCTTTATATTAAATTTGAATTCTGTTCGTTTTAAAATTATTAAATTTGTAAGAGATTTAAACTTGGTTGGTAAAAAATTTATTTATTATTTTTAATAAGATTAGTTCGAGTTTAAATTTGATAATAAAATATAATATAAACGAATATTAAACTAAATATTCGTTATTTGTTAATTTTTAAACGAATATATTTATAAACTAATAAACAAAAAAAATTAAACTCTGATTTCAAAAATATTTTCGAATTTAATAAGATGATTGCATGAAATTTTGTGGCATGATTTAACAAATTCTAATAACATTTCAACTCATCTGTGACTCATCAAAATATAATTTTTGTATAAAAATTTTAATAATTTAAGTATTTTATATTACAAAATTTTTATTTCTAACTGTATCACAATTAAGGTATAAATTTAATGTATAAATTTAATGAACGTAAGTATTATTATCCTTGTTTTTTTTTAAGAATAATGATATCAAAACGAAAGAGAGAGTAATAATTTAATGTTAAAATTAGAAGTATTAAAATTTGTTTATTGATATTAAAATTTAATCATTTTAAAATTTTATTTATTTTATATTTATTAGTTAATTGATTAAAAATAAAAATCTGAACAGTTAAAATCGAAATAGATGGATTGAAGGGGTCAATTTTAAAGACTAATCAATAGATTTATATTCAGCGGGCTCGAGATTCAAGCTTAATATCTTAATGACTAGCCCCTTCCCTTCCCTTCCCTTTTTGTTTTGTTTTATTCCTTTTTCCGCGTTTTTCTTTTTGTCATTAAACTCCAGAGATGAACATAAGAAAAGTTATGCGTAGTGGGTGATAAGTATACTAATTTGACATACTCTACTAAGAGGAAATATGTTCAGATCATCCATGATTTTATTCGTGAATAATAGAAACTACTTTTCCTGTTATCTTTTCTCCTCTTCTGCTCAACGAGGCCAGCATTAATTTTAAGACAAGTAAAGACCCGGCAAAATATCACCTTGAATGAGTGGCAGTCAAACTCTTTATTGAGTTAATAATATTTAGAATATAATTTTATAACTGATTTTATATTTATAAAATAGAGTATAACTTTTTATAAATAATAGTGACTATATATATATATATATGATAAAATTCCATAAATAAAAATAAAATATTAATCCAAATCGGAAGAGATGAACCCACGAGACTCGTTAGGCCTAAACTTCATGAATTCCTATTGTCAGGAAAAGGCTAAGATAGAGGTTCAAAAATCGAAGTTCAAATTATAAGAATAATTAGAGTGATACAATTATATGAAGAAATACAAATAAAAAGTCAAATTATAGATAGATCGGACATCTTGAGCACCATCAAAGTAGAACTTTTTGTGAAAGAAGAGCTCTAGAATTTCTAGAGAGAAACTCCATATTGTTAATTAATTTAATTATTAATTAGTATTTAATTACATTTGAGGGCCAACAAAATAAAGAGATCGCTAGATCTCATGTGGATACTCACCGCCCCTTGTGCACATTGTACCTCACACTGCATATCTACGTGATTCTCTGCAATGTTCGACATGTCGATTATACTGTTTGATCCGTTAATTTTGCTGTCAACCCCGTATGATTCAAAGTCCATCTCCATCGATCTGTTAAAAAAAATACATATATAGGAAAATATGTTTGAAATCCGCATATATGGATAAATATTTTTTTTACTCAAGTAAAAAAAACCCGAACTGGTTGGTCTACAAATTATAATAATAATTAAAATTCATATATTATTTTTAACGTTAGCTTGGAATTGGATAGAAATGTGAGGACAAATTAACCTCCAGAAAGGATGAATACTTTTATAACTACTCAGCCAAAACGACAAGTATCTTCAAGGCCAGAGAAATGGGATAAGATAATTCCTGATAGATACTACAATCAAGGTGCCTATTGTCACATACCACGAAGATTCATCCAGAATTCCCCACACATGTATAATTTTTCTGCACATATATTATATTCTAGAAAACCATTGTACACCGTTAAATTAAATGGATCATGACCGTCCATTTTGGTAGGTAGGAATTAATTCTAGCATTTGATTTGTTAGGTAAGAATCAATCTTAGCCCTCCATTTTGGTAGGTGGGAGTTGATCCTAACCATCCATCTGGTAGGTGGGGATTGATCTTAGTCATCCATTGAGGAGGTGGAGACCTATATATATATCTTATGTAGCTCATTTGTAAATCATCCAAGTATTCAAGCAATACAAGCAATTCTTAAGCATTCTCCAAATTCTCTCTCTACTTTGTGTTCTTAGTATTTTTGTCCATTTGCTAGCTATATCTAGCGTTATCGAGGAGGCTGACTAGCATTCTTGCGAGAAAGTTTACTAGTGCCGCACGGTCGTTGGTAGCAAAAAATCAAGTCCGTGACACTATGTTGTAGAGTTTTCATTTTAATTTGTCTGTCTACAATGCCACGTCACGTGAAGTCACTTTGTGAAGTTGTCGTTTAGGATGTAAAAAAATCAATCCGCAAACGCCCAAACGTTGTCGTATCTCCTCTTGAACTGTTCCGTCCTTCTTGTCCTGCTACTAGCTAAGTTCTAGTGTCCTAATGCTAACTATTACGCGGCGATTGAGTTGTACGCATGATGGACACGTTAGGGGGACACCCGTCTTCTCGCATGCAATTTTGCTAGCTATGTTCTAATCCCATGTTTTTAAATTCTTCCTTTCTCCCACTATAAAACCCATTTGTCAGCTACGGGTCTTGCATCGAGTGAGAAGCACTGGTCAATTAAAATGGTGGCGAAAATGAAGCTTTCTTTGGGAACTTTGCTTCTTTCCTCTTTGCTTCTTTGTGCTCGCTTAGCTCTAGCTACGACTGACCCGGAGCTAAAGCAGTGCAGACACCAATGCGAAGTCCAACGCCAATATGGTGAGGAAGAGAGGCAAAAGTGTCTACAAAGGTGCGAGGATTATCACAGGGAGAAAAAGGAGCGAGAGAGTGAAAGAAGGGAGGGAGAAGGAGAAGAAGAAGAAAGAAGACGCCGCCGGGATGATGAATGGGCTGTTACGGTTGATCCTGAGAAGAAGCTGAGGCAATGTCAACAGCAATGCGAGAGGCAAGAGGGACAACAGAGGTCATTCTGTCGTCTGAGGTGCCAACAGAGGTATGAACGAGAGCGTGAAAGAGGAGGAGAAGAAGAAGAGGAGGAAGAGGAAGAAAGGGGATCAAACCCTTATGTGTTTGAGGACCAGCATTTCACTTCAAGAGTAAGGACTCAACATGGAAGAATTGATGTTCTTCAGAAATTCACCAAGAAACTTCTGTGCGGAATCGAGAATTATCGTGTGGCAATTCTGGAAACTAATCCTCTCACATTTATATCTCCTAGCCATTGGGATGCTGACGGTGTTCTCTTTGTGGCCCAAGGTAGATACAAAGTTATTATATGCAATTGATCACTAACTCAATCTGATGCTTTTTATTGATTTATTATGGATTTACATTGCAGGACGAGGAACTATAACTATGATCCGTGAGGAAAAGAGAGAGAGTTACAATATAGAATGTGGAGATGTGGTCAGGGTCCACGCAGGCACTCCTGTATATCTCATTAACAGGGACAAAAATGAAAAACTTGTAATTGTCAAGTTGCTCCGACCCGTCAGTGTTCCTGGGGAATACGTGGTATGTAAGTTCACAGTTTCCACCATTAAATTTTCATTAATTGAAAGTTTCTCCTCGGATTATCTAATACATAGTATACTGCAGGCATTCCATGCGGCAGGCGAAGTACCTGAGTCCTTTTACGGGGCGTTCAGCTGGGAGTTGCTTGAGGCTGCTCTTAAGGTTCCATTTCAAGAGATTGATGTGATGGGTTTCATTGTAATAAGCTAATAATTAGGTATTTAATATTGTATCAACAGACTGACAGGAGAAGGTTGGAGCAAATCTTGAAACAAAGGCAAGGGGTCATAGTTAAGGCTTCCGAGGAACAGATCCAAGCTATGAGCAGCCATGAGGAAGGTGGAGGAATTAGGACTTTCGGAGCCGAAGAAAGGGGCCCATTCAATCTTCTACACAAGCGTCCAGTTCATAGCAACAACTATGGTCAGCTCTTTGAAGCCAATCCTAGGGATTACAAGCAGCAGCTTCAAGATCTTGACCTTGCTATCACCTTCGCCAACATAACCCGAGTATATATTTTCTCCCTCTCCATCCCTTTTAAAAATTACTAACTTTTTGCATAAAATTGTGGATCTTTTTTTATTGCATATACAGGGATCTATGATTGGGCCTTATTACAGCTCAAAGTCGACAAAAATAGGGGTTGTTTTGGATGGTGAAGGCCACTTTGAACTGGCTTGCCCGCACCTTAGCAGTGGCGGAAGGAGGTCGGAGCGAGGTCCAAGGTATGAGAAAATAAGCTCAGATTTGAGCACCGGAACGGTGTTCATTGTCCCCGCTGGCCATCCAACGGCTACTGTAGCTTCAGGAAACAGAAACCTGTTAATCCTCTGCTTTGAAGTGAATGCTCAAACCAGCACTAGGTATCCTCTTGCAGGTAATGAAAGTCCTTTTCTTAATTATTGATGATGCATTATTAATTCCTTATAATTTATATATAAATTAATGGGTGTTTATGTATCAGGGAAAAATAATGTTGTGAGTAAGATAGAGAGGGAAGCAAAAGAACTGGCCTTCGGTGTGCGGGCGAGAGAGGTGGAGCAGGTGTTTGGAAACCAGAATGAAGAGTTGTTCTTTCCCGGGCCAAGAGGTCAACAGAGGCGAGGTCCTGCTGATGCATGAGACGGTGGAGGCCACCAAGAGTGGGGGGCCTTTTTGGGTTTTGTCTTGTCTCTCTGCGGAGAGACATCATATATAATGTAACGTGAATATAGTTTCATGTAAATACATGAAGAATAATAGAAGGAAGAGAGAGAGAATCACTTGTAAATGGATGTAATAGCTATGGAGAGAATCACTACTGACTGGTGGGTACTCTGCTTAAATAAAATGATGCATTTTCCTAAAGCAAACTTCAGAAGACTTCGGTTGTGTCCTCATTTAATTTGCACAATATCCTTCCTTCTGTTTACAAAATTCTCCTGAGCCGAACATACATGAATTATAAAGTTAATGTTCTTTCCTAATTTAGAATCAGGATCGTCAATCCTGATTTATGATTTAGGATTAGGATGGTCAAATTATAATTATAAATTGGAAAATGAATTCCTTTTCCTTCCGGTTTAAGCATTCGGCTTCCGCTTCTATAAATAAAAACATACACATACCTACAATAGTTCATGATCAAATAGTTTAGATTACGAAATTGTGATTAAGCAATGACTTTTAATTTTTATATTCATAATGTGTGTTTGTGGTGTGGCAGAGGCCGTTGTTATGTGGATGGCAGAGGCCATTGTATATTGTCACATACTTCAATCCAATTCCACATTGGATAGGTGAAGGGTGGCTATAAGCGGGTGACGCTGCATACCCCACCAGATCGATCTTTTAGGGAGAGAGTAAAGGTCCCGTGACAAATAGTATCAGAGTCTATCCATATCCGACTTCGATACATCGCCAAGCACCCCGAGTTTAGGGCAGGCAGGGGGGCCCACTGTGACAAGGGCGTCACAAGATTGGGTGGGGGAGAATGTCACAAACTTCAATCTCACATCGGATAGGTAAAGGGGCCGTTGTTATGTGGATGGCAGAGGCCGTTGTATATTGTCACAGACTTCAATCCCACATCGGATAGGTGAAGGGGACGAGTTCTGGCTATAAGCGGGTGGCGCTGCACACCCCACCAGATCGATCTTTTAGGGAGAGAGTAATGACCCCGTGACAAATGGTATCAGAGTCGATCCATATCCGACTTCGATGTCTCGCCAAGCACCTCGGGTTTGAGGCAGGCAGGAGGGCCCACTGTGACGAGGGCGTCACAGGATTGGGTGGGGGAGAATGTCACAGACTTCAATCCCACATCGGATAGGTGAAGGGGACGAGTCCTGACTATAAGCAGGTGGCGTTGCACACCCCACCAGATCAATTTTTTAGGGAGAGAATAATGACCCCGTGACAATATGGATGGGAGGTGGATTAATGGTAAGTGAACTCATGTAATTAAAAATACTTAACTTTAAAATTTTAATTTAAAAATTATATTCGGTCGGTTTTAATGAGTAATAAAATGAAAAAAATAGACTGAAATGTTAGATAGACTGAAAAGATAAAGTGAAATATCACATGAGATGACACCGAAAAAAATAGACTGAAATGTCAGATAGATTGAAAAGATGACACCGAAAAAAATAGACTGAAATGTCAGATAGACTGAAAAGATGAAGTGAAATATCACATGAGATGACACCGAAAAAAATAGACTGAAATGTCAGATAGACTGAAAAGATGAAGTGAAATATCACATGAGATGACACCGAAAAAAATAGACTGAAAAAAGATAAAAGGCAAGGTGGCGGAAAGATGTGGTAAAGAAGAAATGAAATTTAAAAATTATATTAGGTCGGTTTTAATGAGTAATAAACTGAAAAAAATAGAGTAAAATGTTATATAAGCTGAAAAGATAAAGTGAAATATCACATGATGAGGTAAAGATGACACAGAGAAAAATAGGCTGAAAAAATAAAATGGAATGTCATATAATGAGATAAAACGCACCGAAAATATGAGATAAAAGATGAAGTGAAATGTAAGAGAATGTCACTACTTAAAGTTTAGATATTCGGTATTCTTTTAACTTAAATATTTTTTTCATTAATTTTTCATTAAAATAAATTTTTTTTCTAGTAATTACCACAAATAAAATTATTCGAGAGATAGATGTTAGATTTGCAAAATTGAGATGCTGGTTGGTAATCTTATCGTTCTTATTACAATCACTTCCATGAAACATGTCCTCAATCTTTGAGTACTTAAATTTTGTTGTACAATATAATAAAATAATAATAACTTAACAAAAGAAACGTCAACTAAGACTAAACCATGAAGTGGGTACTTTTCCATATATATAACAAACATTCATGTAAACTTCAAAATTCTTTTACTTACAGGTTCTAAAGCTCCCATAAATTCATATATAGATTGATTATTCTGTTTAATAACACATTCGCTTCTCAAGAGATCGACCAAGGTTATCTTTCTCAAGTTGTTAAAGTCAACCTTGCACTTATTACAGAACATCCCATGATCAACCTATGCCTCCGACCACTGCTACACCATTTTGTATCAATCTGTTTGAGTTGAACATCCTCAAGCCCAACTTTTTGGGGCCATTCAATTTACTCTTCCTCCATTGAGAAGATTATCCATGCATCTACAAAAAAGTGAGACAACCAAAATTTTTGGCTGGTATACCAAACCAACTCAACCTGGTTCCAAGATCCTATATGCTGCCTTGATGTAACATTGTGTATCAAATAGTGCTCACATGTCATCCACTAATTTATGTCCCAAGTTGCAAGTGTTTCAAAATTGACGCGTTAGAGTCTAAATTCGAAAATTAATAAGAAGATAATAAAATAATGATAAAATAATTATAGAAGTAATTAATCAAGTGTCTAGTGCATGCAAAAGTGATGGAATATGATAAGGGACTTAATTGTAAAAGATAGAAAATTTAGGGGCAAAAGTGTAAAATTGACAAAGTTGAGGGACTGAAGTGATATTTGCCAAATAAATACAAAATGAACATATTTTTAATAAGGTTGGCCAGCCATAATTGAGGTAGAAATAATCTCCCAAAGCTTATCCATTAATTATGCAATATTTGATTATATATTAAACTTTAATTAAAGATGTGGACCCATATGTTGGAATTTATCTTATTTCTTCTTTTTTTCTTCATTTCTTCTTTATTTTAACTGAAATTTTCTGCTCATAAACCATCCATGCATGTTTCCAATACCATCTGCATAGCTAAAGCTTCATTTTAGAGAGAGAAAATGTAAGAAAATAGTGGTTTATGCACCTAGGGACTAAGAGAAATCTGAAGAGGGAAGAAAGAAGGGGGAGAAAGAGCTTGAAAAGAAGAGAGATAAAACTCCAAAGATGCCCATGGAAAGAGTCAAGTGAAAGTAAGTTCCTTAACTTCTTACTTCTTTCTTGAGAAAAAGAGGTGTTAGAACTTTTTAAGGGCTTTATATTATAAGATATGATCTAAGAAGTAAAAGAGGGTTAGAAGGGTTTATGATAGTGAAAAAGAGTTTATGAAGTGTTTAAGAACCTTTAAAAAAAGAGTTTAAGTTAGGAAAGTTAGAAGGAGGCAAACCCATGATATATATGAAGAGAGAGAGAAGGAGAGAGATGAAGTTAGTTTTGTGATAGAAGAGTTTTGATTTATTTTTATATATTTCATATGCACTTTCGGGAGAGAAACATATACAAGAATGAAGATAAGACAAAGAAAAAGAGAAGAAGGCTTAGAAAAAGAGAGAGAGATTTGTGCATGCTTCAAATGCAATAAGCCATAACTTAATTGCTTTGAGTTATATAAAATATGATTTACATGAAAATCTTGCTTAAAATAAATTAGCTTGTATTAATATTATGTTTGTTGTTAAAATTAATATAAATGATTTATTTGTAACATTAATTATTGGAATAAGTTTTGGATAGTCAGAATGAGTTTAATGATAATAATATTAAAATTATAAATAAATATGGTTAAAAATGTTTGTGATAAGGGTCATGTAAGATATGTGGAAAGAGTAGCTATTTAATAAGGAAATTATTTGATGTCATGTATTTGTAGTTTGGTCTAATTTTGTGTGATGATAAATTGGTTGATCCATAAGTGTCATTTGTATATTTTAATATGTTGAATGTATAAATTATTTGTCTAATTAATTGTATATTGAAAATGGAAAAGTATGAAAATATAAAAAGAGATCTTTTTGCATGATGCTTGAAAATTGCGATTGCAAAAGAGCTTAGGTTAGAAACAGAGATGAGGTGCGACTGCGATTGAATTCGCGAAAGGCATATCAAGATTGCAAAAATGGGATAGCGACCGCAAATATCTTCTAATACATAATTAGTAATGTGATTTCAAAAAGAAATAAAAAAGAATAATTACATAAAAGAATAATTGGATTAAGACAGAATTAACTAAAAATAAGATAATGGAAAATGAGATATATGAATCCATTGAATATGTCTAACCTAGACTAGAGTAAGTAAACATGTTAGATATGTCAATTAGAGATGATAGACTGTAAAGTTCCAGAGTACTTGTAGGCATTTATCGCCTATAGGCAATTATTGTCCGTTATTTTGGATTTTAGATGTCCTATTACATCTGATGCCCATTCATATATGTCAAGCGCCCATTTATACCCTTTTGTCTCCCTATGTCTGATCTAGGTATTTAAATGACAACAGATAAGTAAAATATGAAAATGTGGAACAAGTAAGAAAGGTAATGTGATAATATGTATAATATCTATAAAAATATTTATATGTGATTATGATTGATAATACGTCACAATGTCATTATTGATATTGTGAAATATTTGTTTTGTAACTAAGCAAAAATAATTTTATATCTAGTTTTTGCGTCTGCGTTTGCTTTATGATTTATTGTTTACTAACTTCATGCATGCACCACTAAGCAAATTTATTTAGCATGGCAGATTCTTTGTTTTTTTGTTACGCAGTTTTAGAAGTTGTTGCCGAGTAAGAAATTAGCTTATGAATAAAAGTAAAAACTAGTGGGGTCCTCAGTCGGTTAAACAACCAAGCAATTTTAAAAGTAAAAACTAGTGGGGTCCTCAGTCGGTTAAACAACCAAGCAATTTATTTGTGGCTTATTTCTTTTTTGTACTTTCTATCGGATTTTCATATTGCATCTCGAGTGTGCATGTAAATGATTTACAAAATATTTTATATATTTTATCTTTTTGTGCGGAAACAAAATGTAAAAAGGATTTTCCAAAAGCTATTGATGATTTTAAGATGTAATGGTGTTTATTAAAAAAAAAAAGTTTGTTATCTGGCTTAAACAGATTATGGAGATAAGGTTTTGTCGCACCATATTTCCTGACTGCTAATTTAGTAGGGTGAGAAGACATAGCTATGCAAGTTAATCTTTAGGAACCATTTCTTATTTGCTTTCTTTAAACAAGAATGAATTAGAAGCCTACCTTGTAAAATTATATGTTATATTGAATTCTCTTGGAGAAAATAGAACAAACACTAAAAGTCCATGGTCTGATTGGCTCATAACCAACCTCTTCAATATCAAGATATTGAATTTACTGCCAGTTCTCCTCACAAGAATTCGGTATGGTTGAACAAAAATCATAAACTACAATTTGTCAAGATAAAGAATCAAAATATACCTAGAAAAATGTCCAGGATAGGAAGCACGCTAAAGTGTATATATCAACCATGTCTCTTAAAAGTGTGCAAGACATGATAATGAGAAATTTTATTTTTGTTTTAAAATTTCACAAGCAATTATCAGCTGGTGGCACCAAAACATTGCAGGATCCCTGCCTTGGGAGCGTCCCTTGCTAAGATGCCAAACTTAAAGTGAGAAACAACCCATGATAACAACATAAATAACAACTAAGAGATACAGAGAGAGGAGACCATTAGAGACTTTTTGTTGACTTTCCATAACAGGTTCAACAACCTTTAGAGACCTTTTTGTATGGGTGTCCACTTCATTCTGGCTCGTCATCTACTAATTAAACAGAGTCAGTGTGAAAACTCCATGAAAATTGAAATAGAAAATTGCAACAGCCTATCACGAATGTGAAACACAGGTAGCATCAAATTCTGAATTATAGGCTGATGACTTTTATCTATTTCATACTCAATATATGAATTAGATTAAGAAAAATGTACATAAGAAACTAAGAGATGTAGAATAAAACTAGGGGAGGTGAATAAGAAAAGAAAATACTCGAACAAATAATGCAAAACTGTCAACTTCTAAAAGACATAGTTCCAAAAGACAGAAAGATAGTGAAAGAGTATATTTTAATATTAAAAAAAAAAAAATCTTCCCTTGTCACTAATATCACCAGAAAATGAATAAACCACATAGCAAACATAGGGCCTAACAACATTAGCTATGCATGAGACCTCCATACGTAAAGATATTCATTGCGTTAGATCAATCAAATTATAAGAATAATGTATACTTCAACAAAATGGAATATTCTTTGAGGTAGAAGAGTCTAATCACTATAAAAGCATGATCAGAAAAGGTTACTACATGAATCAAACAGAAAGTGTGTGTGAGTAAGTGCCTAATAATATGTCAAAAATTAAAAACTTAACTGAAATTCTGAGATAGGCGTATATTTTCATACATTTCTCCATTCTTTCGAACACATGAAAACAATGTTTGCATTAGAATATGGATTTTCATTCCTCAAGAGGACAAGCAATATTTGTATGAGAAGCCTTTATTTAGTTAATGAAAATAAAGAAAGTTCATATTCCTAATGGACTCAAACGGTGTATGCAAATCAGTATCGATAAAATCCAGAAGGCCACTATTCCAACTTGTAAAAGCATATCCACACATGCAACTTAAAAATTGCAGATCTCTGAATGCAGAAAACTTTAAAAATGAATTTTGTCCCACTAGAGAATTGTTCACTTACCCTTCATTCTTGTTCGCAGCATGCAACTTTCTTTCCATACCTCACATAAGCTCTCAAGAACCTAATTCAGTCCTCGCTCAATTCATACAGCAGCGCCATCAAGAATAATTGCATTGAAAAACATGAAACGAACAATGATGAGATAGGAAAAAGAAAAGTTTCAGCACTCCTAAACTTCACAAATAAATATGTCAAAGGCTGAAATTCCAGGGGCAAACTGAAGAAGCACATCATCCCTGCTCTCTTCTTAATTTGGTCAATTAATATTAATTGAAAAATAGAGATGGAGCTCATCTTACATCAATCTCCAAGCAATTCTAAAGATTGCTAAGTAGATATTCAATTATGTACTGATATAAAAAAGATACATCTTCAAAATCATTCTATTCATCTGATTTGTCTTTACACTTATCATCATCAATGTCATTAGAGTTTGTTGGGACAGTCTCTGCATTAGTATTTAATAGAACGGAACCTGAAATAAATTGTCACTCAAACAAGGTACATGATCAAATTGCAATCAGCAGTTATGTACCAATAAGGTGAATTACATTGTCTGTATTCAGCACTGGAAATGCCTCTTTATCTTCTGTATCCTACTCCAGGTAAGGTAGTTTAGATAAACTCCAATAATAGGGGCTAATATTAAACTGTAAAATCTACTTGATTCTACATTTATAATTACTCAGTTTCTCAAAAGTGCATCAACTATAAAACTCTAACAGAAAAGAATTGCAAATCAGATATAACTTCAGGATCTAGAATACACTATAAATTCCTCCAGCTGCAATTAAACTAAACCATTTAGAGAGCTTAAAAATTTTGTTTCCCCCACAATCTACATCTAGCATGTGAAAGCAGAAATATGACAATCAGCAAATGCTAAATAAAGCTAAAATAAAATGCTACAAACTCTTTCTGTATACTTGACATAAATTCATAAGCACTGGAAAATATGGCTCAACTTGTTATAGTGAATTGCCATCATCTTCCAAATATCTGAACTCATGCCAGGCATTTGCAAAAATAAGCTTTAAAGGCCCACTTAGAACAATCCTAACAAGCTTTTCATAAGAATGAAATTTTAGTTCAAAACTCAAAATCAATGCTTTAAAGTTCACTTGAAATAATGCTAACAAGCCTTTTTTAAAAAAAAAAATTAGATAAATTCTTTAAAAACCCACTTGGAATAGTGTTAAGAAGCATTGTATAAAAATTAGCTTTAAAGGCTCAATCGGAATAATCCTTTCATAAAAAGATTTCAGTCTAACACTCAAGCCCAATGCTTTATAATGCTAACAAGCCTTCTATATAATTGAGCCATCCAGTTGAACACACTACAATATTAGTTGCTCAGTTTGGATACTTCAACTGGTATAAATAGAGTTGCAGGAGAAAGGCAACAACAAACAGATTTAAAATGATTTAAAATACTAGATGTTGAAAATAGAGGCAACAATACAGCAACAAAGCATGTCACAGTTTATATAGATCTGGACTCATGACGGGCATTTGTAAAAATCAGCTATAAAGGTCCACTTGGAACAATGCTAATAAGTCCTCCATAAAAATAAGATTTTAGATCCACGCTCAAAGCCAATGCAAAAATAAGCTTTAAAGGTCCACTTGGAACAATGCAAAAATAAAATTGGAAAAATAAGCATTTGCAAAAATAAGTTTTAAAGGCCCGCTTTGAACAATGCTAATGAGCCTTTAATAAGAATAAAATTTTAGTTCAACACTCCAAAACAATGTTTTAAAGGCTAGCTTAGAAAAATGCTCCTACTTTGAATAGTGCCAACAAGCCTTCTATAAAAATAAGTTTTAGAAAGGCTCAATTTCTAAAAAGCCTAAGATTTTGGTCTGACACTCAAGGATCACTTGGAATAATGCTACAAGCCTTTTATATAATTGAGTCATCTAGTTGAACACAACAATTTAGTTGCTCAGTTGGATACTTCAGCTGGCATAAACAAAGTCACGGGAGAGAGGTAGCAGCAAACAGACAGAAGGCCAAAAGTAGCTAGCATGATTTAAAATAGTTGATGTTGAAAATAGAGGCAACAATTCAACAACAAAGCATGTCAAATTTTACAGCGATCTGAACTCATGACTGGCATTTGCAATAATCAGCTTTAAAGGCCACTTGGAACAATGCTAATAAGTCTTTCAGAAAAATAAAATTCTTCTTCAACACTCAAAACCAATGACTTGGAACAACGCAAAAATAAGCTTGGAAAAACATTTGCAAAAACAAGTTTCAAAGCTCACTTGGAACAATTCTAACAAGTCTTCAATAAAAATAAGATCAATTCAAGACTCAGCCAATGCTTTAAAGGCCTGCTTGAAATAATGCTAACCTTTTATTTCAAGATTTTAGAACCAATGCTTTAAAAACATACATGGAATAGTGCTAAGAAGCCTTAAAAATAGGCTTTAAAGGCTCAATTGGAATAATGTTAAAAAAAGCCTTTTATAAAAATAAGATTTCAGTCTGACACTCAAGGCCTGCTTGGTATGACGCTAACAAGTCTTTTCTATAATAGAGACATCTAGTTAAACACACTACAATTTTAGTTGGTCAGTTTGGATGCTGCCTGGCATAAAAAGAGTTATAGAATGGTAGCAGCAAATAGAGAGAAGGTCAAAAGTAGCAAGCATGATTTAAAATATTAGATGTTAAAAATTGAGGTAACAATTCAGCAACAAAGCATGCCATAATTTACAGAGATCTGAACTCATGACAGGGATTTGTAAAAATCATCTTTAAAGGAACACTTGGAACATTGCTAACAAGCCTTTTATAAATATAATCTTTTAGTTTAACACTCAAAACCAATGCAAAAATAAGCTTTAAGCGCCCACTTGGAACAATGCAAAAATAAGCTTGGAAAAATAAGCATTTGCAAAAATAAGTATTTAAGGCCCACTTGGAAGAATGCTAACAAGCCTTCTCTGAAAATAAGATTGTAGTTCAACACCCAAAATAAATGCTTTAAAGGCCAGCTTGAAATAATGCTAACAAGATTTTAAAATAAGTTTTAAAGAACCACTTGAAATAAATGCTAATAAGCCTTTTATAAAAATATGATTTTAGTTTAACACTCAAAAATGATGCTTTAAAGGCCTGCTTAGAAATATGCTAACAAGCCTTTTATTTTAAGATTATAGAAATAGAAGCAATACTTTGAAACCCTTTTGGAATATTGGTAACCAGCCTTTTATAATTTGTAAAAATGCTAAAAAAACCTTTCATAAAAATAGTATTTTAGTCAAACACTCAAGGCCAACTTGGAATAATGCTACTTGCTTTTTATATAATTGAATCATCCAATTGAATGCACTATAATTTTAGTTGCTCAATTAAGATACCTCAAATGGCATAAACAGAGCTGTAGGAGAAAGGTAGCAGCAAACAGAGAGAAGGCAAAAAGTAGCTAGCATGATTTTCTTTTTCTTTTAAAGGCCTCATATAATATTAAAACGCATCATAGGCTAGTTAGCGTGATTTCAAGCGATTGATGTCAAAATAGAGGCAACAATTCAGCAACAAACCATGCCACAAATCACAGATATCTGAACTCACAACTGATATTTGCAAAAATCAGTTTAAAGGCCCAATGCAAAAATAAGCATTAAACGTCTACTTGGAAGAATGCAGAAATAAGTTTAGAAAAATAAACATTTGCAAAAAAAAGTTTAATAGGCCCACTTAGAATAATACTAACAAGTCTTTCATAAAAATAAGATTTTAGTTCAACACTCAAAACCCCCACTTGGAAAAATGCTATCAAGCCTTTTATTTCAGGATTTTAGAACCAATACTTTAAAAGCCCACTTGGAATAGTGCTAACAAGCCATCCATAAAAATAAGCTTTAAAGGCCCCTTCGGAAAAATGCTGAAAATCATTTCATAAAAATAAAATTTCAGTCCGACACTCGAGGCTTGCTTGGAAAAATGCTACAAGCTTTTTATTTAATCGAGTCATCTAGTTGAACTAACTACAATTTTAGTTGCTCAGTTTGGATACTTCAACAGGCATAAACAGAGTAGCAAGAGAAGAGTAACAGCAAACAGAGAAAAGGCCAAAATTAGCTAGAATGATTTTTTTTTCTTTTTCAACTGAAATCAGAAAAGGGTCTCAGATAATATTCAAATGCATCAAATGAAATATAATCAAATGGTACAAACAAATATTTGAACGCATCATAGGCCAGCTAGCTTGATTTAAAATGATTGATGTTTAAAATAAAGGCAACAATTCAACAACAAAGCATGACACAATTCACAAAGATCTAAACTCAAGACTGAAATTTGCAAAAATAACCTTTAAAGGCCCACTTGGAACAGTGTTTCCTTTCAACAAAACAAAGATTTTCTTCAACACTCAAAACCAATGCAAAAAAATAAGCATTAAACACCTAGTTGGAATAATGCAAAAATAATTATGGAAAAATAAGCACTCGCAAAAACAAGTTTCATAGGCCCACTTGGAACAATGCTAACATGCCCCTCATAAAAATAAGATTTTAGTTCAACACTCAAAACCAATGCTGTAAAGGCCGCTTGGTGCAATGCTGATAAGCCTTTTATTTTAATTTTAGAACCAATACCTTAAAAGCCACTTGGAATATTGCTAACAAGCCATTTATAAAAACTTGGAAAAATGCTAAAAAAACCTTTCACAAAAATAAGAATACAATCCAGACACTGAAGGCCGACTTGGAATAATGCTTACAAGTCTTTTATATAATTGAGTTATCCAGTTGAACACACTACAATAGAAAAAGGGAAATGATTACTTTAGGAATATTAAAAAAAATATTGAAAGAATGTGGCTGGAAACAAAGCAATGTTGTCAAGAATTCAAGATCAGAAAGAGGTACGAGTGTCAATGCCTTAAAAAATAAATAAATAAATAAAACCATAAGACAACAACATCGCATACGATTTTAAACTTAGCAGCAATCTGAACCTTTCAGTAACGTAATTTAAATTTTCTGCCTAAACATTATAAGAGAGAGACACATTGCAAATTAAGAGAGGAGTTTACAGATCTCACCACGCTCTCATCTAGAAAGCAAGAATAATAGAAAGGCAAAGAACATAAACCTGCAACCAGCCTTGATAAAATCCTTCAAAGTGGACACCCTCTTAGTCCATGTAGCTCGACATCCAAAATCAATACATAAAGCAGTCGGCATTGCACTTTTACCGCCTACAGAAGTCAACAAGAACAAATTCCCAAAGCGTAATTTTGACGTTGAATTCTTAATTATCACTTAAAATTCGTAGAATCAGCAAAAATACCATTAGAATGCACTAAAACAGGCAAAACTTAGAAGGCGCCAAAACTCTAACAGAAATTTATAAAAAATTTAGTCGAAAGCAAAAAAAATAATAACAGAAATAATCATTTACAGTAGACTAGGAAATGTACTCCCATTTTTGACCGGTAATTAAATTGTCCCAGGGAAAGTGCTCGATTTAGAGGTCGCTATGGCACATGAAATTCTCTAATCGGATCCTCGTAATGGTACCCGCCCTGGATCGTGATGTTATTAGGGTTGAAATCGGCGAAAAACCTAGAATCGCCCATGGCCGTAACACGGCGTCTTTCTTCCATTGCGAGCCCTGGGATTTGAAGAGGGAAAAAAATAACAATATAATCCTACCATCGAGAACAAGGAGACCGACTGAGCTTGCAAGTGGAGAAAATGTTTTTGCGCTTGTATTTTTGTTTGATGAGGGGCATGGTAAGGGAGACTTATATAGTGTGACGCATGCGTACGACTGTACGAGTATCATGCGTAAAGCGTAAGGGCATCGCAAAATGTAAATTACCCAAATCCTTATTTTTAATTTAAATCTTTTAATTTTAAATTTTGATGTTCTATTTTTATAAAAATTTGTGATTTTAAATCCTTCTATATATTCACTTTTAGACACTCATCTAAAATTTATTTTTAAAGCAAAAAAATTAATTTAATAAATAATGAATTACAAATTTTATATAAAATCAAACGATGTATAAAAAAATATTACAAATTTTTAAATACTCATATATATTTTAGTATAAAAAAATATTTTTACATTCACAATAATATAATAATATTAATTTTAAATTATTACAATTAGTTTTAAAGATTTTTACCTTAGTCTACGAATTTTTGTTGAAATATTTTTAGTTCTCAATTAGTAATTGATAATTTGAACATTTATTGAACATGATGAAGTCTCTCATTTGTGAGTTGTTTAATCTAATTCTTTACATCTAATTAAGATATTGTAGTGAAAAAAAATTAATTAAAGAAAATCACAAATGGGTCATTAAATTAAGATTTGCTCATTTGCTTGGATGATTATATTTAATGAAGAGAAATATATGCATGATGAGTATTTCATAATGGAAAAACTATTAAACCACAAATTTCTCTTCATTGTTAATTTTGTTCTTATTAGTTTTTGACTTTAAAATACTAACACTTCTCCATTTTTAGTGGAGTTATTACTTTTATTATTGCTTTTTAATGATATAATAATGGGTCAACGGAGTTGATAACTTTACCGGACAGACATACACAATAAATCAAACTATATATTGAATAAAAAATTTATAATATGATATTTAAGTTACACATATCAGCTTGACATCTTAAAAAAAAAAAAGGAAATCAAACAAACATTAATCAGATAATTTCATTTAATCTTTTCCCTTTCCCAAATGAGCAGAAAGTGGGATTAAACTCTTAATTGCATTCATTTACTAAAATTATTTTCCTTCCTCAATCTTCCCAAAGAACAAGTGCATTCTTGGATTCAGTATCAAGTCAACTTACTGTAGATACTTGGCAACGTCTGCACGTAAAGAAAACACGTGCATCAATAAATTAAGTTTATTTGGAATAAAAGGGTTGAGCAAATTATTGATATCGTTATTATTATTTTTTTTTTTTATCATAGATTTCGTTGACTCATAAAAATATGCATATTTTATTTTCACACTGATTAAAATAATTTTAACTAATTATGGTTAGAATTATAAATTGAGGAATGGGTTGGAATATTACCGGCAGCCTCCTTATCGTTGCATTCATCGACGCACTTGGTCTCACAGTGGGAGTCACCATTGCCTGCAGATTTGCATTCGTTCCTGCAATTATTAAAGCAAGATTGGTACTTGCCATCGGCCTCCTTCTTAGCACCACAATCATTGTCGCACTTCATCTCGCAGAAGCTCTGACCATTGCCTGCGGCTTTGCAATCTGCATTGCAATTCCCAATGCATGATTTGAACCTCTCCTCGTTCGGCACCACCGCGTCTGACAACTGCATTGCTGCCACTAAAACAATGCACATTAGACAAAATGCTACAAGCTTGTTGGCCATTGCCATTAATTTTCTGTATGATTGTTATTTATTTCCTTGTCTTGGATTTCTTTTATCACTTAATACATATATATATATATATATATATAAATTGGCAAAATGAACCTTAATATGGCTATATTTATCCTCTCACCAAATATTTGGGAAAAGCAGCGGTTCATATTCCATTAAATTAGTTGGTCTTTGCTGTACCTTAAATTACAGCAGAACTTTTGTCGTGTAAAATAACTATTTATGGAAAAAATAAAAATGGGTTTCAGATTATTGCGTTCCACCGTGCATTAATAGGTCATGAGTTATTTAGTCTTGATTTACAGAGTTCAGTTCACGGAGTACATTCAGAAGAACGTGGCTTTGTATCAGTTTCGCAACGGAATTCCTCTGACGACCGCGGCTGCTGCCAATTTCCCTCTAGGAGAACTCTCCACCGCTCTCTGCAAGGCATCATTCATCATTTTGTATATCTTTTCTAAAGTTGAATTGATTTTCTCTGTGTTGTTAATTAGGATTTCTTGAGGTTTTAGGGGTCTACAATGGTCTACAAGATTCTGATTTGCAGTGTTCTGAATGCAAATTTTTTGGGTTCTTATTTTAGAAGGTATGGGTTGTCAATGTTTCAGAATTCAAATGACATAATAATATAATTTTTTAGGTTTGACTATTATTATTATTTTTTCTCTCACATCCAGTTTTCTATTACTTCGATCATTTATACTTTTAATTATATAAGGAGTGTTTTGCATCTGATACTGATAATCTGTAATTCCCTTTAATTAAGGATATCAACTACTTTTCAACATAAATTTGATTTGCATCTGACTTATTGTGTTGTTTGAGAAAAGCATATAACAGACATTGTATGATTTCTGTTATTTGGTTTGGTTGAGATGTTTTAGCAATTTGTGAGATAGAGTATATAACACTGAATTTCTGTTTGGAATTTTCTCGGGTATCAAATTGGCAGTGTATGAAAGAATGAGTGAACTCATCAATTTGTGTAAATTTCGCTTCAAATCCTTGGTTACAGCCAAGGTGGATGAAGAATGTACATGTTACATTAGATCATCCAACATGTTATCGTGTCATTTTTCTGCAGCCTGGTAGAGAATTCTTTCATCTCTTTTAACTTATGCGTACGGTGATGCTGTATGCTAGGTAAAAGTAGTTGCGTCACCTGAGTGGTTTCAGTAATTAGTTCTTCACCTGCATCTTATTGGAGATCAATTTTTCCTTCACCATTTTATTTCTACTTGTTTTGAAATAAATAACCGGATTTCCAAACAAAAGCTAATACAATTGTTAAAGAGTTCCTGAAAAAGTTGGAAATCCAAAACTTAGCTTGTGGTGTAATGGCAAGAAGAGGAGACTGGGGAGTTCCATGGACCAAGTTGTTGATTGATTTACATTACTGGGTTTTCTTATTATTATAAATGCATGTTTATGGAGAACAAAAGCATTTAATTTGTATTTGACATTATATGTGGCACTTCTTTTACTTTTGGCTCTCCAGAATCCATATTTTGTCAATATTCTTCTAGCGGGTTATGAGAAAGAGGCAGGACCATCTCTGTACTACATTGACTATATTGCCACTCTTCACAAGATTGATAAGGGAGCATTTGGTTATGGATCATATTTTTCTCTTCCAGTGATGGATCGACACTACTGCAGTGGAATGACAGTGGATGAAGCAATTGATTTGGCAGACAAATGCATTACAGAGATTCAGTCAAGACTGGTTGTGGCTCCCCAAAATTCTGTAATTAAAATTGTGGACAAAGATGGGGCAAGAGAATATGCCTGGCGTGAATTTGGTCAAGGATGCTAATGAGCAGTGGTGCATCAACATTCCAAAATTCAACTTCCAGCCAACTAACGTATTCTTATTCTGCTCTTTTCCTCTGAAAAATTATGATACTTCAGACTTCTTTTTTTTCTTAAATATGTTTATAGGTTCTTATGATCATGTGGAGTTGTTTTCAATTTCTGGGTTGAACGTGTATGTGAGCATTATTTTAAGTAAATCTTAGGTGGTCACATTTAATTGTTTTTGCGGATTTGTGCAGCATATACTTATGAAGAAGGCAGCATTCCTGTTTTTTTGGCCCCTATTTCAGGACTCTCTTCCATCGTTTGCTATGTAGCTGTATTGGTCCTGTCTTTTTTTATCACATTAACCAAATTATAAGCTATCATAGACTCATGCTATTGGATTTGATTGTTTGTAGATGGTTGCCTGGACATTGTAGTTCAGCGTCTTCGTTTACAAATTAAATTTAGTGCCTAATTAGACACATTACCTCTTTGCACTTGGAAATTTTAATTTGCAGTCAGGAGTATGGCATTTCTTTCTGTTTTTCATCTGATAAATCACCAAGTTCTACACGAACTCTGAACAAATTGATTTCACGAAGACAGAGTAGGAATAAAAGGATAACGATTAAGGATAGATGAGCCACAATTTAGTTATATTTTAAAACCATGATTGCTATAAATACTAGCAAGGAAATTGGTGGGGAAGTGAGTGATGGCATAGATGCAGATGGCGTCAGCACTTGTCTGCTTCCTGTGGTTGTTGGAGTTTCTATTGGCTTTGGTGGAGACGCTGGTGCTAACGGGGGAGTGGTTTCAGATTCTGGCGCTGGAGCCACTGCTACTGCTTTGGAAGCTGCCAAGCAGAAATATAACAAATAAATAGTGAAACAGTTCTGTAATCCGTAATTGGTATCAGGATCTATTTTCTCCACCAATCACCAGAAATATCAGGACACTATTCTTACAGTTAAGTAGGTTTGTCAAAATCATGATCACATATTACCTCGTGGACTTAGAGGAGAAGCAGCTGGAGGTGGAAGAGTTGGCCCTAGCAAGACAGGACCTGCAAAATATAAGATTTTAGTGTTAATTTATCACTATAAAATTTCAGTATTATGCTGTACAATCATAAATCTTAAACCATTCCAGATACCTGGAGCAGGTAGAGGAGTACCAGAAGCTGCAAGATGCAATGCGATAACATTAGTATACTAACGACACAAAATTATTTATATATTAGATTAGATGATATAGAAATCTGAGTCAAGTAAAATGAAGGTAACCTTTGCACTGTAATGGCACACCGCTCATTTTGCATGCTCGAGGGAGAGAGATTGCTAAAGTACGATTAATTGGTAGCTGAAAAGGGACATTAGCTGTTAATATTAGACAAGCACAATCCGAGCTAGTGCTCATGAGTGTGGCCAATGCGCTACAGCAGCTCGTAGTTGGTGAGGAGGTGCCATTGCTGCTACTTCCAGTAATAAAATTTAAGCATGGGGTAAAACTGGAGATCATTGAGATTGTGCAGGGTATGCTAATTTGCCCATTAACTGAAATTACTAGTAGAGTCGACATTATTGCGAATAAACCGACTATTTTGAATCCTTCCATGATTATAGCCAAGAAAATCAGCAGTGAATGGAATTGTACACGGAAATAAATGTAAAAGTTGAGTTGGGTTTTGTTTGATTCAGATAAAAAATGCATTTATAGCTCGATAGGTTTCAACAAATAATTGCAGGGAAAGAAATGGTAGATTTGAAGTTGATTATGGAGTTCAACTGCTATAACCAATTCTCAAGCTTAAGGAATCCTTAATTTGTTCATTCCTATTTGGACTTCTGGGGACAGGTGTTCAGGTTAGGTATATGTTAGGCATGCCAGCCATTAGCTATGGATTAATTAAAGATAATTTGTTATTTAACTCCTAAAAACAAAAGGAGAGATACCCTAAAAAAGAGAGAATTATATACTTAAAGGTAGGTAAATGTTTTTGATAAGTAACAATAAGCTTTCTCTCTCTCTTTCTTCTTTTTATTTATTTATTATTATTTTTTTAACATGGAGATTTGGGCACCTAAGAACAAGGAAATAAGGGGATCGTATCATGTAGCAAGTGAAATTATTAGTGCATGAGATATCCAAAGATCAAGCAGATTTCTGAATAAAAGATATTCAAATGTTAGCTAACAAAAAAAAATAGAAACTTCTTTGATAAAAGTGTTTAGTTATTAAACTACCCTGGTTTAGTTAAAGTAGGTAATCCAAATATACCAAAATGCTTGTCTCATCCCAACAAGCTTTCCTATATAAACCCAGTTATATTTTCTTCTCCCTCACTCAAACTCCAAATTTCCAACTCTAACCAAATATTTGACCTTCTCTTCAAACTTCTTGAACATTCTAGACACTCAAAATCTGCAGACTGTCGATGGCTTCAAATGGGATTCGCATAGGCCTAGTCCTGGTCCTTGTCGGCATGCTATATGGTGGAGCCATGGCTCAGTCGAGCTGCAACAGTGCAGTCACAAGCTTGGCCTCATGCCTAAGCTATGTTACAGGAAATTCATCAACTCCATCATCTAATTGCTGCTCGCAGCTAGGCAATGTTGTCCAATCATCACCACAATGCCTCTGCTCACTGCTCAATAACAATGGTCCTGCTCTTGGTATTACCATTAACCAAACTCTGGCTCTGTCGCTCCCCGGCGCTTGTAAAGTGCAAACTCCACCCATCAACCAGTGCAAAGGTAAGCCTCAGTTCCATCTGCTTATTATGTTTTATTGTCTATATACTCGCTAATTTGAGATAAAATAAAACAGCTGCTACTGCACCCACAACTTCAGCAGCTCCACCAACAATTTCAGCAACAACACCAGCCAGTTCTCCAGCAGAGTCACCCAATCAAACAACTGAGCCTTCCATAACTCCATCAGCATCAAGTATTCCCACTTCTTCAGGTAAGCATACAAGCTTAGTTTAATCCTTCCTGCTGATCAATTACTGTTGATTTACTCGTGCTTAATCAGGAATTGATTTTGAGAACAATTTGTTTTTTTTTTCCTTTTTCTGATAAATGCAGGAACTGGTACGGGGTCGAAAACAGTCCCAAGAACTACAAGTGGAACTTCTGATGGAAGTATCATCAACGCACCCCTTCATTTTGTGTTCTTCGCATTCTTCATTCTGTGGTGTGGTTCAGCCGTCACCAAATTCTGAATCTGAATCTTGCGGAGAATCTGTTGTGTGTCATAATATTGATTATGATTCGTTTATATGATTTTTTTCTTGTTTCCTAAAGAGGATTATTTCTTCTACTGGCAGGAGTGTGATTGTATTATTTGTATGGTTTGCTTGATAATGAGTAAAAGATCTTCTTTTGGGCCTTTCACTGGCAAATATAAAACTCTTCAATCCTGAAATCCTGGCAAAAAAACATTGATTATTGACCTTTTCCTTACTCCTGTGGCGAAACAAACAAAAGGAGAGAAAATTTAAGGCAGAAAGTAAAAGAAATTTGACAAAAAGATACAGGGGAATTGAAAAATGATAAAAAAAAAAAAAAAAAGAATTCCAATTCCCATGGCACTAGACAATAGTACAAAACTATTCACCTTTCATTACTGCAATTTCTCAGAGAGAGACTTTAACAAGCTTGTACATATTTTAATATCCCTGAAATTGTAGAATGCATATATTGCAGAGGATTCATTTTGGAGTTCCAAAAATTGTTGCAAATATTTTACAAGGGCCAACATACCTAGCGAAAGGACCTAAACAGAGTACTCCATTTCTAATTCAAACCAACCAATTTATGGTTTTCAATTATTTGATCCCCAACATGCCAATCAGGAACTGCTATGTCTAAAATTTATATGTAAATCCACTCCCTACAATTCAGAAGGTCAAAGAGCAGTTATAGGCCCACAAAATTACCAAGATCTATGGACCTCATATCCTTGAGGCTTTTCCCCATTAGCGATGTGGAGAAATGAAATGCCCCAAAAATTAATTAAATCTAAGATTTTTTTTTTGTGTAAATCTGGACAATGAAAATATTCATGGATCAAACAAATTACAACATTCTCATGTATGTAAAATAATATTTAATAATTATTTTGCACACACAGCAGGTTGTGATTTACATGGTTCATAAATTATTTCATAAACTTGTTGGTAAGTGTTCTATTTTCCATAAATCCCATCTCCTGGTCAGTAGTTCAACATTTTGTATCCTTTGCTTTATTTAAGCATAATTGGAGTAAACAAATTATAAACGAGTTTCCACTGATTAATTGCACCAGATGCTTATGCATGTCCTTGAAGCTGTTATTACTCAAAGAATGCATTTTTTTTTCCTTCTTTTTTACATAGAATGCATAATTTTTAATGTTGCATTGCCTTAAATTAGATAATACTAATTTTAAAAAAGTAGTTGGCCACCTATACAGTTTTAAACGAGTTGTTATATCATGGATCAAGATCTCTGTTGCATTATGGATTTCATTTTTTCACTAAAGCGCACGTTTTTCCAGAATTGAATTTTGGTAAATTAATAAATATAAAATAGATTGATCAGTTATAACCTATAGATTCATTATTTTTGAAATTATAAATTCATGAGTTATAATTTAAAATTTTTTATCGTTTTAGACTTACAAGTTCATTATTTAGAAGTTACAGATTCATCATTTGTAAGTTACAGATTCATCATTTGTAAGTTACAGATTCATCATTTAGAAATTATAGGTTCATCATTTAGAAGTTATATATTCATCTTTTACAACTTGCTACTTTATCACTTATAAATTCATCGTTCACAAATTACAGATTTATCATTTTGAACTTGCAGGTTATCTTTTTGAAGATTAACGTTCATCGTTTAAAATTTACAAGTTTATTATTTAGATTTTTCAGGTTTATCGTTTTAAACTTACAGATTTATGGTATATAAACTACAGATTTATCATTTAAAATTTATAAGTTCATCACTTACAGATTAATATTTTATAACTTGTAAGTTCATAATTTATGAGTTCATAATTTATGAGTTCATTATTTCTCCCAAATATATTATTTTCAACATCTAGTAATATGATTTTTTCTCTTTATATTACTCATTTTTAGTTAAAATATTTCATTTTCAACTATTTTCTTCAAAAAATCAAAATTAATATTTTTTTTATCTCAGACAATAATAACAATCATTGTAATATTTAAAAATACTAAAAATAAAATTAAATATGAAAATTTTAAAAAAAATTTCTTTCTAAAAATAGATTTAAAATATAGGGAATTTTTTTATCTCCATGAACAAGAAGAAAAATAATATAAAAATAAGAAGAAGAAAAAATACGTTGAAGAACAAGAAGAATATATCGAATACCTAGTTAAAATTTGGCGTCACCAATTAATGACAAATAAAATATTATGCACTCATGATATAATTTTTGATCTTAAACTATTTATTGAAATTGATGGATCTTATCTATATGAGTTGAAAAGAGTATGGATTGTGGACTTGAAAATTAGTGGGTGGACTTTTATTCAAAATATCTTAAAATATTTTAGTCTGACTATTTTATTATTATAAATTGCCATTTTTTTCTTTTTTATTCGATGTAAGATTACATCTCCAATATTCCCCTTCAATTCCAATTTGTTTAGAGCAATTGTTATTTGTCATCATTTTTACATTCTGAACTTATATTTATTGAGTTTCATAGATCTCAAGTCTCCATTTTACTTTATTTGAGTTTGTATTCTTTAAATCTTAAAAGTTACATGTTCATTTAAGTTTGAGATATCTCAAATCTCCATTTTTAAATCTATTTGATAGATTTTTATGGACTGCAAGATTATTGGATTTTGATACAATATTGAAATTGATACGTCAGATTCATAAGTTGGGAAGAGTGTGGATTATGAATTTGAAAATTAGTGGATTGACATTTATCTAAAATGCTGTAAGATATTTTAGTTTGACCGTTTGGACATTATTTTTGTTATTTTTCATATGTGGGATTACATTTCCCACACTGCGCATATGGACAATTCACAATAACATGTTATTCTGCTAAAAGAAAAAAACCAGAAAAATTAAAGAATTATGAAAAGAAACTTAACTATCCACCTCTCATATATATATGTACCAAATAGCCCCAATTAAGTAAAAGTTGGCCGTCCAAATAACCAATAGGTTCTCCTCCTTATCCAGTTCAATTATAAATTCCAATCTTAAGCTTCATATTTGTGCTCAAGTCCAAAAATCAAAAACATTCTCCTTTTGAACTGCAAACAAATTTCTCCAGTCTTCTTTCCTTCCAAAATCTTGATCCAAATGGGTTCAAAAGGGATTGAGTTGGCTATGATCCTGGTCCTTGTAACTATGCTTTATAATGGAGCAAAAGCTCAATCAGGTTGCACCAGGGTCCTGATGGGCTTAACCCCATGCCTAAACTATGTTACAGGGAAATCATCAACCCCATCATCTTCCTGCTGCTCACAGCTTGCTACAGTTGTTCAATCTCAGCCACAATGTCTGTGCGCATTGCTCGATGGCGGTGGCTCATCAATGGGCTTCAACATTAATTAAACTCTTACTCTATCACTCCCTGGAGCTTGTAATGTGCAAACACCACCCGTTAACCGCTGCAATGATATGTCATAAATATTAATCTAATAATCATATGGTACCAGTATTAAACTAACTTATTAATTTTGTTATATTCATTCAGTTGCCAAAGGTCCATCATCATCACCAGTGAGTCCTCCATCAGATTCTTCAGATGATGCACCTGAAACTCAAAATACAAATACCCCATCAATGCCAAGCACCCCTACAGGCAAAGATTTTTAATTTCTGATGAAATTTTGTTATATTTTTTATCAATATGTTTTCATGGACGAATACAGTAAGTGGGTCCAAAACAGTTCCAGCAACAGATGGCACATCAGATGCTGCAAGAATCACAAGAATGCAATTTCATGTCACGTTATTCATAAATTTTGTTGCTTCATTTGCTTCAACTGCCATCAGATTCTGAGCTTTGATCAAGGAGTTGCGCAGCTCAGTTGAACCCAAATTCTGAGTGTGATTTATGGCTTTCTGTAGCATTATTGATTGTCGATTCTTCGTCCCATTTTGTATTAGTCTCCCAAAACATGATTCCTGCTCTACTAGCAGAGTATGCTTGTATTATTTATTTTGTTTGCTTCATGAGAAATGAATCAAAAGATAATAATTTCTGTGGAAAACATCATTTTTGCTATCCTCCAATATTCTTTCTCTTCCTTCTTCTGTAAATTTTTTTTGTAGTTATGAAAAAAGCATATTGCCTGTGATGCTCTGTTTGTAATAATACCAAATTAAACATAATTATAGACCAGAACTAGAATAATTTGTTAAAGAATCGCCAATTCCCTTCCAATTTCCCACCAACCAATATTTCTGGACAGTGAATATCCAGTAATTAGATCCCATCTGCCGGGAATTGCTTTTTTCAAATTTTTTTATAATTTGCTTTATGTTTAAATGCTTAATCAATTAATAGAAGAAATCATCATCCAAAATACTTGTAAGCTGTTAGCTATGTGCAATATATGATGGAAAAAGAATTTCTGATTTCCTATGCTAACTGAATTAATGGATCTAGGTCCTTGTTGCTAATTTCAATTAAACGCAAAATATCATTTGCCATATTGATCTTAATTTCAAACCCAGGTAAGAATTAAACAATCTCATTCCAAAGTTTAGGTGGAGTTAGCCCCCTCTCAAAAAGTTTACCATTGGAGCCTAGACTGCCAAGTTAGCACTTCTTCACTCTTTATATTATAAAATTGTGGGTTGTTAAACATTATAATTATGTAAGCATATATACTAAAAAAAAGATAATAATGGTAAAAAAAAAACTAAATCCATAGATTTCATGGATTTTATGAAATCTATAGATTTTAAAATCTCTCAACCCAAACAAGTCCTATATAATTTTTGTACATATAAATATTGAAATTAAATAAAAGCCTCATAAAACCAAAAATTGAAAATTTATTGAAAGCAAAAAGTGCATAAGCAATTACAAGAAGTTATGCCATTATAAAAAATAAATAGAAGCTCGCGAACTGGTGACTGCATCTTATCGAAGACTACTTATTTTTCTTCATAATGATCTCAATTTGAAT
The DNA here is from genome assembly GCA_023653625.1 of Triadica sebifera. Lineage (NCBI taxonomy): Eukaryota > Viridiplantae > Streptophyta > Magnoliopsida > Malpighiales > Euphorbiaceae > Triadica > Triadica sebifera. Next base: position 27,584,305 of record CM042900.1, read on the forward strand.
AATACTCACTAAAAAATGTAACTTTTACAACCATTTCTCTCTTTTAGTTTCAAATTAAAAAAGGTTGTCTGAATTTTTTTCATTTAAATCGAATTTATAACTAAATTCATGAACTAAATCAATTATAACTTGTAGTTATTTTTTTTCAGATAACAATTCTTTCTTTGACTCATGATTTAGGCAAAAAGCATTTTTAAGCCTTTGAACTTTCCTTTTTCATAGTTACATTTGACTCTTGAATTTTTTTGTAAAACTAAATATTACATTTCCAATTTTTACAAATGTATACATTAAGTCTCAAGATTTTTAAAACTTTACCCATTAATTTTTTTTAATAGTATATTTGAGGCTTAATACGTATCTTTGTAAAAGCATATGAACTTATGGTAACACTTACAAGATTTTAATAAATAAACAAGGAAAATTTTAATTATTTTTTTTTGTTTGAAGAAAATGAAAAAATTTGACAATAATATATTTTGCTCATGAATTATTCATCAATCTACCTTAGATAATTATTTTTCAGTAGTTTGAAGTTAAAACACATTGATAATGGGTCCCTGTTTTTAAATCAAACATTAAACATATGAATCTGTACTCAAAAACAAAGCTACAACATCTCCTTTCCCAATATTTTACTCATCTCGATTAGGAAAAGTGAGGAAAATGATGAAAGAGATGGGACTGAAGAAAAGCGCCGTTCAAAAAAAATTTAGAATACACAACTCTAAATTAAATATCTCAAAAAAGAAATTCACTCAAAATTTGGAGACACAACAAAAACTTCACTAAACTAGAAATATTACAAAAAAAGTTCTCAACTCTCACAAATACTCAAGACTTGTAGTCTTCACTATTGGATGAATTAAACTTTGGAAGTGTGCCTATTTATAGGCTCAAAGTTTAATCCACACCATACATTTGTTCAAATTTTCACCATACATTTGTTCAAATTTTCACCATGGTAGGTATACCTAATATGGACTTAATTTTTCAACAAATTAGGTGGAGATTGATGTACCTAATATTTGTTTAATTTTTCAACACAATAAACTTAATTTTTCAACAAATTAATGATGGGTGTACCTAAATTATTTTGACATTAATTCTTAACACTTCCTCTCAATGTCAACTCCCATTCTCTGTAATATGTCGAGCTGTCGACGAAACATTTTGAGTTTGCCTGTACCTAGACCTTTTGTGAGTAAGTCCGTAACTTGATCATCCGTAACTTGATCATCCGTCTTGATCTGTTTCATCTCAATCTCTTCCTGCAGAACTTTTTATCTGATAAAATGATAGTGCACTTCAACATACTTAGTTCTTGCATGAAAAACTGGATTCTCTGTCAAACGAATTGCTGATTGATTGTCACAATACAATGGAACTGCATAATCTACTTGTTGATGTAGATTATTCATTAGTTGTATCAACCATGTACTCTCTTGAGCTGCCATTGCCGCTGCTCGATACTCAGCTTCAGTGGTTGATAATGATACGGTTGGCTGTCTCTTGCTACACCACGATATTTTTCCAGAACCAAGCTTAAACACGTACCCAGTTGTTGATCTCCTTATGTCATGATCTCCTGCATAGTCAGCATCGCAATAACCAATTAACTTGCAGTCTTCACCTTTCTTGTACAAAAGACCATAGTAAATTGTACTCTTTACATATCTCAGTATTCGTCGAACTGCTTCTAAATGAAACTTCTTTGGATTTTGCATGTACCGACTCATCACGCCAACTGCATAAGAAATGTCAGGACGAGTCAAGGTTAAGTAAATCAGACTCCCTACCAATTGTCGATACATCGTCGCATCTTCCAAATCTTTTCCTTCATGTGCACACATTTTAGCATTTGGTTCCATCGGTGTCGAAATTGGCTTGCATTCGAGCATTCCAAACCTCTTCAACAAGTCTTTAGAATATTTCTGTTGACAAATAAATATTCCTTTTTGTGTGTGATCAACCTCTAAACCAAGGAAGTGCTTGAGTTGTCCAAGTTCTTTCATCTGGAAACGAACTGATAAATTTTCTTTCGTTTGAAGAATTTCTGGCTCATAATCACCGGTTATGATTAAGTCATCCACATATACTAGTACAATAGCTAGTTTTCCTTCATTAGCTTTGACAAATAGGTTGTAATCCGTGGGTGTTACTGAATAACCACTTTGTGTTAGAAATTCAGCAATTTTACCATACCACGCTCTGAGTGCTTGTTTCAATCCATAAAGTGTTTTTCGAAGCTTACACACATATTTAGGATGATATTGGCTCTGAAAACCCATTGGTTGGATCATGTAGATTTTCCGATCCAACTCTCAATGAAGAAAAGCATTCTTCACATCCATCTGCCACAAATTCCAATCTTTATTGGCTGCAAGTGCAAGTAGAACCCGTACTGTTGTAAGTTTCACCACTAGACTAAATGTTTCATCATAATCTAGTCTATACTGTTGAGAGAAACCACGAGCTACCAATCGTGCCTTATACCTCTCGATTGACCCATCTGGACAACGCTTTATCTTGTAAACCCACTTACAGGATATGGGTTTCACATCTTTTGGCTTTGACACCAGATCCCAAGTTTGATTTTGCTTAAGTGCATCAATCTCTTCTTTCATAGCTGTCATCCATTCAGAACTCTGCGATGCTTCTTCAAATGTCTCAGGTTCTATTATAGTGTCTTCTGCGACTATGGCTGCATTGGCGTATTTGGGATTTGGCCTTTGTGTGTGCGTAAGCAACGAATCTTCTTTCCCACTTTTCTTTCGACTGACTCTCTGAACTCTTTAAATTTTGAGAATGTGTCAGATTTTTCTTTCATAAAGAAAACTCACACATGCCTTGAGAAGTCATCAATGAATGTCACCATGTATCGCATACCACTAATTGACGGTTGCTTAATTGGTCCGAATACATCAGAGTGAACTAACTCTAATAATTTTTTTGCTCTAAACTTCGATTCCTCGTATGGAAGTTGGTCTGCTTTACCATATTGACATCCCGCACAAACTGTGTCTATTCGCACGTCAAGTTAAGGAAGCCCCTTAAGCATCGACTTTTTCATCATCACACTTAGCTTGGAATGACTTTTTCATCATCACACTTAGCTTGGAATAGCTAACATGACCTAACTGCATGTGCCATAGATCTGATGTCTCATTTTTCCTCGTCCTATCTACATATGCAGATTCTGCTGACATCACATAGATAGACTCCAATCGTCGCCCCTCCATTGTTAGTGTTTCTGAAATTTTTAGGTCATGATACACCTTCACATCTTAAGGACCGAACAAGACATAATGGCCTGATGATGTTAATTGAGCCACAGACAATAAAGTTTTCTTCATTCCCGGGACATGGTAAACATCTTGAAGTGGCACCTGGTTAGAATTATATCGAGGTGTAACTATCGTCTTACCGATATGAGCTATCGGTAACTTTGAGTTATCGGCTGTCACTACCACACGACCTCCTTTATACTCAGACAAGTTTTGCAATTTTTGTTTGTCACCCGTCATATGATTTGAGCAATAGGAATCTACGATCCAGTCATTTTTTAGTCAATATGTTCTGATGTTGTTACCGTGAGAGCTAATTATTCTTCCTCCATAGCGAATAATGCTTCAGCATCCCAACCATCTTCGCTATTCTCCTTAGAACTTGAAGTAGCAGTGTTACTTTCAATAGATTTTTTCTTGGTCCAACAATCTTTCGCCATGTGACCCATCTTTCCGCAGTTGTAACACTTTTCATCAAACTTTCTGCTATTATCGCGATTCTTTGAAGCTCCCCCTGGACAAGAGTCTCCCTTGTCATTATTTTTTTTAGATCCAATGCCAACGTACCGCTTGAAAGTATCTTTGCTTTTGCTGGTAAAGAGTGTTTCCTCCTCACCCTTCAGCGAGACTCCTCCCATTTGCTTAGTCATAGCTTCCTGACTTGCAAGTAAATTTTCAAACTCAACAAGTGATGGTTGTGTCGGCCACCCTTGTACAGCGGTAACCCGCGGTATTCGGGTCTCAAACCATGGATAATTATTCTTTTTATCCTGGTTTCTCCAATAGGAGCTGTTGGATCTAGCTCTAAAATTTCGCGGCATATTGTTTTCACCTTGTGAAAATATTGGGCAATCGTCATGTCACGTTGCACCATTGATAACAAATCATTCTCGAGAAGTTGCAGTCTTGTATCATTCTTCTTTGAGAAGAGTGTAACAAAAGTGTCTCATGCTTCCTTTGGTGTTTTGGCATCTCGAATGTGCTCCAACATTTCTTCTTCAATTGTGGTTTTTAAAGCAAACATCGTTTTGTCTGCTTTAATCTTCCACTTTCGCAAGGCATCTTCTGTCGTTAGTTGTATAACTTCACTACCACCAACAATCTCCCAAAGGTCTTGACCTTGTAGGTAAGATTCCATACATGTTGCCCATGTGTTGTAGTTTTTGTTGTTGAGCTTCTTGATTCCTCCGACTATTTGAAGGTCACCCATCGTATCGATATGATTTTGACTATACCGAACAAGCTTGATCAACAAACTTTTAGTGTGTCAAACTTCTCACGACTCAAGATAGCTCTGATCGTCCCTCTCTGATACCAGTCTTCAAGAGTGAATAATATTTTAACTTATTTTCTGATGTGGAGGATCCACTTATTAATGACAATCACAGAGTATACGATAAGTAAATATTAATACTCAAATAAAGCTCTGATACCAATTGTTGAGAAAAAAGTTAGAATACACAACTCTAAATTAAATATCTCAAAGAAGAAATTCACTCAAAATTTGGAAACACAACAAAAATTTCACTAAACTAGAAATATTACAAAGAAAGCTCTCAACTCTCACAAACACTCAAGACTTGTAGTCTTCACTCTTGGATGAATTAAACCTTGAAAGTGTATCTATTTATAGGCTCAAAATTTAATCCACACAATACATTTGTTTAAATTTTCACCATACATTTGTTCAAATATTTGGTATGGTAGATATACCTAATATGAACTTAATTTTTCAACAAATTAGATGGAGATTGGTGTATCTAATATTTGTTTAATTTTTTAACACAATAAACTTAATTTTTTAACAAATTAATGGTGGGTGTACCTAAATTATTTTGACATTGATTCTTAACAAGGGCTGCTTCTATTTTGTAGTTGGGTTGATGTGAAAAACAAAGCTGATGCATTTCTTTCTGGACCAAGCCAATTTTTTCACTGCGAAAAGCCATTGCCTTTAGATTGATCAGCACTGCCGTAGAACTGGACTGTTTGTGAAGATTGCCATGCTGGAATCAAGGTTGTCTCAAAAATTACACAGAGAGAAATCACTGTTGGAGGTGATTATTGGTGAACTGAACAAGGTAAATGCTTTTTCTTGTAATTTGGTTTACCAGTATGATTTACCAATTCTCATTGATAAGAATATTTTCTCACTTTTCCTAAATGAGCTATAAGCGAAAATGATTCACACCCCGAAAAAAAAATGGTTTGGCTGGGGACTTGTCCCCCTCCAACCCTGCCTCTGCCTGGTGGAAAGATAGGTTGTTAATCCCCTTAAGTGGTGAAGGCCCAAAACACCATCCACCGATCGCGCGAGCCAGGGAATTTATCTATAATTTCAGATTCTTGGTTTGGGTCACTGGCATGGTTGTAATTATGGGCTAATGAGTTCTTGTTTTAATCAGGTAAGAGACTCCTGACTCTCTCGGTTTCTAAGCAGTAATGAGAGAAAGTGGTACTTTAATCAATGCGTATCATGTCCCCTGTACTTCATTCAAGTGTTGGTCCAAGCTGATGAAAGATGTGTAATTAAAATGATTTTCCACAAAGTGGTAAAGAAAGGTTTAACTTCAACTTGTACAACTTTCCATTTTCCGATTCAATCCCATCCAAATTTTACATTGGATTGGACGTTTCACCCTAGTTTGTGTTTTATGCATATACAATTGAGCTTTGTATTATATTAAGTCGGTTTTCCAGTGATTGTTGTCTTGCATTTGTTTGATGTGGCTGTTTTCTTAGTTTGTTTGTTTTGACGATTTGGGTGGAAAGAAAAGAAGAAGGAAATCCATTTTTTTTCTTTTCTCTTGTTCAGTTACTAAATGGAGAGGAAAATCATTAAAAATAAGAGAAATCTGAATTCACAATTTCCCTGCAGAGGCCAAAGTCATTTAAAGCAGGAGATATCAGATTTTTTTTTTCTTTTCCGTTGCACCATTTGGTTACTAGACAAGCTGTTAGTATCTATCAGAATTTAACTGTACATAGTATTTGGGTCATTGAGACAGTTATTAACTCTAGTTGCTGCCTCGGTTATTGGTTTTCACTAGGGAACTTTGCACCTTATTTTGCAGGCGTTCTTTTTTTTTTTTTTTTTCCAGTTCCAGTGAATGTCTTTTTCATGAGTTTCTGCATTACTTTGTTTCCTTTCCAGTCCTTCATATTGAGGAGTAGTTCATTGTTGCCTTTATCTACTGCTAGGATATTGTTTCCTCTGCTATGATTGTTTGTCCGAGAGGAGTAGGGTGGCTCTTTGAAGATTTCAGGGGAAATGCAACAGAGAAACATTTGAATGAGAGTCCTTAGTTGATTCTTCAGCCCCAGCATCCATCATAATTAAATGGGTATGTAGTTATTGGGAATTGAGATCAGGGATGCAGTGTCGTTCTAGGCAATAGCATCATCAGATTAGCAGCATCTCAATCAGCATGTTGTTATCTCTCAGGTAATACTTCATCTTTGTTAGATTGCTGAAAATCTGTTAGAAAATATCTATGTTGTTAATGCGACTAAGTTTTGAATCCTCTCCTGCCATTTTTTGTACTGAATCCATTTAAACTATACGTTAATTCTGGTGATATCCATACGTTAGAATCATGAATGGAAGAAGGAAAAAGAACAGTGCAAGGGAAGACTGATAACTGCTTTGGTTGACTGAATAGTTTAGTTGAATCTGAAGAAACTGTTCAAATTCTTTTTTTGGAAACCTTCAACTTCTGTAAGGACTTGGATTTTATTTATTCTTATGCCTTAGAATCTAACAAACTTCAGTCTTGCGAAAGCAATCAAATATTTCTTTTTGAGCTTGCTTGCATTAAATAGACTGCACGTCTATAGAACATATTTGAGTTGCTCTAGAGGATTCTGATGATTTTGGTGAATGACACCTTCATGGCATACACCACTTTTAGGCAATGCTGTCAATCATTATCGGAAAGAGCAAAAAACCATCAGAAAGTAACCATTTATTTGTTTGATAGACGATTCTTGCTTCTACTGGCAGGAGTGTGATTGTATTATTCGTATGGTTTGCTTAATAATAAATGAGTAAAAGATCTTTTTGGGCACTGCAATGCAAATACAACACTCTAATCCTGAAATCCTGGGAAAAAATAATGATTAATGACCTTTTGCTTTTTCCTGAGGCTAAAGCACAAAAAGAGAGAGAATTTAAGCCAGAACATACAAGAAAGTTGACAAAAAGATACAGGGGAATTGTAAAAAGATTAGTGAAAAAGAAGTTGAACTGGGCGAACTTAGCAAATTGACATTAGATTCCAATTTCCATGGTAGTTGACAATAGATTAAAAAAAACCAGTTTCATTATTTCCTCAATTTTTTTATTGAAAAAATTAGTCAAGCTTGAATATATTTTAATATTCCTGAAATTCTATAATGCTTATATTGTAGAAAATTTCATTTCAGAGTTTCCAAATTCCAATGCCAAGTTGAACACAGCGGAGGTGTCTTACTCGATGCAAAGAGCTCCATAAACTTCATAAAAGAAGCCATAAAAATTACTGTAATATGTTAAAAGTGCCAACATACCTAGTGGAAGGACCTAAACATAGTACTTCTTTCCCAATTCAAACCAACCAATTTTTGCTTCCTCGTTTTTTGATCCCCAACATGCAAAACAGGAATTGAAATGTCTGAAAATATTTTTAAATGCACACCTTATAATTCAGAAGGTCAAAGAGTAGAGATAGACCCACAAAATTACCAAGTCATAATGCTTAAGGCTTTTCCCCATCAGGGATGTGGAGAAATTAATGAATTGCAGCCCTAAATCAATTAAATCCAGGATTTTTTTTTTAATTTTTTTTTTTGCTTAGATCTGGATCAATCCAGTCACAATCTTCTATAAGTACAAAGTAGTTATATATGCAAAATAATAACGACTTTACATACATAACAAGATATGATTGGCTTAGTTGATAAAAAATTTCATAAATCTGTTGTTAAGTGTTTTCCATAAACTCCATAATCGAGCCAGACATTTGGTACGCTTATTGCTTTATATATATGCATTAACTGGATTGAACAAATTCTACTCGAGTTCCCATCTGATTAATTGGACCAGATGCCTGTGTCCTTGCAGCTGTTGTTATTCATAGAATGAATAATGCTTACTTTTTTGCCCAGATTTAAAATAATTCTAATCAAATAACAGTACCAATTTTATAAAGCAGTTGGCCACCCAATCGAGTCATACACTGCCCATATGAACACATCATCGCTCGCACAAAATTATTCTGTTAAAAGAAACAAACCAGAAAACTTGTAGGATTATAAAAAGAAACTTAACTATCCACCTCTCATGATATTTTACCCAATACCCCCAATTAAGTAAAAGTTGGCTATCCAATTACAACTAATATGTTCTCCTCCTTAGTCCAGTTCAACTATAAATTCCAACCCTAAGCTTCATACTGCTTGTGCTCAAGTCCAAAAACCAAAAACCAAAAACATTCTCCTCCTGATGATCTGCAAACAAATATCTCTAGTCTTCTTTCCTTCAATAATCTTGATCCAAATGGGTTTAAAAGGGATTGAATTGGCTATGATCCTGGTCCTTGTAATGATGCTTTGTAATGGAGCAAAAGCTCAATCAAGGTGCACCAGGGTCCTGATGGGCTTAACCCCATGCCTAAACTACGTTACAGGGAATTCGACAACCCCATCATCTTCATGCTGCTCACAGCTCGCAACTGTTGTTCAATCCCAGCCACAATGCCTCTGTGCATTGCTCAATAGCGGTGGCTCTTCACTGGGCTTTAACATTAATCAAACCCTTGCTCTGACACTCCCAGGAGCTTGTAATGTAGAAACACCACCAATTAGCCGGTGCAATGATATGTCATATATAGTAATCTAAGAATAGAATTGATATCATACCAATATTATACTAGCTTAATTTTTTATATTCAATCAGCTGGTGCCAATGGTCCGTCATCATCACCAGTGAGTCCTCCATCAGATTCTTCAGATGATACACCAGAAACTCCAAATACAAATACCCCATCGGTGCCAAGCATTCCTACAGGTAAAGATTTTTTATTTCTGATGAAATTTTGTTAATATTTTAATTAACATATATATTTTCATGGATGAATGCAGGAACTGGGACCAAAACAGTTCCAGCAACAGATGGCACATCCGATGCTGCATGTATCACCAGAATGCAATTTCATCTCACTTTATTCATAAGTATCGTCGCTTCTTATGCTTCAACTGCCGTCAGATTCTGAGCTATGACCAATGAGTGTGATGCAGCCCAATAGTTACAATATTCCGAGTGTGATTTTGTGGCTTGCTGTAGCATTATTACTTGATGATTCTTTTGTCCGATTTTGTATTAGTCTCCTAAAACACGATTCCTGCTTCGACTATACTTGTATTATTCATTTTGTTTGATTAATGAAGAATGAAACAAGGAACGTTGTTCCTTTCTTGTAAAACATCATTTATGCTGTCCTCCCATCTTCTTCTCTTCCTTCTTCTATAGTTTCAAGAACAAACTAAAATATCAGTCATGAATTCATTTCTTCAGTTGCAAATGAAAATATATAAACAATCAAAAGATTTTAGAAAAATGGGCTTAACGGGCTCGGACTGAATGGGACCTAAATCCTTAAACCCCAAAAAAGTGAAAGTGACAAAATCACCATGACCTGGAATATTTTATTTTCTCCCTTCAATATTTCAACATAATAAAATATAGTGACATTATTTTGGGGTCTAGTCCCGACTTCTGATTAAATCAAATCATTGCAGCACTTAGCATCAATTGAATATTTCCCACAACTTAGTTGCAATAACAAACACTGTATGTTGCATATTATCTTCTTTGAGTTTTTTTCGTAACTTGCAGATAATAATTTTTTTTTTAAAAAAAGGAAAAATGAAATGGAAAAACCTCTCAGCTTCAACTATGGACCAGTATCAGCATTAATATCCATTAATATTTTAAATGGGGTATAAGTTTTAAAAATTGGAACCAGTGGAAAAAACTAAGCAAAACCAAAAATAGACACGTAATTCAAGATAGAAAACATTATTATAATCTCAGAAGTATAAATTGTTTACCAAACAATCTGTTATATAAGTAGAAAAAGTTGGTGAACCATAAAATCAGCCAGCTGCCACTCTTTTGTTCACAATCTTCCCCTTTATAAACCCACACCTCGCACTCCTTTTCCAGCAAACAGCAGAAGAAATCAAGCATCAAAAGCACATTAATTAATCAATCTGTGTGGAGCCAATTCCAAATGGAAGGAAGGAGAATGGAGATGATAATTATTGGGTTTGCTGTAATAGCGACATGGTGGGGAGGGGCAATGGCTCAATCAAGCTGCACCAATGTGTTAATAAGCTTGTCTCCATGCCTAAACTATATAACAGGAAATTTATCAACCCCATCTTCACAATGCTGCACACAGCTCGCCAGTGTGGTGAGGTCACAGCCTCAGTGTCTATGTGAGGTACTTAATGGCGGTGCCACTTCACTTGGTGTCAATGTTAATCAGACTCAGGCTTTAGCTCTCCCCAATGCTTGCAACGTTCAAACTCCTCCTATCAGCCGTTGCAGCGGTAAGAATTTAAGCATATTCATTCTTTATTTTCTGGTCGAATTAAATTTTTATGTCTAGAATATTTAGACAATTAATTTTTTTATCGTTATAATGAATGGACAGCATCTTCTCCTGCAAACTCTCCATCAGCAACTCCTGATTCTCCTACAGCAGGAGGTGGATCATCAAAGAGAGTACCATCAACAGATAATGGAACATCAGATGGAAATGCCACTAAATTGAAATTTTCTGTGTTCTTCTTCTTCCTCTTCATTGCGTCTTTTGCTTCATACTTCTGAGTTGTATCAGCATGTTTCATACTTTACACATCGATTTCCTATATATATATATATATATATATATATATTATATTTGCTTATTGATTTAGTCTTCCTTTTTTTTAAAATGTATAATTCTTTAATTTGTGGGCATAATATAATTGGGTAGATAATGTACTTCTCCACTTATAAAAATTTCTTACTAATTCTATACTGATCTAGAAATTTAAAGGCAAAAATTGTATATTCAAAAAGTCATGATATTGCCTGTTCTACTTCAACCATCAAAGCCATAAAAATAATTCCACATGATAGCAAAAATGGTTGACCGTTGACCAATCAATAGTTAAAATATACGAGCCTTTTTTTTAAAAAAAAAAATAATTAATTGTTACAGTTAATGGTTCTAAGATTAAGGTCTATTAATACTGTATGTCAAAAGACTCAAAACTGACTCGTAATATATTTATGATTTAATTAGAATAAAAAAAAAAAGCATTTGAATATAATGGGCCTGCAATAGGATGCTTTTGTTGTTAGCAAAAATTAACAAGATGTGTAAGGTTTAGACATAAGAATTTGCAGCTGGAATGGATATGAAGCACGTGCAGTGAACGTGTCGGCAAAGAACAGTTTTTTTAATTAACAAAAATGCCATTGCGGAGTGCAAGTAAATAAGAATATCCCAATTGCCTTATTCCGTTTTTAGGGTAAGCCAAAAAAAGATTAGCATACTTTCTTTAACGCTCAAAATTCATAAAAACAGCAACAAAACCTCTCTATTCTACTATTAAGCTTTGTTTTTGCACCTTGGCCTTTTCGTCAGCTGTTAATACTACGCTACTCTTTAACCTGTTGAAATCTGAGCTACATAACCCCCGCAAATCCTATTGCCTTTCAGGTAAAGCCAAGCTGATTGCAAGAATTTTAGTCCTTTTGCTTTTCTTCTCGCAATTTTTGATGGAAAATTGCTTTCCATTTTCATTGGATTTTTAATTTCTTTGATACCCATTATTTCTTTTTGCTGAATTCAAAGAGGACTTTGCGTTTGAAGTTGAAAACTGCTGTTTTTTTCGGTCTTCGTGTTGTTTGTCCTTTGGGTGTTCCGTTCCTGTTTGGTGCTTTTGTGTTTGGATTTTGTAATGAGTTGAAACTGCTAAATTAATTGACATTTGCTTTCTTGTTGTTTAATTTGGTATGCGTGTGGATGTTGCTTGAAAATTATGGACTTTTGATGACGATTTGCATGTGTTAGACTCCGAACATTTATTATCCGTGGAGGTTTTTGGTCTTTTCTCAAGTCATTATGAGTTTATGTTGTAAAGTCTTAAGGTATGTTTACTCGTAGATGTTTGTATATGGAATTACATTTGCGATTTTGCGTGCTGCATTTTTCCCCTAACTGAAATTGTTATCTCAAATGATTGAGATATTAATTGTTTCAAGATTTGTGCGTTGTATTTTCTGATCAGCGCTCTTGTGTCTGTTTGTGAATGAATCTCCTTAAGAATTTAGGGGAAATGGCAACTCTTGTATCTTAGTTTGTTCAACTTTAAATCGTATTACATGTGGAGGTATACTTACAGTCAGTAATGAAATGAGAGGCTTTTAATTGTGCTTCTGTTTCACAACTTACACACATCTATCCCCATCTTTGTAATTAGACCTTTTTTGGCAATTGAAATATTTAAGTTTGGTTTAGGTGGGCTTTTACTGACGTTATTACTTATGGAGCTTGAACTTGAAAATCTGCCTCAGTAGGATGAAATTGTTGTGGGGGTTTTACGCTAGAAATTTAATCATATGGGATTTATCAAATTTCTGAAATTCATCTATTGTGTTTAAACACTACTTGGAAATTTGGAAGCCAATATTGCTTGGATTTATGCTCCCTTGTATAGTTTAATGGTGAGTATTAGATTGCCTGCAAAACGTTTATCTCAATGTATTCATAATACTTGAGAACTTCTAAAAGAAAAAAAATAGTTCATGACACTTCTGTAGTTTTTGGATTGTGTTATGATTTTGCTGTTTTTTTTCCCTGTTCTTTCTTTCTTTCATCTGTGAATCTTGGTTTATCTTCTTTCCCAACCACACCCAAGTAAAAGATGCTTCTTTTCCCTTTTTGATTTGTATTGTTAACTTCAACACTCTGGTGCTGCCTATTGGCATTTCTGAAGATAAATGTTATCTGAAATTTATAGAGCTTGGCTGAGTTAAAGAAGTAAGTTTCTTAGAAATTATTGATGTAGAAGTGCTGTCAAGAAGTGGGCATGAGGTTGTATTTTATTAAACATATTCATTTGCATATTTTCTAATGAAAACTATATGTGAATGAAAGTCTGCAACTTGGGATGTTTGCTGAGCCATTATGGAGTTCTTGATAAAGCATCTAAAATATTGATATTCCTGGTAAGTCTGATGTATTTGATGGATGCTGCTGGCATACGGAACCATAGCTAATAGCTATTTCAATATTTGTTAATACAGTACTATCTGCTCTCTTTATTCAATAGTTGTATGGCCACACTTGTGGCAGTAGTGTTGTAACATTTTATTTTATTGTGTTGAAAAACAATATGAGCTGATAGATATATATGCTCTTAATGGCCTCATCATATTTGGCATTTATGTTAAGACTAAATTGCTTTAACAAATCAATACGTTGAGTTAAGATTGAATTCATGGTTTTTGGGATTCAGTTATTGTAAAAGCATATGGGTGTGAATTTATTAAGGGATCAAAAATAATACACAGCATATATTTTGAGGTTGATGGATGTATAGCATTTCAATATCTTCATAAAATACTATGGCTAATATGCTAAATGCTGCTTTAGCAAAAATCCCAAATGCTTGTTATTATCATGAATGTCAAAATGTACTTATTATTAGCTAACAGTTAAGTGGCTATACAATGTTCTGGACAAAGGAGCTGATCCATATAACTATTAAAGTTTTGACTCCAAAACAAGGAAGCATACATTAAGAAAGATAAGATAATCCTTTTCCTTGTCTGTGTTATGTTGGTTTTTAGGTCTATATAGTCCATCGTCGTTTCAGAATCTGCTATTAATTATTCATTTTTTAAATATTAATTGGTTGAGTTATGATGTTCCGTACTGTCATTGTAACTACTAACTTCTGTTTATGCAACTAGAAGCTGTCACCGAGGTGATTATTTTTATGCTTGAGAATTTATACGCTGAATTTTCTGCAATAATAAGTGTACTGCTTATCCTTTTAGAATGTTCCATGTAAGTATTGACCTCATTGTAAAATAGATGAAATTGGAGCATGTTCCAACTTGAATGCTGACATTTGAACACATAGCCTATAGGATTCATTTAACTTTTACAAGTTGCATTGGATCAATGAAAAAGATTAAATTTAAGATTGTGATATCATGTAGTTCTCAATGTAGTGAAGGCAAATAGCAATTATAGTCTGCTTTGTGGAAAAAAAATTTCCTGAATTGAGGCTAGACTGGGATAAACTCAAAGGAAACTTTAATGCTACATGTGCTTCTTCGCAAATTGTGAGGTTGAAAAAGATCAAATCATTGTTATTTCAGCAGCTTGAGCATTACCAAATTAAATAATTGAAAAAATATTAGACTTGGGTTTTGTATATAAAGTATTATTTAATCAAATTTAAATAGAGCTTCAAATTCTGATGACAGATGAAGTGAATGAGATAATTACATTCGCATATTCTATTTTTCTGGCAACATCAACTTATTTCCACTGTTATGGTGTAAAATAATGGCTATTGGCTATTAAAGGATTATAATTTCTCTTTGAACTGTTTTGAGTGCTGTACAATATTCAGATTTACTTTTATGAGTACATTGTTTTTGAAATTCCAAAACCATGAATCAGCTTTTGAATAACCATTACTCGTTTTTGTTGTGTTGTATCAGGTAGTCAATGCAAATACTTCCACCAGCATAGCAACA
Organism: Triadica sebifera; assembly: GCA_023653625.1. NCBI lineage: Eukaryota > Viridiplantae > Streptophyta > Magnoliopsida > Malpighiales > Euphorbiaceae > Triadica > Triadica sebifera. Next base: position 27,599,401 of record CM042900.1, read on the forward strand.
ATTCACCAGTGAAGAATCAGTTGATACAAGGTGAAATAGTTAGTATGTCTGAACTGATTGAAGGCCTTCCAGATGCCATTGCTATCAGGTGCATTGCTCGTGTTCCCTACTATCTCCATCCAAAGTTAGAGCTTGTTTCGCATTCATGGCGGGCTGCCATACATAGTCCTGAGCTGTTTAAAGCCCGACAGGAGGTTGATTCAACAGAAGATCTATTATGCGTGTGTGCATATGATCCTGAGAATTTGTGGCAGCTTTATGACCCTCTTCGAGATCTCTGGATTACTCTTCCTGTTCTGCCCACCAAAATCAGGCGCCTTGCCCACTTCGGCGTTGTCTCCAGTGCTGGAAAACTCTTTGTGCTTGGTGGCAATAGTGATGATGTAGACCCAGTGACTGGTGACCAGGATGGAAGCTTTGCCACTAATGAAGTCTGGTCATATGACCCTGTAATACGACAGTGGTTCACATGTGCATCCATGCTTGTGCCCCGTGCAATGTTTGCTTGCTGTGTTTTGAATGGAAATATAGTTGTTGCAGGTGGTTTTACCAGCTGCAGAAAATCTATATCTCAAGCAGAAATGTATGATCCAGAGAAAGATGTCTGGATTCCCATAGCTGATCTTCAACTCTCTCATAATTCAGCATGCTCTGGAGTAGTTATTGGGGGGAAGATGCATGTCCTGCACAAGGGCTTATCAACAGTGCAAGTAATGGACAATGTAGGTTCTGGATGGATGGTTGAAGATTTTGATTGGCTCCAAGGTCCAATGGCGGTTGTACATGGGGCCTTGTATGTGTATGTGATGAGCCATGGATTAATTTGCAAGCAGGAAGGAAAGATGAGGAAGGTAGTGGTTTCAGCATCTGAATTCCGCAAAAGGATTGGGTTTGCCATGACTGGGCTTGGAGATGGCATATATGTGATTGGAGGGGTTATCGGCCCTGATCGATTGAATTGGAATCTCACCTATTTGTCTGATGTTGATATCTTGACAGTTGGAGGTGAAAGACCAACTTGGCGACAGGCTGCCCCAATGACAAGGTGTTCTGGTACAATTTATGGATGTACGCAGCTGAGAATATAGGTTGCCATTTGTTATATCTGCTGCCTTGTTGTGAAAATTATGTATTTTTGTCGAAGGCATTGATTTCCGCTCCTATTGGAGACAAAGGGATGCCTTTTCTCCGTGGCTTCATTGTTTGCTTGGAAGCCATAATTTTTGCCCTCGGTTTTTGTTGATGTTAGGAATATGACAGAAATTCCCATATTTTAAGGGCAACGCTGAAGTTCTTGAAACTGTTTAACCAACAAGGAGTGGCACATAAGATTTAGTGGTAGGATGGACAGGGAACCCTTTTTTCTCTTTTCTTTTGCCATCCTTTTTTTTTTTTTTTTGGATTTGGATTGAGCAAGTTGTTTGTCAACCAATTTCTTTTTATTCGTCCGCCTCACTACTTCTGTTGTAGCTTGAAATCTGTTCGGACCAGTTAGTTTACTGTTCATGTTCTAACATATATTCAAATGATGATTTGAATGAAATTGATGAAAGAGTGTAATATAAAAAGGGTATTTATTTCTAAACGGACTCTTGTTTTTAGGGGTATATATCGGTTTAAATCAAATTGAACTGATGTTTTCAAGGATAATAATCAAATTGTACCAAGATTTTAATGGTTAGGTTTGGTTGGGTTCGGTTTGATAAAATAAGAAAGGAAATTCATTCACCGAAATATGAATAGAATCTAACATTTTGATTTGATTTTGCACACTCCTACAGTTTGTTTTTGGTATCTAATATATAAATTTCTAAAATATAATTTAGAAGTTGGTCTCGGGCGCCATCTTAAATTCTATAAAATGGGTCTGATGTGGGTCCATTCTTGAAAGCTCGTATTCTAAAACCCTGCAAATCTAAATCCAGCGACAAAAACCCTAAAAAATTGAACTTTCCTTCGGTTTTAGTTGGACATGGTGGACATGGAGGAAACTGAAATTGAAACTGGAGAAAACAACAGAGGTATTGAGGTCGCTCCGGCCCTAATTACTGTTCACCCGACCCAGAACTCCGTCGCAGTTGCTGTCGGGTCGGACCTCCGCATCTTCGATCTCCGGTAAGCCGTCATTCATTTGTTCCTACTAGATCGAACATAAAAAGACCATTTTAAGGCTGGATTAGAAGATTGGAGGATTTTAATTGTAATTTGGAATTTAAACAAAGCGTTGTTCTCTATTTTATGGGTTTCTTTCAGAGGGGATTGTGGGGTAACTTTGGTGGATGATTCTGCTGAGCCTTTCCATAAGGATTCTATCAGAGCTATTCGCTATAGTAAAAGTGGGAAGCTTCTTGTATCTGCTGGCGATGATAAACTTGTGAAGATATGGTCTATCGACTCCTGGCGCTGCATTACTTCAGTGTGAGTTCTCCAATTCTAAGTTCGTTTTTGTCTGTTCTGTGTGTTTTGGCTCTTGGCATTGTATATTCAATTAAAATGTGGTCGAAGGAAATGTATTGTTAAGTTTAATTTGATATGTCTTCTATTGAATTTGATGCATCCACCGCATCTGCATCTTTATTGAGCATAACAGATTTAGATTAGCCAAAAAGCTCCATAAAATCTGCTGAGGAGATGCTAACCAGGTTAAACTTTGGTAAATGGATTCAATCCATTGTGGCTATCCTGCAATGTACATTTGGTGCTTTTTGAGATGGATTCAAATGACTCTTTCGTCTAATAAAAAAAATTCTGGATCCAAGCTCTGAAACTTGAAATTTTTTTTAGTGAAATATATCTGATACCGATTGTCCAAAAATGCAACAGGTGCTCTGACAAAAGAGTGAGTGCAGTTTCAGTAAGCAATGATGAGCTGTATGTTTGTTTTGCTGATAAATTTGGAGTTGTTTGGGTTGTGGATCTGCATGAGCTTGATGGAGATAAATCTGTAGTAAATAAAAAGGCAGCACCCTTGCTTGCTCATTATTGCAGCATCATTACTAGCCTGGTGAGTAATTTTCAATTAGTGATCTTTCATCATCTTTGGATGATGTTGGCCATTTTGAGCATTTACGTACTGGGTTGAGAAAGTATCTTGCCTCATGTGATTTCACCAACATGCTGAACCCTGAATTAATATGTAATATCTGCAGGAATTTTCACCAGATGGACGGTATATAATTAGTGCAGATCGGGATTTTAAGATTCGTGTAAGTGAACTTTCTCCTCACAATCAGCTGAGATAAATATTTAGCCCGATTTTATACAAGTTTACATGGTATTGTTCTCATGACAGGTTACTGTGTTCCCAAAGAAGCCTTTAGATGGAGCTCATGAGATACAGAGTTTCTGCCTTGGTCACACAGAGTGAGTTTTTTCATGATCATATATCTTCCTTGCTCTGCTTCTGTTTCTATGCGCGTTAAATTAGAAATTGAGACTAGGGGAGCCGGTGGCTGTAACTATAACGGTCCTAAGGTAGCGAAATTCCTTGTCGGGTAATTTCCGACCCGCACGAAAGGCGTAACGATCTGGGCACTGTCTCGGAGAGAGGCTCGGTGAAATAGACATGTCTGTGAAGATGCGGACTACCTGCACCTGGACAGAAAGACCCTATGAAGCTTCACTGTTCCCTGGGATTGGCTTTGGGCCTTTCCTGCGCAGCTTAGGTGGAAGGCGAAGAAGGCCCCCTTCCGGGGGGGATCCGAGCCATCAGTGAGATACTACTCTGGAAGAGCTAGAATTCTAACCGTGTGTCAGGACCTATTGTGACATGGAATGTAGACCTGGTTTTCAGGTTGCTTTATGGCCATTGTATCAGAATTCCATTTGTTGCCTTTTACCTAATACAATTAATGTTTACTTCTAGTGGCTAGAATGAAATTCGTTCCTTCTCATGTATCAATTGACAGGTTTATTTCCTGCCTTGCCTTTGTTTGCACCATGGATGACTCGCAAGGGTTTCTTGTTTCTGGAAGTGGTGATTCTACTGTGAGTGTTTTCAAGATACCTACTGATCGGATGCCTTCATTTACTAAGATTTCCGGAGTGTGGTTTAATATCTGATTGGTATTCTTTGTGTAGGTTCGCTTTTGGGATATTACCTCTGGATCTCTTCTTGATACTTGTAAAGTTGGTGCTGAGGTAGGAATTATAAATTATTCCAGAGGTTGCTGAAAGTTTCATTGACCTGTCTGTAGTTTCTCAAATATCACTACTTTACATGGTTGATAGATTTAAGTCAAACATGGATAATTTACAATTATGCACTTTCACTTTTCATAAATTGAATGAGTGGTCAGTTTGTTGGTTGAGAAGCCATGATGGTGGTGAGTTTGATTATCACAAATCAAGCAAGGTAGATGGCATGACCATCATGCTGACTTATCTCTCTTAATATTCTCTATTCGATGACAGAAAATTGAGCTATAATTAGTTGAGATTCAGAAACTAGGAGCTCCAACATATTTGTTTTTTGTCTATACTGATGGCTGGTTATTTTCCCTTTTTCAAATTCATTTAATGAAGGCAGAACTTATAGAGTCTAACAGAAGTGATGAGGCCTGTTTTACAGTGACTGATCTATGCACAATCCCTGATAGTAGTCTTGTTGCAGTGGCTATTCAAGGGCAAGTAGCGAAGCACTCTTCTCAATTTTTATACTTTTTATTTATTGAAATGTTAGTATATTGATTCAATGCCATTGATACTTCTTGCATATTATGTGTTAGCTTGAGAGGAATAATGCTATTGAGATGTGACCTTTCTTCACTAACTCTCAAAGTCATCAAGGTAAGCACCCTAACTTCTTGATTAGTGTTACAGAAATGTGTAATAATGCAACTTTAGGAAGCTGCACTTCTATTCAATAGATCTGTTTCTTTATCATTCAGCCTCTTAATTTTTTTGCCATCTAAACAGCCAAATAGATTCTGATTAGTAATTGTCATATTAAACATTCCTCAAAGTTGCTTGCTATTACATTTGAGTCCATCTGCTATGAATCAGAGAATCTTTGCTTTAATCTGAAAACGAAATTCTGAATTGTACATGTTTAAAGCATGATGCGGACAAAATAGAATTATGGATTTACTATTTCCAGGTCATGTGACCCTTGTAGGTGGTGTGTATCAAGGAGGAAAGCTTCATTCCTACAAGCTTAGGGAGTAGTTGTTCCGCAGAATTACTATGGATGGTAACCGGTGTCTCTAAATTGCATGGTTCTGATTACAATTTTTTGGCTCGAGTGAGGGTTCTTGCTGGTTTCAAGAAAAGCAATCCTGATTCCACTGAACTAATTGTGTTGGGAGATAATGAAGTACCCGGGGCAGAGAAATTACTTGAGAAGTTGCAGGGAAGTGTGTCCACTGAGGAAAAGGTTTTTCTAGCGGCTGCTGAAGCTGTGAAAACAGCAATGTGCAATTTGTTAATTAAGAAGCAGTACCCAGCAGAGAAGAGAGAGTTGAGAAAGAGAAGTAGAAATGATAGGAAAATAAAACAATGACAAAGAGTCTTGATTGTGTTCTCTTGAGCTATTTTGCAGTTCTCTTGGGCTATCCTTGTAAACTGTTATTCTGTTACATGAATATCAGGAAAACATACTAGAGCCTTTGTTATGTACAAGTCATGGCAGCTTTCATGGTTGAAAACGATGAAACGACACTTGCGTTGCATATTACAGTCGATAATGGTAAGATGAATGATTGAATTTGAGGGGTTTAAATCAGCAGAGAACAAGTCTAAGAATATGGTGGTGGGTGGAAGATCCTATCGCCTCACTCCTTTTGTTGATAAGCACACACTTTTCAGATATTTTCATTTAACCCTTTTATGTATTTTGTTAATTTATTTGCAATGTTTTTATCATAGTCCTCCTTTTGGTATGGGTCAAAAAGAGTGGTTATCTCGAGGGTATCTAGATCATTAGTGCAGCTGAAATTTTGAATTTTTAACTGTTTAAATCCTTCAAACTGGAATGTCAAAATTAACCAGAATAGGAAATAATGTGTTCCTTCAATTTTCCATATAGCATAGAACGACGATAAAACTCCATTAGAGACGTCAAGTCATCATCCTAGTTGGTGCCAACACCCCTCCCTTCCTATCTTTTTGAAAATCAAAGCTTCTAGTAGAGCCCATTTTTGCTGCCTTAGTTAATCCACAAATTCTCTCTTTACATCAATAGAACTGAAATTATTTGTCTGCCAACTTCTTGATTGAATTATGCATATTGACAATATGAAAGAGACTTCCATTTATAATTAAGGACAAAATTAAATTGGCCCACCTATCCTGTTTTGCCACATGGCATTACAAAAACCATAAGCTATCAAATTGTCCAGCTTAAATGTATGCAAATCTCTGCAAAATATCTCAATGCAAGAAACATGATTATATCTATCCACTAATACAGTCATTTTCGCAAAATTTAGGAACTGAATTTATGCTTTTTTTATTTTTTTAAAAAGGAAATTAACAAAAGTATTGCTTTACGGATTAAATCCAATAAATCAAATAAAGTTTTTGTCGATCAACTGGGGGAGGAAGGTTTTGATAGTAATAGATTTTTTTTGGTATGAAAATAGATATTTTTATTTTGTTTATCAATATAATTTGATTTAATAATATTGGATTGTTTCTGAATTTATAAAAGGGTTCTTGAATTACTGAATATTCATATTTACAGATGGCAATTGGATCCGGACTCATAAATTCTTGTTTCATATCGGCACAGAACTAGATGAATTTTTTTAACTTTTAACTAGAGACAGGTCAGATCTCAAGAAAAAAAAATTCAAAATTTTATTTAGAGGGGTAAATTTAATTTACTTATTTATTTATTTTATTTCTTTGTTGTTTATGATAGAATTTGAAAGAATAGTTTTTTTAGATACAGTGGTTATAATAGTTTAATGAGTTTTTTTAGCGGATATATCTTTTACTAGTTATGTATTAATTTATTAATATTTCTTATTAGTTAGTTAAGTATAGATTATGGAATGATTGATATATTCTAATTTTTATTCAATAATTGTTTTCAAAAAAAAAAGATGTTGGATCTTTTATAATTTTTATGCCGTTATTTTGAATTTATTTTGATATATATGAATTTGATAATTTAAATTGATAAAAATAATATTAGATATAAGTTTAAAAAAATTCAAAATTTTATTTAGAGGGGTAAATTTAATTTACTTATTTTTTTTATTTCTTTGTTTTTTATGATAGAATTTGAAAGAATAGTTTTTTTAGATACAGTGGTTATAATAGTTTAATGAGTTTTTTTAGCGGATATATCTTTTACTAGTTATGTATTAATTTATTAATATTTTTTATTAGTTAGTTAAGTATAGATTATGGAATGATTGATATATTCTAATTTTTATTCAATAATTGTTTTCAAAAAAAAAAGATGTTGGATCTTTTATAATTTTTATGCCGTTATTTAGAATTTATTTTGATATATATGAATTTGATAATTTAAATTGATAAAAATAATATTAGATATAAATTTAAAAAAATGTCGGGCATTTGAGAATATCCGATGTCGTTTTGAGTATAGATAAAAATTAATTTTATTTTTCTGTCCGGATATGGAGTTGAGACTGAAATATAAATTTATAATTAGAAACTGGAATAGAGCGGAAGAAATTCAATTCTGATCCGCCTCGTTGCTACTCATTTTCATCCTGCAGATTTAGTTACATCCTGCAGACTTCTGTAACTGAAAGAAGTAGCTTGTTTTAGGTTTTAAATAAATTAATATTAACGTCTTTTCTTCTCTTTATTATTTGAATTGACTGCTCAATGTGACAAAGTGCACTGTTGAGCGTTGCCAAAATTCCAATAAAAAGCTGATTACTGAAAATTAAAGGAGAAGTATAAAAATGAAAATTTTGAAAAATTGAAATCATTTTAGAAGGAATTAGAGTCTTTTTTTTTTTCTTTTTATATTTCAGTTTTTTGAGTTTTGATTTAGAGGATGGAAGCGAATTTCGCAATTTCTACTTTCAGTGACAATGAGTACAGGTTCTATATACATCAACGAATTTGAGTTTATTCATGGAAAACAGAGTCATTCGCGTAGATCTCTGCCATGAGTGATAATTTGTACCAAAAAGTTTAGGAGAGACTAACAATGGTGAAGGATTTTTGTTTGGATGGAGATAATAGAATAGAGACTATGGAAGGGTTTTCTTTCATTCCCATGGCCATTATATTGATTCAGTAGAAAAATAGCAAAATTAAACTATGATTGAGTGTAAAAGAACAATCGATCGAGAATAGCAAAACAGCAAGAGCACAAGATATGCTATCGATTGCAAAGAAAAATGAACAAGAAAGTGTTTGCTTCTCGAGAAAAGAAGAAGGAAATGAAGAACAAAACTTACAGAGCTAGGGAGCCCTTAATGCCATACTCTAAAGTTGAAGTGAAAACTGATTGCTGTTATATTAATTGACTGAAACAAAATACAATGGTTCTATATATATATATATAAGAGAGGTCACGAGAATATAATATAAAGTGCTGCCAACTCAAACCCTAATTAACTAACTGCTGCGAGTTTAGGATTTGATTAGTTTCTATATTTTCACTTTTTTTTAAAAAAATAAATAAATAAAAGTAGAATTGCCGTTTAGCTAAGACATTATATTTTTATTTTTAATTTATTCAAAGAAAACATTTTCTTCCTAAAAAACTACAATCAATATATCATCATGATTTTTTCCTTTTTTGATTATTGTTTTCTAAATTTATGTGTGATTTATTTTTTAAAATGCAACATACTATTTTTTATTTAAAATTAATATTTTATTTCATATTATATTATTTATCTTGATATTAATTTAGTATTAATATTAAATTAATTAACGTACTTCTCAACTATTTCTGATACTATTTTCAATCACTCCATCTCTTTCTCAACCCATGCTGTCAATCCTACCAACCTCCTCTGACTCTACTCAAAGTTGTCTGCATTTTGTTATATATATAACCATTTAAGTGTATTTATAAGAAAAGTGTTATAAGATAAATTTTAAAAAATGTTATTTCAATTTTTGAGATTCAACAGTAACTAAAGTTCAGTAATATGACCACCATACCTCTAAAAGATAAGATATCTTGGTTTGATTCATGACATACCAGCTGTACAAATATTTTTTTAGAGAAAAATATTATTATTATGATTGTTGAATCGATTTTTAAAAAATATAAAATAATTTATAAAATGTTAGAAACCATTTTTAAGATATATATATATATATATATATATATATATATATATATATATATGTATATAAACTGAAACAGTTTTTGGTTTTCAACTAAAACATTTTTTAGTTTTTAAAATACTTATAAAAAACCAAAAACATGCAAAAAGTGCCCTAATAAAACTATGTGTTATTGTTGATGCATCTCAATAATATTCGCCTTGAAAATAGAGCTATTAATTTTGGACACGATACGATTAAACGACACGAAACGATACGGAGTTAACCGTATATGGATATGAGCTAAACTGATATGAGTCATAACCGTGTCAACACGATTACGACACGAAAAAAATCGTGTCATAAACGGATTTTACCTGTCTAACCTGTTAAGACACGATTAAAAATATGTTATTTTATTAATTATAAAAATATGACTAATTATTTTAATTTTACTCAAAATTCAAATATATATTATAATATTATAAATATATATAATACATATTTATATATGAATGAATGAATTAAATTGATTCAATTGAACTTATATATATTTAATTGGAGTTTAATTAATTAAATTAAAATTATTAATTAAATGTAAATTGATTAAATTGAGATTCAATTAATTAATTAAATTTTTAATTTAATATTCGTGTATATTCGTGTATAATCGTGTCGTGTCATGTTAAGTAAAATCGTGTATAATCGTGTCATGTCGTATAAAATATATACGTTTAGACACATTAAGTAGATCGTGTCTAATCGTGTATAATCGTGTCATGTCGTATAATTTATACATATTACACGATTATATACGACACGACACGAATTGTCAGCCCTACTTGAAAATACTTTAAGTGACAATAGAGTTAGTATCATCTTATTTATCCTCAATACTATTTACAAAATGGATGGAATATGTGTAAATTATTAAAAATATTTTTTAATTATAAATTATATTCCTAGTTCTGTAATTAAAAATATTGGGATACTTGACTCATAATTTTTCAATTCCAAATCTCAGCAAATTTTCACATTAATGTTTTTCATAAATGCAAATCTTCCAAGACAATATTCACATTAATAAGAATCTTAACAAATCTTCCAAATACAATCTTTTCATTAAATGCAAATTTTATCATATCTTCTCATTAATATTTGTAATTAATATTATACTCAGACAACAAGTTACATGCCTTATAAATAGCCTTCATTAGTCTTGATTCAAGCATGAGTGAATAAATGAAAGAGAGAATACACATTTGAGTGAGATTGAGTTCTTCCATTTTGTAACAAACACATAATATTTTCTTCTCGTGTGCCTTTAAGCCCCCTTGAGGATTGTTGTACTTATCTCCATCATAATGAAATTATTTTGTTTATCGTCATTCGTTGATGTAGCTCATATTGGGTTAACCAAGTAATTCTTTGTGTCTCTTTTATTATTTTTCTTATTTGATTTAAGTAACTTCTCTTACTTGTCTTGATCCATTGTCACTGCTTCCATAAATGTTATATTCCTAATAAGTGGTATCAGAACCTAAGGTTCAACAATTCAACTTTGTTTGTCCAAAGAGGTATTTTGCGAGATGGTTCATGAGAGTACTACTGCAAGACTTTGGCTTAGGTTTGAGTCTCTATATATCACCAAAAGTCTAGCAAACCAGTTTCGTCTCAAAGAGCAGTTATACATACTCAGCATGGCCAAAGGTGCTCATATTCATTCTCGTCTTAATAAATTCAATTCAATCATTATTGATCTAGAAAATCTAGATATTAAAATTGATGATGAGGACAAAGTTGTTTTATTGATTGTTTCTTTACCATCTATCTACAAACACTTTAATAAAATTTTATTATATGGGAACAATGATACATTGTCCTTTGAAGATGTCAAGTCTAACTTGTTGTCTAAAGAAAATTTTGATCTTGAAGTTTATTCTGAAAATAAAGCAGAGGGCTTGTTGGTCAAGGGTATATCAAATGACAAACGAAGTGTTAATGGTAAAAAGAAATCTAGATCAAAATCTAAAAGATGCAATTCAAATGTAACATGTCGTTATTGCAAGAAAGCCAAGCATGAAATCTCTTATTGCTTTAAGTTGAAGAATAAAAGAGAAAAAAGAGAAAAAGGCAAACAACCTCTAAAAACTATTGTCGAAGTTGGTGTTGTTGAATCTGAATCTGAAAGCGACGTCTTATTAATTACTTTTACTGAAAAGAAAAGAAAGATGAGTGGGTTTTAGATTCTAGTTGTACCTACCACGTGTCCTTATAAGGACTGAATTTCTACATATTAACCGGTGGATCATAGAGTTGTTCAAAAAGGTAACGATATTAAATGCAAGGTGGCTGGTATAGGTAGTGTCCATATATTGACAAATCTACGTCATATTCCTGATTTGAAGTGTAACTTATTTTTCTAGGCACATTTGACTTTCAGAAGTGTAAATATTTAGCTAGAGGTGGAATTTTGAATGTGTCTAAAGGTGTTTTGGTTCTCTTAAAGGGTAATAGGCAGGATAACCTATACATCTTGCAATGTTCTACTGTGAAAGGTTCAGCCACTGTGTTCATATCTTCATTATAAAATGACGATCTCACTTGATTATGACATATGCTTCTAGGTCATATGAGTGAGAAATGTATGAATTTGCTAAGCAAAAGAGGCATTCTCAATTGTGGTATGGGTAAACTAGAGTTTTGTGAACACTGTGTACTTAGAAAGTAGAAAAATGTTGGTTTCTCCATTGCAACACATTATACACAAAGTATCCTCGATTACATCAACTTGGATCTTTAGAGAACTTCTAAAGTTTCTTCTTTTGGAGGTAAACGCTACATTATGACATTGATTAATAACAAAGAGAACAAACCTTGATTAAACGCTACATTACAACATATTGTACACAAAGTAGAAAAAGGTTGGTTTCTCTCGTAAGTTTTGGGTTTACTTCTTAATGCATAATAATGAAGCATTTACCACTTTTAAGAAGTGGAAAACTCTTATTGAAAACCAGATTGAGAGGAAGGTAAAGAATCTTAGAACTAACAATGGCTTGGAGTTCTATAAATCATATTTTAATGAGTTTTGTGATGAACATATCATTATAAGATACAAGACATTGTTGAAAAGCCCCAACAACATAGAGTCGCACAATTAATGAACATAACTTTACTTGAGAGAGCTCGGTATATGCTCTAAAATGCTGGGTTGTGGAATATTTGTGAGTTTTAGGCTAAAACAGCTTCTACAACATGTTATCTAGTGAATAAATCTCCACATTCATCTATTGACTTCAAAATTCCAAAAGAAGTTTGGTCAGGAAATCTAATTGATTGCTCTAATCTCATGATATTTAGTAGTCCTAACTATGCTCATGTTAATGATAGCAAGTTAGCATCTAGAGCTACTAAATATGATAATTGTGTATATTTCATAAAATATTCTAATGATGTCTTTGTTTACTTGTTTTATGTTGATGATATGTTAATAGATTCAAGTGGCAAATTTTTGGTCGACAAGTTGAAGTTTCAACTCAAAAACAAGTTTGAGATAAAAGATTTTTGGTGCACCAAAGAATATCCTTGACATGGAAATATATAGAAATTGTCAAGCCATGATATTGTTTTTATCTCAAAAGAAATACATTAAAAAAGTTCTTGAAAGGTTCAACATGAGCTCATACAAGTCTGTCACCATTTCTATTGCTGCTTATTTTAAATTATCATCAGACCTTTGTCCAAAAACTGGAAAAAAAAAAGAGTAAGTATATGGTTAGTGTTCCTTATTCTAGTGCAATTGGAAGCCTCATATATATCATGGTTTACACTATAATTGATCTGGCTTATGCAGTTAGTATGGTAAGTCGCTACATGTACAATCCTATAAAGGTTCATTGGAATGCAGTTAAATGGATTCTTCGGTATCTAAAGGGTTATTTTGATTTTGGATTGGTATTTGATAACAACAAGAAAATATCTTATGACGTTGTCGGTTTTATAAACTCTTATCATGGTGATGACTTTGATAGGCAAAGGTTTCTTTCTAGCTATATCTTCACTTTATGTTATGGTGCTATTAGTTGGAAAGTATCTTTGCAATCTATTATTGCATTATTTTCTATAGAGGTTGAATATATTGCGGCTATTGAAGTTGTGAAAGAAACTAAATGGTTAAAAGGTATTTTTATTGAAGTTGGTGTTGCACAGGATTCAACAATTCCATTCTCAGATAATCAAAGTATTATTCATCTTACCAAGAATGATGTCTACCATTCTAAGACTAAGCACATAAGTATTAAGTACCACTATATCATAGATACTATTGTCGCATGAGAGATTATTGTTAATAAGGTTAATACTATTGGTCAAATTACACATGCATTAGAAATAAATGACAATAAAGATAGACGGTGCATTTTTTATTGACAAAATATTTGGTAGGTAAGATGGTAGTTGAAGATTAATCTTGACCTTCCATTTGGTGGGTGGGGATTAATCTTGACCATTTATTTGGTTGGTAAGATAGTGGGTGAATATTAATTTTGACCATCCATTTGGTGGGTGGGGATTAATCTTGACCATTTATTTGGTTGGTAAGATGGTAGGTGAGAAATGATCTCAACCATTCATCCAAGTAGGTGAGAATTAATTTTGGTCATCCATTGAGAAGGTGTAAGCCTATATATAGCATTAAGAATTTATTTGTAAGGCATTTCATCCAAAAGTGAGAAAGAAGTTTTAGTGAGAGGTTGTGAGTTGTGAGTGTTTGAAAACATTTTGTAAATTTCTCTTCCTTCAGTAAAAGATCTGCAGCAGTCCGAAAACGTAGGCATAATTGGTCGAACTTCATTATCAACTTGTGTCTTATTATTCCGCATTTCTTCGTTTCTTATGAATCTGATTATAGAAAAATTGGCGTTATTTTCCAACACATACTTCGGAAAATCCAACAAATATGTTGACCAAGTCGCACCTTTTTACTAAGTTCTAGCATTACTTGAACTTAGTTGGTGTTCGTAGTACTTGATCGCCTCTTAAGGCTTTATATGGCGATGAATAGCTCGTCAAATTCGAGCTAAAGTAGAAATTATTGGGATACGGGGCTCAGAATTTTCCAATTCCAAATCTTAGTAAATCATCACATTAATGTTCTTCATAAATACAAATCTTCCAAGACAATTTTCACATTAATGGAAATTTTACCATATCTTTTCATTAATATTTGTAATTAATGTTATATTTGGGCAACAAATTGCATACCTTATAAATAGCCTTCATTAGTCTCGATTCAAGCATGAGTGAATGAGTGAAAGAGAGAATAAGCATTTGAGTGAGATTGAACTCTTCTATTTTATAACAAACACAAAATATTTTCTCCTCAATGTGCCTTCGAGCCCCCTTCAGGATTCTTGTACTCATCTGTAATATAGTGAAATAATTTTGCTCATCGTCATCCATAAATGTAACCCATATTGGATAAACCACGTAAATCTTTATGCCTCTTTTATTGTTTTTCTTATTTAATTTAATTTACTTTTTTTACTTGTCTTGATCCATTATTCCCACTTCCATAAACATTTTATTCCTAACAAAAAAAACTTTTCAGCTAATAAATTTTTATTTAATCAATAATTAAATTAAAAATTTGGAATACTACAATATAATAATATAATTTATAATTTGTAGTTTTTATTGACTTGTTATTTTGTTCATGCTAAAGATACGTATCATTTAATAAAGGTTAGAGTTTTTTTTTTATTTTTGTTGAATTTTCATCGGTTTTGGAAGGCGTAATTAACTAAAAGTTAATTGGAAATTTCTAAATTTAAAAGATTGTGCATAGGAATATAATTTATAGTTTTGTATATAGTACCGTAACTTAGTAATATTAATATAGCAGTACTAAAGTATGTATAGTAACAAAGTCGAATAATAATAATAATAATATTCTTAGTTTAGTCCATTAGTATATGTAGTAGTACAAAATATAGTGATCAGTAAATGATACTACTATATAAATAGTATTAGTTTATTCCTTCTTTGATTTTTTTTTCAATTAATTATATTATTTTATTTTTCTTTAGTTTCTTTTTAGTTAAATTCATTTTTTCCAATTAATTTTCTGTTTTAAAAACCAAAAACTGAAATAAATAGAACCATTGTAAAAAATTTTAGTTTAATTGGTTTGTTTAACCTGCAAATTAAATCGAATTTGGTTACAATCTGAGTTTTTTTTTTCTTTTTTTTCAGATTTCAGTTTTGAATTATCTTGATTTAGTTGGACTAATAAACCGAGCTAACTGATGCTCACTAGTCACTCCTTATTTTTAATAATATAATCTATAGTTTATATATATATATATATATACTACTATAACTTAAAGTAGTATTAGTTTATCCTATATAATATATACAGGGTGTTTGGGATTGCTATCATGTGTTCAAAAAACAGATTCAAATTTTTTTTGATTTAATTTACGGATTTTTTTAATTTTTTATAAACTGTTTTTCTTAAACTTGTTTCTAGAAAAAATATATATTTACCTGTTTCTTTTCAAAAACAGTTTTCAAAACTCAAAAAATTTAAAAATACAATTTTTTTTTTCAAAAACGATTTTGATAAACGCAATATCAAACGGACTCTTAGTGTAATATTATTAGTTAAGTATATATAACAGTATAAATTATTATTAATTAAAAACTTTCGTAATGCCATAATGTAAAGAGTAGGAGCATATATATATATATATATAATACTAACTTTTTAGAGTGTAGCACTGAAATATATATAGTAGTATGTATAATATAATACTAAAACAATAGATTTCATGCATTAGCAATACAGTTGTCAAAATTCCACAGAATCATGCCAACATCCTCTTAAAATAATAAAGTTTAAATACATATTGAAAATAATGGTAATTTTGATGTCAGTATTTTTTTAATTTAATTAATTCAAAGATTAAAAAAAATAAAAGAAAAGAAATGACTTGATTAAATGAGGCAGCTTGCCAATATCAGTAAAGGATCCATCGTTTGACCCAAAAAAAGAATAGAGACCAAATGTAAGTTATATAACACACTTCTGCTTGGAATTGGATTTGGATAGTCAGCTTTAAGTTATGGTAAGTTGACTTTTGTGTGAAAGGGATTGCCTTTTATTCATAATTTGCATATCCAAGAGCTCAACAAATTAAAGAAAGTGATGTGGGTGTGTGTTGGTGGTTTGTCTATATAAAGCATCATTCCTTCTTGCTTTGTCTTAGCCATCAAAGATTTTGTTTCATCAAAATTCAACAAAAACAAACATGGTGCACAAACTTTCACTTCCTATTACTCTTCTTCTCCTCTTTCTGGCTTTCTCTCTTCTCCACTCTTCCCTTGCTGTTCCTTCCACGAGTAAGTACTCTCACTTTTCTTAATTATTCATCTTCTTTTTCAATATTTCAGGAAGCATCAAGTCAACTGAAGAAAACCCATTTTCATTTTTCTACCTTTCGCTTTCTCTTTCTCTCCATCTAAACACCATCGAGAACCTGCAAATCTTATTCTTTCTCTTTCTTTCATGTCTTCTCATCACCTATATATATACCCTACTAACATAGATGTTTTAATTAGGTTTTTAATTTTACATATATAGTTATAGTTAATTACCACGCATGCATGTGCTCTATAATCACATGTTTTCACATTTTATTTCTCCTTAAACTTGATGAGATGTTTCGATATTTAATTGCAGGATGCAATGGATTTGAATGATGGAGAAGAGCTAGTTGATTTTGGAACAGTGTTTATTATTAATGGAAGAATGGATTTGGAAAACACGGATTATCCAGGAACCGGGGCAAACAGAGGCCACGATCCAAGAACTCCAGGAAAAGGAAAAGCATAAAAACTTTGGGAAAAAAAAAATCCAGTGATTAATTTTATGATATGTCTTTATCTATATGCTGATCAATAATTTAAAGAAGAATAAGTTTGTAATTGGATTTCTCTCTTTTTTTTTTTCTCTTTTTCTTTTTTTGGTACAAGGGATCTGATCGGATGTTCGACAATTGATTCCATGAAAGATATTATTTGCAAGTGAAGTGAGTACATTAAGTTTTTACATTAATCAATCTATATATATATATATCAAAATTGTCGAAATTCTTCAATCCAAATTTACAGTTATAAAAGTAATTAAAAGCTCCATTACAGCTACAAAACCAACAAAAATTAGCCAACATATATGATTTGCTCAGCCCTACATATTCTCTTTATGCATTCATTATGCTGATCATGAGCCAACATTATGCATTCATTTTGTTTACGAGGTTTTTTCACTTAACATTTTGTAGGTCGAATATTTTAGATGGATATAATGATTTGGATTAGTTTGGCTACAATATATTAAGTTTTTCCTGGTTTAGTTAATTAATAAATTTTTAATGCTTATCAAAAAAAATATGTCAAGCTTAAATGACATAAAAAAATTCAATTGTTTTAATTTTCCAAGTTTTTTTGGTTAAAGGAATTAACTAAAATTATATATATCGTACAAGATAAATTACTAGTAAATTTACTTATTTCTTACATTTATATCTATATTTTAATTAAATAAGCATTTTACGCTATTTTAATTAATATAATATTTAATATTAATTTCTCAATAAAAAAAGTATTATTATTTTTGACAATTCCAAAATTATATGTTTGGCTTGATAAAGTATGAAAGAGTACTCTAACCACATTAAACGCCTACATGCACCAACTTTCTTATATATTTATAAATAAAAGTGTAAGCACAACCATCATAAGTTCATAAGTTCATAACCATAAATCCATTGTTTTTTTCAAAAAAAAAATCTCCAATTAACATGACATCTCTATTCCCTATAATGATGTTTGTAAGTCAAAAATTATATTTGCTTAATCTAAGTTCATGAATAAATTTATAAATCGATTAAATTATAATTTATTATATATGTAAATAATTATTAGTTTATGTACATCATAAGTTATAATTAAATTAATTTGTAAATATATTGATGAATCCAATTTGTTTTTTTTTTAAATAATACTCACAGCTAACATGAAATCAAGCGCACTGTCAGTCTGCCGCATATGCAAGAGTGTTTAAAGCTTTAAATACAACCAAATTTTAAAAGTAAGGTATTTAATAGATTTTATTTTTTTTTTAGAATTTTAGAAGACTACTAAATTTTTTCAAACAAATATAAATAATAAAAGTAAATTTATTTATATATTAAATTAAAAAATTAAAAAAAAAAAAGCCTATCAAACTTGCTACGTTACAAAATTAATATTGGAGTTATCCAAACCCTAACATTGCGCCCCTACGTAATATTGATCAATATTTAATCGTTTAGGACGTAATTGAAACCTATTTTATATATATATATATATATCAATTTTGTATAATATGGTTATCTCATACAGAATTTTCCTGTCTGAATTCAACCTATGATTAATTCAAGTTAATAAAACAATATTATTTAAATTATTTTATATTTATATGTCATTCATGTATTACTTTGATCTACATATAGTATACAATGTGTATATTAAAAGGAATTTTTCAAATATAAATGCATATACTTCAACACATAGTAATTTAAACTGTGTATAAATGATTAGAAATCACTTAAAATGTGTATAATAATTTTAATTCTCATAAGAAAAACTATAATGGCAAGTTTAGTATACTAAAAGAATATGATTCCATAAAAAAATGAAATTAATCACATTTTTAAATTGGTATTTTGGAGTTCTGATATTTTTGTTGTATGTTTATGTGATAGAAATTAAAATCCTATTTTTATAATTGGTTTAATTTTATTGAGAATATTTTTAGAAATATAAATATTTTATTTAAAAATATATGAAAAGAATTCAAACACCAATAAATTTGAGATATTAAAATTTTTTATATAATAATCAGAATCATATTATCAAATATTTTAACTGTTAAACTCAAATTTGAAATTAAAATTCCATTCAAATTCCAAAATTTAGGATACCAAAATGCTCATCAAATAGCATTAGAAAAAATATTTTAATCATTCTCCTTTTTTAATGAAATTGGCACTAAACATAATTATGTTTAGAGCACTTGAGATTAAATGGTTTTGTGTATATATAATTAACTATTTATTTTAATCCTTCTCAATTTCTCTTATTTATCTCTATATACATGAGCAAAATTAATTAAAAATTAAAGTTACTAATAAAATTTTGAAACTTCTTTTTTCCCAATTATGATACACTTCACTAGATATTCGTCCCTCCCTCTCTCCCTTTTGAATATGCGTCCCTCTTTCTAATAAAGATACTTTTCGTTGCAGCCTAAGGAAAAATTGTTGAAACTTCTTCTTTCTCAACTATTAAATAAATGTAAATAAATCATTACATTTTTTTAAAAAAATGATTATATTCCCTTCCTTTCAATTTCAATTTGATAGACTTTTTCACTTTTTTATTTGTCTTTCAAAAGATAGTCAATTTTTTTAAAAATATATAATTTTATTTTAATTCCCTAATCTTTTCTCTTTTTTATTTGTCTAAAAAGGAAATTTTATTTTTTTAAAATAATTTTTATTATATTCTTCTTTAATATATTTATTATCAATAAATATAAATTATTATATAAATTTATTAACGATATTCCTGATAATATAAGAGCAAAATATATATTTTTATACAAGTTTTTAAAAATATAAACAAATTTATTAAATGAGGACGGAAGTGATACAATGATAAATTGATCATCCAATGCTAACATATGGGCCCAGAAGTTTGAGTGTCAGCGATGACCAATGTGTGGACGTGAAAAAAGGGAAAAGGACAGTGGGAGCCCATCAGCAACTCTTGCAATTAGCGATTGGTTCCACATTTTCTTATTTTATTCTTTATTAGATTAAATTATATTTTATAATTTTTTATAAAATTAAATTTTTACTCTTTTCATATATTTTTATATTTTTAATATTCAACTTTACTCCTTTTTTTTTTCTATTATCTAGTAATTTTGATGTTTTGATTTTAAAGGAAAAAAAGTGTATAAATGAAATTTAGATTCATGGAAAAGATAGTTTTAAAATTATTTTTTTAGTAAAAATGTCATTTCCCGATTATTTATCCATTTGTGTACTTTTTCTAATCATTTTTATCCATATAGTGTACATTTAGGAATGAAATAGAGAGATTGATTTGTCCTAAAATAGAACTTTAGGAATTTGATTAAACTTGTCTTCACCTTAAGAGCAAATGTGTTATTTGGCATGCACCTTGAGGACTTAATTGTATTTTTTTCTTGTTATTAATTTATTATTTTGAAAATTAAAAAAATTAAGGATTTAATAAAAAAATCAATTAAATGACTAAATAAAACAAATACAAAAATTAATGTAAAAAATTAAAAAAATTCTAATAAAGTTTGAGGCCCCAATCTTGATCTTTAATGTTACCTAAGGTAGCTACGAATAGAGGTGGCAATTAATGTTATGTATCAACACGATGTGATATAATTATATTAAATATGAACACAATAAAATTAATTAATAGTGTAAACAATTCGATATATGGACATGATATAGTTAAAATCTATATTAACACAATTAATTTAATGGATTTAAACCTATATATATTATATACACGATTATATATTAATAGATACGAATATTAAATTAATATTTTTTTATTTATTTCTTTCTATTTACACCCTAAAATTTTTTCTTATTAGATTTTTATTAAAATTAGGTGTAAAATAATTGTTTATTTAAATTTTTAAATTTGGTATAAAATATGTTAATATATATTAATTCTTAGTAAATATATTAGTACAATATTAATTAATATTATTATAAAAATAATAGTTGTATAATTACTTTATTAATATTTATTTGCATATACTAATATCATGTATTATAAATTTATTCATATATAAATATGTATTTTATATATATATATATATATATATTATACTATATATTTGAATTTTTTATATAGTTTGAATTTTGAATAACACTAAATTAATTAGACATCTTTTCATAATTGATAAAATAACATATTTTTAATTCAGATTAAACTGGTAAAATCTGTTTATGATATTTTTCTCGTGTTATAATCGTATTAACATAATTATAACTCATATTCATTTAGTTTAAACTCATTTATGATTAACTCTATGTAGTGTAAAAAATTGTCAGTTTTAGATATAAAGCTCGATGTTAATCTGGCTTTTATTAAGTGTATTTGCTGCTTGGTGATTTAATAAATTAAAAATTAAAAAAAGTATTTTTTATTTGTTTGATAAAAAAATTTAATACAATTTAAAGAAAAATTACAATTCTATATTTAATAAAATAATATTCAATTATTAAAAAAATTAAAAATAATTTTTTAAAATTTATTAAAAGCTAGCTTTTTTAAAAAAAAAAGTGAAAATGTCGGTTTTTTCATATTAAAATTAACTTTTAAATAATTAATATATAAAAATAATTTATATTTATATTAATTTAAAATGATTTTTTATTGATTAAGAAAATATATTTTTTGTTATGATTTTATATTTAATTAATTATTTTTTATATTATATATCATATACATTATGATAAATTAAAATAATTAATAATTATTTTATGAATTAATTATCAAATAAATAAATGCATTTAAAATTAATTATAAATTATTAATTTTTACAATTAATAGTTAAGAATTAATGATCATGAATGGAATGGCTGTTTATAACTAATTGCTATTGCTGGCCATAGTTAATAATTTTTGATACCAGCTGGCAATTAACTGTCATCGATAAACTACAGACACCAAAGACTCTAAATTTCATAATGAATCCCACTTATCCTCTCCTGATTGGTCCTCAAGCGTCTATTTTGCCTTTGCAAATTTTAAGGTTTTGCCCTTTTTCCTTTTTATTTCCCCGCTAAGATCATTTGTTCTGGTGAAACCCCACTAACATTCATTATTTTGGCAGCTGAAATATTGTAAATATTAATAAAACTCCGTTCTCTTCTGCTAAAAATTATTTGGGATGCTATAAATTTTTTTTTGCAAAACACTTTTTTAAACATTACTATAAATTATTAAATTAAATTTATTAAATAAAATAATAAATTTTATAAATTAAATTTCTAGCGATGTGAATTAATTATAAAATAAAAATATTATTGATATTATTTCTCGAATTATTTTAACTTCATATTTTTAGTTTTTACTGGGACTTCAGATCTAAGTTATGATGTAGAATTATTATTATTTTATGGGTACAACAGATTCCATTGAAATTGAATTCTAATATCTTATAATTTTTAGGCAATAGATGAAAAATAAAATAGTTATTTAATGAGATTTAGTATTCCTTAATTTGATTAAATAATAATTATACAATTTTTACATAATACAGATTTTTCCAAAAACTAAAGAATGGGAATTTTTTTAGTAAGTGAAATTGAATATTTCCACTTTTACCGCAAAAGAAGAATAAAAAAAACCTAAGCGAGAACCACCATTATCGACCACCAGTAGTCTCTTCCAGCTGGTTCCTCTTCTCCATCATCAGTAGCTCTCTCAACCTCGCTCAACCAACCAACAACGGCCATTTTGATGCAACCACCAGAAGCTACTCCCGTTTCAACGAACACCAATGAGAGAACCGCATCAGCCACAAGGGTTTTTTTTTTAATTTGTTATCGATTTCTCTACTTAATTCCCGAAAAAATGTAAGAATTTGAAGAAATTTTGGATTTAATTTGAACGAGGCTTTGGAAGGTAAAAGATTTTAAAGAAAAAAAAAATGTAGTTACCAAATGCATAGACATCTATGTTCTTCAATCCCATGACACTCTTTTTCCTCAACTCAATTCCCAAAAGTCTCTGCAATTCAAAAATAACCGAAGGAAATGACACACCGGTTTTCGATTCCACAACAACAGGTGAAGCGTCAGCCAGAGAAAGGGAACCCCAGGGCAGTAAAGAATGATTGGGGAGGAGCAAATTCAGTGCATCTTCGATGAATGGGTGTTTTGGATTAGTGGATTTCTTAGTGGCAGTTACGGCTGAAAATGTAGTCGCACCGGCGGCAATCGCACATGCCACCATGGCGGCGGTTGAGAAGCGGCGGGTGTCAATGGCATTGGAAATGGAGTTGGAGTACTTTTTGGGCTGAGAAAACAAGAACGGGAAGGGAAGCACAAAGAAACTATTTTCTCTTCTATTTTTTTTAATTATTGAATAGCTGAGATTTTGAAAATAAAATAAAAGAACGGTTTTGACCGCTACTACGGCATTGATAAATACATTGAACAATAACTACTACGCATTTCGTTTATCAAAAATATTTTTTTTAAAAAATTTATTTTTAAATTTTTTGAATTTTAAAAACTGTTTTAAGAGATAAATAGGTAAATAAATATTTTTTCTAGAAGTATATATAAAAAAAACAGTTCATAAAAAATTAAAAAAATTAGTAAATTAAATAAAAAAATTATAAACTTTCTTTTTAAATACCAGCAATTTCAACACCCCCATTATAATGTAGGAAACATATTTCTATAAGCACATTCGGTTTTAATATTTAACCTTATCTTAATTCACCCAAATTAATTAATATGAATTTGAAGAAATTTAAAAAAAAATGATTGGAAAATTTTTGAGTTAAGTTCAAACCGATATGTTTTACTTAAAAATTTTAGTTTTTTTTTTTATCATAAGGATTAAGGGACAAGACTTTCAAGTGAAATCGAAATGATTTGAAATAATTTAATCAATAAATGTTCCAACTTGAACTAATCTAACTCAAACCGATTTGCGAGATTTTTAATATACATAATGCGACCTTTTGGGCTGCCAGAAAATAAAAGATGAAGTAGGTCCCTGTAAAAGGGAGGATGTGGGCCATATTGTGAATAAGAGAAGTGTATGGGGGCGATGGGTTTGGTGGGCTGATAATGACAATCTACCTGCGTGGCAGAAAAGTAGCTTGACTATGAAAATGAAAAATGGTCACAATATGGAGAAAATGCCTCAAACAAAAAATGCAAATTATTTGTTCGTGCATATACTTGCTTTTTCTGTTTCTTTTTTTTGTATTATTATTATTATACATTCTAATTAGTAATGATTAATAATTTAGAATAATTTAATTCAGATTTTCAAATATTTTTTCTTTTAATTTAAGTTAATTCAGGTTTGGCAACCATACATTATATGAAATTTATTTAATTTATATATTTGTATTTTTAATTTTTTTATGATTAATTGATACATTTAAAAAATTATTTACTATGCATTTAAATTATTTTAGAAAAAAAATACTAAAATTGTATTACAATTTAATTTTGATACTAATAATGAAAAGTATCAAAGTTATTTACGATTAAATCTACTTATATCACATAGCAATATTTATAAACCAAACAATAAAATATGAATTGAATAATAATTTTAGGTCATAAATCAAATTGCGAAATAGAAACAATTAATTCTATTCCTTGGGAATTTATGCGCGAACCAAATATGAACTAACTAATATAATATATAGAATGCAATGGGTGTTGTAGTGTTTGCGATGAATGGATTCAGTTTAGAATTGAATTAAATTATAAAAAATCGAATTAATGGAATTTTTTGAAATTA
The DNA here is from genome assembly GCA_023653625.1 of Triadica sebifera. Lineage (NCBI taxonomy): Eukaryota > Viridiplantae > Streptophyta > Magnoliopsida > Malpighiales > Euphorbiaceae > Triadica > Triadica sebifera. Next base: position 27,624,271 of record CM042900.1, read on the forward strand.
AAATCCACTCGAATCAATTTTTATTTGGTACTGCCTTTATAAATTTGTACATTATCGTCGGTAGGTCATTCAACTATTAATTTGAAAGTGTCTTTCTCATTGATGGAAATATAAACAGATATTATCTATAAGAATTTACAATTTCGGATTATTTTCTCTTTTGCATGATTAAATTTGTCTTCTTTTCAACTTTTTCTAATTTTTAATTTTCGGATATCTATGATTTGCAATTTTTGGTTATTATTTCTCTGTATTGCCAAACCCCTATTTTTTTTAATAAAATATATATTTTTTATAGAAATAATAATGACACAATTTTTATATTTTTCATAGCCGAAATTATATTTCTATTATACGAATCTTAGCTTAAATTTTCAACAATGTCATTTTCATCTTAATGGTGATTTTGAGAGCTAATTTGATATTCGGATAAAATATTTGGGAATTACATTAAAGTAAAGCTGAAACAAGTGATGTAATCTAAGACTCAAGCGCAAAACGACACAGAAAATGGAGTTTATAGAGTGCATTAAAAGCATACCATATTTGGGTATGGAGGCTGCATTGGGTACCGTTTTGATTCTCATTGCTCTCACTCTCTCTTTAAAACCAGCAGCCTTCTTCCTGTGTTTTCCCATTGATAGAGCTAAGCTTATATATTTGCTCTCTCTTTCTTTCACTTTCCTCTTTGTAAAGTTTCAATTTTTGGCGATTTCAGTGAATAAAACTGGGTGATTCGCAGAAACTGATAGCAAGAATAAAACCCCACTGAATAGAAATTTAGTGGCTTTTTCAAGAACGATTTACCCATTTCAGCCTGACATTAGGTCCACTTCTTTTTTGCTTTGAATAGAAGAAGGGCTACATATTATTCTTGTTTACTTCTGATTATTTTGTTTGCATGTGGGAATTGATTCTTGTTCTTGTTGAAGGAGAGAAGAGACTTAAATAGTATATCAGAGATTCAGAGATAAAACCCAGTTTTTATTTTTAGCTTCCACTCATGGAGGCTACAGAGATTTAAGAATTGAGTAGCATTTTTAGCTGATTTTCCTTTTTCTTTCTGCTTTTCTGCGGTTACTGTGATAATTAGCTTAGCAGCTCTTTGTGGTGATGATCTCTTGGATAGTCTAACTCATTTTGTCACAGGTGAGTTCATCTTGAATCAGTTTATGCATGCATGTAGTGCTTTTTAATTTCTTTGTGCTAATTTGAAATTAATTCCTTTCATTAATTTTTTTCTTGGACAGAGGGATTAAGGTTTTGATAACTATTTGATGAGGAATAATAGATCAAGAGCAGTGACCAGTAAGCAAGCTTTAATGACTGATCACAGGTCCCAATCATCTTCCACCCAAAATTGCACAAAACCAATTCAATCCTTTTTGGGTTCACCAAGGTTTAAAGCTCTCACGTTTAAGGGTCTGGCTGAAGCTGAACCTGTGATTAGTCCCACTTCAATTCTTGAACCATTCTCTCCCTTCAAGAACCTATTTTGGTATGACACATGCCAACCTAAGTCCCCAAAAGTTTTCTCAGAAAACAAACACTCATGGGAAAAATTGGACACTAAAGGCATTGGTGTAGCACTTATCGGTGATGATGAAGAAAAACCAAATAGGAAAAATAGTTTCATTTCTAAACCAAATAACAGAATGGTTTTGTTTGGCACCAAGCTCAAAGTTCAAATCACTCGACCTGCAGATTTTACAGTTTCTGAAGCTGAGTCCCCTAAATCCCCAGCTGATTTTGGAACCAAAACCAGAAACTCTCAATTTTCAGGATCTGGGTTTGCAAATTCTGGCATCCAAACAAAAAATTATCCTCATGTTTTCACAGGATGTCTATCCATGAGTGAGTTGGAGCTGTCTGAAGACTACACATGTGTAATATCATATGGACCTAATCCGAAAACCACTCATATATTTGACAACTGTGTTCTGGGGAGTCGTTTTGTTCTATCAGATAAATCCAACTCTGCCCCAAAGAATTTCCTCAGCTGCTGTCACACATGCAAGAAGAATCTTGAACAGAAAAATGAAATTATCTTTTGCAGGTTTTGCCCGTTGCCTGTTCAAATTTTAATTCATATTCATTTTGTCTTGCAAATTAATGGACTTAAAACATTTTTCTTCTCACGTTGTACTGCAGAGCTGAAAAGGGTTTTTGCAGTCAAGAATGCTGGCATCAAGGAATGCTCTTAGATGGAATAGAAAGTTGAGAATTTGATGGCGATAAAAAATTTTTTTTTGAGTTTTGCCATTCATGGAGAATGATCAATTGAAATACCAAAAAATTGGGTTCTCTTTTTTTGTTTTTCTCTTTTTAATGTAGATTTATTGTTATTTTTTCCGTTGTTTTTTTCTACCCTCTCACCTGCAGATAGAGATAAGAGAGGATTATATATTGTAGAGTGGAATATGTTTAATTGAAAGACTAATTTGATAGCTTGTGCACTTTACCCAAGGTTCTGGCCTTGTAAGTTGTAGTGGATGATGATGCAAGACTATAACTTGCCTTAATATATTTTTTTTCTATGATTGTTGACATCCAATTATCACTTGTATTATTAACTAGGAAATCAATTATTTCATGGATATAGAATATTAATTTTTGTGTTTCTTATCCTTTCTGCCCATACCTATTTTGTCTAATGGGTTAATGTTTAGTAACATATATAATCTGTTTAATTAATCTAAAACTAAGACTTTTAGGGTAGTAGATCCAAGCTCAAATCTTTTTTCCAAAAGTGAAAGAAGTAAACAATTAAATAATTGATGCATAAATTATTGCGGAACAGACAAGTCCAAAAATTTCAACCCATTGCCAATAATTTGATTATTTTCTATGAATCTTGAAAGATTAAGAAGGGATTAATAGACAAAGCTTGTTTAGAGAATCGATTTTACTATGATGTAGTTTAAGGCATCTAACCAATCCAGATTTCTTGTTCATAAATCAAAATCTTTAATTTTGCATTATTGGTTTTGTCTTTCGGGAATCAAAAACCAACAAGTATCTTGATTACACAACACAATTAAACAATATGAGTTTAAATGTATATGTGTTTGAATTAAATGGGTGTGTTATAATCGAATTAATAATTTTAGTATTATTCAAATTATATAAAGTATTCATATATATTGTAATATTTTTAAATATATATAATATAAGATGTATATGAATAAATTTATAATATATTATATAAAAATTAATTATATTAATATATGTTGGTAAATATTAATAAACTAATTGTGTAGCTGTTATTTACTAACTTATCTTAGAGTTTGAATTCGAAACAAAAATTATGGTTATGGAAAATATCATATCTTGTTCATTTCATTTAAAGAAAGGTTAGCATTTCAATTATTTCTAAGGCAAAGAAATAAAGATGGTTATACCAATGATAACTCCATATATGTTTTTAATAAAGGTTGATTGTTATCTTTGTAGTTTATTTATATACAGTGTATTATAATTATGTAGTGTATTGTTTGTATAATATTAATATGTTAATAATAATATAATTGTTGTTGTCCAAATGCACTATTAGTGATTTTCAAAACAGATCAAAATTGTGACCGCTACATATTTCTCAGTCGCATACACGATTCTTTAATTACTGATAAAATTGTAAATGAAAAAGAGATTCTGAACCTTATTGTTTAACTGAGATTTTTCGTTTATTTTAAATCGGGATTGAGATTGGTAAAAGTGCATTCACAAAATTCAAATTTTTATAAATATCTTGGACAGGTATTTAATTTTCATAAATCTAAAATTTTTTATAAGATAAACAAATTTGCAAAATTCAAATTTTTATAAATATCATGACATCTATCTATCTTTCAAATATAACAATCGTGAATTAATTGTTATGGTCGCAAAACCATAAAAACAGTTGTTTTCGCAGCTGTTCTTTCTATCACGAACCTGTTTTGTTTTTTTTAGATTATGGAATTCAGCTAAATCGTGAACGCTATCTTTATTTATAAATCATAATTGCAAAATATATATTAATTATATTATTTTAATTAAAATGCATAATTATATTTTAATATTAATTACATTAATAATTATAATAATATTAATATTAATATCTTAATAATTTTTTAAAATTGAGTTATATTAATTAATTTTACATTAATTAATATGAAGTAGATAAAGATGCTCTAACATTCTAATAGGATACAAGTATCTAAGTAATTTTACTCGTGTTCCTGGATATATCCAACTAAAGAGACACGTGTCAATACATAATTGGTTATTGTTACGTCCTCTATTCCACTTTTCATGACCTGATCCCGGAGTTAAAATCAAAGTATTTCTTTCGGATGTCCAATCGGCACTGCACACAGTTATCATGCGAGTCTTACGCGCTCCTCCCAGGTCTGGTCTGGTCTGGTCTGATGATGGGAAGTCGATCTTCTAAGGGAACATCACACTTTCTGAAACTAAGCTTATTAAAAGAATCAGCAAAATGAGCTAAAGATACCATAATACCCAACCATTGATCATTTTACCGATTTGTTCCATGTCTAAGCACTAGGCAGTAATTTAGGAATATACAAGATTTTATCGATATCCGAATCTATTTAAATCCATTTAAATTCTAATTGATAATTTTATTACGATTTTAGAACTAATTTGAGTAATAATATTTAAATTCGTCATAAATTTAAATATGGTACGTGTAAAGGTTTTGGGTACCTGTTACCCGATAAAACTCGATTATATATATATATACATTATATAATTTATTTTATTTTAATTTATTGAATATAATGATATAATTAATTATTTTTCATATATTTTTATAGATAGATGAATTACAAATATAACGAGAGTTTGAAATTTAAAATATAATTTTTTTATTATAATGAATAATATTTAATTTATTGTTATTTTTGAACAATTTGATGAATTATTTTAATTTAAATGCGTTGAATTAGATTTTATGTTTTGTTTTATTTTATTTATTTGATTTTATAGTGATTTATGGTAGATTATTTATGTATTTTTAGATTTTTAATTATTTTAAATTTTATTTTATTTTAAATTTTTTAATAATAAACGAGTAATTATTCGGATTCGAGTATTAATCATATAATATTAATCGGATTTGGAACGGATACGGATATTAATATTATAATTTTAAACGGATTTAAGTATGTATATATATAATCGGATTCTGATTCAAGTAGGACAATTTTCGTAAATACCCTATATGTTGCCATGATACAAAACTGGACTATTTTTTATAATTGAATTGCAAATATAATTTAATTATACATTCTATCGAAGCCGAAGGAAAAAGAAATTTTAGGTTTAACATACTAATAGCAATAGTCTTTTTTTTTAATGTTTGAAAAAGATTTAATTATTAAAAAAAATTAATAGTATAGGGCTCTAATCATCAAAATCAAAGTAGAGAGAGCCAAATTAAAAAATACAGAACAAAATGACAAGTCTTCCCTGCAAATTTTGGTTGCTATTATATTCATCTCACTCAAAATTGCAAAACAAATCAATCTTTTTTTAAAAAAAAAAATAAATTTGTTTTCTTAGGATATGCACGCCTAAATAACGGGGTCAAAAAACAAAAGGAATGAAAAACAAAATATTTGCAAAACTTGAGGACTCGATTGTGCTTCAATCAACCAGATGTGAAACGGTCACCGGCAAGGGCCAGGCCATTTCAACCACCCCCAAGGAAAAAAAATATTGGTAAGACATTTTGGATGTACAACATTATAAGGATCAACACCAATTCCAACTTTAAAAACTTCAAACACCAAGCTAAAGAGAAGAGAAAGGTTATATTAATAAACTCAGCAAATGAACTATTTCACCCATTATTGTTAAAACCAGTCTAGATCCGCCGATTCAACCATTAAACTCGAAAATCGGTAAGAAAATCGAACCATTAGCACCTCAGAACTGGATCAAAACCGGTTGAATTGGTTAAGAAGTTTTGGCACCTCCACCACCAACCCACTTCCATTTATATGCTTTATTTTTTACAAAATTAAATAAAATGTATTTATCTATTTATAAAGTTAAGGATATATACTAATTATAAAAGTTAAAAATTTTATTATTTATAGACATTATTATATTTGAGAATATTTTTGAATATGATTATATGTTAATTTAAATTATAAATATCTATTATCAATACATGGTTATGCATTAATTTTAATTATTAATAAAAATATTCACATTATTCAAGAAATATGTATAATTGATAAAATTGAGTTATATTATTTATATTTTTGCTATTAATATAAATTAGGACAATTTTTATATAAATTATTTTATTTTTATCAAAAAATAATTTTCCTAAGAAATGGATACATGTTGAATATTATTTTTATTATAATTTTTGAAAAAATAAAGAATATACAAATAAATCAATTTTATTATTTTAAAAAATAATATATATAAATGCAAATATTATTATACTTGAAATTTTTTAACATATTTATGTATTAATTTGAATTTAAATATTTAACATTTTGAACTTACTATTGTAGATGAAACATATTTAATGTAAATAATTTTTTATATTTTATTATACATAAAATATATTAAATATTATATTTTAAAACAATTTCATTTTTATATATTGAACTCTAATAAACTCTAATTGAATCGCTAATCATTTCTTCCGTTTTCAATTCGTTGGCACATACCGAAAACATTTGCACAATCTATTGCACATGTGGCACCTGATGGGGGCGCACGGAGTACCAAAAACCTTATGTTTTTTTTTTTTTTTGACTTTTCAACCTACTTTGATGGCCCACTTTAAAATCTTCTCTTCCTCGTCTATGAAAAATTTCCCCAAAATCAAATCCCTAAACCTAGGCCCATCCTTCCCTTCAACCTGACACTAGCACCGAAGCTTATTCATCCCTCTCTTTTTTTCTTTGCTTTTAATTTGCGTGGAAATTATACTATCAATTTTGTTACTGATTTCACTACTAGTAACCCCTACTTCAATATTCTTCTCCTTCTCTTTCGATTCAGGGGCTCATATTGTCACACAGACTGCATTAAATCAAGCTAAGCATGCTTCGTTAGGGGAGAGAATTTCAGACTTAAGATGAGAAAATAGTTTTTTTCATCGAGTGATTTGGGAGTTGAAAAAGAGAGAAGATTCGAGTTTTTAAAATCAGGTTTCGATATAATATGAAGGAAGAACAAAAACGGGGAAAATAAGAAAAGTTGTTTTTTTTTTTTTTTTGATATGACATGTCAGGAGCAGGAAGTGTGTAAGTTACACCCCTAACGAATTTCGATTACTGGTAAATGAGAGATGCAAGTTGTGTCACTTGTGTGAAAATTAAGGCGTGCAATAATCACTATCTTTTATTACCAAGCTAAGTTGTAAAGCTGAATTTTTTTCAAGTTAAAAAGTGTTCATTTTCGTATTATCCCGAAAATAAAACTTGATCATAATACTAATCACAAGCCAATTCACTCGAATCCCTTGACTGGCCTAGATTGTCACCTTCGCTATGAAGCCCCAAAATTACAAATCTGATAATCCAAAAATTTTAAGGGCCAAAAGATAATCGTAATAAGATTTTTCAACCTTGTATAGCATGTACACACGAGCAATTTGGCAAAGTCAGCTTCCCCCCCAATTTCCATATCCAAAAATTGGTATTCTTACTACGGATATTAAAATATGTTCATAAACAAAAATAAACAACTTAACGTACCAGCGCTCAATCAGTGATAATGATAATCAGCTTGTTTCATGCATCAACAACGAAGAAAAAGAAAATAAACATAAATAAACTAAAAATGCAGTCTAGACATAAAATGACAGAGTAAAACACAAAACATAACATTGCTCCATCCAAAGATGTCAACTTAAACAACTCCTGGGTACACAAGACAAAAACTGCCGAACAGATAAAACATGTATTCCATGGACTCAACCAACAAGCCACAAATTGCATATGGATCCCCATAAGACTTACTTTTGATTACAACTACCATGATATCATGAGCATACATCGTGATATAAGAGCAGGCTCCTGAAATCTCCCCATCAGATACCTGAAATGAAGGTTGCAAGGAAGTTGTAAACAAAAAAACAATTATTAAAAAAAAAAAAACTTTACTGAGAGAAATTTAAAAAAAAAACTGTGGATAACTATTACCTCAGAAATAGCCCAATATGATCAGCAATCTCCAACAAAGACTAACTTTACGGAAACCAAGAGGACAGCATTCTACCCGCCCAAAAGAACAAGAAACTAATAGGCTTACAACAGGAAAAGCAACACAGAATTGATTCATCTTAGGAATCCAAGAAGCAGAAGAGTCTAAAAACTAGGATAATTTCTTTTTACCACTTTCCCTCTTAAAAAACAGAAAAGCTGGCAAAGAGACGAAAACACTCATGCAGAGTGTATTTAAGTGGAGTCAGACCTATCTATAAGAAAGAAAGAAAGAAAGATGTGAGTATGTATATGTCGAGTGTTGATTGTTGAGAATGAGACGCCAATTCAGGCAACAAAGAACCGAGTAAGGCATTTACAAGAGGAGGGCATTTTGAATGGCCATTTAAAGCAGCTCTATGTTAGGAACCTAATAATACTAGTTAATACCAGAAATCAGGAAATACAAAAAGAAAAGGACTTCAGAAGAAATAAAGACAAAATGACAACGATAGAAGCCTACCTGGAGTAAGACCCATCTAGTCAAAGTTCGATGGTATATACATAGTATATGATATCATAGGCCTAAGTTCAACACGCTAACTGTTTACGAAGAGATTATATGGAGAACTTAACATCTTACGAGACAGAACAATGTAGTAAGTTGATACATCCCATTTCCAAAGACGTCATTAGTTGAGCTTAAGCTTCATGGTTCCCTGCTGCTTCCTAAAGGTATTAGAGTCACCTTCCACCCTTGTCACATTTCCCACACTACAAGTAACTTGCTCCATCTTAGCTGAACATATCTCACCCACCATCCTAAGAATTACTCATAACCAAAACATCAGTCCACCTTACAGATCAATAACCCACCCAAGCCACTAACTGCCACTTGTACCATCACCATCAAAAGTAAAATCTAAGAACTTCAACAGATGCACACTGCTAACAAATTTATTTCATGTACATACAGCCTAACACTAAAATATTTACAGGAGCAAAAAGCCCCTCAAATTTCTTCATCCGCCACATCGAGATTAAGAATGCGACGCAATGTCTTAGTCGCAGAGTCAACACTGTGAAAAAAATCTCTGGTAGATGGGTTATATTCCCTCGTGGGTGAAGCAGGGGCAGACTTGGCAATCTGGTGCACTTTAATGCCAGAATCTGAAAGGGGCAAATCAAGTGAAACAGTTCGTTTTGGCTTCATAGAAAACTTGGGAATAGGCAGCGAACTGGGAGGGGGCGAATTTGAATAAGCAGGTCCAGCCCAGAGTTCAGAGAATAGTGAATTATCACTCGAAATACCCAGTTCATCATCAAAAGGTACATCCTTACCAAGGATACTGATAGGGATTGAAGAGCTCTTCAAAGCATAGGCCTTCATAGTCGGTGTCGAAGTTTTCTGAGTGGATGAGGAAGAAGAGGTGGAGTTCGGGCTACCTTTAGTTACAGGAGTAGAGCAAGTAGTGTTTAAAGGGGTTGGTAGTATACCAGCCCCTGACTGAAAAGTACGGCAATTGATCTCTCTAAAGTGTCCAGAACGTGAAGACCCAAATCGAGCTGGCTTGTATCCCTTGACTCTACCATAGTACTGATTCCTGTGCTGGGCCACAACAACAAGCGTCTCCATAGCACAATAATCACAGAATCAATTACTGAACACGTTGGGTGTTTGAACCAAACAATCACAACAACAATCACCAAAACTGAATCAGCTAAAAATCACAACTTGAGGTTAGATTCGCAGCAAAATCTCACTCCGACTTCTAGAACTTCTCCATGAAAAATCCAAATCAAGCATGAACCAAACAATCAAAACCCTATATAATACAGTCAAAGCCAGTTTACGAACATTAAACCACCAAAACAGTACAAATTTAAAACCTGGCCAGATCTCCTCCTTGTAAGCATCGATCAAAAGAACCCCCTCATTAAACTGTAAAACCACAACCACATATCCCATCAGAAATTACACCTAAAGACAATAAAGCCAAAATCCAAAATACGAAGGGAAAACAGTAAATTTTCCTCAATTTTTTTCCTCCACAGAGTCAGAGTTCCTTACCTTAAGAATAAGCAGATTTAGTGACTGATCTGACAGACGATCTGAAGAGGGAAATCTACGGAGATTGATAGATATAAGAACTGAGATCTAGTAGAAAGAGAGATAGAGATTATGAGTAAGTGAAGTGTTTGGTGTGCGAAATTATCTTTCAGGGATCAAATAGCCATGGAAATGAAACTCAAAGGAAGGGTTAGAGTTAAGAGGCAAAATCTACAGATCTGAAATGACTATCACAGTAGAATTTAAAGGTCGTACAAGTACTGCGTGCTCCTCTTTGCATTTGTGAATATAGACGAGGACTCTCATAATGGAAGTGGGTCTGGTTTTGACTATATATACGAGAATGACATTTTGGATTAACGTCTTCCTCAACGGAAACAAATGACTATGACTTCCTTAGTTACTTTTTTATCCTTCCCCATTTTTCCTTAGAGTAGGCACGCATCACACGCTCTCATGAAAACCGGGCCGGCCGGCAAGATCGAATAAATTGACTCTGGTATATGTGATCAACTTAACTAGAATATGAATATGTTTATTTTATTTTAAATCATAATATGTTATGCGAAAAATTATGAAATAAACTATAGAATATGATGAATAACCAGATTATAATTAATTAATGTGCATTCTCTATATAAGGATTAACATGTGATAAATGATATGTCATTGATGGAATTATGATACCATAATATATCTAACACATGGATTTATTATTTCGGAATAATGTGGTTTAAACTCAATTAAGAGTGTCATTGATCTCATATGCATGCATTATTTATATTTTACTTAGACAAACGACTTAAGTTTGAATTAGAGCACTTTTAATTTGAAAAGTTTGGTTAAATACTATACAAATATATACAGTTGATGAGTAAAGTGGCTTAATTTCAAGTAAGAACGCTTTTGTGTCATAATATGTATTTGGATGGTTTGAATCTAAAGTATTAGACAATGAAATTTAAGTCAAAAATATAAGAAATAGATACAGTTATATTCTAAAATGAGTAAAGAAAAACAGTAATAAAATATATGAAACTATGAAATGTAATTTTGTATTATATGGTATAAATGCTAAGCATTATTGATGTTGTGGATTTACTTTTATATGTTATATGATATGAATATATTGTAACTCAATAAACTAAGTATGTACAAAGTATTTTGTTATGATTGCATAGTTGAGCAAACATGTAAGTACATCTGTATATATTTTTGTGATGATGAATGAATGCGTGTAGAAATTTATATTTATATGTATTATTAAACTTTCAATAATTTAGCGTATGAGTTTTTATGCACGTAGATTTAAAGTCGTTAAACAATTAAGTTAATGAGAAGAGAAGTCTGAATCCTCCGGAGCAGTTAAAATTGACCAGTTGTATTGGGTCGATTTTTATTTTATTATTTTTATTTGTTATTTTCTCATGAGATAAATAAAATTGTTTTAGGTTCTCAATAAAGTTACTCTTTTAGTTGAAATTAATTAAATTATTTTATATTATGTGATGTTGGAATTTGTAATAAGGGTTATGTAGCCCAAAACAGATTATTTTTATATACGAATTTATATGTTCAATTTAGATTCAGGTAATTGATTTTTATGCATATATATATATATATATATATATATATATTATGAATATTTTCTATTATGTATGTTTTGCAGATATATAATGTGAGATAAAAAAAATTAATTAGAACAAGTTATAAAGTATCTAGTTTTATGAAATCCGCTTATATAATAAGATTATATTTTATTGTATGAATGAGTGCTACATAATGCTTTAAAAAAATAATATTTTAATATAGCATATTAAAGAATAAAGAGTAAAAATAACATAAATGTATTTAAGAATATATATTATGTTCTTATTAACAGTTGTCAAATAACTTTTTGGTCCAAATAAAAAAATGACAATTAATATTTTCTTTCTGAAATTTGACATAATACATTAATATTTCATGAGATTTTTAAATTATATTATTTATTTTCTCAATTTTATTTATGTCAAACTATATAGTTATTTTGTTAATTTTAATTGTTATACCTTTAATAGGAGAGATAAATAATTATAAAATCCTAGAACTAACCTTAATTTCAGAAAATAAATAGGAAAAATTTAAAAACCTAAAAAAAATACTAATATAATATATCAAATCTCAATTGGTAAATAATATTTTTTAATTAGAAAAATTATTATAAAATAATTTTTTGTCATTTCACAACAATTTATCATTTTTTCTAATAAAAAATTTAACAAAAGGATCTAATAATATAATATAATAAAATTAAAATGACAAATAACAAATAACATAATTTTAAACTCACAAGGGGTACTAATGGATTAATTGTACCGTAAAAAAAATGAAATGAATATGATAACAAAGGAACTACCATTGAATGCCAGGGGTGCTATACGGTTGGATACTTGACCAGTCGTCCCAATAAATAACAAGAAGGCTATGACTCGTATTATTATAATAGACAACAACCTACAATCTTATTAGAGACTTACTTTAGAAATTAAAATTAAAAAAATAACGATCTTTCGTATATTAGAAATCTAACAAATTATATAAAAATTTCATTAGATTTTAACAAATTATTATTAGATTTTTTTTAAAAAAATTAACATTTTATCCATTTATTATTTAATAAAAATGTTGTTTGATATAACAATTAGAAAAATTATGTTTAAATGTATTATTTGTCATACAGTTATAATTGTTTTTAACAAATAGAAATTCTAAATTTTTATAAAATATCATTAAACTGTATATGAAATTCTAAAAAATTCATACAAAAATATTTTAAATATATAAAATCATGTGGTATATTCCACTACAATTTTTAAAATTCAAAAAATATCAAATAATTTAGAATTATCTCAAATGATATAAAGTAAATTATTAATTTTTTAAATATTTATGTTTTACTACATTTTAAAAAATCATTGAGGAATTTTCGGTAATTTGTTGATTAGAAAATAACTAAAAAATTTTAGTTTTATTTCAAATATTATATTGAAGATTTCAAATTTCTAGAAAAGCGAACAGAAGCATTTTGAATAAACGTGTGTCACTATTTATTTCATATATTTCATAATTAATTTTATATTAGTAAATTATTTAAAATTTTAGACAGATGTATATGTTTTTTTAGTATAAATATGCTACAAATTATATATAATTACAAAATTTTGAATATATAATTAAATTATATTAATTAATTGACCTTTAAATATTTTAGTAAAGTTTCGGTCGGATTCGAACATAGTACTGGAAATAAAATTGAACTAAACTTATCAGTTTGATTTGATTAATCAGGTTGAACCAAATTTGCCCACCGTTTAGTGAAACAAGAAGGGAAGAAGTAGGACCCACAAAAAATCATGCAACAGTTGTAGGAGTGCCCTTAACCTATTTTTGGGACAGGTAAAATAGGGAGGAAAAGAAAATAGATTAAAATAAGGACATATTTCTGATTTACTATATATGATAATGAAATAAAATAAGGTGTGGAGAAAAAATAAATTTTATTCTTTTTTTTTCAAGCGATTTATTAGAAAGAAAATATGAAAAAAATAAGAAGGTAAAATAAAAAATTTTTTTTACTTTACTCTTATTGGGAAGAAAGAAAAATAAGAATGAGTGGTAAGATAACATTTATTTTTCATTCTTTATTTTTTCTTCATTTTGAAGGTAAAATCTAAGAGATTGGATAAAAAAATCACTATATTAATAATATTACCTTTTTTGCAAAATAATAAATATTTAATAATATTTTTTTCCTCACAACAAAATTATCCAAATAAAGAAAAATCACACTTATTTTTCATTTTTTGATTATTTTACTTATATTATTTCAATTCAAAATATGATAAAAAAATAAAATTTACTTTTCTTCTATATTTTTTCTCTTCAAGAAAAAACTACCAAATATGATAGAGAAAAGAAGATAAATTTAACTTTCTTCTGAAGGAAAAAGTATCCAATTGAAATTCGAATAATTTAATAATTTTTTAAAATTTTATATTCTAAGTCCTTTAAAATTAAAATTTATATTATATAGAAATAATTTTTTTAAGTATCAAATTATATGTATGAATAAATAAAATTATGCGAGTGAAAAATTTAAGTTTTGAAAATCTTTTTACTTTTTTATCCATCCTTGGGTAAAAATGGAATATTGAATTTATAACTTTTACAATTTTTGTTGCGATTATTTTACAATAGGGGTATGAATTGAGTTAGTCATAATTATCGCAATTTAAATAAATATTTAAATACAAATTAAATTATAACGGGATACATTATATATATTATAGAATAATAACTTTATATGTTTTATCAGAAAAAAAAAAAAACTTTTTCAAAAGTGAGGTTTTTGGTTTTGGGTTCTTTGCTTGGCGGATTTAAAAAAAGCGAAGCCAAAACATTCTGATTCGTCTTCATGATCAAGACTGCCACCGAAAGGGATGCCAAACAGGTTGTTGATAGAATTACTTATTTGCCCTCATACAAATATTTAAAATTAAAATTAAAATTAAAATTGAAATATAAATATTTTTATTATTTGCCCTCAAGCAAATATAAATATTTGTTGAAATTAAAATCACAAAGTGAAAAATCAAGAAATCAGATGAAATTAATATTGTTATGTTACAAAAAATAAAACGACACTTTGAGCTAAAAGTAAATAGAGAGAAAATAATGAGAAGTGATTCTGAAGGTCAATATTTATAAAATATTTGTTAAAAAATATGTATTTTTGTTCTTAAATTTTAATTTAAAATTTGCGCAATTAAATATCTCAATAGGAAATTTATTTATTCACTCTTCTAAGATAA
Source organism: Triadica sebifera (assembly GCA_023653625.1). Classification (NCBI taxonomy): domain Eukaryota; kingdom Viridiplantae; phylum Streptophyta; class Magnoliopsida; order Malpighiales; family Euphorbiaceae; genus Triadica; species Triadica sebifera. Next base: position 27,639,372 of record CM042900.1, read on the forward strand.
ATTTTTATCTAATTTAGTTTCTCAATGAAAATTTATTCAATTGACTAATATTAATTGGGTGTTAAATATTTGACAAATAGAAATAAACTAAAAATTTCATCAATCAACTCTTTTAATTGTTATTAATTAGATATTAAATGTTTTATAAATAGAAATTAGATTATTTTAAAAATAATAATTAAATAAAATTAAATAAAATTTTAATGAGAACTGGATAAGATAATGGTAGCAAAGAGAAAATAAAATAAAATATTAATTATTTGCTAAAATATATAAAATAATAGGAGGTGCAAATTGGTAATTTGGGGAGTTACTTTTTAGCTTTTCTAGAGAAAGATCAGCAGCACTGCTTGGGACTGGGTGAAAAATGAAAAAGCCGAAAAAAACAATATGTCTTTTGTTCTTCTGGGACCCCTACCGTCTACTTCCTTCCTTCCTATTTCAACATTCTTCCTTGACATATTCGGCCACGTCTCCAAAATTTCCTTTTTTTTTAGATGATAAGTTTTACATTAATTAAATGGAATTAGATTATTTAATATTTATTTTTTTGCTGGATTATAACTTTACAAATATTTATTGTTTGATGGATATCTGTGTTTACATATTTTCAATAAAATTACGAGTTTCTAATATATATATATATATATATACACTTATTTTTCCTTTTTTCTAAATTTTTTTTATATCGCCTTGTTATTTTAAAAATAAATTTTTTTATTATTTAAATAAATGACATAGAGTTATAATATAATTTGAGTTTATTTTTATGAATGAACGAATGGGTAAAGGCAAGAAATACTGGGCAGTGAAAATTAATCATGAAAGGGCGAAAAGTTTAAAGATTCATTCATCATTATTGATTGTTAATATTAAAAAATATGTAAAGATTCATATTTTCCTTTTGTTTGTTTTGCATATAGAGTTGCACAAAAGAGGGACCTTGGTCCCGGCCCATCACTTACTGTCCGTCCTCATGGATTTCATTGCTGGGCACCGAACTATATTGAATAACTTAAAAGAAGAATGTACACCCAGTACGCTTTTTTTTTTGACTTTTTTTTATGTAAATAATTTTGAGGTTGAATATATTAATTTTTTTTCTTCATTTTTAAAAATATATTATGAAATTTATCAGATTTGATTTCATTAATTAAAAAAATTCTCTATAATTTTAAATAAAATATTCTGTTAATCAATTAGAATTTTGCTGAAATATTTAAAATTAATTTTTTAAATACCAAAAATACTTTTTTTTTAACATTTTGTTAACTTAAAAAATATATTAAAAAAGAATGATAAATTTGACTTTTTTCCATCATAATATTAATTTTTTGGTATTTTTTAAAACAAAAAAAAGAAAGATAAATTTGACATTTATTTATTTATAACGGCGGAAGGGCTAGATAGTATATTAAACTAACTTTAAAGAAATTTATAATGTATTTTTAAAAAATAAAAATACGATTTAGTGTAATTAGAGTAATTTACCCATTTTTTTTATGGCATAAGACATTTTTACGCATTTTTTTATTTTATTCTTACTATTTCAAATTTTTTTATTATATTTCGCTATTTCTCTAATTAACTGCATATTTCTTTCTCGTACGTGTCTTTCTTTTCTGCACCTCTTTCCTTTGCTTGTTGAAGGACTCCGCTGAGCCGCGCTAGTCAGTAGACGATGGACGGCTAGGATGGATCATCGACAAGAGCTCTTCTTCTCGGACCCGTCAGATAGTCACGGTGTTAATCAGTTCTCTGATGATTTGTCTGAGGATTTTCATCGAGAGAGAAAGGAGCTCTTATTCATGTGGATCTTCATGGCGTTTCAACACCATATAAATCTCATATATACTTCACTATACTACATATATACCTTACATATACTTCATACGGACCTTTATACCAACCACACACTCTGCCGTGGATTTTTTTAGTCTCACACATCTTCCCAGTCCTAATCTAATAATTCTCAAAGGCCCTTCCAGCATTGTTCATAATCCCTCCCGTGTGGATGCTCGCCATAACCGATGACTCCTTAGGTGTAGGGAGAGGAAAAAGAAGGAGAGAGGGAGGAAAGCGAAGAAAAAAAAAGGAGAAAGAGGGCACAAAAAAAGAGAGAGAAAAGGACAGAAGGGAAAGTTGCAGATTTTTTTCGACAACCAAAGTTGCCGTGGGGAGCCAAAAGGCTGTGAGGGTTGTTCTAGGAGCCAAGTGCAGCTATTAGTTATGGTGATATTGCAAATTGGAGTTGGTACTCTCCTCTCTCTAGATTTCTTCTCATTTTTCTTTGTCATAGTCTATTAAAATGTCAAGAGGAGTGGGCAAATGAGGAAGGAAATGAATTTGATACTTGATGAGTGGTCAGCGTTAATAGGTGGGAACGTAAAAATGTGAAAAAAAATTTAGGCGAGCATAAAAATATCCAAATTGCAAACAGGGCATAAAAAAATAAACTAATCCCATTTTACACGTATTTCTGTAAATAGCTCTAAATTAAAAGTAGTTTTCCTTTCATTAATTTAAACAAATAAATAATGATTCATAGTCAATTCAACTCTAACATTTTGTCTTTCCATTCTGATTGAGGCTGTGAGTTTTAGAAGCTAAATTCATATTTTAACAGCCATGGAATTAAACACCATATAGTCTCTCCTTATACCTCCGAGCAAAACAGTAAAGTTGAGAGAAAAATTAGATATCTTGTTGACACATCTCTTACCCTGCTTGCTCATGCCAATTTGCAAAAATAATAAACACAAGTTTGATTTTTGTGGCAAGGCATATGTATTTCTAGGTCTTATTAGTCCTTTATATTGTGGTAGTTATTGCTTAGATTTAGACTGTGGTAGAATTTATCTTGCTGAACATGTCTTTTTTAATCTCGAGTTATTTTTATGCAACTCTTCTAATTCAGATTCCAAGTCAAAGTCTACTATCTCAAATTCACCGTGGCTGCACTTGTTCACTTCCACTCCATCTATCTCAGATCTGTGTGGATCTTCAGGTACGCATTTTTATTCTATTTTTCTCCCTCAAATACTAATTCTTCTCCTTCTGCAAATATTTAAATTTGTTCAGAAATCCTAATTCTTCTTCTTCCACTCAACCCGTATCACCAACCTCAATTTCCTCAATGCCAACTTCATCATCTTCTATTCCTCATCAATCCAATTTAAAAACAAATACCAGTACCTCATCTTCTTCTTCAAATTCATCTCAGCTGAATCTTGTAGTTGACTTATCCAATTAGCTCATCTTATCAGATCAAATACAATCTGATCCTACCATTCAACGCACCTATACCCTAAATCTACGCCCCTCCACCATGCACAAATGACAAGCCAATTCAACAACCAAAAAGCCCAATCGCCTACTTACCGAACCCACCACCTTCAACCAAGCCAAACCATATTTGCAATGGCGAGAAGCGATGTAGTCTGAGATAATGCCTTTACTACCAAGAAAATTGGGGAAAAATATAATCGGCATTTAATGGGTATTTCGCATCAAATGGACACCAACGTGAGCAATAGAGCGCTATAAGGTGCGCCTATTGACAGGGGCTATTCTCAACAGTCTTACATCGATTATAATGAGACGTTTAGTACTGTCATCAAAGCCACCACCATCAGAACAGTATTGTCTCGTGCAACAATTTCACAGTGGCTTATACGTCAATTGAACATCTCAAATGCTTTTCTTCATAAATTAATCCCTGGGATTTTAAAATGTTGATCATCCTACGGACTCAAACAGTTCAAAGGCTTAGTCATTTTTTAAATGCTTTGGGTTTTCATGCTGAAAAAGGTTGATTGCTTCCTTTTTATCTGCAAGAATAATGATGTCAAACTATACATCTTAATTTATGATGACACCTAGGTTACATGGTGTCATTCAGAAAAATTGGAGCGGTTCTTCAATGAATTGAAGGCTGCATTCCCAGTTTCTAGATCTTGGCCCCATTCATTACTTTCTTGGAGTTGAGATTCATCATCTACCAAATGGTATGCTACTGTCCCAATCTAAATATATTAACGATTTATTGATCGACACTAATATGGTTGACAATAAACCATGTGCCACTCCAAAGGCCGGTGTCCACCTCTCTCTAAGAATTCGGTTGACCTGGTTTCTTTAGGTGAAGATTATCAAAGAGTTGTAAGGTCTCTTCAATAAATTGCCTTAACTAGGGTTGAAGTTGGATTCTCAATAAATAAACTTTCTCAATTCATGCACTCTCCCACTGTGTAGCATGGACGGCTGCTAAGCGCCTCTTTCGCTACTTGAAGGGAACATCCAACCTCAGTTTATTCATTTCTAGTGATTCACTACTTACTCTTGAGTGATTCTCTGACAGTGACTGGCGGGTTGCTTAGATAATCATTGATTCACTACAACTTATGCAATATATCATCTCTTGATCCTCCAAAAAGCAACATGCAATTCTCGATCCTCAACCGAGAGTGAGTACTGGTCTATGGCTAATGCTACTGCTGAAATCATGTGGTTTGACTCTCTATTGTCAGAACTGGGTGTCAAAATTTATCCACTGGCCACACTCTGGTGTGACAATATCGGCGCATTCTACTTGAGCTCCAATCACCTTTTTCATGCACTTACAAAGCAAATTGCTTTGGATTGCCATTTCGTCCAGGAACAAGTTCAAGCCAAGGCTGTTTAAGTTAAATTTCTCTCAAGTGTTGATCAAATAGCAGATATCTTAATGGCCGCTTGGACTCAGCCTGTTCCCTTAGCATCGTGACAAGCTTCGGCTCCTTTCCATACCACCTTCAACTTGCCAACGGTGTTAGGATAGCATCAATCCCGTAACTGATACATCAATTATCTTCCTTATTTTGTGCAGATAGTTGTATAGTTCTGATATACACAAACTCCTCTCTTAGTTGTATATAAGGTTGCACTAATACATCAAATGAATATATATGAAATATTTAATGCTTTCACAATTGACACAATTGCATTAGTTCTCACTGCTATAGGTTATTACAACAATTTGAACATCTTGTTGTAACCATTAGAATTTGAAATCATTATCATATTATTAATTTGATAATAATCTTATATTTGCTGCCAAAAATATGATGTATAAACCTACTCTTGTGATGATGATGCATATAGCCCCACCATGTGCTTGCTAAGGTTGTTCTATGGTTGGTTGAACCATCTTTATAGCGTGCTTGATCATCTGGCCATATGCCCTTCCTCTTTCTTGTTTTCTTTTTTAAATCTTCACTTTCTTGAAAAGATTTCCTGTTACAGAAAATATAATCCGTTTAAATTCTTGGCGAAACTGCAATAAGATTCGTAGGTGAATAACACACTGTATAATTGCAGAATCGGTAATAATAATCCTAAAGAAATAATAAAAATCCATAGGACTTGTTCAATTCATCTGAATTAATTGCAGGGAATGATGATTACTACTCAATACAAAAAAATTTCATATGTACCAAAAAAAAAAGAAAATAGAGAATAAATTTAGTCCATGGATTCCTCATCAACTTAGATTGGATTGGCTAATTATTCATAGATGAGTAGTCAATTTCACTTAAAAGTTCATATTGGCAATCCCACAAAATTTTACACACTTTATCAAGTGTGTGCATAAATATTACTGTACAAGGGGGCACACAAGAATTGGAATTGACCCTTCAAAAGTAATGATATTCAACCACCTGAAACAAAAAGGTAATGACTTTCTTGCTTGTTCTACTATTAGGCTTCCATTAAAAAAATAATAAATAAAATAAAAGAATTATCACGAAAATGTATCATATACAAACTGATTTCAACCAGCTGCTCCTAACGGGTCAATTATAGATCACAGGCTAAGTGGTGTAACAAGTTGAACTTTCACCTAGTAATAGCAAATCAGATTACAAGCACATAACCAGCATGGTTGGTGGGAGGCGGATATGGAAATTGCAAGGAAATGCTGATTATATCAATATATACTTATTTTTATATATGTTCGTTGCTTGACCATCTTAAGATTGATGGGTACCAAATGAGTTCTTAATGTAGTAATAATGATATTTATATATAGATGTGAGGATTCAATTCTTCCAAATCTTAAAGTTAATTACTCATTGCAATTAATGTCTAAAATATTAATATATATTGACAGCCTAATTACAAGAGATTTATAACCACTTAGAGGATAATTAATTAACCATAACCATTTGATTATCACTCAATAACAATGGACAAAATATTGACTACGGGTCTACTCATATAAGAAAAACATTTTAAAAAATATATGGAAAGAAAGAGGGAATCAAATTGAAGTATTAAATATTATGATAATGTTTTTAGGGAAAAAAAATTCAAATTTCACATTTTAATTATATATGCACAAAACCATAAAAATGCCTTTGTGGATGCACTTGTTACCAGTTTTGCATGTGCAGCTTCCTTCGAACACAAACATAAGATGGTTCAACAGGTCACGCGCTTGCACCGACGTGGACACCAAACAAAACATTCTCTAAATTAGATGAAAAGCGTGTGAATCAACAAACTTTGAAGCCGAGAATAAAACTGAATTTCAATATTTACTCTTTTAGTCTTTACGTAATATAATGATCCAACTTCCACCACCAGTCTTTTACTGTCTGTCTAGTCGCCGTTGAACCAAGAATTATTGCACTACTTGCCCACCCATAAAAATTAAAACCCACTTCTCTCCCGCTCCGTAAATACTGCTTCACCTTCCTCTTTCTTTTCGTTTCTTTAATTCTCTTTGATTGGCAACAAAGAAAATTAAAGAAAATAAAGAATGGCCGGTACACTAGGAAGAAACCTCCATCTCTGCTTCACCAAGATCAAACGGCCATTAGAGGCTGAATCCCCTTCTTCTCTTCTGTCCCCGCATGATCGTAGCCTTCCCCTTGTTATAAAAAACTTTAACTCTCTTTATGACTATAACTTAGAATCCACCTCCAAATCTCCTCCTCACCGGTTTTCTTCTTCTTCTTCTTCCTCCGCCGCCTCTTCTTCCTCCTCTGAACCTGACTTCACCACCGTGTTCGCCTCTCAGCGCTTCTTCTTCTCCTCCCCAGGCCGCTCAAACTCCATCATTGAATCTACCGAATCACCTGACTCGCCGGTGAGCCAAAAGTGCAATGCAGCGCGGCTTTCGGACAGTAATGCTATGAAGCAATCCTTATCGGACCGATCTTCATCGGAATCGTGGAATTCTCCGACGGTTAAAGACAGTGTGGCAGTCCCGACGTACTCGCCTGACCCGTACTTGGACTTCCGGCGATCCATGCAGGAGATGGTGGAGGCACAGGGCTTGGTGGATATTAAGGATAGTTGGGATTACTTGCATGAGCTTTTATTGTGCTATCTTGCGCTGAATCCTAAGAGCACACACAAGGTTATAGTTCGGGCTTTTGCTGATCTTCTGGTAAGCCTATTGGGGTCGTCGCCGTCAAAACCGCCGCCGGCAGTGGGAGAGTGAGAGGTTGAGGCAATGCATGGAACATGTAATGTGGGTATGTCGGAAAAAGATTGGATAGCGTTGATTTGGCGATATTTATATATAGGTGGGGGATCTAATTAAAAGGCCCTTCTCTTTTTGTCTTATATTATCTCACCTTCATCCTCTAATTTCCGAGAATTAGGTCTTCAATTTCGAAATTATAATTACAGTTACTCATTTTTGCTCTATATGAGTTTGATATGTAATTGGCATCCAAAAGTTTTCTTCTTCTTCTTCTTCTTCTTTTTTCATTTAAATTTTGTCATGAACTCATTATAATAGACAGAAGGATTGCCATGTCTTGTTATTTATTGTGTTATTTTGATATGATTATTTTTAACACATTTATTTTACATAAAACCAAATGATTTCTTTTGCCACGCTACAATGAAAAATAGGTGACTGAGACTTTCTTAACCAGCAAAAAACCACAATCTGATATCATTTTTAATTTTTTACACATAAATAAAAGCAAAGCCATTGTTGAATAATTATTCATGATAATAATTGAAATTCAATGTTGTAAATTTTATTGATTAATTCAACAAGTAAGCTAAACTAGGCATTTTTTATACTCTCATCCGAAATTTTTTTACATAAATTCAGTTTATTATATTATTTATAGACTATGGACTAATCTAATTAGACAGTATATTTAAGTATTTTATTCAGATTACTTGATATGAAAATAATAATTATTGAATCTATATATAGGTTAATATATAATTAAATTAAAAGTTTCTGGCTCTCATAAACTATACTCATTTGCCCTTCAAGGGAAAAGAAAAAGAAAAGCTATTCTCATTTGCCCATTGTTTCTAAGGGAACAATTATGTTCCTCAAAAGTCGAAACTCTATGAAGGAAGACTTGGTAATGATTAAAAAAAAAAAAATGTTAAAAGACAGATTATAGAAATGAGTATATGCCCACGAAATTGCTAAGTAATAAAATTGAAAAATAGATCTTACAATTACTACTAAGAAGTAAGAATGATAATCTCAATTAATGAAGGAAGCAGTTGCATTCCCACAGAAGCAATAAGATCTAGTGGTATATATATAAAAAATAAATAGAGAGAAATTAATTTTACTGTTTATCCTTATATTGATTGGGAAGAATCTTGGCATCAAGACAACCAATGGACTAACAAGTGGCCAAATTTTGAATCAATATAAAATGTTTAAACACAGACAGAAATCAGGGAATCTCGGATTTGTCTTCCTGAATATTTATTTCGAGGACAAGAGGATGAGCCAGAAAAGATTCAGGGAAATGTGTAAGATGGCCACTGATAATGATGACTTGTTTCTGCATAAATATGATTAATTAAAGTTCAACTTGAGTGAGTGACATGCCAACATTTTCTTAAGATAGCTGATGCTAATACAACTATCCACTCTCCCTGACAGTTATCATCGATCATTGACTACTTTTTGGTGTCTTTACTTATTTATTTTCAAGTAGAAAACTGTGACAATTTTTACATAAATTCAGAAACTCAGGTATATGACCGTGGCAAGTAATTATTGATTTGCGTATGTCAAATTAGTTGCAGGCCAGCTGTAGTCCTCGTTTTAAATGGTCTTAAGAAATGCAACTCTAATTATTTGTGTTGAAAGATCAGTCAGATTGAGATGAGTAGTACTTATTTACATGTTATATTTGATAGTTGAATCAATGATATGGATAATGGCAACCGGATGAGTTCGAGTTATCCATTTCGGACATCTTATTCCAATCTTCGTTAAGAAAAATATTTGGATTTTCATCATCGCACTACATGAGAATGATCCGATTTTTAAAATTTTTTTTTTTTAATGCTAAAAATATTTTTTTATTTTAATTGAATATTATATTTTTATTTTATTATTTTTAAAATATTAATTATATTAAAATATAAATAATTACATATATAATATTCAGAAGATTTATATATCCTCTCTGCCTTATCTCTATAAAAAAAATTCAGAATCAACAGGATGAAAAAAAATTATAAAAATATCCGTCATGTTTCTTCAAGATCAGAATGGACAATCACAGAGGCGGGTCAATAGTCATTTTTAATGGATAATGACCTTAAACTTAGCCCAACCATGCTTGTGCTAAAACTAAATGGATATATTTTTATCAAAATTTCTATCTTTGATCCATTTTAATTGTACTTTTATTTAAGAAAAAAAAATCCCATTTTAAATACTCCTTCCTCTCTAAAATAAGTGTCGCTTTTGAAAAAAAAAAGTTTCAAAATAATAATCATTTTTCACAAATAAGATAACTCTTCTTCTTTTTTTTTTCAAATCTACCCTTCCTTTTAATAAAAATTTCACAATTGGCAAATTCTTTAAATTCCAAACTCCATAGTAGAAAGAGGGGTAATAATTAAAACATTATTTTTTCAAAAGGAAATTTTAGTCAAATACTTAAGTTATTAATATTTTTCTTAATTTCACATTAAAATGAGACACTTACTAGTGTTTATTATCTTCTTTATAATACCTTCTCTATTAACTTATCCATCCTTTGAGTGACAAGTACCTCTATTTTTTTCATGTGGGTCTTATAATATTAAAAGTGGGAGTATGTCACTCATAGAATAAAGAAAGTAATAAGAAAGAATTAAAAAGTATTTCTTATTTTGGAATAAAGTCAATATCTTTTTAAAAAGTTATTGAATTATTAATTATTTTTTAAAATGTTACCTATATTTCTTGTTACCATCACTGCATTAAAACTTTCTTATCATCTTTTCCCTTTCTTATTATTTTCTCTAATTAAAAATAAGAATAATTTAGTAAATTACAAACTTTCTTTTATTAAACTAAGAATGTTTAATCACATCTTACTATTAATACAATTATCATAAAAACACTTAATTAAAATGGAAAGGAAAGAGCATTATTAAAATCCTAATATAAACTATAATAAAAAATAATAATATTGACGATCCATGTGTTATATAGTAACAGATAATTAGTGGTAAAGCAACCAAAGGAGAAGCAGTAACTTGTTTAAGAGTAATTTTGTTGTTATTAAGAATCAAAGAGCAGCACAAACATTTGAGTACTTCGGAGAGCCAATAGGAATACATTATCGTACCTGGGCATTTCGCGGTTGGTTAACAGCGCAGTAGCAACAGTGCAAGAGTTGGACCTAATTATAAAAAGCATTTTGCCGACAGTATTTTGAATTCACATTGTTGCATTGAATGACAATTTGGAACCAAAAAAAAAATAATAGCTATTCCATACTTCCTAAATTTTTCATTTTTTATTGCAATGTGGACGAGTATACGAATCATTTTCAATTGCCCTTTCATTCCACTGTCATTCTCGTTGTAAAGGTCATATCTATTTCTAATATAGTGAAATCTTATCCTTAATTATTCTACCAAATAACCAGCGGATGGAATTAAAACTTGTTAATTAAATTTCATTTTCGTTCTCTGATTAAAATGGTTGTATTTTTTAATAATTATGGTAAGGGATCACTGTTACTGAACCTGCCAGAAAAAAGATTGCACTAAAACTTGAAAGCAAAAGTTTCCACTGCCAGGTGATGAACCCAAGTGACCACCACCATTTTACATCATAATAGATTTCATTCATTACTATTCAACCTATGTCCACAGCAATTATAGACTCTTAAACAGGGTTACGAGTACCGGTAACTTAGCAAAACAGCAAAGTTGCTTATAACTATCTACCATGATATAAATAATTAAACAATATTCAACATCTCTGGCTGCATGCATCCAAGTAATATTGAGCTTAGACCTTAGTAGCTCAGTGAGCTTCACAAATAGGCCTAAGTGTTATTAAGTCCCATCTAAAAACAGTCAGATATCATTACCATTATCCAAATGCTTTTAAAAAGAGAATGACTATATAATGGAGCTTCTCTAAGATTATAAATAGCAAACCTTTTAGATTAAGTGAATCCAACAGAGTAAATGCAACAATTTAATTCCACATTACAAAATGGCAACTGTTTTAACACTCCTAAGACATGCAAAGTTCTTTGGCAAAAACAGAAACAAAACATAGAGAACACAAAAACATGCAGAAAAACAAAGGACATGTGCAAAATGCAGAACCAGATCATCGCTTCTTGGAGACACCAACAGTTTTTCCCCTGCGTCCAGTAGTCTTGGTGTGCTGACCACGCACTCGAAGTCCCCAGTAGTGACGAAGGCCACGGTGGTTTCTGCAACAAACAAATCAGGCAGCTAATGAAAAAATCATACATACAAGACAACAAGAACTCAAAGGAAAACCATTTCTAATAACAGAAAGAAAACCTGATCTTCTTCAACCGCTCAAGGTCATCTCTCAGCTTCATGTCCAAAGCATTGGATACAACCTGAGAGTACTTCCCATCCTTATAATCCTTCTGTCTGTTAAGGAACCAGTCTGGAATCTTAAACTGGCGGGGATTAGCAACAATGACCATAAGCTTGTCAAGCTCCTCGGCTGATAGTTCACCAGCTCTACATACAACACAAAAGTCAGAAAAGAAAACATTCAACAATCAAGAAATTAAACAATCAATAGCAATTATTTAAAGTCATGCACTAAAAAAACATAATCAAAGTAAAGTACATGGCATAGAAACACATCGCATTCAACACTAGATAAAGCTAATTAAGAAACTAGATAAAGGAAAAAGTAAAGAGCCATTGGTGTGATAAAGGTCACTTGTAATAGCCATTGAAACAACAGTGCCAATTTCAAACAGATAATTAACTTTCTTAAATCATCAGCAAACCCAAGAGGTTGAGGACTATAGCATAGTCAAGCAAAAACCATCTCAACTAGTTCCTTTGATATTATTAGATCAGTAAAATCGCACAAGAACATCTATATCCTTATCTAAATACATATAAATTGAACTAAAACATTTAGGGACACTTGCGACAAATTTATGAATGTTAAAAAAATAAAGCGAGACAATTAGGAAAATAAACTATAGAGAAAAGGCAGAGGGAATTACCTCTTGTTCATGTCGACATCGGCTTTCTTGCAGACGATGTTGGCGAAACGGCGGCCAATACCTTTGATGGAGGTTAGGGCAAACATAATTTTTTGTTTCCCATCAACGTTCGTGTTCAGAACACGAAGAATGTGTTGAAAATCTTCATTTGCTACCAGCGACTACAAAAGTTTAAAATGCATTGTTAAAATATATTGAACATAGGCTAATCATCTGTACACAGAGACAGGACGAAGACAAAGAAAGAAGGAGAAAGATAGGCTTTTTAATTACTCACCATGGCTAGGGTTTTCTCTTATCTGCGCGGCGGCGATAATCAGAGATAGTGAAGGAAGTCCCAAAACCCTAGATGGGGAAGCAGGAGAGTGTCTAGGCCGTTTATATAGCTTGTCGAAAAATTATACTGCTACGTAATATTATTTCTTCCACTGCGTTTTAATTTTCTTAATAAAAAGGATTTTCGTCTGTAAACAGTAAACTCAGTTCTCACCTCATCTATAATAATAATAATAATAATAATAATAATAATAAAAGGGGAAAATTGCAAATTACAAAAATCAGCGCAATAAAATATTTTACAAAATAACTTACTTTCTAATCGAAAATTAATGTATTTATTTTAATGAAGTTATTATTTTTTTACATTTTATCACACTTACACACCGATTAGATTAACTAAGAGGAATATCGAAATAATTATATAATTTTTACTTTAAATATTTTGCAGAGACAGATCATGAATCTCATCAAATTGAAGTAAATTATTTAATGTACTTGACAGAATCATATAACTTGTTTTTAAAATATTGCACTTAAAGAAAATGCATTAATAAGTCAGAATTTATTTTTTTGTAAGAATAAGTCAAAAATAAATTGGAATTTAAGATGTTATCCTTTCAATGATGGTATAAATCAGAAATTATAATATTAAAATAAAAACATTGCCACATGGTTTATTTCTTTACCTTAGGCCCGAAAAGAAATTGAAAAAACTGAAAAATTAAAATATATATATATATATGTATATATATGAATCAATGTTAGATCCTTTTAATTTTTTTTTCCCCAAATTTTGATGTTTATGAATATATGATAGATTTGTACAGTTGATTTTTTAGATTTTAATTTCAGATTCGATTTTTTATAGAAGAAATAAATAGTCTATTTAAGTTAAATTTCTTGTTAACTTGATGTTTAGAAATATAATTGGAAAATTCTTTGTAATTGTGGTTATATATTAATTATGTATTTCATTATATTTTTAATTTAAATAAGGCTTTATAATTTATTATTGATATACAAGTGAGAAAAATATTTAAAATAGAATATATTTTTTTAATATTAAGATAGCTTTTCTTTTTAATGGTAAAAAAATGTTGTTAGGAAGAAATTAGCAGGTCCATAACCATCTTTATTGAGTGTACATCATAGCATCGTCTAAAATACAGACACTTATCACAATTGCATAATTTATTTATTGTCTTTACGTGGGATATCATATAATCAGCACATTTCGTATATGTGAAAATAATTAGAAAGAAATACTGACAACTGAATACAAAAGAAAGTAATATAATATCAAGCATCTGATAATTTACCACAGAAGAAAAAAAAATCTTGGAAACGAAATGGCAATTATCATAATTCAGGGATGAATTGTAACATTTACATAAAAGCAAAGGGGAGATCCAAAAGCACAGGCCTCGATTGCACCTACCCATGACATCATACTAAACTACAAATCTATTCACCAGAGTTAAACTGTACATTCATAAAGCGTACCAAAAATAGTCACATAAATTCCTAAACTCCGAGAAGAGAAATTACCAAGAAAATGACAACTTTGTCAATGAGCACTAGCAAAACGCGAGGACATGGGTATCTGAAAGCCCAAAATAAAAACATCCAGTTTCTACTCTCAAAAGAATCCAATAAAAGAATCAATTAGCCTGGTTTCATAGAACTATCACCTCAGTGGCAGCAAACCAATTACCCCAACCATAGGCACAGTGATGCGCAATAGCAGGTGTAGTAGGATTCAGAACTGCTTCGCGCCACACAACCATTGTCAATGTCAGAATCGTAAATTGGAGGCTTCAACAACTTTGAATTCAGAAGAAAGGGCACCATTTTGAGTCGTGGCCAGCACATATTTCAGGCCATGTACAACATTCACACCACAACGGTCTGATGCAGCCTCTGTGGAGAAGCAAGGTGAGCTACTCAAGTAGATGTGCAAATTAGGTTTACCGGTGATATCACAGGTCACCAAATTACTAGGATCATCAGAATTAGGATTAGCCCTAGCAAGTGCCGCCTCCATTTCACGACCATCAAACCCATTGCTTTCACAGAAAGTACTCAAGTTTTGTTCAATGGTCAACGCAGCACAAGAGCTGTTCAGTGGCTTCAGTGTTCTTTGGTGAGCTTCAGTGGATGATGACTCGACTAGATTGCAGGCAATAACACTAGTCTTGGTCCTCTTGGACTCACAGAGAGCAGCATTCTTATCTGAGACTTTTACTCCATGCTCAACAAGCGAGTCCTGGGACTGAAAAGCAACGACTTCAGATGTGGTACGCACTGAATTCTTTCCAGAATAATTGGGATTGTTCTTAAACTTTGCTACCTTCTATTTTCACTTTACAAGGAATTGTTCCAGTACAATCAATGGATGCAAGCGAAAAATCTCCACTGTTAGCAGCTTCAGATCCTATTTGAGACACTTCAAACAAATTATTGTCCACTTAGGATACATTATGATTGTTCGATTGACCCTGCAATTATTGAAATGGACAGTCAGTACACATAATAATGGAAGCAGAGAGAGCATTCTGTTGCCCAGAAATCTCTGCAGCTTGTTCATGAGCATTGCATGAACAATCAAGAAGATTCACTACATTTTCACTAATCCCATCCAGATTACCAGAAATCACACTCGACTGATCCTGGCATTTTGTATTCCTTTCATCCTAAACTATGATGCCAGATGTCCCATTCAGGCAATCATCAGGAAGAACTGAAACAGATTCAACTGCAGCAGGTTCACCAATTATGTTACTGGCAGCAGGCGCACAATTCCCATTAAAACTCCGCAAATCAACTTCTGCTGGATATCTCTCATCCGATTTATTCATCCCATTTCCAGATTGTCCATAAGCATCAGATGAAGAATCAAAAGGATTGACAATCTCTCTCTCTCTCTCACTCAGATTATCAGAAATCACGCCCAACTGATCATGGAATTTTGTATTATTTGCACCCTGAATTGCAATATCAGATGCCTCATTCAAGCAGTGATAATGACATAGTGCATGGGATTCTGATTTGGCAGATTCACCAATTAAGTTATTGGCATGACGTACACTGTTCTCACTAAATACTTTCAAACCTAATCCAGCTGAACATCTCTGATCAAAATTATTTATTTTCTCATCTCCAATTTGATTTTGAGAATCACATAAAAAACCGAGGCGACTCATATTAACATTTCTTCTATCCAGATTATTAGAAGCCATACAAGATCGATGAGAGCATTTTGTTGTATTAGAATTCTGGAATGAAGTGTCAGATGCATCATTCGAGCAGCCATCAAGAAGTGAACCAGATTCAACTGCTGCAGGTTCATTAGACACATTGCCTGAAGGAACACCAGTCCTACTAGAATCTTTCAGATGAAATTCTGCAGAACATTTCGCATCAAAATAATCCTTCTTCTCCATAGTAAGAAGCTCCCCAAGTTCAGTGGACTTCAACCCTACAATAATATACATGATGTGAAAGATATTGGTATGATAAAATTAATATCCTCCAACCATCACACGTGGATGGCCTCTGATAATAATAGTAAGTACCTTCTATGGGATGTATACTTCCTTCGGAAAATTGATGCTTCAATAATGGTTTCTGTAACATATCAATGCCGGGGAACACCATAATATTAATATTTCTCAGTATTTTCTTGCTCGAACCTTCAAAGGGTTTGAAACCAAACACAGAGGTCCATGTTTCCCTCAGCTCAGAGATAGCAGGTATGACCAATTTCTCAACATTTAAAGAGCACAGAGCCTGATAGCAGATCCAGAAAAGAAATGAAAGCTTGCTAGTGTGAAATAAGCAAGCAGCACGTAACAAGAAATATTTCACTAAAGCAACTGAAATTGAAAGAACGGAGGATATCATTTCATGCAGAACCACAATATTTTGAAGTACAGATTCAAATCAGCAAGGAAAACTATCAAAATTTAATATTAGGTCATTATCTCCTGCATGAATGAGAGGTATATCCAGGAAAAGTCTCCCCCAGTTCACCAAATATTTTCCTAAAAAAATGCAGAAGGGGAATGCAATCAGATGAAGTAATAGGGTAAACTTTCAGTCTCAACAATCTCTAATGTCTACCTGGCAGCAGGAAATCTGTTCATTTTTCTTTTCAAATTTATAGAACACTTTGTTTTCACCTGCTTCAGCACGTGCTTCATTACAAAAACAAGAAATTCTTCCCCATCCCCCCAACATATGAATGGTTGGGAGTTATCATTCAATCTGGAGTAAAATTAAGTCCAACATGGAGTCATTCATAATTTACTCAAACAAACAAGAATAACTCTAGTATATTTTCTATGCATCAAGGGTGGAGAAAACAATCAGAGAATATCCAACAAACAAATCCCAATAAATTCCCATGATGAACAGGTGTTGGCACTCTATGCATAATCTCAACTTCAAGCACATGCAGATGCAAATCAAAAGCACAAAGTAATTTAGTACCAAACATACCGCTTCAATTGCACTTAGAAGCCGACGGCACATTCCTTGACGCCTGTATATGTAACGGGTACCAATAAATGGCATCTCTGCTAACTGACTCCCATGTATTCTATTTAAACAGGTATGAATTATTGTAATTTTCAGTAATATACCAAAATAGAAGATGCAAGCAAGTTGACAGGTTCAAATAAGTCATAAAGACAAATGAATGCAATAGGTAATAGTTGCACAGGATTTAGAAGAACCACACAAAACCAGCATGTCTAGCTACAGGCCCCAACTCAGTTGGACATCATGAAAAGATGACAAGGCAACAAATCAAAGAGGGAGTCGGGGAGGGTTTAACAAGTACAACTTCAAAAGTAGAAAACTAGAAATAATACTGAGAGAAACAAATCAAAAAGGGAGTCAGGGAGGGTTTAACAAGTACAACTTCAAAAGTAGAAATAATACTGAGAGAACAAAGTTTGAATCCCAGCAGGCTAATTCATCAAACTATTATATATTTTATTATTCTCTGTACTTTTCTTATTCAGAAACTAAATTAAGGGTTAGTTCTGATTAAGAGTGAGCAACTGATTTATTGCATAGGCAATTATTATATCATCAATATAACTATTTCAAAAATATTAAACATCAAAAAAGAGAATCCTTTGTAGCATAAATGACACCTCCCCAAGCCTTCATTTGGAGTTTTATAGTGAGTCATATTATAACATTTCTGAGTTCCGAGCATATAGGTTCACAAGCAGAAATAATGAATTGTACAGACCTTTTTTAAGCATTCAGGTTCCTTAAAATCGTTCTTAATAGGACTGACTCCATGATCATACTGAAGAAGACAGAAATTCAGCATTGAATAACTACAAGAAGTTGGCAAAAACATCAAGTAAATATACCTAACCGACGCAGCAGCAACCATTTCATCCCCTTTCTCAAGAATTGCAGTGAAGAAACCACTATAGTTCAATCGGTTAAAGTTGGATCTGAAATGAAATTAGTAATCCATTGAGAACAAATGGTTATTTAAAAATTTAAGCATTACATATAAACAGTTAGGGTCAAGAATTAATTGTTATAGATCGAGAGGGAAACAAAAACATGAATGAGAAAAAAGTCACATTATAAGGTCAACCCTTCAGTAAATTATTATTAGGCAGGCTGCAAAATCCATGTCTAGCCACATAGAATTGACTCAACAAAATTACATGCTACTTTTTGGCCAGATGAGACAAATAGAAGGAGCTCCTTTACCAGAAGAGAATTCCTTCTTTCATGAGCACAAATAGCATAATCTAACAGTTGAAGGGATAAAACGTCTACTTTACAAAAATATTGCATGCAATTTCATTTCCTTTCTATTGGTTGAATAACATCTGAACCAAAAGATTCGCAAAAATATTTACAGTTATCCCTTCTCAATTTGTTTCAAAATATTCTTCAAAAATGGAACTCCTCACTCTTGAATTTCCTATATATTTGCACTCCAGTGTAAAAAAGTTAAAAATGAACGATGCCCAAACTAAATTATAAATATCGTCACACACAGAACCGTCTCATACAAGCATCCCAAAAGACCCATGCATATAAAATTAGCAATATTCTCTAATATGTTGACCAACATAAAATCGAAAATTAAAGGGTCACAAATGCACAGTTGAAGCATGCTTACCCAAAATTGTAGACAATATTACGAATCAGATTGACCCCACTTCTATGGTCAACCATGGGTAAAAAACATTCATCCATTACATGCAATGCAATGGCTGCCTTTGAATTGCAGCACACTTTCCGAGGCATTCCACTGAGAGAAATATCAGAGCCAACATCAAATCGTCGAACAAATGTCCATGAAAATCCTTCTTCTACTTCATGTTTTACTCCAATAAGCATCTGCAATCTCTCATATAACTGACAGAAGGAAAAAAAATTGGATAAATTCCGATCTTACACAAATATTTTTTGGAATTTTCTTAGAAGCAATGCCTATCTATTTGATAATAATAACCAAATAAAATTTTCCACATCAATGAGGACACAAGGGAAAAGATTTAGAGAGCCCACTGCTACCTATATCTTAGCATTACTTTATGAAGGATGTGAATAACTATCACTCCTAGCATTAATTTAATTTAAACACATGCATATTGCAGACGTTTTTTAGCGGATTCCTTCTTTGCAAATGTATGAAGATCCTAAATTTTGCATCAGCTAATCCCATGCAAAAAAGAATAAATCAAAATCACTCAAACTTGAAATTTTCTTCTAATATTTTATAACAATGTCTGCATGTTTGATGGGTCATATCCTGTAATAATTAAACCTCTATTGCAGATCCAAGTTAATGTTCCCGGACGAAACATGTCAATAACAACTGTTACTACCTCTTGGCATTTCTGTCCACAGAAGGATGGATTGCTGGGATCATCATTTATGGCTTCCTTCCCCTGAACACAGGATAGGTGATCTACAGCAGAAGAAATCTGTTAATACAGATTAATTTAATAACATTATTCAATACAACCTAAGTAGAAATGCACCATAAAACTGTGGATCAAAACTCAACAAAGAAAGAGTCCATACATTTCTCCTCGCACAAATAACATGTCAGTAGTCCACATGCATGAGCAGCATCATCATTTTTCTGACATGTATTTCCACCAACCTTTTGACAAAATTTGCATAAACAATAAATGCAGTGCCAGAGTCCTGAAGGGAACTTCTGCCATATGAAGAAGAGGAAACAATTACTGATGTAACCAGGTTACAGTGTTTAAAATTACTCCTAAAACTATCAGCATATGCAACAAACTCATTTTTTAGCAAATTGTTAAGAGCCTCCTTTAAGAAGGCAACTGGACTAGAGTGCTTCCATTGAATGCTGCATGTGGACTCTCTGGAAAGCCTAAGCCATATCTATTGTAAAGTGTTTCCCCAATTTGCTCTGGCCTGGAAATGTAGAGAAACAGGAACTGCTGTTATCTAAATAACTTGGGATGAAGCCACCTATGTTATACCATGTATTAAGTGGAGTGTTTTCACCACATGACGAATGTGGAGTCACTAGAAGGCCTAAGCCATATCTATCACCAAGTAGTTGCCTAGCATGCCCTGGCCTGGACACGTGGAGACATAGATACAACTGATATATGGGATAGCACGGAACAAAGCCACCAATTTTGCTATTTATTAAGCAGAACTCAAATTTAGTTTTTATTGCCTTTACATGTCATGAAGAGCCACGTTCAGTAACAGTAGTCCATGGCCAAAACCAAAACACTGTCTAGCAATATATAGCCTGGGAAAAAAAAAGACCTAAAAGAATTGGACAGGGATAATGACATCTGCACACACCTCCAACCCCTCATCATTAAAGGACTACAAAGGTGAATCTCCAAGACTATTTTCTATATCTCTCTCATAACAATTATATGAATACCAATGACAAAAAAACAGTAAAAATTGCATACTCTTATCTCTAGGCAGGTTTGGTGGAATGTTGATGGGCAACCATCACAACAAATCAGGTCCCCACCATCTCCACAAATCCCACATGTATCATCATTTGGATCTTCTCCATTAGTATCAATAAAATGGAACCCTTTCTTAGCAGACTCATCTTGTTTATGCCATGAATCTAGCTGGCACTGCAAGAGTGAAGCTCCAGTCTCTAAATATATATTCTCAAATGGCTGACAAGATTTGCCACCTGCATGAGTCTCAAATTCAGAAATTGTAAAAGTTTTAGTACAACAGTCACACTGAATGCCATCTCTTGTAATCCTACCCTTCTGCACAGCTCGTGCTTTCCTACATCTCAAATACTGCACCTTTCCATCTAGTGTCACAGTGCCCAGATCAATCATCCAAGCAAGCACAGTTCGCTTCCCATTATACAGCACATACCCACCACTGCCAGACTCTGTGCCATATTGAGAGTTGCGAATCATCAGTCCACATCTTTTTCTGTCATGTGTTTCAAGTCGCTTGAGACCCCTAACTGCCTCTTCAGATAGCTGGCCTAACACACCAGCTAAACCATCTTGTCTGTGATGCAAAGGTTTCAGTTTCACTCTCCCATTCAACTTCTTATAGCCAACACCAGCTACAGCACCTAGTTTTCTTTTCTGCAGTTTCCACTTTCTCTTCTTAGAAGCTCCAGTCATAAACTCACCCCCCTCCTCCTTGTTCCATTTCTTTTTCTTCTTATATTTGTCAGACCGCTCCTTTTTCATTACTTTAGTTAGTATACTAAGTTCCTCCTCTGGAATTGGAGTAAATTTGAAACCTGATTTAGAAGTCTCTGAATCACCACCACCATCTAAATAGTGCTTCTTAAGCACCCGATATGCCAAGGTCACTGACCAGTGAGTCCTTCCTTCAGGATTAACATAAACTGCATCCCTGTATTCTCTACCATACCTAGGCCTATATTGAATTTCCCAGCCAGCACCTAATAGCAATGCCACAATTTTATCTCTCACAGCCTGCCTTTCTGATCTACTATAACCCTTTTCCCCTGCCTTCTTTTCGGCTTTGCTTCCTTCCTTCTCACCATTGCTGCATATCTTATTCTTGACTTTCAGTAATTTTTTGTTACGTTCTTTCCCAACTAGCCTATTCTCTGTGTTGTGATTCACATCATGTACATTATGTTTTGAAGTTGTTCCAGTTTTGTCTCTCCTAAACACACCCACTTTTTTATGCTTGTTTATCTTGAAAGGTCTCCCACGCTTGCGCTTCGATTTTTCTCTCACTTCATTATTTTGCTGATTACACTGTCCAAACTCATATCGATCAACCTCTTCCTCTTTTACCTCAGACCTCGTCTTTTCAGACCAAACACTCTCATAAGCCTTAGGGGGTCTACCACGCCTAGGCTTTAACATTTTCATCTCTTCATTATTTGGCAGATGGCTTCCATGACTAACATTGAGATCAATCCCTTCCTTATTGACATCAACCCAATGTTTCTCAGACTCGGCACTCTCCTTCGCTTTTGGAGGCCTCCCACGCTTACGCTTTAATTTTTTGCCCACTTTAATATTTAAGTATCTCCTATCTTGAGTAGTACCTACACCCCATTGTTTCTCAAACTCATTACTCTCCTGACTCTTGCGAGGCCTACCACGCTTCCGCTTTAATTTCTCAGTTAAATGATGATTTGACTGGTGGCTCTCTTGGGCAGCAGATTGCACAATCTCCCCATTTTTCACATCACAACATTTTTTCTGAAAGTCATCATTTTCCTGAGACTTGGGATCTTCACTGTAGAAATGATCATTCTCTTCCATTGCCACCTTGACTCTCTTCTCCTCAGGCTCACCTCTCCGTCTGTTCCTTTTCCCAACAAAGTCACCATCAATCTGTCTCCTTTCGACATCTCCCTCAGATTTTACTGCAGATATTGACTGCAGAACCCTACCGACAACCTGTGCTTTACCATTCTCATTCTCGTCCTTCCCTTTCTGCTTCTTAACACTATCATCTTCACTCTCCCTCTTAACATCAGTTCTACTTTTTGTCTTCCTATTTTTAGTACATTCAACAACCTCATGTTGACCAATATCACTCCCTGTACTACATTCCTCAGAGTTTGGCTCATTTCTCTTATCCATCTCTGATTCTACTTTTGAATCAGAAATGCATTTGTCTTCTTGAGTCCCAGAACCAACCAGTTCCGTGACAATCTCATCAGTCAAACCACCACCCTGCTGTCCAGTACTGTCTTCATCCATTTTAACAGTTTCTTTACTCAGCAAAGCCTCACCCTTATCGCCTTCTGCCAACAATTTGCTCCTAGATAGTAAGCTGTCTCTCGTCTCTTCCATAGCCACCTTGGCCCTCTTCTCCTCAGACCCACCTCTCCCTCTGGTCCTTTTCCCAACAAAGTCACCATCGATCTGTCTCCTTTCTACCTCACCCTCAGATTTTACTGCAGACATTGACCGCAGAACCCTACCAACAACCTGTGCTTTACCATCCTCATTGTGGTCCTTCAATTTCTGCTTCTTAACACTATCATCTTCACTCTTTCCCTTAGCATCCGTTCTACTTCTTTTCTTCCTCTCGACAACCTTATTTTCACCAATATCACTCCCTACACTACATTCCTCAGAGTTTGATCCATATTTCTCATCAATCTCCGTTTCCTCTTTTGAATCAGATTCTCCAATCCCAGAACCAACCAATTTTCCAACAATCTTATCAGTAAAATCACAACCCTGCTGTCCAGTACTCTCTTCCTCCATTTTAACAGTTTCTTTACTAGATGAAACCTGAACTTTATTGGCTTCTGCCAACAGTTTGCTCCTAGATTGCAAGCCATCTCTCATTGCCTCCATTGCCACCTTAACCCTCTTATCAGACCCACATCTCCCTCTGGTCCTGTTCCCAACAAAGTCATCATCAATCTGCCTCCTTTCAACAACTCCCTGACCCACATATTTTACTGCAGACATTGACAGCATAACCCTACCAACAACCAGTGCTTTATCATCCTCATAACGGCCCTTGAACTCCTGCTTCTTAACACTATAATCTTTACTCTCTACCTTAGCATCCACTCCACTTCTATTCTTCCTATCCCCAACCTTATTCTCAGCAAAATCACACCCTGCACTACATTTCTCAGAGATTGACCCATATTTTTTATTCATCTCCGTTTCTTCTTTGGAATTAGAGATGCAATTGACTTCTTCAGTCCCTGAACCAAGCAATTTCGTGCTATTTTCATCCATTTTAACAGTTTCTTTACTCATCGAAGCTTCACCTTTATCGGCTTCCGCCGCCAATTTGCTCCTAGGTCGCAACCCGTCTCTCATCTCTAGCAAAACCACAAAACCCCAATTTACCCTTTTTGCTTCAATGCAACATCACTTAAATTTAAAAAAAATAAAAACAAAAAACAAACTTCAATAACCTGAATATGATCTTACTCGGTAATCACAGTGATGAAATCTTTCGAGCTTGATCTGAATGACGTTTTGAATCAAATCCTGGCAGCAAAATACAAAATCGAAAAACAAAAGAAGTCAAGATTACATAAAGTAATACATTGTACGGGCAGATCACATCAATATACACAAATAAATAAATTTTTTTAAAAAAAGAAAGCCTCAACAATGCAGCAAAGAAAACAAAATCCTAAGACCCTACGACATCGTACAAGAAAAACCAGGGCTTCTCTGGTGCGGCCATGGCGCCTCGGGAATTGGGGTTAAAGAAGAAGCGAAGGGTTTAGAGTTTAGAGTAAGAAATGAGAAAGCGAAAGGGGAAAAAAGACGGAATGAGGAATTGGGAGATTTTTAGGATTTTAGGCTGAGGGATTTACAATGTCAGTACTAATATTATTATTTTATTAAATTATTTATCATTATTATCATTTATTATTGTTATTATCATTGCCTATTTACGTTCTGTTCTTGTTGTTGTCCTCCGTTTTTAAGGACGGTTGGCAGCATGGGCAGGATTGTCATTTCATATTTGCTTACGATTTTCAATTTCCCTCCATTTGCTACATCGCTAAAAAATTAATGACTTAAATCATTCGGTGATTCCGGTATTTGGCACAATTCGTTTTTTATATAAATTACTCTTTATACTCTGTTTATATATATATATATATATATATATATGATGCCCTTTAAAAGTTCAAATTTATATCATTTAGGATTCGTTAGTTTCAGAAAATTAATTAATTTTTTAAAAATATATAATATTTTTTATGTTTGCTGCAACATTAGAAAAATAAAAAAATAAAGTGATATTTTATTTCTTTTATTTTTGATAAATTTTAGAAAATAATTTTTTGTTCTAAAAATGAGAAGTTATTTTTTCTTATTTTTTAGATATTTTTCATTAACTTGAAAAATAATTGACTTATTTTCTACCGTTAAACCAAATATTGGAAAATAAAATAAAATATTTTCTAAAAACAAATGTGCTTTAGTCTCGCTTAAAGTTGACATAATAAGGAGTTAACTACAAACAAAAATAAGGATGTGTGAATAATTTTTTAATAAATTTACTTTTTTTTCTTTATTCCAACGGTAATATTTAATCCTTTAAATACTCACATTTCTAATTTGCAAAAGCCTTTAAATTACAATGGTAAAAAATAAGAACCCTCATTAACAATTTTATTAAATTTTCCGATCAATAGGTGAACTTCGGTTACAACTTGCTATTAAAGTGAAGATGTCAATCACAAGCATGAAGAAATCAAGAACGATGACCTTGAATCACTCATCAAATGAAGATATTGTTGATATTATATGTCATTGTCATCTAAAAGCTTATGTGTAAGTTGCGTTGACACATTCAAATTCTGGAAGACAATTTTACGGTTACTTGAATTATTATGGGACAAAGTTTTTGTCTCATCTTATTCTTTAGAGTTATCATAGTCATATTTATGTCATAATAAGTATATTTTTTTCAGACATGGAGCTGCAATTATATGAAATGGCTTGACTCTGAAGTTGGGAGCAATCAAAATGTGTTATAAATGAGTTATTGAGAAGAATCAAGCAACATGAAGAAGTTGAGGAATCTGAGAAATTTAGCAACCCAAGCAAAGGCGGAAATAGAAAATGTATATAGCTTTTCGTGATCATAATATTTTCTGTTTTATTTTTTTTATTTCAATTATTGAAGAAGGGTATTAGTTATGAGTGCAGAATATTTAAATTCTTATGTAACTTAATTTTAGGGTTAAAAGGATTACGTAAGTTATTTTTGAGTCATTATGTAATTGTTGTTTTTGAGCTTTAAGTTAGTTTATTGTTTGTATTGCATACTTTACTGATTATTTATTTATGTTTGAGTTTTTTTTTTGTTTTATTTATATAATGCAATTTTTATTTTGATGTAATACTTTTTGATTGTTTATGGTTTTTTATTGAGTTTATTGAACCAAAAGTTAAATTTATGTTTATGTTCATTAATGTAATAAAAATTTAGTAAAATTAAGGTTTAGTTCATTTCAGCTAAGTTTTGCACAGAAAATGCAGTTATGAAATTGCACATAAATATCAACACTCAGACTACAACACATTACTAGAAAACAACATAAAATCCAAATGTAGCATACAAGCATAATGCACACATCTAACAACACACAACATGTAATAGTAGCACACCGGTACACCAATCACAACCACCAGCATACATCAACACATCAGCACACAACCACCAAAGCACCTAATCTATAGCACACCTTATGCTTCTTCATACTAGAATGGGCATTAATTGTTGAAGTTCCTCTGCCTTTGTCTTCGTCTCTACCTTTTCCACTTTTATAAAGGTTTGAACATATTTATTCTATTTGCAAATGATAAAAATTTTAAGTATACCTACATGGTACTCAGAGTAACAATTGTGATATTAGTTTGAATTTAGGGTACATATATATATTACTTTTTTAACCCTTATACTTGCGGTGGATCTTTAACTCCCATTGAATTTTTTCGAGCTTCATCTAATTGGAGCTAGACTTAGTGATTGTGCAGTGGCTTTTATTGGGCTTCTCCTAACAAAAATTGAGCTTTGTGACTATGTAGTGGTTTTTCTTGGGCTTTTTCTCACTGGTTTAGGGTTTGATGAATGTGCAATTGTCTTGTATTGCCTTTTGATAATCTCAATATAGTTGACCACTATCACATTGTTTCCTCTTTCGGTGTGGCATGTGAGCATCTCATAGGGCATCTCATTTACTTGTGATGATCTAGCCACATTTTGTTAACATTAAATAGTATATTACTAGCAAATAAACATAAAAAAGTATATTGAAAACATAAACTAAGTTAAAGTGATATACTGTTCGTTTTTTTAACATATCAATATAAAAGAATTTTGGAGTTCAAAACTTGTCATGCTTTTATAGTTTCATTCATAACATCTTATTATGCTAAAAATTCTAATAATCATAATCAAACTTGATTCTTAAAAAACACTACTAAATCAAATTGTAAAATCATAAAGATAACAAAATTATATTTAAATAGAAAATATTAAAAATCCTAACTCTTCTAATTTATTGAATTTGACTTGATATTCTCTAGTTTCAAATTTGCATCGGCTGAGTTAACCTTTCAACACTCTTCATTGGCTCAGATACTATAAATGCATATTTTTTAAATTTTGGCATGTCTTGGATATAGGAATATTAGCATTTATGATTATTGTTACAAGACACAAGCATGATTTTTTTTTTTTATTGTCATAGGTATAGGAATGGATATGGGCAATTTTTTTTTATCATTGTATGGGTATGGGCATAATTTTTGTTACCGTTGCATATGCATATATTTGAGCATATATATATTTGAGTACAGTTAGAATAACTCTTTATCCTTTTGTTGTTTATTCATTGTTGTTTTGCCTTTGATTTTTGCATATCTTCTTTTATAGCATTCTAGAGATTCAATGCTATAAGATAAACTATCATTTGTACTAGCCAAAATTGATAACTTGCTCCATGAAATTTTAGTGGTTGCATTTGTGAGAAATTGGTGTCTTCACATCTAGAATTTTTTACGGGTTTTGTTTTTTTCTCTCTGGCTAATGCATAACAAATATGACTTTAATACCACTTTGTCATTTAAAAAAAAATGCTAGATTCAATAAGAAATAAAAATTTTAGAGTTGAAAACTTGTCATGCTTTTTTACAATTTCATTCATAGCATCTTACAAATATATACTAAAAATTATAACAATCATAATGAAACTTGATTCCTAAAAATCTATTACTACATCACATCACAAAATCATAAAGATAACAAAATCATATTTAACAAGAAATATTAATAGTCTTATCTCTCTTAATTTATTAAATTTGGCTTGATCTTTTCTAATTTTAAATTTGCGTCAACGGAATCAACTATTCAATGTATACCTTATTAGGGCAATTGTTTTTGTTGTGTCAACTTTCTCTCCAAATTGAGCATGACATATTTCTGTCATATTTGGATTATGTGTTATATTTTTTTTGGCTCATCCCTCTCCATTCTCACATTTCTTTTTGGCCTTTTCTAGCAATGATTTAATTAGAGGAGGCTCATTTCTAAGAGTATATACAATAGGTCACATCTTCATATTTGGATCAAACTACAAAAAGTGTTTGTATGTCTTTAAATAAGTTTCTTTGTGATACATTTATCAACGAATTTTATGGAATTTTAAACTTTTATTGTATATGAAATATGTTGCATGAGGACAATGTATCACTTTTGATTTATGAGAACTAATTTGTATTTTAAAGTCAACTATATGATAGTATGCATCTTTCATCATTTCAAAACCTACATCACCATTCGAGATAGCTTGATAGTGTTGAGATCTCTTGTTATGTTCTAGTAAGTCTTTGATTATCAATGGACTAACATTACTATCATATCTTTACAAATTGCCTTAATTTTGCAATTATGTCCATTATTTTATGCCTAGACTTCAAAATCCAAGCATTGAAAGTTTCACACATATTGTTTTTCATAATATCAGATCTTATTTATGAATTGAAGAATGTCTTACACCATATCAGCTTGTTTTAATATAATAGAGCCTTAACAAAATATTTTCCTAAATGGCTCATCCCAATAAATTTATCTTTCAACTATACCTCAAAAAGATCTTTAGATATCCTTTAGAAAACTTTTTTTTAGCAGGATATTTTATCTTTCAGTTCTCCCATATGTATCTAGCACACATCCTATGTTCAATATTAATACCAAAATTGAGATCATTTATTATTGTCAAAATGAACTACATCCAAGTATATATTTGTCTTTATCTGAACAACACACCAAGCAATATAATACACATGGTTATTGTCATTTTTGTCAACAAACAATGATAATTTTCCCTTGTAACAATTATCAAATCCTATGATTTTTTTTTTTGTAATCCTTCAATAGTCCTATTCTCAAAGCATCAAAACATACATAAAATATTTTAAATAACTCATTTTCTGACTTTTTTTCCTTATCAGTGCATACAAAACATGTTGATCTAAAATTATACTCTTTAATCATTTCACAATAATCAGACAATCTATCATACTTCTCTTTATAATTCTCCATGAATCTATTTAAAAACTTTAATTTTAGCTCTCTTGCATATAGTTTTCTTTCCAGCAATACCATAATCCTTCCTAATCATATCAGCAAGCTCCCAAAGTTTTAACTATAGTTGTGAAATTAATCTTGATTTGTATGCATTAGCCACAAATGCATATGTGCATAATTTATTTTAATTGGAATTACAACACTTATGCACAAGACCATGTCTTTTCACTTTAAAATCCTATATTCTACCTTCAATGCTAACAAATATCAAATAATGACATCTGTCTATTTTTACATTTGACCCTAATCCTATGTTAATCATTAGGTTTAATCTTCACTTACTTCTAGTTTTCAACTGCATACCTAGCAATTGCCTCTTTAAATTGCTTAACATTATCAAATATCATATCCAATTGAAATTTAGCCATAACACAAGGTATGATTATTATTGTATCTCCTTTTAGACAAATCTCTATCATTTTTAAGATTTTTATCATAATTTTCATTTCTTTCATCATTTGTGTTAAGAAATGGTTCATCGCCACTAATAAGTCCTTCATAGTTACGTATTGCCTGAGTGACATTGTCAAACCCCTTGTCAATATCTATTTCACCCATAATAACCTCCATAGGTTCCTCAATAGTTTTCTTTGTAGGCTTTTTTTCTATAATAACACTTAGCAAATAACCTAGCATCGATTAATTCATCATCATATTGTTTGAATCCTTATCATTTACAACACAACCATCATAATTATATTCATATTCATTATCATCATCTTTATCAAATCGACATCCATTATCAAACTGAACATTAACATTTTCATTAGCAACATTCTCTGCACGAGTTTTTGTGTCTTCTTTTCTATTATCTCATGTCTCTACACCTCAGATGTATCCTCAACTAATTATGACACTTATTGCTCTTCAACCTTTTGTAAAACATAATTTAACAACTCCTTATCCAAAACATTAGTATTTATACTATTTTTATCAAACTATAAAGTCCTAATACTACTCCCAATGTTAAAACTTAATTGCCCACCAGTTGTTCTACCTAAATTATAGGTTTCATGTGGCTCATTTGGGATCACACTTATTAATTAAGAAACATGTGTTACATACAAATTTAAGGTATCATAATCTCAGTACCCCTTATTTAATCTAAACAACTCAATATATTCTGTTAACTTAACAAATTTACCACTATCACTATAGTAAAAACCACACACATTGCTATCTCATATCCATAGTCCTTCACATATCGAAAAACTCTTGCAAATAAAGTTTATCTACATTAATATCTTTTTAACCATTAATCTAATTCTCATATTGATTTAATTTAGTACTCAAAATCTCCTCATAGTGAAAACTCACATTAATTACTTCAGCCATATGCAACATTTTGTTTGTATACAAATAAATTATAAAATATTATTAGTAAGCTGTTAAATTATCTTAATTAGAAAATTCATTAACAAAAATTCATAATCAACGAATGGTTCATAATAAACCCAAATTTGGAAATGCACTTTTGCTACCTATGATAAAAACACTTTATTTAACATTAATAACAAAAATATCAATCTATATGTCATTTGATTCCAGATAATAGTAAATCTTTAAATGCAAAATCTTCATTATCATAATAGCATAAGAAGTTCGATTGAGTCAAATAATTTTACATTTACATATCAATGTCACTATAGAAATAACCAAATTAAATGAACATTTTTTACAACTTAACTCTACTTTTCAACTCAAATGCAATTACACATCAATGAAAAATCATCGAAGTTGAAATCCTCTCACTTTTGTAAATAGTGACTGATCTAATTGAATAATTTTCTCTTGCACACTCAATTAAATTTTGATGAAATTATATTAACAAATAATTTCATTTTATGTTTATCTTCATATATTTTGTGTAGAGCTATTAAATTACCTTACAAATATTAGAATTAATACTTCACATTAAGTTGTAAAACAAGTTTACTCTTAAAAATAAATAAAAGATTTCATGCGTATATATATAATTATAATTGTATATTTAATTTGAAATCTTTATATATCAAGTTTTTGATAATAGTAAAAAATTTTTATCTGTAGTCTCTAGCATTGTAGCATAACTTGTCTTAAGATTAGCCTTCAAAGAGACATAATATAAAGAACAAAACCTTACATATTCAAATTAATAAATTTTAGTGTGAGTTTAACTAATAGCTATGCTTAAAGAAAATAAGACATTGCTTAATTGTTGAAATTGTTTTTTGAATTTTAAGTTTTATTTTTCATTTTTTATCTTTATTATATTTTCTATTTTATTTTTTAAACGTGAAATGTGCAAATAGATCATAAGGTATAGACAAAAAGTATAACATCTTTAGGCAAGTTTTATATCAACAAAATACGGGAGAAATTATGTGCCAAATGTAAGAACTTAAACATGGAGAAGTGCTATCTTGACTTGCTAACTTCCTGATCTCATTTCAGAAAAGAATAAATAAGGAAGAGAGACTTATAAGTCGATACACCAACTACTACTAATAACTTGTGTTAACCATTTTAGACTGTATGATTTGGTTATTTGCAAGTTGTTACATAATAGTTGGGCATGAACCGTTACAATTTGGTATAAGAGCCACTATGCGTGCAATCTCATGTGGTGTTGGAGCAAAACTCATTGAGGACACTGAGTCCTATATGGAGGGTGAATTATAATTTTTTGATCACACATCGAAAAAAAATGAAGAAGGAACAAATATTTATAAAGCGATGATTTCATTATCATAATAGCATAAGAAGTTCGATTTAGTCAAAAAATCTTATATTTACATATCAATGTTACTATAGAAATAACCAAATTAAACGAACATTCTTTACTGTTTGGCTCCACTTTTCAACTCAAATGCAATTACACACCAACACAAAATCATCGGAGTTGAAATCCTCCCACTTTTGCAAAATGGTTATTGATCTAATTGAATACTCTTCTTTTGCACACTCAATTAAATTGAAATGAAATTTGATTAACAAACAATTTCATTTTATGTTTATCTTCATATATTTTTTGTGGACCTATTAAATTACCTTACAAATATTAAAATTAATACTTCATATAAGTTGTAAAACAAGTTTACTCCTAAAAATAAATAAAAGAAATTATTTCATGCGTATGTATATAATTATAATTGTATCTTTAATTTGAAACCTTTATATATCAAGTTTTTGATAATAGGATAAAATTTCTATGTCTAGTCTCTAGCATTATAGCACAACTTGTCCTAAGATTGACCTTCAAAGACACGTAATATAGAGAACAAAACCTTACATATTCAAATTAATAAATTTTAGTGCGAGTTTAACTAATAGCTATGCTTAAAGAAAATAAGACATTGCTTAATTGTTGAAATGGTTTTTTTAATTTTAAGTTTTATTTTTCATTTTCTATCTTTATTATATTTTCTATTTTATTTTTTAAACATGAAATGTGCAAATACATGATAAGGTATAGACAAAAAGTATAACATCTTTAGACAAGTTTTACATCAATAAAATATAGAAAAAATTATGTGCTAAATGTAATAACTTAAACACGGAGAAATGCTATATTGACTTGCTAACTTCTTAATCTCACATTAGAAAAGAATAAAGAAGAAAAATAAACTTATAAATCGATGCATCAACTATTACTAATAACTTGTGTTAACCATTTTAGACTGTGTGTTTTGGTTATTTGCAAGTTGTTATATGACAGTTGGGTATAAACCGTTACAATTTAGTATAAGAGCCACTATGTGTGCAATCTTAAGTAGTGTTGGAGCAAAACTCATCGAGGACGCTGAGTCCTATAAGGAGGGGTGAATTGTAATATTGTTAGGTAAATCTCACATCGACAAACTAAGAAAGAGATTATGAGTTGAATGTAAAAACTTAAATATGGAGAAATGTTATTTTAACGTACTAGTTTCTCGATCCCTCATCGGAAAAAAAATGAAAAAGAAATAGAGATTTATAAGGCGAAGCACTAATTATTAGTAATAAACTGGGTTAACCATTTTAGATTGTGTAATTTGATTTTTTGCAAATTGATACATGAGAGTTTAACATGTGTCATTACAAAAATTACATTAACTTTTATGGTAAAGTTAAGCTCAATTGACTCATATTAAAATTTCGGTCCAATTCATTCTTTATTGAAACTTAGATTCAATACATTTTACAATTCAAAATTTTAGTATTTAATAATTAAACCGAGTTTTATATTAGATCCGATTTATTTTTTAGTCCACACCTTATGAGCCTATATGCACCAAATGGAAACTTAAACAATGAAAAATTGAAGCATTTTTGTTTGTCTAATTCTATAGTTTTAATTTCCATATTTTATTCGGTAACTTTTTTAATATATTTTCTGGATTTTAATTTGTGTATTACGTAGAACAATTTCAATTTCAATTTCCAATTTAAGATTTTAATTCGACCAATAAATAAAAAAGCTCAAAACAAAGAGCACAGGTCCTAATCTAGAAAACCAAATTGAATGAAAATTTTTCCCTCGCTGATTTTGGTTCGCTTCGGTTGCAAATTGCAAAGTAATAAGATTTCGATTTTTATTTTTTGTTCTGTTTAGTGTTTAAATCCAATCGATCAATGTTCTATCCTAAAATGGGTAGAACTTAAAAACTTTTTCACAAGCAAGTGTTAATATGAGAAATTTGGAGATTTGTTTTACAATTTTCTAATTTTGAAACTAAACAAGAAACACAATTTCTACTTTTTATGGCGAAAATAATTCCAGAAAACAATTAAAGTCATGCAACATATTCACCGTAATACTACAATAGAACTTTTAGAAAAAAAAAAAATCTTTACAAAATTTAAGGCAAAATCTATTATTTGGTTCTTGTAGTTTTCGATTTTTCTTAATTTGATCAATATACTTTTATTTTGATAATTTGAGTTATTATACTATTATTTATTAACAAATGAATATTTTTATAATATTTTTTGAAAATTAAACTACCAGTAAATAATTATCGTTTTTGTCTAACTTAGACCAATTATAATATGAATTGAAATATGTAATTTACAAATTACTCTTAGTTAGATTATAAATAATTCAATTATATACTTCAATTTATAGTATATTCAATCCATGGATAAAAAATACAATTTTATATTAGCAAACTCATAACAATAGTATAATTTTTAAATAGTTATTAAAAATAGATTTAATCATAAAAATAATAACTATATAGAAGCTCAAATCATCAAAATAAAAGTATATAGACTAATTCGAGAAAAAAATATAAAAATATTACTCCAAAAAAGAATCTTGTAAGTTACAATTTAAGCTCTTGGTAAAAAAAAAATACTAACACTATTCTTTTATTTTAAAAAAAAAAGAAACAACATGTGATGAGTTTGACATCTCCCTTAATTAAGAAAAGCAAAACGAGTATTTTTCCTGTTTATTTTAAAGAAGAAGAATGCATATCTATTTTTCTTAGCGTTACAGTGCAAAAGCAAATTGTTTAAAAAAATGAAAAAAGAAAATTAAAGAGAGAAATTAAAAAAAAACATTAAAGACAACACATAATGCAATTAAATTCTTCTTCCATTTGCCAGATCAATCAACAGGAATTGAAATAAAAAAAAGTATAGATCTTATCTCGCCAAAGAGTTCCAATGAAAAGTATTAAGTACATATGTAAATGATATTAGAGTTGTTTTACAATATAAATCATAATATTTATAATCATTAGATCACTTATTTTTAATTCTAATCGTTAGATTAAGGGACTAAGAGCTTACCAAATAAATTAACTAATTTAAGTAATTTAGCCTACAACTTATTTTACCGATCACGCTTTATATTCTTTTCATAGCAATGACATATCTGTTATTTGAAGTAAGCATGTGGATATAATTGTATTTTAATGTCACTTTCAAAACTTGAATCAAAGCCACCATGACGTGGCAAATATATGAAAACAAATTCACATATGGAAAAGCTTACAAAAAAAAATATTTATAATTGAAAGTTTGAACTGAATTTTTTTTTGGAATCAGAAGTTTTTGGTTTCGAAAATGGAAGTACTGGAAGGTTTTGTGCCATTTCGCTACTCGACAAATTATATCATCCTTTTCCTTCTGTATACCTCGCTTTACTCTCTATCCAGCTAGTCTACCTATAAAAATCGCCACTTTCAAATCCATAATTTCTCTTACTTTAATTTAATTTCAAGTTCTTCCAAATACTGGTAATTGTAATTTGTTCACTTAACTATTTGAATATATGGGTTGTTTAAATGTTTGTGTTTCTCGTTTAAAGTTTTTATTTTGCTTCTCCTTGGGTGCTGAGAAAGCAAAGGAAAAAAATAAATTCGATGTGGAAAAGGAAGCCCCATTTTGAATATTGGTTTATTTTAGATGTTTTTGAACACATAAGGGATTAACAATAAAATTTTTATTCACTTTTGATACTCTTTCATTTTCTTGTGTTTGCCTAGCGACCAAATTATGGTCTTTCTTTTTTGGATTGAATTTCTTGTTTGTAGTCTCTTTGGTTGCTGTATGAGCAAAAGGGAAAAAAAAAAAAGAAAAAGAAAGACCCATTTAGATTATTTATTTATTATCATTATTTTTACAATTGGAAAGGGAAATATAGTGAAGAAAGTCTGCTAACTTAGGTTATTGTTGAACTTAGTTAAAATGAATTTGAGCTAATATTGTCTTGATCCCTTATAGTTTTTATATTTCTTTAGGTTCCGTTTGTTTTCAAATTTTAATGTTTGGTTTATTTTTGAACAATAAGTGAATGAAAAATATTTTCCAAAAAAATAAGAAAAAATAACTTCAATTTTAAAAATGAATAGCCATTTTCCAAAATTTATCATATATAAAAAAAATTATTTCACTTTTTTTCTAGTATTACAGCTAAATATAGAAAAATATTTTTCAAAATAAATTATTTTTTGAAAACAAACGGAACCTTTTCCTCAATGAAAGGTAATTTTGTAAATTTCTTTTAGCTGTAAAAATAAATTAAAAGAAATTAGTATCTAATATTGACCTAGGTAAAAGGTAAACAAATTGCCTACTATTATAGGTTAAATTTCAAAGGGCATTATAGCAAAAGCTTTGATATTATTCAATTTATACAAGAAGGGAAAACCTGATTTTCTACGAGTATACTGCAAAGATGATATGCATATATAACTTAATCTCTCTCTCTCTCTCTCTCTCTCTATGTACACAGGGCATTACGTTTAATCTGCCACCACCTTGGCAAACCATACTTCACCTGTTTCACAACATTCCCTAATTCAGTAACAATATCAATTCTATATACAGCAGCAGACAGCAGAGATCCTTTGGAATATGGATCATTTTGATGGTAGAGAAGGAGGATGAGATTCTACCAGCATCGACCATAGCACATGAACATCTTCCCATGGGCAAGATTTCACATCCTTGTACAGAATGTTTATTCCCCCGCCTGTCAAATTATAGATATGTGGGTTTTACATTAAAGAGAGAAAAATATGCAGAAAAACAAGAGGAAATTACGTTTTCTTTGGCTGGAGTGTAGACGATCCCAAACTTTCTTCAGGGGGGAGATGAGGAAGGATTGAAGCCAACCCATTTGAGGATGTGGGTTTTTAGTTCATGGGTAGGTGAAATTTTGGAAGGAAATATAGCTGAGAGAGGAGATTAAAAATCAAGAAGGTCTTGCACTTTGCCTAGGCAAAGGTGACTTGAATATTAATGTTCCTATTCATTTCTATATTCCATTCCCTTTCAGGACAAACATTGCTGCTATGTCTTTTTCTCTCTTTATACCTTGTTGAAGAAGCTTAACCCAATTTAATACCAAAACCAAATTATCGTAATTTTAATTCCTATTTTCACACTTCAAATCTCACTATTTATCAATTAATGCTCGTGATTTTGCTCTCTTAATCCCTTTTTATGTGTCAATCGGATTAATAGTATGATGAAGCTGCTTTTGAAATCTCAATAATTACGCTCTTCTTTTTGCTCTCTTAATCCCTTTCTCATGTGTCAATCGGATTAATATATAGTATGCATGAAGCTTCTTTTGAAATCTCAGTAGTTACAAGTTTTCTTATTTTCAATTTTTTTTCAGCCTTTTGGGCAAGGAAGTAGTTCTATATTTTTAAAAAAAAGTAGTAATTAGAAGCTTCAGCTTGAAGCATTTATTTTTCTATTTTATGGAATTGTTAATTGGAAGACAGGAAAATAGTAGAAAGAAAATCTTAATTAGCAGTATGACATGTTTGATATCCTAAATTTTGGAATATGAATAAGATTTCTATTTTAAATTTGAGTTTGATAATTAAAACATTTGAGAATAAAATTATGATTCTTATATAATAATGACTAATATATCAAATTTGTTAGCATTTAATTTTTTTTTTTTGTGTTTTTTAAATAAAACATTTTATTTTTATAAAAATACTCTCAATAAAATTAAACTGAACATAGAATTTTAGTTTCTATTATATGAATATACAAAAAAGAATATTGAAATTTGAAAATATCAAATAGGAATATGATTCTATTTCTCGAAATCTTTTTTTTAGTATAACAAACATGTCATTAGTGTATATTGTATGGTCACTTTATAATGCATGAGAATTTGCTGAATCATATATAATTGCATTCTCGAAAGTACATATTAGAAACTCAAAATTTATATATGGTAAAATTAAAATGTCAGAGGAGTTGGATGTAAACTTTTGATTTATAAATCCATATGCTTCTAAGGATGGTATTACTTGAAAATTATATTCTATCTAATGATTTACTCTCCTTTCTTTTCTTGGTTGATATTGATAATATTCCAAACCGTGACATATATAACATGCTTTTCATTTGAAAATTATGATCTAAACATGGCTATTTTCAATATGTTTGCGGATGCATTGCTTGGAATTGAAAGAGTAATGCAAAGTATTTTTTGGGAAATGAAAATTAGAGCAATTATCAGATTTGTCATTCTGAATAAAGCCATTGATGATTTTATAGCACCCAATTCTGTGCACAAATTATATAGAGAAGAAACAGAGTAAGAGGACGACTCTGTATTATGTCTTCTTACTGAACATTATACTGTAAAAAGCCAAATTGTTTCCTTCAATATAACCGGTTCAAACAGCTATGGCAAGAGAATCATTGAAATTTGACAATCTAGGTTGAGGGTACTGTATATCCATTTAAGTGAAAGCAAATCATTTTTGATAACTCAAACAACTATTGTTCCAGATCAGTTTTCAACTCAAGCTACTGTTCCAGTTTCAGCTCCATCAAATCCTGCACCTTCTTCCTCCTCTCCTCTCTTGCAGCCAGCCTCCACTTCTTCACCTCCAAATCTTAGAAGATCTGCTAGAGCTCGATTCCTCTGCTCAGCTAACTCATCTTTGTCTCTTCTAATTATATGAGCCAATGAAAACACTGCTGCAACAACTTGAGCTGGAACAGTAGCTTTGAGTTGAAGACTGAGTACTATGATTCTTATTTCTTATTTGATTAGAAATAAGTAAAATATTTAAAATGAAAATTATTTTTTTATATGAAATTGGAAAATGTGAACTCTATGAACAAAGAATCCATGCTTATTGCCAAGTAATTCAAATTTCATCATATTTTTTTTATATATAAATCTTCATCTCTCCAACTAATATTAAGCTCGGAAAGGTTTTGATTGTAATTTTGTCAAATATGAATTCATATGGAGAAATTTACATAGGATAAAAACACACAAATGTAATTTTTTGAGACATTACATGACATTTTATTTTTGTCATGAAAAAATAATAAATCGAATTTAGATTATTTTTTTCTCGACAATAATACATTATAGGGAAACTTTTTTCTAAACAGAATCACAAATTATTGAAGGTATTGAAAAAGGAAATGGCCACAAATGCCTAATTTCCTATCTAAAGGCAGTAGAAACTCAATTTCAAATGACCCTTATTGGGTTTGATCAAACTTTGGTCTGAGTCCAAAATAGAAGGCCCATTATCTACAGTTGATACTGTAGGGGGCAATTGAACTCAACATAATAAATCGACGGGGAATATAAATAGCGATAGTTGGGAGATCATTTATTATCTATTTTCTCTAATACCCCAGCAATGGGCAGGCCAGCTTCCGTCGTTGAGATCCCTGATAGGTCGTACCGTCCCGACCGCTATAACGACCGATACACACCCGAATCTGACACTTCCGCAGGCTACCGTCGCCCCCGAGACCGTCGTAGTCCCTCCTACCACAGCTACGATGACCGTCGCCAAGAAACCGATCGCGGGCGTGACCGCTCAAACTCTCCCGACTATTCAAGCCCTAGGGCCAGACAAACCCTAGATTCTTTGCCGAAAAAGTTCGGGGGCAGGGGGCGTGCCTACCTCTATCGTGGCGGCGGATGCGGCTATCGCAATGGAAGGAACTCGGAATCTGAATCCGATGAGGAATTGAATGGATTGAGCTATGAGGAACGGAGAAGGCTGAAGAGGCTGAAGATGAGGAAAAACATCGATAGGTATTGTTTTTGGGCAATTACTCCTAGTCCGCCGAGAGATGAGAACGAAGAAGAAGATTTGGAAGACAAAGCAGATGAGGAAGAAAAGAATGATTCGAGCGAGAAAGAGAACGGAAAAGTGCGCGATGAAAAGGGTAATTTCGAATCTGAGTCAGGAAAATCTGGTAGCAGTGATTCGGGGACTGAATCTGAATCTGAATCAGATGATTCTAGGTCAAGGAAGAGGAAAAGGAGTTCAAGTTCTAAGCGGAGGGGTGGGAAATCGTCTGAGAGTGAAGATGAGTGTGAGAGTGAAACCGAGTCAGATTCTGAAGAGGATCGGAAACGCAAAAAGAAGTCACGAAAAAGCAGCAGCAGTAGGAGAAAAAAGAGTGGCAGAAGAAGAAGTAGGAGGAGGAAGAGTAGGTATAGTGATTCAGATGATAGTGACAGTGGAAGCGAAGAATCTGGTTACGAATATAAGAAGCGCAGACGTGCTTCAGCTTCAGGGTCTAAACGGAGCAAGAAAAAAAGAAGGTCCGAAACAGAGAGTGACAATTCATACTCTGGTCAGGGTTCAGGTTCTGAAATCGATACAAAGGGAAAAACAAAGGCAGATGAGTTGAAAAAGGCTGAACTTGATGCTGAGGCACTCGTATTTAAAGAAATGATTGAAGCTCAGAAAAAGCCTGCTTTGGACAATGAACCTGCGGTTGGCCCAATGCCATTGCCCAGGGCCGAGGGGCATATTAGCTACGGTGGGGCACTGAGGCCTGGTGAAGGTGATGCCATTGCACAGTATGTGCAGCAAGGAAAGCGTATTCCACGAAGAGGTGAAGTGGGTCTTTCTGCTGAGGAGATTCAAAAGTTTGAGTGTCTTGGGTATGTGATGAGTGGCAGTAGGCACCAGAGGATGAATGCAATTCGTATCAGGAAAGAAAATCAGGTCTATAGTGCTGAAGACAAGCGAGCTCTGGCCATGTTTAACTATGAAGAAAAGGCAAAACGTGAGCACAAGGTTATGGCTGATTTACAGAGGCTAGTACAGCGCCATATTGGGCAGGATGTTGGCCCTACTCATGATCCTTTCGCAGCAAAAGCATCCGATGGTGCTGATGCTTGATAGCAAGGTGCGCAGATTGTTATTTGTGATATGCTTTTCCAGTGACATCGTTTTTGGAACTTTGTATTTTAACTGATATTTAGTGGGCTATTTTGTATTGCTATATGCATGCTTCTGAAGTTCTTGGTTGGGCTTTCATTAGTCATAATACATGTATTCTGGTCTGGCATGTGCAATAATCATGAGTTTATTGGATACATGAGGTTCGTTTCTGATGCGTTAATTGTAAAATCTGAATTCAGAACCACTGTCTATCTCAGAAGCAGATGGAACAAACACTTACTGTGAAGCTTTTTTATCTGTAATATGGATACTGCATTGAAACATATGCTTAACTGCTTAAATAATTTTAAAAAATGTACATTCATGTCTTACTTTAAGATAAGACTGCTGATAATATTATTATGCTTGAATGAGCAAGCATTGGCATGCCCACGGAAGATAAAACGTTTGATGGTTAGAGTTAAGAGTATTAACACACTGATGACTTCTATTTACAGCTGTGACAATTTAAGATTATTGCAATTATCAACAATGACAAATGGTAGATCTTCTAAGTTGAGTTTTGGGAAAGTAAAATATTAATTTTGTAATCCAGTCCAACAGCATGTTTGGGGAGTACCCGAAAAAAGAAAAATAGGATTTGAGTTTTGGCTTTGGTAATGGTGTACAGAAGAGTGATTGATGTAATATCGAACTTGGAGTTTGTGTAAGTAATATACATGTGATGTATGGAGGGAGATAGTTCTTACAGTCATTTGAAAGAAAATTGTTGTCACCATGGGACTTTGTAGCGATTGAGTTTTAGGTATAAGTTTCAGGAGGAGGAGGTTTAAGGTTAGGCTGTCGAAGTAGAGTTTATGAGAGCAAGGAAAAGCAGAGTAGAGTTTGTCAGAGCAAGGAAAAGGAAAGTTGGTGTCTCTTCTGAAGCTGCAAGCAGTATGGCAAAGCAGCGGTCTTTGAAAGAAGGCAAAGAAAGACCATGCTCAACATGCAGGCTTTCCAAATCAAATTGAAATTCTCATAATTCAATTCTTATCCACGGTTCTGGGAAGGTTTTGTCATGTTACACGTGTTATTTTGGACAAACATTGGAATGACCATTC
Organism: Triadica sebifera; assembly: GCA_023653625.1. Taxonomy (NCBI): domain Eukaryota; kingdom Viridiplantae; phylum Streptophyta; class Magnoliopsida; order Malpighiales; family Euphorbiaceae; genus Triadica; species Triadica sebifera. Next base: position 27,681,489 of record CM042900.1, read on the forward strand.
TTGGAGTGAGAATAGGATTTTTTTACCTTTTCACCCTCTAATTTTTGGAGTGGAGTATGACAATATTGTAAATAGTACGCAAGTAATTGATTAAGCTGTGTCTGTAGGGGTAGCTGATTTAAGCTCCAGTTTAATTTGTATTCCAATTTAATTAGTATATAAGAGGGTTTCAACTGAGCATTAATATTTCATTACCACACATGTGCAAGTAGCAGGTAAGGGAATTGGTAAAAATTGTGTGCTGAGAAAAGGTTCTCAGCTTAATCTTGTATTGTAAGGAGTTCTTATCTGGAAAAAGGCTGTTTCTATGGTGGAAAAGAAGGTGCAAGGACCAAAGGTTCGCTGATGAATTATCCTCCAATTTGCAAATTTGTGCACTCAAATAGTCAAGGAAGGAGATACAAGGAATTTTTTTCTTAGTTGATAAAATTGAGAGAGAGAGAGAGAGAGAGAGAGGTGGGGTGGTGGGTGGGGAATCAAGAACAGGGTACTTAGATTGGGATCTTGGTTAATGAAATTCAGAGCAGCATTTTTATTTGGGTTGTTTTTGGTTTTTTGTGTGGGGGGTGGGGGTATGATGGAAAAAGAAGGAAAGAAACATGACATGGCTTTTAATTTAAAATGAAGTTCCAGGAAGACAGAGACAAAGGGAGAAGGAAAAGTGGACCAAAAAAAGTTCGATTGAGAAAATGCATGTGGCCGTCAAATTTAGTCTATTCATTAAACTTAGACTGGGTCCTCAAATAAGGTTGACAGAAATATTAACATGAAGCTGAATCTTGAGCAATCTGGTTGCCTACTTTAACTTTTATGGTTGGCAAAAGAAGAGGAATTTGCGCTACTCATTTGTATCATCGAATAGGATCCAGAATTCTGGTTGAATATGTGGAAGGGCCCACCTATTTAACAAAACCTATGCGGCTAAATCTTTGCGAAAGAGGAACACCATGATGCTCTGAACCTGTTTCTTGCCGTTGGGGAAGGAACGGGTCACATTTAGACAAAAATAGACTAGATTCTAAAATGAAATTGGTAAAAGAGTGCTCATTTGTGTTATGATCACTGTGCCTAAAAATCAAAGGATATATATATAGTCCTTTGGATCTAGGAGTTGATTAGTGAATTGTCTGAGAAGTATAAAACCTCCTTGTCCTACGGAGTCAAACAAAGGCACCAGTTAGGTGTCATTTAGAGGAAGAAACATGGGAGCTGATAAGTATAGAGCAAAATGGTTAGTGCAGGCTGTAAGTTTGTTGGATGTTGGGTCCATAGTTATCAGAACTGGCCACAAAGCCGGACAGTTTACAACTTCCAACCTGGGGGGAGAATATCACAGGGCAAAAATCGGTGAACCGGCCGGGTTAACTGTGAACTGGTCCACCAAGACCGGGTTTGCCTGTTTTTGTGGGTCAAAATGGTTTCTGAAACATACAGGACGACACTGTTTTTGCTACTGCAATATGCCATTTTCTGTTTCTACCCTAACTCTGTTGCTCCCTCTCTTCTCCCCACAACCACACAGCTCCATCACAGGGTGAATTATATAGACGGTACTTCAACCATATGATACGGAACAACTCAGTAACTGAATTTTTATCTGTAATAGAAAACCCTCTAAACTATTATTTTGTAACATAAAACCCCCTACCGTCTTCAACTGTCAAATCCTCTAAATCCACGTTAGCAAGAAATTTCCACCTGTTATTTCTTCTTGTGCAAAATGGATTCCACAAAATTTTTCCACCTGTAATTTTCACGTTCCCTCCTCCTCTCTCTCTCCAGATTTGGTCCCTTTCTTCACGATAGCCATCACCATATTGCCATTCTCTCTCCTCACTAGATCTGACTCATTTCTCAAGATCCGTCTCTCTATCTTCTCCTCTCACCCTATCTGCCTCTTATCTCAAGCTCTGATCTGTCTTAAGAAAAAAGATATTATAGACTGAAGAGTTTCTATGAGTGTTCATCAAATACCTCCAGAAATCCATTACGAGTTGGAAAAAAGATATTGAAGATTGAAGAGTCTTTATGCTTTCTTAATTTTTTTCTTCTTTATTTTTTCTCTAAGCATTTTATTGATTAAAATATTTGCATAGTGAAAGATGAGTAAATGGAAAGTGTTTATATTCTTTTACGATGGAAAGTTTTTCTTCTCTGTTAATGTAATTTTTATGCTCTGCCGCTTTGATATTTGGAGGTTTTTTGTTCTTTTATATTTTTCTTTTTTCTCTTCGGAGCTGAAATAGTAGAAATATGCGAGTTCATGGTGGTGTCATGCATTTTTACTTGTTTTTTCTTTGTTTTGAATTTTCTTTTATATTATCTGCGCTTTTTTACATTTTATTTTCGTTTGAAAATTGTGTCAAGAGGCCTAATGAATAATATTTATTGTTTTTTTTATCCCTTTTCATTCGTAGTTTTGTGGCTGTTGAAAGTTGAAGATGACTCCTTTTTCAGTTACTCTTTTATCGGCCTCTGCAAGCTTGAAAATCTCTAGAAACAAGAGCTCTTGATTGGCCATGCGGTTTCAAAATAGATCTAGTGAAGGAGTAGCATGTGATTGTGTTTGGTTGGTTAGAAAGTGAGGGAAAATAAGAAAAAGTGAGGGAAAGTCAAAGAAAAGGAAAAAATCTTTTGGGATCCATTTTGTACATGCATGTAGAAATTTTTTGCTGACGTGGGAAATTTGCATCAACATTTAACAACTTAACAATTTTAGACAACAAAGGGTTTGTGTTACAAAATTAAAATTTAAAGAATATTCTATTACAAATAATAATTTATATACTGTGTTGATACGAGTTAGATAGTTAAGGTATTATGTGTATAATTCAATCACTTCGTCACATCCTTGAAACTTCGAAGGGTCGCCAAACAAATTTTTTAGTATATATTTTTCAAATTTTATGATTTTATTTATTTGGAGTCAATTCATAAATTTTAAGAATTAAATCAATAGAATATAACAACAAAAATGTGTAGGCGAAAAATGTGGATATATGCCAGATGAGACAACCAAACTGTTTACGCAGGATTTAAACATGTCTAAGTCTCAACAACAATAGTCATTAGATAGTTGATGGGTATACAATATATACAAATCCAGGAAGTGCAATGTTTACTCATATATATGCATAATTTTGTTACAATTGTTAGTGTCCGTACGATACAATCAGATACAAAGATCCAAAATTTTATGGCCTTTGACCTTTTTAATTAAACAGGCAAATACATAAATATATATATATATACACACACACACACACAAACAAACATATTCTTGATGTGCTTCCAGCTAGCAAGGAATGAGTTTAGTGGTCTTGTAAACATAATCAATCGGTTTAAACCTCTGTCCTTCGCTTAGGATACCCATCTTCATGTTCTTTCGAGAAATGTCTCTTCTAAGATAGAAGTAGAAGAAGAGGGCTCATTTTCATTGCCACCCTTGTTTTCATCTGCTTTATAATGATCCTTTATTTGTTTATGGTGGGTGGAGAACTTGCTTAAGTTGCAGAAGCAGCTCAGCCACGTCCCGTTCCCAGTTTGAGAAGGAGATATTCTTCGTCTTCATTTTTAGGGTTGTCTTAGTTTCGCTTGTAGAGAAGAGCTTTGCCATTTATTTGAAACACTTTAATTGAAGAAAGAGACGTAAGGATTAAGTAGAGGCTGATATAATATTTATATGCAAAGGAAAAAAATATTAAGTCGGTTAGCTAGTTGAAATGGAGCTTAGCATGGGTTTGGGTGGTTCTCGCTCTATCCGACCCCTTAAGACGCATAGCTTTGAAGTATACTTTCATGTGTAATAATTAAAATCATGCCAAATAAAGGTCACACTTCATACTAAAGTAGGACTGGCTAGTTTATCTGCTACGCTTTTGCTTAATTAAAAAACATTCCCAACATTAATTTTTAGCATCATTTTATCAGTTTTAACTTCACGCAGTTTTTGCTGCTGCAATCGGCCATTCTGTGCTTCTGCCCTAACTTCTGCTCCCTCTCTTCTTCCCCACAGCCGCACAACTCCATCACCGTTTTTGCTCCATTAAATTAAAATTTCTATCAAAGCTAACTTAACTTCACACCTCTAATAAAATTATCTCATACAATTTTAAAATTAGATACGAGAATGCTCGTAGTTTAAATTAGAATATTATATATTGAATAACAATTTTTTTCCATCTTCAATTAAGGCAATCAAAAAGATATATTTTTTAACCTGAGTTTAAAATATGCACTTTCTAGAAAAATTAGGAAGATGATGATAACCTAATTAATATATATTTTATTCAAAGATAGACTCTCAATAGTATTTGATTGTAATTGAGGACATTACTCTTTTAAACATATTATTGTGCATGAAACTTGTCTTATATAAGTTATTTTTAAATTTTATTATGTATGAGACATGTTAAATATTATATTTTAAAAAAAATTTGCATAAACTTATTCAACTCCAGTTAAACTTTAAATTCTTAATCAATTGTCTTTTCTGAATTGTTGGTCAAGTCAGATTTGATAACCTTGATTAGTTCTCATCAATTATTACAAATTATGAAATCAAGATGGAGTTTTCATTTAATGCAAATATTTTCCATGAACTTTGGGTCAGTAGTGAATTGTGGGATAGGCATTCCCATTGAAAGCTACTTCCACCATTCCACTCTAAGTGTCGTTTAAGTTAGAAAGAAAATTTGTTTTTTATTGGCAATATGAAAACGTGATTTAAAGTGAAATAAATTTTATTTTTTTAAACTACACTTGGAGTGGATAGAAGGGAGTATCTGATAAGTACGCATTTGCTAGATCATGACTTATGTTTCATGATAAATTGCTCGAAAACAAAATCACATGACATGTTGATTTCACGTGAGCATAGGCGTGGTCATGTGCCCTAGACGACTAGGGTTTTTATCAACACATGGGATTGAGAATGAGAGGTGTTTTATTATTATTATTATTGCAAAACAAAAAAAAAATGAATTAAAATAGAAATGAATTTGTTAAGTTGCAAGTTCATTTTCAACATTCCAACCCAACAGTAAGAAGTGATTTGAATTAATGATTATTTGCAAAGAGGTTGCGAGAAATGAGAAGCTATGATATTACAGAGAACCAAACCAAAAACTTAACAAGACAAAAGTCATTGACCTTGATAGCATCAAACACACATTTTTGTTATACAAGATTTTTCTTTCCCATCCAAAACTTAGGGGATCAAGTTATTAGATTTAGGCCATGCGGCCATCCGTACTTAGATTCTACTAGCAGACTACAATACAGTCATATTATTAGAATAAATATCTTTGACTAACTAGAAAATTATTTTAAGATATCATGATGCTTAGAACAAAACGATTGATTAGTCCTACTTTAGCTGACAGATGCAATTAAATTTAATTATGATTTAGTTTATCATGGTATATAATCACAAATCAATGTTAATGATGATAAATATTACTCATAATTATTCATTTTCCAAATGGATTTTTGTTTTTGTTATTTATATTTTAAATAAAATATATTGAAAGCCAGATCAGGCTGATGTCACAAACTGTTGGTGAATGCTAGAGATGGGTAAGAAAATGGACCAAGGAATGAAGAAAAACACACAACTAGGTGAGATGCAAAATCTAAACTTGTGTCGGAATTTAATTTTTTAAATATTCTTATTAATTAATTAATTATTCCTTTGGCTGATGTTTATGTGACCATTAATTGATAGTTCATGTGCAAGTCTCACGATTGGATGGCCTACCTTATCCCTATTCATCAAATCTAGGTGTAGTTTTATTATTCAACATTGAAAATTTTTAAATTACAGTTAAACAATTTTTTAAAAAATTAATAGTTTATTTCCATTGTCATTGAACATAATGTCTATTTATTTGATTCTGTATGAATTTCAAATATTACTGTGTAATATATCATATGATTTTTCTATATTTGAGATTTTTTTATTTGAATTTTTTTAGACTTTTATATGCAGTTTAATAACATTTGATAAAATATTGGGATTTATACTTGTTACCAACGATTGTAACTACAAGATAATTAATATAATCAAACTCCAGTTTTTCTAATTATTATTTTAAATAATATTTTTTATTAAAAACAAATAGGTAAACTATTAGTTTTTAAAAAAAATCTTTTCTAGCTATAATTTGCTAAAACCTCGAGAGGTTTATTTGTTTATTATTATTATTATTATTATTATTATTTGATAACACTTGTTTTTGTTTCTTTATTTTGAAAATTTTATGGTTGAAAGAAGTTGTTAGAAAATTTCTATGTTTCTTTTTTTTTAAAAAAAACACTTAATAAACTCATGTGAGTGGGTTAATCAAACACGAGACCAACGAAAAAGACATAAAATCCTTAACCAAACTCGATTATACCCAAGAAAATAGAAAAATCCTCTAAGTTCCTGTTATAACTAATGCCCTATTTTTAGTTTTTATATAAGATGCTAAATTCATATATTTGGCAAATTAACTATATCAAAAAGAAAAACAAATGTTTTGATTTTTTAATATTGCAAATTAGTTCAGTGAACTCCTTCAATATTTTTATTCAAGATTTTTTTAATTATTAATTTTAAATTATTTAGTCTCTTAAATAAAATAAAAAATTTCAATTAAGTATCAATAAATAGATCCTGAGTGTCTTTTTATACATAAATAAGCATAAAAGTTGTTTCATATTTTTAAGGGAGCTGCTTAAATAAAATTGATAATTGAAAAAGTCAATTGAATAATTTTTTATAATTAATTGAATAAATTTTAATTAAGAATTATACAAAAATTTAAATTTCAAAAAACAAAATATATCTTTTTTTTCCTAAGAAATAACAAAGTCATAGTACCTATAATAATTGTGTGACTAGACTTGTAAATAACATATGAATCACAACATTGAACATATATTAACACATAGCAATCAACTCAACCATTTTGAGCTTTGAGGGCGAAATAATTGATAAAAAAAGCTTTTGGTTAGGTGTCATGATTTTCACAACATAATTGCTAATTAGGCAATGCTTTAGAGATAAGCTTTCATGTGGAAAGTGCAATGTTTACTTAGACAAAAATTATTGATTATAACTCTAGACAAGGAGGGAGCCCAACAAATTCAACAAATTAGTCAGTAGCTAGATGGAGGGCCACCTAATCTTAAGTCATATAACTAAATTTTCCATTTTTTAAAGAAATTAAATTAGGGTTGACATGAAATAAAATTTTGGAGTTATAGAGATTATGATGGTCAAATGGCAAGTGGATTTTAATTTTCTAAGGCTTTTAAAACTTGTACTCTATTAGTGTTAAAAGCATAGATTCATTTTTTTTAAAGATATAATTAAATTATTAGCTTTTAAATATATTCTTATTTAATGTGTTTTGTTATTAATAAATATAGATTATTATTTTTAATTATTATGAAATTATTTTTTGATCAATCAATCAAAAGAATATATTGAGCTCAAACATTGAATACAAACACAACCAACCGTGTGAGAAAACAAAAAGAAACTAACTAGTAAAAAGATTTTTCCGGTTATTAAGAGTAGTAAAAAGATTATGAAAATATATAATTTTAATGGTATTAATTAATCTTCTTTAATCTGTGTAAAAATAAAATTGATTTATTTTTTGGGATTATATAATTTTCACCTTATGAATTATCACATTCATTGGAATGGAACCTATTTATTTGAAATAGGACCCAGTGAAGGGCCAGGTATGATCAGACATGCGAACCAAACACCCACACATGCACGTGATTCTCTCTGTCTCTCCTGCTTAACATCTTCATGCAAAATCCAAATCTCCATCTCATATTGTTGGAGTAATATATAAATAAATAAATATATCTACACCATAGTATGGATATTAATCATATATATATATATATATATATATATTTAGCAGATAAGAATTAATCAAAGTATAGTAAACAGAAATTGAATATAATAATTGCGTTTAGAATTTAAACACGACCACAGAATTATGGCAAGAATCATGTTTAACTTGCATGAGAAAAACATCAGTTATCGCAAAAGTATTACTGTGTTAGTCAGCTGTTTTTATTTTTATTTTATATATCATTGGAAAAAAAATGAATGTTTTAATTAATATATGTGAAATTTTAAAATATTAGGCTCACTCACTTCTTATGTTAATGCTTTCATCTGAGTTTTTTAGGAATTTTCTATAAAATATTTTTTGAATGTAGGATGAAAATTACAAAAAATCCTAACATAGTGTTTGTAAGAGTACCTTATGACAGTTTTTGCTGATGTGCAGTGTGAAAGTTGGTCTGTTTTTTCAAATGGCGGAAGTTGGCTGTCCATTTAGCTGAAAATTAGACAATTTGTGTCCGTGAGGGATAAGAAAAAGTGTGAGAAATATATTATTTTTTGTCTGCTTTTTCTAAAGAAGACTCTCTGCACAATTGCTTTTTGCACTATTTTCCTGTTTCTTTTCGAACAATTGTTGTTTTGACCTAATCTAAACTCTCATCTTAATACTAAAAAAGGAAAAAAAAAATCCTTTATCTGGACTCTTAGATTTTTTGAAAAAAAGTTTTGTTTCACTTTTAATCTAATAACAACTAATTAAATATAACGAGATGATAATTAAGGGAAAGAGGAAGTGTTGCAGAAATAAATAGAGTTTATATGGCTATAAATTGCCAAATATAAGCTTAGTTTTATTTTGGACGTAGGCAATTTTATAATATAATTTTTGCAGAAATAGATACAGATTGTGGTGATTTAATTACCAAATATAAGCCAAGTCCCTCTTTTTTCCATTATTCTTATTATAAATATATAAATTGATAAATTGTAACATATTAATTAATGGATGCAAATATTTTTAGCAAATCACACTTTTAACGCCCTTAAACTTTTTGTATTTAACTATTATACCCTTTTCAATTCAAGAATAATTTTTTTTTTTTTTTTATGTATTAACTCCTTGGTAAACATTAGAAACAAAAATGAATATCTCACACTGTTTATTGTTATATTAAGAATCTATATATATATATATTGCGATTCTTGTCTATTTTAAAAAAAAATGTACCTAAATAGATAAAACATTAAATATGAGATAAAAAAAGTCAATATATTTTACCATAAAAGATATTCATACGCTTAATAAAGACCACCTTTGTTGTCTGCCTTATACTTTTGCAATCCAATAAAAATATAATTAAAAAATAATTATTCAGAGAATCAATGTAATAAATTAAAATTTAAAAAATTAATAGTCAAAACACAAAAAAAAATAGGGGTCTTGGAAAATGATTTGTCAAAATCTTACTTTTATATTATATATGTTAAACCATATGGGAAAAAACAGTGATAAAAAAAAAAGAAAAAAAAACATATAGGACAACATAATAGGAAGCGCAATTGATGGTAATAATAAACAATGAAACCTTCAAATGGTGGCAAGGAAATGATGACATTAAATTTATAAGATTGTTCCTTCTTTCCCAATTTTCCTGTGCCTTTTACTTCTACAGTGTCTTGCTTTTTCTTAATTTTTTTCCTTCCAATATAATTAAAATTGTCTGGGCATATATAAAAGGAGATTTGCAACTTAAACAAAAAGTAAATTAAATGCAAAGTGAAAGCAATTAAGAAAAGCTTTGGCGTTTTAAGGCTTGAAAGGTATTTGAATGTTTTTATTTTATTCATCTCTAATGCATGTGTCATGTCAGTTAAAGTTGAGGCCCCATTATGATCCTTGTAATTATGGGCAATAAAAATAAATATTTATATGCCTGAAAAATTGAAAATTGAAAAAAAGGAGAGTATGTATGTGAATGTATGAAGAGAGCTTTTTGCTTTGTTCCTTTGCGAAACGTGGAGTATAATAACCAGTCTTTTTTCCAGCCAACATCCAGCTTGCTGCTTTCTTCTATTCTAGAATGGTCTCCTTCTTCCCCATGTGACTTCAGCTCTCTCTTCCTTCACTACCCCATCCCCCTTTCTTTTATGTGTATCTGTATCCTTTTCTCTCTATCCGTCATTAATCATTTCCCTTTCTTCACTATTTCCTTTAATAAAACCGAGTATACAGTTTTCTGATTTAAGCATATCCAAAAACCATTCCTTTTCCCTCATAAACACACATCCAGCTGTGGGAAGGAACAATTACACTAGCCCAGATCGAATTGAGGCGTAAAGATTCTGACTTTGAAGTTCCTGGATCGTGGGTTCTTGAGTTCATCCTTTTTTAAGTGGTGAGATACTGTCAATTTTGTGCTGTTTTACATTTCTTTTCTGGAAAGTTCGAAATTTTAGTGCAGCTAAAAGAGGAATTTTCAGACGAAGAAATTTTTCTTTCTCTTTGTTTTGGTATAATGAGGGATTTCCCTTCTTGTTTTGGTGAGAGTGGAGTTCAAGTAGCTGATTCATCATCTTCAAGCGCTGCTAAAGCTGCGCAGAATTTAGTCACCTGTGTCTATCAATGTAAATTACATGGCCATTCTTGCTTAATTACTGTTACCTGGACTAAGAATCTCATGGGTCAAGGTCTTAGTGTTGCAATTGATGATTCAACCAATCAAGGTCTTTGTAAAGTTGATATAAAACCATGGTTGTTTTCTAAAAAAAAAGGGTGCAAGAATTTAGAGGTAGATTCTTCTAAAATTGATATATATTGGGACTTATCAAATGCCAAATTTGGTTCTGGGCCAGAACCTTTGGAAGGATTTTATTTGGCCATTGTGTTTAACCAAGAAATGGTGTTACTCCTTGGGGATATGAAGAGAGAAGCATACAAAAAAATTGAGGATGTCCCAATTCCTACCAATGCAATTTTTATTGCAAGGAGAGAGCATATTTTTGGGAAGAAATTCTATGGTGCAAAAGCTCAGTTTTGTGATAAAGGGCAGATGCATGATATTACAATTGAGTGTGATACTATTGATCTTAAGGACCCTTGCCTTGTGATCCGCATTGATAATAAGATGGTAATGAAGGTCAAGAGATTGAAGTGGAAGTTTCGAGGCAATCATACCATATTGGTCGACGGGCTCCCTGTTGAAGTGTTTTGGGATGTCCATAACTGGTTATTTGGTAATGCTATAGGCAATGCAGTATTCATGTTTCAAACTTGCCTATCTGCGGAGAAATTATGGAATAGTGAATCGGGTTTTGATCCCTCTGTATTGAATTGTTCTTACTCACAGCGCTTTAGAGATTACCAATTACAAGGTCTTGGTTTCTCACTTATATTGTATGCTTGGAAGAATGAATAATACTGTATCTTTCAATTGTCGAGTTTTGGCAGATATTCCTGTAATGTTTTTTCAAAAATGACGTGATATAGAGATACAGCAAATGCAATTATAAGTTTTATTCATTTGGCTTATTGCTTTTTCACATTTCGAGTTATTCATTAATTCATTCTATGGTCGCAAAGTGGCACTAATCCATTGTTTTTAGTGTTTTAGCCAAAGATTCTTGATTTGAATCTCAATAGCAAAAATGCATATTACATGCTTCTCATCTGACACCTTCTTTTGGAGAATTAGTGAGATTTATGTTTCAATACTGTCATGATTTCTGTTTGTGGGATATTAAAACACGCATTAACAAGTTATAATGTCTAAAGATATATCTTGGAATGTAGGGATTTCTTGTTACTGTATGTTGTTTAACCATAACTTTACACTACCGGTTTTGATTTAACACTACCGATTTTGATTTTGAAAATTAGTAAAATTTTCTTTTCAATACTCTTTTGATTTCTGTTTGTGGGGTGTTAAAACTATAAAACAAACATTAACAAGTTATAATCTGAAGATATATCTTGGGATACAGGGATTACTTTTTACTGTATTTGTTTCTTGTTGTTGCTTGTTTATCCATAATTTTACACTACAGATTTTGATTTAACAGTGGGAAGGTGGCATTTTGACATTAGGTTTGACAGTCACCCCTCTAGTCTTAATGCGTAAGATCACTGACACCAGCTTCTTGCTATTCTAACCTTAATGCAAGATTAAACGGCAGAAAGTTAGTTGGTGTCAGTAATCTAGGCATGGGTAACCGATTTTGGAGGATAGATTTTTAGGTATATATGTGGCCAATGATGATAATATGAATGGAAAAGACATGGCATTCTGTTTAGAGATATACTACTAGATGCATGCACAAGTATTGAGTAAAAATGCTCAACAGCTTCGCCTTGAGGTTTGATTCCCATTAATAAGAGGGCAAAGATTAATTGATTGCTCTCCTCCTTGCAGGACTAGGGAGAGAAACTGAAAATCTCTAGTTGATTATGCTGGTAATGGTATGCTGAAATGAAACTCGTATTAGTATTGTGAAAATGCTGTTAATACCCTCAGAAGTTTGGGCGATTTCAGAGAGTTCCACTCCTCAATGAAGAATGCTTCTTTGTTGTATGCATAAAACTCTTCTTAACTTTAGATACATCTTACAAATAGGTAAAAACAGATAATTTCTGTCTTATTTGTTTAACAACTTTCTTAGTAAGATACAATTGACCCTAAAGCACATAGTTGCTGTTTGATTTACTGTATTATATAGCCTTTGTAATGGTTCATCTTTTCTGCCAAGTGTTAGGTGCTGAAGGTCTTTATAGGGCTATTGAGATATCACACACCAAGCCAAGTGCATATGTACTCAGGAAAGCAATTGATCGATGGGACCTGATTTTTTATTTTATTTTTCATCTCGGAAGTCAAGTCCTGGTGCAAACTCTTGGAAGAATCTACACAAAACCCAATAGATTAGAGCTATGAGATGAAGAGAATTATTCGAGCATTTGAAACAGGTATGTTATCCTAGAGATCATTTATAAAGTTGAGGTTTATTTTTGACAAACAGAAATAAACTTTTAAAAAAACTACTAGTGTACTCATTTATTTTTTGATAAAAATGTCATTTGAGATAACAATCAGTAATACTGAGATTTGAATGTACTGATTGTCATGCAATTATAGTCGTTGCTAATCAATCAAAACTCTAATCTTATAAAAAGTCATTAGATTGTACATGAAACCCAAGAGAATTCATACAAAAACATTTCAAATATGGAAAAATCATATGGTATATTGTACTACGATATTTGAAATTTATACAGTATCAAATGAATAGACTAATCTCAAACGATAGAAGGTGTACTGTTAATTTTTTAAAAATTTATTTCTGACTGTAATTTGTTAAAATTTCAGAGGGTTATCTATAATTTGTTCATAATATTATGATGTGTGCAGTCTCTTTAAACCAAAACCTTTTGTTCAATCACCAGTTACAGGTGATATAGTTGAAACCTATTCCTAGCAGAGTATCAATATCTCACAGTTGTAATGTAACTGAGTAGTATCGCTCCTCTAACTTGTACTCAATCATATACCAGTCGGTTTTGCATCCATCGATATTGTTATTATATCCTTCATAGGAAAACAGTGTTTGCTCCACTCCTATCACCCCAAAACTGCCGAAGATTTTGTCATCTGTGTATCTAAATCTTTTCAGATATACATTTCTTGTGTGGCGAACTGGGAGCTATAGTAATTCATACAGACAATGCCTTGGCGTCAAAATGTAGTAGCAATCCTTCTTTCCATTTGCATTTGTAGTTGCTGCATAAACATGCAGATGAATTCACTTTAAAGCAGCAAAACTTGCAATCTTTCCAAACTTTAAACCACATCAAGAACATGATCCCAATTCAGATTTTTAAATTTGAGATGCAGCATTGTATACTTAAAAAAAAATAGTTATTGTGCTTTATGTAGCTCATTTGATTAAAAATTATACTTATAAAAATAAAATCTATGGTACAATATTCTCTATAACTTCAACTACGTATGCAAACTTTTTTTTATTTTTATTTTTTTTGACTCAATTAAAAATTATAGTACAAAGAAACAATACATGCGAAACAAAAAGAAGAGCAAAAGCACCATAATTAATTAGTAGAGTGAAGAAGCTGAATTAAAGGAAAGAGCAAAAAGATGCAAATGATAGTTTTGCGTATCTGCATCCATGAATCTGGCTATAAAAACTGGCTGATTTGAAGTATTGATAAAAACAATGCATTTTTAGTCTATCAAAAAAATAAAATGTAAAAGAATTTGATAATTAAAAGTGATTATACACAAAATATATTGGAAAAGACTGAGATTAGAGTTGTTGATAAGGGCACTTTGGTTTTCTTAAGCATAACAAGAGGAGGATGATATAACGAAATTTTAAATATATCATTTATTTTTAGGGTTAATTATTATTTATCTTCGGAGATTTGATATAATATATTAATAATTGTCCTCTCTATTTTATCATATTATACTAATAGGTTCTTCTGTAAAATTTTATGTTAGTAAAAACTTTAAATTATTGTGAAATAACAAAAAGACTTTTTATAGTAATTTTTTCTAATAAAAGAAAATTATTATTTAGCTTACGAGATTTAACATATTACACTAGTATATCATGATATTTTAAAATTTATATTATTTTCCTTTGAGGTTAAAGGTAGTTTTAGGATTTTTTTAATTGTCCAGCTCTTCCATTGACAGTAAAATTATTAAAATTGATAGAAAAATTATATAATTTGGCAGAAATAAAATTGAAGGGGCAAATAATATAATTTTAAAACTTCAAAAATACTAGTGTATTATGTTAAACTTTAGGGAATAAATAATAATTAACCTTTATTTTTACGCTTTATCCAGGAATTACTATGAAAATCTGAATGCTTAATTAGTAATTATTCTAGTTATTGGATTTGTAACAATTTTTTGATGTTCCAAAAAGAAATTAGTGTTATTCCATATGATTAAATTGATAATTTTTGCGACCGCAAGAAGGATATCTTTTATAAAATAATATTTTCTCTTTTTTATACATTTTGTAGAATGGAATATTAAATTTATAACTTCTCACCTTTACAAATGGGCCAGTAAATTATGACTCCACCAGCAGAAAATGGATTATCTGAAAGTAAATTTTAGTATGTGGAAGAAAACGACGGCGTATGCGTTTGCTAGAACGAGATAATGTTAGAATAATCCAACTAATTAACGACTTTTCACTTTCAGGCAATAGAACAGCAACATCGTGTCCGACCGACGGAGAAACCCAACCCCAACTCTCTTCTTTTACTCTTCCACAAGACAGCAATGGGAACTTCGTCTCTGTTTCTTCCCCTCTCTCTCTCTTGTACACTGAGACCCAATCCATCCTTTTCAGGAACCCATATCCCCAAACGCACTCCGTGGCTCCACATATCCTCAAATATTCTCAAATCCGCCAGAATTAGAGACAAAACTGTAGTTTTTGGAGCCAATTCAGGTGACCCAAATGAGTCTCAGTTCTTGGATGAAAATGGTGCAGTTGATGATATGGATGGCTATCTCAACTATCTTTCCCTCGAATATGACTCTGTTTGGGACACCAAACCATCATGGTATGCCCTACCTCTTCCTCTATTTGAATATAAAAATGAAAACCTTAACATTTGCTTCTATGGAACATGAACCTTGATTTGAGACTTGCCTTCTCCTTTAATTTTATATTTGTAGCTTAATTAAAGACACGTTCTAGTTGAAATTCTCTGTTGTAATGAGCAGCTATTAGAGTAGGAAAAAAAATTTCTGGTTTTGGAATCTAACAAAATCTTAACTCTCATTAGGTCTTCTGTTGGATTTTTTTTTTGCTGTAAATTTTGCAATGGGAAATAGAAATTAGGGCACTCTATAAGAGGGATCCAATGGGTCACCCCTTAGTAGTAACACTACTTGAGATAGGCACCACAGGGAATTTTTTAAAAAAAAAAATTCAAGATAATGGATTCATAATAATTCGTAGCCAAATTTGATTATATCGTAAATGTATCTATTTTCATCATTATCTCTTCGTCTCTGTGATACATTCATGAAAAGAATTGTTTTGTCATGTTTGGGTATACGCTGTGATTATTTGAAGCTCTTGAGAATGGAATCTTTATTCTGAGTTGTTAAAAGTTCCTATCTTTGGTCTATCCCTTCAGCAAATTTTGTAAATTCTATTAAATTGTGTATATATACCTTTCTGTGTAAAAGATATTAAGTGAGTATCAAACTTGCGTTGAATATTTAATTTGACATGTTTTCGCCAGATTATAGACCCGATCGATTATATTAAATTTTTCTTCAACATTTTGATATATATGTAAGAATTGTGGTTCAAGAAGAGAAAATTATCGCTTAGTATCTCTTTATATTTAAATTGCACTCTTTTATTATTGTTCATCTTAAATTCTGCCAAAGCTTAAAAGTTTGTCCTCATGTAAACTCCATTTGCGTACACCACTTTTGCATCTGTTCTTGTTTGGCGAGAATCTTATTCCTTTTCATCTGTTTCGCACTAGGTGTCAACCATGGACTATAACACTGACTGGAGTATTAGCTATTGCCTTTAGTTGATTGATTTTGCGCTCGGTTGTAGTTACGACTATTGTAGTCTTGTTAATATGCTGCTGGTGGTACATTTTCCTGTATTCTTATCCCAGGGTATGTTATATACTCCCGTTCAATTTTCTTATTAGTTTCTTCCCTTCTTTTTCATGGTTACTTAAGGTCTGCAAATCAATTATTTTATGTTATTTTAGCCTTAACTAGTTTCTACATTTGCGCTCTAACTTTTGAAAGGTTCCAGCATTTGGGCAAGAAGGTATACTTTGGGAAGTAAGTTATTAATTGTTTTAAGCAGTAAACTATTAGATATTTCTCCCTCTTTTCATCTCTTTTCTTCTTTAGGAGGTCAGAAATTGAAACCACAAGGAGATAATTGTATTAGAACATGGTTCCAAACTACTTCCTTTTACATTATGCAGGATATATGACAGAATAGCTTTAAAAGGTATTCAAATGACATGTCTGTCCTGACATATGGTATTAAGTTGCACTGTTGCAGAATGTATGATAATTGAAAATTGAATTTGACTGAGAATTTTTGGCATTAATTGATGCTTAATGTGTTACCTTTAAAGTTCAGAACTAGACCATGTATAAAGTTGTTTGTCTCATTTGTACGAGTCTGTTTAAGTGGCTGTCTCATATTCTTATGGATGCCTACTGTATTAAGCATATCCTGACTTCTCCAGAAATTGGAGAATTTTCTTTTAGAAGCAGGCACATTTATGCAAAGCTTGCATGTTGGACTCGCTTAGAAGATAGAATAATATCCTCTATCAAGTTGATTTACTTCACAATTTCAACTTAAATCTCTTACTTGAGCATCTATGCTTCTTTAAAATTTGATTTGATGCAACTTTCAAAAAAGAAAAAAAAAATCATGCCTTTGGATTTCTGAAAGCGAATAATATTCTATTTGCTTTCCCATGAGAAATTTCCAGCTGTATGAAGTGTTGGATAATCTATTAGGAATGTAGAACCATCAGGAAAGGAATTAACGCCAATTTCCTTTTTTCTTATTTGACAGGCGTATGCAGACATGATTGCTGAACGAAGAAAAAGAGTGACAAATGGTGTTGAAGATACATATGGTACATTGAGGAAGATCCAATGATTTGAAGTGAAACTTGAATTTGTGAATTCTCTCTTTTGAATATGTGTGAAATTTTGTAATTTGGACTTGATTGTAAAGAAAATGCAATTAGATTAATGTCACGAGCTTAATTTGCCTAGATTATTGGATCCATTAGCAGAATGTGAAGATCGTATGGGCATTTAAGGTTAGGGTTTTTGTGGCACCATGCTGCTCTGGGACTAGAAGTGCTGGTAAAATGCCCATGTAGTTTTTTCACGGAAGTTGGTTTCTGGCTGCGTAGCATACACCAATGGAACAATGGAGTCTAATATAATTATCATGTTTGGACATAATTGAAGATGTGATCAACCTAAAGAAAATACAGAGAAGAAAGAAGTGATAAAGTGAGATTAGGGAGTAAATGAGAGTTCCTTTTGCAATGGGCTCAACTTGTTTGTCATTAGAAACTTTCAGACCATTAGAAGTTTGAATAGATAGAAACAAACCAAAAAAAAAAAAGGAAAAATGGATTGAATGTCTTTTATTGTAATATCATTAATTATGTCCTAATTATATTTGATGATAGAATAATGAATAAATATCCGATGAAGTAGATACATGCAATTGCAGATTTAAAATTTTGGATAAAACTGAAATTTTTGGTAAGAGCAATTAGTATCTTCAACCCAAAATATCATTTTGATGTAACTTTTATACTAACGTGATGTAACTATAATAAATTTATTTTTAATCAATTACATAATTTTTTACACCAAAAAATATTCTATATATATTCCTATTTATACTTTATTTTATATTCTTTTTTATTGCTTTCATGTATTTAATTATTTTATAAAATAAACCATTATTTTTTTTACATATTCATCAAATATGATAAATTTTATTATATAATAATATTACAAAAATAAAATTTTAATTTCATATTACATGTAATAAAGACTTGTTAATTAAAAAAATATTAAGTAAAATACACTTTTATTAAAAACTCAATAAAAAAACTTGACATTGGATAACTAATAATACAATATTACAGTTGAAAAATAATATTACTATTGATTTAATTTTTTGAATTAGTATATATATATATATATATAACATTAAATTGGATAAAATATTTTAAATGACAAATTTTAAAACAAAAATTTAAACTACAAACAAATAATAAAATGATAATTTTAAATATATTTAAATTTTAAATCAGTACAAATTTGCTATATAATTTATATTAATTTTTGTCATCATAATAAATTATAGTCTCCAAGTCATAAATAGATAATTCTTTTAACTCTATAAAATTATTTTTATCTAAATTTATTTGATCTGTATTTATAATTTATATGAAACTAAAATTATGAATATTCATTTTTAAAGTGAAACATCTGCTAAAATTTAATACCTTTTAAAAAATGAAGTATAAGACCCTCGTGTTGCTTATTTGTTGGTTTACCCATTTATTTTTAGCAAGGGTGAAGCTTTTTATTGGGAGTGAAAATTGGCTATTGAGGATTAGGGAGATCCGAGGCAGAAGTAATTTCCCCCTTTTAACGTGGAATCTTCATCCAATTCTTTGAATACCTATGTTTTGGAAGTGGAAAACAAACTTGCATTTGGATAATCGTTTTGTTTCTGAGTTAACCTGATTTTTTAGGATTAACTCCCCCTGATGTAAAGCAAAATCTTGATATTTGGTCATTTGATGTCCCGTGATTTTTTGTATTTGAACAATAGGTTGATTTGGGCATAAAAATTAAAATCCCAATGTAATAATACTGGAGTATTTGAATTATAATCCCAATATAATAATAATCGTTTTGTTTCAATTTATGGAATATTTGAATTATGGATGTGTTATTTTGGTCTCAATTTGTAACACGTTGGTTTTTATGCAGTTGCCTAAAATTTATTTTACTGGTTTTTTGTTTTACACCTCAGAAATTTATCTCGTTCTAATTCATTTTGTTCGATAATTATCTTTATTATTCTTATCTAGATGTTTATCACCTCGAATTTCATCCCCCTTGATGGAAAGTTGATGTAGTTGCATTACTATTCATAATTGAACTTGATCTAGAAGTTTGATAGCTATTGATGATTCATTTTTGCTGGTTCATCATCTCTAAAATACCTGTTCAGAAGTTTGCCACCTCAAGCTTCATCACTGCTGATAGAAGGTTGATGCAACTACTTCACTATTCATATTGAGCTTGGTCCAGAATTTTGTCATCTATTATTGATTCATTTGTTGGCACATTATCCCTACAACACTTTGTCTTTAAGTTTGCGACCTCAAGCTTCATCTTTGCTGGTTGTCTATAACTCAAATGTTTTAGAAGTTTACCGCCTCAAACTTCATTTGTGTTCCCTCAAGCTTCACGGTTGTTGATGGAAAGTTGATGCAACTATTTCACTATTCATAACTAAACTTGGTTTTAGTGGTGTAGTATAATTCCCCTTCATTCATAACAAATTTTCTTTTCTCAACCAGAAGGCTTTTGTCGAGCATCGAAGGGCCTCTGATAGGCTTCCATTACCAAATTTATTTTATGTTTTGGAAGAATTCTTATACAAGTGAAGGCTCTCTAATAAAATTTGCTGAATTCATAATCCCTGGTTTGTATTAGTGTGCTGATTATAATGTGTTTTGGAACTCATCTAGTAATAAATAATCCCACAAGTTATTAATTATAATGGATTGTGGAACATTTCTATATGCATAGCGGAATCATTTCACATCTCATATAAATTTATCGTAATTGTGGCAATGATTTTGCCAAAGTATGTCAGGTATCAGTGCATAAATCGATTGTGTATTCTGCTAATTGCCATGCTTATCCAAGAATCATAGGAAAGAACTGTAACTGATATTATTTTTCTGATGTGTTTTTATTTTAATTAAATGGTAAAGTGGAATTTGGGAAACCTTATTCCCTGTATAAGCCAACTAAACATTTATAAATTGCAGGTGACAAGATATTACAAAGAACAGACAAACAAAAGATAGGGTAAAGGCACTGGAGCTTGGTGGTGGGACCAAAAGTATCAAGATCAGAAATTCTATTGGTGTAAACTCCAAACAATATCAGCTTATCCGAAGATGCAAATCCAAAACTCCACCACACGTCTCTTAGCCGAAAAACTAATAAAATAGAAAATACCTACCATATTTCCCCCTCCAAATTCCACAACCATGATGGCAACCCAAGCAGGTCTCTTCACCCCCACAATCACAGCCCCGAAGTCCCTACTTCCATGGAAACCCACCTCTTCATTCTCGTTCACCAATCTCAAAACTCTCACCCTCACCACCACTCAAAGATCCCTGAAAATCGCCGCCGCCGCCGCCGAAGAAAAAACCGAAACTCCAACAGCAGAAGCAGCCCCAGTTGGGTTCACCCCACCTGAATTAGACCCAAACACACCCTCACCAATCTTCGGTGGAAGCACTGGAGGATTATTGCGCAAAGCCCAAGTGGAAGAATTCTATGTTATCACATGGGATTCCCCGAAAGAACAAATCTTTGAGATGCCAACAGGAGGAGCAGCTATAATGAGGCAAGGCCCAAACTTGCTCAAATTGGCTAGGAAGGAGCAGTGCTTGGCTCTGGGTACCAGATTGAGATCCAAATACAAGATCAAGTACCAGTTCTATAGGGTGTTCCCTAATGGAGAGGTTCAGTATCTTCACCCTAAAGATGGAGTTTACCCTGAGAAAGTGAACCCTGGCCGCCAAGGTGTAGGCCAGAACTTCAGATCAATCGGAAAGAATGTTAGTCCCATTGAGGTTAAGTTCACTGGGAAGCAAGTTTATGATCTATGAGATTATATTTGGTTTTTATTAGATTATGTGATTATGGATCCGTCTACTGTTCAATCTAGCCACTTTTAAAGTTCATAAAAATTTTTTATTTTAGATGCTCGAACAGTTCCTTGGATCTGACTCCAAATTCTTCTTCTAGTATTTGATCTACCCCAATATGTTATAAGGAAAGAGTTCATATTTATTCTATTCATTTGATGATCAAAAATATTATAATTCATCCCTCAAATTCATATGCTGATGCCACCATTTTGTGTAAAAGTCGATATACGTGTAGATTCTCTTGGTTAACTTTCATGCGGAGTGTTTGAATTTTGCACATAATAAAGTCCTCAATTAAGTTTGAATTTTGTAGCCAATTTTTTTTTTTTACATTTTAATTTTTGTAACATTAATTTATTATTATTATTATTGATTTTTCATAGCTTAGTATGCAAATCTGAACTTTTTAATTGAAAAATATTTTATTTTTTCATTCTCATATGCTATTTGAATAGAAAATAAGAATCGTACCAAATAGGTTAGATGAGATAAAATAGATCATTTCTTTCTTAAATAGAAATTTCAAGTTCGAGTTTTGTATATAAAACGTCTTTTAAAATTTGAAAGAAAACGTTTTATCCTTTTAATAGATATGTCCGACAAGAATTTAGATTAGTATGCAATCTCGAAGTTTTATCCATATTAAATGGTTAATTCAAAAAAATAATTGAAGAATTTTATTATTATCTATTTTTCTTAATGGATTGGAAATCGAAACATTGCTATATGACCTATGTCTAAATGCCAATACATGATAACAGGCGAAAATTATCCGATTATAATTAATAAAAATATTATAAAATATGAATAGCAATTAATTCCTACATTATACTCATAATTGTAAAAGGAACTTTATAAAGAAATGAATCTTAGTTTTCTTCTTGACAACAAGAAAATCTGAACTATGCATAAGGGTGGACATGTATAGATTAAATAGTTTTTTTGAGTCCTCTAATTTAAATGTTTTTGTTGTTTTAGATGATGGTTCTTCCTTTGTTCACTTTTTTATATTGCTAAAAATATGCTACAGTCGTGTTTTTCTTTGCTGTATAGACGATTAGGGTTTATATGGGATACAAAGTTATCAATTTTAGGGTATTTGTGGGATCCATGTTGTATTTGTGGACTTTTAATGTTTTTGTGGTCCAATATTATAATTATTTAGGATTTTTGTAGCCCAATGTTGCTTTTACCCCTTTTTTTTGTGGTTCACTATTTGAATTTTTTGTTTTTAACTTTGACATTTTTGTTATGCTAATCAATGGCTAACTTTTGTTTGTTCTGTTTTGTGTTTTTTTCTCTTTGTTTTTATTTATTTATTTTGCTTGCTTTCATCTCCATAAAAAAAATGTTGTTGGGTGGAAGTAGTGTTAATTTGACTGAATTTATGGATGATCATGATGATGTAGTGATGATAGAAATTAAATTCATTATGAGGGTGAATGGCAGCTTGTTCCTGAAATTAAGTATATGAACTACCAAACTGAGGTTACTCAATGGTTTGACCTAAACTATTTCTCCTTTATAGACCTGCAACTAACTTTTACTGAGAGATTTAAAGTGACTAATTTGTTTAGGATTTTGGCTTTAGACCCTGTGACTATGAATGAGACTTTTGAGGTTGGGTTGTTCTGTATAGACAATGATGATGGGATTAGGAGGTAGTTAGGTATGTTGGATTAAGAGTATAGGTAAGCAGTGCATTTGTTTCCGCTGTTGGATATGTATATCCCTATTTATGTGCTGATCTCCTCATGCAATAAGAAGTGGAAATGAGATAATTGCAAATGGGTCTATAGTAAGGTAGATGTCAATGGGGGAGATGCAAATGGGGAAGAACATAATCACATAACTACCCAATCTAGTAGAGTAGATAAGAGGGTTGAAGATGTTGTAAAATTTGATGATGATGAGTAATCAAATGTGCATGATGATGTAAAAGTTCATAGACATCCAAAACCACAAGTGAAATCCAGTAAGAGATCTTAATTTACCCGGCATAACATGAATCATTTAGAGTTTGCACAGGCCATGAGAAGCCGATAACTGGGACGGAGAAATTCTCATCAGGAACAGGGAAATTCCCATCAAGAATTGGGATATCGTCGATCAGGGAAATTTTTTTTATCGATTTTCCGGCAAAGAATTTTTCTCAAAAAACAAACGGTAGGGGGTTTGATGGGGGAAGGTAAGGGCGTGTTTGGGGAAGAGAAAAACAAAGAAATTAGAATTTGGTTTTGGTTTTGGTTTTGGTTTTGGTGCTTATTATTTGGGGAAAACAAATGAAATGAGAGAGAGAGACAGAGGGAGAAAAGACGGGTGTGTTTGGCACAGATGGCGTGATGTTTGTTTGGTTTTTCAGGCCCCTGTGATGACATAGCTTACACTGGGGCCCACTTACACCAATTTGTTGATGCTTACGTGGTAAGTCCGTTAATTAGGGACGTAATTGAGCAAATTTTAATACATTAAAGATATTATTGACAAATATTAATAATTGGTCCATATTTTAGGGATAATTTTGAACTTTAACCCTAATTATTAATGTAATATATGAAAAAAATAATGTATATATTTGTCTAGGCAAGTAATTGCGCTAAACCATGCATGTGAGTCGCACAAAAGGCATGTTAGAATTAGAACCACTAATAGTTTACCAAAAGGAACTAATAATTTTAAATACGATTAGTTTAACTTAAAATTAATTGATGATTTTGAAAATCTGGTTGTTAATTTAATTGATTTAATTGAAAGTGTTTAATAAAATTAGATAAAAATATAAAATAATATAAAATGATATATTTATATTATTTAAAAATATTATATAAAATATATTTAAATATATAATACAAACTAATTATATAATATATATGTATATTAAATAATATAAAAATTATGTTAAATATTTCATCTCAATATAATAAATATATTTATTTTTATTATATAATAATCAATTATATTATTATTATTAAATAATTTTTTAATTATATTATATATAATTTTTTAATCATATTATTATTATAAAATGATAAAAAAGTTAAAAAAATAAAAATAAAAATCATAATCTATTAGCTTGTAAAAAAACTAATTCTAGTATTTTTTTTATTTTAGATATTATAATCTATTTTTTTCAAAATAAGCTAATTTACTAAATACATATTATTAGTAAAATTATATTATTTTTGTAGTTAAATTAAATTATAATATAGTTTTATATTACTAAATAATGTCTAAATTATGCCACATGTCACAATATTAAGTGAGTTTAAATTTAGAATAAATGAGTTTTAGTTGTAAAAAAAATTATATTAAAATGACACATATTTTAATTTATTTATTTAATTGAATTGATGTGACAATTATCAATACAATATAATTTTGCTTGTATTTTTTAGAAAATTTGCTCCAAATTATACTATTATACAATTAAATATAAACTTAATAAAAATACTATAAAATATTTAATTAATGATAAATTACCAATATTTACCAAATGTTAAAATTAAAAGTTAATTGTTAAATTCATAAATTGTAGTCATTAAATTAAATTATAAATACAAAAAATTACTTTATCAATATATAATTTTATATTCAAATCAAACTATAAAATTCTTATAATCTATAAATTTTATAATTCATTTATTTAAAATTTATATAAACTTTAGGGATTTTAAAATCATTCAAACTAAAAACTTTAATCTTGACGAACGGTCTTAGCGCCAGGTACGTACTCACGTGTCACTAAATTCCTCATCTGTACACCATCTCTCAAACTTCTGTCTCATCCTCCTCCCTGGTCTCCAATATCCACCGGCTATGGATACTCTCCTCCATACCCCAACCTCCATGGCCAAGCGCCCCTGTCATTTAGTATCTCCCTCCACCACCTCCACCGCCGCCACAACATCCCCAAGCCCTAATAGGCTTCCGATCATGAGCCGTCAAGTGGACACCCTCCTCCAAACATTTTTAGGTCTCGCGGACTCCAATTCTCTCTCCATCGACCTTTCCTTCGAGCGCCTCCTCGAATCCTCCCCTTCTGACTCTGATAAGTCTCTCCTTATCGATCGCGCTCTCAAATTAGGCTCTCTGCTCCTCGAAGCTGGTAAACGCTCCGCTAGAAAACGCTCTTCCAAGCACAATTCCCTGACGTGGGATCTACCTCCCGATCTTACTATCAAGGTTCGTTTTATTTATTTTCTTCGATCAATTTTTTGTTGATTTTGTAAATATATTGATTTTTTTTAGGTCGAAGGTGGGCTTTGTTGCAATTTAATGTCAATTTGACGATGCGTGTGTTGATATTTTGGTAAATTGTTATAAATTCGCTTACAAGAGCACGGTACTCTTCTTATATGAGTTCGAAACAGAGTGTTTCCGGTTTCATTTCAGATTTTCATGCGACATGAGCTTAAATTGGTGAGTAATGTGAATTTTCTTAGGGCTTGGAGAGAGGATTTTGTAGTTTGATTTTTTTTTTTTGGTTGGCTGTGTTAAATGCGGTTTTGAATGAAATTATCGATGGTGAAGATTGAGGTATTTCAATCAGAAATTGACAGCTAATTATTAGAAGCATTTCTGATTACACCTTTCTCAGTTGATTAGTAGCATTACCTCGGTGTATGTCGATGTTGGAATGGTCGCGAACTAAGGACTGCTAAATCTGAAAAGCTTGGGGTGATGATGTAATTAATGTTTCTGTAAGGCATGTTTAGAATAATGTCGTCACTGATTATGAGCCCTAGATTCTCAGTTATATGTTAAGGAAATATGTAATTTAACTTTTTAAGAAATTAGCACTTATTCAGATGTGAGGATCTGGATGAGTGGAATCTATTTTTTTAAAATCTTCAACAGGTAACTGTGCAAGTTATTGCTATGCATCTGTTGCATTCTATTCAATTAAGAGTCTCCTGTTTTGTTGCATTCCCTTGAAACAGTTTTTTCCCCAATTAGTCGAGTGTTGATTCATTTGTGTATTTATAGGTTTTTTCTTTGCTTGATACGCAAAGCTTATGCTACGCTGCTGCGACGTGTTCAATGTTCCACAAATGTGCCATGGACCCCTTGTGCTATGCCAATATTGACTTGACAACAGTAGTCCCAAAAGTCAATAATTCCGTTGTTTCCACAATGATCCAACGTGCTGGAAAAAGCCTTCAGTAAGAATTTCTTATTTAAAGAATCATATCTTTTAGTAATTCTCAAGTAACTGTTGGCACATTGTCTACTTGGAATTCTATTTTTGCAACCCTCCTGATTTCACCTCTTACAGGTTTTTAGGCCTTTCACTGGCTGGGGTTAAAGGACAAACATTGTTGCATAATAAAGTAGATTTCATCTTGTTTTGAAATAAAATTATTTTATGAATTGCTTAGTTGTTGATAAAGTCCTTTAATCTAAAACCTGAAGCTACTGCCCTTGTAGCTCTTCACATCTTATTTGTTTCCTATGTTATCCAATCCAGAGACTAACTGTGAGCCATCTTCCATTATCTTATATACCAAATTAGCATGTTTTTTGGTCTCAAATCTCATTTTGAACACAAATATGATATCTTGCTCTCTTTTGCTTGTGAATTAGAAGGATTATGTAACTCAGATCCCTTAAGCCTGGTATAGTTCCAAGTCCAACTGCATCCACTGGATCTTGTCTTCACCATTTTATGAATCATCAGACAACATTATTAGCTTAATTTTTCATAATTTTTCCAATGATTTTTTGTGCAGACACTCATTTCACTTCCTAATTTTCTGTTTCTCTCTCTTAAATGGTTACTCAGATCCCTTAAGCTTGGTATAGTTCCTGGTCCAACTGCATCTCCTGGACCTTGCCAGCCATTAGTTTATAGCATCAGGAATTCTGTTGATGTATCCAATTTTTCATGGAATGAGAAAAAAACCAGACAAGGGAAGGAATCATCCATTCTTACTAGATCCTGTTTAAACCCTTTGAGTGGAGATACCCCTGCTGTTGGGTATGCTAACTTTGACTTTAACAAGTTCTGGCCGATATTGTGAGGATTTATTTGTAATATTTGTTTTTTTAACTTGGTTCAAGGAATCTTTTGAGAAGGTTGCACCTTTATAATATTGAAAGAATTGATAGCACATCACTTTGTGGAGCATTGTCTGCATGCCCCTCTCTCCTTGACCTGGAAATTGTTGGCCTGTAAGTTGCTCTAATTCCTATCTCTTTGCATTATTGTAGGTTGGAGAACATTTACATTATTGTAGCAACAGTTGTCACTTTGGGGTGGATAAAATAGATAGAGGCTGGATATATATGTTACTAAGTGAATGCTACTGTCCCGTTTGTCATTTTTTCTCCCTACTGATGCAGCCAGCCCCTTGATTTAATGTTTTACCTATTCCTATTTCATCACAAGTAGGTGACACGTATGGCTTCCATAATTGAATTCAGCATGCATGATATTTGTAGAAAAAACACTATCTTGATGTTATTTTCATATATGAAACTATGGGTGGTTGGAGTATACCCTTATTGCTTTTGATCTAAGTTTATCTAACCTCATTTCCTTTGGTGGATTTTGTGGATAGCTTGCCGTGAGTTTTGTGATGGCAATAGCTATTCTGATAGGTCGAGCAATCTGCTCAATAGTGCATGTGCAATCAGCAAAATTCAAACAATGATGCATGATAGGATTTATATATAAAGAAGAGGAAGAATAAGGTTTATAAGTTTAGTTGGATTTGGATATATAGATATTTGAGGAGAAACATTAGCTTTTGGTGGCTGAAATAACTGCACCAGGTCCTATGTTTTTCATAGGATGAGCAGTTTTCATTAACTGTTCATGACTATGGCAGAGGTGTAAATCATAATGGCTTGGAATCCCAGCTTTCAGTGGTTAAGTTACTCTAACCATTTATAATTGGATTGGATTTTGAAAAGCTGCTCGGAATGCTACATTTTCTGAGCACCTCAGCTTAGTGGTTGAGAGCCTAAACCCTTGACTGCTAATATAACTGGACACTATATCAGTGCATTCAATTGTGTTGTGTCTTATCCTTTGTAATTGCATATTGCACCGTTTCTAACTTAAATTTTAGTTTCGAGTTTGTAAGGACACTATATCAGTGCATTCAATTGTGTTGTGCCTTATGCTTTGTTAATTGCATCTTGCACCTTTTCCTGTTAAGAAAATATAATTTGTTCTTTCTTTTAGCAACTGATTCTATATATTTTCTTTTTTCCTGGATGGGGTGGTGGGGGGGCAGACATGTTGAGTTGAGACAAACACTTGTGTCAGTGAGCATGAATTGTCCCCTGATAGAGCGATTGTTTTTTGAGTCTTCAAAAACAGGTGCAGTCTCTTGCTGATCAGGATTCTATGTTTCCATTCTCCCTAATTTTTTACTTACCATGTATTTAATATCAGGAAGAGATGAGAGTTTGAAATCGCCAACCTGTGTAGATCTAGTAAATAATTGTCCAAATATAAGTTCATTGGCTATCAGAGGTTTTAAGCTGCGTGATTGTAAAGTTCGCATACTTCTGAAGGTATGTTAATAGGCTAAATGAATACAATATTTTTTTTTATAACTGAAGCTGTTCATATGTTTGGAAAAATTATCCATGTAAATAGACGTTATTCTCTTGCAGCCTTGCTTTTCCTTCTCTTTCTCTCTAGCAAGGATTGTTGTTCTCATATGTTCTGCTAAATGTTTGACTGCTGTTTCAGAGAGAAGTGTAATATAATTAGTGAATGTGGCCGGAAAGAATTTTTACGCTGACTTGCTATTGGTTGTCTTGTTGAACTTAATTTTTTAGCTCTAGTACCTGGCTTTACAAAATGTAGTTTTGAAGGATACTAAAAGGTCATATGAATGCACAAAAAATATGCAGCAAGTATGGCCATTGACAAAGTTGAATTTGTAGTTAATGACAGAGCTGTAACATCATATTCATAGTTGCGCCCTCCTGGCACAATGCTTTGAATTTTGATCTCCTGTTAGTTTTTGTTGCTAAAAGGATATGGCCTGTGATTTGCTCTTTTTAATGGGCAAAAAGCTCCAGGTTCTTGTCATCCAAAAATTTGACTGTGCTTTAGAGATGATGAATTTATGCATAACTCTTTAGAATGTTGATTATGGATAAGTTGGTCAGTTTGAAGTCCTTGTTAGGCGGTTCGTCTGATATCTATTTTAGAAACATGGTCAGATATAATAATATGCGAGTCAGCATCATATCTCTACTTTATGAATTGGATCATATCTTAGATAAGGTATGAACGTAGGTTGATTTCTTTGCTTGCACTTCAAATTTTATGGTATTTTGTTAGTTAGGTTTGTAGTAACAAATTTTAGTTGCAATTTGGCATTTGAACTTGCCCATGTTAATCTTTCCAGCTACTTGTGCAGGGGTTTCGCAAGCTAAAATATGTTGATTTTTCAATGTCATATTCAATTACAGGAAATTTTTTGAGGTCAGTGCATCTGATGTAGACTATTAGCAGCCACAAGTCACTTATTTTCTCTATTTGATCATTGTAAGTTTTTTTTATTTAATTAGGGATCTTGGGGGTAGCAGAGGTGGGAATCTTGTGGAGGTTTTAATCTTACGAGACTGCATGCATCTCAAAGAGGTTGGTGGACTGATTACCCTCCTCCTGCACTTACTATTTCTCCTATATTATTTGTCCCCTTTCCTTGCTGGAAGCTAATTACTTGATAATTGCTCCATTGTCATATTCAGGTGGAAGTTGCTCGGTTATTGATGTCAGTTCTCGCAGGAGAGTTTAAGTATCTCCAACATCTTGTGGGTAGATTAATATTGTTGATATCCTGCTTTGTGCTATTTGATGTTAAAACTACAGGTTGATTTATAATTCCTGATGACTGCTTTGCTAGGACATATCTAACAGGGAAGGTTTAGCTACTGAAGGTGACTGGTACCGTAGATGTTACAGTTCAAGGTAATAGTTTTCCTCCCGGATTCATATTCTTACAATACATTTATGTTTATCAAATCTTTTGTAAAATTTTGGTAGTTTTTGCAGCATGATACCTATGAAGCAGGTAGCAGAAGCAAGACCTGATCTCTGTTTGCTTGCTGAGTTTCCACCGGAGGGAAGGTTAGTTGATTGTTGATAGCAACTGAACTTGCAGGCTATTTGTTTTGAAACTGTTAAAGAAAGGAGGAAAAAGAGGGAGAGATTTAGAATTAATCTTTCCACTCGTCTGAAATTCTGGGTTTTGCAGCTTTATTGACATTGAACAAATGATAGATAGTGAGCTAAATAGTGAAGTCAGCCTGCCATCCCAACTGAGTAGTCACTCCTCAGATGGTTCATTGTTCATGAGTTCATCAGAAAGCAGCTATAATAGTGACCAGAGTAGTGGCAACGAGGAGAGTCGAGATTCTGGTTTCATTGTTTATGAGGAAAGCTCAGATGAGGTTGATTTTCTGGTTGTCTAGGTGAACTTTGAATGGAGCAAGGTCTGGAATCAGCTACCAGTAATGAACTGGGTACCTTCCCTCCCTCCCTCTCTCTCCCCACTGCCAGCCACCACTCTGTTCTCTGTTTATTAATATTTTAAATTTCTTTTTAGCTTGCATCAATTAAGCACCTTTTTTTTCCTATTAAGAGCTTATTTGTTTTGTTCCCTTCATTTCTAATGAGTTACCAAGAAAGAGCTTAGGGATGCACCCTGGAGATGCAACCCAAGTACGGTATTGGATATTTATTTTTAGTTCGTTCTAGCACACTAAACATGAATAGTTAGGTTCCTTAAATTAATGGATCGACATCACACTTTCTGATTTGCTGTTTCTGACCATTTGATGGGATGCAAGTATGTTGACATGTTTGTGTGGCTAAATAAGAAGATTTGGTGGGGTTATTTTGTCATCACGTAAGCACTGTCAGAACTTTACCTTTTGTGGACGAGTTTTGGGGATTATGGAAACATGAATGGTAGTCATATTGGAGCATGGCTGCTTGCTGTCCTATACCGTATGTTAACTTTTGTGCTACCTTAATTCACAGGGAGGGGACTTTGTTTTGAGAGCAAGCTGAAAGCGAACCGTGGTTGATGAATTAACTTGTGGAAGTTTTCTTGTGCTCGCATCCCATCTACATCTCTGCTATGTTTAAGACCCATGGATTCCTGAAGATGCAGATATTCTCAGGGTTTGTTGATTAAGCTGAGTACCTTCTTTCTGTTTACTGTAATAAATGTAAAAAGCCTGAGATTTTTTGTACCCTTCCCCTAAGTTCTCATCATCTTGATTCATCCATATATTTGTTATGCATATAGGTGATCGAGGATGCTTTTAACTTCGTGCTGTAGTATTTGGATCATAAGAGTTGGATGATATCTTGTATGTTATCATCCACTGAATTTCTGGTTTACAAGGGGCAATATACTAATATTGGTTGTGTATGCTAATCTTGTGGACTATATTCACGTTTAGGCCTCCATGAAAATTTAAAGATTATGAGGTTAGTTCTTTGGTTTGAAATTTACTCCTGAATAAATTTGGAGAGGAAGTTTTTATAAGAAAAATGTTAAATGCTTTCGTTTTATTACATTTTCTATTACCTTTTGATTTTATGAGGGATATATATTTCTATTTTTAAATGTTAGAAGAATGAAAGAAGTAATAAAAAAATATATTAAAAGAAGAAAGGAATAAATACTCGTCTTTTTGTAATGGGCTTTTAGAGCCTTAACTTTGATGTGTGCTGTTCATAATTTGCTCAATATTTCTTTTTCATTCTTCTTATTGGTTAATAGCACTGGGAGACGGATCTTTTTAACATCTGACACCTATTAAAGTGGTAAATCCTGAAGTTAAGTACAGTGATCACTGTTATTTGAGAAAAGGAAAAAAAAAAAAAAACAAAGATAGCTCGTTCCCGTGTACAATTTATTAGCTGTGGAGATGATATTTACAATTCAAACAATTTTGTCGTCTGATTCCTAGACCAGATATCTTACAATACAATTGAAGAAAAAGATGCGTTCAATATTCTTAGAATATAACTGAAGTAATTGTATCTTTAGCAATCACATTCGATATCTTACAATAAAATTGAAGTGATTGTATTCAAGTAATTGTATCTTTATGCATATCTTGTATGTTATCATCCACTGATATATACTTAATTTAGGGTGGTTTTTTTATTTTTATATCAGATTAAAACTAATTTTATAAATAGTCATCAATAAAAATAAAATAAAATAAGTATATATCAGTGCTATTAATGGCGAAACAAAATTTATGTGTAGAGGTATGACTTATCACCTTGAAAGCAATAAATAAGAAAAATTAAATTAAAAGCAATAAATAAGTTGGTTTATTTTATTCGCGTAATTTCATGTTAGTTAATAAATAACAAGTAAAACATGTTGACATTGTGGGGAGGCCCGCGAGTTACAGCCCATGGATAGAAGAAGGGCTCGGCCTAGGAGCCTTTCCCCTTGCTTTTTCTGCTGCCTTACAATTGCTGCATCCAAAAACACCCATCGGAGCGAGAAAGGAGCAAGACGAGGAAAAAAAGGATGACGACGATACGCCGATTCTGCTGCAACGATCTTCTTCGCTTCGCTTCTGTGAATCTCGACCACCTCACTGAGACTGTAAGCTCAATTTCTTAGATTTATCTTACTATTATGCTGCTAATGCGATGATTTTAATTTTTTTTGTTTGAATTAATTTTTTAGTTCAACATGTCATTCTATATGACCTATTTGGCGAGATGGCCGGATTATTTTCACGTCGCTGAAGGCCCGGGTAACAAAACCATGGGCTACAGTATGCTCTTCTTCCCCTTTCTCTCCTTTGCAATTTCATCAATTTCTTTTTCTTTTTTCTTTTTTTTTTCATGGAGGGAAGGCTGAATTGCATGTGGATGGTTACAGTTATGGGTAAAGTAGAAGGACAAGGGGAGTCCTGGCATGGACATGTGACTGCAGTAACTGTGGCTACAGAATACCGCAGGCAGCAATTAGCCAAGAAGCTCATGAACCTTCTTGAAGATATCAGTGACAAAATGTAATGCAAACTTATTCTAAATTATTTTCCTTGTAAATTTTCTTTGCTGAGTCCGAATACAATTGTTAAGAATTATCTCCATGCTTATAGGTGTTGTCTTAATGTCTTTTGCTTGAACCAATGAACTTCAGGTTTAAGGGCCGTTTGCACTGGCTTTGTCAAAGGAGAAAAAAAATTTATTTTTAAATTTTTTTTATTTTGAAAACTGCTTTTGGAAAGGATTAGTTAAATAGATACTTTTTCTAAAAGCAGATTTAAGAAAAACAGTTTATAAAAAATTAAAAAAATCAGTCTATTAAATCAAAAAAATTCTAAACCCGTTTTTTAAACATTTAACAGAAATTCCAAACAGCCTCTAAGGCGGTGGCTTTTGAGTCTTTTAGTGTTTCAGTATCATAAATCAAGTAGTGTTATGTCTTGATGTGATATTGGTTGTCTTAATATAGCATCCTTTTACAATTGAATTTGCAAGATTTTATGTGATCTTTGTCTCATTGTTATGCATTTCATGACTTCTTGAATTAACCTTCATGCTTCCCTCATCTGTGGTAAGGTGAGGGAGGAGGTGTAGACAAAATTAGAGCAGTTCTGCATTGTTCTATTTCCAAATTTTATTGAAATTTACAAGTTAGAAAATATTTCTTGAGAAACTGATGGAGAAATGAGGAGGTATGTCTCTAATATATTAAAATTCTGGTTTCCCAATGTTAGTTACTTATGAATGCGAGTAGCTGTCTTATGAAGTCATTTGAATTATGTTTTTGTGTGAAGGGTTACTATCCTGAATTTATTCTTCTTAGTATACCCTTCATGCAACTTCATTGCTCTGCATTTATATTAAATTGGCTTAGCATTTAGCAATTTTTCACATGTTATAGTTGGCAGACCACAGATGGAACTAGGTTGCAGTGAGTTTGAGTGCATTCCCTGACTAAAATTTTAAAATTTAGGGTTTCTTTTTGGTTGGGTTAAGCACACTATTTTTGTTGTTGTCTCTGTCATAATCTGTTTTCCCATTGAAATTTCTTTTTGCCCCTAACTACAATTGAAATTTGATCCATGAAACTGTACTAATACTTTGACTCAACAGGTTACAATGGAGGTTTTGCTATTTTTTGGCTACTTACCATTAAAAAATTAACTTGATAGCTTATTAGACTTAACAAGCACTTTGTTGTAAAGTGATAGTTTTGTTTTTCTTTCTTATTAAGTGAGAGATGATTTTTTTCTTTTGTTATGAAGTGATTTGTTAATTTCTTGTTTTATTTTTTATTTTTCATTTTTGGTGTTTTTTACCTAGTACATTTGTGGATGATTGATTGGTGAACTTATTAGTGCGGTGTCAAATATACAATTAAAGATAAAAAATAAAATAATTGTATAATTATTTTTTCAGTATTTTTTTAATGAATTTATTATGCGAAATTAAATTTAAAATAAACATTGAATTAACTTTTTGAGTGAAACTAATTCAAACTCATACATCAGTACTGGATTGAAAGCTTCACTTATTATTTTTTATATGAATTTCAGTTTTGTTAACAAAATAAAATTTATTTTCTAATCCTACTGATCAAATTCCTGCCCTGCAAAACATATGTTTGATTTGGGGACAATTATGCAACATTATATGTTTTAGGTGCAATTAATTGGATGAGCTCAAGGCTTTAATTGACTGTTCACCTTTTCAATTATATACCATCCTGGCTAGCACTAGTTCAAAAATCTTTCTAATAACAACTTTCTTGTTTCAGTGATAAGGCTTACTTTGTGGATCTTTTTGTAAGAGCATCAAATACACCAGCTATAAAGATGTATGAAAAGGTAATTTTTTTTTTTTTATGAATTTACAGGCGATGTGCTTCATACTTCTGTTAGAAGTAGAGTGAACTTTAATTTTTAGTATTATTTTTTCTAAGCAATGCCAAATTTGTTTTCGGCTGTTTAAGTCTTATATGAAATAGTAGCTAAAATTCTTAATTTTGGTTAATATTTCAATTCTGAGCCTTGTTTGGTCCTTAAATATTTATTTTTATTCTATGGATTTTGTTATTTTTGAATATTACTGCATAGCTAATCAAGAATTATGTACAAATGATTCATGCAAAAGTTTTTCTGAAAGAAAGAAATTGAAGCTTACATTAAAGTTTATCTTATTGACAAAAATGTCTATGTTGCAGCTAGCTTGGATGATTTCCCTTTTTACTAACTGCTAGATTTTACACTCATTTGTTTTTTTTGGTGAAATCTTGTTTTCATCTGATTGAAGAGAATGCTAAGGATAATGGAGCCGTAACTGGATGAAAGACATTCAATTGCATAATCACAAGTATTTAGCATGTTTT
Source organism: Triadica sebifera (assembly GCA_023653625.1). Taxonomy (NCBI): domain Eukaryota; kingdom Viridiplantae; phylum Streptophyta; class Magnoliopsida; order Malpighiales; family Euphorbiaceae; genus Triadica; species Triadica sebifera. The sequence continues at coordinate 27,717,259 of CM042900.1, forward strand.
GAAGTGGGGACCTTGTGTTGTCTGCGTTTTTCTTGCCTTTCTTTTTATTTTCTTGCTTACTTTTAAAGAAGACGAGGATGCTCATTCTTTCAATGCATTTTTCACAGCTTGGATATGTAATTTATAGACGGGTACTGCGGTATTACTCAGGAGAGGAAGATGGCTTAGGTAGGTTTCCACATCTGACTGAAACAATTTTTATTTGAATAAAACATTTTACTTGCTCGGATTACATTCTCTATCTGCTGTGTCTTCAGACATGAGGAAAGCTTTATCACGGGATGTCGAAAAGAAGTCAATTATTCCCCTCAAACGGCCAGTTACTCCTGATGAACTGGAATATGATTAGTCTGCTTTCAACGAACAACTGAATAAGATGATGATGTTTGCAATTCCTCAGATATGAAGGAGATCCAAATTTGTGACTAAATTATGATGATTTTGTTCAATCCGAGTACATGAAGAGATGAACATTAGTTTTCTAATACCTAATGCCGTTGATATTCATGAATCCTTCGTTGTGTGTTTTGCTGCGTGCTGTCAGTTTATGTTTTCTGAAAGTGCAAAAGGATAACTTTTATGTTTCTTATTTATTTATTTATTATTATTTTTGGGGTTAAAGTCTCAAGTATGATGCAGTCGAGGAAGCAAGAAAAGGAAATAAGAACTGTATGAAAAAAAAAATTAATAATAATATAAAATAAGTTCAGAGATGCAAGTCGCACGTTACTTTGAAATAGCTTAAATTGTTTTCTTATTTTATCCAACTTTTGAAACTTGTAAGGCACATCTGCCGCCCGACCAACTTTTCCGACCGAAGTTGTGGCGGGCTCAATGGGCCTATAAACTCGTTTTCTTGCAGTGACCTTATGTATTTTTATGTTATGTGGGCGACCGACTAATTTTATTAAGGACAAACCAAACATCTCTGAAAGCCAGTAAAGTACAAATGCAATGACCCATGAGACCTGAATCTTACACTGTAGTAGCAGATATGGCTTTTTTATGAAAGGGGTCCAATGCCACCTGCACGTTGGCCGCTTGTACAGCAAGAAAACAAGCAAGGAGAGGAGGGATTCACAACTTACGTGCCCTTGTATAGTTTGAATCTGATCCACTAAGTACGTCACAAAGAATTCGCAAAAGTCATTACCAAAATGGGTTTCTATCCAAAATATACTAGGTCATGTTTACTTTTCTGTCTGTTTTCCTTCTTTTTTTTTTTTTGGGTACATATCTGTTTTTCTTTTTATTTCTTTCTTATTGAATTTCTGCTTGTCTCTGCTTCCAATGCAACCTCTCATTTGTTATGGCCTCTTACCATGAGTGTCATGATTCCACCCAAAAATTGGGAAAAATAAAATAAAATTAAAGGATCATGCACAATTATACGCCTTTCCATATCTTCTCCATTTGCGTTTTTAGGACTAGATTTATTTCTTAATAACAGTAGAGTGCACGTCTGAGAGTTAAAGATGTGGTTTGGGATTTGCCGTCGCGGTTTAATGATGATAAAAGCTTAAGGGTCCACATGCTATTGCGGCTCATAAAATTGGCCACAATCAGAGGATTTGATTCTCTCACGTATACCTATCATTATCCTTTAAATTCCGCAAAGAAAAAAAAAAAGAAATCTCTACGGTGTTATTAAATAATTACTCTTCTAAGACATATATATATATGATTCAATAAGAAAATCTTATTCATCATACTTTCAGCGCATGCATCAATTAATCATTATATCTCTATGTATTTATCGTCTTGTCTCATAGTATTTATTAAATTAATCATTATCATGCCTTAGAATATCAATCATTTTACCTCAGTACGTTCTTCAAAAATTAATCCTTATCTCAGTTTATCCATTAATTCCAAAAAATAAAAAATCATTCATCATACTGATTTATCTAATACTAAAAATAGAAAGTCATTCATTGTCATGGTTTATTCATAAATCCTAAAATGAAAAATCGATCATTATATCGGTTTATTCATTTATCCTAAAATGAAAATTCATCAATTATCATCATGGTTTATTTATTAATTCTAAAATAGATAGTCATTCATCATTGTGGTTTATCCATAAATCTTGAAGTCATCATATTTGTTGAAAATTCTATTGCAATAGATTAGTTGTGGCCATCATTTGAAAATCTTAAATCTTATTGCAGTAAGTTAGTTATTGGCTGTGGTTAACAACTAGAGTGTTAAATTACAATGATAAAAGGTTATTGTGCTGAGTGCCACTCTGTATGCAAAAAAATATGAAAGAATCAATGATTAAGTTGATAAACCTTTTTATTATAAGTAAGTCATAAATCTTGTCAAAGCAAGGGAGTAAACTGTGGACACTGGATTTTGCACACACAAATTGGGTCTGATGATGATAATTAAAGACAAATCCTTCTTTGAGATGAAGACGATGAAAAATTATTAAGTTACCAACCAAATCAACCTAAAAACCTTTAAAAAAGCCCCTAAAAATGGAGCAGAGTTGACTAAAATTGATTGATATCCATCTAGACATCTTGAAACCCTAAAATATAATTTTTGATGTATTTTCTCCCATTTTTAAATATACATCCTTACACATATCCCTATATCCCCACAAACATCACCACCAACTTCTATACAATTATTTTCCACTCACAAATTCGATTTTATTTCCAAAACTATAAAATTGTAAGACCAATACTCACTAAAATTAGAGCTAGAATAGATGTCATATTTTTAAGGAGGGAGATCGGTACCGGGTGACATATATTGTTCATGATTGAGATACTTTAAAAGCCTAGGAGTAAGCAATGAAAGATTCATCGATTGAGTTATGTTGAAATACTTTGAAAGCCTAGAGTTAAAAAATGAGAGCTTCCTCAGTTGGGTTATATACAAGATGTTTTGAAGACTCGGAGTTAAGCCAGGTGAGCAGTTGTTTTGTACTCTCATTTTCCTTAAACATGTGTTCTAGGAAGTTCAGGCATGTGTCCTGAGGGCTTTAGTGAGAGCCATAAAGTACCCGTATTCATTTTAGTCTAGTTATGAATATAGTGAGCACAAAATGGTAAATAATGGTAAGTAAATACTTCTAAGTGTGGTATACACTTGTATGATTTTGGTTGGTTGTTTGATATATCATGTTCGATGTGTGCATTATATATATGAGATCTTATGGTATGTCAAGTAGTATTCAAGCTAGTGCATGTACGGACTTCGAGGTAAATCGTTATAGTAGCTTGGTGAGTATATCAAGCATATTATATATGACATATGTATGATTTGCATGTTGTTATGTATCACTAAATATTAGTTTGCTTAGCGTATGAGTTTCTCATGCATAAGTTCAGAGCCCAGGAGTTGATTGCCAGAGAAGGATGCCTAAGAAAAAGAGTCAAGGACACACAAGTGGGGTGGGTGATACAACTATTATATTTTTTGCTTTTATTGAATTATATTGGGTTGGGTAGTTATAGTTTTACATATTATATTTTAGAGACATGTAGTATTATAACTACTCATTTTGTATAAACTTTAAACATGTGACTACCCATTTGATATTGCATTTAAATATAACAAAACATTCTAATTAGATTCATGGATCATTTTTCAGTGATTCATTGAATAATAAATCACTATAAATGATGGAGATACACGATTTAAATAACAAAAAATCCAATATTTAAAAATTGTATCGATAATGACTAGAAAAGTGGAAACATTAAAGATATATTAAGATATATATTAAATTGAAGATATATATTAAAATTAAATAATTAATAATTAAAATTCAAAAAATTAAATAATATTTAATTTTAATTATTTAATAATTTAATTTTAAATTATTTCAGTTAAGTTTTTTTATGACGTTTTATTTTTAAGTAATCATGACCATGGTACATAAAAGTTTTAAATTATCTCATTTTAACTCATGTGCATCGTAGTATCTTTTGGTATAATTGGATTTATTCTTAATTATATCGAAGAGTGTTATAGATTGTATGATATACATGAAATAAGATATTTGAAGTACAACAAATAAGATATGCAAACATAGCAAACTAAGTAAAAGTTATTAATGACAATTATCCATTGATACACCTTCTCAAACTGATGGTGAGTTTGAAGCCAACCGAAGCTTGTCTAAGAAATGATTAAATTACAGCTTTGTGAATAACTTAGTAAATATATCAGCAAGCTGATCAACTATGAAATTAAAGCAATTGAGATTTCCTTATATAGTAATGATGGCAAGCAAAGTGGTAATCGATTTCAACATAGTGGGTGCATGCTTGAAACAATGCATTTAAAGACCAAAACACAGCTTTTACATTATCACACCAAACATGAGGTGAATGAGATAATTGAACTCTTAGTTTTGAAAGCAATTTAACAAGACATTTTAACTCAACACAAACATTTGCAATAGTCTTAAATTCAAACTCAGTTAAAGAACGAGCAACAATGTGTTATTTGCAAGAATTCCAAACAATCAAATTTTGTCCAAGGAAAGTCAGTCCTATGAAAAGTTGACCAACAAGGCAACTAGCCCAATCCTTATTTAAAAATGGTGTCAATTTATTTTTGACACATTTCATTATTAATAAACAGTAGCACAAAATACCATTAAGACACTCATTTGGGAGCCTTGAAATGAATATTTGTGGGATGATGTATAAGCTGACACAATTTGTTAACAACAAATGATAGGTTAGGCCAAGTAATAGTGGCATACTGAAGACTACCATAAAGTTTGTGATATGTTGTGGTATGCTTGCCATATAAAGGAATGTCATGATACTTTGAGAAAGAGGAGCCAATAGCCGTGGGTGTTAATCAAAGCTTGGAATTGGCCATTCCTGCACTTTTAATAATGTTTGAAATATAAGATTGCTGAGAAATAAGCAAACCTTTTGTTGTGAGATGAAATTGAATACTAAGAAAGTAGTGCAATGACCCTAAATCATGCAAGGAAAATTCCTTAGACAATTGAATAATTAATGAGTTAAGCAGCCTCATATTGTTACTTATAATAACCACATCATCCATGTAAACCAATAAAAAAACAAGTAAAATCAACTTTAGGATAGATAAATAAAGAGAAATCAACTTGAGAAATCACAAAACTAATACTAAACAAGTAATTATTGAGTCACAGTAACCATGCACATTGTAACTCCCTTAAAATATGGCCTATAAGTTATATATATATATATATATATATATATATATATATATATATATATATATATATATATATATATATATATATATATATATATATATATATATATATATTTAGAGTGGGAAATGATGGAATTTAAAGTGTTTTAAAGTTTAAGTGTTGTAAAAATAAAAACTTTCACGCCCGTGAATATTTGTCCATGCCCGTGAAAAGTCATGTTAAGATTCAAACGATAAAGTTTTAGACATGGCGGGAGTGTTTGAGAAGAGAGAACTTTCACGTATGTGAATAGTTTAGTAACAACAGTGAATGACATTTCACGCCTGTGAGGTTAAGTGTCACGCCCATAAACATAGGTCGGTTGGAAATATGCAGTTGCACTTTTCTCTTTCCTCTGCATCAAATCTTTCTTTAAAATCATTTCTCACAACCCTTTATCACTTCTGACACACGCTCCACGACGTCTTAGTCATCTTTCTCAACCTTGTGAACCCTAAACACCATTGGAAAAGCTTAAAAGCTTGATAAAAATGGAGCTTGATTGTGTTTTGCCAAAGTTGAGGTAGAACTCTGTTCTTAGGATTTTATTTAACTCATTTATGGTTATAAGGTTCTAATAAGAATATGTTTGTGATGTTAGGTTTGACTAGAGAGCAAAAAAACACATCACAACAAGGAAATAAAGCTTGAAAACCTTGAAGGGATAGTTAAGATTCTTTTTTTGTGAAATGTATGTACATATGGGCATTTAAATTTGTTGTCATACATCTGGTATATTTTACATGTTATGAGATGTAAAATGAAATGAAAAATGGCTTGTTATGGTGACTAATAACTTGATTAAATGAGTAAAATGTATATTATGGTATTAATGAGATAAAATGGCATGTTTGGTAGATTTTAATGTGTTTTAAGAGTATTAAAACATGTTATGGGTATGTCATATGCCTTTAGTGTTGATAGGAGTGATTAACAGTAATTAATCTTAGAGATTTTGCATGAAATGTATAAAATATTCTATTTTGAGTTTGCTAGAAATGTATGATTCATGCCTGTAAATAAGGTATCATAACCGTGAATGTCAAAGCTATATGAACTGCATGAACCCAAAATTTTACGGGTTATGTCACAGGTTGGGAAACCATGATGGTATAGTGTCAATGTCGTGAATAAGTAATTCACGCCCATGATGATTATGTGGTGATTCACGTGATGGTTCACAGGTAAGGTAATCGTAAAATGTTCCTTTACAACTGTGAATAAATAGTTCACGTCTATGAAGTTATTTGAGCGTTAAATGTGTACATTTTGTGTTATGACCTATAGTGATAGGTTGGCTTAATGCATGTTATAAAATATTGGTATACATGGAATATAAAATGTGGATGACACGATATGACATTTATGTGTGGGAATGAGAATGCATAAATAGAATATAATGTTGGTAATAACATGTGATAAAGTGAATATTAGTACTAATATGTGTTTAAAATGAATCAAAAGATAAATAGTTATGAGATAAAAAGTCCAATTCTCTAATTTTGGACTTGAAATAGGATAAATGGTATACCATTAAAGAATGCATAAATAGAATGTAATGTTGGTAATAGCATGTGATAAAGTGAATGTTAGTACTAGTATGTGTTTAAAATGAATCAAAAGATAAATGGTTATGAGATAAAAAGTCTAGTTCTCTAATTTTGGACTTGAAATAGGATAAATGATATACCATTAAAGAAAATAAATGGTACCGTATGAGATGCTTTTTATATGAGGACAAGATGACTCAGGTAATATGAGCTTTTGATCCTGGATATGCTAGCATGATATTTTACCCATTCAATGTGGCTTAAGCTTAGGTCATTGGGTGCCATTGACTTTGAGAGGCTCGTATGAGTTGATACAAATTGTGAGAAAAGTGGTCTAAGCTCGGGTTGTTGAGCACTCTCATCTCATGTCCCGCATCTGGATAGTCAAAGTTTAGAAAATCTTGGTCCAAGTAAAATTAATGTAATAAGTTTAGAGTTTTAGAGCTGAAACTGTTGAAATAATGAAAGATTAAAAAAAAGTCTCGAGCTAAGTAAAATAAAGTGTTATTATTGTGGTAATGCAATGATTGTGATAAATCAAGTAAATGACATGGCATTGTGATATATGTATTAGTATATATATGGTATATTGCATGATGTTTATAATAAGATAGACATGTTGATATGTGATATATATTTATGTATATAATATACATTGTAATATTATATGTTGTATATGGTATTAATAGGAATGTAAACTTGCTTTGAGGTATGAAACAACTAGAATGTATGATTCTTAGAATGATAATGAGGTGAATTTCATAATATGGTATGATACAAGTTAAATGTAGAATTTTTATGTACATATGCACCATTAAGTATTAGTTTACTTAACGTGTAGATTTTCTGCACACAAATTCGGAGCTGATAGATAGAGTTCAGTCAGAGTGTCATATTTGGATGTGTTATCATTCATTGCATATTTAAATTTTTTTTATTTCATGGGATATTTTGGGATAACATTTTACATGTCTTTTGATTTTAAAAATATGTAATAATATCTTATAATATATTTTTGTAATATGAGGCTAGTGAAGTCAGAAACAGATTTTATGTTGTGATATCGATCGTTGGATCGATATTTTATTTATGATGGTTTTATGCAGTAATTGCATCATGATGTTTAAACATTTTTTAAATATAAAAAGTTTTAATTTAATAAGTTTTATGCAAAACAACATCATGACATCTATCGGTACAGTTGGTGAAAGTTTTATGATTGTATCGGCGGGAGTTACACACATGAGGCATAATTGAGCCTATAAAAAGACTTGTTTAGCTTACAGACATAATTTGGATTTGTTGTATCCGTAAAGCCCTATGATTGGACTATGTAAACAGTCTCCTCCAGTTCATCATTAAGAAAAGCATTACTTGCATCAAGCTGACAAATATGTCAGCCACGAATAAAACCGATATGATCTAAAGTGACATGATGGGTAGCACCTATATCAGGATACCACATAAAATGTTAAATTGCTAAAGAAATAGAAGACATGATAGATGGTGATGATGATAGTAAAACATAAAGTTTTGCCTATATTTTGTTGTTGGGACCATTTAAAACCTTTGGATTGAAAACTTGCTTTAGAGTTATTGTGGGCATGAAATTCAAATTAAACATTCAATGACAATCAAAGATGGTGTGATTAGTATAGCCACATATCTGACATGAAGAGAAATTTTGATGTTGAGTGGAATAACCTTTTCTACCTTCATGGTTACCCTGTTGTCCACGAGTGGAGTTTTGAGAATTGAGGAAATTCATGCATTAAAAAATATTTGCCATATGAATTTAGGGCTGCTGAGATTTTAGAAGTGTTTGTATGCCACCAGTTGATCATGTAAATCGCTGAAAGAAATAGGGTCAGACCGTTATTGTAAAGCTCTAATGATTCTATTATATTTTGATCCAAGTTTCCTGAACACTATGGCATTAAAGTCAGAAGATGAAATTGGTTATCCCGCCAAGGCCAATAAATCAGCGATAGCTTTTACTTAGTATAAATATTGAGAGACTGATTTGTCATTTTTTGATAGATTGTGGAGTTGTGTGTGATTAACAACCTCATATGCTAAGGCTAAAGCATTTCAAACTTCGACAAATGAATTCAAACCAATGAGTTATGGATAAACCTCTTTATAATAGAGATAATAGTTAAGAAAAATGAGTTGATCTTTATTAAACCAATTAATAAATTCTGGATTAATTTTTGGTTGATTTGTTGTTGGGTTGATAATTTCTTTAGGAGGTGAGTTTTCAGTACCATTGAGTATTCCATGAAGGTTCTAAGAATTTAAGAATGGAATGAATTGTAGTTTCCAAGGGATATAATTTTAGAGGTCAGTTTGATGGAGAAGATTTGTTGAATGTGGATAGGTGTTGTGGTGGAAGAAGATAGGGATGACAATTTGGACCTGATTCGTTGTGCCCCGCCGTGATCCTGAAATTTTTTTGTTAAGGATGGGGCGGGGATGGTATATACATATCCCGCCCCGATTTATATATATATATATATAAACAATTATTTATATTTTAATATAATTAATATTTTGCAAAAATAATAAAATAAAAATATAACACTCATTTAAAGTAAAAAAAACATATTTTTTTACTTAAATGATTATATATTTAACTAATTCATGAAAATAAAAAATATTAAAATATTAAAATAAAATAATTTAATTTAATAAAAATCAGGGGAATGAGGCAGAGCCGGGGATCCTTGTTCCTATGTGGTGTGGGGACAGGGACCCTAAAAATTTTTTCTACGAGAATCGGGGTCAAGATCGGGGACGGGAAACCCCATTCTGAACCCACCCTATTGTCATTCCTAGAAGAAGAGGACAAAATATATGGAAATGGAAGGACGACATTGGTAATTACCAAAGAAGAGGAAGAACTCGATGAAGAAGAAAAAATAATGGCAGAAGTGGTCATTCTTAGATAACTTTAATACCAAGTCAAAATAGAAAATGAAAGAGAGAGAGGTTGATGGACTTTGAGTGATATTCATTGATTGTGTAAAGTACATGAAATAAGATATTTAAAGTACAATAAATAGGACATACAAATATGACAAACTAACTAAAGTTGTTAATCACAATTATCCATTGATACGTAGACAGTAGTGGCATGAAAGAGGGAGTATGAGCAACATAATTTGCTTAAGGCAATGTATGGGTACTTTTTAACAAGATTTAATGTATAATCAGCTGACCATGAAGCTTATGAAAACTTACCGGTTTTAGACATATAAATTCAAAGCCATAATGATTAGATAAAAGTCACTATCAATGTTGCGATGTATAATCGCATTAAACTCAGCTGGAGATAATTTGCGCCTACGACTTGAAGTTCATTAGCAAGCCTCTTTGTGCGTTGGAGATAAACACTATCTATATGGAGTTGAAACTGCTAATTTTAAAACAGAGCCAAAGGCTTAGATATCAGACTTCATAAGAGGATGTTAATCCAATGATATAAGGGAATATTTCTTTGGAAAGGAAGGAAATGATCCAAGGGTGAAGGAATTATGTTTTTGAACCATATGTCAAAATCTAGGTTTGAAATTTCAATGGGAGGATTAGCATTAGAGGGTTTCATTTTTGGTGGTGGTAGAAAAGAGTTATCAATAAAACTAGTTAAATGTTGGTAATTAAGTAGTTCAGTAAACTGAGTTTTCCAAGCTAGATAGTTGTTGGGTGTGAGTTTGACAGAAAATATATGATGAGTGGAGTTGGAGGAAGAAGAGAATAGGATAAAAGGATTGATCTAGGACAAAGACATTGAAAAGAAAAATGTAGTTAAGGCTCTGATACTATGTGAATGTAGCAAATATTGTTGTATTTCATATATTATTATTTGATGTATAATACAACTTATATAGAGCTAGTATAAAAAGTTGTATACAACATATATAGGAAATAAAACTGATAGCACAAAGCAAGGAAGAAAAGGAAATACATCAATTCCATAACAATTGGCATGTGAATGGTACTACTCTAGCAATATGCATTTGATCTTTGTAACTTTTCTTCACCTTTCTAGGATTTTCTTGGTGTTAAAAAAAAGTGAGAGAGTATCAGCAATTTTCACATTTTTAAGTGATTCTCAAATACTTATCATTTCATTAATGAATTAAAAGAGATAAAAAAAATTTCAAAAAATATAATTAATTACTTTCGTTGCATTAAGTTTTAAGCTAATTTTTGCAACATTTCTAATGTTGCGTCTAGAGCTGACAATTTTGAACAAAATAGAAATAATATGAATTTATGTATATATAGATTTAAGCTAAACAAATATATATCATAATCATGTTAACATAACTTGTTATGACACGATTATATATATTTAAAAGTATATAAAATATCAAATAATTTTAGTATTATGTTAAATTATTTAATATATTCAAATATATATTGTAATATTTTTAAATATATATAATATAAATTCATATATGACCAAATTGACAATATCTATGTTAAAATTAATTACATTAATATATGAATAAATATTAACAAGTTAATTAGTTGTGTAGTTATTATTTATTAACTTATGTTATATTAATATTTGTATTTACTAATTTATATTTTTATGAATTAATATATATTATATATTATATATTATACCAATAAACATATACAATTTATTCTTATAATCACATTTTTTTTTTAAATTGCAATCATATAAGGTTAATGAGTGTAATGGTCTCAAGTTATTAAATGAATTACTTTTATAAATATTTTCATGGTCTGAATAAAAAAAAAATTAGATTATTAATATTCACAAAATAAAAGAAATAAAAAATAAAGTGAATATATAAAGATGAATGAATCAGTGGGGATGACAACTACTTTGTGCTCTCTTACAACGTCTTTCTTTTGTTTTGCACTAATTCATCCCAGTAAAGATGAGGCACTAACAGTCTAAGAAACATTATAAAAGAATAACTGTGAGTGTGCAGGGCTTAACTTATTTAATCCGGCCAGTCAAAATCAATCAATTGCAAATAAATTGATTGGTTTATAAATAAACTATTTGGATGGTTAAATTTTATATGGGTTAATTATATGACTAGTTAAACTAGTAGCATTTAATTGTATTTTATTGTATCAATATGAATAATAATTGTGTCGTGTCTATATTATAAATTTTGACATGATTAGTTAATCGTGTCATATTCGTGTTAAACATGATCGTGTATGATATATTTTATTACATGACACATTTAGATACAATTACATTTTATAATATGATCGAATGAATTTTCCGCTCTAATTGCACCCCCCAATTTTCATCCTGTAGTATTCTGTCACTATTTCGAACTTATTCTTGAATTCGAAAGTTATTTGGAGTAAAATTACTTGAAGATCAAAACCAATATTTCATGTGCCTTAGTCCAAATTTTGGACATTTTAGACAAATTTTCTTGTACACTAAACCTTACTCATTAATCTATTATAGTGTAGAGAACTAGAGATACAGCACAACTAAAGTGGAGATAACTAGGATTCCTTATCTTGTTTCTCACAAGTCACAAATTGGGCATCCTATCCAAAGATATTGGATTTAGCAAATGCTCACCCTGTTGTTAATGGTAGAACCCATTATCATAAAATGGGGTTTTGTGACGGTTGTCTGCCATATTTTCATGTTTATTAGAGTGCATTACAATTTAGGGGGAATCATTTATCAACAAGCTATAAAAAGAGAGAATTTCCACAAAGCACTAAAGTAACCTAATGTAGATTACTATATATATCTACTAAATACATCTGTGCAAACAACCGTTTTAGTATTTTCATCTGGACTCGGATATTTTGAGAGCAACAACATTAAATGTATTTCAAGTGTCGAATTCGTCGGGAAATTACTTTTGTCTCAAACTTTTGAAAAGATATTTGGGTAAAATTCTCCTTGTACAAACTTTCTTCCATGTCTGGATATAGTTTCTGTCGGACCTTTTTTTTTTCTTTTTGGGTTGTGTTGATATTTCATAAAGATATAGAGGTAATATATTCTTGCTAATTTCGGAATTGCTTTTGTGGGTTGTAAAGTAATAAAGCATTTTTAGTTCTTTTTTTTCTAAACCTACTTAAAAATAAGGCCAACAGGATGGTAATATGCTATTATATAGCTATCTCCTAATCATAATTTCTAAAGAAAAAGAAAATTCTTCTCATATTATATAAAAATTCAGATAATTAAAAACATGGAATAATGAAAAACATGGAATAACTCCAAAAATAATAAAATTTATTATTTTATTATTTTTTTGTTAGGCCTCTCAGCCGGTCAATTCGGATTAATTTATTAATTTATTTGTTGTATTAGTATATTGACAAGAATATGCACAGTGAATGCGCGGTGACATATATAGATATTGCACAGGGAAAATACTAATTAGTTAATAAAGTTAATTTAATTCACTCTTTCGAAGAGCACTTTAGCAATGTGATAATTAATTGTCCCAGGATCACAGCATGCCAGGTAGTAAAAACTCTTGGCCACTGTAAAAAATATTTGCTTCAAATTGGAATCCAATGCATCTGAATTTTTTATCACTAACTGCACAAGTTCTTGCATGTCTGACTCTATTTCCGGCGTTGTAGTTTTCTTATTGTCGTATACCTGAAAAGGGGGGAAAAAAAAGGAAATCTTAAATAAGCCTTATACAAAGATATTTATAAATAATTAGGATCTTATATGAATGAAAATGGGATTAGTAGCCATTCCAATTAAGTTTTGGGAGCCTTGTCAGAACCCATTTGAAGAGATGGTCAAAAATTTAAAAAGAAAAAGGAAATTTGATTATTTTTGTACATATATGCTTTTTTGTATATATTATTTGATGAACCCTATAAGATTATGCATACTATTCACCTTTAATTATATGGCATTTATATAAGTCATAATCTCAGATTTTTAACGATTATATGCTACTAATGATAAATTTTTTGATTTATACATATTTCTAATAGCAGATATACTAATTAAGATTGTATATATATATTACCTTATTCTTCTTGTATTGAATTAGTAGATAGCATATTCTGTTCGTAAGTTGAAACAACTTTTCATATTGACTGTTGAAAACCCAACCATCAGATGTGAGATTTATTGTTTTCACTATCAGTTCTGCTTCTCCTTGGTGTATATCTCCTTCCTCTTGCCATTTTAGTAGGTATTTTTCCCACTATTTAAAAAAAAAAAATTGCCAAGAGAAAAGACCAAAACAGCCCAGTTAGAATAATATTAGCCAAAATATTATACATTATTAGTCAGTTAATATATATAAAATAAATAAAAATAAATAAATAACTGAGGACTCACAGCATGACGTAAACTATGGCTAATGTCTTTCCTATAAGCCATCGCTGCGTCCAAAGAGACATCATTTAGGGTTCCAATTATTATTCTGACAAGTCCCTCGCTTGTTTTTGCTTCTTTCTTTCTGCACCAAAAAATTGTAAAATATTTCATTTCTAATTAATTTTTTTTATGTCTTAATTTTCGATAATATCCTAAATATGTTCATTTCGTCTCCAATGTTCATAACCAAAAATGAAATTTTATTTTTTGCTAAAACTTGATTTATAGTGAATGAAGTCAATAGAAAAATTATAAAATATGTGCAAATTGTATAAATAATAAATTATTTTTTTCAATTTAACAAGTATAATTTTAGTGCACGTACGTTTATAAATAGTAATATTTAGATTTTATTTTTTGATATAAGACACGGTATCAGTTTTCAATGAATATAATACTCGAAGAGTGTGAATGAAGATGCCATTTTGTCCAAGGAATGATTGGAAATTTTTCCACCCAAACAGACAAACTGAGAGACAATGTGATAGCCGAAACAGATAAAGACCCGGCAACTTAAATTATTAAAAATTAATACCAATAAATTAAGTAGACATGTCCGATGTTGGAATAAAATTTTCTATATTTAGTAATAAAATAAATTATAATAATATACCTGCCATTAAAAAAACCTGAGTTTCCGACACCGTTTTGGAATTCATGAACAAACGCTGTCCTTTCGTCGAGTGAATTGTTATTTCCTTCGAAATAAAAGTCAACTATCTGAATCAAGATTGTGGTCTTGGCCCATGCAAGTCTCTCTTTCGACTTTTCTGGCTCGAATATGCTGGCTGCTGCTACATAGTACCCCAACAGAAGGCCTCTTCTGCTTACCCCATAGTCTCCTAACTTACATTGTTCATACCACCTGTTTAATTAATTAATTATGTCAAACATTAATTTGAGGATTGTAAGATAATTAAAGGGTTTTAATTAATTAGAATTATTGTTTAATTAGTTAATGGAGAGTAGTATGGGTTTAAAAAAAGCCTAGCTAGCTAACAAACTTACTTTTGAAAATCATCCCATTCAGTTCTGTGCAATGCTTGACAACTGTTGTAGTCAAGCTTTGCGAGGTGAAGAAACTCGTCGTTGTTCACAAATGGCATCCTGCAATATTAATTTGAACAAGGAAAAAAGGTTTAGTTGATACAATGAATATATTGACAGACAACAATCCAACTAGGCCGAATTTGAAACTGAAGGAAATTGGAAAGTTGCAATCTATGGAGTACACTGCTATATATACCGGCCAACATTGACTGCTTCTCTATATTTTTATTTCTTTTGAGGCACTGCTTCTTTACATCCATAGGCGGATCTAGGTAGAAAATGGTAAAGCCATTGGACCCTATCATTTTTTGAAAAGCTATTTTTATAGTTGGAATATAATGAAATGGACTCCATTATTTTTAATAAGGGAACCTCAATAAAATGGACGATTAGTGAATGAAATACTGTTTAATAATATATATTAAAAAATATATATTTGATAGTATTAGTATTGATACAATTATATATTATTTTAAAAATATGAAATTAAACTCATTAAGAATTATTATAAATGTATTTTCTCTTATAGTTTTAGTATCGCATGTATATTTTTATAACTGAAATTTATACTATATATATAGATTCTACTATACAAAATTTCTGGATCCACATGTTTAACTTATATAAAATCATGCAAATTTTTTAAGGTCAATTTAGGTTACTATGTTAATAATGAATAAAAGAATAAAGAAATTAAGGGGAAAAGTTAATAAATACCTGTAAAGAGTCTTTCCAATCCATACATCATCTTTGCCACCATACTGTTCTAAGTAGAATCTTGACTCGACTCGGGGCAAGCTCGCGTACCACGGAACATCCAATGCATATTTAACCTATTAATTATCACAATAATAATTAATATTGATTCGTAAATTTGATATAAATAGATGATCGTAATATGACAAATACGATATATTATATACCTCTCCTGGTAGGTCCTTGGTTATAATCCATTTATCTAATACTTCATTAGCATCCTGCTTTTCTTTCAGGAAAGAGGAAGAAAATTCCTTAGCTTCCTCCAGGATCTTTTCACCTGGAAACAACACCTGAGATGCCCTAAACAGGTTAAACATTCCGGTAACGGCCTGCGTTGACTGTCCGGCGAAGCAGAAGAAAGTTTCACCTTTCTTGAAATGCTTGAACACATCTGTCATATATACAAAATAGTTAAAATGAAAATAAGCATTCAATTCAATTAATATTACTGAAAGAGTTTTTTTTTTTTAAGGGAATTTACCCGGTGAAACTTCGTGGCCATATAATCTAAGCATTCTGAATCCCATAGCTGTATCATCAATATCATGAACTGTAGAATTTCTTGCCCAGCAGATGCCATCTTCTTCCCAATATCTAAAAGTAAAAAAAAAAAATGAAAATTCAATTACCCTTTTATTAGAATAAGGAAATTATTAATAATAAGTTGTTTAGTTTTATTATTTCAATTTGAAATAGCGTGGCTGATTGTACCTGGCAACATAGTCAATAGATTCTTTAAGTTGTTGTTGGAAATATCTCGAGATTCCAAGGCGTTCCAAACGATCAACGGCCCAGATGTGCTCAAATAAGTCGACAGGATAAACATTTGGTACTGAAAATAAAATGCAAATTTAGAATGTAAAAAAGTGAAAGTGGAAGTTTCTATTTTAAGGATATGGACTGGTATGGAGAAATAATTAAAAATTATAATTACCTCCTTGAAATTTCTGGACAATCTTATTTAAGTAAGCCAAACAATTTTTATCTTTAGTTTGCATGAGTGCAAAGGCAGTGGAGGATGGAGAAAACAAGAAAGAGCCATCTTTAGACTGCAATTTGAGAAGCTTTTCCCACTCCAGGCCTGGCATTCCTTCTAAGCTATGGAGTAGTGTGGTGGGCACTTTGTGCATTATTTCCTTTGGGATCCTATCCAACATCCATAATTATTACAATTATTACATTATTTACATGTTCACGATAAATACTATCAATATTTTTTTCATACACCTCTCACCGTGAATATAAATAAAACATGTTTTTCTATTTAAAAACAAAAAATATTACCTGCTATTAAAGGTTTAGTGGTATAATAAAAATAAACTTCTAAATTTTTGAAAGTAAATAATTAATATTTATCCCTATTTTTAAAAAAGACACTTGAAGTGGGAAAAAATTTTCTAAAAACACCTAAAAATTTTCAGTATAAATAACAATAAATTAAATTTAGCTTAGTAAACATGCTCTGATAATCAGAGTACAAATTCAAATCTAGTTTAATCCCTTATAATAAAAAAATCATATATATCGGACCTCTTGTACAAAAAATATATAATTACTGTTTTTGCTCATAATTAAAATTTTCACGGTTTTTATTTTTATTTTATAACTAATACCCTATTATTCGGTGGTTTTAGAGATTATAGTACAAATTGTTCCAATTACTAACAGTTTCGAAAATGAAATTTTGAGAAGATGAGAAATTTAATGCATTGTGTTAAAAGGTACCGTTGGATTTCTTTTTTAATTTTTGGAGAGAATAATTTGTTGGATTCATAAGATCCATTCATAATTCCCTATGACCGATTTTTTTTTTTTTTTTACAAAGAAAAAACATGTCAAATTTATAATTTTAAATTAAAATTAATTCAAATAAAAAAGGAAAAGAAATGAGTGATAAATTAAAGTTGTACCTTTGAAATGCTAATAAATTAAAAAACTTAAATGGCAGGTTACAAAGTTTTATTTTTAACTGAAAAGACACATTTTATTTATATTGGAATAATTACTAATATATATACGCTTTATCTTGTAAAAAGAAAAGAAAAAAAAAAAAGCATAATTATAGCTTCAAGTTTTATGAGTCGTGAATGTTTACTTTGTGAGCTTTAGATTTCTGCTGTCATAAATCTGTTTCAGGACAGGAGAATCCTCGGGAACTTCAATCTCTAGTTTTTTAGCTAATTCAAGAAGTGAAGGGAAAGCAACTTCAAACCCAATAGGCATGTGCTCAGCATTCTCATCTTCAAGCTTGCATAAGTTCTCTTTAAAATATTTCATTCCTGATCAAGGCATATACACGGTTACATGAGATTATCAGGATTTGAACCCTGACCTGCTGCACTGCAAGACAGCGACTCAATTATCAAGCTACCACCCAGATCAACTAATTAAAAACATAGTAATTAACCCAAACTGTTGATTAGCATAATCGTAATGATGAATATACCTCTTTCACACTTGTCAGGGTGAATGCTCCATGATTTCAAGGCAATAACACAAGCTAAAGTATTGAGTATCCTGTCATGCGCAGTGAAAATATCAGCATCGCCCCATGAACCATCAGGAAGTTGATTATTGGCTATCCATTGAAGGCTAGTTGGGAATTGAGGAGCACCACTTCCATTAACATTTTCAACCAGAGCAACCCATGCTGTATCATAAGCTGAGATACTTATTTCTCCATCTTCCAGGGATTCCAGCATCGACTTTACGCTTTCCACACGTTTCTTTATCTCCTTCGATATGCAAACCTTAAATTGTAAGTCACAAAAAACTTTAGTATATATGGAGCTAGTATACGAGGAGATTAATTAAAAATAATTAACACTCTGAAATCACTTTTGGCACTTGCTCATCAATGTGAATGTCATCCTCCACAATCTCATGCCACTTGAGCACTGAAACTCCATTTTTATTTTTCAGAAAAACATCTTGTTGGTCTGCAGGATAATTTTAGATTGATTAACTAAAATCATGGTATAAATTTATATAATTAAAATTATATTGGATATATATATATATATATAAATAAATAAAGATTATGGATATACATAAGTTGGCTGTTGGTAGATATATGTGTGTTAAATAGTACCTTGAGTGCGAGGGTTGGATACCGCACTGCATCTTGTTCGAATATCAAAGTTAACTATTTTGTCTTTAGCCCCGTACAACCAGGCATCTGCAAATCAGTTAACTTTCTTCCTCAGTGGTAATAGTTATTTTTTATCCTATTATTAGTAAAATATTTTTGGATTTTAGTGGTTTAAGTTAAAAATTAAAAAAAAAGTAAGATATATATATATATATATATATATATATATAAGGAATTAATATCAGAATATTAGCCTCCTTGAATGACAAATGTTGAGAAAGACAATGCTGGATATGAAGCAAAATAAATAAATGAATAAATCGTTGTTTTTTATATATAAAATAAATGAATAAATTAGACCCCCTATAAGCCTTTATTTAAAAAAAAAATTGGATTTTGTATATACAAAAAGTGGAGAAGAAAATAGTTTGAATAGTGGGGTTTTCATTTCAAAAATAAAGCAAAAAAACATTTGTGTGAGAATTAATGAATTTGATCGAATACATGCAAAAAAAAAGGAAAGAAAGAGAGGAAAAACTAAACTGATCATGAAAAACTATGGTAATCGAAGAAAGAAAACAAAGAAAGTGATGATAGAAGCAATTAGTGGGGGTTTGATAAGAAAAGACAATTAGGCTGGTTCTTTTTATCTCCAACAGTAAAGGGAGAATGAATAAGGAAAAGAAATCATGATCAGGAAGAAAAAGAGAAAAAATTAAACATACCAGACAATAGAAGAGGACGATGGATGATGAGGGTGGTGGGGGAGGAGGAAGAGGAGGAAGCGGCTGGGACGATGGAGAGAAGGTGGTGGAAGGCGGATTGAGAAGACATGTTGTTCTGTTTTTGGTGAAGGACAAGAATGGAGAAAAAAAAAAAAAAAAAAAAGAGGCGCTATACAAAAGATTTAGTATGGGGGGTGGGGGGGTATTTAAAAGTAAATAGTTAAGAGAGGGAAGGAAGAAGACAGAATCGACTTCCCAAGAGATTCCCGGCCGGTAATAGGTGCATGGGATCAAATCTTTAGGGTGGACATGTTCTTTTCTCCTCTCTCTCTCTTATATATTCTTTTTTTTTTTTAATCACAGATATATTCACCAAATATAAATTAATCATGTTCAGAATTTAATTATAATTAAAAAAATTTACTCATTTTAAAAAAATGTATTTTATAGAATTCGAATTTAATATTTTTTTTAATAAATTTATTCTTGTCAACTGAGTCACGAATTATGGATTATATATATATTCTTTTACATATACTTTTCTTAATTCTTTTTTTCTTCAAAAATCAATCTTTTTACTTATATTTTTAGTTTTTTCCTTTGTGTTGCTATTCTCTCCCCTTTTCAGCTATTGATTGCTGAGAAATATTGTTTTGTATCGGGATATTATGGTAATACTATATCTTTGGCCAACTATAAATGAGCCTCACATTCCTAACCATATTATTATTATTATTATTATTATTATTATTATTATTATTATTATTATTATTATTATTGCATTTTTTCAATTGTTTATAACTTTGTTATTTAAATATAACAACATCTCACCAATAAATTTTAATTCAGTAATATTAATTTAGTGATCAAAACAGTAAAATTTCAAATTCAAACCTCAATAATAGATTCTTTATAATAAAAAAAATAATAAAATTTTAATATAAGAACAAAAGATTGTTGGAATGTGATTTTTTATGCCTAAGATATATATATATATATATATACCAAACCCGAATCGTTAATTTGTATATCTCTCACTCTCCTCAACTCTATTGTAAAGGGTATACAAATTTAAATTTGTATTTATAGCGAAATTTTATATCATGAAAGATAACTAATTAAATTAACTGAATTAGTTTATTAGTTTTAACTATCGGCTTTTTTTTTTAATTTGATAGACTGTATTTTATCCATCTATCATATATTGCATCGCAAAATTTTTTATGTTAAATTTTATTTATAAACTAAATCAACAAAAAAATATTACGTAAATTAAGTAATATTCTAATTTAAATTTATTGTATAATTAAAATATCACACATGAGTTTTATTTAAACATAAATTCGTTCAGATCTATTAAGTTTTCAAAATCAACTAATGCATGACAATCATTTATCACACGCTGGTATTCCTTGAATAACTCGTCCTAATTAGGTGATATTAGTTGACTTAATATAAAAGTTTAGGATACCATTATTTTACCTATATAATAGTAAAATTTTCCATAAAGAAAAACTTTCTCTAACAAAATTTTTAAATTTGGTAACGTAATGTTGTTAATGAAAACTTCAGTAAAATATCAAATACATTTTCCGAATATATACTTTTTTTCAAAATAATAAATTAAAAAAAACCCATTCGAATAATATACTTTTTTCAAAATAATAATAAAAAAAAAAAGATGAGAAAATTTTGTCCAATTTCAAATGTTTGCAGCCAGCGAGTCAAATATGTAATTTTCTATTAGTAAATAGAGTGCACATTTGATATATCTCATATTCGAAATTTGAATTTTATAATTAAAATATTTGAGAATATAATTCTAATTCATGTATAAAAAAATTTAATATTTTAAATTTATTAATATTTAAAAAAATTTATATTTTTTTAATAAAATATTTTACATTCCTAAAAATATTATCATCTAAATTAAACCGAATATAAAAATAGATTATCAATTATGATTACATGAAAACGGAATCCCAAAATATCATTCTAGAAATAGAATTTTATTTTTTTGTATAACAAATATACCATAAGAGTTTTCACAATCAAATCAATTGTGAATATGTTAATAATGTTTAAAATTATTTGTAATGTTTTGAAATTAAAGCAATAGTTTATCACTTAAACTAAACTCGGATTCACTGTTCGATTGGTTCAATTTGATTCAATTGACCATTAATTTGATTAAGGTCTTTAACCTCAAGAAGGGAGTTAAAAAAAATAATCTTTTAGGGCCAAAAATAGGATCACCATTTTTCAATAATTTCTGAGGTTTGAGATAATTATTTGAATTTTTTATTTGATAGAACTTATAAGAAAGACGAGAAAATGACATCCTTAGAAATTCGGAAAGAATTTCGACGGAGACTTACTAATTCATTAATTAATATATTTAAGTTTTAGATATAATCACCAATTAAATTAATAAGAATATTCTCTTTCCTTCTTAAAAATATAAGATTGCTCCTATTTTCATAAAAGATTGAGAAAAATTAGTGAATATGGTTGGAAATTATTCATTTTGTCTCATATAGCCCTCATTAATTAGTGACATTATCGAAAAAGTAAGAAATAATAACTCATATATAGAAATATAATATTTTTATTATCAATAAATAATAACAAATAATTATATATTTAAAAAAAAAAGTAGAATATGTTTAAATAAAACAAGTAATCCTAGTTTTGGGGAACAATTAGTAGTTTGTTTAATTATTTATTGGATATATTTATTAAATGACAAGAGTGTGTTTTTAATTTTTCTTTTAAAAAAATAAATGTAAAATTTTAGTTTTTTGAAGCAGCCAATAAAAAAATTTTAATATGCATGCTTAGTAAGAGGCTGCTATTGGTTATGAACTTTAAATCCTCCAACAACTATGCAATATGAAAAAAAAAACACCTTTATCAAATCACCAATAAATAATTAAATACCTATTTGCGAATATTTATTGTAATAATTAAGTTTATACTATTACCCGAACAGTATCCCTCAAAATTTTTATTGATTAGAATCTAAAATTATATATAAAAAGTAACGAAGGTAATTAAATAATCTAAATTTATTTATTTATTTTAAAGTACGTTGCGGAAAATAATCATAATTTCTAAAATTAAGAACAAAAAATAAATCATAAAACCAAAATTAATTGCTAATCAATTAAAAGGTTTCTTTTCCATTTAAAAAACAATATATCGTAAACTTTTAATTTTTTTATTGAGATATGATTCTCTATTAATTAGAATGATGGTGAAATATTGATTTTTATTCAAAAGAACAAAAATATAAATTGATAATTTTGACTTAATGGATTGATTTAACTTTTCAATGCATCAGCAAAATATTTTTTTTAATAAATTAAGTAGAATTTAATAACAGAAATTAAGTATTCACTTTCTTCCATAAGGATATACTTATTTTTATTTTCCCATAAATAAAGAAAATTTGGTTAATATAATTCTATATGAATGAGGGGTATGTTGGAAATTTTCTACTCCACCTTTTAAAGACAAAAATGAAAAAAAAAACAATAATTTAAAATTTAAATCATTAAGCTGTAATTAATTAGTAATTATGGTTATGTTTAGTAAAATTAACTGACAATCTAATTGTAAACTAATAATCTAGTTAAAAGCTGATAATTTAGTTATAACTAATAATTTCACTAATTAAATTAAATATGTTTAATAAAATTAGCTGAAAAATATAAAAATGACATAAAAATATATGCTTATATTTTATATAAAATTTATTTAAATACATAATATAAATGAATTAAATAACATAAAAAAATATACTAAATATTTCAATCCAATATAATAAATGCATCCACTTTCATCATCTAATATTTATTATTATTATTATTTTCTTTATATATATATATATATATATATATATATATATCAAATAATTTAATAACTATAATATATAATTACCTAGAAGTGTTGGGTTAAGGGGTATAACTTGTTATTTAGTAAAAAAAACAGATATAAAAAAAATCATAATCTATTAGCTTATAATTTAAACATTAGTTTTATTAACTTTTTCTGGAGGAAATTATAATTTAGTTTTTTTTCTAAATAATTTATTTTACTAAACAAAGATTATTGGTCAAATTAGATTTTTTTATGAGATTATAATCTAGTTTTTTTCAAATAATCTAATTTACAAAATAAAGATTATTAATCAAATTAGATTAAATTTATAATCAAATTAAATTATAATATAATTTTGTATTACCAAATAATGTCCATGCTAGATGTAATGCTAAGTTATTAATTATTTATTTATTTGTCTTTCTAAAAAGGGAGGCCCCTTCTTGCTATTATTTATTAATTGATTTTACTTTCCTTTTGAAATTATGTTTGGTTTTTGTGTAATGTGTATGCTTAATTATCTCTTCATGTTGTGAAAATTATTCAGACCATATAGAAATGTTCGCAACTAATAATTTGAAAAAAATAAAGATAAAAGTGGAACACATATATTTTACGTAAAAAACTCTTAAATAAATCAGGTAAAAACTACATATAAGAATAAAAAAAATTATTATGAAATAAATAGAAAATTACAACTTTTCTCTAAAAACTAAGAGAATAATATTTTTTTTACTTTTTCTATCTCTATTTGTTTTTCTCTTTGATTGAGATGCTCCTCACTTGATCTTGTTTTATTTCATTTCATAACTTGAAAAGCCTATTTATAGGCAAATTTTTTTTTTTTATATGAAATTTTGGCCAAAGAATGGCCACCTATGTGTCTATTTTCAGCCACTCAAATTTTTCAATAATTGATGGTGAGGCCACTGAATTTCCCAACAAATTTTCCATCTGAAATTTTGATTGAGACAATCATATTTTCACATTATTTTATTCATTGTCATTATATATTGCTCATGTCTCTACTAGGCCATTAAAGAATCGATAAAAAATAAACTTATCAGTAATGAGTATTGTAGTCTTGAAAACTTATAGTTTATCTTATTGTATGAATTTTATGCATATTCATCATTCCTTCACTCACTTTCTCACGAACAAATTAATACTGAACTCGAATGATTTTATTTTGGAACGAAAATTTGGATTTTTTGCATGATGCAAAGTACTCTAACTATCACAAAATTAAAAAAAAATTATCTTGTTTATACCCGAGTTCTTCCAATACCATTTTTAACTAAATTATTTTTTTACTAATTTGGTTAGTTGCTATATATTCTACTTTTATTGTTGACATAGCTATAACAAACTGCGGTCTTGAAACTCAACTTACAGATCTACTAGCAAATATGAATATATATCCGATTGTGAATTTACTTTTGTTAAGATCACTTATATAATTGGAATCAACATATCATTTAACAATAAAATATAATCCCTCATAACACAATGCTACATTTGTTATTCCCTTAATGTATCTCATGACAATTTTCACAACATTTCAATACTATTTACCAAGATTTGACATGTATCGATTATCATTCTCAATGTTTGTGCAATGTGTGATCTTATACAAATCATAGCAAACATCAGACTTTCCCACTACTTATGCATACGGTACTCGAGACATATTCATCATTTATGTTGTGTTATGACTCATACTATCGGATAACTTGAAATTAGCAGGAAGCGAGGTAGCAATTATCTTACAATCTTTCATATTGAAGCGTCACAAGATTTTTTCAAATAATTCTTCTGAAAAAACTAAATATTCTTATTATTTATGTCTCGGTAATTTTGCATCCTTAGAATCTTATTTGTTAAGCTCATATCTTTCATCTCAAACTCCCTAGCTAACTATACCTTCCATTTTTCAATACAATCTTTGTTGAGACCAGCAACCAATATATCTTTTACATACAACTGTAAAATGATGAAATCATTTCTATTAAATCTTTTAAAATATGAATAAGAGTATGCATTAAGTTTGTTGTATCTGAGTCTTATGATGAAGGAATCAAATTTCATATACCAACACATCGATGCATGTTTGATATTGGACAAGGATTTTTTTAACTTGCAAATCAAGTTTTCTTTTATTTTTTTTCAAATCCTTTTAGTTGGAGCATGTAAATTTCTTCTTTAAGATCTCTATAAAGAAAAATATTTTTTACATCTAACTGTTCAAAAAGGAAATCAAATTTAGCACATATTATCAGGATTATTCTAATTGTTATTAGTTGTACTACATGCAAAAATATGTCATTAAAGTCAATGTCTTCTTTTTTAGCATATCATTTCACTGTTGATCTTGCATGATATTGCTCTACTTGATATTTATCATTATATTTTATCTTATGCACTTGTTTGTTATCAATTGGCTTTATTCTTTGTAATAACGAAACAAGTTTTCAAGCTTTATTCTTATGAACAACTTCCGTTACTTCCTGCATTGTTGTCATCCAATAAGATGCATTTGAATTGTTTATTGCTTCTTGAAGAGTTGATGCCTCTCCATCCTTTGTTAGAAGATAGAATGCAACATTGTTCTCCATAACATACTCTGAGTGTCAATCTAGTTATCTTGTGGAATGATTTGATAATTGAGATTCTAGTGCCTTAGACACAACCGGTTCTTGTTCCTAATACTTTGGTGTTGCTTTAGAAGAATTCATTTGTTTTGATTCATTTTCCACATGTACTATTATAATTTATGAATTTTCTTTCGTGCTATAATTTATTTCTTCTTTCTGTAGTTTAACTTTTAAAAAGATAACATCATTGCTGATATAATTTTGTAGATAGTAGGATCCCACAAGCGATACTCCTTTACTTTATCAGTATACTCTAAGAATAAATATTTTCTAAATTTTAGATCTAACTTTGTAGTTTTTTGGGTGTTGTACATCACGTACAAATGACTTTCAAATATATAGAGTTTGAATAATTAGCCTTCTTCTCAATATACTTCTCTATCAGTGTCTTCAATCTAATTATTGTTGATGGGGTCTGATTTATCATATAACATGCGATATTGACTGTTTTTGCCTAGAAAGATTTTTTCAACCCTATAGTTACCAACATTGCTCGTGTTCTTTCTAATAAGGTTTTGCCCATCTGCTCTGCTACTCTATTATGTTAAGGAGTGTATGCTATAATGAACTGTCTTTTTTTGCCTTATTGATTGCAAAATTCAACAAACTTATGAATAATGTATTCTCATCTATTATTTATCTTCAATCATTTGATCATTTTCCTAAATTCAAGCTTTATTGGTGCTTTTAATACTTTAAAGACTGGAAACACATTTACCTTCCTCTTGATAGGATACATCCAACATCTTATGGAATAATTATCAATGAATGACACAAAATATGTTGCTTCTATCAGAGACATAACTGATGTTTGTCATACATTAGAGTTAAACAATTATAAAATTTCTTTACTTCTAAAATTTGATGTATTAAACTTCAATATGTACTACTTACTTGTAACACAATGCTCACAAAAAGGTAAATACACCTTAGTAACTCCTGAAAGTAGATTTTGCTCCACAATAATTTTCATCTCTTACTCAGACATATGTCCAAGTTTCTGGTGTCACACCTTTGCAGATCTTTCACTTAAACTACTTGATGCAATTGATATTCTTCCTTCCAACAAAGTATATCCCTTTAACATGTACAAATTAGTAGCCACATTTTCTCCCTTCATAAGTGCAAGTGTATCTCGAATCACCTTCATGATTCCTTTTTCAACTTCAATTTTACAACCAATGTCATCTAGTCACTACAAGAAAAGAATTAAATAGCGACGAAATTTAGCGATGGATTGACATCCGTAGCAGTTAGGTTCGGATCAGTGACGGATCAACGAGTGAAATTAACAAAAAAATTTGAAAAAAATAGCGTCAAAAATAGCGACAGATTAGCGAGGGAAATTTGCTACAGATTAAGACCGTAGCTAAATATTGTAGCTAATATGGTGGGAAAATATGCCGCCAGAAAATTGCGACGGTTTAGGGAAGAATTTGAGAGAGCCAATTAGCGACGGATAGAAACCATCGCAAAATCGACATAATAGCGACGGAATTACGCCCATCGCAAAGGTTGCTACGGAAAATATCGTCGCTAAATCATTAGGTGAGTTTAATTAAAAATTTAGCAACGGAATTTTCCGTCGCTAAAAATAGCAACGGAAAGTTTCGTCGCTATTGTGCCGACTACAAAATTCACCGTGGCAATTTTTAGAGACGGAAAATTTCGTCGCTATTTTTAGCGACGTAAATTTTTGTCGCTATAAATTGCCACGGCGACTTTGTCGTCACAATGTATAGCGATGGTTACGTTCCGTCGCTAAAATAGCGACGACGACTTTTTTCGTCACAATGTATAGCGACGGAATGTTCCGTCGTTAAAAATGAAAGAAAAACTTTCCCATGAAACAGACTTCATTTTTACCGGGTATGTTATAACCCTGCAACTCAAAAAAAATTTCTCATTTTTTCCCTCAGCCGTCATTTTTCATTCTCCCTGCTGCCCAAATTTCCAGCTCTGGTATCTCCTTCCTCTACTCCGATCGTGGTTTTCCTCTGCTCCGGTCCTCTCTCTCCTCTGCTCCGGTCTTCTCTCTCCTCTGCTCTAGTCCTCTACTGTTGTCTCCCACTGGATCCGGTCCTTGCTGCTGTCTCCGAGCTTCGGTCGAGTCCCAGCCAGCGTAGCGTCCCAGCCCCGGTCTTCCTCTGCTCTGGTCCCTCCCTTCCAGCACCTATCACCTCCCAACGAAGGTAGCTGCTGTTTGTTTTTTTTTTATTACAAAAATCAATTTAATTGTGGTTTGATTTCCTTGTACAAAACATGTAATTTTCTAATGTAGGCTCTTTCAACCCTAAGCTTTATATCACAAGGTGATCTTCGTCGGGCTATCACATATTTGCAAGTAAGATATAGTTCTAGTTTTCTTAACATTATCGCTATGCTTAAACTATGTGCTACATTTCCTACTAACATATTTTTGTTGTACTGGGCCTCTGCCTCTATGAATGCATAAAGCAATTTATTCTTTATAAGAGCTGTTATATGGCTAATATTATAGAATAATTTCATGTCTGAATATTAGGTTCTGTTAAAAATCTGAGTAATCTAGGATTAGATTCCCAGGGTTTTTGTGTATATAATTCATTTAAGAATCTGAATATTAGCTTTAGCATAAGATTGTAAATAAAACAAAAATCCTATTGTTAAGGCCAATAAGCAAGGGCTGTTGAATTTTCATAATTCATAATTTCTATAAATATATAACAAATCAATAGTTTGTTAATAGATTTTATATTTTATTCAGTAGTTATTATTCTCTTATTTTAATCCCTTTTTCAATGAACATCTGTTCCGTTATTTCTTAAATACTCAATGTTCCATTATCAGACTTATATGTGGTCATCAGTTGTGTACTCATTCCCAATTTGAACTTGAACTTTTCTTCTATCAAATATTTGCAGGGGAGCAGCTCGCCTATTTGGATCAACAATTTCATCTAAGGATTTATTAAGTGTATCTGGGGTAATATGATAAATTTTTGAGCCATAATTATTTTTGGCAACATATTTCATGCAAATTTATTTTGGTATTTAGAAAATTTGTTTATGTTAATTGTCAAATATGTGTGTTAATTTATCAATGTCTACATTAGTAAGTGATTTTCTTATTTTTTATTTATGCAGAAAATATTCTATGTAAGGTTCAGTTGAGATTGAATTCAGATTTCTATTACTACTTGATACTCTAGCCTTAGCATTACAATAAATGACATTTAAATCTAAAAACAATAAAATAACAGATGCACTTAGATAGGTGAGTTTTTCTAGTTGCACTAGCAAACAATGGCAATTTGCTGGAATATATTTTGTAAGAGTTGAGTATCTCATTTATTTTTTTGTTTATCAGGTCATTCCACAAGAGGTTGTAGGTGCATTTTATGCAGCATGCAAAAGTGGTGACTTTGATGTGGCAAACAAGGAGGTCAATTGTATAATTGGAGAAGGGTATCCAGTCTCCCAATTGCTTGGTCAGGTACCTTTTTCCTTTACTATGAATTTTTAATTCATGTTGCTGGTCCTAGGAGAATAGCAGCTGAGATAATTACGCTTCCAGTTATTTGAGGTGGTGGTCAACACAGATGACATATCAGATGAACAGAAAGCTCGATTATGCAAGAGCCTTGCTGCAGCTGACAAGGTCACTTTCTCTGCTTATTTATATTGCAAAGTATTTTCAATTTATGTGGCAGTAAACTTGAAAGAGATTTTCCATTATACATATGACTGTCCTGTCAAGAAATCATATAAAGATATTTGCATTATATGTATGGTTTTCAGTTTATGAAATCATATAATCCTTGAGGTTTAAGATAGTTAGGAGGTGTGATGTACTATTATTGTTAATTGATAGCAAAAAATAGTCCAAAAACTGAGTTAAAGAGGAAGGGATAATGGTTAATTGATGTTCTTGGACCGATGCACCACCTGTCTCCATTCCAGTGTGTATGGAATTTTATTGCTTTTCTGAGAAACACTTCTCATATCATCATCACCTCACTGGACAATAAAACATTTTTAGTTCGTTTTTTTTGTCATTAATTATTTTGAAGGTGTATGACGAAAGGATTCTTATATTCTAATGTTGTTGTAAAATTGCAGTGTCTAGTTGATGGTGCAGACGAATACTTGCAGCTGCTGGATGTGGCAAGCAGCACAATGCGAGCTCTTTGTAATATGCCAGAAGAATTCTCTTACGAGAGTTAAGTAGCACTTTGCATCATGATGTGGTGTCTTGTACAATTACTTAGTTTGTTTGATGGCCTTGAATATTTTCTATATTTTGATTTTTGCTTAATGTGATTAGGGTACTTCTGTAGCAACTCTTAACCCTAGTTGATGTCAATTTTGAGTGTACTAAAGAGCTGAATATTCTCTATTTTTTCTTTGAACCTATTGTAAATCTGGGTGCTGCAGAATTTAGAAGATGAAAAAGTCAGAAACAGTGTGGTATCACTGGCATGCCTCTGCCGGTGATCATTTGATCTATGTAATATTAGTGCAAATATTGATGCAAAGCTTGGACAAATGAATGTCTTTCACTCTCACTGCTGCTGTAATTTTGAAGTTGGTATGATTATAGTTGCGCAAATATGTCAAGGGTTACTGAATGCAGTCCTCACTGAAAATTAGTCGCAAATTGTATGGAGTAAATGCACTACAAAATTTAGCGACGGAAAATATTTGTAGCTACATAGTGACGGATTTATATCCGTAGCTATATAGTGACAGAAAACTTCTGTAGCAACATAGTTCGTCGCAACATAGCGACGAATATATATCCGTCGCTATGTAGCGACAATTTTTTCGTCGCAAAATCTCACATTGATTTTATCGTCATCACAATTCCTGCGAATACACTTCAGTAACAGATATTTCGTCATTAATTCCGTCGCTAAATTTAGCAACAGAATTACAATTCGTCGCTATTGGACTTGCGATGAGATTTTTTGAGACGGATTAAATCAGTCGCAATTCTGTTGCTAATATAATTTAGCGACAGAATTCTTAAATTTAGTGACGGATTTGTTCGTCGCTAAAATGCATTTTTCTTGTAGTGAGTTAACCAAACAATAATAATTGTTTCCAAGCCGTCCATATATCATACTTATTGAATAATGCATATTATGTCATCATAGGACTTCAACTTGATATTTTCAATATCGAAAATCTTAAAACATGATCATTGCAACTGTATACAAATCCTTTAGAAATAGATTTATATTGGTGGAAGCATTATCTTCAAAAGGTCATGTGAAATATGACTTCCAAATCAATGAACCACACATCAACAAATGTCATTCTGTCTTTACTAGTTGTCGTTATTTCACAACATAAAATATTGCCCTCATTGGATGTGCTTGCAACATTTTCTCAAGGATTGGAGTTTTTCTTATTTAAACTCCAACAATCCTTTTTTAAGTGACCTTTTTACCGCAGTGGTAGCATTTAAGATTTTTCTTACTTCTAAACTTTGATATACCTTGATCTTAACTCTCACTTAAGTCACGTTCCATTAATCTTTGTCTCATCACCATTAAGGCATCCGTTTATTGCGAACTTGCTAACATATTCTCTCTTTTTTGCACCAATTTTTATTTTCAAGAATAACAACTGCATGATGAGTTAATTATATAAATCATGTAGACTTTAAAGTAGAAGTTCAACACATTCAGTTAGCTCTATTTTATAACTCATTAATGTGAATTGAGAAAATAAAGTGTTCAAAGTGTTGATGTGTTCTATCATATCTGTAGATTCTGACATCTGTAGAATGTACAAATTCTTTTTAAGAAGAAATTTTATTGTGAAGTGAAGTGATTTGGTCTTGTGCAATTTTGTGAGATGATTCCAAATCTTATTTGTTGTTTTCTTATTGTCTATATTTGACAAAACTTCATCTGTTAATACAAGATGAAGATTTGTAATAACATTTTCATTTATCTTGTTCCACTTATCATTATTTGTGAATTCTATCGGTATTTCATTGATAGTCATCAAACAATTATTTTTTGTCAAGATAACTTTTATCTTTAATTTCTACGTGAAAAATTACTCTAATTGAACTTTTAAATCTCAAATTTTGCTGCAATTGCTTTTATATCAACATTTAAGAGTAAATAATAATCTAATTTATTTTCTGATATGAATAATTCACTTATTAGTAGCAACCATATAATACACGATAAGTAAAATATTAACATCCAAACTTGGCTCTAATACCACTCATTGTGAAAACTATTCGGATCAAATAAAACAAAATCACAGTTAATAATTTGAGAAAATTTAGAAATAAAAATAGAACACAGATTTTAAATGGGAAACTTCCAGACAAATCAGAATAAAACTTACAGACAATGATATAAAGATTATGCTATAAAAAAAATAGAAGATTACAACTTTTTTAGGAGAAAACAATTATATTATCTCTAAAAATTTTTTTAAAAAAATAACATTTTTTTTACCATCAATCTCTATTTGAGAGGCTCCTCACTTGATCTTCTTGTATTCATTTCATAACTTAAGGCCTATTCATAGGCAAAGATTTTGCTTGATCTTCTTGTATTCTTTTCATAACTTGAGGCCTATTCATAGGCAAAGATTTGCTGAATTTTTGGCCAAAGAATGTGTGGCTATTTTCAGCCATTCAAATATCTTCCATAATTGGTGGTGAGGCCACCGAATCTCCCAACACATGCATGTATTTATATAAATTTCTTATGTTCCTTAATTAATTACGATGGTGTTTTGAAGTCTCCTGTAGAAAAAAGACAACCCATAACCTTTTTAGAAAAAATACAAAAATGTGTTCATTTCATTTCAATTCTTTTTTGGACAAAAATATCGCTTTTGAAGAATTAGATTTCCATTTTTATTTTTTATAGAGTTACGTATTTTTCTTTTACTCGCATTTCTTTTTCTGCTAAACCGTCACTCTTTTCTCATTCTCAAATTCCTTCAATCATGAATCCTAATCATAACCCCACAGATGCCGACCAGCCTCAGCTCCCCACCATCAAGATCCACCACCCTTCCTCCCCTCACCAACCCCCTGGCCAACCCAATTCCCACCACCGGCGCCCGTCGCAAGATCGGTATCGCCGTCGACCTCTCTAACGAGAGCACCTACGCCGTCCGCTGGTCTGTCCACCACTACATCCGACTTGACGATGATGTTTTTTCCTCTCCATGTGAGCCCCTCCGCTGTGCTTTTTGGTGCTGAATATGGTTCACTCCCTCTCCTCTCTCAATCCCCTCGACCCTCTCACGATGAACTTAGCAATGATAATAATACTAAAAACAGCATGGGAAAAGGAAAAAAAAACAGCATGGCCATAGCAAATAAAATCTTATTTTATATTTTAATTATTTGACTGAACATAGAAAATCTTCCTTAAAACCCATTTCTTTGGTTTGAAAAGAAATCATGAGAAAGGGAGAGATCGAGAGTTGAGAGAGAGGTTTTATTTTTTTATTTTAATTCTTTGATGTGTCCACATATTATTAAATATTGATTTCTATTGACTAAGACAGCAGAAGTATTACAAGACGTTTGACTTTGTAAATTGGGAAATGGGGAAGGCTTTTCAAATTTGTACATTTCAATTATTTCTACAGGGAAAATCAAATTTTCTTTGATAATTTAAATTAATTTGTAATTTATTTATGAACATGAATAATTAACTCAACTGCCACTGACTTTGTAGCATAAAAGGAAGACCAAATTCCCAAAAAGAGAAAAAGTTCTCTGGGGAAAATCAAAAGGACATGTGTATGGTACAATTTGGATGATAATAAATGACGTGATTTATTTATTTAAAATTTTCTTTTTTGTTGAATATGAAGTTATCAAATATCAACTGATCTGATTTGAAGAGAGAGGAGGTTTTATTGTATTGGGATCCCAATTTCCATATCTCATTTTATCATCTTCGGATCCACTTTTGTGTGAGAGTGACAGAGCCACTTTTTTGTTCAATGGTTATATGAATAAATATAATGTCACAAATATATAGTATAAACCTACAATTTTAGTTATTTTTTTATACACACACGCCCATGTATATATATATATATATATATATGATAAATATAGTAATCATATACAACAATTGTAATGTAATAATAATGATAATAATAATACTATAATGGCTACATTCATCTTCTTCAATTATTGTTTTTCTAATTCTAATAGTTTAGAGCTTAAAACAACAATGTTATAATATAAAAAATTCGCACTTGCATAATTAAATGGAAGTTTGGCTTTGCATGAGGAAAAAGCACTAAATGGCCTCAGCATACGGACATGTAGAAGCAAAGTGTTGCATCACAGGCATAATGAGTAATTAAAGAGTTTTGGGTGAGCAATGCATGGAAAAAAAATGGAAATTAAGGCCAAGAATACGATAAGTGAAGATTTTACGTGAAAGAGAGAGCAACAAATGGATGGGAACACGTGGTCATGCATTAATCCAAGTGAAGGCTTCAAGTGGAACCAGTATATGAAGATAAGGGCATTCACCAATATCTATTTGTTTTTAATTAAAGGGAAGTATCCTATTGTCAATTATTACAGTACCTTTTAGGTTTATTTAGTCCTTTTTCTTTTAATTCCCTTAAAAGAAAATTATTTTCTTAATTTCTATTCTTTTTTTTAAAATACTGCGATTTATTAACAATTATTTCATATTATTGGTTTTGTGAATTTAATCTTTTGATTATAATTTAATGAATTATTATATTTGACATCTTCACACATCATATTTGTTATTTTTATTAATTCATATCTTGTTGGAAACTACTAATTCAGGCTTACAAATAAGGACTAATATTAAACACTTTATTTTTAAAAGCACTTTTGTTAAATACAATGCCAAATAAGTCCTAAAAACTGTGAATTCAAATTTTAGGCCATCTTGAAAATTGACACATGTTCACCCACAAGAAGGAGCTAATTTATTTGTACAGATTCATTTTCTACAAGAGTGACGGAAAATTCCTCAACGACTAATGCCTTTCGGGCCATATTTTCAAATTCCAACGTCAATGTTTGACTACTAACATAAAAAGAGTGAAAATAAGAAATAAAAAACAGACCAACAGAGGAAAAATTAAAAATATAAAAATAAAAAACAAGGAGAAAATGAAATTGGCTTGCTCCTAAAATTAATAATGTTTGAATATCACGAATTTGGTTAGTCATGAAAACATCTGTAACCAAAGATTAACTGGTTGATATTTATTAATTGTTATATAAAATAAAAATTGAGTCTTTGAGTATGATATATATTTAAAATTTGAGAAACAACGTATATAGATATATTCCGTGTGAATTCAAATTAATTTACAATCCACTTGACTACATGATATTAGATGGTTTGGACAAATAAATAAATAAATATTTTTTATGGTCTGCTACAAATATTAAAATTAATATTAACTCTTAAGTCAAATTAATGATCTCTTCTGGGTCATGATTGGCATGCAAATTAAATCAAATATTCTGGACAAAATCCCTGAAACTATGCTAGCGCAACTAAGAATTTTTATTTTTGTATAGTCAATTTTTCAAAAAGAAAAAAAAACACCAAAACTAGTCATAGTGAAGCTTCAACTAGATATCATTTTCTTTATTTTTTTAAAGAAAAAGTTTTGAAAAATGGTAAGATCTTGTCAGAT
This sequence comes from Triadica sebifera, assembly GCA_023653625.1. NCBI lineage: Eukaryota > Viridiplantae > Streptophyta > Magnoliopsida > Malpighiales > Euphorbiaceae > Triadica > Triadica sebifera. The sequence continues at coordinate 27,753,243 of CM042900.1, forward strand.
TTTTAGTAATAATGTTTGTCAAATTATTTAACAAAATAATGAACTCAACAGTAATGTCCAAAGCCTAATTTTCAATATCTTTTTAACCACTGAAGCAAAGACTTATTGACTTTAAGATTTTAACCATCGCACATGCGAGAGTGCTAATTGTTGAAATCAGTTGATTAAAATATGTTTATGAATCTATATATATGTTTCAGTTTTTCAAATAAATTATATTATTTTGTAATCAGTTTTTATATACGAATATATAAGATATTTGCTTTATGAGTTAAATTTTGGCTGTAAGCTGAATAAAGTTATTTTAAATTTGATAATATGAATATTTAACTTACGTAATATCTATTTTCATTTAATGAATAGTTTGAAATTAAGTTATACCAATATCTATTTATTTATTTCATAAATTGTTCATATATATACCTCACATCTGATTTATAAAATATGCAAGTGTTTTGCTTGGATAATCTTCCTCCTTTTAAGTTTATTTTTCAAATGAGTTAAGTCCCAAATTAAAATTTAACATGATATTGAGACGAGACCATAATCACCACTAATCTTGTAATTATAGACTACTTGGAGTTGTTTTTGTTATTTCAAGCTATCACACTCTTGATCTTCTACAACTGCGTGCACATTCAGTCCAACACAATTATCTTCCTTTAGGCCACGTGTTCAATCATGAGCGCAAAGGTGGTATATAAAAACATCGGCTATTATAAATATATGTGATCCTTATAAAGATTTGGCCAATGCTCATTTCTTAAGTTAACATTCTTAGAGTGAATTAATTTCAAAATTCATTCTCTGATACAGAGATATTTCATGTAAAAAAAAATGGAAATGTCAATCGAAATTTGATTTGATGATATATAAACTCCCATACCAATTTTTACGAACATAATTTACAATAATTCAGTACTTTAAATTTTATTTATAATACTAATTTTTTTAAATTAATTTTATAACACAAAATTTTCTCAGTATAATTCCATCAATCAGTTAATAGTTTATACTTCCACCTCATTTCAGACATTTCCACGTTAAATTTCCAGCTCATTTAAAATCCCACATCATTTCTCTCATAGCTTTTTTCTCTCTCCTCTCAAAATCCTTCGATGTTTTGAAACCCGATCCTTCAATCTGAGTGGTGCAGATTGAGCAATGAAGAAAAATAGATTGTGTTCGAAGAAGAAATCGCAGCAACGAAGAAGAAGGGAAAGAGATCGCGGTCGAGACAAGATCGAATTTGGCACAATCTGAGTGGTACAATTTAAGGCAAGAACGGATTGCAATCCCAACGAAAAAGCACGAAGACATGATTTTTGTTACAGATTTCAATAAGAAAGAAGCTGGATTAGTCAAAATTACAGATCTACATAGCTAAATCCTTGTATTCATCTTCGTTTTCTTCTTTCTTTCTAATATTCTGGGAGAGATTAAAATATATCATCAAATCAAATTTTTAGGGGCTAGGGTTTTTAGATTGTAATAGGAAGGGACGTTTTCGCCTTTTCATACCTTTCTTTTCCAAAAAATTCCACGTCATCCATCATATTAAATATTTATCCGAAAAAAATGTCACTTTAGCGAACAATTAATCCGATTAAGGGAGCTGGACTGATAAAATTTTATATTACAAAATTAATTTAAAAAAAATTTAATATCACAAATAAAATTAAAAATTTACGAGTTGCATATTTAGAATACCATTGGAAAAAATTATTCAAACTCCCATTATTGGGATTCTCGTAATCTAGCTAGTAAGCTAGACTTCTTATAAGCTTCATTGATTGGCACGGATAGGACTCGGAAAAAAAAATTGAAAAAGTCAAAAAAATATGTTAATCGAATAAAATCAATGATTTAGGTTCATGTTTTTTTAATTTTCATTATTTTCTATTTCGATTTTCAGTTTTAACCTGAAAAAAGTGATAATTTTTAGTAATTGGTCCAAATTATATATATATATATATATATAATGTTCGTTTTTTTCTAATATTTTAAGATTTAAAATTTATCTGCCATTAAAAAATCATGTCATTGTTATATGCCTATAACATTGTTATAAATTCACAAATAAACATATAACATAAAATATATGATATAAATAAATAAACATTGTTATATGCTTGGCAATCAAAATCGAATTAAATGGGACGACTCCAAATCAGATTATTTAGACAGATTATCAGGTCAATTCAATTTTTGAAAGTCTAATTCAAATTATTATTTTATTTAGATTAACTTATTCAGATATTATCAAATTTTGAATTGAATTCGAATTAAATTTTGTCAATTGAGTAAAAAATCATCAAGCCTACAATTTGACCTAACATAATGTATAACTTTTAATTAATGATATTATACATTAATTTACAATGCCTGTGTTTAGATATATAACCATGGGTAAAATAATTTGGTGATGGAGTTCTTTGACTTATAGTGCAATGGTCAAAATTTCACAACCTAATAATAATAATTTCAATTATTACCCTTCTCTGTGCATGTTTATTTCTGGATTTTTTTTTTCATTTCAAATGCAATTAAATCAAACTAAATTTATTTAACTGTAATTAGGCAGCTATGAAATAAGGATTTCACTTCACCTGACTGTTAAATTATATGTATCTTATCCATTTTTATATTTGAGCTTATCGTATTTTTCCCATTTTATTTTGAGTTTTTTGAACTGAATTTGGAGAAATAAACAAACCCATAATGGCTTGTGAGAAATTTTATATTTAATCCCACTCAACATAATTTTTTCAAACACATTTGAGTTAAATTTTTATTCTATATTTTTATGTTGAATTGGAGGTTTATAATTTGTGATTTATATTTATATGATTTGTGAATTATGATATTTTTATTGGGCTTTTTAGTGATGTATTGGGCTGCCCACTAGACTTTTGTAAGCCCATTAGGTCTGCTGGGTCTTTTGTTTTCCTATTATTGGGCCAATACATATCCACCTATTACATTATATTCATATCACGTGCAAGACACGTGCTTTTCTTTGTATCGTAAATAAGACGATATTCAACGATAAACGTCCGCATCCCGTTTATTTTTTTTTTCTTTAAAAAATAAAAAGGAAAATGGTTTCTCTGCGCTTCCCGTTCTTGTTTTCTCAGCCCAAAAAGTACACCAACGCCACTTCCCATGCCACCGACACCCGCCGCTTCTCCGCCCCCGCCATGGTGGCATGTGCGATTGCCGCCGGTGCGGCTACATTTTCCGCGATAACTGCCACTATGAAATCCACTAATCCAAAACACCCATTCATCGAAGACGCAATGAATTTGCTCCTCCCCAATCACTCTTTACTACCCTGGGGTTCAGTTTCTCTGGCTGACACTGCACCTGCTGTTGTGGAATCGAAAACCGGTGTGTCATTTCCTTCGGTTATTTTTGAATCGCGGAGACTCTTGGGAATTGGGTTGAGGAAAAAGAGTGTCTTGGGATTGAAGAACATTGATGTCTATGCATTTGGTAACTATATTTCTTTTTTCTTTCAAATCTTTTGCCTTCCAAAGCCTCGTTCTTTTCTTCTTGTTTTGATGAAAAAAATTTGCTATTGTGTCTCCAATTTGTTTCATTGCATATTTTTAGTTGTCGATTTGAATGTGCCTGCTTACTTTTGATGCAAAATTAAAGCATTTTTCCATGCTAAAATTCAGTGATTGATTGGTAAGATGGAAAGCACACAGTTCAGTGTTTGTGAGGACACTACAGTTCAATTTATAGAATAATGTCAATTGAAGGCATTGGATCATTGCTCGCTGTGAGGAATAGTTAGCTAATAATAATGGAATCGCTGATTTTCTAATTGTGACTAAATCCTATCATGTATAATATGATGCTATTGCTGGTAGATGTGGGGATGGACTGAATAATTGCTGAGCTTTTTTGGGGACCTTTTACAGTGCTTCCCTTGTTTTTCACACCTTTGCATTTTCGAAGCAAAATAATTCATGTTGTTGACTCAATGCAGTTGGAATTTAAGTTTTGATTGAATCACTGCACATCTGATTGGATGAATTTATGATCACTGTTTTACCAAAATCAGCGGCATAATACATAAATACAATAATTCACTCTTGAAGTTGCTCAAAAATGCTTCCACACCTCAAACTGTAAAAAGTATAACATTTGCACTCTCATGGGACACGTAAGAAAAAAATTTCTTCCCAGTGCATGTCCATTTCCTCTTTGTCATGTATCTCCTCAAGAGTACAAATATCATGTACTTTTACCAAATTGAGGTGTGCTCTAGGCAACTTTCAAAGTTAAGGTATGCAAATGGCGATTTTGTGCAAGTTTGGGGGTGTGTTTATGTATTATGCCAAAAATCAGTTGTAATAACTCGTCTGTTACATCTCTCTCTTCATTTTATTCTGCTGTAACAACTTGCTCATGGAAAATAGCTTCTGCTATGGCTTTCTTTGATATATATGTGCTCATTCCAATGTTTTGTTCTTTCTGATAATATTAGTATGTCACTATCTATAATATTCAGTATTTCTGTGATATCAGTCGATTTTGCTGCTGTAATATGATGATGATGATGATGACGATGACGATGACTGTAAATTGTAAATGTGTAATATGAGATGATGGCTGTAAAGTGTAAATGTGTATATTGAGGTAATAAAACACCATGTCATTATTTGAATTGTCAGTTCTCCATTTTGGTAAAACTTTTTTCTTTTGACAGGTGTTTATGCGGATGATGCTGAAGTGAAAAAAGTTCTGGGTGGGAAATATGGAAAGCTATCCGCTTCTGAACTCAAGGAAAACAAAGAGTTCAAAGATGATCTCATGGAAGGTGATATTTGTGTGACAGTTCGGCTCCAGATAGTCTATGGTAAGCTAAGTATTCGCTCTGTACGAAGTGCTTTTGAAGAATCTGTAGGAATCAGACTACAAAAGTTTGGGGGTCCAGATAACAAGGAATTGCTTCAGAGGTGAATGCTTTTATTTCCACTTGTAATACTCTTATCATAGTCCTTATGGTTGCAAGATGTTAATGGGACTTGAAATTACCTCAAGAAGTAGTTGCCAATAAGTTGACAACACAATATGTATTTTTTTTTATGCTTATATCTCCTAATTGCCAAGTCATGTGTAGGTTCACTTCTCAGTTTAAGGATGAGTATAAAATACCACGAGGTTCAGTGATAGAGCTTTCAAGGGAACAAGGACATGTGCTTCAAACAACAAGTGAGAACCCTTATCTTTTGTTGTGTTGTACACATGATTCTAAATTTAACATCTATTTTTATTTTAAAACTACTATTTTAACTTCAGGTATGACTACCTTGATGATTCCTTAGGAGTGATTCAGAGAAATTTGAGCTTTGAAATTTGGGCATGATTCAGTGCATTAAATTTGGAAACAAGTATTTTAAAGATGCCTATGTGAAAATATGAATCAAGTATCCTTTGAGGATTTTGGAAAATAGAGAACTAGTGATTGAAAATGAAAACAATTATGATGGAACATACCTGTGTCCATAACGGAATTGGATTCAATCTATCCATTCTTGTTATGTACATTTACGAGTGTAGTGCATATTAGCCTTGGTAAAACAAACTTAACTAAAAAGAATACAGACCAAGTGAATATCAAAGCTCAGTAGAGGACAAATAGTATATTTCATATGTTCCTCTGCTGCAAATTTTCAGTTTTTTAAGAAAATGGTTTACAATTTTGCGATGTCATGGATTCATTGTACTTATGTTATAAAATCAAGTGCAAGATGTTCTAATTTTATTTCTACTTAATTTATGTAGTTGATGGAAAGGAGGTTGGAAGTATCCAGAGCAAAGTCTTGTGTCGATCAATTCTAGATCTATATATCGGTGAGGATCCATTTGATAGACGGGCAAAAGAAGACATTGAGAGTACATTGGCATCAGTGTTTGAAAAGTGAGCGAAAAGTCATATGTAGATTATACTGGCTGGCGTCGCGAAATCTTACTGTGATCTGTATTTGGTTGAACTGGAGTATTGCTGGTTTAAAATAGAGAGAAAAATTCAGGGATGTGGCATGAGAATATCCTAGATTCTGGCCAAAGGATACATCTTTGCTCACAAACCTAGCTTTTCTGTTTTTTTAAAATGAATGATAAGGGCAGAAGACGGCTTCCATGAATGTGAGTACAGTGAGGGAAGTTGCACCATAGAGAAAGAAAGAAGTGAGACATTCTAATCTTGTCGATTCAATATTTCTGCTTCTTGTTCTTATAGATCAGCATATAGGATAATAGCTACAACCAAACGTACAACCCTTTCGCAGTGTATGCACTCATAGATTGTGACTGAGCATAGTTAAATTATCCTTATAAATTGGGCCATCTGAAATTTACACATGCAGCATCATTCAATATCAAACCTCTCTTTATGCATATTGTCACAGACTTCAATCCCACATCGGATAGGTGAAGGGAATGAGTCCTGGCTATAAGCGGTGGCGCTGCACACTCCACCAGATCGGTCTTTCGGAGAGAGAGTAATGGCCCCGTGACAAGTGGTATCAGAGCCGACCCAGATCCGACTCCAATGTCTCGCCAAGCACCCCGGGTTTGGGGCAGGCAGGGGGGCCCACTGTGACGAGGGCGTCACAGGATTGGGTGGAGGAGAATGTCACAGACTTCAATCCCACATCGGATAGGTGAAGGGAATGAGTCCTGGCTATAAGCGGTGGCGCTGCACACTCCACCAGATCGGTCTTTTGGGGAGAGAGTAATGGCCCCGTGACAATATGCATAGAATAAATCCACAAAGATGCTCATATTCTTCTTCAATCAACATCTTCGATTTGATGGACTTGGCAACACTACCTTGCATGGACTTGAATTACCGTTGCCATAGGTCGCAATCACAATTGGCGCAATTACAAAGGCGAGTTCTTTCCTTCAATAGAATTCAATCCGTACACATTTCAATACATTTCTATTAAAATTGAACAATCATTATGAAGAGAGAGTCCATTCTACGATCAACAATTGAAAAAAAAAACTAAATTTAGGTTGCTACCTATGCTACAAACAAGATCATATTTACAAGTCAGAGCAACATTAGAGCAATTAGACCCCACGAACAGCCAATAGCCTTAAAATATTCCAACCAAACAAAAATTTCAAGCGGTTGATCGGTACCCATTTGAGGCACCTTGAAAATATGGAACACCATACTCTAATTTTTTAACATATAACGACTTAGTAACATAAAATCTTTTGTGAGTTAACGAATTGATTACATAAAATTTCCACATTATTTAACAATGATCCGCTTGTAAGTTCTAAGTCACCAAAAAAAAGTCCAAATCACTAATCACTTACCTCCTAATTATTTTATCCCTTCAAAAAAATCCATTTCAGATTTGAAACTCTAAACATTGATATGCAATCTTCCTTCTTTGTCAATCGAAAGAATCAAATCAATCATCTCTCCACTGTAAAAGATGCCAAATTTAACTCACATCCTTTAGCTTTTAGGTCATCTCTAACTCATTGTTCCAAAATGGTATAACTTTTATATCAAAATGGTGTAACTACATTAAATATATCTCCAACTCATTACACCATTTTTTACACCAAAAAGAATATTATATATATATATTTCTCTTTATACTTTATTTTTTATTATTTTTTATTAATTTTAGACTATATAATTATTTTACAAAATAAATATTTTTTAATATATTCATCCAATATTAAAAATTTTATTATTTAATAATATTATAAAATACAAATTCAATTTAATATCAAATATTAATAAAATTTTTAATTAAAAAAATATTAAATAAAACACATATTTATTAAAAATGCAATAAAAAAACTTGACATTGAATAATTAATAATACAATATTACAATAAAAAAATAATATTACTATTAATTAAACATCAATTTACTATTAATTAATTTTCAATTTACTAACATTATTTTTAATTAATTTTTCAATTAAATATATTTTAATATTAATTAAGAAATTAAAATTTTATTTATTCAAATATAATAAAATTATTTATAAAAAATATAAAATTTGGTAATTAAAAATTAAAAATTTTATTTTTAAATATAAATAAAATTATTTAACTTTAAAAAAAAAACTCAGCAAAACCCATGTCCTCTTTCTTTCTCTCCCTTTCCCTTTCTTCTTCCTCCTCCTCCTTCTTCTTTTTCTTTCTCATGCAACTTACCTTCTTTTTTTTTTAATATGAAATGACGTAGCTATAGTGTAACACCAAATATGATGCGGTATTGTAACTAGCATCATTTTTTACACCAATTTGATGTTCGGCTAGATATCAAAATTTTTACACCATCTTTATTTTTTTCTTTATTTTTACACCAATTTGGTGCTGGTTGGAGATAGTCTTAGATAGAAAGAGAAACAAAATATATAGAAAAACAAAAAACAAGAATGCATCCACAACAGTAATGGCAAAACCAGAAAAACAAAGATAAATCGCAATTTATTTATTTTGAAGGGGAAAAAAAGAAAAAAGAGATATTTTGTCAAATTTTTCCCCGTGTTGCGAAATAAAAAGTTTGATCTAATGACGTTACCGCTATTTTCCCCCCTAATTTCTTTCCCTTTATCTTTCAAGAATTTTTTTAAAGAAGAAGAAGAAGAAGAATAGAGCAGATGAAGGAGCAGTTCAAATTGCTTCTTTTTGTGGTGTCTATTTGGTGGTTGTGCTGTCTTGTTGGTGACCGTGAAACCACCGACTCCGGCCAAGCCTTCCTCTTTAAAGATGTCATTCTTGATCCTCAAAAGAAAACCCAAATTTGATTTATGGATCTAGGTCATTGTGTTGGCAAGAATGGCAAGCCACTCCGCAAAAAAATCCATCTTTAAAAAAGAGGATTCTCTCTATTTTCAAGATTTAATGGTGGTTTTCTTTTTTCATTTTTTTTTTTACAACTCAGGAATGTGGAAAAGATAGATAAATTTTTGGTAATTGTTCTTTCCTTCGCAAAACCCAAACTTACCCTTGGCGGTTGGGAACTCTCCAGCCTTCCCCTCTTTGTCCCCCCTCTCTCCCTCCCTTCTCAAAGATATCATCTCCCCTTTTTCTTTAAAATTTGCAGATAATGCAGCAAACCAAGATGTTGCTGGGTCAATTTTCTCCTCTTGTTATTGGTGATCCAGTTTTTATTTGTAGTTAACAATGTTGAATCTTGATTTGGAGTTTATGTGAAGTATTTTGGCTATGAATCCAACTATCAGGGAAATTGAAGTTTTTTTTTGTTGTGTTTGAATTTAGGGAAAATAATGTGAATAAGTGAGAGAAAGTGATGAGAAATGAGAAAATTTTTTATGGGATCCATTTTGCTGATGTGGAAATGTCGTGTGGATTTTATTGTTACTAATGTGAAAATTTCAAATAATCTATGTCAACTGATAGAAATGGTTCGGTGTTACAAAATAGAAAAAAATAAATTTTTTATTATAAATTAAAGTTGAATTACTGAGTCATTCATTTTATATTAGAAAGTTAAACTACCATTAGTATATCTTACCTCAAAGTTAATTAACGTCAAAACTTGTAGACCTAGTACATAAACACCATAAATCCCTAACAAACCTGACTGCCAAATGAATACCGGCATATGATGGACGCTTGATAGTGACAAATCGATGTCTCAGTTTGTAAGAGAGTTTTATAGAATCCTTGTCCTCCAATAAATGATGCACTTTTCCAACCTCCACTGCCTGCCCGCAGATGTTAACCTGTTCTGACCCACCAAAATTAAGCTTCCATATAATGTAATTTTAATTTTTAACCCTCCCAATCCACAAAAATCTTCGGGTAGGTGATCTCCTGATCCACTCAAGTTCTCTAGCTTCAGCTGGCCTGGCTAGGATATGAACAAGGATCGGCATTGTATTCGAAAGAGGATGCAACTACACTTTCTAGTACCTTGATAAAGGTGTAGATGGTAATGCGAACACATGCTCCTTCATTAGTATTGCCTGATTGAAAAAGGATTCAACTGGATACTAGTACTTCAGCTCAGACAGGTGACTAGAGCATGTGCTTAAGATTGAAGGCACACTCCTCCCACAAATTGGGGAAGATTTCTGGCCATTACCCGTTGAAGAGTTATCAGTCTGCTGTGACTGTAATACATGAACTGCTGAAAGTTGCCTTGGCATTTGTTGAAGTTGTTCTTAAGTTGCCACTACTAAGAGGAGATCCAACAACTAATAGAGATGTAGACTGGTTGTTTTGAGGCATTTGACGCCCTTGTGGTGCCAAATTGGACTTGGAATTTCCTCCAAAAGATATCTCACATTGTGGAGATCTCCCATGCTGATGGGTAGCATTCTTGAGGGTTGAGGTGTTGGATACCAAAAAAGGCGTAAGAGGAGCTTGAGTGGTGGACGTCTTTGGTGAGTTTGTCCACTGGGGATATTGCGAAGGGCTATTGCTTTGAGCTAGACTTTGTGAAAATATGGAAGAGTTATTTGAAAATTTTGAACCAGTGCAAGATGAAGGCAAACTATTAGTCGTGAGTGTTTTACTTTGAGCTGCTCCATTAGGATGCAGTTGTTGTTGTTGCAACTGCTGGTGTAAAATATGTTGCTTTTGAAGCTGAAGAAGTTGGTGTTGTTGGGAATTTGAAGAATTAGCATCAAGTGAGGTATTTGAGGTTGAAGTGAAGGAGCCAGAAGGCCAGTTTCCAATAAAAGGAGACGAGACAAAGCTAAGGGTTCTAGCTGAATTATCAAAGACAAGTGTCTGTGTCTGCCCCATGCTTGGTGACTTTCCCAGTGTGAGCTTTTTTCCATCATCAGGATTGGTAGCGCTGCCTCCACTCTTACCTTCAGATAGCTGGTGATTCTTCTTTTGCGTGGACTGAAGTGTAGATACTGCATGGTAACCTTGACATGTCATGTCCGGAAGGCTTTGTAAGATTGTGGCATTTTGTGCTTTGGACGAAAAGCTCAGGTTTGAAGGCGTATTGCCTCCATTGAAAGAGGCAAATGACAATGCAAATGATTGCGAAGGAATGATCTCCGCTCCACCCTTCCAACTCTTCTCCTGTGGTTGCTGCTGTTGGTGCTTTGCACCGCTATTCCCACTGCCACTAACAGTTGCAGAAGGCACCAGGGTGAAGCTTGGCTGAAGAGGAACAATAAAGTTTTGGCCATGAACACTCTTTTGAGCGAGAGAGGCTCTGGTATCAGCTATTGTTAGGGCACTTTCCCCACCCATTTCAGTTTCAAGCTTCCTTGGTTGATGAGATAGCATATGATGCTGCTGTTGCTGGTGTGACTGCACACTTGGTGAGGCCAAAAAATTACAGCCACCAATTTGTGCCCCTAGGGGTTGCTGAGTTTGTGGTGGTTTGTAGGATGATGATGAACCACTTGACGAGCTTGCTTTCTGATGAACTGGCTGGACCTGAGAATGTGACTGTTGCTGCTGAAGCTGGGAGGGATGTAGCATCTGAGATGAGTAGAAAGATAATACTTGAGCAGGATTTCCGCCTCTAATTGCTGGTGGATTTCCAACAAGAGTGGAGATAGGGAATGAGTAAGCATTGTTTGGCAGTACTGTCAAGTATGGAGATTCACTGGCTGCCGAATTTGGATAACTAAAGCTCATAGGTGCAGCTACTGCTGGCAATGCTGAAAAGTCTGTTCCCACTCCAGCTATTGCATTACCATATAATGATGCTTTGTTACCTGAGATCACAGATTTAGGGGCCCCAGACGGACTTCCTGCTGCTGCCACTGCAGCTTGATGCTGAGTGAGAGAGAAGACGAAGGCAGGGCCATGCTAAAATTTAAAGAGAAAAAATATTAACAACTTTACAAGATCATGCCTCTAGAACAAACTATAAGACGGAACAAGAGGACAAGATCTAGAGAAACAAATTATATATATAAAAAAAGAAACACAATCAATAGGGCAAGGTCATACCAGCAACCCACCATTCGCTGGCTGTTGTGATTGATACAGGAAAAGCTGCTTTTTATGTGAAGGGTCTATGATATTGGCCCCCTCAGAGCTTCTATCTTTCTGGGTAAAAACCGGAAAATTTGCCGCAACCTGCCCTTTTTCCTTGTTAGTGTTTGTATTCACAACTGGAAAGCTCCCTTGTATTGGATTTCCAATAATCATCTTCTCCATGGAAGGCATAGGATTGGAATTGTTAGGTTTGGTTCCACAGAGAGCAGCAGAACCAGCAGCTACCGGCCAGAAATGGTTAACCTTCATGAACTGCTGGTGCAAGCGAATGTTGCTAGCAATATAATGGTGAGTTGCACATCTCTTTGGCCGTGGTTGAGAGAGAAGAAAACAAGAAGCCTGCAGATTTTTCCGAACACACAACAGTAATTTAACAATAATTCCAAAAAGAAAAAAAATCCACCCAGACATATATGGTGGGAAAAAATGAATGATACCTGTAGTGCTGTGGATGATCCTGCAGTCCCATCCATTGGCACTACTGTCTGAATGGGAGGCATGTACCTGCCAATTAACATAAATTGGGTCCTAGTCACAAATCGATGTGATGTGGATAATGTAAGGAAAGTTTTAAAAAAAAAAAAAAAAAGATCAACGAAAACCTAATAAATAAATAGCGCACCCAAGGGGAGGAAGACCACTTGGCCATCCAGGTACAGCAATTGATGGAGGCATTGAGCTAGTTGGAGCTGATAAAATAAAACACAAGAAAAAAGCAGGAAAAAATTGCAATCATCGGGATTCAATTTTAAAATGACGATTCAAGCCATAAAACTCAACACCAAGTGTAAAGGTCAAATACCAGTTGTCTCCACTTTAGAAATGATTGCCTTCATATGCTGGTTCTGCTGCAACTTATTGATATTATCATTGCTATTGTCACGATTCGGCTTCTCCAAATCGAGCTTTAATTCTGGCTTTTCTCTCAGTGACTTTATCTTCTCATCTTCGAGTTCCACAAGTACTGCTTCCTTCTTCGCTAATCTTTCCATATGCTCATCATTCACAGCCGTACTTTCCCTCTTCTGCAATTTGAGCCCCAAATTGAGTTAAAATAAATTACAGAAGGCAAAAATATCAGGTCTAATTTTTGAACTATAGCAGGGAACAGGAATTTAGCTGGAGAGCTCAGCATATACCCACCATTTCTACGTCCTCAGATGTGGGTTTAGGATCCGAGAACAAATCAATAAAGCCATCTCTTTCTGGAGATGATGCCATAAGAGGAGGAGCCTGTTGACAAGGCAATAGTCTTTTTGAGAATTTGGATAGGAAAAAAAACCAATGGTAATCTAATTAGAATGGGACGAGAGATCCTTGTTGGGAAATGACGCCAATTTCCCTATAGTCAGATTTATGAGAAAGCGAAGAAAATGCGAACTAATAAGACAGACAAGTTGATAACGGAGTTCGGCCAATTATGCCTACGTCTCCGGACTGCTGCAGATCTTTTACTGAAAGAAGAGAAATTTACCGAGTGTTTACAAACACTCACAACTCACAACCTTTCACTAATGCTACTCTCTCACTTTTTGATGGAATACATTACAAATGAATTTCTAAGGCTATATATAGGCCTACACCTCCTCAATGGACGGTTAAGATTAATTCTCACCTACTTTGATGGATGGTTGAGATTATTTCTCACCTACCGTCTCACCTACCAAATGTATGGTCAAGATTAATCTTCACTTACCATCTTACCAACCAAATAGATGGTCAAGATTAATCCCCACCCACCAAATGGATGGTCAAGATTAATCTTCACCTACCATCTTACCTACCAAATATTTTGTCAACAAAAGATGCACCGTCCATCTTTATTGTCATTTATTTTATGGTGCATGTATAGTTTGACCAACAATCTCCCACTTGAAGACTGGTTTCAATCTGTCTTCACACCTCGATCAATGCAGCAGCCTTTCTGGTCTTGTTACTCTAGCAGACCAACTGAAGTTGAGCATAACTTCAGTTTGTCGATAGTCACCGCCTTTGTCAACATATCCGCTGGATTCCTGCTTCCTTGGATCTTCTCCAGTACTAACACATCATCTTCCAATAAAGATCTGATGAAGTGGTAACGAAGCCCAATATGCTTGGTTCTGGAATGAAATGCTGAATTTTTCGCCAAATGTATCGCACTCTGACTATCACTATGCAAAATATTCTTCTCCCTTTTGAATCCCAACTCAGTTAACAAACCTTGAAGCCATATCATCTCTTTACTAGCTTCAGTCACTGCTACATACTCAGCCTCTGTAGTGGATAAAGTGACAATCTTCTGTATTTGTGACATCCAACTAACAGCTGTAGTTCCAACAGTGAATATATAACCGGTGGTGCTTCTCCGGTGATCTACTTCTCCTCCAAAGTCTGCATCTACGTAGCCTTGTACTTTTAACTCTCCTTTACCAAAGTACAGACACTTCTCCGTGGTGCCTCGTAAATACCTCAAAATCCACTTGACTGCTTCCCAATGAGCTTTTCCTGGATTTGACATAAATCTGCTAACAACTCCCACTGCATGACCAATATCTGGTCTAGTACAGACCATTGCATACATTAAACTTCCAATAGCTGAGGCATAAGGAATCTTAGCCATGAATTCTCTCTCTTCCTCCGTTTGAGGGGATTGATTTTTGGATAGGCGAAAGTGACTGGCCAAGGGTGTGCTAACTGGCTTGGCGTTGTTCATGTTGAATCTCTGCAAAACACGATTGATGTACTCTGCTTGAGATAACTGCAAGAACTCTCTCTGCTTATCTCTTGTGATTTGCATTCCAAGAATCTTCTTTGCTGGACCCAAGTCTTTCATGTCAAACTCTTTTGACAATTGCTGCTTCAACCTTCTGATATCATTCATATTTGAACCTGCTACTAACATATCATCGACATAAAGTAGCAAAATGATATAACTGGATTTATATCTCTTGAAGTAGCAACAGTGGTCAGCATTGCACTTCTGGAAATCTTCCTTGTGCATGAAGCTGTCAAACTTTTTGTACCACTGTCTTGGGGCTTGTTTCAGGCCATACAAACTCTTTTTAAGTCTGCACACCATGTTCTCCTTCCCTTTTTCTGAGAAACCTTCTGGCTGATGCATGTATATTTCTTCATCTAAGTCTCCGTGAAGAAATGCGGTTTTCACGTCCAGCTGTTCAAGATGAAGATCTTCAATAGCCACAATACTCAATATTGTTCTGATAGTATTGAGCTTCACAACGGGAGCAAAAATATCGGTGTAGTCAACTCCTTCCTTCTGCTGGAATCCTTTGACAACAAGTCGGGCTTTGTATCTTTTGAGACCATCATGCTCTTCTTTTACCCGGTACACCCATTTGTTATGAAGTGCCTTCTTTCCCATAGGCAACTCAGCTAGTTCCCATGTCTGGTTAGAGATCAGAGACTTCATCTCGTCTTTCATGGCAAGCTCCCACTTACTAGCATCTCCAGTCTGACAAGCTTCATCATAGCATTCAGGCTCCCCTCCATCAGTCAATAACAGATAGTTCATGTATCTCCTGTTAGGCACATGAGGCCTAGAAGACCTTCTTAATACAGGAGATGAAGTAGGAGGTTGTGGTGTGTCGGATTGATGCGCACTGCTTGGTCCAACAAGTTCCTCTGGCTGAGGACTTGTTACAATGGGTTCCGTCACGGAACTAACTGGGACATCATCTGCATCTGCAAATACTAACTCATTCTGTTCTGAGTTGCTGACGACTGTTTTATGCATGTCCTTGTACATCACCCTTTCATCAAAAATCACATCTCTGCTACGGATGACCTTTTTGTTTTCGTCATCCCAAATACGGTAGCCAAACTCATCCTCACCATAACCGATGAGAGTGCATTTCTTGGATTTGGGATCAAGCTTATTCCTTCCTTGATCACTGATATGCACATATGCTACACAACCAAAAACTTTTAAATGTGATAGTTTTATCTCTTTTTGGCTCCATACCTCCTCTGCTATTTTGTGCTCTAATGGAACCGATGGTCCTCGATTGATTAAGTAAGCTGCTGTGTTGACTGCTTCTGCCCAGAACTGCTTCGGTAGACCTGACTGTATACGAATGCTTCTGGCTCTTTCTGTCAACGTTCGGTTCATACATTCAGCTACACCATTGTGTTGAGGTGTACCTGGCACAGTTCTCTCCATTCTGATACCGTGCTCATAGCAAAACTTCTTGAATCTGGTGTCTTCATATTCACCACCATTGTCAGTTCTGAGCTTTTTAATCTTCAGACCTGTCTCATTTTCAACCATAGCTTTCCATCTTCTGAAAGCCTCGAACACTTCGGACTTATGTTTTAGAAAGTAAACCCATACCTTCCGAGAGTGATCATCGATGAAAGTCACGAAGTAGTGTTTTCCACCAATGGATGAGATAGTCGTTGGTCCCCAAACATCAGAGTGAACAAGCTCTAGCCTTTCTTTCTTTGGGGTTCTGCCACTTGTCTGAAAGCTGACCCTTTTCTGCTTTCCAAGTATGCAATCTTCGCATGTGTCTATCTCCACTGACTGTAGACCTGGAAGTTTCCCCTTCGAATGCATAATCTTCATTCCTTTTTCACTCATATGGCCTAGTCTCTGGTGCCATAGATTGGGTTCATTGCTAGCTGCAACTATGATTGAACAGCGTGCTCCCGCTGTCATGTAAAGAGTGCCATTCTTTTTGCCTCGAGCAACCGTCATTGCTCCCTTTGAAATCTTCCAATTATCACCATGGAAGATCGTAGTGTAGCCTTCGCTAGCCAATTGCCCTACTGAGATTAAGTTCTTTCTCAGGTCGGGAATATGTCTGACATCCTTCAACTCCCAAACAGATCCGTTCAACTTAATCTTTACTACACCTTTGCCAATAATAGCACAAGGTTGATCATCACCAAGATATACCTTTCCAAGGTTTCCAGGGACATACCTTTCGAAGAATTCTTTCTGTGAAGTAGCATGGAACGATGCTCCAGAGTCTAACACCCAAGACTCCTCTTTGCTTTCCAAAGAGCATATCAATGCGTCATTGCCTCCAGAGGTGGAAGCAACATTTGCCTCTACCTTTGTTTCCTGGTTCTTCGATGCACTCTTGCACTGATTTTTGTAGTGTCCAGTCTTTCCACAATTCCAACATTCGACAGTTTTTGAACTATGGAAATTACTTGGATTCCTGGATTTGGACCTTCTGTCCTTTGATTTACCTCGGTAGTTTGACTTGCCTCGTCCATTACCTCTGGTTGAATTTCTTCCTCTTGACTCTGTATGCAAAACTGAAGAAGTTGATGATTCACCCGACTCTTTCCGTCGGATCTCTTCACTGAGAACCAAATCACGAACATCATCAAATTTCAACTTAGTGCTTCCCGACGAACTACTCACAGCAGTGACAGTAGCATTCCAGCTTTCTGGTAGAGAAGACAAAAGTATTAATGCTCGTACTTCTTCATCAAATTCAATTCCAACCGAACTCAATTGGGTTGTGACTGTATTGAGTTCATTGAGATGTTGAGCTACAGATGCACCTTCTGTCATTCGCAAGTTGAACAAGCGCCTCATGAGGTGCACTTTGTTTGAAGCTGAAGGCTTCTCATACATACTAGAGAGAGCCATCATAAGACCTGCCGTGGTCTTTTCCTTGGCTATGTTGAAAGCAACATTACGGGATAATGTCAATCGGATAACTCCGAGAGCTTGTCTGTCGAGAAGACTCCAATCTTCTTCCTTCATAGCCTCTGGCTTCTTCCCTGAGAGAGGTTGATACAGATTTCTTTGATACAAATAATCTTCTATTTGCATTTTCCAAAAGCCAAAGTCCGCTCCATCGAACTTCTCAATTTTTACCTTTCCTTCATCTGTGGCCATCGCTCCCACTCGAATCTGACTTCCTTTGGATCGTTTCTGACAATTCTTGTGAACCTCTGTGTATTAGAACACCTCCGTGGATAATTTGGTACAACTGACCAAAATTTCACTATTCATATGAATAGTAATCGCCCGAAAAAGGACAGAAAAAACGCAACCAATGCTCTGATACCAGTTGTTGGGAAATGACGCCAATTTCCCTATAGTCAGATTTATGAGAAAGCGAAGAAAATGCGAACTAATAAGACAGACAAGTTGATAACGGAGTTCGGCCAATTATGCCTACGTCTCCGGACTGCTGCAGATCTTTTACTGAAAGAAGAGAAATTTACCGAGTGTTTACAAACACTCACAACTCACAACCTTTCACTAATGCTACTCTCTCACTTTTTGATGGAATACATTACAAATGAATTTCTAAGGCTATATATAGGCCTACACCTCCTCAATGGACGGTTAAGATTAATTCTCACCTACTTTGATGGATGGTTGAGATTATTTCTCACCTACCGTCTCACCTACCAAATGTATGGTCAAGATTAATCTTCACTTACCATCTTACCAACCAAATAGATGGTCAAGATTAATCCCCACCCACCAAATGGATGGTCAAGATTAATCTTCACCTACCATCTTACCTACCAAATATTTTGTCAACAAAAGATGCACCGTCCATCTTTATTGTCATTTATTTTATGGTGCATGTATAGTTTGACCAACAATCCTCACCATCAGATCGAACTTAAACTTCTTCTCGAGCTGGCCCTCTTCTTCTGATCCATTCGATTTCCTGAGAAATCCGAGCGGATAGAGCAGGAAGAAAATCAGGCATCCCAAAAGGATCAATGAGAGAGAAAAAAAAAAGGAAAGCAAGCACAAGATTCTTTGATGCTCACGATTTTGTCACTGTCGAATCCTGTATACCAAAATCTAATCTAGTGCAGGAAGCCGTTTCCTCCTTTGCGGATACAGATTTTTCTTCACTGGCAACCCCAAATTCTTCAATCGCCGACTTCGAATCCCCTTGCTCAATGGCCTCTTCATGCAACTCTGATACCACATTGAATCCTGACCCCTTCTCAAATTTTGAAGAAAGAACTTCCATTTTCTTGGGTTGTTCGTTTTCATCTTTAACTGAAGAAGCAAATGAACTGTTTTGAATTGGAGCGGAATCAACATCCACTCTCTGCTTCTTTGACGCTGTTAAATATTATTGAAAATAGTAAGAAAACCGGAATAATAATAATAATAATAATAATAATAATAATCTTCACAATCTGAACTGCAAGCCTCAAGCCAAGAACGTCCTCACGCACCAGGCAGTAGATAGGAAGCAGGAGTACTGTTTTGGGCCAAAATTGAGGCCTGAGCTGAGATTGGAGTCAGAGCTGGCTTGGAGTCATGAATGATACCATTTGCATCCCCAGAATCAGGGTTCTGCAAAAAAATTTCAGACTTCTCCTCCTTGGAGCCCTGTGATTGCTTCATCAACCCATACAAAACCTCTGCAATCTCAATCTCGATTTGTTCCTGCACAGAGCTAGAAGATTTGGAGACTTTTGGAAGCCCATTCTTGGGTCCATTGGGTTTCTGCAAATAGCATAACAACGAAAATCTCAATCATTCAAATTGCTGTAAAAGGCTAAAAGTTAATGAAAACGAACTTGGAAAGAAATTCAAAGCCAGGAGCCAACCGTCTTCTTTTTGCCTGAAACGTTCAATGATGAAGGCGATGAGGCCTCGGCGCTCCCACTAGCGGTTGAAGTAGAAGCTCTGCGGTGGTTCAGGTCTTCTCCAAATGCACCGTTTCCTAAAATACAACTGTCGTGATACCTTTTCAGAGAAGCTACAATAAGAAAAAAAATAGAAATAAAAATTTAACAAATCCAATCTTAAGAAAAATCCATTCCAAAAGAAAGCAAAAAAGAAAATTCCAAGCGACCAAATTCCCAACCTGACCGAGCCTTTCTCGGTACAGAGACCCCAATCATTTCATCAGCTACCTTGGGGGACGGCAGTTGCCTAGCTAAAACTGTTGGCGGCGGCAGGCTCTTCCGGTGGCCTTGATTCGGAAGGACTGAAGACGAGGAGGTTGCATTGGGAAGAAGCACACGACACAGTTCGCCTTCTTCAATTTGATAGTCATCTCCACCGCCAACGCTCTCTTCCGTTGATTCATCCCCTTCTTCTCTGCTAATCCCTTGTACTAACCAATCTGCTCTCCTCCGCTTGGTCCTATTCAACAAATCTCTTTTGCTCCCTCGATATCCCCTCACCCTCGCTGTTTCTTGCAACTCCATCACTCCATCCTCCTCTGTTACAAAAAAAAAAATCGTAAATCCAATGGAAACGAAGAAGATAACTTATTTGCATAGATGAAAAGTAATTTACCAGGCGAATCTCGAGAAGGATTACTTCTGTGTCGCCGTCTTAACAATACACTAGAGGCAGCCATATTTGATCTTCTAGATTCTCTACTAATATCCATAACCTTCTACCTTGTCTCATAAAATCTAACAACTTCCGACGTAAAAGCAGTTAGGCCGAATATTCACCGAAATCGCCGGCGATTCACCTGAAAAGAAAGAGAAAGATACAAAGAGCACCGAAACAGATAGCGGAATTGTTTGTCCCTCTTTCTATCTTTCTCTTTTCACCTGGTTTTTCTTGTTTTGTTTTTTGTGTTCGTTTTCTTCTCTTTTGTGCTTCTCTGTTTATCTCATCTTTTTCTTTTGTATTTGTGTAAGTCCATTCAGTCGCGGGAAAGCCACTTCTGCCCCACCTCTAAACTGCTCAGATTCACAGCTGACCTTTCGATCATTAGTATAATCCAACGAACATTAATTTCCGAGGGGTACACTTTTAGAATTGCTACAACCAAATTACAGTTTAACTCTAGCATTTTTATAAATTAAAATCAAAAATAAATTTTTAAAAATTTAACGGTTTATTTTATTATTTAATAAAATATTTATTAATTTAATATTACATTAATTTTTAATATTATAATTCAATATAATTTTTTTATATTTAATATATTTTTATATAAATTTTTTAATATTTTATGTATAGTCTAATAATATTTTGTAAAGTTTAAAATTTTATATTACTAATGACTATAATTACATAGCAATCAAAATATTTAAATTATGATTTTTCTAATTATTATTTCAACCAATATTTTTAATAAATAATAAAAAATAAACTATTAATTTTTTTAAAAATTTTTTTTAATTATAATTTAATAAAATTTTAAAAAATAAACTGTAATTTATTCATCCTTAACTCGTCTAGAAGATCCATTATTTTAATCAAAGGATATTAATTAATAAAGTAGATAATTTTTTACATTCTTCTTTTTATAATAAATAAAAAAATCACACTTCTTTAACTTTCCGATACCACCTTAATTTTTAAATATTATTTTAACTTTCCCACTTTCCCAATACACAATTATTTATAGATAATGCTATAATAAACAAAGTGATGCACGATTCCTAATCACTATTGATTAGTTAATGGGTTGATTTTGCTTAATCAAATAGATCATTACACCATAATCAAATAATGTCACCTTTAATCAAATATTGTAATTTGACTTGACGTTTACTTTTCTAATTTTTTTTTTTATGCACATAACACAACTAAAACAAATATAATAATCTAGTGGGTTACTTAAGACAAACACATCAGTCATCCTCTACCACTTTATTATTAAACAAAAATATATTTATGAAGAACCCGACCTTTGTAATTAATGAGATATCATTAGATCCAATTTGGTTCATTAGACAAAAATGTTGAAAACGTAATTTTTGTCAATAAGTTAAGCACTCGAGAGGCTTTATTTAAGGGAAGCTATAAAATTTGTCTAATTGACCTTTTTTTTTTAAAAAAAAAAAAAGAAAAGAAACATACCCATTGGTCGAGCAATGTATAAGTTGAAACTATATTATTATATTATCTCTTTTCAAATATTTTTGAAATCATGTGATCATTTTAATTATTTTCTTCTCATTTTGGGTTTTTTTTAAATGCATTGACATGTGAAGGAGATCAATTCTAGTGTTTTTGTGAGCTGTAATGGATTAGTCTAATCTCCTATTATTAAAAAATTAATGTTAATAAATTAATAATTTAATTTAAACTTACTTATTTCGTATGATCATATTTAAGTGCTTAACGAATATTTGCATATACTATATAATACTTATAATGCAGGGACGTATGTAGCACATTGTGGGTGGGGTTAATTGACCCCATTCCCTTGGAAAATAACTTATTTTTACCTTGTAAATTTAGTTCTGTAAATTTTTATTTTTTTACCATATGCACTTTATGAATATGGCCTTGATAACTAAAATAAATAAATAAAGAGAGAAAAATATACTTTATACAAAATTTCAGTCTAGTTGTCTTTAAGCATTCTTAATAAGATAGTTATCAAAAGTTGGAAGCACTTAGAGAATGAAGGTAGAGAAATAAATTAATCCCGTGTATTTAGCTTCTTCCTCCTACGAGCCCATAGATACCCACAATCAAATTTACATGTGACAATTTTCATTCCCATTTATTGGTTCAATCTAAATCCACGTAAAAAATTTGACCCAAATCTAATTTGAACTCGGATTATCACTATAGTATAAATTACAAAAAATTCGTTTGAAACAGTTTGCCTTTGAGATAATATTCATTTATTTGATATTATATAAATTTCAAATATAGAAATACAATATACTATATAATTTTTTTTATATTTGAGATATTTTGTGTAAATTTTTTAAAATTTTATGTATATTTTAATAATATTTTATAACAATTTAAGATTTATGATAGTTACCAACGACTGCAACTGCAAAACAATCAGTATATTAAATCTTTAGTCTTTCTAATTGATATCCTAAATAATATTTTTATCAAATGATAATAGTTTTTAAAAAAATTATTTATGAATGTAATTTATTAAAATCTCGTGAATTTTCCCCATAATTTGTTCTCTAATTTATAATTCAAGTTTGAATAAATTCATGGATGGACTCATTTTGACCTAAATGAATTTGATTGTGGGTTAATTTTTATGATCCATTTTTATTTTTTATTTTTTCCTTTTTTGTTTTAATTTACCTTTTTTTTGGGATAAACTGATATTTAATTTTATTCTAAAATGCAATAAATTAAAACTTTGAATTAATATAGACATTAATTTATATCTAATAAAAAAAAAAGCCTGACGCTTTCGACATGCATGTGAAGCCGCCATTTCTTATGAGTAAATTGCTGGCTTTTTTAGACAACTTGCATGTAAGATTAACCGAATTACGTGGAAATCCACTTAGTCCTTTTTCTTGTGTTTGAAAATTTTTGCTTTTGCAATTTATTTCATTATTTTTCTTAGTTTATGTGAGTTTTTCATTGCTTTTATGCAACTTAATTTCCTTAATTATTAGGGTTACACAGGAGAGAGAAAGAGTGGATATTTTTGTAATACTTAACTTTTTGGAGGATATGAAAATTCTGATAACGGTGATGTTGAAAATTCTGTAATTGATTTCAGATTTTAAATTATTATAACCTATATGAAAAATCTGTTAATATTCTATCCAATATACATTTTAAACTTACAATTCTTACAATAATAAGAGAATAATTCATTTTAGTTATATTCAATTGCAGTATAAACACATAGATGTAAAAATATAATTAAATAAATAAATTTAGAAGGATAATTTGTATTTTATATTTGTAAAAAATGAATTTTTATTTTCAGGGGACATATGATCCGTAAATCAATTCAAATTTATCAGAAATTTAAAATGATCCAACTCATTTTGATAGGTAAAAGCAATCCAAAAATGATTAAATCCAAAATGACTCGGACAAACCGTTTGCAACTCCAGTTAAAACCCATGTATTCTGCTTTTTACTCCTAGGGGTCAATGCCTACAATTAAAAAGAGGCCGTTGCCATATATATATAAAGGTAATTTTTAGTATTAAATAGTATTAAATACTCCTAATTACTGTAAAAATAATTTGAAATATTAGATTTTTTATCTAACAGTTAAAAAAATAATATTCAATAGAATTGTGACAATTAAAATATTATATATATATATATATATATAAATTACAGAAAGTCCCTATGAACTTTAACAAAATTTTCTTAATTCAAACCTTCTCAGTTTCTCATAGGCTTTCAATGCATCTCTTCTGATGTTCCTCAGTGCCACCTGTACATAATAGATCAGGAAGGATCAATTTTAGGAAATATTTGACAATTTAGTTTCATTCCCTAGCTATAAGGCCATAAACGAACTAGTTGGCTCAGCATATGGCTAATGAACAAACTCAGTAAAAGCACATCTACATTTACTAACATAAAAAAAAATGTTAAAACATAAATTTGAGACTCATTTTTACGGATGAAAAAAATGCAACTGAAAAAACAAGTGGTCGGCTCAGTTAATTCATGAACAAGAGTTTGTAACTTGCTTAGGCTTGTTCAAACATGGTACATTATTATCCATGTCCTTTGGCAGTTTGGCGTGGCTGTCCAATTTGATTGAGCCCAGCTCAGAGCAAATTGGGGCTTGAGACGGATACAATCAAGTTAAATGTAGGCTAAGAAGTAACTGAACCTATCATAAACAGTTGAGAATTGCGATTGGCTCAGCTTTATTTTTCCACAATAAGCCAATACTTATCTGCATGAAAATGATGAATAATACAAGAATTCAACTTCAAAATGCATCTATTGATAGATTCAGTGGTGCAACCTAAAAATGTGCAATATCCACGCATTCCGAGACAATTTCAAGTGGGAAAAAAGTACACATCAGTTATAAATTCTATACCAGAAAACCTTGGTTATAAGTTAGATAAAATTCTTGTGGGTTCTCAAAAGAGTTTCCTACCTAATGTTATTCACCTATGAGAATCATTATAAGTTACATAAAGATGACCTGATTTCAAACAATCAAAAGTTATATAAAGCACTTACTAAACGGGACATGTACCTTCCCTTCTTCAGCCAATTTGGCAACCATTTTTGACAACTCCTGAAAATGAAATAATTAAGATAAATCCGCTGTAAAATATTTAAAATCCATTTTGAGAGAAGCTCTCTAAATAATATTGAGAAAGCACTCTAGAGAATAATCATCAAAAGGAAAGTTATTATGGATTTTCTCCATTTTTCTGGATAGATGCCTGTGCCGAACACATAAATCAACTTCCTGATGCTTCTAGCAGAATTACAATACAAAAACATAAAACTAAATGAGATCAACTTAAAACTTGAACAGGAGTCTAACGATTTTCTTCCATTTTCTACAAAGGCTAGCCAAACTGATAGCTGAATTTCCAAAAGCGACTAGAAGCTTTTGCTGAGATCAGGATGACCACTTACAGAATTAACAATTGATACAGTGGATCTGCAGGACGTCGTTCAGGCAATTTCATACAAATGAAAAAGGGCTTTTTTGTATACTCAAATCCTATAGTTCTATGAGACCCAAGATGAAAGAAACTACCTTCCTTCTTCCACTCTGTCTTTTTTTATTTTAAAAAACAAATTATAAATAATTTGGTTTTGATGATCTAAATTATATGTATTTATATGGAAAATGCAGTTTTGAATACAGTCCCGCATACCGCAACTTTCTGATAGTGAGCGACAGAGATTTCGAATGCATGCAATTCAACATTTCCATTACAAACTTGTAATTCAGGCAACGAATCCATCGCCCTCAAGAAGACAGGCCAATTCTTCTTCATTTGCCGTTCCATGGCCACTGTCAGGCTGGACAGAAGTTTAATGTCCACGGTGCCACTGCTTGATATATAAATTAAATCTACACATCTCTGTGTTTGCTTTATAGTAAAATTTGTTAATATATACACATTTTTATGTTCAGATTATGATTCCATATGTTTATTCTCAGTATAATACATGCCAAGAGAACTAATTACTATACCAAAATCTGCAACATAAAATCTGAAAATAATTATATGCATGCATAAGAATTAATTCATGCTTGAATCAAAATTAAAACGCATGTGAGAGGGACAAAACAGCATGATCACCTATCTTAAATCAGAGGGAGGAACGCGGAGAGGAAGAGAAGGAGGCCTATCATGTGAAAAAAGAGACTGCCAGGCAGCCAAGAGATGACCCGCCTGCCATCTTAACAAGAGTTCCCTTGCCCTAATTTACTAATTGAGTTGTTTTCGTGGTTGATGAGGTACCAATTTAGAACCCAAATCAATTATTAAAAAAACAAAACAAATCTTACAGAAGATGAATTGGCAAATCATTCTTGGCTCCAAACCAGACTCTCCTTCTCATGTTAGGCAACCCTTCCCTGTAATAATCTTCAACATGAGTTTTAGATATGCTTGAAGTAACTAATGGGATTGGTGTGGCTAATTCTAGCTAGCTGGGGCTGTATTTATAGCCCTTTGAAATGATAATAGAGCTCTATATATGTATATATGAAGGCATATATTCTCTCTTACTAATTCATGTCATGTCCATTTCAAAGCTAATACAAGGCTTTCATACACCACGGCAATTTGCATGAAACCTAATCTGTCCTGACACTTCAATTGGCATAGACTCTTTTATAGTTGAAATTCTTTCTCAAGTTGCATGAATCCGTAGACAAAGACTTTCTATCATAAATTAAAAGTCCACTCTGCTCATAAGTTGAGAGCTAGATATATTCTTTTGGCATTGGTTTATCCATATATTGAAAAAAAAAACTATCTATACATTATCACAAAGGCATTTCTCCTAATTGATGAGCCCATATTTTCTGTTGGAGAGAATCATTATTATATTATCACTTACACTTTTAATTATTAAATATTCGATCATATCTGATAAGAATATATATTGAAAAGTAACTCGCATTACGATTGTTATGATAAAACTTGTAAAATAAAATAAAACTTTGATAATATTTATATCAATGTGGCTACTCTGATGATTAATTCAATATTAAAATACATAAAAGGGTTTAAAATCAATTAATTTGTGACGATTGAAATTTTCATGGACTATATAAAATAGTGTCTTAGAAATTTAGTGAGAATAAAACTTGTCACAAGATTATAGCATAACCTTCGTAACTAAAAATCAATATTCATTTGCAACGAGAGAAGTTGTGACTGGTTTTATTTATTGGTCACAATAAATTTTTACCACAAAATAATTTGTTAGTGACAATTTATATTGCCACTGAAATTCCAAAAAATTTAGCGAAATTTCATGACATGATTATCTAAAATTCTAAAAAAATATAGCAAAATTTCATGACATAATTGTCTTCCATTATAGTAAATATACTTTCTTAAATATATTATAAGAGAATGTTACTAATAAACTTGTAAAAGCGAAAACGGCCAAATATATATGTTCTCTCAATTGATCAACATGGAGACATGATTATCATCTTTACCATTCTTACTAATTCAAGTACTGAAGTGCTTAATTTGGTATGAACAGCTTAAATTTTTCTCCATTTGCAAGTCTTAGAATCACCATATCACACCCATACAAGGTTCTAATTTTATTGTTAATTAATCATCAACTCATTAAGATTAATTAAGTTCTTAGTTAGAGGCATATAAAAACGAAAAAAAGACATCCTATACCCTTTTTTTTTAATATTTCACATTTACCTTCATTTCTATTTTTTGACGAAAATATCTTTTCCATGTTATACTTTTCCATTTATATATATATATATATATATATATATATATTTTTTTTTTTTTTTTCATATTTTCTCCTATCTATCCTCTGGTTTTTAAATTACTGTTTCAGCATTTAAAAATGTCATCCTTATTTTAACGAACGGATCTACTAAGGTCTGTAGAATCCTCATTCCTGATCTTGAACTCGAAAAGTCAGATTCTGTGTCATTCAAAACAAATTAAAACCACCAGAAATTTAGATTCTAGTAAAAGAACCATACTGCCAAATCCTACCGGAAAATCAAGGGAAATGGCACTTATGAAATCGAAAATACTTGTACATGGGGGAACAAGAGTGGTTGTCTCCAGATGCACTCGTTTTACCGGTTAGCATGGGTTATTGTTCTAATGGAAAAAGCAGTGTGGAGAGGCCAGATGCCGGGTAAATCAGCTAGGTATTGCCGGCAGTGGGATATGCGAACAGCAGAGGCGAGCCCATACCTAGATCTTCATTTTTCTCCCGCATCTTAGCTATTTGTTTTGAGGCGCTTGAGAATTTTGACCTCACCCATGACAAGGTTTTACCAGCCTTTTAAAAGGGAACAAATACGGTAGGATTAGAAAGAGGTGAGATGATGAGGCTCCGCTTTAGATTTAATAATTGTGACCATCTTTGGATCCCTTTAACTTTTAAATTGAGAAAACGTTTTTGGAGAAAAAAATTTATTTTTAATTTTATTGAATTTTAAAAATTGTTTTGTGAGAGAAACATATTTGAAAAAAAATAAATATTTTTTTACAGAAACATATTTGAAAAAAAATAAATATTTTTTTACAGAAACACGTTTGAGATAAAAAAAATTAAAAAAATCAGTCAATTAAATAAAAAAAATTTAAATTTGCTTTTTGAATATCTAACAATAATTCTAAATAATTTTTGTAGTTTTCTTTAATTAATGAAGTCTTTTACGAGTCTAAACAAGCAGAAAATATTGTGTGCATGGAATAATATGCATGGAGAAAACTGTCAGATTCTTCTTGTGGGGAAATGATGAGGGATCTAGAGGCACTTCCCTTAGTGGCATGGAATGACATTCAACGTGCTAAGCTTGATGGGGGGTTAGGATTGAGAAATTTGCATAAATTGAATGTGGCTTTCTTTATAAAGTTGGGTTGAGATTTTTTTCAAAAAAATGATAGTCTGTGGGTAAGGATTTTAAGGGCCAAATACAAAATTGATGAGATTTTTCCTATTAATCTAGATGCCCCTTCGAATTGCTCTCCTCTTTGGAGATTTA
Source organism: Triadica sebifera (assembly GCA_023653625.1). Lineage (NCBI taxonomy): Eukaryota > Viridiplantae > Streptophyta > Magnoliopsida > Malpighiales > Euphorbiaceae > Triadica > Triadica sebifera. Next base: position 27,782,096 of record CM042900.1, read on the forward strand.
TGTGTGCCAATTGGGAGTTGGTTCACGCTAATATTTTCTGGGCCATTGGTAATGGTAAGAAAGTAAGTTTTTGGCTGGATAATTGGGTCCATAGTCTTGAAAATATTTTGTTCTCCTTTGTTTCAAGGGGAATAGCCTTCTGATTGAGTCACAACCAATATGCTATTTTGTTAATACCTCTGGTGCATGGAATTGGGATGAGTTTGCTAGATATCTTCCCCAATCTATTTTATTGAGTATTGCTGCCACTTTGTTCCCTCATGACGAATTAGGTGCAAATACAGCTTTCTGGGGTCCTTCATCTTTGGGTAATTTTACTTTAAAATTTGCGTATTATATGCTTCTTAGGGGTGGTTCAGTTGACAATCGTTTCCTTTGGAAATATATTTGGCATTGGTCGGGTCAACAAAGTGTGCAAATATTCTTTTGGCTGTTACTTAACAAAGGAGTGATGACTAATGTGGAGAGATGTAGAAGACACTTTAGCAGCTCTAATTCTTGTTACTTTTGTAACGGAATTCCTGAAACTGGTATTAATCTCCTCCGAGACTGTCCAATTGCTACTCAATTTTGGAATCATTTTATCCTTTCGGAATTTATGTCCAATTTATTTGATGTTAATATGTCGCTAGAGGTGTGGATCTCTACCAATCTGAAACTTTCAGATTTTACGATTGAAGGGGTCAGGTAGTTTATTGTTTTCGGTTTGGGTTGCTGGAATTTTTAGAAGAAGAGAAATTCTGCTTTTTTAGAGGTTATGGTCATTCGATTTATCAGCTGTGTGAGGATGTGGTTTGGGATGCTAAATCTTCTGTAGTAGCTTTCAACAAGTTAAACGTGGCTCATTCCTTCCTTCATGTTTTCTTGTTTCGGTTCATTGGAAGTATCCTCCTTTTGGCTATTGGAAGCTAAATATTGATGCTTCCCTTTCCATATGATGTAGGTATCTCCTTTGGAAGTGGTATAATTAGGGATAGTAATGGGAATTGGGTTGTTGATTTTGTCTCAAACATAGGTCGTTGTCCTATTCTCTGAGCTGAACTTTGGGTTATGCACCAAGGTATTCAATTGGCTATTGATCAAGGAATCAAGCATCTTTTGGTGGAATGTGATAATTTGGTGGTTGTTAATATGGTTACTAGTCTGCACCATGTTAATATTAAAAGCCTTCTAATTCATTTCTCCTTTGTTACCATTAGTCACATGCACCGAGAGGGAAATTTTGCTATTGATCATCTTTCGCACTTGCCTTACGGTTATCCCCCAAGATTTTATCTGCTTCTTTCTCCTCCTACGAATGTAAGCTTAGAAAAGCCACGGGTTGGCTTGGAAGTTGAGTAGTGTACCAAAGATAGAAAGCTAGGCCGAAAGCCTATTCTTCCATCTCTTCTCATTTTCTTTCATTTTTTGCTAAGTTGGAATAAGCCAAATTTCATTCCCTCTCTTTTGTCCTTCTTCTTCGACTAGTTGGAATAATTTCTTTGAGGTGAATGATTTACAAGTGTGGGTGGTTAATAATCTCTCCTCTAATTGGTGTAACGATGGTATTCCTTGGAGTATCTTATTTGGTGTTGCTTGCTGGTGGATTTGGAGGAGACGAAATGGTTTAGTTTTCAATAATGAGGTGTTGTCCGCTATTGATGTTATTAAAGAAATTTTTTGGACTTCAAATTCAGTCCTTAATGCTATTTCGAAGCTAGATACCAATATGGGCATTACTTATCCACAAACTAAAGTTGTGACGTCGGTTCCTCCTCCTGATGATTATATGAAACTCAATTCCGATGGCTCCTTCATCCATGGTTCTAGCCGGGCTTTTGGTTGAGGGATTTTTAGGAATAGCAATGGAGCTTGGTTGAGTGGTTTTGTCTTGAATTTAGGTCATTGTGATATCATTAAAATTGAGCTTTGGGCAGTCCTTAAAGGTTTGAAACTAGTCAAATCTCTTCAATTTGATAGAATTTTGGCGGAATCTGATAACAAGTGTATTGTTGAGATGATATGTGGCAATTGGAATATCCTTGTGAATTGTTCTTCCCTCATCAAAGTTATCAAAAAGATTTCAATTCAATTTGCAATCATCAAGTTTTTACATATTTCCAGAGAGTCTAATTTTGCCATTGATTTTATGGCTAATAAAATTAAGAAGTATAATCTGGGCATGCATTACTTTTCTATTTCACCTTCTAGATTTACTAGTTGGCTTTTGCATAATATTGTGGTATAACGTTTTGTTAGTTATTGTTTTGTGAGCTAAAAAAAAGTATCATTCTAACTTCTCATTTATCCCCTATTAATTAAATGTACTGTAAAACTATTTCTTACGCTTTCTTAATTTTTTTACTCGATCTGTCTCTCTTATTGTTTTTTACGCATTTCTATATTCTGTCTTTTTAATAAAAATAATTAAAAAAAAAAACTAGTACTCTCATTCAGTCCATTTCGTCATTCTTGCAGAGAACGACCATTCTCTTTCTACTTCATTTTCCTCTTCATTTTCACTCATAAAATAAAATAATTATGCCTAGTTTTCGAAAATAAAGAATTGTACACATAAAGAGGTAATTAATGAGTTAACCTTCTTATGAAAGAATCTCTCTCTTAAATTTTAAGATGTATTAAAGGTTCATAGTTGAATATACATTTAGTCCAATTAACAAAATACGATTGAGTATCCAAAATAGAATACATAAGTAATTTTAAATGATTAAATTGCAAAATATTTTATTTGTTATGAGATTATTTATCAATATCATAGTCATAAATTAATTTATGAACTAAATCAATAAATAATTATCACATAAAATAAATAAATTTTACTGATTTTATATATTAGTCAATGATAACAACTTGAACGACGACCCTATCCCACAACAAGAACTAACCAGCTTAAAATTACTACTTAGTAGAAATGTTATAGAGAATCTTAACTTGCTCAAGTTAATTGGTGGGGGGTAAGAGCAGACCTAATAATCCAAAATTTTCAAACTTCAGGATTTCACTTTGTTTTATGGACCCCTAAGCCGAGGAATATTTCAACTCTCTTACTAACTAATTTAACGTTAAATGTCAATGTCCTATAAAAATATCTATATATGTCGATAAATGGCAAAGGTAGGAGGTTATAAGTTTAATATTTACCCAAAAAAAAAGTATCTATATATGTTGATGTTGGAATATTCATTTAACACGATGTTTTATTCTTTTGCATATCTGGGGACTCTGTAATCCGAGCTTAGTCTAACTTTTGGGGCCTCAATCCTAGCTTGAGTCATCAACTGGTTTTCTTACTTAACAACTAAGAAAATATTAGTAAAAAAAGTTTATTTATATCAAGCTACTAATACATATATATTGTCCTGTTTTTATTATTATTATTTTTGAACAATGGTTTCACTGCCAGAAAACGGCGTTGGGGAAGGCCTGGGCAGGAGCAAATTAATGTAAAAACCAGTAAATGGCTTAACCCAAATTGCAATAGAAGCCCCAATAACCAAAAGATTTCAGAAATCCCAATTGCAAATCTAACAACTGTGAGGAGAGGAAAATTTGTTTGATATATATGTATTTCACTTGAGTAAAAAATATTACGTCGGGTAGCTTTATATACTGGGTACAAAATGGAATATAACTGAAAAAATTTAAATTATACAAAAATAACATGGTTGCCGTGGATAAGTTTTATCCCCAACACCCCCTCAAACGGAATGGAGGCGAAGTTTGTCTCGATGATGAAGAAACAGCTGGGTACCGAGCGGTTTTGTTAAAATGTTCACTAGCTGATCAGCACGAGATAAAAAATTAACGTGAATGGTACCTTTTCGAACAAGTTCCTGCGTGAAGTGGTAGTCAAGTTCAACATACTCTTTCCTAGCATGAAAAAATGGATGTGCAGCGAGGTAAATGGCCCTAATATCGTCGCACCGTAATTGTGCAGGTTGAGATTGTGGGAAGCCTAGCTCATGTAATAGATATCCAAGCCATAGAATTTCAGCAGACGCATGAGCTAGGGATTTATACTCACTTTCAGTTGATGATCTAGCAATGGTTGGTTGTTTTTTCGAAGATCAAGAAATTAAGCTTTTGCGTAGATACACCAGGTAACCACCAGTTGAACGTGATAAAGCTGTATTTATTGAAAGTAGCAGCAGTAGTTATAGTGAATCTTTAGCTTAGTCAATTAGGCGGGAAATGCTGTTAAGTAGACAGTTATTTTTCCTTCTTTTCTGCAAAACCAGAATATAAATACTTGTAATTTTTAGTTCAATAGAAGAGATTCATTTTTCATTCAAGAAATTTTCTACTTCCTTCTCTAATCTGATCAGATCGTCTGTCATCTGAGCAACCAGCCCAATCGAGAAACATAGAAGAGTAAATGTTGAAGAACATGTGATAAGAAAGCTCATGTCTGTAGTAGCATGCAAGTGTCTGAGAAGGCGTTTTATTGCTTGCCAATGAACATTAGTTGTTGTGTGCATAAATTGTGCCAATTTATTGACACTGATTGCAATATCTGGCCATGTCAAATTTATATATTGAAAGACACCAATCACTTATCAATATTGTTCTCCATGCACATGCGAAAGAGGTGTACGTATGCGTTTGCTTAAGTTTAGGCTTGTAGCAAACCTTATCTCTATGTTATAAATTACTATCAAACTTTTTTATTTTTTACAAATTGGTATTAATTTTTTTAAAAATATTGCAACTTGATCAAATCTAAGTTCAATTTCCGGTACCAACAGAATAATGTGGCGGTCATGTCATGTGGTATATTTTTCATTTACCAAGACATTGGTGCCACAGATTGAATTTAGGTTCCAAATTGGAATCTTTTTAAAATAATTAGTACCAATTTGCAATAATTAAAAAATTTTGTACTAATTTACAAAGATATGATAGCATTTATCTTATTAGCCCATCATTTGGACTAGAGAAAACCATATTCCACCCTACAGGCATTTTTTTAATTGTTATTACTATTTTGAAATTATTATTTTATAATTCTTGTTATTGTTATTAGAAATTAAAAAAAAATCTACAATTTTACATTCTTTCTCTTCTCATTATTATCTTTTTTATTATTTTTTTATTCTTAAAAATGATAAGTGTTCTCTATTTCTATTACATGAATTTTATAATATTAAAAATAAGACTATATGTCATTCAAAAAACGAGTATTTAGCAAATCTAATAAAAAAATTGAAAAGTGACAGGTTGCTAATCTCTGAAATTAATACTGGGTTTTTTAGATTCAGCCATGGGTATGCAAAAGATGGAATTAGAGAGTTTGTTTGTGAGAATATGGCTGCGCGCAGTGTCAATCTCCATGGCAGCTGTGTACAAGGTTGGTGGTTCTGCTGGTTGGACTCTTTCTCAAAATATTGACTACCATGACTGGGCTTCACATAGGACTTTCTACATTGGCGACATTCTCGGTCAGCCCTCCACTTTGTCTTTTTTTATTTTAAAAAACAAATTATAAATAATTTGGTTTTGATGATCTAAATTATATGTGTTTACATGGAAAATGCAGTTTTGAATACAGTCCCCCGCATACCGCAACTTTCTGATAGTGAGCGACAGAGATTTCGAATGCATGCAATTCAACATTTCCATTACAAACTTGTAATTCAGGCAACGACGCCATCGCCCTCAAGAAGACAGACCAATTCTTCTTCATTTGCGGCTCCCTGGCCACTGTCAGGCTGGACAGAAGTTTAATGTCCACGGTGCCACTGCTTGATATATAACCTTTATATACTGAATTAAATCTACACGTCTGTGTTTGTTTTATAGTAAAATTTGCTAATATATACACATTTTTATGTTCAGATTATGATTCCATATGTTTATTCTCACTGTATATATGCCAAGAGAACTAATTACTGTACCAAAATCTGCAACATAAAATCTGAAAATAATTATATGCATGCATAAGAATTAATTCATGCTTGAATCAAAATTAAAACGCATGTGAGAGGGACAAAACAGCATGATCACCTATCTTAAATCAGAGAGAGGATCGCGGAGAGGAAGAGAAGGAGGCCTATCATGTGAAAAAAGAGACTGCCAGGCAGCCAAGAGATGACCCGCCTGCCATCTTAACAAGAGTTCCCTTGCCCTAATTTACTAATTGAGTTGTTTTCTTGGTTGATAAGGTTCCAATTTAGAACCCAAATCAATTATTAAAAAAACAAAACAAATCTTACAGAAGATGAATTGGCAAATCATTCTTGGCTCCAAACCAGACTCTCCTTCTCATGTTAGGCAACCCTTCCCTGTAATAATCTTCAACATGAGTTTTTGATATGCTCGAAGTAACTAATGGGATTGCTGTGGCTAATTAATTCTAGCTAGCTGGGGCTGTATTTATAGCCCTTTGAAATGATAATAGAGCTCTATATATGTATATATGAAGGCATATATTCTCTCTTACTAATTCATGTCATGTCCATTTCAAAGCTAATACAAGGCTTTCATACACCACGGCAATTTGCATGAAACCTAATCTGTCCTGACACTTCAATTGGCATAGACTCTTTTATAGTTGAAATTCTTTCTCAAGTTGCATGAATCCGTAGACAAAGACTTTCTATCATAAATTAAAAGTCCACTCTGCTCATAAGTTGAGAGATAGATATATTCTTTTGGCATTGGTTTATCCATATATTGAAAAAAAAAACTAACTATACATTATCACAAAGGCATTTCTCCTAATTGATGAGACCATATTTTCTGTTGGAGAGAATCATTATTATATTATCACTTACCTTTATAATTATTAAATATTCGATGATATCTGATTAGAATATATATTGAAAAGTAAGTCGCACTACGGTTGTTACGATAAAATTTGTAAAAGAAGATAAAACTTTGATAATATTTATATCAGGTAGTCACTCTAATAATTAATTCAATATTAAAATACATAAAAAGGTTTAAAATCAATTAATTTGTGCCAATTAAAATTTTCATGGACTATATAAATAGTGTCATAGAAATTTAGTGACAATAAAAGTTGTCACGCATAACCTTCGTAACTAAAAATCAATAATCATTTGCAACGAGAGAAATTGTGACTGGTTTTTCTCGGTTTTCAAGTCTTAGAATCGCCATATCACACCCATGCAAGATTCTAATTTTATTGTTAATTAATCATCAACTCATTAAGATTAATTAAGTTCTTAGTTAGAGGCATAAAAAAATGAGGAAATTTTACACTTTACCCTTTTTTAACTTTTTATTTCAAAAATACTGATAACTTTTCTTTTCTTTTTTACCAAAATTCGTTTTTATTTTTACCGTTTTCATTATTTTTGAATTTCAAGAATTCCATTTTTTTTTCTAGTGCGATTTTTTGTATAACTTCCAATTTCATTTTTGTGTTTTTTAACTTCTCAATTTTTTCCCTTCATATTTCCATTTTTCTATCATTTTATTTTCATATTAATTCCTTATTTTTGTCTTTCTTTGCTCTTCTTGTATTTCTATTTTTTTTATATTTTCCTGAATTTTGTTCGAATTTTCTTGAGATTTATTACCTTTTATCATTTTTTATATAACATATATTTTTATTTTTCAAACTAAATATAAATATTATTCTTTCAACATTTGTCTGAATTTTTCTTTAGATTTATTACATTTTGTATTTTTTTTTTAGAGAGGTGATATAAATGTTAGGTAAATATTATATAAATGTATTATTTATAAAAAAACAAAAATATATCATATACCAAAAAATCAACAGGTAAACATTAAGTAAATGTTATGTAAATATTGGATAAATGTTTGATATTATTAAGTATGGGTTAATATTAGGTAAACGATGAATAAATATCGGATAAACGTTGGGTAAATATTTTGGTATCTATTAGTATATGTCAATGTTGGGTAAATGTTTTGTGAATATATTATTTATCAAGAAAGTAAAAGTATATTATATATCAAAAAAATATAAATATTGGGTAAATTTTTAGTAAATATTAGGTAATAAATCTATTATTCCATTCTGATGATCTAGAAAAGAAAAAATGAATATAAAGTGTGAAATTCTACTTTTTTTTAGATTTAAAATTTAAAAATTTTGATTTTTTATATTTTTAAAAGAATTTTTAAGTGTTTATATAAATTTCCCTATAAAATTATCATCCATGATATAAACAATGAATTGGGCTCGATCTTGGGCCATGCAAGGCACTGAGAATTTGTTAGTCGGCCCATTTAAGTCGGTCGAGGCCAGTCCCCAACCTTATAAGCATTGAGTAGAACTAGAAAGAAAGACTAGAAGTGCAAATCTAAATGTTGAAGAAAGGTAATTTGGAGTGATACGTTAATACAAACAAGGAAACAGAAAATTCAGGGGGACTATCTCTATCACTTCTAATTAAAAATGTGCCATTCTAACTTCTCATTTGTCCCCCTATTAATTAATAATTAAATGTACTGTAAAACTATTTCTTACGCTTAATTAAATTTTTTACTCGATCTGTCTCTCTTATTGCTTTTTTACGCCTTTCTATGTTCAGTCTTTTTTTTATAAAAATAATTATTAAAAAAAAAAAACTAACACTCTCATTCAGTCCATTTCATCATTCTTCCAGAGAACGACCATTCTCCTTCTACTTCATTTTCACCCATTAAAAAAATATATAATTATGCCATAGTTTTCGAAAATAAAGAATTGAGTACACGTAATTAGAGGTAATTAATGAGCTGACCTTCTTATGAAACAATCTCTCTCTTAAATTTTAAGATAAATTAAAGGTTTATAGTTGAATATATGTTGATTGGTATATCCAACATGAGATTTTATTCTTTTGCATATCTGGGGACTCTGTAATCCAAGCTCAATCTAACTTTTAGGGCCTTAATCCTAGCTTGAGTCATCAACTGGTTTTCTTACATAACAATTAAGAAAATATTAGCATAAAAAGCTTATTTATATCAACCTACTAATACATATATTTTGTCCTGTTTTTACTATTATTATTATTATTATTATGGAACAATGGCTTCATTGCCAGAAAGGGCGTTGGGGGAGGCCTAAGCAGGAGCAAATGAAAAACCCACCGAATGGCTTAACCCAATTTACAACAGGAGCCCCAATACCCAAAAGATTTCAGAAATCCCAATTGAATTAGAGTCCATTGCCTCCTCCAGGAAAGCCTGTCGTGCTAGTAGCTTAGTGCCAGAGATCGATCGGTCACAAGGGAAGCTACTCTTAGGTAACGGTACAAATATTAATATATCAGACTCTTGGTCCTTATATAAAAGGATTGTTTTCTTGTCTTTGAAAATAGAAGGAAGCTTCTTTATACCACTTCGACTATCCCTTTACAAGTTTGAAAGAACTCCAATTCAAAGATTATTGTTTCTAAAAATATTTTCATTGAATGCCTTAGGAGATCCATTACCTCTGTTTATATTAGTGAATAAAAATGAGTTATAATTTAAAACTGATGAACGAGGGAAACTGTACATGGGATTCTCTATTTATTTATTTATTTTCCCTTCTAATTTTACAGCATAAAACGAATCAACAAAAGGTAGCATTAACAGTGGTATTTTCCGTAATTATTTTTCTTAATTAAGTATTTACAGAAGGACATGTCTGCAAACGTGAGCCGAGCCGAGTAATAAGCCGAGGTTGTCGCATCCCGTAAATCGATAAGAACACGCACACAGTTGCACGTGCAAGTACAGTCTATACACGCAAGACTCTGTCTACAAAAACAAAAGATTAAAAAAAAAGGAAAAGAAAAGGTAAAACCCAGGTAAAATTTAGAAAAAAAAAAAAAACAAAATGGAAAGAGCTGACAAGGACAAGGAGGGAGCAAGAACTCGCATATATAACCACTATCACAGCCCACTCTCAACAGCGATATTCACAGAGCCCATAGAGACTAACAGAAACACATAACTCTACTCTCCACACTTCTCCATCCAAAAAATAAAAGCCTTTTGAGTTCTTAGCTGAAGAGAGTAAAAGAATGTGTGCATTGCGCAGCCATTAATGCTTCTCAGCAGCAAAGCGTGAGAGAGAGAGATAGACAGACAGACCTTTCACTATTCTTATATATATATATATATATATATATATATATAAATTAAATAATTAATTTCAAAACACTTGCAGCGACGCGTATTTTTGCTGCTTCGAAAGGGGGTTGAAAATGGAGCTCAGTAAGGTAACATTGGAGATATTTTCCAAGCTGGAGCAGAAATGGCTTTCCCACTGTGAGAATGCTAAGAAAACCAGACTGCTCTGTATTGACGGTGGTGGAACTACCGGCATTGTTGCCGGTGCTGCTCTTGTCCATCTCGAAGACCAGATCCGCCTCAAAATCGGTGATCCACAGGCTCGAATCGCTGATTTTTTTGATATCATTGTCGGCACAGGCATCGGTGCTCTCCTTGCAGCCATGCTTACCGCCGATGACGGCTCTGGCCGTCCTCTCTTCACTGCCAAAGACGCCGTGGCACTCATTGCTGAGAAAAATTCTGATCTCTTTAAGGTCAAGCTCACTGGAATCCTCCACCGACGGAGAATATTTTCCGGTAGAAGCATGGACAAGGCTTTGAAGGAGGCATTGAGAAGAGATGACGGAAAGATCTTGACCTTGAAAGACACGTATAAGCCTCTTCTCATTCCTTGCTTTGACCTCAATAGCTCTGCTCCTTTCGTTTTCTCCCGAGCCGACGCGTCCGAGTCACCGAGTTTCAACTTCGATCTCTGGAAAGTCTGCCGTGCCACCCTAGCCACTCCGAGCCTGTTCAAGCCTTTTAACTTGACATCCGTCGACGGAAAGACGACTTGCTGCGGCATTGACGGTGGTCTGGTGATGAACAACCCGACGGCTGCTGCAGTTACGCACGTTCTCCACAACAAGCGGGATTTTCCGTCTGTAAACGGAGTAGAGGATCTGTTGGTTCTTTCCTTAGGTAACGGTCAATCGAGCGGATCGTTAAGTAAGAGGAATGTTCGCCATACCGACGAATGCTCGACGTCGTCCGTTGTTAATATTGTGCTCGATGGAGTTTCAGAGACTGTGGACCAGATGCTGGGGAACGCTTTTTGTTGGAACCGTACAGACTACGTCAGAATCCAGGTATCCATTGCACACTTTCTGGTTGCTCAGAAACCATTGTGTATTTAAGCAAATCAATGTAGATTTTCTATCGCCAACACTGACAAAATTAAAACTCAACTTTTAATTTACATTTTCTTAAAAGAAAAGAAAATTATTTATAAGCCTGAAATTTTTTGCCTCGAAATCTTCTATTTGTTGTTAAACAATTGTAAATTAGCATTAAAGAGTCAAGAATTTTGATTTCGGTTTCCTCATAGACAAACAGAGATTTAGAAATCTGGGTTTTGCGGGGTATTGATTGACGGAGTTAAATATTTTGCAGGCAAATGGATTGACAAACGACGGAGTAGTGGGCCCGAGGGTAGAAGACGAGGTGTTGAAGGAGAGAGGAGTTGAGTCGTTGCCGTTTGGAGGGAAGCAGTTATTGACGGAGACGAACGGAGAAAGAATCGAGAACTTCGTGCAACGCCTTGTTGCTTCAGGAAGGAGTAGTTTGCCTCCTAGTCCCTGCAAGGATTCGGCCGTTAGCCCTATAGCCAATGGCCGTTAACTGGTTTAGACTCTCCTCTCCTCCCACCTATTTTTTTTTTTTCATTTTCTTTTTTCCCTTTTTTTTTAACCCTTTGTAAGTTGTAACCAATATTAATAATAACCTGTTTAGACTTATCCATTACTTTCAATGCTTAAACTGAGTAGCTGTTCCTTTGACTGAGAACAAATTAATTAGTTACGAACAATAAAAAGAACGATTAACTAAACGAATCATCACAATAATGACTAATATGCTTTTGTGTTTATATATGTCTAAAAAATTATAATTGTAAATTGGATTTCTTTGGGTAGTTAAAGAGGCTTTGTTCTTGCGGCTTACTAGCCATTATCGAAGAGCCTGTAAGAAAGTCAAGCACCTTACTCTAGTTCTACAAATAAATTTTTTTTTTTTGTAAATTCTACAAATAAATTCTTAGTAACCATTAAATTTCGCACTTGTCTGCTGATTGAAATCTTGAGTTTAAAACTCCAGTCCAACATGCTGTAAATAAAAATAAATAAATAAATAAATTTTTAGAAGTACAGCTGTCATGTTTTATAATTTTCTTAATTGAATAATTTTTTTTCATGAGGAAATGCACTCCCCACGTGTTATCATTTAATGGGATTAGATTTTTTCTGTTCTTTTTAAAGATATGCGGAGGTGAAATTGTCATGTCTATTGTCTTAATGTGGTATAGAAAGGTTTGTGTCCTATTTCATTCAAAATTTCTACTCATTACTTCAGCATAAAGACAATCTTGAACGTAAATTTATCACTTGCAATGTAAAAATACATATATATTTCTTCATAAATTAATATATAATAAAATTATTATTATTATTTTACATGTAAAAATACAGATATATAGTATCATTTACAAGGAAATAGAATCATATCAGTTATTAGTTGTTGGAAAGGGACCATACTGCAATCAATGTATTGAATTTCCAACTCCAATCATCTCTACTTCCCTTTGCTCATTTCTTTAAAGACGAGATTTCAGTTGCCATCAATTTTGTATTTTCTTTTTTTTTTTAATATCTCCTCCATCAAAATGTCCAGTTTGCATTTGTAAAATAAAATAAATAAATAATTATGCGAAAGCAAACTTATATATGCTATAAAATTATGAGAAATGGAAGTCAATGGGGCCTCATCCGTATTTATCAATTTTGCTTTCGTTTCAGGTAAACTTCAAAGATTTAAGTAAAATTCACGGCCATGATTAAATTGGATATTTCAAGTTTGAATGTCATTAATATTATATTGAATATTTTATTAACTTATGGGAATATATCTATGACAAGAAAAAGAAAAAAGAAAAGAAATACCAAGCATGAGAATTAAATGGGCATCTAAAGTTTAATTTTATTCAAACTTCCTTCGTTAAGAAATTGATTATTATTCATTGATTCACTGCATTGTTAATGCATAAATGTAAATTTGAAAATCTTTCGAGATATATGTGTATTTTATCTTGACAAGGGGGGAGCAGTTCAGAGTGATAATGGAGAAAGGATTTTTGGATTTTTGTTGGTAGATGTTTGCAAGATACTAGACATAACCAGATCTACCTCGCAACAGACAAGTTGATAACCATACTGTTAATTATATATTCGTGAAGCTGCTACCTTAGATTTAATTTAATTCATGAATAGAATCCTATATTTTCAGAAAAGTTTTCAGATTTAGATCCAATGCTTTTCCTTTTTTTTTCAAATTTTTTTTCATCAATTATTAAGTACATGGGACATGCAGTACAATACCCCCTTCTATGATTTGACTCGACTGATTTTTTCCAAATTTCTACTTCTCTTTATTTAAATTTTCTTCCAAGAAATTGGTTGGAAATTGAAATTTATTATCAGGTTAATTTTCCATGTAATTATATGGAAATTACTTTTGTAATAAAAAATATATATACATATAGAAAAATTAATTTCCCACAATATCATATCAGGTGATTATCCCGTTGGAAAATTGCATGGCTTTGGTGTGTAATCATTAATTTTTTTTAAATTGCTACGAGATAAGGAGTAATTAAATTCCTCTAAATTTAACAAAGTTAAAAAAACAAAATCAAGTCAGCAATCAAGAATTTCTTTGGGGAAAATATGCAAAGGTTGTAAAAAATATTGAAAGAAAATAATTAAGAAGGTGAAGAATAATAAGAAAAAAGGTTCAGATTATCAAAATAGGAATTTAAAATGCTTTAAACGTCCTACATGTAAGAGACACTACTTAGGTTAAAAATTAGATCTCGTGTCTTACACAAATAAATGTATTATGTCATTATTCGTGTCAATTTAAGCATATCGTTTTATATCGTATAATTGTTTAACATGTTTATATATATAATACAAATAACTAAAAGTAATATTTTATAAGTATATGTTAATCTTTAGAACAAACAACAGAAAACTTCATATAAATTTTTAAAATTATAGTCAAAAATAAATTTTTAAAAACTAATAATTTATCTCGTCATTTGATACAATGTTCATTCATTTAATACTATATGAATTTCAAACATTGCAATGCAATATACTATATGATTTTTCTATATTTGAAATTTTTTGTATTGATTATTTAAAATTTTATATACAATCTAATGATATTTTATGAGAATTTAAATTCTCTACTCGCTACAAACGACTGTAATTGCAAAATAATCAGTATATTCAAGCCACAATCTTCAAAATTGTTATTTCAAATAACATTTTTGTCAAAAGATATTAGGGTAAACTATTGATTTTTCAAAAGTTAAATTTTGGTTACAATTTATTAAAAATTCAAGAAAATTTTTTGTAATATGTTCTAATTTTTACAATGAATTAATATGTTGGTATGATATAATATGTATATAAATATATATAAATATATGTGTGTGCACAGAATTTTGTATAACAAAATTTAATTATCTATACGATTATTATTAATATAAATTATATTACTAATTTACTAATTTTTAATCACATATATTAATATAATTAATTATAATATAATATCTTGTAAATTTATTTATATATAAATTTATACATATATTTAAAAATATTAATACATAATTAAATATTTTAATTATTATATATTTTACATATTTTTAAATGTATCTAATAGTGTCATAATACATTATTAGATGTATTTATATTATTTAGTCGTGTCATGTATAAAATTATCAGTTTTAATTAAAACTAGTCAAACATATTAATTACAAAAAAAATATTTATAAATTTCATTCTTTAAAATTGTTTACTAATTGAACTTAACAAAACAAAATTTCCACAGTATGTTAGACAGTCAAAAATTATGAGCAAAAATTTAACCAAATATATATTAAAATTATATCAGTAAGTTTTAATTTAATGGTATTAATTGATCTTCAATTTGTACCCAAAAAAATATGTATTATTATATCATATGAATATTTGGTGTAATTATTTGTAATAATAAGTTAAATAATTTTTTTCCTTAAAATAGCTTTCAGAGGTAACTTATATTTTAAGATTTATTTTTAATATTATATTATGATGTTAGGTTATCTATAGAATAATAATATTTATATAATTTATTTTTTTATATATAATAATATATTATGAGTTGGATTCTTAAATAAAATTATTATAAAAAAGGAATACTTCATTTTTTGTATTGGCACGCAGAAGGCAACAATACAGTTTCTATTTAGTAGACAAACCGCGGACAGCTGAAATTCGGCTGGAGTCAAGAATGTGGATTTTAAGCATTTTTTACAATCCGAAAACCGCTTCACTGGAGCAAACCACCTGAGACTGAGCTGAGAGAAGTAGTGAGTCCGGCGAATTAGGAAAGTGGGTCCGACTGCTAATCCCACCCCCATTAAATAAATAAATAAATAGAACATGGTACGTGCCACTGTCTTTACCAAATTCAGTGTTATTCCCACAAATTAGCTATATTACTATGTTCATTTTACTATAGTTTTGCCTTCAGATTTTACCCATTATTAAATTAGTGTTGTCGTCTCCTTTATGGCAATGGTGTCTCCTCCCTACAATCCCCTATATATATACATACTTAATTATAATATTTTTTGAATGAAGGTGAGCATCATGTAAATCAATAACTGATATCATCAGGGGAAGACAGCAAATGAACTCCAAGAGGGAAATTATAACCAAAATGGAAAAGGAAATCAGAGACTGTGATTGCTCATATTTACATACGTCTAATTATAATCTTTATTTATTACGTATTATTAAGTAGTTTAAAGGACTATATTATATTGTCTTTTTTATCAATATTTGTGGATGTACTTTACAACATTGTATATATTTGTAGTCAATATATTATAGAAAAAATAAAAAAATTAGAAAATTTTGCTTAAGATATTTAAATATAAATTCCACTGAAATTGAGAATATATAATCATAAGGTTATAAAGCATTAAAAAAAATTTAATACAAAGAATCATCATTTACAGATACCAAATTAAGTGGGAGAGCCCCAAATGTTTCCCATAGCCATCCCACTATAGTAAAAAAATGGTAAATCATATATCCTATATTATATATAACTTCAAACATTTCACATGATTACTCCTTTACCATCTTTAACACA
Source organism: Triadica sebifera (assembly GCA_023653625.1). Taxonomy (NCBI): domain Eukaryota; kingdom Viridiplantae; phylum Streptophyta; class Magnoliopsida; order Malpighiales; family Euphorbiaceae; genus Triadica; species Triadica sebifera. Next base: position 27,798,320 of record CM042900.1, read on the forward strand.
TTAATTTAATAATAAGAAAATATAATTAGGAATATATATTTGTTTTGGTAGGATCTCTTTTAATCTTTTGCTAGGCTTTTCCTAATACAATTCTTAATTTTCTTATCAATGTTTATTTTCAGGACATGTCTTTTTCTTCTTTTGTTAAAGTAGATTCTATATATGGCCTCCCTCCATCAACTTGGTTTCACCAAAAATATTAGTACTTGCATCTATATCTTTTATATCATTAGCAAGTACTATTCTCTTATTCCACATTAATTAACATTTAGATGCGTGTCTAATTAAGAGCCTATTTACTATATTTACTATTTTTTTCCCCACAAAATGAAGACTCAACTACAAGTCAATAGCCCAATGGCTAAAGAACCCATAAAAATGATGAGTTATTTTTTTTTTTTGGATTTGATATATACCACAAATAGATGATTAGTTGAATAAGAATAACTAACAGAATAAGGTTTTTTTTTTAAGGTTCTGATATGATTTTCAATCCACGACTTCATAATAATGATTTTTTTTGGGGTGAGAAATGAGTATATATGAATTAAAGGATAAGTAAAGGATAGTGAGAAGTGAGATTGAACTCTAGTGGTTGGTGGGCAATTGTAAATAATCAAATTAGAACCCATGATCTTGATTAAGACCCAAGTTAGCATGAGAAAATTGGCAAGTGGTGTAAGGTTCAAGTGAAGGTATTTGGTGGGACAATCAACACAAAGGCCATTAGATTAGGACCCAAGTTATGCCCCTAATTAAGAATCGTCTCCATTACCACCAAACCAAGCATTTCGCCTCCTTTATTTTTTTTTTGGTTGATCTTTCTAGATATTTATTGATTAAGGGCAAAAGGGACCAATACTTTGGAGCTTATTTCTAACTTTGATAGCAAGATGTCCAAAACTTTTCAATAATTATGTGATGCGCATGCCAAGCGTGCAGAAAACTTCAAAGAATCCACTTTCGAATTCATAATATATAATATATTATATATGTATATGTAATGCAAGTATTAAAAACTGAATATCTAATTTGAGAACTAGGGAGTTTAAAAGCTATATGTACTGCTCTGACGTGAGTTTGATGTGTACACGAAAAATTAATTTCTATCATTAAATATATTTTTTTATTTATATAAGTACTTTTTTTATATAATTTGAGTATAGTATGTGATTAATATTATTTTCTATAAAAATCAAATGTATAAACATTTTTAGAAATATATATATAAAAAAAAACTCATATTAAAATTGAAGATGGGATTGAGAACTCACCATTTGGATTTTTTTATTAATTACTCTTGAGATTTTTATAGTGATGTATGTTATGAAAATTTCACTATTTATTATATTTAGAACTCTTTAATTTGAAAAATTAAATTATCCTTCCTTTTTAATATTGAAAATTAATTATTTATTACATTCTATATTTTTCTCTTATTTATACACCAAGAATGATTTCTTTCCTATTTTATTTTGTATTTCTTATATATTTGTATTAATAATTTTATAATAATCTTTATTTTCTGTTTTTTTGTAATTAATTTTTTAAAAATAAATAATGGGTTTTTAGTCATAAAAATAAATCTTCAAGAACATTATGGTCTGCAAAACTTCTCTCCACATTTGTGTACATATATATATATTGATTGCATTAATTTTATGAGATTAAAATTGATTATTAAGGTTATTGACAGTTTTGGTAATAAAATTAAGAAACAATTAAATAATAACATCGAAATATTTTTCACAAAAAATATTAAATATCTATTAATATACCATGCATGCGAATTGTATCATCCTCTGTGTATATGTAATTCGTGATCCTCTGTGTTTAGTATATATAATTTTTAACCGAATCCTGTCTGAAGGAAAACCTTACATTTTACAACATGAAAGCATACAGAGCATAACAAACATGTGTGTGTAATAGCAATATAAAGGGGGCCACGCCACCGCCCTGTGAAAATGAGGTTTGGATTATATATCATGAGTGACAAAAAAGTACTGGAACAAGGAAAAAGGAGATACTTAGTTTTACCATTTTCATCCATCATCATCACATTCTTATCCAATCCCATGCTTAAGATCAAACCTGCCCTACTCGTCTCTGCAACATCATCCCCCCATCACTGTTTACAGATTTTACGTACTTGTTGATATCAGATTAATAAACCATCTGTTGACATGTCTCATACACAGCCATGTAAATTATAAAGTATTTGTTGAACATTGAGGGATAATTCTACTTGTATAATTAGGTTCGATAAGTTTTGAGCAAATAAAGCCACGAAAATCAGATTGATTGAGTCCAAAATTGCAAAACAAGCACAATTCACACTCATGAAGCAAATGTCATGCCCGTAAAGCCTCAAAGTGTCAAAATTCCACAAGTTTTCACTGTTTGCTTCACAAGTCACACAAGTAAGTTACACTTGTAAACATTGAGCCCTAAAAATACCTGAAGTTCCAGCAGCTTTTACGGCTAGTTTTTATAAGTTGGTTTACGGTTTGACAAAATAATTCACACTCGTAAATATAGTATCACATCCCTAAATCTGGATAATTAAATACTGTCAATGCGAGCCAAATGTAGTCGGATAATTATTTTTTTGTATTAAATGCAACTCAAACAACACTTTTTTCTCTATATAAGTTTAAATACTTCGTATTTATGATTCTCTAGATTTAGAGAATTAAGTGATAAATCATTGCAATCATTTTTCAAAGAGCTTTTGGGTACTCAATTTTTCAGTTGCCACTTCTCTATCTCATTCATTTCTATTTGAGAATCATTTCATTAAAGCTCAAGTGTGTTATTGATTTATGTGTTGTTGGATATTTTTATTCTTGCAATCAATAGCTTAACAGTTAAATAGAGTGAGTTGTGTTGAGAATTTAAACACTTATATTAGGGTTTGGTATTAACTATTAAAACACTTGTAAAATGTCAGTGTGAATTTTAGAAAAACACTTGAATAGATTATCTCAAGCTTGTAAGAGTTTAAACTACACCTTGAATTAAATTGTTAGTTGATTGGAACTCTCAATATTTGATTATAAGATGAGGTAGACTTTGAGGACCGAATCTCATAAATCTCTTGTATTGTTTTTCTCTCTTGCTCTTCTCCTTGCTCAAAATTTTAATTTTCTATTATTTACAAAAATCACTAATTCACCTTCCTATTGGTACATGTGGATTTTCAAAAATATTTATAGTTTTCTTTCAATTTCCCAAATTTTTACCTGATGAGCTAATTAATGCATAAGTATAATATAAGTAGTGTTGTATTAAATTTTTTTATAAATAGGAATATTGATTAATTGTGCTTGAATGAGATTAGATTTTTCTATATAATTTGTTATTTTATAGTATTAGGGTACTTGTGGATTTTCAAATATATTCTGATGAGCTAATTAATGCATAAGTAAAATATAAGTAGTGTTATTTAATTTTTTTTATAATTAGGAATATTGGTTAACTGTGCTTGAATAAGATTAGATTTTTCTACATAATTTCTTATTTTCTAGTATTAGGTTTATAGTAAAACTCCATGTATTGTCTACGTGATTAATATCATTGACATATTTGAGCCTTTAACTCTTTAATTTTATACTGAAAGATTATTTTTTTGGCCTATATCTGATTTATAGTGGACGGAATCGATGATAAATTTGTTAATATTTCATCTTGATTACCACTCCACTCCACGATCACAATATATATCAATAATAAGTTTATTAAAAAGAAAAGCTTGGGGTTGCACAAAAGAAAATTAAGATGGGGCCAATGCTCTAGCATGTCTACCTAATGCATAAGTTAACTGAAAAACTAAGGAGGCGAAGCCGTTCGATGCAGCTCAATGCAGATTGATATTAGTATTTTACAAAATTAATTGAACTTTTATTTGGAATGTAAAATTACTAATATGGATATAATTTATTTCAAAAAAAATATTATTCTATGATGTATAAATAAACAGAAAAATAAAATACAATGATTATTTTATATAATTATATATTTTAATAATTAAAATAATAACAACAATAAAATATAATTAAATAAAAATAAAAAATTTCAGAAATGTATATATAATTTATAAATTTAATATATTATATTTTATTCTGAATATACTGATTTTGAAGATACATATATTTTTATGCATTTTATTTTAAAAAGACTAATTTTATTATTTTATTATAAAAAATCAATTGCTTTTACTGAGAATTAAAAAGCTATATAAATTGTATCCAATAATTGAACCCAATATTTTCTAAAAGAGAATTAAGGCGGATGTCGGCTGGTTTAGACTCGGCCCTTTTATCGCTATTAATGGTTCTATTCCCTACTAATTAGGATATTATCCATTATATTCCTAACACTGTTTACTTCTCTATAAACATTCATAATTCTAATTAACTCTCCAATATATTTCCAAAAGTTACGAGGTCCAAATTTTGGGGAGCCAAATTAAATTTATCACACATAAAGCTAGCACCAAACTAAGATATTGAGAAAATTTTATTTAATGGATTATTTTTTTAATTATTAATTTTAAATTAATTTAATTATTGTCGTTGCAGAAAATTTTAATTGAATTGATTAGATCAATATGTATTGAATGAGAATGTGATTATACTTTTGCTAATTAATATATGGAAGCTAGGTAGGTGAATAGCTAGCTAGCTTTTGCTGAAATAGAACTTATTGAGATTAGGTATGCATGGGTGAAGGCCCGCTCATTGATCCCCATGCAGTCTCATAAGTACTAACTAGAATTTACCCTTGTGTACGAAAGCTGTCCTCTAGCTGCATGTATGATGTATGTGTCAATTTATGATTCAAAGAAAATGGGCCTCACCACATCCCCACGAAATTTCCATCCATAATTTATTGGAAATTAATTTATTAATAATGGGTCATATTACTTCTCTTGTGAATATCTTAACAAAATATATATGAAGTTCGAATTCCATCGTATTATTTCATTTCACAATTAAGAGTATGTTTTAAAATCATCCGAAAACAAAATTTCTTTCAAATCAATCGTTTACTTTTTTGAAATTAATAATTTTTTTCCTTTTTTATGATAAATAAAAAATTAAATTTTATGTGATAATATATTGTTAACGTAAATAAATTTACAGATATAGTCTAAGCAAAAAAATTTCTAACCCGTGTCAACCCAAATTCTAAAGCAATTACACTTATGCAAATGGAATGCACACTGGGTTGGTTTGGTATTGAACTTCAAAAAAACGTTTTTTAAAAAAATTAAATAGATTTAAAAAAACAGTTTATAAAAAATTAATCAATTAAATTAAAAAAATTATAAATCTACTTTTACACAACTAATAACAAGCCCAAATACAGTTAGAAAGTATATATAAATAGCATATGTAGGTGTGATTTGGCTAGTAATTAATTTTGGAAAACTAAGCTAAACTACCTCCTCCAGAATTTTTCTTCTTTTACATATTAGCATGTGTAGGTGTGACTTATTTATTACTATAAATTCATTATTGATCACAAGGCTTTACATACATATATTTATGACAAAATTTAATGTAGAATTCTAATTTTTTTGTTTATTATCACGGGCTCACAGTTAAACAAATTAAAAATTCATGGTTGTTAATGAATTTTTTTTTTTTTTAGTTTATAGAGCGTTTCGAAACCAATACTTAGCTAAATCTCTTTTGACACTGGACTATATTTATGAAATTTCTTTTAATATGGAATATTTATTATATATTTTTGGCGTTTCTCCTGTCTAAATCACAAATCCTTTTGACTCACACAGTCATTGCTTTTACTATATTTTCAGAAATAAATAGAATTTACTTTCAGGAAGTAAACAAAAAAATGATTTAAGTAATTATTAGGTAAAATATGTAACTCTCATAATTAGTTTTATGTTTATAAAATAAAAAAAAATTACATTTTTATATAATATAGTAAAAAATAAGAAAATTCCAAAACAAATAAGCAGACAAAAACAAAAATCTTGAGCAAGATTTGAGGTGTTGACTAGACAGTATCTGATAGCCAATCCGAACCACCCCATTCCACCATGTCCTTAGATCCGTGCGCACGTGCGCTTCTCTTTCTTTCATATCAATATCATATACAACACCTATTTGTACGTGATAAATATTTGAAGATTGTGATAAGATCTTGTCTCCGTTGATTATTCTTCTTCTTTTTTTTCCTGCCACTTGATTTAATCAATTTCCATTTCAATATTTATTTTTCTTGTCTTATTCGCTCCACTTAATCTATCCAAAAATTACTAGCTACATGCATATATTAATGCATGCATGGTATTCTTCTTTTTATATCGTATTAACGTGAAAATAATTCCACTTGTAAATTTTAATTATTTAATACAATAAAAATCAAGAATATATACATTGTGTTCTACATATTTTTTTATAAGCGGATAAAAAATTATTAATAAACCAAAAAAAATTTAACATATTGTAATTAAATCGTTAGATATATCCAAAATATTCGATTTAGACAACAAGATATTAAGTGTTGCCAAATGTTAAGCAAAAAAACTTGGTAAAACAAAAATAAAATAAAAAGAGAAAACATAAACAACCTGCAAAATAAAATTTCAAAAATACATAGAAAATGAAACTCCAATGGAACATATTTGATAAATGGTGCCGTTGATATTGAATTTGAAAAAAAAAATATTTTTGGAAAAAAATTATTTTTAATTTTTTTGAATTTTGAAAACTGTTTTTGAAGTAAAACAGGTAAGAAAAAAATTTTAAATTTACTATTTGAACACCTAACAACAATCTCAAACACCTCCAAAATCTCCATCTTCGTTACTGTAAAAATCTCACTCTCTGTTGTTGGACGTTCGTAGTATTAGAACTAGATTAGGTGGTTATTGATTTATGAAAGAGACTATTCAAAGTGATTATATTGGATAAAAATATCACTAAACGGGATGATTCAAATTAGTTCGAAATTTGTGATAGCTCTAGACACATTCAACATCCAGAAATTACATGTGCAATCCGAGTCAATTATTAAATTTATATTTTAGGTGGGATTGGATGGGGGCATTTTCATAAAATATCTCATGTTTATCTTTCCTTAAAATGCATGATTTTGCAGAGTCACATCAACATTGTTTATTTTGTTACTAGTCATATGTATAAGATTTGAGTAGAACTTAATATTATAATCTATATATGATTGCCTTTAAAATAATTTAAGTTACTTTAAAATTATTTTATTCATAATTATATGTTCATATTATTTTTCTAATTCCTACAACATAATCATAGCGGAAAGTGAATATATATATGGAGAGATTCATTTTACTGTTTTTATTTGTTTATATATACAGAGAGAGATTAAATATTGAACTTGTAATCTTTCACTTTTACCGAAACTATTTAATGATAGGTTTATCAATTGAAGTGGTCTTAATTAATCACTCTGCTAGGAAAATAAATTGCTTACAAAGGAAAAGAGGTGCTTTCATGCGCAGTTTGCCTTTTTATGATGAGGATTCTCTTGCTGCGGAACTAGCTACCTCAAATTAATCCTATATCAAATATTGCTTTTGATCATAGATTTGTTGAATTATCCGCATAACAATTTGGAAGTGGGTTACTCCAACATGTAAAATCTACCATATATAATTTTTTTTTAAAAAAAAAAGTTGAGGCAATTCAATTTTGAATTGAATTCCTCCGGCCAATATTTTTGATTTTTTTTTATTTTTTTGATTTGTGTTAATACTGAATATTTTGCCTATAAATAGACATATCTCATTTTATTTGAATTACAACAATCTCAATTTATTTGAGAGAGTTAGTTTTTTTGGAACATTTCCAAAAATTAGGGAGTGAAAAAAATAGAAAGAAAAATATTTTGGGATATTTTTGGAAAACACTTGTGTGCCACTATTTTTGGGTTTATCTCAAAATTATTTTATTACCTCTAGTCTATTTCTAGAGAAGTCTAGATAAGACTCTCTCTTTGTACCTATTAATTTTTATTAGTGGAAAAAAAATATTTGAAATATTGTCCGTTGACGTAACCCAAATTAAAGAGTGAACCATATTAAATTGTCAGTGTTATTTTTTACTAATTATTTTATTTCACATTTATTTGTGGACGTAACATAAATTAAAAAGTGAACTACGTTAAATTATCGGTGTTATTTTTTGCTAATTATTTTATTTCACATTTATTTGTGTTATTTTACTCGTTGTGCCCAACAAGTGGTATCAGAGTCAGCTTGTCAATCTTATAAAATTATTAGTATACTCTGTGATTGCAGTATTGATTGATCTTCCACATCAGAAAAGATTTTATTGGTTTACTATCAGCTAAAATAGTCTTTTTTTTTAAATGGAGACAAATGGCACTAAAATGATCAACTTAAATGACACAAATTACCACATATGGAGAAGCAAAAATGAAGAATTTTCTATTTGCGATGAAAATGCATCTGCCGGTATTTACTACAATTAAATCCAAAGGCACTACAGATGAAGAGTGAGAGTTTGAGCAGGAGCAAGTGTTCAGTTACATCCGACAATTTGTCGAAGACAATGTGTACAACCACATCTGCAATGAGACTCATGCCCGAATACTATAGAACAAGCTTGAACAGCTTTACGCGTCAAAGACTGGTAACAATAAATTATTTTATTTGAAAAAATTGACGCAGTCAAAGTACAAAGAAGGGATTTCCATAGCAGATCATCCGAATGAGATGCAAGGAATCATGAACCGGCTATCCAAAATGATTATAAAGCTGAATAATGAAGTATTTGCTCTGCTAGTATTGGACTTTCTGCCAGAGTCATGGAAGACTCTGAAGATTTCAATTAGCAACACTGCACCTAACGGTGTAATTAATATGAAGTCTGTAAAAAGCAGTATCCTGAATGAAGAAATGAGAAAGAGATCATAAAACTCATACTCTTCATTACAATTAGATGTTTTGGTTACTGACTACAAAGGAATGAGTCAGTCTAGACAACAAATGTCTAGAGAAAATAGCAGAGGCAAATCAAACAAATATGATAATATAGAATGTCATTACTGCAAAAATAAATGTCATATCAAAAAATACTGCTGAAGTTCAAAAAGACCATAAATGCAATGAAGTAAAACGAGATGACAACAATGATAATGACATAACAAATACCATGAACGAATTCAATGTCGTTTGTGATGATACTATCAATTTCACATCTCACGAAACCAGTTGGATAATTGATAGTGGTGCTACCATTCATTCCACGTCTCGGAAAAGAATTCTTCTCATCCTATACAACATGAAATTTTGGCGCTGTGAAGATGAAAAATGATAATCTATCAAAAGTTGTTGGCAGAGAAGATATTTGTCTGGAAACTGTAAATGGTACCAGATTAGTCCCGAAAGATATCAGACATATTCCAGATATTCGTCTAAATCTGATTTTTGCAGGAAGACTCGGTGATGTAGGTTTCTGCAGTACCTTCTCAAATAACCAATGGAAGCTTACCAAAGGTTTTCTAGTGGTGGTTAGAGGCACAAGACATGCTACCTTATATGTGATGCATGCAAAACTCTTTGACGACATTGTGAGTGTTGTGGAGAAAGACAGTGCTATTGAATTATGGCACAGACGACTCGACCACATGAGTGAGAAATGGGATGACTACCTTTGTCAGAAGGAAGATGTTGCCTGGAATGGATGAAGTGCATTTGGAGAAATGTGCTGACTATTTAGCAGGAAAGCAAAACATAATTTCTTTCAAGAGTTCCTCTCCTTCCATAATGAAAAATGTGTCAGATCTGGTTCATTCAGATTTATGTAAGTCAATGCCAAAGTCACTAGGTGGTGCTCAGTACTTTGTGACTTTCATTGATGACCATTCAAGGAAGACATTGGTGTATTCTTTAAAGACAAAAGATTATGTGTTAAATGTCTTTAAAGAATTTCATGCCTCAGTTGAGAGATATACTGGAAAAAAATTGAAATTCATCCGGACAGACAATAGTGGAGAATACAGTGGACCGTTTGATGCCTACTGCAAAAAATATGGTATTTGGCATCAGATAACGCCTCCAAAAATACCACAATTGAATAGTCTGGCTGAGAGGATGAATAGAATTTTGATGGAGAAAGTCAAATGTTTGCTCTCACATTGAAAGTTACCTAAAACATTTTAGGGTGAAACTTTACTCACAACTGTGTACATGTTAAATCTTTCACATTGTATCCCTCTAAAACTAGATGTTTCAGATAAAACATGGTCAGAAAATGATGTTTCCTATGATCATCTACTTGTATTTGGTTGCAAAACTTTTGTGCATATTCCAAAAGATGAAAGGTCCAAGCTCGATGCCAAAACACCACAATGTATTTTTATTAACTATGGAAAATATCAGTTTGGCTACAGATTTTATGATCCACTAGAGAAAAAACTTGTCAGAAGTTGTGATGCTGTTTTTGTTGAGAATGAGACCGTTGAAGATATTGTTAGGACAGAGAAAGGTGTTCCTAATTCCAATGGTGACTCAGCAGATTTAAAATTGATTCCTCTAATACCGGTGTCAATACAAGTTAGGGATGAAGATTATGTTGATCTACATGAAGAAAATAATGCTCCCATCGACAATCCGGAAGATGATGATGTTCATCATCAACCATCATCTGTGCATTCCCCAGTTACTGTGAGAATGAGCAATAGAGCAGGACAACTGTCTACGAGATATCCAGAAAATGAGTATGTGTTACGCACTGATGGGGGAGAACTAAAAAGTTTTGAAGAAGCAATGACTGATGAGCACAGACAGAAATGGATTGAAGTCATGCAAGATGAAATGAAATCCTTACATGAGAACAAGACTTTTGAACTGGTGAAGCTACCAAAAAGCAATAGAGCTTTGAAAAATAAATGGGTGTTTAGAATCAAGTATGAAAAAACAATTCACATCCAAGATTCAAAGTCAGATTGGTCGTCAAATGATTCAGTCAAAGAAAATAAATTGACTTTGATAAAATTTTCTCACTAGCTCTGAAAATGACATTCATCCGTACAGTGCTATGGTTAGCAGCAAGTCTTAACCTGAAGGTTGAGCAAATTGATGTCAAAACTGTATTTCTACATAGTGATTTGGAATAAGAGATATACATGGAGCAACTAGAGGGCTTCAAACATAAATGAAAAGAGGAATATGTTTGAAAATTGAAGAAAAACCTCTACAACTTGAAGCAGACACTAAGATAATGGTACAAAAAATTTGAGTCTGTTATGGGGGAGCAAGGATACCATAAGACTACTTCAGACTATTGTGTTTTTGTACAGAAATTTTATGATGAAGATTTCATCATTCTTCTGCTTTATGTGGATGACATACTGATTGTTGGCCGGAATATTTTCAGAATTAACAACTTGAAAGAACAGTTGAGCAAGTCTTTTGCTATGAAAGACTTGGGGTCAGCAAAGCAGATTTTTGGCATGAAGATTATTAGAGATAGAGATACTAAGAAATTATGGACGTCATAGAAGAAGTACATTGAGAAAGTACTTCAAAAATTTCAAATAGATTATGCTAAAACGATTAGTTGTCCTCTTGCTAATCACTGTAAGCTGAGTTCTAGACAAAACTCTTATATAGACGAAGAAAATGATGAGATAGACAAGATTCCATATGATTCAGCAGTTGAAAGTTTGATGTATGTCATGGTGTTCACACGACCTGATATCGCTCTTGCAGTTAGAGTAGTGAGCAAATTCATTTCAAATCCTGGAAAGGAACATTGGACTGCAGTAAAGTAGATTTTCAGGTATCTTCGAGATACTTCAAAAATATGTTTATGTTTTGGAGATACCAAATCTGTGTTGGTTGGATACACAGATGCGAATATAGCTGGCGATGTTGACTCCAGAAAGTCAACGTCGGGTTACCTTATCACTTTTGCAGAGGAGTTGTGTCATGGCAATCGAAGTTACAAAAGTGTGTTGCACTATCTATAACTGAAACATAGTTTATTGCAGCAACAGAAGCATGTAAAGAGTTACTATGGATGAAAAAGTTTTTAAAAGAACTTGGGTTGCAGCAAGACAAATATCAATTGTTTTGTAATAGTCAGAGTGCTATCCATCTTGGAAAAAATATATTTTTTTCACTCAAGATCAAATCATATTGATGTGATATATCACTGGATCAGAAATGTGATGGAGAAAAAGTAACTACAGCTTGAGAACATACATACAGAAAAAAATTGATCAGACATGTTAACAAAAATTCTATCAATATCATATTTTGAATACTATCGATTAGCTACTGGAATGGTAGAATCCTCATGTTGTCGGGAGGGGAGAAATTTGTTGAATTGTCGATAGAAGAATTTGGGAGTGGGTCCCTTAAATATATGGGACCCACCACATATAATTTTTTTAAAAAATAAAATTGTGGCAATTCAATTTTGCATTGAATTCCTCCAACCAATATTTTTGACTTTTTTTATTTGTGTTCACACTAAATATTTTGTCTATAAATAGACACATCTCATTTCATTTGAATTACAATAATCTCAATTCATTTGAGAAAATTTAAGAGGAAGTTAGTTTTTTTGGAACATTTTCAAAAATTAAGTCGTGACAAAAATAATGAGAAAAATATTTTGGTGTGTTTTTGGAAAATACTTGTGTGCCATTATTTTTGTGTTTATCTCAAAATTATTGTATTACCTATAGTCTGTGTTTAGGAAAAACTTTCTCTTTTTACCCATTAATTTTTATTAGTGAAAGAAAAATATTCAGAGCGTTGTCCGTAAATGTAACCCAAATTAAAGATTAAACCATGTTAAAATTTTGGTGTTATTTTTTTCTGATTATTTTATTTCACATTTATTTATGTTATTTTAGGTGTTGTGCCCAATAAATTTTTACATTTTTCTTCAATGCAAAAAAAAGAGGGGAATAATGCAATTTTTATATAAGCAATAGAGAAATTATATCATCCATCAGTTGCTAGTGTCACGAGAATCCATAAATAAAATTTCATACAACAATTATACTAATAAAACAAACAACGACAGAATATTTGTGGCGTTTAATTAAGGTGACAGCGCTTGATCTTTACGTTTTCTTTTTATGCATGTAACATTAGTTGTGGGTCTAAGTTTATCTTTTGCCTCTTGAGCAGTGTGCATTTCATTTGGATTTTCTCATGTTCTTACTGTGGAATATTTGTCGCGCAAAGACGCTTTAGATCATATTTCTGCAGGCATAAGTTATGGAGAGAGTAAGAGGATCCTATACATTTTCCTTAAATAAGACAAAATAATATATAGTTCGTAATTTCGGAAAAAAAAACACATATACCATCAATATATAATAATTAATTTATGATAAGGTAACCATATTACATTGTTATAACAAATTAAAGTATTCCCTTAAAAAAGTTTATATGAATAAAAAAAATGAAAATTTTCTTTTTCGATTGGGAAATTGGAAAACCGGTGATAAGGATGTATTTACATATTGGATAATAACTATTTTCTTTAAGACTAAAACCGTTTCAAATATGTAGTTTATTTATGTGTTTTTATTATTTTTAGTGAATTTTTAAACATTTTTATTTCATATCTAAATTTATTATTTTTTTATTAAAATAGAATTAGATGCAGATTAAGTTTTTTTTTGTTATGAAAAATTGTTCTCCTAAAGGTTATTGGTATCTTTGTGTTGGAATTATTGTCATTCTCATGAAAAATGTGGTTAGATATTTTTTCTTAACTAACAGATAGAGTGTGTTGCTAAAAATCAATTTGTTCATGATATTTTATAATTTTCCTCCGCTTTATTAAAAAAACTAAAATTTATATTATCATAATTTCATTATTTTTGTACATCTTATATGTAATTTGAAATTATTTTATTTTATTATATAAACTTCACGATTTAGATTTTCTCCATATCTCCATGATTTTAAGGTTTCTACTTTCTAAATGCTACTATACCTACAGAAAGTCTAATGAGTCCACAGTCTCGAAAGCACAATAGACATGCATACGATTCTGTTCATCGGATCTTTGATTCTAGAAATTGCTGAAGAAATCGAAGCTGGAATTTGGAACCTTTCTTAAGAAGAAGATGGTTAAGGTGTTGAATAGTATGTTTTGGGTCTTACCCTATTTCAATTATAGCTTGCATGCTCACTCTCACGTGAGACACTTGGCACACATGCGAACCCAATAACCAAATATGGTTTCATGCCTCTCACGTGATTTTATATGCTAAAAAGAAAAGTTGTAATGCTTGCCGTTTGAGTCCTTCAATTTTCAGTTGAAATTTTAATATTTTTTTTCAATTAAATTTCCATCTATTCCTAACTATATATGTAAAAATTTAACATCGACATATTATTGAGATTTCTATACGGATCAAATCATCTCTAATTCTCCTTGTTTTTCTAATTTTGACTTTTATATTACAATTTTTCTTTCATTTTTTTCTTTCCTCTTTTCATCTCCAATAAAGTGGAAATTAACATCATTTTATGAAAATTAAGTTAATTGTAAAAAAAAATCACATGACAAACCTAATGCATGAAATCTATATATGAATCAAATTAATTAAGAAGTCTTCAAAAGAAGGTACTACCCTACTTTTCGTTAAAAATCTAAATCTTATCTTTTATTATTATTTAATTGGCTTCAATCAATATAATATCTGATCATACAGCTAGCTGTTTTGCATTTGTTTTACTTATGTTGCTTCTGTAATCTGATTGACGATATTGTGACAATAATAATTGAATTACTAATTAGACTTTAAAACATTAAAGCACAAATTAAGAAAAGAAATGTAGACCCAAATGTTCGTGAAATTGAATCTAACTCATTTCAAAAATCAGTTCAATGGATGAGAGATGCTCAAATCATTATAAATATCATTTAAATTTTACAATTAGTAGGTATGAAATATTTCAACACATTCAGGGTCGAATACATGCAAAAAATCTAAATTACATGACTATACATCTCCTTGTGGCTTTTGATACCATATTGAATAGATGAGTCTTGAGTCTTACTCATCCTAAATGTTAACTTAATAGATAAAAGATATTCAATTAATTATAAGTATCATTTACATTTTACAATTAACCAATGTGTGATATTTCAATACATTTCTCTCATGTCCAAATCCGAACACATGCATAAAATCTAAAATGTGAAATTTGCAGAATTGGATATTTTCTGATGATTTTGATACTATATTTAATAAATGAGGGGATATTTTATAATTAACCAATGTAGGATATTTCAATACACTCCTCTCTCTTATGTCCGAACACATGCAAAAAATCTAAAACATGAAATTTGCAGGACTAGACATCTTTTAATAGTTTTAATACCATGCTGAATGAATGAGTATTAAATCTAATTCATTTCAAAAGTTAGTTTAAAAAACAAATGATGTTCAAGTCATTATAAGTAGCATTTGGATCTTACAATTAACCGGTGTTATATATCTTAATACACTCCTCTCACTTTCATATTCGAATACATGTAGGAAATTTGAAGTGTGAAATTTGCAGAACTATACATTTTTTAGTTATTTAATATCATATTGAATAAATAAGTATTGAACCTAATTCATCTCAAAAATTAATTTAAAAAAAAAAGAAATGCTTAAAGAATTATAAATAGCATTTAGATTTTACAATTAAACAATGTAATATTTCAACAACTCATAAGATCTGTAATCTGTAGGGTCATAGGCTAGATCTTTTTGTATGAAAAATAATAAGTGACGTTGACTGTAAAATAATACTTATCATTAGTACATAAATCATATCAAATTTGGTATTAAACCAAGATTAGATAGCTGATATAGATCTAATCACATGTTTAGCAGACAGATAATAAGAAAAATAAAAAATAATAAACAAAAAATTAATTAAGGATTATTTTCCTGGCTTCCTGCTGGTGGGTCACAATCGCATGGTTATTTTAAATACGTCTAATTATAATCTTTATTTATTACGTATTATTAAGTAGTTTAAAGGACTATATTATATTGTCTTTTTTATCAATATTTGTGGATGTACTTTACAACATTGTATATATTTGTAGTCAATATATTATAGAAAAAATAAAAAAATTAGAAAATTTTGCTTAAGATATTTAAATATAAATTCCACTGAAATTGAGAATATATAATCATAAGGTTATAAAGCATTAAAAAAAATTTAATACAAAGAATCATCATTTACAGATACCAAATTAAGTGGGAGAGCCCCAAATGTTTCCCATAGCCATCCCACTATAGTAAAAAAATGGTAAATCATATATCCTATATATAACTTCAAACATTTCACATGATTACTCCTTTACCATCTTTAACACACTAATTTAATAATAAGAAAATATAATTAGGAATATATATTTGTTTTGGTAGGATCTCTTTTAATCTTTTGCTAGGCTTTTCCTAATACAATTCTTAATTTTCTTATCAATGTTTATTTTCAGGACATGTCTTTTTCTTCTTTTGTTAAAGTAGATTCTATATATGGCCTCCCTCCATCAACTTGGTTTCACCAAAAATATTAGTACTTGCATCTATATCTTTTATATCATTAGCAAGTACTATTCTCTTATTCCACATTAATTAACATTTAGATGCGTGTCTAATTAAGAGCCTATTTACTATATTTACAATTAAACAATGTCATATTTCAACAACTCATAAGATCTGTAATCTGTAGGGTCGTAGGCTAGATCTTTTTGTATGAAAAATAATAAGTGATGTTGACTGTAAAATAATACTCATCATTAGTACATAATCATATCAAATTTGGTATTAAACCAAGATTAGATAGCTGATGTAGATCTAATCACATGTTTAGCAGACAGATAATAAGAAAAATAAAAAATAATAAAGAAAAAATTAATTATGGATTATTTTCCTGGCTTCCTGCTGGTGGGTCACAATCGCATGGTTATTTTAAATGGCTAACACTAAAGCCTAGAGCACACCACGTACAGTATCCTTCCAACTGCATGCTAATTAGCCGAAACTACGATATCACGGGGCTACTTGCTGAACTAGTTGTATATTTTTAATTATCCATTAATTTATTTATTTTCATCTGTTTTGATGGTCATTGGATTAAATCATCTATACATAATTCAAGATATTTAGATTAAAACACATTTATGTTTTTGTTTTGTTGCCTTGTAACTCTGAAAACAGTTTTAATATATTAATAATATGATTTATATAAAAGAGAACTAACGATTACATAATCATGAAATAACTATAAAAGCCCATGAAAATAAATAAATAAAAGCATAAACCATATGCAACCCCTCCAATCTATTCATTTTTTTTTCAAATTGCCCCATCGACCGGTTTGTGGTCATATTTACCTCATAAATATTGTTTTTGAACTATATTGCTACTTTTGAAATTTAAAAAATGAAATACCGCACTACTATTTACTTACATGATAATAATCTCTATTAATTTACACTCTGGCTGTTACGTCAATAAATTGTGGTACGGTATGTCATTTTAAAATTTTTTGAAGTGTCAATATAGTCCAAAAATAACATTCAGAGGGCAAATATAACTAAAAATCAATAAATAAGGCAATATGAAAAAAAATAGATAAATTGGAGAGACCGGATATGATTTAAGCCATAAATAAATAAATGATTAAATGATATGAGAGTGTTTAATTAAATGATTAATATTGTTTCTTGAAACCTCTTATTTAAGAACTTAAATTTTGTGAGATAATAAAAATAATTCCTCACAATTGCATGACAATATTATGTTCCCCTCTAAATATATCATTATTCACATGCTCTTCTATATAATATATATATTGTTACGTCTAATCACATGCTTTTCTATATTAATTAAATGGAGATCCTCGCAAGTAGAAATCGGATGTTATTTGATATACCCTGTTCCAACATATTTTTTTTTAGTTTTTGATTTTATTTTTAGTATAAGGGTCCGACTGGAAATTAATTTTGATTTTATTTTGTTATTATTATTGAATAATTAATTAAATTGAATCAACTGAACAAACTATATAATCTAAGCAGTAGGCCTCTTGATTAACATTGAACAAGGAGGGAGGGTAAATTTTTTTATATTATTTATTTCGGTTATTTGAAGGAAAAACACCTGGTCCAAGTAGAATTGATTGACTTTTTTAATTTGGCATTTATGTGTGCGAGGGAGAAGAGAAAGCAGTCAAGAAGGAGACAACAGTATTCAACCTTTAAAAATGGCTACAAATGCGGTGTGATTTGGGGGGAAACGCCAAGGGAACCGTCTCTTCTTTTGGCTCCATTTGTAACTCTTAACCTCTGTCTCGCTGACTCGCTCTCTGTCAACAACTTTCTACTTATTTTAACTGCTTCATATTTATTCTTCTAGTGCTCCCACTTCTATACACTGAATTATTTTTTTGTATCATATTGATCTCTAAATAATTATTTTCATGCACATCAGGTCCGCATTTGAAAATTTGAATAATATAATAAGATTATTTCAACGAACATTTCCCGAAGTGTCACTTTTTTTATTTGACTTTTTACTTGGAGTTAATTTGAATTAAATTTAATATTGAAAACTCATATAAAACACAATACAAAATTTACGAGTTGTTTGGAATTACTGTTGGATGTCTAAAAAGTAGGTTTAAAATTTTTTTATTTAATTAACTGATTTTCTTAATTTTTTATAAATTGTTTTTCTCAAATCTACTTATGTAAAAAATATTTATTTACCTGTTTATCTTTAAAAACACTTTTCAAAATTCAAAAAATAAAAATAATTTTTTTTCAAAAATATTTTTTTCAAATGAAATGTCAAACGGACTCTTAATGATTCAATAAAAAAAATGTAATTATTGGAGAATATAAATATGAGTTTTTTCCAGGCAATTTTTGGGCTGATTTAGAGGTTACAAATGGGTGGGTATGGGTTGTGTCTAGTCTAAATAAATTGGGGTGTATATCACTCATTTAGACTCATTTAACTAGTATATGAATATTCATGCTCCTTTAACTATAATTAACTCTAATCCACTTATTTACCCGTTTAATATATACATTCACCTATTGGCAATTAGCACACCAAAAAAAATATGTTACACACTTTTTTTAATAAAATGTAAATACGCTGCTTATCCGCCCATCATAACAAGATTCAATTTCAAAATATCAGAATAATTTTTATAAATGAATACATGCTCGTATCTGAATTTAAAATAATTGAATATCTATTTTTTTTTAAATATCATGAAGAATTCATGAACTTAAGGAAAACAATAAAACTATAGATCTAAAAATGATATTAACCCAACATGTAGTAGTAATAATGATTTTGGGTGTTTATAATAATAATAAAGTGTTGGTCACATTACATCAAATCATATTTTTTTGAAAGGTCAAAAAAATATTGGCATATCAATTTCAACTTGGACACAATCAAGATTTAATTAATGTCACATGTTTTACGTAATAGACTCTGATCATAACTAGTTTGATCTATTAGTAAAGTTTATACATCGGAAGTTTTCTTTTTAATATATATGACAAAATACAAAATTAACAGGCAATAGGAACACCAACCATAAGTTCAGGCTTATAAAAATAAACTAAATTGTATATTTTAGATGCCCTTTGTACTAGTTGGAAGCAAAAATTCAAACAGAATGTATATACTTTTTTTTTTTAATTTAGTTATGGGTTGGAATGAGTGTCTGATTCTAACCCTTCAATGCTCATGTATTAGTAGATCAAAATGAGCTGAATTCATTTATTACCTTTTTATATTTTAGATTAAACTACCAATTTATCACTCATATATTTATTTAAATGGATAATGATGAGTGAATAAATGAGTATGGATAATTATGTCATGCTCAGCTGACTACAAATCTATAACAAAGTTAGATTGCTCGCATGAAATTCTAGTTCGGGTTGAGTAAATATTCATGGCCTAATTTTCAGAGACATAAGCTAATTTTAAGATTAATTATTGTATGCCTCTGAAATTTGATAAAATTATTAAATTGTCTCGATATTTTTAAAATAAAA
Organism: Triadica sebifera; assembly: GCA_023653625.1. Lineage (NCBI taxonomy): Eukaryota > Viridiplantae > Streptophyta > Magnoliopsida > Malpighiales > Euphorbiaceae > Triadica > Triadica sebifera. The sequence continues at coordinate 27,818,428 of CM042900.1, forward strand.
TTATAACATAATATTTACTTCCATTCACAATTTATTATTTAGTAGTTAAATTTTTTCTTTTTTTATATTAGTCAGACAGTTAAAGTCAACCAAATCTTAAAATGTATAATAGTATAATCTTAAAAAAGGAAAAAGCTATTTGTATACAAAATGTACAAAATTTAAATATTGATAGCATGAAATAACTTAAATAAACTTGGTGGGTATTTATATAAAATGAAGTACATCATAAGTGGCTATTATTTTGCATCATTATTAAGTGTTCCACAGTCAATATGATGCATTGTGAATTGAGAATATAGATTGTTAGTCATGCTTGATCATTAATTCCAAAACGAATTATTCTGCATGTGCTGATTTAGGGCCATTTATACAATTAAATCCTCATGTTCAACTTATATGGCTTTATAAAGGTGATCACTTCCTACCACTAAATAAGTTTACAGTTTTTGTTCTTTAAATGGTAGCAATAGCATCGATGGTCTGTAATACTTTTGGAATTTTATTAAAATTTTGTAATAATCATCACCAGTAACCATCTTCCTAATTATCAGTTTATGTGATGGTCAAGAGAATGAGAATATAAGTTAAATAATAATAAAGATTTCTTCAAAGTATCATGTACCGTAGAGCTAACAATTTATGTTAATGTTTCGTAAATGGATAGTGTCAACACACAGGTATAATATAAATACAACAAACTCCAACATAACACAATCAATTAATCATGTCATAATTTTTAACATTAACACGAATATATATGCTTATAATATGGATTATTTTTGTTTAATCTATTAAATTTTCACATACCATTGTGGGTAAAATAAAGCATATATATATATGTGTGTATCAAAATGGGTCATAACATGCGTAATATGCAAAATTAGTGTATTAATATTGAGTAGGCATGATCACAAGTCGGGTTGTTGAATCGGTCCAGCCCCATCTCAGTCCAATCCGGTCCGAGCTGAGCCAGCTTTGGGTCCAGCCCATATCGTGGCTAGACTAGAGAAGGGTCCAGTTCAGGTTCTTCCCCCATTAATTGGAACCGGCAGTTTTGATTCCGGTTCCAACGGTAATATTACTTTTTTTAACGAAAAAACAAAAATACCCCTTATAACATAAAAATAACAACTATATTTTAAAAATATTATTATAATTTAAAATTTTTTCTTTATAAATACCAAATTCATTTAAATATTATTTTATTTCCTATTTTTCTATATAATTACATTCTCAATATTTTTACAATTCAATTTCAATTTTCTCTACATACATTTATAATCTATCTCTAATTACACTTTCAATTATTGTTTCTCACTAATTTATTTCTAATTATACTTCTACATAATCTCAATTTTTTCAATTTTTTAATTCTTTCTAATTCTCAAATTTTTCTTAATCCTACAATTCTTTTTTCATTATCATTCTCTACATTTTTTTAATATTCTCCAAATTTGTTTTCACAAAATTAAATCATAAATAATGGCAAGTCATAGTGGAAGGGACAATTTTTTTGATAAAAATATTGTTGATTTAAAAAATTTTATTGAAAATTTAGATGAAGATGGGGGAGTTTCCAAATGAAGAAAGCTAAAAAAATATGGGTGATAAAAAATCCGGTTTGGGTCCAGTGACGACATTATCTGAAACAAAAATTCGAACATCTGATATTTTTCAAATTCATTTCAAAAAAATTCAAAAAAATGATAGATTATTTAATGTTGTGTGCAAAACATACAAATTTAAAGCTGAAATTTGTTATGACACATTTTGAAGTCATTTGCAAAATAAACATGCAGCTCAATTTGGAATAGATAAAAGGCAAAGTCAAATTTTCGAGTAAGCAACATCATCTTATTCTTCTTATCAATTATTTCAATATAATGATGAAAAAATTAAAAAAAAATGGCAAAAATGATAAGTATGAAATATTTATCTTTTAATTTTTGTGAAAAATTAGGTTTTGTTAATTATTATTAAATGCATTAAATTCATCAGCTAAAAATATTCCTATAAATACCCTTAAATGTGCTTTATATAAAAAAATAAAAAATTGCTTAAAATATTTTCTTTTTTCAATAGATGTATTTGTATTTATAGTGATATTTGGAATGATCATTGACAAATATATTCTTATATGAGTGTTATATGTCATTGAATCGACAGTGAATGACAATTACAAAAAAAATTAATTACATTTAGAATATTTGATAATCGACATACGACTGATAATATTTTTAAAATGATAAAAAATATTTTAGAATAATATAATTTAGTTCATAAAATTTTTTCAATTGTTTTTAATAATCCAGCGGCAAATACATGCTAAATTCAAAACTTTTAAGAATTATGTCAACCTAATATTTGATGTAGATTTTTCATTTAAATATTATGTGTTAAATTTATGTGTTCAATATAGTTTAAAATCTTTGAATCATATAATTGCTCCAATTAAAGTAACAATTTCATTTTTATGGTCATTTCCATAAATAATGAAATTATGGGTTTGATTTTATCGTGAAAATGGTAAAAAATTTAAAAAAATTTCAATGAATGTTCATACTCGTTGGAATTCAACATATGAATTACACAATGAGTTATACAGATATAAATAATTATTGTGCACATTTATTTATAATAATATACTACAAATTAATTTATATCCACAATATTAAAATGTTTGTTAGACAACTTTTAAATATTTTAAATTTTTTTAATAATGCAACATATATTTTAAATAGTATTTATTATCCAACATGTCATTTATTATTGTGTGAATGTATTAATATTGTTGATACATTTCAAGATTATATTAATGATCCTATTTTGCAAGATTATATTTGTATGATAAAAAATAAATAATTGAATTATTTTAAATATATTTATTTGATTAATCTTGAATATTGTGTTTTTTTTTTATCATAAATATAAAATAAAAGACTTATTTGATTATTTGAATTTTTATTATTCATTGTTAGGTTTAAGTGACGATTGAAATTATAATTAATTGTGTAAAAAATTAACTTATAATTTATTTATGGAATTTAATAGTTTCAACACTAATTAATAGTTTGATTTATAATATTCCTACTACTAATATTACTAGCAGTGACACTGTTAGTCAAAATTCGGATGAATCGAAAAAAAAGTAGAGAATGTGATCGTTTGATGATGTAAAAATATAAAAAATCAAAATCATCATTCGGTTCAGCTGAATTTAACATTTATTTAACAACCACATTTGAGTTTGATGACAGTATAACATATAAAGATTTTTCAGTTTTTAATTGATGAAATTGACATAAAAATAATTATTCGGTACTCTCCAAAATTCTAAAATAAATTTTTGCAAGTATAGTCTCAACTGTTGTGGTTGAACAAGTTTTTAGTAAATAAAGTAATATTTTGGATGAGATACGATCTAACTTAACTCTCGAATTCTTAAAAGCTCAAATTTGTATTGATGATTGGAGTAAAGCGGCATTAAAACAACAAAAAATGGATAAAAATCAATTTAATGACCAATATAGTTTCACCACCATAGGAAGACCTGACATATTCAACACTGCCGTTCAAAGTAAAAAAAAAAGTAAAATGGATCAATAATTAAAATTTAAAAGGTAAAAGAATTACGTGAGTTTTGATTTATCTAAACTTTAAAAGGATACGTAGGTAACTTAATTAATGGTAAAAAAATTAAGTTGAATCCCAATTATTGATATTATAATTTTTTCAATATAAATTCAAACTTTTATAATTAAATTATTTTTTAAAATGAAAATATTAAATTAATTAAGTTTTTAGTATAGTTATAATTTTTATAATTTATTAAATTATCAAATAAATATAATCATTTCTAAATTTCAACTTATAATTCATCTAAATTATTTTTTTGTTATAACAATCTAACTTATTACACAAAGTTACAAATTAATATTTAATAAATTATTTTTTCCTTAAAATTTTTATTTGTTGATAACATATTAGTAGTTCAAATTATAATTTACACAAATTAATAATTTTAATTGTATTTATTTATTGTGTTATTAATTAAAAAACTGGCCAAACTCTAGTTCATAAACCGACTCCTATTTTTTGGGACTACGAACTAACGGTTCCAAACCGTGGTCGGGCCCAGTGTTGAGTATAAACGGATTCGTGTCATAAACATGTTGATCTATTTATGACACAGTTCAAAGTGGATCATGTCACAGGTTGACATATAAACCCGTTACAACTCATTTAATTTTTGATTGTCATGTCGATCAACTCGATCCAATTTATTTATAATATATGTAAATTTGTTAAAATATGAAGATTTATAATGTCATTTTACAAAAAATAAAATATTTAAATATTATTTTCATGTTGTGTTAATCGTATCGTGCCGTGTCAATTAACCTAAAAACATAATCATATCGTGTCAGGTGACAACAAAAAATATAATTGTGTTATATTCGTTTTAAACGCGTAATTCATTTAATTTTTGTATCGTGTTCATATCAACCGGATTAATAAATGAATCGTGTTCGTGTTTATGTTAATCGTGTTACCAAAATGGAACATGATACACCAATTCGATTTGACACCTCTCTCTCTATATATATATATGAAGCTGACATTTCGTGGTAGAGGAATTTGGATCTTGAAGAACTTGGAACTTAAAGAAAGTGAATGCCATTTTTTTTAGTTGAGTCAGTGTTTGAGAAAAGCTTCAATATGTAAGTATATGTAAGTTTTAAAGTTCTTTTTATGTCAATGGACATGCCAGTCGGGTAAGTGTTGTTTCCAATACGTTTTCTTTTCTTTTCTTTTCTTTTATCCTTTTGTGGGTTATGATAGGAATTGCATTCATGTTAATTTGTAGGGATGGACAAAATATAGTTGAAGTTGGGTTTTTTATTAATGGAAAATTTTCAGAAACCTTAAACGGACTAGCTAAGATGGAGAATAAGAAAAAAAATTATGTTTTTTTTTCTTCTTAATAATGGGATTTCACTTATTGCTATTTCTTTCTTTAAAAAAAAAAAACAAAATTTATCTATTTTACATAGCCTTGTGCTATCTTAAAATTTTTACGCTGGACAAATGAAATAGTTTATTATTAGCTAACTAGCCTGGTCATCCGTTGATCTTACAGAAAATTATAAAAAGCACACAATGTGAATATATGTATATATATATATATATATATATATATATATATATATATATATATATATATATATATATATATATATATATATATATATATATGTATATGAGCTCAAATAATCAAAAGAGAAGTACAGAGATCACATCACAAAAAATCCAAAAATACAAAGGCTGAAATAATTATAAGCTTTGTGTTTTAAATTAAAAAAAAAACATAATCAGATCATAAATTAGACGACATTATTCTATTATGCCTCTTAGCCGAAATTTTTATTTTGTTAATCCCTTTAACAGTATAACTTCTAATATCTATTCCATTGAGCTCTTGAAATTTTAATTTTAATTATATAGATGACTTATTTGATAAAAATTCAAGCTTGAGAATAAAATTTATATTTTCAGCAGCTTGCGTAAAATATATTAAAACTAAAAGTTTGGAGTTCAATAGAACAAAAAAATTAAAAGTTGTGCATTTTTTGAATGTTATATATATATAGTGGCAGAGCCAAAAATATTAAATAAAGGCAGCAAATTTATATATATATTTTAATTATAATGTGCCTTTTGTTAATTTATATGAGAAAATTCTGAACATATTTTTCATTTTAATACTAAAATGTAATTTTTTTATAGAACAAGGGGGCAATTGCCCACCTTGGCCACAATATGGCTCCGCCCTGTATATATATTTTCCAAGATTATTTCCAGCACTTATACATATTTTAAGCATTGGCACCTTTTTTTTTTCTAATATTATATTTTTAATTTCATTTTTTAATTTTCCATGTATTTTATTGGTTTATCATAATATATATTTTAATAATTTATTGAATCATGTTCATTTTAATTGCACAATACATTGAGAAAATAAAAGTGCATTTTAAAATACTCTGACAAATATTATGACCAAATATGATACGATTGAATGTTAAAATATAATTATCGGATCCAGTATATGTTATATATTTATTTTTTAAAATAAATTGGATTAGGTTCAAAATTTTGTTGTTAAGATATTAATTTTCCTTAGTATTATTCAAATACTTAAAAAATATGTACTATTGAAATTCAAAATTTTATTGGATTTAAAGCAAAATACTTAAACTTTTAATTATTTTAAAATTAAAATTTTAATTGTTATAGTATTATCTACAAAAAGTTTATAATTGAACAGAATAACATTATTTCTCAATGTAATTGTATTAAAATAAAATAGTTGCGAGTGTGAAATTTAAAATTTTTAAACTTAAGTAAAATATTATAAAAATTTAATATTTTTTTACCTAAGAACTAAACTGCAGTGGTCAATTAATTTTAGAAATAAAAATTATATTAATTTTGAAATAATGTAAAATTAAAATTGTCTGATGTAATTCTCATTTTGAAAAATTCATAGTGCATGAACAAAAATTAGTATCATTAACTCCAAAACTTAGTGTGGGCTATGTTTAATGCTTAATATAACCTCTTCAATTTTTTTTGGCAATTTGTATAAAAAATCATGAAATTTTACTTTTATGTAAAAATAATTATATTTATTATTTTTTAACTTTTAAATATACAAATTTTTTATTTTATATTAAATGTAAATTCAAAATAAATTTAATTTGATTTTTTAGTGACTTAACACTCTAAATTTAATTTTTTTATTTGACACTGCTGACACATATTAATTTATGTAGATGACATTTATTTATTTTTATAGTTATATAAACAACTCTCATACTACAACTATACATTTGTTGATTTAGTTAGGTTTGATATACGACTAGTTTTAAGTATATATATTTATATACATGCAAACTTAAATTGTTTTTAAGTTTTAAAGCCAAGTCATTCAATGACTAGTTTTGCACAGATTTAAATATATTTACGAAGACATAGTTTAATGTAAAATTTGAGTTTGTTGTAAGAAGATTTATGTATTTTTTTTAACTAAATGTCATATTATTTAAAAGACTAAATGTTATATTATTTAAAAAAATTAAAGACCTCATATATATATATATATTAATACATGATAAGTTAAATAAAAAAAAAGTTATAATGTTATTCTACTGTCAAATAAAATTAAATCACTTTCGATACTATATATTTAGTATTAAATTAAATGTATATATAAAAAATAAATGATGAGATTATTTACAAACAATTGTGAAAGCATATGAATTTTTTTAAAAAAATTTTTAAGGCTAAAAACGAAGCAATATACAAATAAATAAAATGGATTAAAAGTTAAATGACCGTGAAAACCAAAATATGCAACGCAGTTAGTGTTACGTACTGACAGATGGGAACCCATAGAGGAGGTGGCGGGAAGTTAATGTTTTTAAATTTTATAACAAACTATGGCGCGAAATCAATAAAGTGGAAAAAGGAAACCGAGATGACGGGTCGTCCTCCACATCACCCTTTACGAATTTTTATTTATTTACTATGGGCTCAATTAATCCCGCACCATCCATTCTTCCAATTCATTTCTACAATACAGGTTTTCTCTTTCCGAAATTGCCCTCTTACCTCTATCCCCTCCCTGCCTTCCATCTCTCCCCATGGATCACCAATCAACCACCGCAAGAAGGAGCTTGAAACGAAAGCTAGAGCAGGATTTCCATGTAGAAAGAGATGATCGCAAAGTTCCGGTCACTGAAGTGGAGGAGACTCGGGGAGATCTGGCGCGTGATATTCATGCCCAACTCGATATTCTTAACTCCACCTTCTCATCTCTCGAGGCCGATCGCGCCTCTGCCAAACGCGCTGCTCACTTCCTCTCTCAGCTTGCCAAGAACGGTTACCTCTCTACATCTCTCTCTTCTGCTTTCAAGTTAATTTAATTTTGGATTTTCTGCGCGATGTTTTATTATTTTTATTTTTATTTCTATCTCTGCGAATGATTTGTAAGATTCCTAAAGAAGGCTTCCAGTGTTACTTTCTGCTCTTCCACCTTTAATTTTCATGTGCCTGGTTGTTTGAGTATTAGTTTAGCTAAAGTGAATTTTTTGTTTTTTCTTTTTCTTTAGGGTTTATGATTTTGTTAACTTGATTTTTTGCAGAGGAATTTGTGAATTTGATTGTGGACTGTGGTGCTGTGCCTGCGCTGGTAACGCATCTTCAAGCGCCACCGACTGTGAGAGGTGAAAGCAGTCCAAAACCGTACGAGAATGAGGTGGAGAAAGGGAGTGCTTTCGCACTTGGGCTTCTTGCAGTGAAAGTATTCAATATGAGACATTCTGTTATTATTATTATTATGATGATGATGATGATGATTAACATTCGGTTGACACAATACCTTATTGGCTATTTTATGAATTTAATATTTGTCGTCGTTGATGTGTATGGTTTTGTCAGTTGTCACAATTATCATAAAAAAATTATGTTGGTTAATTGAAAAAAGGTATGGTAGACGATTTCTATAATTTAGATGAACTCATTCATTACTTATTTAAACCCATTTCTATAACTGCTGTCGATTTTATTGATTAATTGATTAGAGTAACTTTAGGATGGTAGCATTTTGTTTTTTGGTGAACTAATAAAAATAATTACATAAGGTGGCATTGTATTTTACATTTATGGGAAATTAGAATTGAAGTTGTGCTTAATATTATTAGAAAAAAATTGTTTTGATCTTCTTTCTGAATACAGCTTGGTCCTTTTGTTGCTCTGTACATTTTTCATTAAATCTTTACACAGTTCCATCTGTTTGGAGAGTTCTATGTATTTAATAGCATCTCTCATGAATAACAATGATATCAAGCTTCATATTTTTCCGCCAGCATTTTCATTTGTTATTTCTTCCCTTGCGTTCTCTCTAAATTTTATTTTCGTCTTAAGTTCTTGTCTTCAGCGCCAGTGGTAACCTTATTGCAAGCCTTTACTATCTAAGCTATGCATAAAATTCATTTTCTTTACTTCCTAATCTCATGGATGCTCTCTTGATTGTATCATAAATAGCCAGAGCATCAACAGCTAATAGTAGACGCCGGAGCTCTATCTCATCTTGTGGACTTGTTGAAGAGGCATAAGAGTGGTGGTAATTCTCGAGCACTCAATGGCGTTATTAGGAGAGCAGCAGATGCAATTACTAACCTTGCCCATGAGAATAATTCCATTAAAACACGTGTCAGGTTCTTTTTCTTTGATATCAACTACAAAGTCTGATAATAGTTATTAATATTTTAATCACCTTCATAATACTGTGCACTGTACATACAGGATTGAAGGTGGCATCCCACCTCTTGTTGAACTGCTTCAATGTATTGATGTAAAGGTACAAAGAGCAGCTGCTGGGGCCTTGCGGACTCTTGCATTTAAAAATGATGAAAACAAAAATAAGGTACATGAGTTTTTTTATGTCATTTTCCTAAATTTATTTGTTTGTAAAAGGCTCTGCAGGTGGGCATGCATGCAGGGTGCTAGTGGGGTTGGGGTGTTATTGTGGGGGGGGGGGGGGGTGCATTTTGCAGATTTTGTTCATATGAAATGCAAATTTGCAGATTGTAGAATGCAATGCTCTACCCACTCTTATATTGATGCTTCGATCAGAGGATACTACCATACATTATGAAGCGGTTGGTTCTAAACTAGAATTTTTATAGATTAGGAATTATTTATTTTACATACTTTTTGACATTTGCAGTAACTGACTTTTCCAAGTCCAGGTTGGTGTGATTGGAAATTTAGTCCACTCATCCCCAAATATAAAGAAAGAAGTTCTTCTTGCTGGAGCTTTACAACCTGTGATAGGTTTGCTTAGGTATATGCAATTTTTCATTTTTATTTATTTATATTATGGAGAATCAATTTTTTTTTCTTTTATGTATTTCTATTTCAGTGTCTTATAACTGTTCACTGCAAGTTGTTTGAATATTTTTCTCCATTTCTTATAGAAGATATGCTACTAATCATGCTAGTTTGACAGCTCCTGCTGTTCCGAAAGTCAAAGAGAAGCAGCTTTGTTATTAGGTCAATTTGCTGCTGCTGATTCAGATTGCAAGGTAGACTCTATATCATTAATGGCTTCAGGCTTGTAGATTTGTGCCTTGAACTAATTAGTTACTAGTATAAGGATGTACATTCCTGTTTGATTCTTCTGGAAAGGCGCATATATGCACATTAATGAGATGCTGCATGCTTGTGTGTGTTAATATGTTATTCCATTTGATATTTTAGCAACGAGGTTGATGCAGGTGCATATTGTGCAAAGAGGAGCAGTCAGGCCATTGATTGATATGCTTGAGTCCTCAGATGCACAACTTAAAGAAATGTCAGCCTTTGCACTTGGAAGACTGGCACAGGTTAGGATATCTTCAATGTTGCATGGCCATGCTGTATCTCAATCTCTGTTTCTCATTTTATGAAAAGGAGATATCACAATGGCAGAATTTTGAATGGTCTTGACATTTAATTCTTCTTTCATTTTATAATGAAATTGTTGAACACTTCATATATCAGTTCTGTTGCATGGCTCATACCAATATAAGAAAAAAGATTACTGATAGCATGTTTAGCATGTATAAATATTCAGCAGCATGTCCAACAAATAAGTCCAAGTATATGCTGCTATATATTGTTTTTATAACTGTAAGTCCAATATCGATTTCATCTTTATAAAGGCATTTCTGCACCTTTTTCTCCTCTCCTCACTGATTGTTCTATCTTGAGACCTTTATTGTTGCATTAGTCCCTTCTCCATCAATTAAGGGAAAAAGCTGCTAAATAGGAATCGTGTGTGAAAAATCCCATCATATGTAATGGAAAAACTTGGTCTGTTTGTCATTCATTTTTAGTATTCAGATAATCCCTTGGTTATAGTGTGCAAGAGTTATTTGCATTCTGAATTTATTAGGATCCTTTGTGTAAATTATTACCTCTTAATACAGGAAACACATAACCAAGCTGGCATTGCTCATAATGGTGGGATAGTACCATTACTTAAACTTCTCGAGTCGAAGAATGGATCTTTGCAACATAATGCAGCTTTTGCTCTATTTGGACTTGCAGATAATGAGGTTTTTATTTTTGCTTCATTGCCTAATTTTCTTTTGTAGTTAGTACAACTATTTGTTTAGACTTTAGCATTGTAATATACTGAAAGTTGCCTGGACCGTTTCTGTAGGATAATGTTGCAGAGCTTGTTAAGGTTGGCGGTGTTCAGATTCTCCAAGATGGAGAATTCATTGTTCAAGTATGTTTATTCATTTTGTATTTCTTTTGCAGTGGCTACTTGGTATTTGAGCTGATTTATCTTATTGTCTCAGTCTACTACTATTGCCTACCTCTTATTATTGTTATTTATGACACTTGCAGCCAACTAAGGATTGCATTGCAAAAACATTAAAAAGGCTGGAGGAGAAGATTCCTGGGCGAGTAAGTTGCTAATTTTCATAGTTTGTTCTCCTATATTTGATTAGTAATTCTGCATTTTATACATCGTTAACTAAGGTTATTTCATTGAACTGTTTAATTGGCTATCTGGGTATAGCAGTATACTGATTCCTTGTATACTTTTTCTTTACAGGTATTGAACCATCTCTTGTATTTAATGGGGGTTGCAGAGAAAGCTGTTCAGAGACGAATTGCTTTGGCTCTTGCTCATCTCTGTGCACCTGATGATTGCAAAGTCATTTTTCTTGATAACAATGGTAGAACTCCTAAATTGGCTTAAATGTTTTTCTTGACGCCTTTGTTTCCTTAGTGCTTATATTCATACATGATTTTATTTTTTAACTGCTTGTTTCTACATGTGATTTTTTTGCAGGTTTAGAATTGATTCTGGGTCTTTTTGAGTCTGAAAACCTGAAACAGCAACGTGATAGTGCAGAGGCTTTGTATAAGTTGGCTACCAACACCACTTCAGTCTCTCCTGTAGATGCAGCTCCTCTATCCCCAACCCCGCAGGTGAATTACATTTATTATGTCCTTTTGGTTTTCATTTTGTGACATTTCATCATATTTTCCTGGAATGCTTTGTGTTATAGGACTACATTGTTTTAGTATGTACTGAACATAGTACTTCCGTAATCAGTAGTGCAGTGAACCAGTAATTCTTTTTTTTTCCATATTTGTTTAAAAGGCCATTATTAGCCTCTTTGTGAACAAGCATGCTATTTTAGTCATTATGGTTGGCTTGATTCTGCAGCCATCTATTGATCTCAGGTGCTTTAGCACCTTGTCAATTTATTTGGTTGAGGGTGAAAACAGAAACCGTGGAACTATAGTACTCATTGTTTTTGCTTCAGGTATATCTGGGAGAGCAATATGTTAACAATCCAACATTGTCTGATGTTACCTTCTTAATTGAAGGTAATAAACAATTCACGACATATTAACTTATTCTTTATGCCTGAACGAACTTGGCTATTTATATTGATGCAATCATTACCATGACTATGAGCGTGTGATTGCAATTTTGTTATGTCAGGTCAACGATTCTATGCTCATAGAATTTGTCTGCTTGCTTCTTCGGATGCTTTCCGTGCAATGTTTGATGGAGGTTACAGGGTGAGAATCCATTAATTATCAAAACCTTGTTTTTTACTGTTGCATTTTGATGAAATATGAAATTTTGTCCTTTTATAGTTTTGCTCTTTGCCAACTGGACCCCTAGCAAATGCATAACAAGAAACACTAATGCGAGTTATTCAATTGTCAAGTACAATATTATTTTTTATCATTAGTAAACCATCCATTATTACTTTAATTGTTCTTTTGCAATGTCTTTCTTTCTTTGTATGTTTTTTTTTCAACAGCTAAAAGAAATATGCAATTTCAGGAGTAAATAGCTTTTAAATCTTTGGTTTTTACTTGTGAAAATTGCAGGAGAGGGATGCTAAAGATGTGGAGATCCCAAATATTAGATGGGATGTTTTTGAGTTGATGATGAGGTGTGAATTGCTGATTCATTTGTTGTAAAAAAGTAAAATTTTGCTTTATTGAGAATTTAATTGGTTTTTGTTGTGCACCTAGGTTCATCTATACAGGATCGGTAGATGTTGATATTGAGATTGCACAGGACCTTCTTAGAGCTGCTGATCAATATCTTTTGGAAGGCCTGAAGCGTCTCTGCGAGTATACGATTGCACAGGTTAGCTGATATGTTTTATAATTTATTGATATTCTCTCTACTAAAACTATTAATTAATAATGTTGGTCTGATGAATTCTTGTATAATCTTAAGGATATTTCCGTGGAAAATGTTTCACTTATGTACGAATTATCCGAGGGCTTTAATGCTGCATCATTAAAGGAAGCTTGCATACTGTTTATACTTGAGCAATTTGACAAACTGAGTTCCAAGCCATGGTATGCTATTTCCTTCTAGCCTTTTCTAATCCTTTACCTGGGTTTCTATTCTTTTAGCCCTTTAATGTTGAATTGGGTTTTGGCATCGTATTTTGTGGATGGACTGGGCATGGAGAATCCTATCTATAGTATAGCTAAAGCATATTAACGAAAATGGTAATTTATGGTTTCACGAAATTACAACGTATGAATTGATGCTTGAATAGTTTTTCCCGAATTTTAACTAGTTAGCATCTCAATTCTATCATCAATGTCAAGTATTTAATTATCTTTATCTGGACTATCAAGCATCAATGGGTGTTAAATCTATAATTTCTTTTGGATTAAATGGGATTTAGATGTCATACTTAATCCTAATATTGTAACAGGTGTTCTCAGTTGATCTCACACATTATGCCTGAGATGCAAAGTTATTTTACAAAAGCACTTGCCAAACCTGTCCAAGCTAACCTGAGGCAACTGTAGATGATTCATCTAGTTTCGATCGACTAACCACTGAGATGGAAGGGAAGAATGTACAAAATTTTTGAAGTTGAGCTAAGGCGGTTAACCTTCTTGTATCAGCATAACAGTCAGCATCTCAACATAGTTCAAATGACACAAGCACAAATTTTGTTTTGACAACCATTCATTTTGAAATAGTCTGTTTTGATAACTATATATGTAGAAACAGCGCAGCAATGGATTTATACATATTTCATAGTGAAAATTCTGGGTATAATATAATGCTGCTTTGCTTTGTATGCATGAATGAGGTTTACGTGAGAAAATGTCAAATTGATTTTTTTTTTTCCTTCGGTATATAGTGTATATAAAATCTCAAACGAAATTGCCATATTGTAATTGTGGATAGTTCAACATAGAAAAAAAATTCATGTCATGAATCTACATTTAATCATTGATGAGTACAAGTTATCTTCACTATATTAGTCTTTTACTTTTTTTTTTTTTTTTTTTTTTATATCCTGACATGTAATTTTTAAATTTTTTATAAAGTTCATTACATTAAAAACAAGGTATGTCATTAAAAGTTTTTAAAAAAAGTAATATAAAAAGGCAGCTAGCATTTATGTTAGAAGAATGCTAAGAACGTTTTTTATTTTTAATATTTTTTAACACTTATTAGATAATTTTTTAATATTTTTCAACACTTAGTAGGTAGGAGAAATTTTTAAATATAATTTTTTAATTTTTCTTTTATTTATTTTTGTACTAATCAATTGGAAAGTAAAACAGAGTTTCCTTTGCATTTTTCATTCTGTTAACTATTAATTGGGTAGAATATATTTTGCATAAAAATCAGAACATTCTCTATGGTGTACATTTCTTTCTTTTGATTTGTGAAATTATATATTTATATAACGGAATTTAAATGAATGCTTTGTTTAATTTCGTGTTGTAAACACCGCTAGAATATGAGGGTAATTGGTTGGAGGTTTTCTTTTTTAATTAAAAATTAGGCCCATGGGCCATGTGGTGGAAGATAATGGGACGGACGATATGCAATGGAATGATCTTTCTTTGTGATAAAGAAAAAAACAAGAACTTCTAGACACTGCACTGAAAGAAAGCAGTTAAGGATGGGGGTGCACGTTCTGGGGCTGTGCTCACCCAATCCCACACTTCAGATTCAGTCACCTGAAACTCGAAGCAAGCGAATCCTCTCACTACCAACTGCAGCACTTTCAACTACAGCTTCTCTCTCGTCCCCACCTCCCACCATTCAGGCAAGCAATCTTTTTCTCTACGCATATGTTTTTGCTTTCCATGCACAAGAAGAATTGGAAATTTAGTATAGTCTTGTTTGTGTTTGTTTGTGAGGTTGTTTAATTATCTGGCAGAAATTGTCAAATTTTTTGGGCAAAATTAGCCTTAAGCTTATATTCTCAAAGAAAACGTGGTGGCAGGTTATAGGTGGAAGTGGAAAACCTCCTACTTGGTATGAAAATGGGAATGGAAACGCCAATTCTAGTACTGCCCTTGATGGCTGTAGAGGCGAGATTGATTGGGTCGATCTTGATACCGAGCTTTATTATTGGACCAAGCCGCTCCGTCCTGTTCAGGTATGAATAAGGTTTCTCCTTCATTCCCATATGGTTTTGAAGCTGCTGATTAAATGCAAGCTGAAATTTTTTCATATTGTGACTGGCAATTGAGTGGCTTTAAATTCTTTCTGGGTGAATAAAATTATGCAGTGGTATCCAGGTCACATTGCAAAAACAGAAAAAGAACTTAAAGAGCAGCTCAAATTAATGGATGTTGTAATAGAGGTGAGAGATGCAAGAATTCCTCTGTCCACTAGCCATCCGCAGGTTAAGTTCCAATAAATCATCTCTTAGAAAGAAAACGTTGTTTGATTTATCTCATGTTGTTTATATGCAAGTGTGCAAGTGTTGATGAATGAGTCAAACAGTACCAGGCATTATTAGTTCTTGTCCTCTGTTGCTTTTTATGTGTGAAGTTTTTCTTAATGCTACAATCAAACATCACCCTTTGGGATTGGGAGTATACCTTACTGTATTGATTTTCTTTTGTAATCATGAGCAGATGGATTCATGGCTTGGAAATAGGAAAAGAATTTTAGTTTTGAATAGAGAAGATATGATATCCAAGGCAGACCGGAATGCATGGGCAAATTATTTTTCAAGGCAGGGAATAAAGGCTGTATTTTCCAATGGGCAACTTGGAATGGTATTACAGGCAAATTCTCTTCCTACATTTTTAGTTTGAACATCATATCAAATAAGATTTTACTTTTGTCAAATGCAGGGTACTATGCGATTAAGCAGGTTAGCAAAGGCATTAGCTGCAAGTGTAAATGTCAAACGCAGAGCCAAAGGGCTCCTTCCTCGTCCTGTGAGTTTCTCAGATTCTATACCGACAGTGAGGAAAGGGATCAAAATTACTATCTATGGATCTTTTTATGAATTTTTTTTCATTATTATATAGGTTCGAGCTGGAGTAGTCGGGTATCCAAATGTTGGGAAATCATCCTTGATCAACCGATTACTGAAGCGTCGTATGTGTGACGCAGCCCCCAGACCTGGAGTTACAAGAGAATTGAAGTATGTATTTAGTTTAAATTTCTTCTTCATCTTGGAAAGATGTGAAATTGTATCCAGAGGGAGTTAAGGCACAATAAGTTTAAACTTTCTGGTATTCATAAATCTAAAAGGATGACTCACTTTTAGGCTTCTTTTTGTTAAAAGTTTCTATAGCAGGGCAACCAAATTGAAAGAATGAAATCAGTTTGTTGTAAATCCAGATTTGGATTTAGTCCTGTAGTAAGTTTGATGTTTCAAAATCTCGAGTTTTCTACTATCATGATTGGAAAAAAGTATTGGATATTAGGTCATGAACTTTCTAATTGTCAAATTCTCATGTGCTGAAAATCTCAGAAACTTGTAAGTGCCCTGGCAGATTATAACCTTATTATCCTTCAGTATAAAAGATTTGGAATAGAATTGTTTTATCTCTGGAAATAAGAATGTCAAAACATAACCTGGTTAAGTGATAATATTAATGATTTATTGATGAAAAACTGCCATTTTTAATGCATATTTATTGGGTTGCTCCATTGTTGCTTAAAGATGGGTTCGATTTGGGAAAGATCTTGAGTTGCTGGACTCCCCTGGCATGCTCCCAATGCGGATTAATGATCAATCAGCTGCTATAAAGCTTGCTATCTGTGATGACATTGGAGAGAGATCTTATGATGTGGCTGATGTAGCCGCAATTCTGGTAAAGATGTTGACAAGGATTCCATCTGTAGGTAATGCATATTATCATTCTTTGTTGCATTAGCTTTCTTCATACACACTAATTTTGGTTTTTGTCCCTTGACAGGTGTAAAAGCACTTCATAACCGATACAAAATTGATGTAGACGGGCATAATGGTAGAATGTATGTCTAATTCTGGCTCATCATTATGTCCACTTAGAATATGGGCAAACTGAACAATTGATTCCTAAAGTTTTCAAAAGCTAAGTCTCTAGCCTTTTGTCTTTGCATGAGCAGACAAAAGCTATTTTGATTTCCACTGACCAGTCAATGAGTAAAGTTACTTTGAATAAATGAATCTGTAATGTAACTTAGCATTCTGTTTGTTCAGATTTTCACAGCTGTTAATCAAACTATACATACATATCTAATATTCCCTTTCACCAAAATCCTTTATTGACATCATCGGTGTTGATTTGTTGGTGCAGATTTATTCAGAAGCTTGCAGCACAGTTGTTCAATGGGAACACCCATCAAGCTGCGTTCCGCATCTTGTCTGATTTTCGAAAGGGAAAGTTTGGTTGGGTGGCGCTGGAGAGGCCCCCCAGGTAGCCTTATTGATAGCTGTGAATTGAATGACATCTTTCTATAAAGCTTCCATCCATGACCCTGATCATGTGAGAGTGCCAAGTGGGCAATGCAGAGGCACGACTAGATAAAGATTGATCCTAGTATGCGAACATAGAAGATGTATGTATAATTAGAAGTTTTGCTCCTTGAGTTGGTACTACACTGTGGTCACCACCTGTTAGTTGTAGAATGTCGTGGAATGAAGTTGCTGCAGAAACCATTTCAATTTTTTGTGTTTATCAACTATAGCAATTTGTAAAAAGGGCTTGCCAATGTTCTCAAGCTTTTGTACATCACTTGAATGTTGCCACATCCTACGATGTGCTGCTTAACTTTGTGCACATTATGTACTTTGTTTACACATATTCTGATTCCAAATAGAGGGAACACAATGAGATAGTTGATATGGGCCGAAGACCCAGCTAAGTTTCTGTGCTGTGAATGAACCCACGGAGTTGGCTACCAGCACAGGCAAAGCCAACTGTAGCTTTCTTCCTTGGCTGGTTAGCTAAATGCTAGCATCTTACACATCATGGTTAGACATGGGTACATTATAATTGGTTGAAAACAGCATATTGATCATCTCTTCGTAAATCTGCAAGGTGATTTTAAAACAGTGACAAAACAAAAACACCTGTTGCCATTATCTGTGGCATAAGACATATTTAGAACGTTGATTTAATTGATGCTTTTATATATATATATATATATATATATATATATATATATATATATATATATATTCAGTATCTGAATTTTTGCTTGATACAATTGGATTGTTATTTGAATTTAAAAATTTAGGGACCTAATGTCAAATAATGAAACAGATACCATGTCTAAAAAGAGTTCAAAAATTAAATTGTATCAAATAAAAAAGCAAAAAATCAATTAATTCGAAGAGCTAAAATATTCATTTTGCCAAAAGACCTATGAAAATCCTGCTCCGTTCTGTAAGCAGAGATTTTCTCTCCATTTACCTTCGTTTCGTTTGTATTGCATACGCAGAATTGATCAAAACTAAGAAAACTAATGTAAGTTGTGCACCTGTAGGTACATCTGGCTTTTAATTAAAGCTAGCAAACAAAAGAATTATACTCATTAGAAATATTAAATAGTATTTCAGCAAATTTCAAGTACCCAACCCATGAGAAAAGTATAATAAGTCTGCAACCTTAGGTGCCATCAAGGGGCCAATGTAAGATATGATTTTAGGCGGATAAACTTGCTTGTTCTATAATTTCACGGGGCAGTGAGTTCAGTAATAAAAATAATACATAGTTTCATTGAAATTTAAGTGAAGCAAATGTACATCAGCCCCTGATGGCCATCACAATTTAAGCAAAGTAGGTAAGGAAAAGCATTCCCAACCCCCTTTAAAATCTTCTCACTAAAAATGCCAAATTATAATTAGATAGTCTTTCCTGAAGAGTGTGTGTATGGGGTCTGGGGAATGCTTACAACTAACTAAACTTCAGCAAGTCAAATAATCAATTTCGTAACAATAACTTTGCTTAATCTGTACATACAATTTGTTTTTTTGTGAAGGAACAGCACAAACCTTGAGGGGCCAAGGCGTAAGAGATAAATTGCAGAGCCAATTTTTGGAAAAATGGGATAACATATACCAACGAATGACGATTGAAAAAGCAAGCAGGCTAGCTAGTGTGCCTTCTCTGTCCAATATTCAAGCACCTAACATCTAAATTTCATATCCAGAAAATCTAACTCAGCTGTATTTAAATGAATGTAAGATATTATAATGATACAGTGAGATGATTTGGAATTTTCATCTTGCAATCGTGGGAGCACAAGTGGTTGAATCGTCTTTGTTTGACCAACTCTCTTTAATTCTGCAGGCTTGGATTGATCTTTCAATCTGAAGAAGACATTCAGCTGCTTCTTTCTCCAACTGAGAACAGTATCTTCCAAATGTGTTGACATTTACATGAAGTTTGAAATCTATACTAAACAAAAACTTCATTTCTAATCTGTTCAACTCCTCAGTGCTTATACCTCCCACTTTGGCATAGTATGCATTATTGAAGAATCTGAAAAACCACGAAGATCTTTTAAGAATTTAAGCAAAAGGAAATTAAATGCAAATTCAGTCAATTTGGATGCAGCCAATTATTTGCTGATTGAATAATGGATTTTCTATCAGGGCACAAAAGAAAAATGAAGACATCAAACTTTTGTTTGTCATTATCCAGTCTAAGGAGGATCCAGCATAAAATCTTCATAGGTGAGACTTCTTTAAGCACAAAATTTTTGAAAACAAACTAATACCATGCTTATTTGCTTACTTTTATCGCTCAACCAGCATAAATTTTACCTACATAAATATAAATCAAAATTTGGTTCTCAGAACTTACGCATCATCCATGAACTTTGCAGCTACCATTACACTTATTATTAAGAGTCGGTGAACATTGAGAGATGTTAAAGGAATATCTGTGCTCTTTATAAATCGATCCACATAAATGTGCGCCACAACAAAACAGGATGGGCTGCAAGCGGAGTACTTGAAGATACGTTCAATATACTGCTGAATGCTAACAGTTGGTGCTCTTAAACCATGAAACACTGTAATCGCATCTTGGATCTGTGATTTCTCCAGCATCATCTCATTTTTCTGAACAGATCTTTCAAGAAGTGAAGAAAGAAGGGCTAAAACCCGGGGAGTTCCCAAAGCTCCTTTTGCCAAACCTTTGAGCCCCAGATTTAGGTATAAATCTGAGTCTACATTCCCAGTATTAAGTGCCAATGTCCCCATAACTAAAGTGCACTGCATTAAGTTAGCACATATAGGCTCATTATCATTAGAATATACCAAATGCATTGCAATTCAAGAACAATAACTGCTCGATATTAGTGATTTAAAATGTATCCAGACAGATGCAACAATCAGTACAAAAATCTTAAAACCCCTAAAGAAGATTGAAGGGTATGATAATTGATTGGAGATAAACATATTAGTGCAGTTGGATAGAGGATACAAGTTCAATTGATTCTAACTATGAAGAAGAATTAAAAACTCAGATAATTGATTCAATAGAGTCTAGATTAAAAACTACACGTCAGTCGTTAGCATTTCAATTAAGAGGCAAAAATAAATCTTTACACTGGGAAATTGATTAGTGATCTTTTTCATGCTAAATTAGTCTTTGTTCCTTCACTTCTTTATATGAAGAAGCAAAGATCTGACAGAATCCCATTTTACGTCTTCGCACAAATAGGAAGAAAGAGCATTTAACAGAATAATAATGATAAACGCAGTTAAAAAAATTAACCCATGAGCATAAACGGACAATTCGCCGAATCAAATCGAGCCAGAGAAGAGGGAAAAAAACAATATTGACGAAATCTCAATTCAGAAAACAGGAAACCCAATTCAAATACCATGGAAACGGAGAAAAGAAAAGAAAACAAAATTACAAGAGAGAGAGAGAGAGAGAAAAAGAGAAGGGGAAGCAAACAAACTTACAAAATTGTTGAAGGATTCTGGTCGAATGGTTCTTGGTTGCTAGAAAAGCATCAAGGACAAAGAAGATAAAGTGTGCACAGAGAGAAAGAGGGGGTGAAACGTGTGTACATAGAGATTAAAATTCCCTCTTCTCTCTGTCATGTCTCTTTTCCTCTCTACATTAGCTTAAGCTTAAGAAGAGAGAGAGAGAGAGAGAGAGAGAGAGCTTGCTTTTTCTATTTTATGTGTTTATAGTTTAATATTATTGTGCTGAAGTGAGAGAGAGTGGTTTCTGTGTGTTTCTTCATATGGAATGATGGGAAGTTTCTTTATAAAACTTCAGATGGAAGAGAGTGTGTCGGTATGGCTTTTATAATGTGCGCTGCTAAATCACCATTGTCAAGTGGTCGAGGATGTGGAGGAAAGCTCTTCTTGGATTCTTGCCTTCTCTCTCTGGTAGATTGAAGGGACCCACCTTGTTGTTAAAAAAATTCTTTTTTTTTTAATTTTAATGATTATTTATTTGTATAGAATATTTTAGTGGTTTTGTCTCCTTTAAAAAAAATAAAAAATAAAATTACATTCTAAAGAAGAAAAAAAAAAACTTCAAATAATAGAGAGATAAAAGTGAAAATTATCCATACCAGTTTTTTGGATTTAAGGAATCTGAATATCTAATCCTACAGTCAAACTGTTTTTATTTAGTTATAAGTTATAATACGATGAGAAAAATAACAACAGGATATAACAAAATTACAATTAATAATTTTAAAAAATTAGAGATAAAATAGAATATATAAATTTTATATAAATTTTTTTAAATAAATTAGGATCAAAACTATAGACAATGATAGAAAAATTTACTATAAAAAAATAGAAAATTACAATTTTTTTCTAATAATTAAGAAGATAATAAATATATTAAAATAATAAATATTTTTTTCATGAGCTCTCTTTTGCTCTCTTGTTACTCAAATTGACTGTGCTTAATTTGCTTCATACGGTGTGTCTTTTATAGGTACAAATGTGCAAATTTTTCAACAAAAATATCTTCAATTTTCAAAGATTTTGTTTTTGACTTTTTAACAAATCTCTCACTTAAAAATTTGATTACGTCAATTATATCTTCATATCATTCTTTTTTCCATATCATTTCATGTTGTTCATATCTCTACTAGACCGCTAGAGGATCGACACCGAATAAACTTGTTAGTATTGACTGTTTTAGTTAAGAAATCTGCTAAGTTATCTTCAGTATGAATTTTCTATATATTTATTATTTTTTCCTCCACTTTCTCACAAATAAAGCGGTATTGAATTCAAATGTATTTTGTTCTTGAATGAAAAGTTTGATTATTTGTAAAATGCAAAATGCTTTGACTGTAAAAAAAAAAAATTCTCTTGTTCATGCCCGAGTTTTTCCAATGTCATTTTCAATCAAATTATTTTTTTTACTAGCTTGAGCAGTTGTTACATATTCTGATTCTGTTATTGACATAACCACAATTGACTGCAATTTTGAAACTCAATTTACAGCTTCGCTTGCAATTATAAACACATATCCTGTGGTGGATTTGCTTTTGTCAGGATCATTTACATAATTTGAATTAACATATCCTCTAATAGCAAAGTTTGATTCCGCATAATACTATGCAACATATGTGGTCCTCTTAATGTATCTTATGACTATTTTCACTGTATTCCAATGTTTTTTACCAAAATTCGTCATGTATCAACTAATCACTCTTACTGCTTGTGCAATATCTAATCTTGTACAAATCATAGCAAAAATTAAAATTTTCACTGCTGATGAATATGGTACTCGAGACATTTCCATCATTTCTACTTCTATGTTAGGACTCATACTAGAGGATAACTTGAAATTAACAGGAAGTGAGGTAGAAATTGACCTACAATTTTACATATTGAAGTGTCATAAGATTTTTTTCAAATAATTCTTTTGAGAAAGCCAAAATTTTCTATTATTTCTATCTCAGTGAATTTCCATCCCTAGAATTTTGTTTGTTGGTCACATGTCCTTCATTCTAACCAATTGTGCCTTTAATTATACAATACGATTTTTGTTGGGACCTGCTATCAACATGTCGTCTGCATATAGCAACAAAATGATGAAATCATTTACACCAAACCTTTTGAAATATACTCAAGAGTTTGTATTAAGTCTTTTATATCCAAAACTCATAATAAAAGAATCAAATCTCTTGTATCGACACTTTGACACCTGTTTGAAACCGTATATAGATTTTTTTAACCTACAAACCAAGTTATCTTTTCATTTTTCTTCAAATCCTTATTGTTATAGCATGTAAATTTCTTTTTCAATATCTCCATGAAGAAAAACAGTTTTGACATCCAACTGCTCTAGATATAAGTCAAATATAACACACATTGCTAAGACTACTCTGATTGTTGATAGTCGTTCCACTGGAGAAAATATTTCATTGAAGTTGATGTCTTCTTTCTGAGTATATCCTTTTACCATCAATCTTGTATGATACCACTCTACTTATTATTTGTCATTATGCTTGATCTTATACACCCATTTGTTTCCAATAAATTTTCTTCCTTATGGTAACATAACAAATTTTCAAGTTTTATTTTTACGAAGAGCTTCCATTTCCTCCTGCATTGTTGTTATCTACTGAGATGCATCTGAATTGTTCAGTGCTTTTTGGAGAGTTGATGATTCTTCATTCTCTGTTAGAAGACAATATGCAATATTACTTTCTATAATATACTTGGAGTGTTAATCTAGTTGTTTACCGTTAAGATTTTGGTGCATTATAAACAATTGGTTTTTGCTCCTCGTGCTTTGATTTTACTTCAGATGAATTCTTTTGCTCAATTTTATTTTCATATGTACTATCGTAGTTTCTGAATTTTCTTTTACTGTGCTATAATTTCTTTTTTTTCTCTTTGTTATTTATCTTCTAAAAAGATAATATTCTTACTGATTACAACCTTGTGGACAGTGGAATTCCACAGACAATATCCCTTTATTCCATCAACATACCCCAATAATAGATATTTTCTGAATTTTGGATTCAACTTTGTACTTTTTTGGGCATTGTACATCACGTACACAAGACTTTTAAATATATGGAGGTTTGAATAGTCAGCTTTCTTACCAGTCCACATCTCTATTAGTGTATTTAACTCAATTGTTGTTGATGGGGCTTGATTTATCACATAACATGCATTATTTACTACTTCTACCCTAAAATTTTTTTCTAAGCCTACAACTCCCAACATTGCTATTGTTCTTTCTAATATAATTATGTTCATTCGATTTGCCACACCATTTTATTGGGGAGTATATGTTGTAATGAATTATCTTTTAATGCCTTATTGATTACAAAATTTGACAAACTCATAACTAGTATATTCTCTTTCATTATCTATCTTTAGACACTTGATCTTTTTGCCATAATCAAGCTCTACCCGCGCATTGAATACTTTGAAGACTAGAAACACATATGCCTTTTTCTTCATAGGATACACCCAACATCTTCTGGAATAATCATATATGAAGGATACAAAATATTTTGCTCCTACCAAAAATGTAACTGGTGCTTGTCATATATCATAGTGAAATAGTTTTAGAATTTCCTTACTTCTAGAATTTGATGCGTTAAATTTTAACATGTGTTGCATATTTGTAACACAATACTCACAAAAAGGTAAAAACACTTTAGTGAGACCTAGAAGTAGATTTTGCTCCGCAAGAATTTTCATTCATTACTCATATAGATGTCTAAGTTTCTAATGTCACATCATTGCAAATCTTTTACTTAAACTACTTGAAGCAACTGATATTTCTCCTTCTAGTAAAGTCTCTCATTTCAACATGTACAAATTGACAGTCGTATTTTCTTCCTTTATTAGTACAAGTGCGTTTTGAATCACTTTCATAATTCATTTTTCAACTTCAATTTTACAGTCAACGTCATTTAGTTGACTTAATAATAACAAGTTCTTTTTTAGGCATTCCACATGTCGCATTTGTTGAATAGTGCGTATTGTGCCATCATAAAACTTCAACTTAATGGTTCCAATACCGAAAATATTTAAGGAATGATCATTGCAGTTGTACACAGATCCCTTTGAGATAAGTTCATATTGGTGAAACCATTATCTTCGAGAGGTCATGAGAAATGTAACTTCTAAGTCAATAAACAACACATTAATAAATATCTTTCTGTTTTCACTAGATGTCGTTACTTCACAACAAAAGCATCACCCTTATTACATGTGCTTGCAAATTTTCCTTCAGGATTTGAGTTTTTCTTATTTAAACTCCAACAATCATTTTTCAAGTAACCCTTTTTGCCACATTGGTAGCATTTGAGATTTTTGTTGCTTATTGACTTTGATCTACCATGATCTTGGCTCCCACATGAGCCATGTTCAGTTGATCTCTCTCTCATCACCATTAATGTCTCTGCTGGTTGTGAACTTGTTAACTTGTCCTCTTTGTTTTTATGCCGATTTTCTTCTTCAAGAATAACAATTACAATATCATCAAAACTCAAAATATATGTGAGGACATTGTTTGTTAGATTGATGATGAGTTGATCATATGAATTTGGTAGACATTGGAGCAGAAGTTCAACACGTTCAATTGACTTTATTTTATAACTTAGTGATGTGAGTTGAGAAAATAAAGTATTTAACACATTGATGTGTTATGTTACTGAAATAAATTTTGACATCCGTAGAGTATATATTTTCATTTAAGAAAAATTTTATTGTGAAGTGACTTGACCTAGTATAACTTTGTGAGATGATTCCAAATTTTCTTTACAGTTTTCTTCTCCTTTATAATTGACAATACGCCATCTGCTAATGCAAGATGAAAAATTGCAATTTAATTTCTATCCATCTTGTTTCACTTAGCACAATATTTGTATTCCGCCAACTTTTCACTAATAGTTGTCAGACAATTATCTTTTCTCAAAATAATTTTCATCTTTAATTTTTACAATGAGAAATTACTCACACTGAATTTTTTGATCTCAAATTTTACTGTCATTGCTTCTATAACAACCTTTAAGAGTAAATAATAATCTAACTTATTTTTTAATGTGGAGGGTTCACTTATTAGTGGTAATCACAGAACATATGATAAATAGATATTAATATCCAAATCTGGCTTTAATACAATTTGTTAAGAAAAATAAGAACTGGATAGAGCAAGATTGCTACTAATAATTTGAGAAAATTAGAGATAAAATAAAACATACAAAATTTACATGGAAAATCCGCAAACAAATTAGGGCAAAAACAACAGACAATAATAAAAAAAATTAACTATAAAAGATAATAGGAGATTAAATTTTTTTCTAATAATTAAAAAGAGAATAAATATATTATCTCTGTAAAAATTAGAAGAATAAAAATAATAAATATTTTTTTGTTAGGACCTCTCTCTTGCTCTCATACTACTCAAATTGGTTGTGTTTAATTTGCTTCATAAGTTGTACCTTTTATAGACACAAATGTGCGAATTTTTTCAATAAAAATATCTTCAATTTTTAAAGATTTTGGCCACCAAATTCTTTAACTTTTTAACATAATATAACCATACCAACTTATAATTTCAAAACATAAAATTATATATATATATATATATATATATATATATATATATAATCAAAATTAAGACCCAAACTATGAATAATTTACATAACAGAAAAAATATGAATAACAAAATTAATTTTACTTGAGTTACATTTAATAAGTATGATTAGTTATGAAGTTTTTAAACAAAAGGTATAATTCATTACGAAAAATATAAATATTTTTGTTGCTTTTAATATAATATCATAACTAGTAATCCAAAAAATGCAAACTATTATAAAATCTGTCACTATTAAATTAAAAAAATTGTTTTGATAAAATACATATTTAGAGGAGGAATGGTGGGATTAGAATTTTAATTATTTAAGAGATTTCTAAAGTCTCCAATCCATTAGATTAAAAATAATTTATAAATTAGTTAATTAGATTTTAGCATATTTATCAGGACAATAAACAAAAAACCATGAAAATTAATTTTAGGTTTATAGTTATCATTTATAAATTTGTAAGTTTTTAGGATATCTGTTTTATTCTATTTTTTTTATTAAATCACGGCGCAAGATAGGGCACCGTCCGGTGAATCACTAAAGTCAAATCATTGGAAGTCAGAAACTCATCCGATTATTATTATTATTATTATTATTATTATTATTATTTTGTTTTTAATTTTCTTTTTCTTATCTAACTATATTATATTCGGAGGTGGAAATCTACAGCTCCTTCCGTTAATCAAAATTTAAAAATTTGGAGTAAATTAATATATATATTTATTTAAATATAATAATTAATAAATTTATATATATATATTATTATATGATTTAATTAATTTATTATTAAATTTATCCAAAAAACTTTTAAATAATTTCAATTTATCACATAATTTATAAATTAATTAAATTAAACAATTATATACATATAATAATTTTATTTACAATAATTAATTTAAATATAATAATTAATATAATTAGATTAATATATAAATGAATTTATCCAAATAATTTATATTCAAATTTTTATTAGTAATTTCACTGCGCAACTGACTAAGTTGCCATGTGTGTGATACTAATACTATTATTGATGCCAAATAGATATAGCCAACAGCTTTAGGGGTAGTATTGTCAGATAGCGCAAATACAAATAAAAATTAGGGGCAGTATTGTCATTAAAGCCGCAGACCCTCACGCAATATTGCTAATCAGTCGCTTCCAATATTATTTTAATTTCCCTCCAATTTCCGGACGGACCCACACTTTTTTTTGATTGCAAATTTTATGATTGCACTTCCAACTTTTAAATTCTTTTGATTCCCATCTCTCTTTTTTTTTTTTCTTTGGTTCGTGGGGTAATAATAACGGACGCAGTTTCTAGTTCTACTCCTAGGGTTTTCACTTTGCAGTTCTTTTTTGCTTGTCTACATCATTTAGGGTTTCCAAAGAGGGCTCTTCTTCTCTCACTCGGGTACTCGCTTTTCTATCCATGTTTATCTCTCTCGATGATTCAATTAATGGGGTTTACTTTTTTTATTTTTGTTTCTTAGTTGCTTGTTAGATTTGATTTCAGCGTAGTAAGATGTCCTTCTCTTTCCCCATTTTTGTACTGTTCTCCATTTGCCTAAACAGATAAGGGTTTTTATTTTTATTTTTTCTGGATCTGTATTCTTTCTATTATTGGTCTTTTAGTCGGACTTCTACTGTCTCGTTTACGCAGTTTTTTTTTCTTTTCTTTTTGTTGATTTAAAAATTTTCATTTCTGGCTAATTACTGAAACTTTTCTGAGCATATAAAAAAAATTGGTTTTGGTTTTCTCGGAAACTTTAATATTTTTTGTTCGATTTTCTTCATCTTTGATCTTGCACATGTTAATCGGTCTTTTTGGGCAATGGCTTTTGTTGTTGGCTGATGGTTTTGGGATTAAAGATTTTGAAAGTTTTAATCTTTTGTTTTATTTACTTGGTGGCTGAACTTATGGTTATATGTTATGTGGCATCAGTCATGTCGTAATACTGATATTTTTTTAGCGGTCTTATGAATTTATTTCATATGTTTCGGACTGACTAAATTAGCGTGCGAGAGCAGAATGTCTTTTTGTGCTCATAATTATGAATGACTGTTATGTTGTTAATTATTTCAAGCCTTCTTATTTCGAGAAAGCGCTTTTCCGAAAATGTCTCGCCATTCAATTTGTAAACTTTTGTGATACCCTTTTCTTTTGGTGTTAAAACTATTATAGTTGTTTGTCTGTTTTCTCTCTCTCTCTCTCTCTCTCTTTTTTCCATTCAAGCTACGATCACACAAGCTCGTCTGTTTCATGTATGTTTTCGAGATACATACTGCTATCTTGTTGATTGGATGATTTGTATCTGTAAATCTCCTTGGTTTTCTAAGAGCTATGTGCTTTCATGAGTGGTTAAAACTCCTGATAGTTTTTAAGCTTTCATCTTTTCATATTTACTTTGCAATCTTGTAGTCTTTAGAAATTAAGGACCTTAGTGACCTCTCAATGTTGTAAGATAGACGTTATATCTCGCCACCACTATCATATTATCAGTGACTTCTGCCATCACCACCTTCACCTTTTTATTTTACTCAAAACCTCAATCGTTAAAATCATTTTTGGCTGATGCTGAATGTCAATCACTTCTGTAATTGTTGTCATTCATGACATTGCATGTGAATCGTGACATTGCAATCCACTATGACCACCATCGCACCACATCTAACACTCGTTTTGTCACATCCCAATGCTGCTAGACTTCCAATATTAGTGTCAGCAGCTCCACCATGGCATTTAAGCATCTTGATAAATGTCTTTGAAGAAAGGAATACTATGTTTCTTCATTCCCAAGAACACATATGCATCCACACATATATCATGTTACTATGTTTAATTAACTTATCCATATGATAGAAACTTGATAGCATTTGGGTCCTTTTACAGAGTTTCTACGTACATGCAGTTTAGATCTTGTCGATAGTTGAAATTATTTTTTAATTATTTTTTTGGATTGATTGTTGGCTTTGCCTGTTAGTAAAATCACTAGAGATTGTGTAGCTATCAGCTTTGAAAAAAGTTTTTGAATTTGACCGGTGAAATCCTTTTTTTTAATTTTTCTTTTTTCTCCATAGTAAGTGTTGTTTATACTAATGGAATTCTTGAGGTGACTGTCGACTGATTGCTATTACCTTAACTATGTTTCACACTGTTGCTTCATTTGATTATTTGGTATTCATCCACGTCAAAATGGTTGGTTTTTCATAAACTGCCTTTACTCTTTCCATTTTATAGCATAGAATTTACTCTTATGTCAGAGTGATTAATTACTGTTTGTTCCTCTGCATTAATAAACAGAACTGTTAATGCAATATCTTACGTTCCTTTCCTCCTTTTCTTATATTTGTTGCCTTTCGGATCTCACACCTAAAAGTTTAGGTAACCACAATGTAACTGACTTAAATGTTTGGATTATAACTTTGTTAATACGGTCAGGACTCAGGGTTTCAACTTGTTGTAAACTTCTGATGTGCGATTTTTTTGAGCAACTCAATAGCATTATTCATCCATAAAATACTACAACTTTTTAGATGGTGGGAAAATATCCAGGGGATTATATCTTAAGGCATGTTGGAATGGATCAGTCAAAAAAGTGGTTCAGCATTTGAAAATTCCTTCAGCTTGCTTCATCAGCATATATTGTTTCTTCATTTTGTTATGCATTTATGATATAGTCATGACATTTTTCTTTCAGGTTTCTTTGACATGGATTCCACAACACAGACTTTCCAAATCCGTTCATTTTCTGTCAAATTGTGGCCTCCTAGTCGGAGTACAAGGCTAGTACTTGTAGAGCGAATGACCAAGAATCTTATCACTCCATCCATTATTTCCAGAAAGTATGGCCTGCTAAGCAAAGAAGAGGCTGAGGTGGATGCCAAACAAATAGAAGAGATGGCATTTGATGCTGCAAATCAGCATTACCAGAAAGAGCCAGATGGTGATGGAAGTTCTGCAGTGCGGATTTATGCTGAAAAATCCAGTAAGCTCATGTTGGAAGTTCTTAAAAGGGGTCCTAGAATGAAAGAGGATGGAGAGGTAACAACAGCTGAGAAAGCTTCTGTGGCTGCTGATAAATTTGATATATCTGGTGGTCGGCGAGCATTCATCAGTGCAGAGGAGGCAGAGGATCTTTTAAAACCACTTAAGGAGCCAGGAAACCTGTATACTAAGATCTGTTTCAGCAATCGAAGTTTTGGCTTGGAGGCAGCTGTTGTTGCCGAGCCAGTATTGTCATCCATAAAGGATCAATTGATAGAAGTAGACTTATCAGACTTTGTTGCAGGAAGGTCCGAGTCAGAAGCTCTTGAAGTCATGAATATATTTTCTTTGGCCCTGGAAGGTTGTAACTTGAGGTATCTGAACCTTTCAGACAATGCCCTGGGGGAAAAGGGTGTAAGAGCTTTTGGTGCACTTCTTAAATCACAGATTAATCTGGAAGAGCTTTATCTGATAAATGACGGTATATCAGAGGAAGCTGCACATGCAGTTTGTGAGCTGATTCCTTCTACTGAAAAGCTGAAGGTCCTTCAGTTTCACAATAACATGACTGGTGATGAAGGTGCCATTGCTATTGCTGAAATTGTGAAAAACTCTTCTATGTTGGAGAATTTCCGATGCTCTTCAACAAGGATAGGATCAGATGGTGGTGTTGCACTGGCTGAAGCGCTTGGAACATGTCACCATTTGCGGAAGCTTGATCTGCGTGACAATATGTTTGGAGTTGAAGCTGGAGTTGCTCTGAGTAAGGCTGTAGGTGCATTTGCAGATCTTACTGAGATTTACCTCAGTTATCTGAACTTGGAGGATGATGGGGCAGAAGCACTTGCCAATGCTCTTAAGGAGTCTGCACCTTCACTCGAAGTTCTTGAAATGGCTGGTAATGATATTTCTGCCAAAGGGGCTTCTTCTTTGGCAGCATGTATTGCTTCAAAGCAATTTCTTAGTAAGCTAAGCCTTGCTGAGAATGAACTGAAAGATGAAGGTGCTGTTTTGATTGCCAAGGCAATAAAGGGGGGCCATGGCCAGTTACATGAAGTTGATTTGAGCACTAATTCAATCAGAAGGGCTGGGGCAAGGCTCTTGGCACAGGCTATTGTGCTTAAGGCAGGATTTAAGTTGCTTAATATCAATGGTAATTTCATATCTGATGAAGGGATTGATGAGGTGAAGGATATACTTAAGAATTTGCCTGGTGTGCTTGGGCCGTTAGATGAGAATGATCCAGAAGGTGAAGATCTTGATGAGGAGGCAGAAGAAGAGGATGAAGATAATGAGGATGAATTGGAATCCAGACTCAAGGGGCTTGAAATCGAGAACGATGAATAGGATTTCCACCTGAAGTTGTCTGATTTCTTAGCACTTCCAGAATTGCAACTTATTTGTAGACTACTGGTTTTTTTTGTCTTTTGCGGATTAAGAGCTTGTTTTTATGCAAATATAGTCCAGCTGCATTAATCAGGTGTAATAGATTTATCTACTGTAGGTTAGTCTAAGAAAATTGCTTCTTTTCCTTTAGTTGTCGTGCTGCCAAGTATCGCAGTTGTCGTGCAAAGATACCTGGGAATTGGGTTTTAGCTCTAGAATTTGCTCGGCAATGTTGAATTGCTTTAGTCAGTATGTCTCTTTCATTTATTAGCGGCTAGCAGTTTCTTGAAGTTTGGCCCTCTTTTGTAGCATATGCATGCCGAACACAATGAATTTCAGTAGCAATTGTCTTTAGATGAGAAATATTCACGCACAACACATTTTTTCAGCATAACTGTGCTTTAGATTCCAGTGTCATTATTTATGAAATGATCACTTTTTCTGTGACTATTACGTTGTGCTGAACAGGAAGATGTCATCAGATTTAGAGAGACTAGATTTTGCTCTGTGAATTTTTCTTCTATGGCCACTATGCTTGTGAACATTTGGTTTTCCGATCTTTTTTTTTTCTCATTTAGAATGCAGAATTTGTCTTAGCTTGAATTTGAGGACTCTTATTTATTAATCATATTCCTGTGGAATGAAGTGAAGAAAATACAAGTGATTTTTAACAAAAGCAGGACAGATGCAAGATGGACACAAAATTACAGGTTTTCACATGTGAATATGCTGATATATCAAACTGCAACTGGAACTTTGAGAGATTCAAGTATTTTATCATCTGTCTCGAACTGCATAGGCTTCTTGTCTCGGCCTATCTTAACATACTCCTCGAATCGTTCTTTCAGGTCCTCAGGAAGGTTTGTGGTAGCACGCCATCCCAAGATATCCTTTGCAGCTCTTGGTTCTGAATAGAAGTGCTGCAAAATACATGTAAGAAACTATACTTGGATCCCTGTCCTGGCTCAAAAGTTGAAACTTGACATCATAAAATAAGTTCAGCAAGCTAACTATTACCATATTTCGGAAAGGAAATGCTTTCTTTGCATCAATTCCAACAGCTTTTGGATCGTAATGCACGATTTCAACGTCTAGACCTGCAGCTTGGGCACAGAGTTTGGCCATACCATCCAAAGTAACAGCACGATCGCTTACACAATTGAATATGTTGCCATTTGCAGCTTCAGGATTCTCAATAGCTAGAGTAAGCATAGAGGATAAATCCCTAACATGGGCAATATTAGTTAGTTGCATTCCTGAGCCAGGGATTGGCACTGGCCTTTTCCGGACAATCCCTGTTCACATTATCATCATCATCAAGAATATGAACAAAACCATTAGATGCAGTGCAGAATTGCTGGATTTTCTACTTACGATCGAAAAACCACTCTTCGCAATCTTTGTTATTGCCTGAACCAATCATGTATTGCGGCCGGAATACTGCCCAACTAGTAAAAATCTCTGCAATGTATTTTTCCACTCCAACATGACCTGCACT
The DNA here is from genome assembly GCA_023653625.1 of Triadica sebifera. Classification (NCBI taxonomy): domain Eukaryota; kingdom Viridiplantae; phylum Streptophyta; class Magnoliopsida; order Malpighiales; family Euphorbiaceae; genus Triadica; species Triadica sebifera. The sequence goes on from CM042900.1 coordinate 27,852,220, forward strand.
GGCTTTAACTTCATCCTGTAATGGTAGACAAACTTTGTTTAAGTGGTTAGAATGTAATGTATTTGAATTCTTAGTCTTAATTAATTAATTAATTAATTACCCCTTCAACATGAGGAGGTTCATCAGTTGGTACATAGATTCCAGCACTGCTGATGAACAGAAAGTGCTTCACACCAGCACTCTTGGCCCAGTCTGCTACAGGCCTGTGTGTTAAGATAACCGTTAGAATCTATCATTGCAAGAATTAAGAATAACAAATTATTTAGCTTTAACCATGCAATTTAGGCATAGGTTAATGAACAAACCTAACAGCATCTAGATCCTTGCCATTGTTATCCAACAGCACATCAAATGTTGTCCCTTCCATAACCTTTCCTACTTCAGCTGGGTCTCCCCATATTGTCTTCCCTCCCGCACTTACAATTTCCTTTATCAAATTTAAAACAATCAAATGACCATGAAAATTCCAATAAAATCTACTAATAAATACTTGTTCAGTCTCAACATATTGAATTCTAAAAGCTTACTGAGAATCTGCTGAATGGAGGTTTCTTCATTTTATCAGAAGTCTCTTCACCAACAGTGAAGATAGTGACCTCATGGCCAGAACCTAGAAGCTCTTTTGCAAAATAAAACCCAATAACAGCATGACCACCACTGTTTGTGTTAACTATCAGGACCTTCTTCTTCACTGCGGCGCTGGCCTCGACGGTGCAGGCAGATGGTACAGAGAAACGCCTTGAAAATTTTGGGTGTATAAGAGAAGTTGGAGAGATAGAAAGAAAAGAGGACAGATGAGAGGACTCAGAAAAAGAAGAAAGAGAAAGGAGTGGAGAAGAAAAACGAGAAGGGGAAGAAAGCATTGAGGATGGAGAAGAGAAGAGGAGAGATGGAGGAGTAAGAGCAGCCATTGACAGTTTTTTTGAGCTAAGATATGCTTAATCGTTGAGAACCACTGATCTAGAAGTTCTTTAATTTTTATTTTTTTGGGTATAAGATAAAGGCAGAGGACCGCTTCTTTAACTGACTTTACCACTTTCATGTTAATTTCCCGGGTAATTAATGTTACTTGGAAAAAAACTCTTTTATAAAAAATATATTTTTAATATTTTTATATTTTAAAAATTAATTTAAAAAATATATATAAATAAATATTTTTTTATTAAAAAAATAATTTAAAAAAATTAAAAAATTCAGTCAATTAAATTAAACAATTTCAAACAACTCTTAAATACTTATCATGAGATAACGGGAAATGAGATATATGCGCATTAATATAGATTCCATGTTAAAATAAATGAATTAAAATTTTATATGATAATATACACTAAATTGTCAGTTCTTTATTTCTTTTCTAAAAATACACAGTTTTTTGCTAAGAAATTGAAAAATACAAAAAAAAATTCATTTCCCCAAAAAATATAATCTTAGCTGGATGCATTTTTAAAATTATTTTTTTAATATCCTATAAATTATTCTTTAATCTCTTATATTTAACGAGAAATTTGAATTTGAAACTTTATAATTTTATTTATCATATGAATATTATTAAGTTATAATTTATAGATTTTGAAATACAAATACATAAATTAACAAAGCCAAAATTTTGATAAATTAATACATCATCCGTTTCATTCTAATTGTCGTTTAAGAAAATAAAATTTGTTTCATTTTGACTGACGTTTTATATTACCAATAAAAAATAAACTATTTTTATCTAACTTTACTCATATCTTGATTTTTGAAAAATAAATTTTATTAAAGTAATTATATTTTATACTACTTTTAGTCTTTCTAGCAGAAGATAATATAATTATTTTGTACCAATAATTATGCCTATTAAATAATATTTCTAATTTTTGTAACACTATTTTAAAGGACAGTTTGTATGGAAGAGAATATACAAGATAAAAACTATAATATGGAACTAGAATAATCAGTAGAAAAATGCTACTTGTTTAAATTATTTTTACCTCAATTTTCAAATCTTGACCAATATATATTAAAATATTTATTTTTATTAATATATCTTTTTGTGTTGTTTAAACTGCTTTAAAGTATCAATATTTTAATACAGCTGAAATAAATTGGTACAAAATAAATTGGAACAAATAGTATTACTCCAATCAATAATATTTTTGGTTGATAAAGTTGTAGAATCTATTTTTGGTTGATCTAAGGTACATTAAATACATTCAACTTAGTAATAAACATAATCTAAAGCAAAATACCTAAAAATTCAATGCAAGAACCGTTGATTTTGGACTTGAGTAAAAAAAAAAACCTGTTAGATTTTGTACTTGTGTTAAGTTGCAATTATTATTTGACTATTTATTTTACAAAAATTTAATTTAAAAAAAAAATCCAAAAACGACCCCGCTTGGCGCGTTGAAAAGCACCGCCGCTTTGATGATCCAATTTCGATCCACACACCCAAAAAAAAATTAAAAAAAAAATATTTGTCAGATTTTATAACGTTACGTCGTTACCCAAACTCATCCTTCTCTTTTAAAATCTCCCCCTCATCAATATTCTTCCCTCCTTCAAACTAGCCGTTACGTATCTATCTCTCTCTCTCATGGCTGCCTCTGTGGATTCGCCATCTCCTCTTCATCTCAACAAGGTAACTCCTCTTCTTCTTCTTCTTCTTTTGGAAGGTGTAATTTCTGGTTTTTGTCATAATTTGGTTGAAATTGTGTTTGGTTACAGGAGAGGACAAGCTTGATGATTTCTTCTCCTCTGCTTACCCCTGCCTCTGATAAGCGTTTCTGGAGTGCTCTCCGTTGCCGGGTCGATACGCTTCTCGAGAATCGCCATTGCAAGGGTTCAATAGGTCAAGATCAGCTCAATCTTGACCCATCTTCAGCTGCCCTTCTGGTAAGTCTTTGAGCTATTTGGTTCTTCTCCATTTCGATTGTTCTTTTAGATTGGACATCGAACATATGAGTTTAATTTGTTGTTCATGGTGTAGAGCGAAGGAGAATCAGATCGACCTAAGAGAATGAAGAAGGATTCGTTGCTTTTGCTAAGAGGGTTTGATTCCATTGCCCACACGCTATCTCTGCTCTCTAACAATCTCGACAATGCTCTTCAGGTAAAATCCAGGCAACAAATTGATTATTTTCATCTTTGGATTGGAGATATCTTCTGTGAATTTTGTAATTATTAACAATTGTTGTTTGTTTTCAGGGAGCTAAATGTCTTGCTGAACCACCTACATTGAGCCAAATATTCCACAGCAGTCTCCTGAACTCGGAGATTAAAAAAGAGGATGTGGAGAAGCAGCAAAATGAAGAAGAAGCAGACAAGGAGAAACAAACACGTCTGAAAAGGAAATTTGATCAAACTGATAGTTCAGTGGCTCAAGGAAATGATTTGCACAAGGAAGATGAGCAGAGCCCAAAACACACGAAGCTGAAGAAAGCAAAAAATGTTGGTTTCTTCTCCTTTTTCTGTTTTAGTTTAATACTTGTTTTGTCCATAATGGTTCTCAACTGAGTACTAAATGGGAATCTGTCAATCGTAATTGCAGCTTGCAGTTTCAATGGCAACAAAAGCAGCTTCACTAGCAAGAGAACTTAAGTCAATAAAATCAGATTTATGCTTTATGCAAGAGAGTTGTACTTGGCTTGAAGAAGAAAACAGCAGGCTTCGAGATGGATTCTCAAAAGGGATCAGACCTGAGGAAGATGACCTGGTAAGTAAACTTCCTTTTCTGGTTTTTTCCTCCTGTTATTAATTCTACATCCCATGAAAAAATATTGAGCTTTAAAGTTTTGATCAACATGGGATTTCATTACTAATGTGACAGATGAGGCTTCAAATGGAGGCACTGCTTGCTGAAAAATCAAGATTAGCAAATGAAAATGCAAATCTGGTTAGGGAAAATCAGTGCCTTCACCAGCTTGTAGAATACCACCAACTCACCTCCCTGGATCTCTCTGCGTCTTATGAACAACTCATTCAAGGAATGTGCTTGGACTTCTCTTCTCCATCTCCATCTCCATCTCCATCTCCATCTCCATCATCCACCAGAAACGAAGTGGAAGACTATGCAGATAACCAAGAAATTGTGCAAACACAAGGAACAAATGTTTTTGGTTTCTCCACCTCTCTTGATGGGTGCTTTCAAGAAGAGCAGCAGTGAGTGGATGTTGGAGAAATGGCATGCAGGCCAGGTTTTGTATCAAACTTCAGTTTCACTGGAACTGTAAATTGGATGTTCATGACATGAAGCCACGGATTTTGTCATAATTTAGCATTCATTGGAGTTTTATTTTTGAGTTCTTCGGAGATCATGTAAATTTTCGAACATCAGCCTATGCAAATAGTGTAACATTATTACACCAGGTTTTATGAGAACAAGAAGTAAAATATTACCATCCCTTTTTTTTATCCCTGTGCGCTGCGGAATCATTTCATCATCAGTCAGAATTGGCATGTGCATTGTGCATTTTGATCAGGTCAATAGAAGATATATTTGAACACTCGATCAGCTCAATAGAAGACTCTTAACTTACACATCAGCAGCTAGTTCTAACAAGACTCTTTACTAGTTCTCAACTACATATCGTCTGGGCACATCATCATCATAGAAGACTCTTCACTACATAGACTCCTAACTAGTTCTAATGAAACAAACTCAATCCTTGTCACTTTCTTACTTCTTTCTTTTAGCATTTTTGACTGTTTCTGGTGCCATAAAGTCGCCTGGTATTGCTCTAGATGATGCATTGACCATCATTGCTTCCATGGCTCTTGTCACCTTCTCATACTACAAAGAGTTAAAAAAACAATAAATGAAATAAATAAAAAAATAGGTCAATTTTTATTGCCTAAAATGAGGAGAGCAACTGTTTTGCTATTAAAATATACACATAAGAAATATGAATACCATTTAAAATATACATGATAAATGAAGAAATTAAAAGTGCTGCCCAGCCAGTCGCCAAAAATTCATCGACTGGGAAATAGGGAAATCAAATACCATTTTATAAAAGATGCGCATGACCTTCACCATTTTATAAACTTGCTGCAAAATATGACAAGCTTATGAAGCTCTAATAATTGATTATGGAAAGGTTCTTCATATCAGCATCTTTTAACTCCTATACATGAATATATAGACAGAATCGACTACAGTTTAGGGACCAAATATAAGACGTAGGAATCAAACTCCTTTCCGCCTACCCTACTCTCGGCAATTAGCAAGAAAAACCCAAGATGTGGTCCAAGCATCCAATATGTATTGGTCATAAAAAAGTGCAGAAATTTTATCTGACGATCACACATGTACCATGTTACTAACTGATTTCTGGTGATCCAAGCAATGATTGATAATCACCAGATGGAAAAAGTTGTTAATGCATGAAAGAAAACTCAGAAATGCTCTCCTCCAACAAATTTAAGGACAAAGTTTTCCTCTGTAATAGTAATTATTTCTATCACAAATATAATTGCAAAACAAGTTGTACAAAAACTATGAACATAGGGAGAGAAAGGAGAATATCTATTGGATTAAAAGGAGCAGAAAATTTACCACTTCCATTTTTCCCCGGGCAAATTCCAAGTCCTTACTAAGCTGATTATTTACCTCCATTAAAGCTTCAACCTACAAAAAATAAAATATATATATATATATATATATATATATATATATATATATATATATAAATATAAATTACAAGACTCTTGGCCACTAATAAGAACTGAAGACAGAAATAAATATGTACTAGATAAACAAAGTTTAACCTTCTTTTGAGAATCAAAATACAAGCTTTTATATGTGATATCCCCTATACCCAAATGATCACTAAAGAAGGTTTTCCCCATCACCTGGTATTAATTTCAACAAATGTTTCATGTATAGGGATTATTGAAAAACAAAGATGAAGGAGAAGATAGCTAATTATATGAAATAATTCGATACCCTGCATTTCAATTCATCAATGGTCTGTTGTTGTGCCTCCGCAAGTTGCACAAGATAGTCAACTTTTTCTTGTATGTTGTCAACCTTTTCTAGCATGTTCTTCCCATTCATAGTAGGCTCCGGCAACACTTCATCTGCAGGCTCGTCTTCTTTCTCACTTTCACTAACAGTTATCTCATCAATTATCCGCTCAATGTACTGGTCCTCTGTAGTCATAACAGAACTTTGAAGACGCTGGGATCGCCTTACTTTAACAGGGGTTTCCTTCACTTTCATTCGAGAAGACATCTTAGAAAAATTTGCTTCTTGTGGTTCCATCTCATCTACACTTGTTGCAGAAGGATTCTTGCTTTCAAACTCCACTTGCATGCCACCAGCAGACTGATTTGTGCTCTCATGCTTTAATTAGAATAAAATAGCTTAATTTAAAACTTCAAGTTCTATAATTAGATAGATCTTTTAAAATTTTGTTTGCCATATAATACATCCATGACAATACCAACTTAAAAGTAAACAGAGAACAAGCACACATATAAACCAGAAAGAGAAGAGCGCCAAAAAATTCAGGGACCTTCCTTATATACATTCCAATAAGCCAATGTATAGACAACACAACACAAATGCCTTCAATATCTCACTTTCTTCAACTATGTGGTAAATCTCCCTTACAAATTAAGGTTTATCATAAAAGTAAAAGGAACTTGATCCTAGAATGATCAAAACATCAATCCCTTATGCCTTGCATTTTGCATTATGCCTACATCTATTATTATATAGACTAAAACAAACCGAACTCATAGTTTGGTAGCCCATTATCCCAAATTAAATACAAGAGAAAGAGAAAGAGTGAAACCCAGAAGCCGATATTCATGATAAATTGATAACCATAAAACTAAAGCAAAAAAGTTGAAAACTTGAAACAAATAACAGCGGTCGCAGAGATAACGTATTCCACCCAAGACTATCCCGGAACAAACTCTCTCATCCCCAAATAAAAACCCTTAATTAGAATGTGAATGCCTTTTCGTTTATCGTATGTGTGATATATAAAAAAATCCCTAAAAAGATTAGTGAAAAATAAAATCAGACATGCATGCAAAACCATAACCATGAACAACTAAACATTGCATCCAAAAAAATACACAACAAAAGAACCAGCCACGAATATTGATATCTCACACAGAAATATATACAACGACAAAGCAATATAGTCGCATAAACATAGATTACACAATGTATTAGCGGATAAATCATTCAAAAAAAAAAAAAAGAAAGGTGGTTTGTTGTTCACCTTCTGATATTTTTTTGAAAGCTTAAGACTTTTGGGTTTCCTACCCATCTTTCTCTTGAAAGACAAAAAAAAACCCTGAAAACAGCAGTGATTAGCAAAGAGTGTGAGCCTGTGAGAGAGTTAAATGGTAGTCTCGTGCTGGAGACAGGGCATAGAGGTAGACTGTTTCAATAGTAGGAAACGCGCCGGTCTTCTATTGGTCAATGTCTTTTTTCTGTTCTTCTTATTACATAAATTTTTTGAAAAAGAAAATATGATTACTAGATTTACAAAATCTAAAAAAATTAAATATGATAAATTTTTACACTAACTTTTGAAAATTTTTGATATATCAGAAATTATTTTTATTTTATATTATAAATTATGAATAATTCGAATCAATTGATAATAATTTTAAAAAAATTGACAAACGAATCTTATTATGGGAATACAAAACCTACTGGGAGAAATAAAATTCCACAAAAAGAGTGACAAAATAGATCAATAATGACTTAAATTTATTAAAACTATAAATTAAAATAAATATAAATGATTTAGAGGCTGTGGTTGAAAAGTCAATAACAGCATGAAAACTATGAAGATAAAAATAAAAACCTTAAGAAAAAAGAGAGGAGAGAGGAGAGATGTCTTTCAATCTTTCTAGTTCGGCTTTTACATATATTTTAATTGTTTAAATTTTTATAAATTAAAAATTAATTTAAATATTTAATTTATTCATTTCTAGTAGTCCAATAATTCAAATATTTTATTGTGAGTTTGGTTCAATAAAAATAAAATCTAACAATTAAAAATTTTAGCCATCAGGATTTAAAATTTGTAATAAAAACTGATTTTTATAAAAAATTAAAATTTTTTACTTTTCATATCAAAGTCTAAATTTTAGATATTTAATATGTAAAATAATTTTATAATTTTTTTATTTATACTTAAATCAATTTATAATATTTTTTATTGATTAAAAAATTTATATTTTTTTTATATTTTGATGTTTAATTAATTATTATTTATAATATGCATTATAAATAAATAAAAGGTTAGTATATGTATCACACATTAATAATGTAATATAAGTATTAATAATTATTTTATAAATTATAATTAATTTTCAATTTGATAAGTTACTAAATATTTAAAAATTAATTATGAGCATATTGCTAATTGATCTCTACCATTAAACCCACTAAACCTAATAAGGGAACGCATTTTAAAATCAATAATCATTGATTATTAATTAGTGATAAAATGAGTTTTATTTTGTGGAAGGTTAATGATGATTTTTATAAGATGTTTGGTTGTAATATTTGGATAATTAATAACTTTATGCCTTTTGTACTTATCAATTATTCTAAACACTAGTCGTTATTTTGTGAGTAAAATATAGTTATTTATTTTTAGATAAATAATTTTTTTAATTAAGTGTAAGATATTTAATTAATTAAAGTAAATATATTCAAGGTGAACTGTTAATTTTTTGCATTCACTCTATTTTACAGTGATAAATTCTATTTTTTCTTTGAAATATTATTATTTCATTTTTTGAGTAAATATCATACAAATAGATAAGACTTATCAATTAGTGATATTTTATTTTTAAATTATTAATATTTAACTTATTGAAAAAATCTAATCATTTATGGTTTAAAGCATACTGTCTTTAAAACCTCTCCTTTTTTTTTTAATTAAATATACATTTTTAAATAAAATAAGTCTTTTCATATATACCTCCAATTTAAAATATAATGTCCTGCAAAATAGAGTTCAATTATTTATATTTTAAAATTTTTAAGAGATTAAAATTGAACAGTTTTTTTTTTTTTTTTATCATTACTCCAAATCAAAATTATTATGATATTTAAGATTTGTCAAAAAGTTATTTATATTTCAAACATTTATTTTGGCAATATAAATATATTTATGAGAAGTGTAGTTGATAAAAAAAGAAAAGAAAGAAGAACTACATAATTGTTTTCAATTTTAGAATCAAAATAAAGAGAAAAAACATTAATTTTCATGTCTCGAAATGTACTCTTTCTGAGGAAACGAATCATTAAAAAAAATAAAGAAAAAATATTCAAGAAAATGAAGCAAATAAATGGGAAAATATGAGGATAAGATAATAAATACTAATTTATTTATTTATTTTAGAAAAAAAAAGATGAGCTATAACATCTAGAACATAAATTAGCATGGAAATTAGGGATATTTTTTGCTAGGAATATATATATATATAGGAAATGTACGTAATTTAGTTCATAAATTTCTTAAAATTGTTTTATTGAATCTTTCAATTGAATTATTGTTTGGTTGAATTTCTAAATTTTAAATATTTTTCTGTTAAATCTCTAAACTTTTAAAATTTTATTTTATTGAATACTTAATGAAAAACCTGAATTAAAAAAAAAACAAATTCACATTTTTCAGAAATTTAATAGCAGAATAGAATAAAAATTAAAAACTAAAGAGTTCAATAATATAAAACAAACTCAGAAATTTCAAAGGTTTAAACAAGTAATTTTTAAAAAAAATATTTTTTAAATATTTTATTTAACATTATTCCTTGCTGAAAGAAAAAATTAGTTTATTTTTCTACCCATTAATAAATACTTAATATTATTAACATTGAAAGTTAGAAGGTTTAATAGCATAAAAATTAGAAGAATAGAACAAAAAAATTCATTTAAAAAGTTCAATATATTTTGTCCAAAATATATATAATAACTGCAATAAATTCATGAGCTAAAAAAGTACATTTTTGCTATAAAAAATAATAACAATCATTTGCCCAAATTAAATTGTTTGCAACTTTAAAGGTTTAATAGCTATATATCATACAATTTTGTTTTTCTGTTGCCCATTGAATTTTTTTTGTTTTGTTAGATCAATGAGAGCGACATTAAAAACTAACTTCTTAACCTCGAGGAATTGCATTTTTTTTTAATTTTTTTCCTTTTTTCCTTTGTGGTGAGGCCTAATATCAGCCTATCTCGGCATCTTCTTCTTCTTCTCCTTTTTAATCATAATTCAGCTGGAAAAAAGAGAGAGGTGATATTTGGAACACTGTAAATAGATTTTAAGTTTAACCTTAATGAGACGAGTCTCTTTGGCAATGCTCATACAACTTTAGTAGCTTCTCTCAATTCAGTCAGCTTATGTACAGATGAGTGCAATTCATCTACAAATTTCATTTCCGTAGAGAGTCATGCAGTACGGATACCAACAGTGTAAAATGATATTTTTAAAAAATATAAAATATGTACATACTGAAAACGCGTGTAGATAGAAATAAATTTATAAATAATTAAATTCAAATTATATAATTAATTTTTTGCATATGAAATTAAACAACAATGATATACAATCAAGGATATTTAACAATTATTATTCAAGTTTAAAAAAACATAAAAATATTATCATGATAATAAATTTAAAAAGCAGTTTATAAATTATAATAATATTCTATAAATTGTGATTATGACACTTTTTGATTCAAAGTCATGTAGAATTTTTATAATTAAAAAAAACCCATGAATCTTAAAGAAAATCCAAAAAGAAAAATACAATTTTTTTAAAAAAAAGGGGAAACAAAATAATATTGTCATGGAAAAACAGAGAGAAAAAGAAGAAGAATACAGTAATATTAGGGAAGAATGAATCTATACATTACCTTAGAGCAGAGAAAAGTAGAAGAATATGAGAATAAAAAAAAATCTAAATATAGGAGATGAGCAAAGTAGAGAGAAAGAATAGGAACATTGTGCAGAGAGGGTAAAGAAAGAAAGAGGCAAATCAACAAAAAATAGAGTAGAGAAAAGTAGAAAACTGGACAAAAAAAATCTAAATACAAAAAATGAGCAAAGAAGTGAGAAAAAAATAAAGAAATTGAGTCAAACCAACAAACAAAAAAAAACAAAAAATAAAAAGGGTCCTAGGGTTCTCCACAAGTGATTTACCCATGTGAATAAAATGAAATGCCAAAAAGGGCATGGTACAGTAGATGTGAAGACGAGAGATAGATGAAAATGAGGGTAAGGGCATAACGGATGATTAATACTTTAAGGCTTTATTATGTTCACCCAACTCAGCGAGCAATAACCTATATGACAATTGTACCAAATGCATTCACTTTCACTATTAAACTAAAATTAAATTAAATAAATTAAAGCAAAATTAAATTAATATAGAATTGTTAAACCTTATTAAATTAAAATTAATTAAAATTAAAATTAAAATTAAAAAATATAGAAAATTAAAAATATATATGTAAATATATTCTAAAGAATAGAATATAGTTTTTAAAATGATTAAATTATTTAATTGATTTTTTGTCTTTTTCTTTGTTGTTTTATGCTTCATAGTATTTCTTTTCTGCTATATTTTATATTATTTATTTTATTGTTATCTATTTTTTTTATTTCCATACAACGTTAGAGCTACATGTTAGTTAGTGTATATTAAATCTTAGATATACTAATTCTACCTGGATTTGACAGTGCAACGATTGCTAATCCCATGTGGATTCTAATTTCTAGCTTTAGAGCTACACAGTCAATGATAATATAAGACAACAGTTGAGCAAAGATATTCGTCTTATAAATCTGATATTCGAGTTTGATTTGGTAAAGTTTGTAGGATACTTAGCTTCCACCTTTTAGGTCAATGAGATAGGTAGCAACAATGTAAACAAGAATAATTATAAAATTAGACACAATGTAAATATCTCACTACTCACTAAACTATTAAGAGGATATTTTTTTTAACACTTTTCAACATTCAACTCTTACTTGTCTCCATTTTCTTAGTCTTTTTCAATCACTCTGTTCTCACCTCTTTCAATATTCTTATCTACTTCTCTTGCATTTTCATCATCTTCAACCGTCTCTATAACTATATTTTCTCTACTTTGTATCTCTACCTCTTCATTCAACTCATTAGTATTTTGTGCTTCTTCTATCCTAAAATCTTCAATCATTCCTTCTTTCACAATCCGCACAATCCTATCTTCTAAATCAAATAAGAAGTATTTTTCAAGCTCAATACTCTTAACAAATCCATGCACATGTTCCTGCATCTTGTGATACATATCTTTGAGACCGAATTAAGGGCAAATAATGTATGCTTATCTATATTTATGGTCAAAATTTGAAAATGGACTTGATATTATTAATCGTATATTTAAAATTAAAGTAAACACTTTGACACAGTTGTATTATATACTGTATAATTTAAAAAAATATGGTTTACCTCATTTTCATACCCATTTAAAAAAATATGTATTTGGGTAAAAAATTATATCTTACATCTAATATCACATATTAAAATTAATATGTAATAACAAACATACATAAATCAATATGTATTTTTATATTTAAGGTCAGATCTTTATTCAATGGAAAATGTTAAAGTTGGATTGATTATATGTCTATAACTTCAAAAGGTTTAAATATAACATACATTGCAATGTCTTTTTATTTAGATACTTCATATGCCGATATTATTTGCCTTGACAGATGTTCCTTTGAGTCATTTTTCGATTTTTTTGTATCTTCAATAAGACACGAGCTGTTAAGACAGTTTTGGTCCCCTTCTAATGATTTTCTTGACCTTGAGGTGATCTTCTTTATACTGAGTGGCTCTTTGGAAAGTTATTATTTTATCACCACTTTTTTTCTGAAATATGTTAAACTCTTTTGCAGCAATATATCAACTCTATATATATGACCTTTCCTAGGTTTATGCAATTTTCATGAGACTTTTCCTTAGTCTTATAAAAATCATTTTGTAAGCAATCTCTACAGTCTTTAAAAGCCATTTTGTAAGTGGCCTCTATGGTTTCAAAAATCATTTGGTAAACGAACTCTTTGGTCTTAAAAATCAAATTGTAAACGACCTTCTATAGTCTTAAAAATTATTTTTTGTGAACGAACTGCTATAGTCTTAAAATCATTTTGTGAACGACCTCTATGATTCAAATATTTTTCTTCAATAAATAATAAACAAAATAGCAGGCTAACATCTTAAATTGTGGAAAAGAATGTTATCTATTGACAAAATAATATGCTTATACTTGCACATAATACCTCATTGAGGCATTGCACATTTCATGCGTTGCTTCAGTGATCTTGGGCAAGTCATCCCAATTCATTGGATCATTGTACAATATTTGATGAAATTTCTAAGAGTGTTCTGTTTTCTGTCTTTAGGCAGTTTCAGGGTATTCATTTGGGTTCCTCATACCTTATAATATATAAGTCCTATTTTAATGACACTTTACAGACACTTATATAGGCTCATATGAAACATGTTTCATGTTTACAACTTTTACCAATTATATCTCTAAGGTCTTCTAATTATACCAAACATGTTACTGGTCCATAATAGAATTGACTTCCAGACCAGTATGACTTCCAAACGCCATAACTTAGTCTATACATAACCAATGAAGTTGCAATTAGTACCAAAATTTAGCTAAGCCATATACCTATAACTCTCCTGTTTTGATAATTTACATAATCTAGTTATAACAAGCTCAAATTAGCCAAAGAAGTTACTGTATCTTCCCAGGGCACTCAGTAGGCAGTTCAAACCATGTAACAGGCATGGTTCCATTCACCATAACTCACAATTGACAAGGCCTATGAACCTGAAATTTAGTAGACAGATACAAAACACATATATCTACAATTGTTATGTTTTGAAAGACTTCAAATAAGGGATTTAACATATTCGAAATCAAACCACACAATAGCTAATTTGGTTAGAGTTTACACTCTGATCAGTTTCAGTACAAAGAGCATATCTCTCCCTATACATAACATCTTACACAAATGTTTACATATACACAAATCTAAGATATAAAAGAACAACTTTTGTATTTTACCTTACTACAAGTTTGCAGGTATTTGTCCAATGCTTATAGTTCTTACTATCTAAGTACCCCTTTTATGCTATTACGTAGAAATTCAATTAATATTTAAATATTACGTAAAATTTATTTATGATATTGTATTATAACATATATTTATACAAATGACTTTTGCTCATATAATAAATCACAGAGTACTTAAACTATTAATTAAATGTTACATTGTTAGTCTTTTTTTTTAACTATATTTTTATATTAGGTTGTCTTATTTATATTGCTTATTCTATACATTCATATCATTACAGCTACTCATCAAATATATTCCTTCCGACGCAATGCGAGAGTTACTAGTATTTTATGCTTTGTAACTTTATTTTCTCCCATTCATTTGCAGTTAATTAACTATGGCATATAAGCTGTAATCTTTTCTTTTGCATTCAATTAATCAAGTTCACAATTCTTCCATTGCTCTTTGCAAACTCAATACATCTCGCCTGAAAAATAACAGATTCTTCCTTTTCATGCTTATGATCTCATAAATAGAATCCGCCCATAAATTTAATTTTCAAATCTGAAAATTTAAAATAATAATAATTATTATTATAAATTCAATGTAACTATAAAACGACTATAACAGTAAAACATCGACGATAAATTTTTGTTATCCATGAAAGTGTGAATGAGATATTGTATCTTTCTTCCAACTTAACAATACATTTTGAGTTTAAATCATATATATACAACTATCTTAAAATTCATGAAAAAATATTTAAAGTTTTATTTGATATGAATATGATTAGTCTCAGTATATAGTCTGACTCATTGAAAATACTTATGGTATGACAAAAAAAAATTGTAAATTCCTATTCCACTATGAAATTAATTTCAAAAAAAAAGAAAAAAAATGAAAAATTAGTGTCATTAGTAAATTTTACTTCCTTCCATTAATGATGTTAATTTTTATTTTGAAAATTTCAGCAAGAAAAGAAAAAAACGACAAACTTGAAGGAGATTAGCAATAGCAAACTATGAAAATTGAATTTATAATGTCACAGTGCATTAGTTTTATTTTTTTTTTTCAGACTACACATTTATTATCAGTTAATTAATTAGAATCATTTATTAAAACTTATTTTGCACACCAAATAATTGTAATAATTATATTAATTAGTTTATAAATTGATAATAGATAGATAGGATTGGATAATTAATTTAAAAGATAAACATGATATTTTGTTATTATTTAATTCTTAAAAATTAAAAAAATTAAATTCTATAAAAAACATAAATAGGAAATATATCAGATAGGTTAAAGGAGTTGAATTTATTTCTATGATAATTTTTTTTTTCTGTCCAATCATATCAAGACTTTAATACCAATAAGACCCTGAGAGCGCTAACTCAATTTTACATTACATATTAAATTAGATATTTGGTGAAGTTTACCAATAACGCTTTGGTGGTCGATTTTACTACCGGAAAACAAAACATCTCAAATTATTCAAATATATCTGATTTTGTTTTTTCAAAAAATTCAATTTAGGTGAAATTTTCTTAAAAGTAGGTTCAATTTTGAACTCGGTTCTATTTTTATAATATTTCGATTTTTGTTTTTCTTAAAAAAAAAATAATTTTTTTTTATCAATTTGAAAGAAAAATATTTTCAAAATTAAAAAAAAAATATATAAAATTCTCTAAATTAATTTTTAATATGCTTATTTAATTAATTTTTTTATATATTTAAAAACTTATCAAATATGAGCATATTCATTTTGAATTCTATTTGTTAAGATGATACGATTTAATTTAATTTAATTAAAGCTTGTTAAATTTAACTTCACATATTTATCTCTAAATTTATTAATTTAGATATATAAAATAGATTTTAAAAATATATAACTGAAAATTAAAAATAAATTTTTATTTTTAAAAACTAAAAACTATAAAGAGATCCCACAAACCCCCACAAACATACAAGAGAATTTGATCAAAAGACACTTTTCAAAAATATTCTAAAAAAAAAATTCCTAAATTGGTAAATAACTAAAGCATTATTTTAACTTTTTATTTTTTTAGTGACAGTGAATTTAGATTGATTAAATTTAAAAATGAGGAAAAGCTTGGATCGAGTCCGCTGAATCTTTGTTGGAGCTGAAGCTATTTCACAGTCACTCCTTTCTTCTCCTTTCTTCACTAAAGATAAGAATAAGATGATAACGCCACCGTACACACACACCCAGAGATAAGCTTCTTCTTCTGCACAATTATCATGATGCCTTTCCTCTCCCTTCACGCCTCTTCTCCCTCTATTCTCTTATCTCCAGCACTTCCCCCCTTCTCTCCTCTCTCTCGTTTCAAATCTCCATGTCACCGAACCCATCGTTTTCCTGCCCTCTCGCTCCCCAACAACCCCTCTCCCCAATCAATCAATCAGGATTTTCCAATTCAGCAGCGGAGAACGCTTTTTCCGGGCGGGTACAAGCGCCCTGAAATCAATGTTCCCAACATTGTTCTCCGTCTGGACCCCGACGACGTTTTGAGTGGCGGTGATGCTTTGGATTTCATTGATAAGGCCATTTCTAAGTGGGTTGGCATTGTGGTCCTTAATGCTGGTGATGGCAGCGGAAAGACGTTGTATGATGCTGCTTGTTTATTGAAGTCCGTTGTGAGGGACCGCGCGTATCTCTTAGTAGGGGAGCGTGTTGATATCGCTGCTGCTGTTAATGCGAGCGGAGTTGTGCTCTCTGATCAAGGTCTTTTTAGTTCATCCCTATTAACTTCCAACTATATTAGTCCAATGCAATTCTCGATTGGGATTCTTTTTTTTTCGCCCTTCTTTTTCTGTATAAATGAATGTATAATATTTAATATTTTTATACTTGAATAGCTTGAATTTAGGTGGAATTGGCATCTAAATACAATTTTAAGGTTATCATCATTAAATTATATTTGATTGCGTGAAAAAAACAACTTAGATTGTGAATCTTTATATACTATAAATCCATTTTGATACCTATCCTATCTCTTTGGACAATCAACATATCTCCACGAGTTTCCTATATGACTCTGCTTTTGACTTCTTTTAGTTGTTAATTGTTTGCTCAAACTTCCATGCACCTGTGTTGTAATTATTGTGGTCCAGCCAATTCTGAGGCACCTGTTGCTTGTTTTGAACTAGTTCGTATTCAATACCTTCTTTGTTCACAGTGCACTTTGGTAGTAGTAATCCTTGGATATGGAAGGTTATGCTCCTCTTCCTTTTCTTACAGGTCTTCCTTCCATTGTGGCAAGAAACATGATGATGGGCTCGAAGTCAGAATCTGTACTTCTCCCTTTAGTAGCCAGATATGTTCATACACCTAAAGCTGCCTTTAATGCTTCTAGTTCTGAAGGCGCTGATTTTCTTATATATGGTCTGCAGCAAGGGAAAGACTTTGATCTAAAAATATACTCTGGATTTGCAGATGTGAAAATACCCATCTTTGTTATTTATGCTTCACATGGAGCAGCCACATCAATAATGGAAGCATCAAAATTGCTAGAATCTGGTGCTGGCGGTTTAGTTATGTCACTGGATAATTTGAGGTTGTTCGGTGATGAATCTTTGAGCCAATTGTTTGACACAGTAAGCGCATTGAGGAAAACATCACAGGATGAATTTGAAAGTCTTGATTTGCTCAAATCATTGGACGTAGAGAAGGAAGTTAATGGGAGAAAGAAGGTGGCTGGCTTTGTTAAAGTGGAGGATAGAGAAAAACAGCTCATAGAAACAGAAAGAATAGTAATACTAGAAGCTATTAATATTATTCAGAAAGCTGCTCCTCAGGTGATCATTTTAGAAATTTGATATTTGAATTTATTTGTCAGAAAATTCTATTTTTTATTAAAAAGTGCCTTCTTATGCCTGAACTTTTTATCAAAGAGTGCCTTCTTATGCCTGAATCAGGGTAATGGTTTTTGAGTGACAGATGGAGGAGATCTCACTTCTAATTGATGCTGTTTCTCAAATTGATGAGCCATTTTTACTGGCTATAGTGGTAATTGTGTGCTGAACTTCAGCAAATTCTGGTTCCAGGGATATACATTGGTATTAGCTCTAAATTTCAAATAAATCCTTTTTTGTTTACTTAAAAAGACCTAGAAGTTTAAGTGACTTTTCACTAGCTTTTCATTACAACTTGTGGATTAAAATAATAATGTTGTAAGTTTGACCCTCCAATTTGCTGATACTCAGGTATCCATCAACTCGTTTGCTCCATTCACTCTTAGGTCTTAGATTAAAGCATGAATTCATATTCTCATGAATTTCATTATGGTTACAAATTCTATAAAGAAGTTGGCTTAACAGTTTTGCTTTGTCATTGTAAGCTACACTTTTTTGACTATATATTCGGTTGTATCACATTCACAGTTCATATTGTCTTTCCTGTTCTTTCAAGGATCGTGTTCTTGTACTTTTTCCCTCAATGGTACTCCCATTTGGGCTGAGCCAAGTGTCATTAGGGGATACTAATGTGCTGAAACTCTGCCAAGTAGGGAAACGCATTGATATTTTCATTTCTTTTTTTTTTTTGTTTATTTATTTTCTTATATGCATATATCTTCGTACCAACTTTGTCTGGAAAAAATCAAAATTAGTTTGTTACTGTAGAAAGAAAAAAATTGTTATGATTTAATAGAGATTCTTTAGCATTCATGCCATAAATTTCATATAAGAGCTCTCAAAGGTACTTCTCCCCTCTCCTTAACTTTTTTATCTTTGCTCCAGGGTGAATTCAATTCTGGTAAATCATCTGTTATTAATGCACTCCTCGGAGAAAGATACCTTAGAGAGGGTGTTGTTCCAACAACCAATGAGATCACTTTCTTACGCTATTCTGAGTATAATTCTGAAGAGCCACAGCGTTGTGAAAGGCATCCGGATGGTCAATATATATGCTATCTCCCTGCTCCACTTCTTAAGGAAGTGAGTATTTTTAATTTGATCTCATATTTACCTCTGAATTCAGCTCTGTTATATTCTAACCCTTCAAGTATCTGATTCCATGATATGCATGTACATGTGTACAAATGCATAATCCTCTCAATGCAAAGAAGCACAAAAATGAGTTGAGAGTCTGCTTAGTTAACACTCAATATCAGGGATCCTTTGAGTTTGAACCTTTTTCTTGGTGCATCTTTATCATTGCTTGACTAAAGTTAGACATAATAGATGCTCTATCTTAATAATTCTTTGCTGTAAATCATTAGTGTGCCCATGTTGCTATTTTCAAATGATATAACTTTACTTTTCTTTTCTTTTCCTTTTTGGGCTTTATGCTGAATTGCACTTAAATTAACAGTTACTTTGATGCATCATGCAGTTGAAATTTTCTTGTTAAATTGTGATATGAAAGTTAATAAGGTCATGCAAAAGGAATGGATGTGTTACAAAATGCTGATCACCCGGTGCTTCTATTTTATATGATGGTGGTTGTTATTACCAAATTTGGCCTAGACCTAGGGGTGGAAGTGGCCCCCACATGCCACCCCCTAGGTCTGCCACTAAATGTGAGTGTCAGTAATCAACTCTGGTTGCTCTACAGAACAAAATGATAATGTGGTTAACACTGGTGACAGAAAGGAATGATAGTTTGATGAGTCAAGTACAATGTTGCCTTAATAAAGTGAGAAGAGAAAGTATATTCATGTTTCGCTGAGGGCCCTTTTCAAAAAATAGAACTTTAGGTCACTTAATGGTAGCTGCTTTATCTACTCTTTGTAATTTGTCTAACTTTTTTAACTTTTAAACAGATGAACATTGTTGATACACCAGGGACTAATGTCATTCTTCAAAGGCAACAGCGCCTTACTGAGGAATTTGTGCCTCGTGCAGATTTGCTTCTATTTGTCATTTCTGCTGACCGCCCTTTAACTGAAAGTGAGGTATAAAGGACTCGTTGTACCTGCTGAATGTGGTTATTTATTTAATTATTAAGATAATCAATAAGAACATGATAACCTATGGATTTAACAGTTACCTACTATTCATATATCCTAGTGCCTAGCAAAATATTACTTGGATATTTTACTGTTCAAAAACTCTGTTTATGACTCCTCTGCACCTTCAATTGTGATACTAACTGTATTGAGGTATGAGACTTCTATGAAGATATCTTCGAGGTTGTTTGAAATTGCTGTTAGATATTCAAAAAACAGGTTATAATTTTTTTGATTTAATTGACTAATTTTTTTTAATTTTTTATAAATTGTTTTTCTCAAACTTGCTTCTGGAAAAAATATTTATTTATTTATTTCTCTCCAAAAGCAGTTTTTAAAAATTAAAAAAATTAAAAATAAATTTTTTTTCTCTAAAAACGTTTTTTCTAAATGGACCCTTCATTGATTTTGTAAGTGATCTCTTGCTATTGCAACCTAAGTATGAGAAGCACTTCTGTTACACGCAATTGCTTACACAAATCTTTGGATTGGAAGTTTTGTGAACATCTACTTAAATTCAAACCAATTGCATACGCTTCCCTTACACGCTCATAATATTGTTGTATAATTCAAAGAAGCACTCATGTTTAGCTCTAAAGAGCATTTAGATAATAGTCCATCAGTATTTTTCTCAGTGACTCTTATTTGCAGGTTCAAAGAAAAATAGTAATTGTTGAAATATCACGCCTAGTATTTTGCTGTTTCCAGAGATGGCTTCACTTTTACTCCTTATAATTGTTTTCCAGGTTGCTTTTCTTCGTTACACTCAACAGTGGAAGAAGAAAGTTGTGTTCGTGTTAAACAAATCTGATCTCTATCAGAATAACAATGAGGTTAATTTTGAGTCCACTCCCCACACCAACCCCCACTTTTTTTTTTCTTTTAATTTTTTATTGGCCTGTTATTATCACTTTAGTTTGCCTGTTTTATTTTTTAATTACTAGAGCTGTCAAGCAACTTACATAGGTGCTTACTTTTTCTTCACAATTTTGTGCAGCTTGAAGAAGCCGTATTATTCATCAAGGAAAATACAAGGAAGTTGCTGAACACTGAAAATGTGATATTATATCCAGTCTCAGCTAGGTCTGCCCTTCAAGCAAAAATAGTAGCTTCTTCTGACATTCGCATAGATAAAGAATTGTCAGGTTCAGAATCTCATTGGAAAATCAGTAGCTTTAATGAACTTGAGAAGTTCTTGTATAGTTTCTTAGATGGCTCAACAGAAAGAGGAATGGAAAGAATGAAGCTCAAACTTGAAACACCAATTGCAATTGCTGATCGTCTACTCTCTGCTTGTGAAACTCTTGTGAAACAAGAATTAAAATATGCTGAGCAAGACCTTACCACTTTGACTGAAACAGTTGATAGTGTGAAAGAATATGCAATAAAGATGGAAAAGGAGAGTGTTTCTTGGAGAAGAAAAGCTTTATTGCTGGTATAATTTTGAAAGGATGCGTATTTGCTGCATTTTCTTTCCTTCCTAAAACACACAGATGAACACATTCTTGTTAAAGTTAAATTGGTTCACATTTTTTAATTACAATGGATAAGTTTATGAAATGTACTGAGAATGAAATTGCAGATTGAAGCAACAAAATCCCGTGTTTTGGAGCTTATAGAATCTACTCTACAAATATCAAATTTTGATCTTGCTGCCTCATATATATTTAAAGGAGAAAAATCTGCCAAGATGCCAGCTGCCTTCAGGGTTCAATATGATATAATTGGCCCTGCAGTTTCTGATGCACAAGTGAGTTCATGGCCCTGACCTGTTTAGGAACTAGTTTGCGCAACTCTAGTCTTTGTTGTTATATTGTTAATAAAATTTTTTAACTCATCATTTGTTGCTTTCCTCTTTATTACTTTGGAAGTCTTCAAATCATTGAATTGCAATTACGAAAGGGTTATGCTTGATCCATTGTTTAGGTAACTAGAGTTGGATTTTGCATCTCCTTTGTGCATGGGTTTTGTTCTGCCAAAACCCTTTTTTTTTATTCTAACATGTTTTTCAGCTCTTTGATTGTTGATCATTTATTTAGTTCTTTTTCTTCCTCTTTTTTCCCCAATATTATCTGGGCATGCAGAAACTACTTGAAGAATATGGACTTTGGTTAAAATCAGATAGTACTCATGAAGGGAAGCAATACAGAGAAGCTTTTGAAAAAGGATGGCCTTCAATAATCAATCCAAACACACAGATACATTTAGAGACGGAGACCTATGGGTTGATGGAAAAAGTTGATCTCAGCTTGAAAGTGATTGAGAATTTCAGTACTGGTGCAGCTTCTCAGTTGTTTGAACAGGAAATACGTGAAGTGGTTAGTTCAAACAAGTTTTAGCAATTACTTGAGCTTCTTAAACTAGTTAAACCAAGAATCAGTAATTTAGTAAATTTAAGTTTTAAAATGTTATTGGGAAAAGATGCACTGCTAACAAATAAATAGTTTGATAATTGTCTTTGGGAATTAGTTTTATTTGGAGTATATTTGTTGTTGGACCTATGGCTTTGTATTTTATTGGTGGCTTTGGATTTTAAGAAGATGAAAATCTAGTTTATGGTGCAGATGTATTCCTTTGATGATCTGAGATGGATTCTTGGACAAAATAAAATTGTCAGGGGGTGACTTAGGTGGATAACCTGTGCTCAAAGTATTGTCTGGTGATGCTATGCTTTTTTTTTTTTGGTTTTAAATGAAGCTATGGTGCAAAAATTTCCTTTTCAAATTAAAAATTATCCTCTTTGAAACTTTAGGTGGAACCCATTATCAACTTTTTAGACACAGATGGTATTTGTTAATCCTAAAGTAACATCTAATTGGAAGGTTAAATATAATATTAGGACCTGTTCTTCTTTCAAATATGTCCTGGCAACTCCTGTGCTTTTTATGCAGTTTCATAAGAATGCTTGTGCCAGAGGTTTATTTTATTTGAGATGAAATAAGATTTCTCTATTGGCAAGTTTGTTATTTTTGTTGATATATGAAACAGTGAACATGAGGTGGTGTATTTTCTTTTTGATCTTAGTACTTGGGAACTTTTGGTGGACTTGGAGCTGCTGGTTTATCTGCCTCTCTTCTGACATCAGTGCTGCCTACCACTTTAGAAGATCTTCTTGCTCTTGCTCTTTGTTCTACTGGAGGGTAATTTACCCGATCACCACCCTTTCCACCACCTCATTAGTCAGTTACAAGATAGAAAATCTTTATTGTATTCTAGGCGCCATTCCAAATTCACATATTTCTGGCTTATTCTCATGTAGTCTCATCATCCTCTACAGTTTGTTGTCGGAATTTTTCTTAGGTGCATATCATTGAAGTTGTTGCTTTGTGGGGATATTTATTAGCATCTGATTGATTCTTCATTTCTGTGAAAGGTTTATAGCCATTTCGAATTTCCCATCCCGCAAGCGAGGAATGATAGACAAGATAAACAGGATTGCAGATGGCTTGGCGCGTGAAGTTGACGAGACAATGCAAAAAGATCTCTTGGAAACTGTCATGAATTTGGAGAACTATGTAAGAACTATGAGCAAACCATATCAAGATGCAGCACAACAAAGAGTAGACAAATTTTTAGATGTTCAAAACGTATTATCAGATGTTCAGGAAAAACTTAGAACAGTGCGAATTGAAATACAGAATCTTCATGTATCATAAATTTCGTTAAATTTTATCATTAGTGGATGCAAGAGGGAAATGTATTCTTGTTGAGGCGTCATATCAGTATCTGCTCTGTGATAGGGGGGGAATAGTTGTAAAATGTTATTAAGTTTCAAAGATGATTGGCAGCACAAGAATATCTTAGAAATAATATCTCCGGTAGCTGTCTTTGACATGATGTGTTAGGTCTCCCATCTGTAGATTTTCTATTGATGCTAAAAATCATTCCCTTTATGCCGTGGATGTAAAACTGTTGTTATATCAACTGTATGACGACATATTATCAATAATAAAATATTCAAATTGTTGCAATTATTTACATCAGAGCATATGTAATGATCGACAATTCACTGTCGTAAATCAATGTATTTTAAGAGTTTATGCTACTGTTTGTCAATTTTATGATAATTATTGGTGGATTCTTTTATGCATTTTACCTTATTTTCCCAGAAGTTAATAATGGGAATTTATCAACCTTTTTCCTAGTGTCTTTGTTTATATTATCAGTGGACCTCATTTTTCCTCTCAGGTAGCTGAATATCATATATAAGATTTTGAAGTCTTCTATGAATTTTTTAATAATCGTTGCTGCTTAAGTGCTTACCTATAGCTCGATGTCTCTACTCTAGATTGAGGAACAGATAAAAAAAAAAAAAAAATTTCTTCTTATGGGAACCCTGAATATGATATATTTATAGTTTGCTTTGCTCCAATTTCATTAGCCCCCCACCCCCACTTAGTGCACTAACACGCATGAAAGTTGAGATTCAATTTCAACAATAATATCTATTAGAACCGTCCATAAAGTTTGTGGTCGGCTTCTTATAATTTATCATTATTATATTAACAATGAGATTAGCCAATAGATTAGTGACATCACTACATTGTTTATGTGTAGATATTTGGGTGTTGATTTTGAAAAACTTGTAATTGAAAAAGCAGCATACCTAGTAGAAGACAAACGCTATCCTATGATGGTCAAAAGGTATGAGTGCGCCTTGTTGACATTATTGTTCAATGTCTAAACCATGAAATTAGATTCTATGGTCTTTCCTGCTAGGCCTTTTTAAGTAGAAATTGACCAATAAATGGTTAAATAAACATAAAACCAAATAAAATATTTAGACCCCAACTTTAGGGCTTTACACATGGGGCCAATGGGGAGAGAGTGATGGCATAAGAATAGGCCTTTTCTTCTTCCTTGGCCTTTTATTATAAGAGTCTCTCCTTTTTCCTCCGCCAATCTAAAACAAAAGACAAACAAATTGAAAGGTGGATTGAAAACGCAAATTTGATGGTTCGGGCTGCAACAGAATATGCAATGGGCACATATTCCCCATTGGCCTTTTGTGTATATTGCCTATGGTGCCCTGTAAGATTTCTTTTCTTAGACGCGGAGGCGGTGAAATGATACTGCTCCACTCTGTTTATAATTTTATTCCTGAATTAATTTAGTGATAAAATGATATATAATTAATTTTTTACTTTTATAATATTTTATTATTAGTTCGGTCCATCAATAAAGTTTTGCGTCGTATCTAGACAAAACAAAATTGTCTTTTTATTTTAAAACTAATAAAAAAGCTAATTATTAATTTAGAAAATATTATTTTAATGATTAAAATAGGATTTTTTTTTTCAATTCACAAAACTTTGACTGTACTTTTACTATAATTAAACAAAAACTCCTTAATTAATAACATTTTTACAACTTCCAATTATATATCACAATGCTGAGGAAAAAGTACTGTTTGGTAGTTGGCATTACTTGTAGATGCCAATGATTGAGGAAATCAAACAAATTTGTCCCAATCGTTCAATTTGAGAGACAAACTCTTCAAATTTAGGGTTGAACTATTGACATCATTTTGTTAATTTTGTGTGATGGACGTATATAAATTGGCATTTTTATTTAGATGCAACTAATGGGTGATGGGTATGCAATAAACCATTCATAGTTCAGTGCTTTAACCCGTGTATAATTTTCTCTCGGAATCCCCAAAGTTTTAAGAACAAAAGGTATTCAATGGTGGAAATTGCATGATGACTAGTGTTGCAACATTAAAAAGGTCTTAACTTTCTATGGACAAAAATTATAAATGACCAAACCCAAAAGTAAAGTTACCCCTTTCAAAATCCTAATATTAGACAAAGTATGTCCCAATATGTCTTTAATGTAATCAGCTATTTTCATCTTTTAATGTCGGATCAATACCATAGATTTTGGCTAAACCAATTATATTTTTGATTTTGAGCCCTCCTATTTTTTTAATTAACCCGTAAGTTTTAACTTAGCGGTACTGATTTTGTTCTAAATCTATAAAATTCTGAGTTTGAATCTTAATTAGTTGAAAAATTATCGGTAGTCTTTAATTCTTGTTGGTGATTAGATCTGGATTTTGCAGTTATGTTGGTTGTAGCTACATGTTCGTTTTGGGTAAAAACATTAAGAATCTAATTATGAACTTGCAGATTGATATATCTCAAGTTTTAATCAGCCAGCTGGAAGACTAACAATGCTTACTTTCTCTTTAGTTTCACTCTCCCTTATATCTGCACTTTATAAACTATTACTCGTGAGTAATTTAACAATTAATTCTTGGTGAAAATATGAATAGTTGATATTATAAAATCGAATCAATTACCATGTTGCCTTTTGCATGTCCTTAATCTATCAAGTATATAATTTGGATGAATTAAAACATATATATTCACAAACAATATTAGGGAAAAATAATTATGATTGATTACTTGTCCTTGATATAAAAATAAGATGTTCATATATTGAGATTTGGATATGATTTGGGCTTCAGAATTGATTTTTTTTTGGTTTAAATAGAGTGGTTGAAATTATTATTAAATTAAATTATTGATAAATAATTGTATGAGAAAATTACTTCTTAAATTAATAATAAAATATATATATATATATATATATATATATATATATATATATATATATATATATATATATATATATATATATATATATATATATATATATATATATATATTTCTTAACATTATAACTTATTATTAGTTATAAATTTTGATATAGATAAATATTTTCCAGACCGAAAAACTTTTTGCACTTAATATGAAAAGTTGGGTTGCATGCACTATCATACAAAGCAACAATAAACTAATAATTATGCAAATTAATTGTTGATGTTGATAATGTCACACATGTGGGAAGCTAATAATAGCAAATCGCGAAAAACTACCAATGAAAATCAAAGTTGGTGGAACATTATTTACTTTCATATGGACATGACGTGACAATGTGCATGTAATATGTAAAAAAAAATGTTAAAAGAGAAGCACTGTTAATATCTTGTGAGGTGTGATGAATTAATTACTTACAAGTTTCGGATTTGAATTTAAATTTGTAAAAATATAAAAGAAAAGCTCTACATTTTAACAGATATGTCCGGTACGAATTGAGTTGTTTTATTCTATTGTTAAAGAAATAAAATAAAACAATAGTAATTGGTTAGTGTTTGAACAATAAAAAGATTAAAAATAAATTTTTTTCTGAAAATATGAAATTGAAACATCTTTGTTGGATTTCTATTTAGAATTAGTCATATCTTGATCCAAGATTATAGTTGAAAATATGAAATTGAAACATCTTTGTTGAATTTCTATCCAAGTATAGAATTTTTGGATTCTCCTCCCAACCAAAAATTGGGGGATGAAGAATATATATATATATATATATATATATATATATATATATATATATATAAGTCATACATCATTGGGGCTAAAATAGCAAGAAGATACCTTGCTTTCTTTCCCTCTATATATTGAAAAAGGAAAGCAGTGATTTTTATTTTTATTTTTTGTTTTGAAAATTGGAGGTGTGAATTACAAGCATCATCATCATTTGAGGGAAAATTAAAGTTAGCAAAAGGGGGCCTTGCCTTGCCTTTGAAGACATTAAAGACAGACAGCAATTCTATTTAATGGATTCTTCTCATTTGGTCGGTTATAATTTAATTAATACTTGATTAAATTTCAGTTAATGACAAATTAACCATTTCATCATTTCTTATCGGCCTTACCTTTATCATCAAATTAACACTTGAGCACGAAAAATAAGGAAAATATTTAAAAACATTTTCTTTTATTCAATTAATTATAGATATAAATGAATAATCACTCTAGTATGAAAGTCTAATGTTGATAATGAAAGAAGAATCTTTTGCTTGAGACTTTTCTCTCTCTCTCTCTCTTTTGTGGGGCTGGATTATAAACTTTATAGTTGAATGGTTTTGGTTGAAGATGTTAGAAATATTAAAATTCATTTTTGAGTCTTGGTCTATTAAAAATAAAAAAAATAAAAATTTTACAATTTGTTATGTGAAATGGTCCATGGTAGTACATACATGTATATAGATTGAGTGTAAAAAAAATTTAATTTTTATTTAATTTAATTGATTAATTTTTTAAAAGTTTTATAGAATATTTTTCTCAAATATGTTTATAGAAAAAAATATCTATTTATTTATTTTTTTAAAAATAATTTTTAAAATTCAAAAAAATTAAAAATAATAATTTTTTTTTTCAAACTCAATGTGAAATATAACTATAACATGCCTTTGTTCAGCCACCATGATAAAAACGAATTTTGATGTAGGAAAATATTATCCAAGTAATTATAAAAATTCATTTATATCCCATAAGTAGATATGTTAATCGACTAACTGCTTGGGTTTTTCCGGTAAAGTTTATTAAAAAAAATTTATATTATATTAAAAATGAACTTTAGACATAATTTATATTTAAAAATAGTTTAAATGAGAAAAAAAATATTTAATTATAATAAAAAATACTTATATTTTATAAGCAGTAAATGGTACCTGTATTTTGCAGTTTATTGGTAGTTGCTGACCAATTTGAGGTTTTAACACCTACAATGTGAAAAGGAAGTTGATCGTATAAAGGGACAGACACAAAGTAGACACAAATTAAACTTAGCACTCAGCAAAGCTTTAGTAAAAATGAGAGGAGAATCTTACAATACTTTTTGGACTCTGTTGGATTGTTTTTGGCAGAATAGTGTGATTGGTTAGGAAAGGTTGTTTTTTCTGTCAAGGTTGAATTTTTTTTGGAGTATTTAAAATCCCACTTAAATTTTTTTTACCTAATTAATGTGAAGATATTTTTCAGTTACATCAGCCATTTAGGGGATGAAAGAGTGACTTATGGGCTTCATTTTCTTGGTTATTGTCGCAATAATAATAAAGAAAAAGAAAATAAGGCATGTTTTGGTATAATAATTTAGAGTTGTGATATTTTGAATTCAAACTTTTGATTTGATCTTTTATATAAAAAAATTATTTATTTATTTCTAAAAAATGATATAAAATAGTAAAAATCTCATATCCTTTAATAAAATATATCTAGTTCAACTTCTAGATATAGAACATCTTTAAAATTCGAAAGTGAGCAATTTACTTTTTTAATAGATTTACTTAGAAAGAATTCAGATTATTGGATAATTGAAGAAAAAAATAAATAAAGAAAAAGAATATGACAACTACACAATCCTCGTGTTTATTTTTTAAAATCAAATTCCTAATACTATCTTGTTTTGGCTTCCAAAATGAATTGATTTTGCTTTTGGCTTCTTATCAACTACACAATAATTAGATTGGTACATGAAAACTTTTAATATTAGAAAAACTATATTATAGTTAATATTTGAGAGATTAATGTGCAGTATCTGTATTGAAATAAAAAAAATTTCAGTTCAATTTCTAGTAAGACTTCTCATAACCAAAAAAATTTCAAAATATAAATAACTTTATTTTGTTATAGAACTCTTTGTTTTATCCAATAAAATGAGTATTTGACCATTAAATTGTTTTTAATGACCTTATTTAATCGGTTCTCTTATTTTAATTTTGAACTCACGTTTTGAGAATTTGTTTTTTGCATTTTTTTAATAAAACGTGTGGCAGGGTAAAAATTCCAAAATTCTATTGGCAGAAAAAAGTTGGATGTCCTTCATATCACTAGTGTATAGTGCCTATGAACTCCACTATAAATTCATCCAAACCCTCTTTCACTTCTCTTTCATGTTAACTTCTATTGCCCTTACCCCCCCTTCTCCAAAATCTCCCTCCTACAACAAAACCCATCATTTATCTCCAATTCTATCCAAAACAAAAACATGGGTTTTGTTTAAAAGCTTTTGTTTGATCTTAGTTTTCCCATTTTTATCCCATAAACTTCCAAAAAATCTACCATTTCCAACCAAACATAGATTTACCCTGTTCTCTCCCCTGTTTCTTGTTCATTTCCTCTGTTTCCTTTTTCCCTCATTCACTGTTCAATTGTGGAAAAACAAAAATGTCCTGCTCAAGTTATTGTCAAGGTTTGCAATCTTGTCTTGAGCCTGCTCGTCTTGTGGAACCATGTGTTCTTCGGCTTAAATTGGCTCCATCAAAGACCAACATTTCTTCCCGTTCTTCACCACTTCGCAAATCTTTTATCGCTGACACCGATCGAGACGCCATACTCAGCAGTGAAAATGTTGATATGGGTGGCTGGAGTTTTCTCCAATCTTTGGAAAAGGAATCCATAGACAAAGATAAAGTTTATGTTCCTCCCAGCTTTAAGCGCTCTGCTTCCTCTGTTCTCAGCGAAAAGAGCCTGGAAATGTGCACTGAGAGTTTGGGGAGTGAGACTGGCAGTGATGGCGGCGAAAGCAGCGACGAGATGGCTTTACTTTCTTTGGAAAATGAGAATCATGAGACTAGGCAGAAATCGAAATTGCGAGAATCAAGAAGATCAATGAGCCGAAGCTCTAGCTTTCCACCTCCATTGACCTCCATCAGCGGCTCCTCCACCGTTCAAATGAGGCCGCACAGAGAAGGCGGCAGACTTGTTCTGAAAGCAGTGACTGTATCTTCTAGCCAGGCTTGTTTCCAGGCAGAACGTATTAATGGCCGCCTTAGGCTTCATCTGATGAAGGATTTCAATTCTATCTGCGACAAAACAGAAGAAGAAGAAGAAGCAGAAGAAGAAGAAGAAGATGAAACATTGAATGAAAGATTAGTTGAAGAAGAAGAAGAAGAAGAAGAAGAAGAAATGGAGAAGTTGGATAGGCCAAGCAGGTGCAAAGAAGGTGAGAGTGGAAGCAAAAGCTTGATGAATTGGGAGCCCTTTTGGGTGGCTACTTAAGAAAATGCTCATTCATCTTCCATTTCTCTCTCACTCTGTTGTCTCTTAAAAATTCAACAGCATTATAGTATTATAGTATAGTATTTAGTCGGCATTTTTACTTGTTTTCTCTGTCTCTATCTTTATCTCATTTAATTATAACTCCCCTCATTATATATAATTTTTAGGTTTTCGTACCTCTGTATCATACAATATGCTAATGGTAGTTATTATCGTTATTGGAGTTGTTATCTCTCCTTTAACTTTCTCTCCCTCCAGTCTCTCTCTTTCTTTTTCTATTCCAAGGACACAAATGCCCTTCAGGTTAATAATTTTCCCCTTCAAAAATGATATAAAAATACATATTGTATATATAACATAATATAATTATTTAATCAATAAATTTATTCATGAATATGAATATGATGTAGATATAAAAAATATTACCTTAATGATGGGGCATAATTGATATGATTACCAGCTATCATAATCTCTATTGAGAAAATTTTGCCTGGATAATTTTTTTTATGAATCTAACCAATGAAAGATTGTCACGTAAAAGTAATTATTAATTTAAGTATTATATATTCTATCACTGATTTGATCTATACAAAAAATTAATGAATGATGCGAGCCTTGTCAAATAATTTCCACCTCCGTTAGTATTATTAGCCGGCGCTAGGAAACACATAAAAGTCTTAAGGCATGAATCACTTTCATACAAGGAAACTTTTGGACCATCAGAAAGTTAAATGTTTTTTTTTTCATTACCTAAAGAAAAGAACTTCTCTTCAACATACAGAGTTTGAAGTTGTTCTTAAATTAAAACATTGATGCTATAAAGTTAAACCCTAGACGGTGATATTTATATATATAAAGCCAACAAAAATTTTATTTAATAAAATTATGGATTGTATAAATTTGAAAAGTGACTCTCCAGACACTCCTAATAAATACTCACAGGCCAATAACATGGTGAGCATTACATTACACTGTGCATTCATCTAAGCAATTAATGATAATGCTGCAACGGCAAACAGATTGCAAGTTGGGGTGTACGACTAGAGTACGAATGCCTGGTAACTATCAACATAAGGACCCACAACAGAGAGCAACATGCAACTGACCTCATTACACATGATCATGGCCATGTGCTTGTTGTATAGCTTTTCTATCATCCAAACATGATCCATTGCTATTCGTCAAATTACACATATGGAATCCACTCCATTCGAGAATAACTTACGTTTAAAGATAGGGTGTGCAAAACCGAAATAGAACCAAATTATTTAATTATAGTTCAGTTCGATTCATATATAATTTTTAAAAATTTTAATAGTATATATTGAGTTTTGGTGTGGTTCGGTCAATAAAAAGTCTTTATTATTTCGTCAAATCAAACCAAATAAAATCAAGCACCAGCTATTAAAATTTTCATGCAGTTATTATTTTCTTAAAAAGTTCAAAGGCAGACCCCTATTTAAAAGATGGGATAACAGTAAGGGCAGAATAGTAAGAAGTTGGATAAGTAACACGGAAGAAACTTCAGGGGGTAACCCACAAAAGGAGTAGAAAAATAGTTGGCCAAGTAAGAGAGTGTGGGTGACATTCCTTAAAAAGTGGAGGGCAGTGTCCAATCGTGGAGTTCGGGTATCCATACGTTTAAGGTTTTTAAGGAGACTTAATTAGGGTAAGAAAGATAAATATACATATATATATATGTTTGTCAACAAGCACATGATCATGTGCCTTGAGAACCTTGTCTGAGTCCTTTAAGCACATATTCTCTCACCATATCCTCTCCCAAGTAAGCGAAAAATCTTTAGGCAATCAGCATGTCTCCCTATTTTTCTTTTATCCTCACATTAATCTATGCTTTTATCTATTTTTCTTTATGTCCACTATTTATCCAATAATATTTATATATTTTTTCAATTTAATTTCATTTAAAATTGTCCAAACTATTATAAAAAGTACCCACCAATATTGGTTTTGATTATATATTGAAAGTAAAATTTCCATCTAACTTGCTTTCAAAAAAAACTTGCTCAAACCATAATAAGCAGTACTTGTATATCTCTTATAACAAGTGTCACACTTCTGCATAAATAGGATTTTTACAATAAATTATTAACAATGAATGTAAAACAGTATATTCAAATTTTAATTGTTGCAAGATGATCAATTTTGTTGCAGTAACTTATAACAATAGAAACAAATATATATACAACAATTATTAATCTGCTGCCTTTATAACACGAATATACTGTTATTTTTGGTATTTTTGTGGTAGTATCATGATAGAAGTTACAAAAGAATAATATTATATCACACTATAAATCATAGATTTTTTTTTTTGTCTCATATATCTGGTATTCTATTATGTAGAAACGGCAGAATAAATTGGATTCGCGCGCTGTATAGACCATTTTAATGAGTAAAACATTTTATCCCAAATTTTAAAAATGTTTTTGATTTAATATTTGAATTGGAAATATCTTATTAAGAATGAAAAAATTTATACTATCTCATCTCACCCTTGAATATAATTCTTCTTAAAAAGGTATCATGTAAGTTTGAACTTTTATGCTTTTCAAATAAACCGTGAATAAACAGAATTGATATGAAACTAGATGAAATACTGTCTTGATTGGCCAAATTGTATATACATTTATTTCATACTTGCGATCTTTCAAGAAATATTTGATGGGAATACGTGACATCTTACCATCCCTGACAAGTCTTTTGGTGTTGCATGCAAGTTGGGTTCATATATATCAGCAGCCATGTGATTGAAGTAAAATACTAAAATTAGGTTTTTCTTCTACAGAAATGTAATGATAAAACTATTAAATGCTCCATATATGTCTGAACTGAAACTTAAAATTTTTTATCACGAGAGAGGTTGAATATTTATTGTATTTGATATACAAGAATAATGAAATGTCACAATCAGTTTACCCTGCAGAACCTGTAGATATAGGATCATTTATCAAATTAAATATACCAATAATATTGAGCAATTAAATCATTGATTGATCACTAAACCTCCAGCACCTCCCTAATTAATTAATGAATATGCTCATGTGTATGCTATATATTTTCCCCTTGGTTTGTAATGTCAGCATCATCACTCTGAACTGGCACGGCATACAACTCTTTTTTTTTTTTGAAAATGGCATACAACTTTTTTAACAACTTTATATTTTTTTTTCTCTTTTCTGAACATGTTGTTCCTGTTTCTTAAAACTTTCGGTTGTTCGAGGACACGCTTTCTCCACCAATCCCCACGTTTCTCGTCACTGGGATATTTCTCAGTTAACGGGAAATTAAAAAACTAATTACAAAATTATGATAAAATTTTAAAAAAAATTCTAGGTTTAAGATAACTTCTAAAATAATTTCTGAATTTAGAGTAGTTTTACTGATGTAAGAAAAGAGAATGATTGTGTATCAGTTGGGCTAGTGCATAAATATAGTGCATATTTCAAGTGATGCACAACACTCTGAGCATGACAAGCTGCACGGGGAGTCAATGCATGAAAAGGTATCAGTGCGCTAGTTGGACTGGTGCGCTAATTTTAGACAACTCTTTGATCCAAAAACTACTCCAAACCAATAATTTAGTTAAAAAATATCTAAAATTGATAATTCTTTTTCTTATCTACTAAGAAATATCTCATTGTCACTTGTATGATTTCTTGTGCCACCATGCACATATAGACCACAAACAAAATCCTTATTAGTGAATTCAAAATTATCAAACTTGAGTGTATATTGTTATGCACCGTGAGAGGTTCTTCTACAATCCTCCACCATGTTCTAGTAGTGTGTAAATTGTCCTAAAATTTTCTAGAACATTGTAGATATGTGTTGAATATTTGAGATAATTTTTAATGTATGTATAATTGAGTAGAATAATCTAGAAGATGAATGTAGACCGTTAGATCAAATTGATTATGGTCGTCCATTGAGGAGGTGGAAACCTATAAATAGCTTAGGAAGTTCATTTGTAACATACAAGAAAGCAATCCAAGAGTTTTAAGCAATCCAAGCAATTCTTAATCATTCTCCAAGTTCTCTTTTCTTTTCTAAAATTTTTTAGCATATTTGCTCACTTGCTAGTTACATCTATCATTCGTAGGAGAGACTGACTAGCATTCAAACGAAAGAAGTTTGCTAGCGTCGTATGGTCGTTGATAGCAAAATACCAAGCCCATGACAGTTGGTATCAAAGCCAGGTTCGTGTAAAGATGGCAGGATCAAGTGAGATCACTAAGGTGACAACTAAAGAGAGCCAACAATCAAGAAGGGGGAGATCAAGGTCGAGAGATGTCTTGGTGGATATGAATACAAGGCTCGCTAAGGTGGAGCTTGCTATCGTCGAAGGGCAAGAAAGGTTCGAGGAGGCGGACCAACGCATCGAAAAGCTTGAGAAGGAGAGAGATGAGCTCCAAGATGAAATGCAAGGTGTCGTGAACATTGCCATGACGACATGTTAAGAACAAATGAGGGCCTTGGAAGAAACCCTTCGAGCCGAAATTGTGAATCTCAAAGAAGAGCTTGCAAGGGTAATAACCGAACTTGTTGAGACAAAAGGACGTAACCCTTTGCAAGAAGATCGTTGCTCAAAGTGGAAGTGTTGCCAATCTTATGGTTGTCTCCGCTCCTTCAAAGGTGGATGTTCAAAGGCCAAAGGCATATAATGGCTCGAGGAATGCGAAGGAGATTGACAACTTCTTTTGGAGCTTAGAGCAATATTTCAAGGTACTTGGCCTTGATAAGGGAAAGAAGGTCGATCATGTCTCACTCTACCTTGTGAATACCGCGATGGTATGGTGGAGGAGGTGATGCAATGACATTGAGAAAGAAACTTGCACTGTGGATACGTGGGATGAGTTCAAGAAGGAACTCGAGAGACAATTCTACCCCGTGAATGCAGAACATGAGGCGAGAGCCAAACTTAGGCGACTCACTCATGAGGGGTGCATATGGGACTATGTGAAAGAGTTTTTCCAAGGTGCTCTTAGAGATCCCCAATTATCCCAACAAGGAAGCACTATTTGCTTTCATAGATGATTTACAACATTGGGCCAAGGTAGAGATCGAGAGATGTGATGCCCAAGATCTAGCCACTGACATTTCCATTGCTGAATCTCTTATTGAGTTTAAAAGGAACAAGAAGCCGAAGTTTCATAAAAGCAATGGCAACAATGGAAAGAGTGAGGGAAATAACCACCAAAGTAAAGAGAACTCCCACAAGTACGACAAGGGAAAGAGCATTAAGGATGACAAAGGCGAAGGTAAGCCAACTATCCAATGTTTCTTTTGTGATGGGCCACACAAGGCAAGGGAATGCTCGAAGAAGGCCAAGCTATCAGCCCTAGTCGAAGAGAGGGACGAGCAACAACGATGTGAGGAGATGAGGGTGGGATCCCTACAACTCCTTAATACCATGAAGGCCAAAGATGAGATGCCAAAGTCCAACAGGAAGGGACGGTTGTTTGTGGAAGCCAAAGTTGACCAACAAACCGTGAAAGTATTGGTAGAAACGGGAGCCAACCACAACTTTCTCGAAGTAAAAGAAGTCAATCGGCTAGACATCAAATATACTGGCGAGAGGGGATGACTTAAATCTATAAATTTCGAACCTAAGGCCACTTTTAGAGTTGCTCGTGGAGTAAAGGTAAGCCTTGGTGGATGACATGACTCGGTGGACTTCTCTGTAGTACTAATGGATGATTATGCAATTGTATTTGACATGGAGTTCATAGATCAAGTCAAGGCCCT
Organism: Triadica sebifera; assembly: GCA_023653625.1. Classification (NCBI taxonomy): domain Eukaryota; kingdom Viridiplantae; phylum Streptophyta; class Magnoliopsida; order Malpighiales; family Euphorbiaceae; genus Triadica; species Triadica sebifera. Next base: position 27,888,903 of record CM042900.1, read on the forward strand.
GCTCATTCTTTGTACCAACACAGTATGCATATTGGAGGAAGACAATGCTTGCATGGTGCCTTAGCAAGGGAAATCAGTCCAAAAGCCAAACGGATGTCATCCATGCAGCTCTTCAAGGATGAGACGCTCCCTCAATTGCTTAAGAACTTCCACCGAAGGGAGAGGTGGATGGAAAGATCAAGTCGAGTTCTGGTGCAATTGCCTATCTAATGGCACCTCTTGAGTTTGAAGATTTGAGGAGGAAATTGAAGGCTACTATCATAAGCCCCAGGATTTCGTTGATGAATTGCAGTAAAGCGACACTAGAGTAAGACCCACAAGCTAAGAGATTGAGAGAGTTGACATTCGTGGAAAGACTTGCCAATTTTGGCGTAGAGGTGGGGAGCTCACCAAGGAACATTGTAAATTACCAAGCACCGCCAAGTTTGCCAAAGGTTGGCATGAGAGGCCGACCATGACACTAGCGCACCAAGCCAAGACCGAGAAAAATAGGAAGAAATCGGCCTATACTAAAAAGAGGCACTTGAAGCTTGAAGAAGAGGATGCGACGAGAGCGTCGCCAGATTGAGCGGAGGAGAATGTCACGTACCGCGAGAGATTCTTCTACAATCCTCTACCATATTATAGTAGTGTGTAAATTGTCTTAAAATTTTCTAGAACATTGTAGATATGTATTGAATATTTGAGATAATTCTTGATGTATGTAAAATTGAGTAGAATAATCTAGAAGATGAATGTAGACCGTTAGATCGAATTGATCATGGTCGTCCATTGAGGTGGTGGAGACTTATAAATAGCTTAGGAAGTTCATTTGTAACATATAAGAAAGCAATCCAAGAGTTTTAAGCAATCCAAGCAATTTTTAAGCATTCTCCAAATTTTCTCTTATTTTCTAAATTTTTTTAGCATATTTGCTTACTTGCCAGTTACATCTAGCATTCGTAGGAGAAACTGACTAGCATTCAAAAGAAAGAAGCTTGTTAATGTCGTACGGTTGTTGGTAGCAAAAGACTAAGTCTGTGACAATATGCTCATACAATTCTAATAAAAAATTTATAAATCTAAATAATCATGTCCTACTAAATATACAAATTAGTAATTATTATTTTATATAAGAGAAAAGTTATTTGTTAAACATGAAAAATTCATATGTATTTATATATAGGAAAACATTTGACAGGATCTTGTTCGTGAAAATGAAAAATTAAGCCAGTTACAGAATCCCACACAAATAAAATTAAATAAATTATGTAATTAAATCTAAGTAAGAAATTTGTGTGATAGTAAAAATGTATATATCTGACAGATTAGATGAGGAAGGATTCTTGTCGAAACAAGGCCATGTGCTTGGTTCTTTTCCATCAATTTTATTTCAGCATTCACATTTTGATTTATTTCTTGAGATGATGAGGCAAAAACGCGTTTAATATGTAAGAAATACAGGTAATTTATAAATAGTTATATATATGTATATGCTGAGACAAAAATTTCAGAGCAAGTGGGTTGATCTAAAGTTGCAATAAAAACAGTGGCTTAGGCCCTAGGCCTAGGGACATCAAGGATCCAACTCCTCGTAATAATTGAAACTATTGTCAGGAATTTTTTTTTTCTTTTTTTGATAATTGCAAGTGACAATTTATCTTTCAATTATAAATGTTCTAATTACTTCCTTCCACGAAAATAAATACTAGTATATAATGAGAATAATATTTATTTAAATTAAATTTATTATTTATTTAGTTAGATTTTATTATACATGTAAAATTATATATTACACATGATATGATATTGTATAATTGAATATTTGAATTGATTTATAAGTTCACAATACACACATTTTGCATGCATACTGAAATTTTTTTATAAGAGATTAATATAATCCTTTAAAATTAATTGTTACATTGCGTAAACTTAGTTTATAATTTTATTTATAAATTGAGTTGATGGTGAATAATTATATATATTTTTTAAAAGATTGTTTTAATACAATTTTTTTATTAGCTCAATTTATAAATAAAATATTGAAATGGGCTGAATTTATATATCTCGTTGCTTATAAAGGAGGGTTCTATAATATTTATGCTTCAGCATAAAATTTTCTACCTTCAATATAACATATACGACTGGAGAAAGCAACATTATGCAATACTCGTGGCTTTTTTTTATATTCTTGGCAGATATGTGGTTGAATATAAGAGTTAAAAGAAAGGAAAAATACGAAGTGGAAAGCCAGTGTTTGTAGGATATATTAATTTCACCACCAACAAAATAGAAAAAAAAAAAAAACTAGTCCCTTTTTAACAAAACACAAATCCCACCACTATGTCCACCCAGCCTTAGTAGACACGAACAAAACCACTAACCCAACAAAGAGACAAGAAGAAAGAAATTGGCTTCTTCTCCTATCAATTATATATATAAGAAATTATTAATTTGCTGTTATTAGAAATGCCCTTTTCTCCAATTCAACACACACACACATATATTTTAATATGTGAGGTATATATAGGTAAAGTGAAGTAGTCATTGTCCAAAGAGTAGTGTGGAATGTGGATGGTACATTCAATTGCACACAATTGAATGCCAAATTATTGAAATATTATACATGAAAGAAGCTGATGGTTGGCCTCTTCATACACCCACTTCTCCTACATGTTCAAATACATTGCTCTCCACATATATATTACCTTGATTTCAACTTTTTGATTTCTCCTATTTTGTTCTATTCTATTTGTTATTCCTTTATGCATAGATGATGGACTTCCATGTCACCAACCTCATCCAGTTTGTCCTCCTCAATCACCATCTCTAGGTTTCCTTTCATATATGTTGATCTGGATTTCAATTCTTAATCATTCTTTTGATTCTGACTTGGATTTTAACTCGCTGAAATCCATTTATTATCATTTGTTTAAAAATTTTAAGGGATCCAATTACAATTCGAATTAAAAAATTCACATGTATCCCGTCACTGTGTCAGTAATATTATTAGGTTAAAGTCTATTGGTGCCTCTAATTCTCATTTTTAATATATGCATGTTGTTGTGTAAATACAATAGGGTATGTTGTAATTATAACCACATTTGGATTTAGATCAATTATGCTTACGTAGTGCAGTTATCCAAAAAAAAGTAATTAGTATATATATATATATATATATATATATATAAGTTATAATTGGGGTTGAAACTGTAATTTATGATTTTAAAAAAGATAAATTAATCTCCAAGCAATGGGAGATTGTCCAAGATAAATAAACTGAAATATCGGTTTGTTAGTGCGCTATGATGTGGCCAAGCAAAAGAAATCAGAGATCGAGTCAAACGAAGTCACTATATAAGAAGTTCATTGATTAGAGATGGCAATTGATGAGGGAAATTATCAAAAATTTTTTGTCGCCAATTTCATTCGCCTCTTGTTTGGATAAACATAATAGGTAATGTTAAAGATGATTTTAATTATTTATTTATAAATAAATTTAACTAAATGCCTTTTTCTTAAAAAAAAATAATTTATTTTGTTTGTTCAAATATGAGATCTTAATCTCTCGAACCAAATTGGCAATGAAATTTGATAGTTTCCTTCATGAATTGCCTTCACTAATCAATGAACTTCTTCAAATAACTTCGTTTGAATTCTTTTTCAAAATTAAGATATTAAATTGAGAAAATTACAATTAAAAATAAGAATATATTTTTGAAAAATCATAAATCATTAGCGATAGATTTATAAGGGGGAATTTCATCCAAACTGAAAATCCATAGTTTTGGATGAAAAAATTAACGGGTTTTCAAGAAACTTATAAATAAGCACAATTGATATAAAAGAAATGTTAAATATTAAATTAGAAGATGAGTCAAAACGTTGAATTCTTTTATTTTTTAAAATACCTAAAAACCAATATCTTCGAGCTTATTTTAATCTTTTCTGGCTAGAAAAATAATTTATGTATAGTATAATGGTATTAGACAAAATTTGATGGATAATAATTTGTGCTGTTTTATTTATTTATTTTCATTTCAGCACAATAAACAAAAAATTGTTGGAAAGGTGGAGTTAATGAAACTTTGGGATTACCTATAAATGAAAATTGCATGTAGCTGAGTAGCTGCATTACCTGTTGAATATAAACATAAGAACAAAAGGTTGGCAATGGATATTGAAATTATCAGAGGATCCGTAGGAGTATCAAAGGAGGACCCCACAATCACTAAGGTTAGGATTCTGTTACTCTGTATCTGAAATATTCAGCTTGGAATCATCAGATTTTGTGTCATCTTGTAATGATTATTTCTTTAATTTTCTATTTGTTTACCCCCCAAAAAATTAAAAAAAAAAACTTTATTATCGGTTTAAGAAAATTGTCAAGAGCATATATCTTGGAAACCGGCATATGCTTTATGTTTCTTTAATTTATATCTTCATATTGATAATAATTAATTTATGGCCCTACTCTCCAAATTCATTGGTCGATTTACCAATCATCACTCCACTGAACAATCCCAACTGTCCATGTTTCCTACCTCCTCAGCAAAGTACTTGCTCGAATTCAATGATAATTTTTTTAAAATTATCAAGTGGTAGAGATTCAAACTATAATTATTTGAGAGGCTTTTAAAATTTTTATATCCATTATAGTCAATTGCAACTTGTCATATTTTCTTTTTTACCCAAAAAAGAAAATATGAATTTATTTATAAATCAAAATTAATAATATATTGTCATGTAAAACTAATTATTATAAATATATAACAGTTTACCATTGATTTGAATGCTGTAAATTAAACTAAAAAAAACAAGTTTGGTAGGTAATAGCATATAATTACAATACAATAAATGTAATTAAAAATGAACTTAAAATTTATTTCATTATATTAATTAAGTGTTAAGCTGTTTTTAGTATGGGAATCGTTTGTAAAAGACAAAGCAGACAAAGAAACAAAACTAGGAAATCCTAGTGATTGGTGAAGTTCAAAGACGTCAGAAGAAAATCCCTTCAACACAGGAAACAAAGGACATAAACATTGTTGAAAAAATGGAAAGGGACAAAAACTCCCACGCCAAAAAAATATTTATATATCAAATGTATATGTTGAATAAATTGACAATTAAATCAAACTAGTTTTGACCATTTATATAATTAATTAATTCGATCCATATATATATATATACACAAAATGCTGAAATACTTCTACGTACTCACAAATTCACTAAATCAAGTTTATCCTACTCATCATGTTTTATCCAAAAATATAATTAAAAAGCACCACTACGAACTTAATTAATTATTATTTTAAGGAATGCTCATAGTCGAAAGTAGGAAATTATTTTTATTATATAAGCAGGTCATATTGAATCTTAGGAATTTTGATAAGGTAGTAGAGATAAGTCATCCCATATCTGCAAATGTACTCCTTCACTAATTCTTGGGATATATACTTAGAAATTGAACTAATATTAAATTAATGAAGATTATGCCTTTTATCAAATACATTATTTGTGTTAGGAGAACTACATTTCTAATACAAAAAAGATAAGTATCTTTTTTTTAATAAAATACCGATATTTTATGAAAACTACATGTATTTTTATTATAAAAATCACCGAGACTTTATAAATAAAAAGACGTTTTTTTTATATCAAAAAATGAAAAAAATATTGGTTACATTCTTTTGTGTAAAAAATTATTAGAAGTATGTACCAGTAGAATATAGAAGACAATACCCCATGGTATAAGTTATCATCATTATCTTCATGTACTCTTTTTGTCCTATTCAAAGGCAACTCAGAATAATTTTATAGTTTGTACATAAAATTTCAAACACAAATATTGAATTCCACGTCTTCTTTTCTCATCTTCAGATGAAATTTATCTTATCTTTCTATTAAAAAAAATAATAAAAAAAAGTATAAAAGCGTCATTGATAATCATATATATGCTGAGAAGAACTAAAAATTAAAAACTGGACAATTGGTTGATTTAGTTTTTATTATTACAAGATATGTCAATACCGCAAAAAATCATTTATAACAACGATATAAAATTATTACAACAACAAATTGATTGCCATTTTATATTTATATTGTTCTAACAGTTTGATTATTTTGTTGTAACGATGAAAATTTGAATTTATTGCTAATATGTTACTACATAATTAATTAATATGATAATTTTTTTTATATCTATGGATAACAATCTATAGCATAATTTTCATTTATATGGCAGTATTTTTACATATATTACTTACTAAGAATTTATTATATAAATTTTATTTATGTGGGAGCGTGTATAAGGGTATGATTCAAACATACGTAGAAACAAGTCAAAAAAGCATGCAAGAGGATGTGGGACTGTGGGATATGGCTTTTGCGTGAAATTTGGAGATCCATAACTCTTTCTTTGCTTTCTTGATCTCTCAAATCCAATCCTTTCACATCAATGCCTTCTCCTTTTATGACAACTTGGAATTGGAAACACCTTGAGATTCTAATCTCTTAAAGATATATACAACTTCTCCTAGCTATTAACCTCTATTTTCTTTTAACACCTCAAGCTATATATTACAATTGCTCTCTACTTTTTAGCTACCCATATTAGGTATCCCATATCAACAAACCTATATATATGCTTTAGGGTTAAAAAAAACATATATAAGATCATTGGTAGGAATAAATAAATATGTGATATTAATGAACATTTGGTACAAAATTCTTGAGGAAAAATCTTGCACTCCAAGTATTAAATTAACCCTTTAGAAAACCAACTGTGAAATTTGAGGGAAAATGAAACAAGTGGAGGGGGTGGAAGAAAGGCATCTGAACAAACCTCAGGTCGACAAATATTGCAAAGTGGTCTCAATCATTTTGTCCAATTTCTTAAGTATTAGGATTCTTTCAGGTTCAGATCAACAGAATATTCATACATCTCCTTCAACATATATGACAAGAAAGTTGTACTCTAGTTCTATATTGGCCTGCAGTCAAATCCAATCCTCTTTTATTTTATTTTATTTTTTCAGTAGATTCTCTCAGGTTCAGCAGGTGGCAACAACCAAGAAGTGATGATTTTTATCTTGAAGTTGTCGAACAGAAGCAAACAAATGTGATGGCAACTTCTGTATTCTGGTGGAAAACATGGAGCTCCAAAACATCTGTACTTCAATTCAGTTTCAGGGGGTTTAATCTACTTCTTATAAGCTCCATATTGCAAAGTCCAAAAAAACATTGGGGTTTAAATTGATTGAAATAAAAGAATTGAAGTTTTAATTGAAAAAGTCCCTATATGTTATTCGTTTTTAATAATTTCCCTATTTTATGGTTCTTTATTAGTATTAGTACATAAATTAATTATTTATTCATATAAACTATTATACATTTATACGATATAACTAAATGCGATTATAAAAATAATATCATGAATAATTATATCTTGATATAGATTTAAATTTTTTATTATACTAACAGGGAACATATATTAACATGAGAATAACCAAATCTCATGGAACAACTCGTACAATTGGAAAATGATTTGGCTCGATAAGCAGGATTTGAAGCGAAAATGAGCCAATTTGACAAATAATAAGAATCCACCTATAATAATCTGAAAGTATGCGACCTAAAATGATCAAAATCTGAAATAATCTGACTCAAACCAGTCTAATGAAATATATAAATATAACGAATGAGACCCATCCCCCCCAAAAGCCTTGGTTTCCAGTAAACAGTTTTTTGGTGATAATATATACATAGATGCACACTAAAAACTCAAATTTGCATTTTCATATTATCTTCCATTTATAACTATCAAAATTTGCATTTTCATCGTCCGCTATTGTAAAGTATGATCACAAACGGAAGAATTCTACCAAATAATGACAAAGCAGCATCCGTAATAGTTTTCAGATAAACCTAAAAATAAAAATAATTACAATTAGGAGGGACGCCTATATACAAGGAACCATCTCGAATTGCAGTACGCAAAATTGGTAAAAGAAACCTTCCCGTTGAAGTGGCAAGATAGTAGCATTTGATTGACCGAGCAAAATTAATTAGAGGAATTCTTCTTTGCAGAATAAGCTCGAAAAGCTGCAAGTCCAATGACCGTGAAGGCAGCCCCAACTGCAAATTTAACACATTAACTCGGTCAAGACAATTAACATACAATGGGTTTCATACATTTTCATGGAGCTGTCCACATGCCAATGGAGAGACAGGCGAACCTGACATAAACAGAAGAGAGTGACTGACGAGCTGGCGGAAGTATTTGCGTTTCTTCCCAGCTGCAGTTTCAGGAATGTTCAAATGAGGGTGCTCAGCTGCACTTACAATTCTAGAGAACACATTATTCATTTCTCCTAGTTTCGCACTGACAGGAATAGGAGGCTCTATTCCCAATTGTTGACAAACCTAAAAAGGAATATGAAATCACAAATAAGAGGCAATAAGCAATTGTTACAAACTTATATACAAACAGGGAAATATCATGCATATATTTATAAGTTACATGTTTAATTTTATATTCCCTGCCAAGAGAATCATAAACCGGATAATGTAAGCAAGGATGTGGTGGCCAAGAGCACAAGTGTATACCGCTACTGACTCGTGTAATGCCAATGGATATGTGTCCAAGTCATCCTTGGCTGCAATTAGAAGGCAAGGCATTCCATAACCACTTTCTTCGCCCTGCCTAGCTATGTCCCGAAGCAGTTCACAAGATCTTTTCCATGAATACACATCTGAACTGGAAATTGAAATTTTTTGTCATGCCATAATATCTATAAATTTCACACATCCAAGATAATGCCAAAAATACTGCCTTTGCAGAAAACCAGTATTTGAAATTTTAAAAAGAATGCTGCAGTCTTATAAACACACAAGTGTCCCCCTGAATTATATATGGAAACGTGCCAAATGCTTCATGTGGCAGCTAATGAGATTATCAAACCGCATTTAAAAAACTTGCACTTTCTTACATCTACGAGAGTTGCACTTACCAATCATAGACAAATACAGCAACATCACAGGCCGCCAAAGATTCTTTATTTGACCAAAACTTCTTCACTCCATCTTCTGGCACCTCCCGCAATATAAGAGTTTTCTTACTCCCCTAAACGGTTAATTACATGGAAAACATAAGAATACATGACTCAAATCTGCAAAATCTTGATGAAGACAGCAGAGATATTTCTGTCTGAATATCATTTTTTTTTTCACCATAGAGTACAATTAAATCTAGTGATTCAATTCTCACCAAGAAACCTAATTTGAATAGTATACACAAAACTAAAAGGTTTACAATTTCTAATGCTTCTACTTACCCCAAGCTGGTCAACAACATTTACCGCATAATGCTCACCCACTGTCAGATTGCGAATTGCTGAGAATGGCCTGCGGTAGAAATCAGCAGCACAAACTCATTATTGCTTAGAGGAAACTAGAATTGAAAAAATGGAAATCAAATGAAGACAGGAGAAAAGTCAACAGACAACAAAAAGGAAATAGAGAAACTATCATATAGCATGTCAATAGATTGAGCAATATTAGTCATGATAATATATTTAGATTCATCACCTTTCTAAAAATGAATTCAAGAAAGCAGATTTTCCAGCATTTTTAGGACCAAAAACTAAGCAATGGAAAACATTTCTATCTGTCTGTTGCTTCTTGCGATCCACTGCTCTTCTTCGAGTAACACGGAATGCTGAAGCAGAATTTCCACCATAGCCAACATATATCAAATTAGCCAAACTCCCCTTTGGATACAGCAACGTCATAAGGTCCCACTGCAGCCAAACATTCATAATGAACAACTAAGCTCAAGAAGACTGCAATGTAATGCGTTTAAAAGTTCACCATACAAAAAAATTGATGAACATGAATGAAAGAAGAATACTATCTCAGGTAACGTTTTTCTGAGATAAAAAAAAAAGAAGAAGAAAAAAAGCCACTTTTTTCTGTTAAGAGCAGAAATAGATAAATTTCTAAACAACATTATTTCACAAGCAACTTCCTCCTACAAGTTATTTGACTCATTAAGAAATATTTCTAATCAAATTATCTGCCAATTTAAACAGTTCAGTGCTGGGAATTTATCTGAAAACTGTCATCTCACATGAAATATAACAAGGAAAAAGATTTAACACAAGATGGAGATTAGGATTCCTGGCTGGTACTTGGTACCATATTATGATGTCTTATAGTCACCAAGGAAGAGCATGAACTAAAGAAGTGGGAAAGCAGACCTCAGACAGAAACCCCTTCAGAGTTATATTCCCCTCAGTTGTTCTCTCTGCAGCATCCTTGTAAGAAGCCTCATACCAAGGACTGAAATATGAAAGGGGGACATCAAGAATGAGAAAATATACCATGCAATCATTAAATTGAAGCCATTTGAAAAATCCAAGCACAGAAATGGAAAGAGGAAAAAAAAAGGAATTGTAAACCATAACAAGCCATTAGTGTCTGGTGTGCATCAAATTTCTTGATTTTCCTCATTTAAATTTAAATTTTAGCTAGAACAATATATAGAGCAAATCCAAATATCCATTTTTTTAGTATTTCATTTCACTTATGTAAACATGAAACAGGTTTAAATTATAAAATTTTACATTCAGTATGTTTAGGATTTTACCACTAGGCAATGGTTGGTATAACTATTTAATGGACATATACATGACCATCTATTTATTTTATTATTACTAGTTTCTAATACACACGTCTATATTATTCCATTATTAATATTGAAGAGGCAAGCTGTATATACTTATCCTGAAATATATAGCGATAATTTTTCGTTTATGTTAATCATGATAATTATAGTCTTTTTTAGAAAACCACTTCAAGATCTAGGTGAACCCAAATTTTTTCCATTTAATTTGAATTGGTTCCTCATTAAACAATTACTTTAGTGAAAATTTAGGTTCTGGTGGAAACTTTAGTGATCCACTTTAAGCATGTCCATGCCAAACACTACCCAGCAAGCATGTACACAAGTGTAAATATGGACATTTTGGCATGCATGAATACAATAGGCAAAACAATATGAACTACTTAAGTTACTAATCTTGGGCCGACTACCCTGCAATTGGAAAAGGCAAGGCATTCTCACACCAACCCGCATCCAAGGAACAGAGTAAGCATTTACAAGGTCAAATTCATCTTTTCAAAAGTTTCATATCCTCAGATATACATGGTTTGAAAGAGAATAAAGTTGTTAAAGCTCTGACACTTTGGATGTCATTTTAGTATTTTGATGTTCTAATTATGTGGTGTAAAAATCATGAATTTTAAAAGCTCTTTCCAAAAGTTTTACATATGTATGGGTCCGCTTAAATAAGCTTAATTTAGGAGACAAATTTCTGGTATTAGGTACTGTCATTGTTAACTGGAGAAAGACATTCTTTCCCCATAAAAGGGGGCTGCTGTAGCTAAGAAGAAAGTGCGAGCTAGAGATAATTGTAAAAAGTTTCTGCTAAAAATAAGCGAAAGGAAAATTCTGTCACTTTGTTGCATTCAGTCCATGTTTCTCCTCCCTGAAAGTATATTTTGCTTACTCACTCTTAGAGATTAGATAATTCAGGGAAATTGGTAGTTCAGTACTAGGGTGCATATAAAAATTTGCATGATCTAACAATAAATAAACATGATTTTATGGCCATGTGCAAGCAGATTCACCACCCATATGAAAGATAAGGAAAAAAAAAAGTATTATTATAATTGATCTTTTTACTTTCCAGATTAGCAAGCAGATATGCTAACCAACAGAACTAACATTCTTATAATTGATTTTTCACCCCTCCATCAACCATAAGAATGTATAAAAGAGCTGCCTCTAGCATCCAACTTGGAGAAACAAGAAATATGTATCCCACAAAGATTTACTGTTAATGCATTAAATCAAGATACGGAAGCAAATAACCAAACTTACTTTTCCGGAGCAGTCGAAAATAGCTCATCAAGCTCAGCAGGTCTTAGGGCTCCATGCTAGTAAATATAAAGATCACAATGTTAGGACTTACAACAGATACTGGAATACATTGAATCAAAGAAATGAGAAAACAAAAATGGCATAAGCTAATTAACAATATAAGCATTATCAAAGAAAGATACATACATTATCAATGTCATATAATCGGAAGATTCCACGAAGAAACTCCATTGCTTCAGAAGTCAGCTCTATACTCTACAAAACGATATTTAAGAGGTAATAGTTTACTACTGTAAAAAAGAAACTTTCATAGAATGCCCTAGATTATGTTAGTAATTTTTTTCAACAACATGCATATTTTATCACAATTGAAATAGTGCTATGCATTGGTAGAAGAACAAATTTATCAACTTTAAATACTTACTCAAAGTAAATGGTTAACATGCATGGTAAAATGATGCAATACAAAAGTATGCTCTTCCTTGAATTATCCATGTCAGGAAACAAATGTGACTTCGTAGTGCCACATTTTTGAATCAATGTAAGCACTCCCAATGAATTAAATTACTACTCTCTTTATTTCAACTGTTATGAGCTACAAGAAGGGACCTCAATTGTTAACTGCTAAGGACCTTAATATGGAGGACAACAGATGAATAAATTAATGACCATAAATGTGGAAGGAACAATTAATTCCATATCCCAAAGCAATGCATTAGAGCACTCCAGATTTTGGAAGTTTTATAAATGCATAATTTGCAGTAAAGTAATATATATGCAAATTTAACACAAATAACACTGTCAATGAAACTTTAAAAATTTTCAAAACCAAATAATAATTTTTGTATTTGCCAAAAACATGAAAGCGCAGAACATTATAAAACTTCGCAAGTAAAGCTGTCCCAAAACTGAAATCCAATAATAGCTTTTTATCAGCAAGTGACACCTGATCAGGAGCATGCTTATAAGGAATAGGAAGAAGATCATCTCTGAGTTTTAATTCATCATCATAGCCAAATTTTCTCAAAACAGCCCAAGTTGTTTCAAGTCGCCCTTTATCTATGAAAAGAGCATGGAGAAAAAGGAATCCTTCAAGGGTAAGACCAAGGTCATTAACACCTTCTTTTTTCTTTTCTTGTACAACTCTTCTCACACCGACTATTTCAGCAGGCTGCAGTGGAGCATTAAAACACTTAACCTGTTTACAATTGTTGTAGTGTGTCAGATTCTCCCAAAAGTCCAAGGACAATATAAAGAGAATGGAAAGTAAAATATATTATATTATATTAAAACCTGAAAATCATTCAACTCTGAATCATTGAGGGCACCATCCATGTCACAATCACAAAGAAGAAATATTCTTCTCAATGCCCTCTCACATCGGGGCCTCAGAGCTTGATTTTCTTGGTCATACAATGGAGCTGTTGGATGAAGTACAGCCTTTTGAGCATAATAGAAAACGTCTGGTACCTAAAAACGATTAAGCTCCATTTTCAAATTCTAATCTTCTATGCTTTTAATACAGGGGATTGAGAACTGAATATGAAATTGTGCAAAATATACAATCTCCAAGACTAACATTTTTAACAAAAGAAAGAGAAGACTGGAAAGAAAAATGCAATCCCAGCCAATACTAGCTAACAAAGGCTTGATCTCTCTAGCTATAAGCAGCATTTCTAATTTTTCTTTCTCCTCATGCTTTTTCCACTGCTCCAACAACGAGATTTAATTAGAAGTTACCTTTCTTGAGGCTGTCATTCTGATCCCCCTACTAGAACAACAAGCAATGGACCATAGTTACAAATGACGCTGACACAGTGTAACCTACTGCTTTAAATAAAACAGCAGTTTTTGAAGCTTAGAAACACACAACAATAAAAAAGATGGCAAACTGATAGAATATGGAAACTTGTGATAAACAAAAAGTTGGGGCAACATACCTGCATAAGTGTAACTGCAGAACACTCAATACAAGTCTCGATTTCCCTATACCGTTGCATGATTGGTCCCATGACCTGCTCTAAGCTAACAGACTCAGCCTCATCTCGCAAATCTAGCTTGCAACCAACCACAATAACCGGTACCTTGATCTTCATAGCACAAAAAATGAAACGTAAAAAAAAAAAAAAAACAAACCAGCCAACTTTTCAGATATCAGAAGCACAGAAATATAGTAGCCTCACATTAACAAAGAAGACAATGCGAAATGCAAATAACCTCTAATTGCCGGAGTTCCTCAAGCCAAAAACTACTCAAACGACTGAGTGTCAGAGGTTGATCACAGGCATAAGTTAACACCACCACATCAGCTCGTTTCAATTCTTCAACAAGCTTACCTCTATTCTCCATACTATAATAAGCACAAAACACTGTGAAAAGTCATATTATGGTTTCAAAAATTTAATCATTCAACTAAAAGCTCAAATCTTCGTCCAAAAATAGAAATAGTTACCAAAAAAAACAGAGCAATGCACAATTTTGGAAAATTATCATATTTCGAATCAAACTAAATCCTTAAGGCCGAGCAACAGAATTTCCTATGTTCAGCAATATAATTATTTATAGAGAGAGGCTATGAGCGTACGCAGCAGAAGTGTCGATGATGGTGATGGGGACGAGATCGGGGAAAAAGTCAGGCGGGAGACGAGTAGGAGGAAGCACGGAAGGGACGTTCTCGGGGAAAGAATCGGTAGCAACCGCCGCGATCAAGCTCGATTTACCCGTGAAACGGTCGCCGGCAACCACGACTCTCACTCCGGTCCTTCCGCCGGAGTCAATATTCCCGCCTGGCATTGAAACTATGAAGAGACTTTCTTTTTTTTTTTTTTCTAAGAAAAAGAAAAGCAGAGAGATTCTGTAACTGAAATAAATCTGTGTTAAATTTATTTGGTGGCTCCGTATGCTTGGGCAGTAAGTTCGTTGGAAGGGCCAGAGGGAACCCTGCGGGTTGGGATATACTATATTGTCTCCACTCGCGAGTATAATAAATTATGTACTCGCTCTATTTTTCCTTTGTTTTTAGGCCGACCGGTGTGGCCCAGCCCATTTAATTATCCAAACAAGCTCACGACTCGAGAGATATTTCAATGCTTATATCGAATAGCCGAGACTTGCTCGTGATTAACTCATTGAGCAATGTTGCTGCGTTCCATCAGGACAACCCTTACGGCCCCGTCGCGCCATTTTTCGGCTGAAGCGGCGGCGGTGAAGGCTGTCCAGGACGGAGGAGGCAGAGATACGCTAGGTGGGAGACTCTTGAGCCTGGTATACGCAAAACGCAGTGCCGTAATAGCAATACAGAAGTGGATAAGTGATGGCCACACTGTGCAGAAGTATCAGCTTAATCGGATCGTTAGAGAACTTCGAAAGCTTAAGCGTTACAAGCACGCACTCGAGGTTTTTTTTCCCTTTCTCTTTCTTTTAATTAATTTGATGAGAAATGTTGCACTTTACAAGATTAAATTTTCTTATTGGGGAATCTTTCTGTGATTCAGTAAAATTAATGGCATATTAGAACTCTCTTTTTCTGTTTTCTGTTCGCATTAGACAGTTCACAGTTTATGAGATTTGATTTGCTGCAGCAAAATTATAAATAATTGTGATAATTGAAATTGGAAATCTCGTTGGCTCCTTTTTGCTGTACACAGTTAGAAGAGTTTTTGGACTTTGGTGCTATGATTGATCTAGTATTTTAGTATGTCTCATTTTATTTTATTTTATTTGCATTTCATTGACTGTTTGTGTAGGTTTGTGAATGGACGACCCAACAGAAAGATATTAGGCTGTTGCCCGGTGACTATGCTGTGCATTTGGACTTGATTGGGAAAGTTCGTGGTCTAAATAGTGCAGAGAAGTTTTTTGAAGATCTCCCTGATGAAATGAGAGGCTGGCAGGCCTGTACAGCTCTTCTTCATACTTATGTAATGAATCAGTTGCTTGAAAAATCTGAGGCTTTGATGGAGAAAATGTCTGAATGTGGTTTCTTGAGGAATCCGCTTCCCTACAACCACATGATGACCCTTTATGTTGCAAATGGACGGTTGGAGAAAGTTCCAGGAATCATTAAGGAGTTGAAGAAAAACACTTCACCAGATGTTGTTACTTACAATTTGTGGTTGAGCGTATGTGCCTTGCAAAATGATGCAAAAACTGCTGAAGAAATCTTTAAGGAGCTGAAGAAAGCAAGAGTGGAGCCAGACTGGATAACATATAGCACATTAACTAATTTATATATAAAAAGCCAATTACTTGAAAAGGCAAAATCTACTTTGAAAGAGATGGAGAAAAAGGCTTCACTGAAAACTCGAGTTGCTTATTCTTCTCTCCTCAGTTTGCATACAAACATAGGAGATAAAGCTGGTGTACACCGAATCTGGAATAAGATGAAATCATGCTTTCGCAAAATGAATGATGCTGAATATACTTGCATGATATCTTCGCTTGTTAAACTTGAGGAGATTGAAGAAGCAGAGAATCTGTACACTGAGTGGGAAACAGTTTCTGGAAGAGATAATCCTCAGCCCCCAAACATACTTCTTGCAGCTTATATCAATAGAAATCAGATGGAAGAAGCCAGAAAATTTCACCATCGCATGGTGCAAAAGGGCATTCGTCCTAATTACACTACTTGGGAGCTTCTTACATGGGGTCATTTGAAAGAGAAGCAGATGGAAAATGTTCTAGATTATTTTAAGAAGGCCATTAATAGTGTTAAAAAATGGAGCCTTGACAAAAGATTGGTGAAGGAAGTATTTAGGAAATTTGAAGAGAATGAGAATGTTGAAAGAGCAGAGGAATTTTTGGCCATGCTTCGGGATGCTGGCCATATTAATACAGAGATATATAATTCTCTTCTACGAACTTATGCGAAAGCAGGTAAAATGCCCCTAATAGTAGCAGAGCGTATGAAGAAAGATAAGGTTGAGTTAGATGAGGAAACACATAGGCTAATACAAAAGACTAGCACTATGTGCGTTAGTGAAGTGTCAAGTTATGTTTCTTGACGAAACAGCGAATGTGACTGTGTCTGCTTGTTTTAAGTCCTTGTGATAGGCTTAGAAGATGAGATTAAGCTGAAAATAGCAGGAATGCAAGTCTTTTGTTATGCCCTCTTCTGAATCTTCTGGATGTTAGCTGAACTACCGCACCTTCCATCTGCTGATCAGCGAGATGATTGGTATAATTTCTTTGACAATTTGAAGTTTAGAGCTCCATGGGGTGAAGCCGTTAAGGGAAGACGAAATCGGCAGTGATCAGTGACCCAACATCGGCCTGAAAGGATGACTTCTGTTGCCCTCTCTCCCTTCAATATTTCATGATACCATTTATAACTTAACCTAATTATTTGTATCCATTTGTAAAAAAGTAAACTTACTTATCACTCTCTTATTCAGTTTCAGTCATGGAGAAATTGAGTGGTTAATTCACTCATCTCACCAACAACACAAAGTTGATGAGTTTCTTTAGCATCGGAGATTAAAAACACTTTACCCACTTCTAATCTTGCATTACCACTGGATTAAAGTTAAAATTATCATCAGTTTGAAAAAAAGGAAAAAATAAAAATCAAATTTACCTATTCACATTTATAATGAGAACGGATGCACCCTAGACTTGGAACAAATCAACTACCGGTGTAATTCAGTAATCCACTAGTTCAACCAATTCCTCAATAATTAATTCAATACAATCAAATAACAGAAGTACAAATTGACAGCACAATATCATAGAATAATTAAGAATTCTTAGTACCAAATCACATGGAATATTATTTTTTTATTATTTTTAATTATTTTTTTAGTAACTATGGTCAAGTAACACTGGCGTGTTCTGTAAATTGAGAGATGGAAGGTGCTAAGTCTCATTGATTAAGCAAACTCTTGCTTTAGCCTCAGTTCTTATTTTGTGAAGGATATTAGTTATATTTTCCCTTTCTTATAAACTAGGGCTAAGATTATTATATGGAATTGCCCTAATTCCCTTATCAACCTCTCAACTTTAATCAATATAGTTAAAGCAAGAAAATCAATTACAAACAAGAACCTTTTTCAACAAGTGAAGGACTTATAAAGTAGGTCACCAATATCACATATGAAGCAAAACTAGTGAGCATATAAGTGCTAAATCATAGATTAATATCATAACCTTAATTAGAAGAAGAAGATTTTCTTTTCATTTCATTTCTTTTCTTTTTTTTTTTTAAAATAAAAAAACATATGCTTGATGACAAATGTCAAATGTAATTTCTACTTCCATGGATCATATGTGGAACCCACTTTCCTAAACCAAACAACCATATCTATGAAAGTTGATAGTCACAGGTTGGTATGGGTGGTTAACAAGAAAAGGCACAAGCTGTTTTAGGATACCTATTTCCAGATTAGGATAACCATAACCTCAGGTATTATAATAATCATAATCATTGTCTACTCATCATCTGTAACCAGCTCAACTAATCACCAGTTTAACTTTTTTTTTTTCTTCTTTTGGGTTCAAAAAGAAATGTATTATTTCTATTTTTGAAAATAAAATAAAATATTTTTAAAGAATAGATTTTAATATATTATATTTATTTTTGCGATTATGGAGTAGCGGGCATTGCGTGAACAGGTAATTTCACCTGCCCAATAGAAATAGGGGTTTGCCCAACCCAACCCAACCCACATCCCTTATCCTAATCTATATTTGTTTAATGACTAAAATGCCCCTATTTTTACTCCCCCTAAATATTAATTTTACATATTCTAGTTGATTAATTTTTTAATTGACATTTAAATTATTTAGTTAATATTTTGAGTAATTATCCCTTCCATAAATTATGAACCTCCTCAGATAAAAGAATTTTAACTTGAACTCTATCCAGGAAAATCTCAGAATTTTTCCCTTTACAATTTTCTAATTTTTTTTTAATGGAAAAGTTGCATTTGCTAGTTAGTTAATTATTCGTATAAGCTATCTAAATTTCTTCTAAACAAAATTTCATAAATGATATTAGTTATTCTTTGCAAATAATTTAATTGATAAAGAATCAACTCAATTTGGACTTTCAAATTTCAAGTACTAAGAGAGAAGATCTTCAAGTAAAATATTTTTCTTTATATTTGTTACTTATGAGAAAAGTAAATATTGAATAATTAAGATATTTAAATCCTCTTGCTTATTTAAACTCATAATTTAATTGCTATATTGATTTAGAAAATATCTATAGGACATTTGATTTAGTTTTTTGAGGCAACTGATAGTTGTTTTGTACATGTTATGAGTACTTAATAACTACTTTAAAAGTATTTGGTAAAATATCTTAATTAGTAGTTGATAGTTAATTTTAACACTAATTAGTTGATTAAAAAAAATTATTTTGTATATTTTTTCTAATTAGTTAGTAGCTGATTTAATTGTATTTTTTTTCTTTTGGACTATATTATATTTAAAAAGTTTATAAAATACAAAACATTTTTTCTCCAAATTAATTTTTTTAATCAGAAAACTATTTATAATAAAAAAAATAATTAAATATTATAAATAATAGTTAAACATGTTCATTTTTATATAATAAAAAATATATATATTTAATTGTTATATGCATCATTTAACATATTAAGCATAAATTATATCTAAAATAACTAATACCTTTAATGGTTTAATATATATAAACCGTAATAACTAATATATTTTTACTAAATACTTATAATCGTTATCAATTAGTAGCAGTAATAGCGTATAATTGTTAAATCCAACATGCACCCAGTTGACAATAATTTGGAAAGTTCGGTTACCATACATAAAGTAGCGATTGTGGAGTATGAACTCATTGCTTAAAAAGGTAAATTGGTGGAATTTAAGTCAAATATCATGATAGATTTTGTGTGAGATTTTGAACTAAAAATCAAACTTCCATTCCCACTTAATGACATTTTTCTCAATTATGGGAAAAAAATATAGTAATCCTAACTAAGATAGGAGTGTGTTGAGTTGGATTAAGAAAAAACGACGTAGCTTCAGTGGAGTGGTGAACACGCGCTTAAAAGCATGTATGTATCAGTGAAGGTCCCACGATCTATCATTTTTCTCTTTCGACCTTTCCACGTAATTATATTAGTTAAGTTGCAGGTTCGAAGTTGGAGCTTAAAAACCCTTCTCCAGTTCTTCCCTTCTGTCTCTGCTTATAAACAACAAATACATTGAAGGAAACGAAACTCAAACGTTAAAAACGCTGAGTTTTACCTATTGATCCATCAATCTTTATGGCTGGTCGTGAAGAGGGAGAAGTTGGGTTTGAAGAAGGAATGCCATGGCTACCTTCTCATGTTCTACACGAAGCTATATGGGAAACCAAGGTTTGCATATACCAGAAACGCCACTACTATATTTCTATCATCATCTCAACCTTTAGTTTTTTGTATTCTTTTTTTCTTTAGTATGTGTATATTAGGATCTGATAAGTAATGGGTATCTGCCATTTACGTCTCTTTGTTTCGTTTTTTTAACCTTTTCTCTGCATATATTTAATTTGTTCTGAGAAAAATTCTGCAAAATTAGCAACGAAATTTTCCGACTTAAAAATAGAAAATTCCGTACGGATACTTCTGTGTATGTATTTTTAACGCATAGGCTTTGCTGTTAAAGGAATATTACGCCAAGCGCCAACAGCACCACCATCAATATCGTAATCTGCCTTTACAGCCACAACAACAGGTATTAATTACCTAATTTAATTTCTTTTTTCATTTTGAGAGTAACAGTTTTTTTTTTTTTTTTTTTTGTTAATTTGATTTTTGGAGATTAGCTGTATCATACATAAGAAGGTGACCATTGATTGGTGTTAATTAATGATTCGATAATTAGGAAAAAGAAAGTGAAGTGAATTATTTATAAACATCAGGATTAATTTGGTGGCATGGCAAATTAATTAACATCCTCTTAATTAATTCCACAATTAAGTGTCGCCTTGTCATAGTGTAACTTCAAGTGGTGATATTTAAATTTCTTATATAATCTGGATAGTTACTTATGGAATTGATTGGCATGTTTCAAGTATTTTATATTACGCATCAATAGTGAAATTTGGAAGTAAGTCTTTGTTTGAAAGTAAAATGAAATTGATGATTGCTCCTCGTCTTTGCTTGAGGTGAGTCCTGTATTTATATTTCGTCTATCAATGAATTTTTTTTTTTAAAAAAAAATTTTCGATAACTGCAAATAGAGGCTAGTTAATTAATTTCTGTCTCCTGCAATGAATTTTAATAGATACATAATATAAATTAATTTCTTGGAACTTGTCGTGGCTTTCTGAAGTGTGGGGTTTGCTGTGTGGTTTTCTGCTTGTTATAATGTTGCCATCAGATATCGAATCTTTTATTTTTCATTTGCTGCCAAGAAAAATTGCATACGATCTTTTTTGAAACAATTTTGATGAATAAGTAAAACATTTATAAAATCTATGAGGGTGGTTTTCGTGTAGTGATGAAACACTGTCTTTTGTGATCTCAGAGATCAAGATCTAGCCCAAGACCTCATTGTAGAACAAAATACCCTGTTAATTGGGCATCAAGAGGATCAGGAATGCAAGCTATATTTTTAGATTCAGGTCAAAAATCATGTGGTACAGGAGTTTTTCTTCCTAGAAGGGCTGGTGCCAGTTTGCAATCTAGCAAGAAGCCAGGTACCGTAGCACAACAGCTTCTGTTTTATTTTATTTTTATTGATCTTAGAATGGATTTGATTCAACTATATGTAAAATGACAATTGACAAGTGCTAGCTATCTTTTCCTTCAAAACTCTCTCTTGTTTTAATGACATAATAACACATTTTTCATGTTTTAACAACATAAAAGAAAAAATATGATACTGTGTTATCAATATATGGAGAAGGTAAAAAAAAAAAGAGAAAATAGCTTCCAGTTCTTTGTAAAATTATCAAAACAAGGATCCTAAAGAATGGAATTAGCAAATGAAATAGATTAATCATAATCTACCAAATTAAGAATGTAAAAACATTAGCGTTGATGCTAATATCAGCCATGACTCTGCAGCTTGTTCTCCTGTTCTTCTTCCTGCACGTGTTGTTCATGCTCTTAACCTCGATGTCCATGAAATAGGCCTGCAAATATCACGCCGGCAAGGTTCTTTATAATTGTGTTTTTTTTTGTATCTTGTTACTTTTTCATGAACTAGGATTTATTTGTTACAAACAATTGTTATCGTATCCAGATGCCAAGAATAACTCAAAAGTTGGAGACTGCAATTCAGTCAAAAATAAAAACAGCAAGGATGCATCTGCACAATATTGTGTTATCTCACAAAATGAAAATTCTTCACCAGAGATATTTCTTCCCAAAGAATGGACTTACTAACTCTAAAAGGGCTGCTGCTATACCAAAAATTCATAAAAGCAAAAGCTCATGTTACATTGTGCTGTTAAACACCAATTCGATGTGTTGTGTAACTTAAATAATGACAGCATAAGATCTCCCCAATGTTCAATTTTTTTAATATGATCTCCCCATTATTCATTTACATCATAACACTATTTTCCTGATACGATTCTGTGATATCTGAATGCAATTAATAAATTTTTCAATGTCTAATGATATTCAAGATCCAAGCCTTGATTTCACAATCTCAAAGTCACTTGTGATGGATTATTCATATGCTCATGTAAAAAATGCTTATAAATATCATAGAAAGGAGTGCTATGGAGTTGAAAGGCCTCAGCACATGTTAAGTGTATAATGTCTAATTAGAGAAAGTGGAACAGAAATAACTGTTAACTACTAACTGCTATCTCAGGCTTATTGAATGAGATTGATGACATTCAAGCAGCCACTTATACAAAATGTATTGTTTACTTCATTCCAGTTTGAAAGCTTTGGAAAATGCAACAGACCTTAAAATGAGGGAACAGAGGAGTTGGAAGAAGAGCAGCTCTATACAATGATGGTGAGACATTATTCTTCCACTGCAGTCGTGAATGCAAGGCCCCTAATAACATGGCGACATTGAAACCTGCAAGATCGCCTCAAACAGATCAATAATAGCATAGGATTTTGGCAGTTGCACAATATTATGAGGACGACAAACTCAGAGCTTGAGACGAAATATGCTCCAGGCGTCTGAGATAAACATATCCTCTAATCATATCATGACGGGAAATTCTACAGGTGCCAATATTATAATGTTTAGATGTTCAACAAAACCGTTGGAAAATAGCTATAGCGCTTGAAAAGATTTTAAGGTCTTTTCAAATTCTTTCTTATTGACACAAAAAGTCATCGACAGCTCAAAATTCACAGGTTGAGATAAACCAGGCATAAAAGTGGAAATTAGGCACATAGTGAGGGACAAAATGGTGATAGTTTAATGAATCCGTATCATGTTTTGGTTGAAAAAATGGACCTTTAACATGTAGAGTGACTGCTCTTTTCATTACATTCTAAGGAGATTATCCACCTCGATCCCATTCCCTACACCTCAAATGGTACAAGTTCTTCCTCCGAAATTTCATGGCAGATAAATTGCCATTTTTGCCTCACTGAAGATGCTTGGCATGTTGGTACCAAAAAAAAAAAAAAATCTTTAGGAACTACTGATTGCCACAATTTTGCTGAATGAATTCTGGATTTGGATTCCTATTTATACTATTACTTGAGGTCACCGAACTGTTAAGCTTTGTACCATTTAGATTTTAAACATAAATGAAGTACAATCAAATACATTGGGAGTTGCACCTGAAATACAACCATTTGAATCATTAAGCCTTTCATACCAGATTAATTCTTTTGAAGCAGAATTGTTCGTGCTGATAGAACTGCTTGTTTGACAAGCACAATCAGGAACATCCACATCCAGATACTGCCTTTTGCATTTGAGTCGCAGTCTGACTGGCACAATCTGACTCATGAAGGATAGCATTTTGTTATCTATTCTAAAAATATCAAGAAAGATGAATAATAATATATAATCTATGAAGTTTCTAACCTAAGTTAACATAGCACTGCTTGCAATTATAAGAAAGAGAGTGTAAAGATCCTAGCTATTTCATGATCTTAGATGCTGTACTTTGATCATAATCAAAAAGTTCTCAGGAAGACCTGGTAAAGCTAAATATTATATTGGACATAGAAGGACATCGTATGCGTGCATTGACCAACTCTTATAGGACGGCTCAAAAGATTGAAAGACCACAGGCATGGCAACTGATGATAAATAACTTCATCTGAACCAAACTCAACCCCAAACTAGTTGCGGTCAGCTATGTAGTTCCCTTTCTCTATTCCACCTGATTAAGGACTACAGTCAAGAAAGTTCTGAGGCCACTATATCTTTTTACGCGTCCACTATATCTTTTTACGCTTCTTTCATCCACAAATAGTCTTCCATATAACTCAATTTCTTATCTGCTGCAATTTCAATGTGCTTAACATTTCATTCTAATGCATTTGATGGTCTACCATTGATATGTACTTGCCATTAATGTCCTGTCTCTCAAATTGTTTATAAAGAAAGCACACCTAAATTTAATTTACTAAATTTATAGTGTCATCATTCATCAGCATGATATTCTCCGAAAGTAGAGTAAAGACAACATTTCAATCCAATGCAACAGTCGAAATATACCCAGTTAGATTGACCAACAAAATTCTGAATTAGATAGAGTTTCATCTAAGAATGGAGATTCATCATGATCACCTATGCAACTTCCATATGTTAAAAGCATATGAAAGCATTGTTTTAGTCCAGTGGGAACGATACCTTTTTACTAAATCTGAAATCGCGTTTTGGAAGAAAATGGAGAGGCTGATTGAATGAAGATGGGGCTTTTGCCAAGATAAACAACTTAGTAGGACCTGATGAAAAGGAAAAAAAAAAAAGCAAAGAAAAAGAAAAAGATAAAATCACTCCAAACTTTCCCTTTAACAAAAAATCAATGAATATGCTTTAACAGGCACCTGGATAGGAACCAGACCCAGCACCCTTCGCGATCAGCGCTCGAATCGTCTGTTATAAACAAAGATAATGAAAAATAAAAACCCAAAAGATTCCTCAATAGTCATTTTTTAAATTAAAAAAAAAAAACAAAAATCAACTTGGATGTGAAAATAGCATCAAGGAACCTTTCTTGAAAGCCCTTCTGCTGCTTTACTTGCAGCAAAATCAGTTGCACCTGTTAGGACAGTTTTGCCATGTGAAACGCATATCTCATAGACGTGCTGGGGTCGTATTGGACTGGCTCCCAGAACCAAAAGGAAACTCTCCAGGTTAGGAATCTCACTGATTATCAATTGTAACGCACATTCAAGGCCACTAACCGTATTCATTAACTTATCTAATCTCCTAATTCCACCTTTCACCTCTCTCTTTCTGCTAAGATGCTTTCTTCGTATAGATGCTTTTGCTTCAGCTTGTGCAAGGGCCATCTCCTTTAGTCGAAAAATGCTCAGGCAGATTAAAAAAAAAATCGAAAACAATGTAATTCCTATCAGATAAAATGCAGCTTCATACCAGCTCATTGAACTCCACTTTCAAGCTTTCAAATTCGAGACGAATATCCTGCAAAACGCTGCGCATAATAAGAAACTGCTATCAGAGAGCAATGCCCAAACTAATGGAGAAATATCTTCTAATTAAACAAACAAGCAGTGGAATTTCTTCAAATATTTAACATGATACGCAATTATCAAACAATTCAATGATGAATACCACAGAAAGAGCAAATAAGGAAACTTTTTAGCTTAAAATTAGAGTGATTGAAAATGGAGAAATTGAAGGAGCAGCCTTACGAGGGGATCTGCTGGTGCATGTAGAGGATGAAGGCTAGAACGTTTTTAACGACATGGAATTTCACAGAATTGTCCAAAGAATCCGCGTTGGTCTCGATCTCTGTATATTCCATCTCTGATCTTCCTTCTCCTTCAATCATCATTTTTTTTTTCTTCAACCAGAAAGGGGAAAATGAATGAGATTTAGCGGTTTTGCCTGGAGGTTTATTTCGATAGAAAATTGGACAATTCGAATTGAAGTTTGGGCGGGACAGAAATCAAAATTTGGCCCAATATTACCTGTCTTATGGCCCCAGTATCCAAGTCTTTCTTTCTTTCTTTTTTTTTTTTTTTTTTTTTTTATAACAAGGAGTATATTCCAATCTGAGTAACTTAAACTAAAATTTATTCAGGATGTTTAGCTGGCTAAGGACAAAAGAATTACCATTTGGAATTTATGTTAGGTATCCAAAAAGCAGATTTAAAATTTTTTTATTTAATTGATTGATTTTTTTATTTTTTTATAAACTATTTTTTTCAAATATGTTTCCAAAAAAAATATCTATTTACATGTTTATTTCCAAAAACAGTTTTCAAAACTCAAAAAATTTAAAAATAAAATTTTTATCTTCAAAAGCGTGCAATACCCCAAAGAAGTGATAATAATATTCCAGTGGATATCACGATAGTTGGTTTTCTGATTAATGCTACATGAAACTCTATTGTCCGAAGCATTCAGGCCTTGATATCCAACTTTTCTGTCATTAGCTTTAGCAACATTTATCAAGTGACTAATTTTTTTGTTGCTGACTATCTGCCCCATTTTGTATATGGCTTTCCATCCAATTTCCATCTTTTATCCTTGCCTCCTCCTCAGCTTGAGAGCTGGCTTCTTCATGATATTATAAAAGCTTTTTATTTTAGGTAGTTATCGGTGTTTTGTGGATTTTGTCTACCTTTTTCTAAAAAAATAAAAATAAAAAACTAAAGTTCATCGATTTTTAAAATTTTCTTTCTAAACCAAAATTATAAAAGTATCAGATATAACCAGCTTCAGAAACTCCATGTAAAACAAAAATCAGAATAAGTTTTTTGATCCTTAAAAGAAAATTCATTAAACTTGGTACTCAAGTCTTTACGAGAGTGACATCTTGCCCTTAGGTGGGACAGCTAGCTCGTATTTAATATTTTTCCTTTTAATTTTTTTTTTAGAGAAAGCGACTGTTCAACAAATTTGGTAGAAATCTAGAGATTTAGCACAGTATTCTAGGTCGTACCATAAGTGATTATTAAGTTTTATATTAGGAGAAAAATTAGGTAGCAAGAAAGGAAACTACAAGTATCCTATTCCTAAGAATAAGGTGGGTACCAAAGCAGAAAACAATTCTAATTGTGGCCCATACGGATTTTTACTGCCTACCAGCCCATTAAGAAATTTAAGTTTATGTTTAATAAACCTTAAAAATTCAGCTATCCTAATACACGTCGTATGCTAAGGCAGGAGTAGTAGAGGCTTCTATTTGTCTACTCATGTAATTTGTGACCCAACTGAAACGTCCCACGCTCCTGATTTAGCTTCATCAACAAAGTATTCTAATTTAATTTCGTTGTTATGTCGCTAGACAGCACTCAATATTACGTGAAATAAACCTTCTATGTCACAGGTTAGCCGAAACACGATCCTTTTCTATAAGGCCTAAAACCCATGCCAAAAAATCTGACTTCAGAATCTACTCTGCATAAGTGATACACTTCTATTGCAAAGTGAGATATTGATGATCGAAATCACTTGCAGTAGCAGAGCAGCTACTTCCATAAACATCAATACCAGTGTGCATTCCTAACTGCAACAACAATCAATTTATCAGAACAGTAACATTTTGAAAATAAACTCCTCAATATAACCTTAAATTAAATACTAGGCTGGAATTCCATTTATAGTTCAGACATATTACCCATCCCGAAAAGGAAGAGCATAGCCTTATCGCATCAGATATTACACTCCATAACGCCTTAGAGCTTTGGTTAAACTTGGCATGACATTGTAAGCCTGATAAGACCTTCTCAGGTCAATAATTGAACCCACCTGGACCGGCAAAAGTTTGGGCTCAGAGGAAAATAGGCAAAATAATATTGCAAGACATAGCAATAATGAAGTCTATACGCATGCATAGGCTACAACTAGAAAACAACACAAGGATGTTGAAAAGGTACACAATTTGATTAATTCATTTCAATAAAACAAAAGAAGCCCCCCAAAAAAAAAGCCCTCACAGAAAAAAGAGACCGTTAAGTTACATGAACTTCTTTTTGAATGTATATGACAAAAGCAAGAGGCAAAGAAAACGAAACAAAAAACTTAAAGATTGTAGCCTGTGACTTGGCAATGGGTTCCTGTGACTAATGCAATCAGATAAATGATCATTTATAAATTACCAGCACAACAAAGAAATAACAATGGCAACGATGATGATAACAAGAAGAAACAAGCCAGAATTCATAAGATTCATCCTTAATTTCTTATGACGCTGAACAAATATGTAGTTTTCAATGATTTTTACTTCAGTAAGAATCCTCATAAGATAAGGTAATTTGGCGACGATCATTCTTGATAATGATGAAATGTTAATGCAAGAACAATTTAAAAAGCTTCAAGAAAATACTCACAATAATCAAAACTGAAGTAAACCCAATAGCAAATCCCTCATTGATATGGCGCAAGTAATGATCAAGTATGGTTGACGTAGTTGCCAGAATACTCAACAATAAGCCTCCTGCAAAATACCCCCACGCCCAAAAATAGCAATTAGCTTAAAAATACTGACTATACTCTTTCAAGTAATTTCAGAATCAAACATACCCCAGAAACGAGTTGATGCCTGGATCTTTGTGAGGTACTCAATGGTAGCTTTCCCAGGTTTTATATTTGGAATCCTAGCACCCATCTTATTCAAGTAGTCTGCAATCTCCTTTGGCAAGTTTGCCTGTACAAGAGTTGCAATAATAATATTTACAGAGAACAAAAAATGGAACATAACATGCATATCTTAAAACCATGTCCATGAGAAACTTACAATATCAAATATATTGAACAAAAAGACAAAAAATCCATATATGGAATAGTAAATCCACGGATCTGCACCAAGAGACGTTTCAGGGTTCAAGATCTCTTTAACATGCTCCCAGAAAGGCGAACCAAGAATCCTGCCAAAGGAAACTCTTCATAAGACAGGTCATAAAAACAAGTACTGTGTTTATGCGTGGTCTGAGGAAAAAAAAAAGCAACTTACATACTCAAAGATCCAATGCACCCACAACAACTCTAACCATCAAACAAAAATGGATTTGTAAAGGAAAACAATCTAACAAAATTACCCTGCAAGAATACTTGGGATTGCTAAGAGATAAGTTGTAGTAAGAACTGGCTGCATTCCCGAGGGATTAATGTTAAACGGGATATAGGGCTCCACTTCAGTAACTGGAGATTCATCCCTAATTACAACAAAATGGGTCATTTACACAAATTTAATAAAGCATGAAAAGAAGAAGTTCAGCATACTACTAATTAAATTCCACTAAGGTGGAAGTTTGTCAGATTATAGTCATTGTTAGGGTGCTAAAGCAATAGCACTTATCAAGCCATCCTCCAGCTTCCATACAAGTACAGCATATAACAACCATGTTTAAAATCAAACACTTCAAACAACTTACCTTGCAGCTGAAGCAAGTTTAAAACCATAGTATTGCAGCTTTATTTTCCTGCAACCCTCGGTCACAACAACTGCCCACATAGTGACCACAGTAAAAATACCCAAAACTGCGAAAATGTATGGCCACCAACTAACAGCACTTCCTGCAATACACAGAAAAGCTAGACATGAATATTGTTACCTAAATGTACACTGATATCCAGTATTGGTAATAATTAAGAAAAAGTATAATATCAGTCTCTCCACAGTCAACAAACATTAGCAACTGACACTATTAGAAGTTTGCATAGTGCACAATCAGAAATCAAGATTGGCAGCCTAGTCAAAAGTTCAATGATATTATATTCTTCTTAATCTATGGGAGCTTATAGGTGTTTTAATGTCAGACTTCACCATTTGAATCTTACTTGAGAAAAAAAATTAGAGTTTCTACTTCTTCCAAATTAATTAGTTCAATACAGAATCAAGCATTACATTTGATTATTTTTAGCCTCTATTAGAACTTAAAAAAATAAAAGGCAAGCAAAAAATGCCTACTAACCTAAAGAAGCAGGAAACGAAATAAAATTTAGAATTTGAGTATCACTCACATGTTCTCTTGTCACATACCTGAAAGTTGACACAACATCTTGTATAATGTATCTGTGTAGCCCGTTAGAATTCCCACACATATGATTAGAGATGAACCTTGACCTGATGCATGCACGAATATGGACAGCAAACATGAATGGAAATTTTTAAAAAAAATGCACAAATTTTTTAGGCCTAATACATGCATAGCCCCTTGTACTTGCCACATTGAACATTTTGGCTGTTGTAGTCATTTTTGGTACAAACTGCCACTTGCACAAATTTTTTGTTACAATCAGCCACTCAATTCCTCATTTTAGGGTTCAATTAACCTCATTAATTTGACAATGCACTGATGTGGTAGAAGCGTGGATGTTCACCAAATCATACGCTGCGTCAGCACTATGTCGGATTAATGAGGCTAATTGCACATTAAAATGAGGAATTGGGAGGCTGACCAGAACCAAAAATTACTATAGGGGGCAAAGTGACAAAATGCAGGTACAGGAGGCTACACATATTAAACCTTCTTTCTAATATTTTTTATAATAACCAGTCATCATCAATTTTTTAACATTTTGTTGTTCCCCTTAATTGGGAGAAGCAAGCAACTGAAGCAGACAAAAAACTAACCAAGAATGATAAACAAACATAAAATAAGTATATGAAATAATTAAGATAGAAGAACAAAAATCCCCTGAGGAATACCAAATCCAGATTCTGTTATTGTATCACTTATCCATGTCACAGTTGTTGCACCACAGACCAATAAAAAGGTTGTTATCATCACATGCTTGACCCTGCAAAATCGGTAAAAAATTTTAATACACAAACGAACAGTTTCAAGCCATTATCCAAAGAGACTTGTCAAACGGCACTATTCCCTAAAGATTAACATCAATTAAAAGGGATGGGAATGCATTATCTTGAGCATAACACAAATAAACCAGTGCTAAGACAACAAACAAGTGCTGCATGATTTGACACAATCCAGATGAGCAGAAGAGACAATGATAAAAAAAAAAAAAAAACACATGTGATATTGGAAGGTTGTTGAGTTTTCATATCAACCATTGATATGAACTAGAATTCTTATTTCTGTTAATTTTTTGTGGAAATTATTAATCAATTTAAAAAAAATGCCTAAATCTTCTCAATTATTACCTGTGACTGGCTGCATAAATTGAATATGGAAGTGAATAACAAGCAACTACTAGAGCTTCTAATATTGCAAAACCTAGAGAGGCCCACCATCTGAAATGGATAGAAAAAAATATTGATTGGTAACCCTCAACATAGTAGGTTGAATGAGTGTAATACTCAATGCATGATTCAGTAGCAAGGACTTGTCTCACTGCTACGGATAACTAGACACACATATAACTCTTAATCTTCTCATGACCATCTAAGCCTTCTTTCCGCAGCTTTACTAGGGATGGAACAACATGACACAGCACCTGTGAATCCAATTTTTGAAAATTAGCAAACAAAAAAAAAGTCAAGCATGATACTGTAGAAAATGAATGTTAGAAGCTCTATCTAAGCATTTTCCAGCAAGAGAGAGGAAGAGAGAGAGAAGAAAAAATAAGTAAAAAAAGAAAAAAACGCCATCCAGTATACCTGTGCAGATGAAACCGAGAAATGCAGGGGAAAATAGCTTTGCACATTTTCTAATAAGATATAGTAGATATTACAGAAAATAAGGTAACAGCGTGAAACATAAAAATGGAAGAAGAATAACTCTCTCTCTCTTAGTTAAAAGATTCACAGGCCTTATGATCAAGCAAACTTTGATTCTCTAATATTATTAAGGACCGATGTCTTAAATTTCATCTGCAGAGACCATTACATTCAATTGCTAAATTTCCAATAAAACTAAAGGAAAACTTTTAGACATGAAACCAGTAAAATGGACTGCGAAGCAAAATAAAACTTAAAACTGACACCATTCCATTCTTCATTCATATTTGCCCAATCAACAAAATAACTTTTGTATTACTTCGTAACAAGCAAGTATTTGATGCCTCCCAAAATTTGCAAACAAATTCAAAACTCCCACAAGTTTATAACACAAGGACTGAAAGAAAGAATAAAGAAAGCCGCAGTAAAATCTACAGTAGATGATTCATACTATTTCCCTGAACACCTTAACCACAGGAATGTTGCAAATTATAGCCAGATGACAATACAACAACAGACCAAATTAAAAAAATAACTGCATAAATTGTAATTAAATATATGTAAACTAGTTTAATAGATATTCAACCTGCATAAGTATCGATGCTAATATCTGAGGGCTAATTCCGAGCTGAAAGAATGATAGTTTAAGCTCTGATGTGAAATCGCCAAGCTCATCTGCCAAGACCAGAATGATGACCGGTCACAAAAATGAAAATAAACACACTAGCATAAAGTTGAAATGTATAACCCCAGCATGCTTTAGTTATTAGACTATAGAGATGTCAGTGTCTATGTTTATTTAAGTAGCTCACCAACAGATCCTGAGATAAAGCTAAGGTAATCTTGGGGTATCAATCTTCTATCAAATCCAGGAAGAGGAATATAATATCCAACACGACTGATAACAATCAGTACAGCTGTGACAAATAACCTCCGTCGTATTTCACTTTTAAAAAATGATTCAGCAGCATTATTGAGGACAGAGCTTATGCGTACAAAATTCAAAAACCTATTGCGAAACATTTGAGGTTGAGGCTGCATATCATGGCTACGATGCAAATTGAGTAGAGCAGCCTCATCATCAGCTCTAGATGGTACTGTTTCATGTGTAGATGTTGGCTCAGCATTTACATAGTCACTCTGAAGATGATCTGAGGAGTTGACGGACAATTTCTTGCTTCTTCTTGGTACAAAAGTCCTTTTGTGCAATAAGAAATTGCTTCTACTTGACTCCACAAGTTTCATCTTAAGAGAAACAGAGGTTTTCGCACATATGGGGCGGAAAAGTTGAATATTTTGTTCATTACGTTTGCCTGTATAACATTTATACGAATCAGAGATGAGCCACATACACCTCTTTTGAAGGATCCACAATATTTCCTTTATCACATGAAGAAAAAATGAAATCAAGAAACATGCATAAAGGGGAAGAGAGAGAGAGAGAGAGAGAGAAATAAACCATGCATCACACTGAGTTAACATAAATAGGAAGATTGCAGTCTCAGTAAGATGACTACTCGAGATAAAATTTTGCCTGGGTTCCTTTCCACTAGACTTTGCCATTTAGAAGAGAAAAACTACTTTTTGGAAGGACTAATTCCTTAACCAAGTAAAAGACTTCTTTGTTTTTAACACTGATCAAAATAAGTACAAGTGTTCAGCCCAACATAGCTTCTCTCCCTCTGAACTTAACAAACTTAAATATTATTTTTCAAACAAAAAACTTTCGCCTGAAAACAACACACTTTTGCGTTAATCAACTGCTGATTATAGCAATTCAATAATACTTAGAAATGATTCAAATGAGAAGTTGAATGAAACGAACAGAGAGAATCTCAAGCATGACTTTCCAACAAACTTCAAAGCACATATACTCAAGATTCAACTGGTAATCAATTTCATAACTAGGAACCTCAGAAATGTCAAAGGAGAAATAACATTTCGCAGATGCTCTGAAAATAAGCCATTTTACGAATAATTTTTAATTTTTAGCCGAGAAAAAAAAAATGTAAGGCAGCACGTGACATCAGAACTAAGCCGTGATACAGCAATTATCATACCAGCAAAATATTCAAACTCGGAACTTCACAACGGAAAATCATTAAAAGATATGCCGCAATATTTGGCCAATTGAGAGTGCAGCCAACGATGACAACCCTAGTAATAGTACAGAAAGGGGAAAAAAGGAACAGTTTTACCCTGAACTTATATCTCAATTTCATATAATTCTTCGATTCAGGATTTTGCAGATATAAAAAATCAAATGGCAAATCCAGCAGATATTTCTCAGTTCCTATCTTACACTCAAATTTTCACTCGTTATTTTGCTTTTCTTTCCCAGCAGCCAAACAAGGAAGAACTTACCTCTAATATTGGGGAGTCTAGTCCCAAAAAATTGGGGAGCGAAGTGAAGAGTTGCTTCCATTGGCGATGATTGCGGCGATGACGCCTTGTTGTGCTCTGTTTTTGGCTTCAAAAATATCTCATCCGAAATGCATAGCGCGCAATTTCTAGTGCAATTTTTCTCCTGTTTAAGCGGCCACGCTAAAATACTCGCAGTGGTGACGTGTCAAAATTTAATTATGATAATTAATAAAATGGGAAATCCCTTTCTACCAAAAAAAAAAAAAGGGGGAATCCCTAACCCATACTAATCCTCCTTTTTAAAATCCACCTTCAGCGCAGTGGCCAGTCCACTCCTCCGCCACCGCCTTGCCATCCTCTGTATATTTATATAGTTTATAGACCGATATCGGTAAGCGCTGAACTAGTACAATGAAGTTCCAAATCGAGGACGTTACAGTCTACTTCCCGTATGATAATATCTACCCAGAGCAGTATACATATATGGTGGAACTTAAGCGTGCTCTAGATGCCAAGGGCCACTGCCTTCTGGAAATGCCGACGGGAACAGGGAAGACCATAGCGCTTCTCTCCTTAATCACCAGCTACACTCTCTCCAAGCCCCACAGCCCTGTGAAGCTAATTTACTGCACGCGAACAGTTCACGAGATGGAGAAAACCCTCGCTGAGCTCAAACTGTTGCATAATTACCAAATCAAGCATTTGGGACCCGCTGCCAGGATTTTGGCTATCGGGTTGTCATCCAGGAAGAATTTGTGCGTGAATCCGACGGTTTTGGCCGCGGAGAATCGTGATTCGGTGGACGCCGGGTGTAGGAAGCTGACTGCGAGTTGGGTTAGGGCTATGGCTGCTGAGAATCCCAATGTACCGACTTGTGAGTTCTTTGAGAACTATGAGAGGGCAGCATCTGCAGCAGTGTTGCCCCCTGGAGTTTACACGCTTCAGGTACTAAATTTGATATCTTTATGATCAACTCTAGGTGGAGTCTTCGGTTATGAAAATGTTTTTGGATAATAATGTAGGTTTTGAAGTTATTGGAAATGGTCTGAGCATTTGCAATTGCAGTTATGTTGTGTGAATTTGGGAAGCAGATTTTGGATATGTCTGGTTGATTCTATTGCTGTTTGTCCTGTGTTTTCTAAGGAGCTGTTGCTGGCTGATTCTATTGCATCTATGTTGAACAGCTATGTTTTCTTAGACCTTTCTGGAATGGAAATGAATTCTGAGTGTAGAATTTATCTCAAATATTTTTTCATATCATTATATAACAACAATGAATATATTTGGTTTCTAATTTTTCATATCATTATCAAACAACTGGTATTCCTTCTCCTAATTTTGATGCATACTTTTCTAGAGAATTTATCTTTAAAATCTCTAATTATTCCAGCTAACGTTTCCAATTGAGTCCCAAGTTTTATCTAGACATATGGCAAGAACTTTTGTAACACTTTGCAGTGTTTCTATGGATGTAGGATCTAAGGGCATATGGGAAGGAGAAAGGGTGGTGCCCATACTTCTTGGCACGGCATATGGTGCAGTTTGCGAATGTTGTGGTTTATAGTTACCAGTACTTGCTTGATCCAAAGGTAGCTGGGATTATATCAAAGGAGATGCAAAAGGAGTCTGTTGTTGTGTTTGATGAGGCACATAATATTGATAATGTATGTATTGAAGCACTTAGTGTTAGTGTGAGGAGGCAAACTCTTGATGGAGCTACAAGAAATCTCTCAAGGATAAGCCAGGAGATTGAGAGGTATGACTACCTTTAACATTGAAGCTTTTTCTGATTAATAAAGTTATCACACATTCCATCACCTCAGCTGATGATATTATTGAACACAGGCATCTAGCCCACGACATGGCTTTATACTCACTATGGCATATGTTATGTTTTCATAGATCATGTGATCATACTTTTATATTCTTAAGGAAACATGCATCCTTTGGCCCCTGAACATGTCAGAATTGTTCTATTGAACCCCCAAACTTCTAATTTTTGGTCTATTGAGCCAATAGACTAATAATTTTGTTCTATTAAGATATTGCACGCATGTGAGTGTCAGGTGAAGCTGGAAAACTGCTTATTTTTAGGGGCTTAATAGAACAAAACTTGATTGTTGAGGGCTCAATATAACAAAAATTGAAAGTTGAAGGGCTCAATAGAATGAACTCAAAAGATTCGGGGGTTGAAATATTTAATTTTTTTTAATTTCTTAATCTTTTATGTAACACAGTTTGCTAAAAAAATGTATTAATTTATTTCCCCTTAAAATAGGTCTTCAATAGAAGGCTTAATAAGAAAAATAAGTTCCTGATGCATGACTTAAGAAGAGTTACGTGTATGCCATAATTCATCATACCAAAAATTTAGGACTTTTACTAAGTGCATTATCTCCTCAAAGGTTTGTAAGAAAAATAAGTCTGTGATGCATGACTTAAGTTCTCTCTCCATACATATATGCCATAATTCATCATACCAAAATGTTTTATTTTTACTTGGTGCATTTTCTCCTTAAAGGTTTTTAGAATTAATTACTTGGACTGGACTTGTTTATATTTTTACTTAATTTGTTTGACATGGTAGGAAGGTTCAAGGCCACTGATGCTGGTAGGCTTCGTGCTGAATACAACCGACTTGTTGAGGGTTTAGCACAACGAGGAAATCTATCTGGTTTGTGAAAGCTAAAAACTCTGACTAGTCATTTTTCCTACAAAACCCTGGGTGTTCTTATGTGTTGCTTCCGCTTTCCCCTCTTGGTGCAGTCACAGATACATGGCTTGCGAATCCTGCCTTGCCTGACGATATTCTGAAGGAGGCAGTTCCTGGCAATATTCGCCGAGCAGAACATTTTCTGCATGTATTACGTAGATTGGTTCAGTATCTGAGAGGGCGACTGGATACTGAGAATGTTGAGAAGGAAAGCCCTATTAGCTTTGTTGCTTCTTTAAATAGTCACGCTGGAATCGACCAGAAAACACTTAAGTTTTGTTATGATCGACTACACTCACTTCTGTTGACATTGGAAATAACGGATACAGATGAATTCTTACACATCCAAACAATATGTGACTTTGCAACACTTGTGGGGACATATTCTCGTGGTTTTTCCATTATAATTGAACCTTTTGATGAGAGAATGCCACATATTCCTGACCCTGTATTGCAGGTTGCTGCTTCTTCTACTTCTTAATATATATATATATAAACATATATTGGAATAAACTGCTGTTAGACTTTTCATTGTTCTCTAGACCGTTGTGTTGTGGTTCTTGTTATCTAAAGACAAAAAAGAAGGAAAGAAATTATTTGACACAGTGCATCTGTCATTTGGACATTGAAAACTGTGCTTCCTCGACTCCTCTTTCTTTTGATCCAGTTCTACTAATTTTTCTATTGTTTAATTGCTCATTTACTCTTTCCTCTTCTCGCACAAGTGACAGATATCTTTTTCTTTTTATCTTGTTCATTACAGCTTAGCTGCCATGACGCTTCGCTAGCCATAAAGCCAGTATTTGATCGGTTCCAGTCAGTTGTGATTACTTCTGGAACTCTAAGCCCTATTGATCTTTACCCTCGTCTTCTTAACTTCCATCCTGTTGTCAGTCGAAGCTTTACGATGTCCTTAACAAGAGATTGCATATGCCCAATGGTTCTCACTCGTGGAAGGTACAAAGGTTAAAATTGTTGCAAAACTTTATTTCATATGTGAAGTTTTAATTTGTGAGCAATGAGCTTCTTCTTCTGTTCAACAGTGACCAACTTCCAGTAAGCACCAAATTTGATATGAGAAGTGATCCGGGTGTCGCAAGAAACTATGGAAAGCTATTGGTGGAGATGGTCTCTGTTGTTCCAGATGGAATTGTATGTTTTTTCGTCAGTTACTCTTACATGGATGGAATTATTAACAGCTGGAATGAAACTGGAATTCTAAAGGTGAAAATTGTGTTTGCTCCCCTTTGTTAGTAGTGCTTGTTCCCCTGCTTTCTCTTTCTCCAATGCAGTTTTATATGCTGTCTTGATATCCTGAGAGTGCCTATTTAATATTCTTCTTCTTGCAGGAAATAATGCAACATAAGCTGGTATTTATTGAGACTCAAGATGTGGTAGAAACTACATTGGCTCTTGACAACTATCGCAGGGCCTGTGACTGTGGAAGAGGTGCAGTCTTTTTTTCTGTTGCTAGGTATGAGCATATATTTGAGCTTACTTTGTTCCAGAATAACTTTTCTTTCATAATTGGATGTCATGATGGAAGAGGATGAGGGTGCAACTGATTCAGATTATAAGCTTTAATGACAAGGTATTTTTCTGTACATTGCAGGGGAAAAGTAGCTGAAGGAATAGATTTTGATAGACACTATGGTAGACTGGTGATCATGTTTGGTATTCCTTTTCAGTATACCTTAAGCAAGTAAACATTCTCATACTCCTCCAAACATAAATTGCTGGTCGAGAATTCCTCTTTGGATTTTCCCAAATTATTCATTCCCTTTTTAATATGATATTATGTAATATGACCTTCCAAAATAATGTTTGCTTTAATAGCATACCACTTCATCTTGTGGAAATTGCATACCTTTTCCAAAAGAAAGTGATGTTCCTTTAAATAGTTAAATGTATGGGGATGGACAGACAAAATAGTGCTCAAGGAGTATGATACTTTCCTTTTTTTTTAGTTAAAAGCTGTTCTGCTGAGTTAATATGTGCAGTGTTATGCCCTTGTAATAAATTTTTATTCAGTTAGCATTTTTTATTTTTGAATACCTTCAGACAAGAGTGTTTTGCAGAATATTAATTGCACGGTTGGAGTATCTTCGAGATACATTTCAAATAAAGGAAGGGGATTTCCTGACATTTGATGCCTTGGTATGATTCTACTGCAATTTTTAAATAATATCTAGGGAAATATTTGTGTTCTTCCTTGAGGTTTCAATTTTTATGTCTGGATTAGATAGTATGTAGTATGTACTAATTAATGGGAATGTACTGAAGCAGAGGCAAGCTGCTCAATGTGTGGGCCGAGTAATCAGGTCAAAAGCAGATTATGGAATGATGATATTTGCTGATAAAAGGTATGTGTTCACAGTGCATCAACATTTGGTATTCTCTCATTTTCCTTGTCTGTTACACGTTAAAGGCAATCTCCATATCTAGCACCTCCTATGAAAGATAGGAGAAAGCTTTTAACCAAGGTCATATCTAGCATATAAGTGGGAAGGAAATAATTAAGCTTATTGGGGTTCATGCTGTGATATTTGTTAATGATTGCACCATTTCAAAATATTTGAGGCAATGATCATAAATTTGGCAAGTCTCATTTGCCTGGCAATAATCTTAGTCTTGTAGTTTTCTAGTGATTATCTCTTAAGCAATCATAATCCCTTGATCATTTGAGTTTGTGCAGATATAGCCGTCATGATAAGCGATCAAAATTGCCTGGTTGGATTCTGTCACATTTGCGTGATGCACACCTGAATTTGAGCACTGACATGGCTTTGCATATTGCACGCGAGGTTTGTCCCTTGCAACCTCTTCTTCTTTTCTTTTTTTTTTTTTTTTGTGTGTGGTCTCCATTTTTGCTTTTGGGCAGCAAGCGGATATGTGTTTATGTTGGACACTTATTAGACAATGTAAGGTAAAATTAGGTCTTTTTTTCACTAGATGACAGATGTTGCCACATGAACAGTGCAATTGTTAAACTTTTTGACAAATTTGCATTTCTTGTCAGTTACATTTGCCTGTAAAATGAAATGATCTGGTTTAATCTCATTTCTCTGAATTTCCTTTTATTGACTCCTTGCCTTATGGCCCTTATCCATATGCCTTAAATGCTTTAGTTGGCATAATCAAAGGTTTAACGATCCTTATCATGGACCAGTGATGCTAGCAGCTATGGTAAGGTCCTTTCCAGCTATATGCCCTTGATCTCCCTGATTTAATTTGTGATGAATCTAAAACGGAATTTAAAATGATCTCTTATGGTGTTGATATCTGATATTAAATGCTAGAAAATGTCAACAGTATAGACAGTGTATACGTAAACTGATGTTGTTTAGAAATTCTTTGTAGCTGTCTATTAGTTATGAGTACTCTGTATTGGCGACACTTACAAATGGAATTATTGTACATAACCACTTATTCCTCGAGGAGAATTACAAATGACCCGTTTGAGGATTGACCTAATGCATGTCCTAGATCTCCCATTTTCAATTATCTGAATTTTGGCGCACTTTATTGGGTAGAATGTGTCAAAAGAATGGCATAGTTCTTTTGGTCTGTAAAAGGAATTTATTAAACTGGAGGACCATTTGAAAAGGCGGAACAACTGCCTATTAGATCAAATGTCGTGGTTGTAATTATCTTTATTGTCTATATTTCTCTTCAAATGCAGTTCCTTCGGAAGATGGCTCAACCGTATGATAAGACTGGGGCAACTGGAAGGAAAACCTTGTTGTCGCAGGAAGACTTGGAAAAGATGGCTGAAGGTGGAGTGCAGGATATGTTGTACCAATGAATTTTTCTAACAGAGTTTTTGTTTAGATGGGCAGCTTCCCTGTTATTCTATCTTCCTCCGAATTTTGACGTTGGCGAGAACTGCGATTGGTGTTCTGACGCCTTTTGATGTTATGTCTGGGAACACATACCTAGCTAGCGAAATCATATAAAATTTACCCTGGCTGAGTGTTGTACAAATTGACCGCGTTGGCACCACTAAATTTTTGGCTGTAACTTTTTTTTTGTTGTTGTGATCCAGACTCCAGAGCACTGAGATGGGTGTTTGGGTTAATTGATCATATAACCTACTGAATATGGTGGCTGTTACACTTAGTTTTATACGAGAGTTTTGAATGGTTAAGGATACATGATAATCATCATAAAACTATATATATTATTTGAAATATTAAATAATATTAATTGATAATGTAGAACTAATCTGAACCATGAGATTTGATCTAATGGTTGGAAGAATATCATTTATGAATGGGTAATAATGTAATGACCATTAAAATATCATTATACATATATATATTCTTGGTTAGTAAATATAAATATTTTTTTGGTAAATAAGAATATCACATATATACATCCCTGGATGCATTTTGGAAAAGTTTTTCGGAAGTCATCAATTCTTAAAGCTTGTGGTTCAACCTCCTTTTACAATAGCAAAAATCAATGCAAAGTTTAATAATTTATTTTAATTCTAATATATATCAGATAATTCTTAATTTATTGGCAATAAAATGGTTTCAAACACATATTCCGGGATTATACTTGGGAGCTAGCTAGAAAACTGCAAGTCATGATATGCATATGTACATAAAATAAATAATAAGAATTCTCTCCATTTCAAAGGATGACCGACCACTTGAAACCATATCCTCCTACTTCTAACTTGTTCATATTACCTAAGTAAAGAAAGACTAAATGTCAGTAGTGTTTGGATTTTGGGTTTATTACCCTAATCATCAAATCTACAAAATGAAGACAAAGTTAATTGGTCAGAGTGATGGGGGTATGGGTATTATTTGACGTAGTGCCCTTTTCACTTCCACAATGCTTACCCTCTTTCCAGTAACGTTGTCCTTTACCTGCCAGTCAAACAAATAATATAATTAACTTCAGCTCATTATTTAATTAAAAATATATGAGTAATTGTTATACAATTTTTTTTTTTAAAAAAATTCTTATTATTTAAATAATATTATATGAGTAATTGTTATACAATTTAAAAAATATACTCTTTTTTATAAAAAGGTGGTTCCTTTTTCTTATTTATTTATATAACTTATTGGTATTACCCTATTAGAACTTAAAAGGAATACATACCTTAGCTCTCAATTCAGCTACAAAGACTCCATTACTCGAAGAAGATTGAACCGCCGTCGTTTCAATCCTTAGATCCCTTAGCATTTGCATTATATCAAGTAACAGCCCTTCTCTGTACCCGCAATTTAGCTCTAACAACGCATCACTTTCTATTATCGACACCTCTATATTGGTCTCCGTTTCCACCGTTGGCGGTGGAGACACCGTCTTTGGCTTCGAGCAGCCACCGCTACCCTCCGCAATCCTTAATTTCTTCTTATCTGGTGCAGGACCGCAACCAATCCTACCCCGATCCGCTGTTACTCCGCTCCTCTGCTCTTTGAAACTGGAAGTTCTCTGCGGTGGCTCCGCAGATCTTGACCGTTGCTCAATCTCCATCTTCCGGTTACGCGCCTCCAAGTCCTGAATCTTCTTAAGCAGCTGTTTCACATACTCTATAGTATCGCCTAATATCGACGCTTTGTCCATTTTGGTGACGAACGGCACCAGTGATCTAAGTATTATAAACCTCTCATTTAGCTTCTCACGGCGGCGGCGTTCGGCGAGGACATGATTAGCGCTGAGCACCTCCTGAGCAGCGCCTTTGCGGAAGCGTGCAGCGGAGTCTCCGTCACGTGACTTGGGGGAATTTTCTTCGCGGTATTTGTGGTGGAGGTAGGGCACGCTGAAGAGGATATATTTGAGGAACCACTGGGAGGTACCCTCGAGGGGCACGTGGAGGACATGATCTGGGCAGCGGATTGTCCACTTGGCGAAGGCTGATTGGTTAGAGTAGGCAACGTAGGCGGTGGAGGATGACTCCGCCCACCGGAGGCGCTGGCTTTGAAGGATAGTGGAGACTGTTTGAGAGTAATGAGTATCTTCTTGTGCCATTTCCTGAGGTGGAGGTGGTCCTGCAATTAGTATAATAAACTATATATGTTCAGTAATTTTATATTTTTTTTAAAAAAAAAATTGAGAATTAATTGCTATCTTTATTCTTAAAAAAATTATCTTAATATCGGTCTTCATGATCATACAAAAAAAAAATTTATGCAGTTCCTCCATCAAAAATTTCAAAATTTGATTCACTCGCATCAAAATACGGAAGAAGGAGAAGAAGAAGAAGAAGAAAAGGTAGATATCAGAGTCGTTGAAGAGAAGGTTGGTTGAGAGCTGGCTGGCGCGCAAAACTAAAAAAAATGGTATGAAAATATTTCACGTGTTTGGAAGGAAGAAAGGTAAAAGTAAAACTAGATTGTTTGAAAACTACGGTGTCCTATCGAGCCAAAAGTTGAAAATCCCGAGACTGGAGCCCATCAGTACTTCTTGAAGGCCTAAGGCTAATGGAAGGAAAGTTGCACATGTTAATTTTTTTATTTCTATTTTTTTAAAAAGGTTACACATGCTAAATATATGTGCATTTTTCTCACTTCTATCTAATTTATTTCAGTCTCTCATTAATTTTACTTACATAAATTCTTCTAAATAAATGTTTCTCTGCATTTATTACACATTTCTATTTTCGTTGTTTTTATTTTTCATTATGATCTATAAATCTAGATGAATAATAAAGACACTATCATTTTTTAAAACACTTGCATCTTCATCATTGATTAGTAATTAAAAAATATTTTTTATTTTTTTCCTCTTTATTTTTATATTTTTCTCTCTTTTATTTGTTAGATAATATAATAAAAATTAGCTTCATTAGCATTAATTCCTCATAAATCTAAATTTTATGTATATATATATATATATATATATATATAAGTTCTGGACATAAAGTAAAGGAATAGTTATCATCATATGT
This sequence comes from Triadica sebifera, assembly GCA_023653625.1. Classification (NCBI taxonomy): domain Eukaryota; kingdom Viridiplantae; phylum Streptophyta; class Magnoliopsida; order Malpighiales; family Euphorbiaceae; genus Triadica; species Triadica sebifera. Next base: position 27,932,533 of record CM042900.1, read on the forward strand.
TACATTTTACTCAACTTTCAGTACCTCCCTTTTTTCTTCCTTTTTTTTTCTGTCAATCATTTGCTTTTTATCATAAACTAACCAATTACTTAACTATTTAAAGCTTAATTTTCCCTAAGTCGGTATTTTCAAATTAGAAAAATTGTAATTTTTTTTACACTTATTACAAAGAAGAAAATAAAAAAAATAAAAAATATGGGTGAGTTGTGGGGAGTTGCATGGCAGAAATATAAATAACCCAAAAGGAGCAGTGAAATACCTGGAGGCGTGTGTTGAATGCTACTACTCAACGGGTCTTGCACCATCGCCCATCTCCTAATCGACTCCGCTCTAAACGACTCCACTAGGCTTTGATGGTCGGCCGGATGCCTTGACCCAGTCAACTGTAAATCGGACTCTAAATTGTTCGACCCATCATCGGGCGAACCAAGCCGGATATCCTCAGACATCTCCAGTTGCATCAGTTCACTTGGCTCTGCTGCAGCCGCGATGGCCATAGTGTTCTGAGCCTCACTCGCTGCACCTCCCGTGTTTCTACCTGTTTCTGCTTCGGAATCGGACCCGTCTTCTTCTTCTTCTTCTTCTTCTTCATCTTCGTCATTTTCCTCCTCGTCATCCTCGTCATCCTGGTTAGTGTTGGCAGGCGGGTCAGTGCCTCCGTACATGGGTGGGATTGCAGGAGAGTGAAAGCGGAGGTGGTCTGATGATGCGGCTGGATTGGAAGTAGAGTGCTCCGAAAGAGCCGGTTTGGGCGGTGGAGGAAGTGGGTGGTGGTGGTGGTCAGTGAAGAATCCCTTTACGAGATGAACAAATCCAGGGTCTTCTTCAACCTGGAGAAATCAATTGATAACATCAAATCTACTGCATTTCATCATCCAAATCTCTCATATTATATTATGCAAATAAATGGAGATTGTATGAGCTTACCTTATCAGTTGTCCCAAATTCAACTACGCCGTCAAGAAGAGGAATACAAACTACAGTCTGCCACCATCACATCCAAAAAAATTTTAAAAAAAAAAGTTAACCAACTATATATATGTCTCCATTAACATAGAATCAAATTAAGCAACGAGTAACTTGCTAATTAATTTTACCTGTATACGGGCACTCTTGTGCATTAAATCAGATGTTCATAAAAACAAGAGAGAAACAGAAAAAAGTTAGTAAATTGAAGCCATGATATATATAACAAAAAATTCGCAAATCAACGAGAAATTTGTATATGTTTATATATACCTTGGCAAGGATGGCCCTAGAGAAAGTTTTGCTGTCGACCTCGTTTGCACCGGTGAGCCATACATGCTGCCGCCGTGCATATGCCTTTCCCGGCATCCTACATATGTTCATAGACTATATCATTCATATAATACTTGTAGTTACGAAAGGAATTTTATTATTTAATTTTGATAATTAACTACAATAAATATTGTTAGTTAATGTACATGTGTCTAGTGATAGTAAAGTCTAACAATTATTATTCACTAGATCTCATGTGATTTGACGATTAGGAATGTGTCCTCATCGTTGCCATAAATGCTTTAAACTTGCTTCCTCACAAATTGTATGTTCCTACAAATTAAATCCCATTTGCGGTCCAGTCTACTAAATTAAGTCCCGGATGATTTCAACTCTATGTATCTCAATTCTAAATATCAGATATGGGAAAGTGGCTATCTACTGAAAGATTAATAATTTTGTCCAGATTGGAGTTGGATAGAATATTCATGGCAGTGCTCTATTGTTAAAAAAATTATAACAAAAAAAAAAGCACTAAGAAATCTAATATGGCAGCAATTAATTGGTGGTCATGAGACCCGATTTTAAAGTTCATCAAATTAATTGGTGCGCAATGAAATCATGGATATATATATATAGAGAGAGAGAGAATCGACAAAAATTGTCATAGCACTAGAGTGTGTGAGCTTTAGTTGTAATTGAAGGGGCACTGGATAGTGTCTTTTTTGTGAAGAAGTAGCATATATATCCCTGCGAGGAAACATACAAAAAATGGCAAAAAACCATAACTTACTGCTTAATTAGCTATCTCCATATTCCTTTTTTTTTTTTTTTTACAGATTCTCCAGATTATATTCCCTGCCTGCAGCCTTAATTATGTGGTTTTCATTTTCATACAACAAACCTAAGCAAGTGACCTTTGATCATCTTCTTTTACGTCAATACAACATATATATATATACACACACTCTTCATACCAACAAGATGACAACAAAAATTCTCACCTAACGTGTAGTAAAGGCAAATCCACTCAAATTACAAATCAGAATTACGTCAAAAACCTTATTTTTTTTCTTTTTTCTTTTTTCTTTTTCAATTTATTGAAATTAAATAACTTGGTATTGGTTACTTGCCAGTTACTAGTAAGATCTTTCGTGCATTAATCCACCATAAAAGCTCCTAACAGTCTCAATTAATTACTAGTATATTCTGACCTGCCATTCAACGGCCCTATAACTATTAAAAAAAGGGGGCTTCTCTTCTCTGTTAGTATTTACTTCTTTTTCTCTTCATTTACGCAAATATTGAATTGAATTTCTTCAATTGAAATAAATATCCTATTTTCCTTGAAAGGGAATCTTGAAATTCTTCATAACTAAGCTTTTATGAGAAATTTAAAGAGTGGGTTCTAAAGATATTACTGGCTGAGTCTATATGACAACAAGTGTAAGACAAAGAGATCATTCACCCATACATTTTTCTACTTTTACTTACAGTTAGATGAATTGAGCTTCACTAAAATAAGAAATTTACATTCAAGTAAATAAAACAAAAGAAACTCAAAATTAGGAGGTAATTAATATTGTTCAGTGAAACTTACCCCACCCCAGGAGGAAAAGAGAAGGACACACACATCAAATAGAACCATTCGGACTCAGTTAAGTCCTCCGGGGACAAGGCGGCACAAGGCCTTCTAGCCGGCTGGTTTGTCTCTCCAGCTGACAGCGATTCGTAGAGCTCCCTAAGCTGCTGGCTCCTCTGCAGAGAAGCCTCCTCCGCGCTAACTTCCATTGGTTGCACTGTCTTTCTAGTCTTGATTGCTCCATTGTAGTAACCATCTCCCCATACTAAAATCCTGAATTGAACACAACATTATTAATATCAAAACTATATAGGAATCATCTTGAAGAAGGAAATTAAAAATTACCCTTGTTGTGGACAAATTTGCCAAAAAAGACTATAAGTCCATTTAACTGATTGCACCGCTGCCTGTAGCATACTCTGCAAGCGGCTACTAGGAGGAGCAGCCATTGTTGCAGCCAAACAAAGCCTGCTTGGCTTCTAACAATATTCCAATCCTATACAAAAAAATCAGCTGGATACAATTTTTTTAAAAAAAGGAAAAAAAAATAGAGAATCACTAAAGGCTTTCCAATATAAGTAATTAGCGGACAAAAATGATAGCAATCATCTGAGTTTATCAATCTCAACTGAAAAAGGGATAGAAAAGAAGGTGGACAATGATTTAAGAGAAGAAGAAGAAGAGAAGGTATAACAGCAAAAGTGCAGACTTTCAGGTAAGACAAATAGAGATAAAAAAGAAAGGTAGATGATGACTTTGAGGAGAGATTCTATGAGCAGCCCAAGAAATTAAATTCCAAAATTATTCAAGATCAATCAAGATTTTTGAAGGACCGTTAGCTCGCTAAACAATTGAGTTCAAGTAGATACGAGAAATTTGCATACAGATTGAGTAGTTAGGGTTTCATTTTAGAGATTTATGCAATGAAGAAAAATGTTGAGTTTTGACTGGTTGGTCTACCTGACATTTCAATTACACTGCTTTTCAGATGGCGCGTAGACATCATGTGTTAGTTGGATTCTGTTATTCAGTTTATCTTAACTGCGCGTGGGTACACTAGATGCATGGGAGTGTGGGTTTAGGTGTGAGATTTCGGTGGAGAAGACTGGACGTTGGGATAGCAGAAACCAATTGTTATCCTCGGAGTGTGGAAGCTGCCAGACCTTCCCAATTCCCACAGCTATAGTGTATTATAACGTGCATTTTCTTTTTACAAAATTAAATCAGATTATATGCACTAAATTAATCTAATTAAAACTTATGCAAAATAATAATTAATTTATATATGATAATTGATTGATATTTCCGAGTTCGAAGAAAAATAATAAAAATGTATAATTGTTTTATTTGTTTAAAGCCTCGATGATGTTCTCCATTCTCTATCCTTTTTAAATTTCCTTTTAGAAAAACAAAATTATCCCTTTTTAAGTATTTTTTTAAATTAAGGAACCATTAATATTTTTTTTCAATTTTACCTTACTTCTAAATTAACTCAAATATATTTATATATTTTTGTTATCACATTTTTCCACAAGTATTTTTTTTATAAAAAATTATTTAATTATTTCCTTAATCCTTGTACAATTAATATACTTAAAATAGAATGAATAGGACACTCATAAATTGGAAGACCACAGGATTTAAAATTTGTGATAGGGCAAAAAGGCACAAATGTTACCTTTTGTCCACTAAATATAGATTTACATTATTTCTCATTTGTTTCAAATTATAAGTCATTTTTCCCTTTTCGAGACTATATAGTTAATTTCTTATTATATATATATTAGTATATTTTATTATCAACCAATATAATTAAACTACTAATTCTTAGTATTCTAATATGGACATTAAAAAAATTTAAAATATACGTAAATTTTATAATTTCAACAATATTAATTACATTTTCTTGATTCGTGTGAAAATAAAAGTAGACATTTTTATCATTTATGGAAAAATGAAGTGTCTTAAGAGTTATAGACTTTTTGAGGATTGTGAAACATATAATCAACATATTTTTTAAAAAAAATTGAAAATGATTTTCGTCTTTGAGATGAACAACTCAATATGTAATTTATTTCACACTACTCACACAAAGAAAGAAAGAAAAAAGTTTGAATTTTGATCACAAAATTGGAACCTATATATCTAACTCATGTACTTCTATTTTTAATAAATATTTTTCTCATATGATTTCAAGAACATCAGATTTAAAGTTATTCGAACTTTCTTTCGCAATAATGTGACTAATTATGGCCTTTTAATAATAAAAAAAATAATAGCTATTATATTTAAAGAATGAGAAAAAAAAATAATAGTAAGTAATTATTTATTCGTGAGGTGTAGAAAAAATTGGACCGCTTCGCAAAAGCCCACAATCACATGGCTTTGACTCCCCGACCTATTATAAGGGGAAAAAAAAAACAATTCATTTTTCATATTTAGATTCAGTTGATTTTTTATTTTTAATTTCTTATAGCTAGTATGAACTATTAGATCACTCATGAAATCTGTTTGAACTAAATGGAAACTTATTTTTCATTAAGAGGTTCAATGGGCTGTGAGCTACGGATATAGTCATATTATCTTGCTCACTGTAAATATATTAAATTTCTATCAATATTAGTGAATTGTGGCAAGAAGTCTTGAATTTAAGATCTCTTCTAATTTTTACAAATGAGAATATCAATCAAATCATTCGTTGATTAATACTAAATGAATACTTTAGATGATCAACAAAACCTACTAAAATGTATTTCCCTTAAAAAATTTAATTCAAAACGGCAAACTTGAAAAAAAAGAAAGTAAATATGTTAAAAATTACTTCTGATCAATAGTTCAAAACAAAGAGGTATAATTATATAAAATTTATAGAAATGAGCTTCGTACTGCAACAAAATCAACAGATACCGATTTTTTTTTGTTTTCCTGCATTAGCGATGCTACACCGTCAGCCGATAATTTGTTTGGCACTGATCTTATTCTCTGCTGTTCAGAGTTCACTGATTTTGAACTAACTAATTAGGTAAAACTAAAACCTATCATTGACTCATCTATTTTTTGACTTTTTTGTACTTTTATTTCGATAATTTGGATTCTTATCATTGTTTATAAAGAATTGAATCTTTTCCGACAATTTATAAGAATTCAAATTTTATTAAATCTTAAAACTTGGGAATAAATATTTTACTCTTCTTAATAGACTTATCCAGCGTGAATCCAACTTACTATACAATTGAAACAAAAAATTGTCATTTTCTTTTGAGAAAATTTTACTGTTTATTTACTTTTAACTTTTAATTTTAAAAATACCGATAAATATTTCCGTTTTCATTTTTACTGAAATTGAATTTCATTATTTTTCCCTTTTTTTATAATATTTATATTTCAATAATACAATTTTCTCTCATTTATTGGAATTGTAGCACGATATTTACGGATGTAATTTCTCATTTAATTTTTGTATTTTTTAACTTCCTATTTTCCATTATTCCATAATATTTTGTATATTTTCCATTGTTGAAACTCTCTTTTCATGTATAATAAAGTTTTCTAGTGAAATTATTGAAAAAATAAAAAAGTCAAACACTAATTATTTGCCTACATTTTACATGATATTCATTACCTTTTGTCATTTAATATTGGATAAATATTGTGTAAATATATTATTCATATGAAAAAATAAAAGTATATCATATATATAAAAAAAAACAAGTAAACGTTGAGTAAATGTTAGATAAACATTGAATAAATTTTGGATTAATATTTATTATTTGTAAGTATAGTTCAATATTAGATAAATGTTGGATAAATTTTAGGTAAATATTGAGCAAATATTTAATAAAATTTGGATAAAAGTTTGATAAATATTGGATAATTTTTTTAACTATCATTTACTCAATCTTTATTAAAAATTTACTCATTATTTATATACAATTTATCAAATAATTTTAATATATATATATATATATATATATACATGTATTTATAATTTTAGTGTTCATGTTATTGTAGAAAGGTGAATATAAATGCATAGATAAATTTTGAGATAAAAAAAAAAAGATTTTTCTAAAGAAAAATGTGAATGATTTGAGAATAATGATGAAAATATAATATATTTTTGGATATATAGAGAAAAAAATCACGCTATATTTATTTAAAAGAAATTATATTAAGCGATTTTTTTCAGTTTTTGGTAGATTTGAAAGTTTAAAAGTTAAGAATAATGATGAAAAAATATTATATTTTTTTATATATATAGAAGATATCACGGTAGATTTATTTTATGAGAAATTATTGAGCGAATGTTTCAGTTTTTGGTAGATTTAAAAATTTAAAAGTTGATTCTGGTATTTTGGAAATAACTTTTAGATGTAGGTGAATCTGAAAATATTTTAACGATATTTTCCATTTATAAAAATTTCTCTTTTCTTTTATTGTGTTTAAATTCAATGTGACATAAATTGAAGCATACGATTAAATTGTATATGTAATCTAACTATCAATAATCTGTAAATTTCATTTTAATTCGTATAATAATTAATATAAATTAGATAAAAAAAATTGAATTATAAGTTACTTTACTACCTTGTGTCTTAATATTTATATTCTCTAAGTTTTCTTAATAGGCCCACTCCTACTTAAAGAGCATAAACATTAAAAAAAAAAAAAGTAAAATTGTAACTAATTTAAAATATTAATTAAATTTTTTTAATATTTGATAAGATGTGAAATTAAAATTATTTTTATGCTATTTAGATAATAATAAAATTTAGATATATCATATTTTTATGAGAAACATGCTTATATTACTGTTTCATTTAAATTTCATCTCTATATACATTTTATGACAAACATTCATATTGTCCTGTTTAAATTTTATAATGACTATATATATATATAGTCAACCCATTTGCGTCTCTTGCTATTTATGCTGGATACATTTTTTTTTTCCAATGGTACTAGATTCGTTTTCAGATTAGAAAGATTTTGAGCTTGAAAGTCTTAACCAAATTAATTTCCACTTAGAATGAATAGGTCGGTTTGGTTTAAAACTGAATAAATCGATTTTTATATGAGAATAACTGAATCGAATTCTTCTAAATATAAAATCAAATTTAACTGAATGATCCTGTACAATGATTACTCCCTTTCTAGGTCACTATAAAAAAACTAATCGCTACATGATTATAAACTCTATAAGTAAAAATACAAAACCCAAATGATAAAAAAAAAAAAAAAAAACCTCAAATTAGATAATGAGTAAGCTTGTAGCTTTCGGTATAAAAGAATTTAGATTGATTTAAGTTGTTTTAAAATAACAGTTGATTATTCATACCATTCTAAAAATAGTTTTATGACTTAACAATTCCCTTTGGAATGACAGATTGTATCAAATGGCTTCGGAACGATTTGAAATTTAAACCTACCAATAAGTCATTGAAGAGATGTTTATACAATTTTCAAGAGTTTGTACAATTTTTCTAATCTCTCTCTCTTTCTATATATATAATAAGGAAGCCAATTAAAAACCCACAATGACATAAAAACTATGAGCTTACACCCTTATTGGGCCGATGTAAACTCTAGTTGTCTTATCAGCATCAAATAACTAAACTCTACCTAATCCCATTAAAGAAAAGTAAGAATATCAAACTGTTTATTGAATTACATTAAAGAAAATATATAATTAAAAGATCAAATTGCTTGTCTAAATATATAGATGCACTACAAGAAAATTAAGATTTACCAACAGATAAATTCCGTTGGTAAATAGAAAAATCTGTTGGTAAATCAATTTAGCAACAGATTACCGACAGATATTTTTCGTTGATAAAGTGTTCGTCGATAAATTTACCAACGAATATTTTTGTTGTTAAATTAAATCTGTTGGTAAAAATTGATTAATATTTTGGTAAATATCTGTTGGTAATTTACAAACGGAATTTCCGACAGATATATTTTCGTCGGTAATAGGCCAACATAATAAATTCATTGGTAAATTACCAATGAAAAATAATCTGTCGGTAATTCCATTACCTATTAGAATTTTTTAATTATAATAATTATTTAAAATTTTGATTTGAGCAACATGCTAATCAAAGCATTAAACATAACTCATAATTAAGAGTTGATTTGAGTAGCCTTCTAATTAAAGCATTAAATATAACACATATTAATTAGAATTTATTGAAAATGAAATATTAAATATTAAACATAACATATTTTAAGTAGTATTTATCAAATGTAAAACAACAAAAATCATACATTAAACATAATGTATATTAATAAAGTTCAAAGATAATATTTAATTAGTATCATATATATCTAGTTCTAGTCAATATCTTTAGCATCTTCATCATTATTGATAGGGTGGAGATCAGTAGATGCAACTATAGATGCAACACAATTCAAAAATTTTTGTACCATCTCCTTCTGCTTCTGCTTCTTCTTCTCATGTCACATCTGTCACTCCATCTTTTCCTACCTCTGCGTCATAGCCTCCATTTCATATTTCAATAAAGTATCAAATGCAAAATCCTTAAGTTAAGAGAATAGTAATAAAGATTCGAATTAAATAAAAAAAATTAACTATTTACTTGTTATTCATTTAGTATAACAACTGTAAAAGAGAAAACCATGTGGAAGCCTTGGAATTAAACACAAATCTATTAGCATTTAAACCCAAAGACTAATTTCTGAAATGGTCCATTAGCATATTTAAACACAAGTCTAACATTCAAATGACAGAACTTGAGTTCTATTACATAAAACAATTACTTAGATTTTCTTGGGAACGTAAAAATTTATATATTTCACCTATGTATAAGATAATCTAATTTGATACTTATGGGTGCAGGCAAGGAAGAAGAAATTACCTGTTCAGAGCAACATAATGCAGATCTCTTCTATGGCATTCTTGGAGGACTGGGACAGTTTGGCATTATCACTCGGGCAAGAATCTCTCTCAAACGAACTCCTAAAATGGTAAATTATTTTTTGTTCTATCCATAAATATGATACAGAGAGAAGACACATGTTGCAAAACCTTAATAATGTAATTTTTTGTGGCAAGTGAAATGGATCAAAGTCTTGTATTCTAATTTCTCTGAATTCTCGAATGATCAAGATCATTTAATCTCATTTGACAATTCTTTCGACTATATTGAATGATCTGTAATTATAAACAGAACTGGCCTCCTCCACAACTGGAGGTCCTTCTTTAATCTCAAAGACCCTCTTCAAGCCAGCCAATTCATTTCAGATGGAAGAACTCTCTACTGTCTAGAAATTGCTAAATACTTCAATCTAGATGAGTCTGATACTATGAACAAAGTAAGACTAAGAAAAAAAGTTCACACAAAAATACTAATGAGCCACATGTTCACTAGATCAAAGTCTTTATTTTTAACCTCTATGCTCTAACACAGAAAACCGATGACTTGCTGTCAGAACTTAGTTATATTCCATCCACACTCTTCGTATCGAAAGTTTCTTATGTGGATTTCCTGGACAAAATACATGTATCTAAAATAAAAGCTCCGAGAAAAAGGTTTATGGGAAGTTCCACATCCATAGATGAATCTTCTAATTCCTAGAAGCAAGATTTCTCAATTTGCTCAAGAGGTCTTTGACAACATTCTCACAGAGAATAGTAATGGTCCCATCCTCATCTATCCAGTCAACAAATCCAAGTGATTCGACCAAAAATATCAAATCAATCCCCTCATTTCAATTCTCAGTCGTATTCTCAACTTAACTTTAAATTCACATTGCAGGTGAAACAATAAATTTAAATTTTCAAAAATTCGCACTTGAATATTTGTTTTATTAGAAGTCAACTAAATAGTCCCTAATATTTTATTCAACAACAGAAACAAGAAATAAAAGAGCAAGAAATAAATATTGGCAATAAAAGAATTGATTGGAGAAATTGTATAAAAACAACAGTTCTTGAGATTGTTTAAGGTTTAAGAGAGTTACCAGCAACACCACCAACAACACCCTCTGCTGCAACACCAGCAGTAACACGGGCCAAGCAACTATCTCTTGTCATTCCAATTATATATGTCTATGTTGCTCTTATAAAGAATGTAAATCAGTAAAATCAAAATTTGCAAGTTAAGAACACATTAGCAAATTGCACAAGAGATTGAATGTAGTTGGTACAAATACACATAAAACCGAATCAAGCAACAGATGAGAAGCTACACTCACAAAAGATAATATATATATATATATATAAGAAAAAAAATCAACCAACGGTTAGAATCATAGGAAATTAAGATCAACAGAAATTAAAACTGATAGAAAGCAATCAAGCTGTAATATTAACTATAGAAAATTATAGACATCATTTGACTCTCGAAAATATGTCAATCTGCAAAATATTAAAAATACAAAAAAACAAAAATTAGATCTCTAACACATAAAACTATTGCACAATAGTCACTTTGTATGCAATTTAGTAGGAATTGTTTCACAAAATAAGAATATGCAAGACACAAACAACTTCATCTAACCATTAACAAGGAAAAAAATCAATACATAAACTTCAGAAGTTCAAAGAAGAGAGAGATATAGAGGAAAAAAAAACATCCAAATGAGTTAATTCTAATCTCCTATTTGAACAAATATGCAATGCTTAGATACAATAAAATCTTTGCCTGTAGAAATTACAGCCTAATAACCCATGAATATTACAAATTTTTGAGAGGTGAATATCATATGATAGGCAAATTCGAACTATAATGAGGTTCTACCTTTCCCGCTCATAGTAATTAGTGACTGTAATAATCACTCAAATGTTATCAAACCCAAAGTTAGATCTTCGGCTGAGGATGCACAATGAGGTAAACAAGTCCTTCATGAAAAAACGGTAGAGCTTTGGACAAGAGAACAAGAACAAATTCAGAAAAGACACAGGGTAACGAAACATACAAATAGGGTCCATGACAACTGACAAAAATACTTAAATTTATTATTTATTATCAATTATCGCTGCTAAATTATAACATTTATTGAAAGAATGCAGAAAATTAAATATGTTCATGCTTGAAATCTATTATCCCAGCAAAAATAGTAAAATTTCACATTTTCAGCACTCAGGGTAAATGGGATTTTAAGGAAATAAATCCATAGCCAATCAACCAAATCAAGAATATATTTCCTAAGAAGAAATGAAGAACATATTATATTTTCTCAGTAAACAAGCAAATGAAAGAAAATGATAGTTTGATCAGTCGAAAGAAAATAAATTAAAGAAAATGAAGCAAAAAGAGAAAAAAATTACCTGAAAGGCTAAAAGGAAAACCATCAAGTTGACAATGTCACAATGAGTGGAAATGGAAGTGGATATGAGCCGGTGGTGCGACTGCAGCAGAGGAGGAATGTTAGGTTTAGCTCTTAGATAGGAATCATGCTTTTTGAGTTACAAAAAGGACAAATAGGTTTAGTCTGACGACGTCATAGCAGAAGGCAAACGGCGGTAGTCCCATGGATGTACCAGTGGCGATAGAGGATAATTGTTGGTGGTCACTGATGCAGTTGCAGCTGAGGACAGCTAAGGTTGAGAGAGAATCGAGTTTTCGACTTACACAAAGAGAGGGAGAGACAGAAAAGGGTAAAAGAGTTTAGGTTTTGTTATTTATTGATATTTGACATTTAATCCAACTTCAATTGATTAAATTGAAATTGAATTTATTAATTAAACTTATATTAATGAAATTTTCTTTAAATTGAGATTAATTAATTTGATCAAATTGAGGTATAATTGATTAATTAACTTCAATTGATTAAATAAGAATTTTGTTGATTAATTTAATTTAATTTAATTCTTTTCAATTGGATTTCAATTAATTAAATTGATTAACTATTCTTAATTAGAATCTCAATTAATGCTTAAATTGAGAATAAATTCAATAATTTGATTAAATTGATATAAATTGGGATTCAATTAATTAATTTAATTACATTAACTTCAATTGATATTCAATTAGTTAATTTAAATAAACTAACTTTAATTGTACACATATTAATTAAATTAGGAATTATTTGAACAAATTGAGAGTTAATTGATAAAATTATAATTCAATTTATTAAATTTATTAATAATTGAATATTAAATTTATTTATTCAACTTTAATTAATCAATTTCAATTCAAAAATTATTTGACATTCAATTCTAATTTTCAATCAATTTTAAAAAAATTTGTTTCTACTATAAAAAATAAAAAAAAAATCAAAATATTTACCAACAGACATTTCCGTTGGTAACTAGCAGAAAATGTTCGTTGGTATTTACCAATGGAATTTTCTATTGGTATTTAGTTACGGTCATGTGTAATTGTAATTACCAACAGAACAATTCCGTTGGTAATTACTAAAATAACAACGGAATATTAATGAATTTAAATCCGTCGGTATTTTCCATTTGCGATCCGTTGGTAAATTTGACGTCAAATATTCTCGCACTATTTACTAATAGAAATTAATCCGTTGGTAAAGCATCATTGACAATCCGTCGGTAATCCATTGATACTATTTTATAATTATCTACACACATTTTTTTATTGCTAATCGTTGGCAATCCGTTAGTAAATACCAATGGATGCTGTCCGTTGGTAAATTCTGTTGGTAAATGTAATTTTTCTTTAGTGATGGCATCCGCAGTTAATGATGAATCTTATCATTTCCTAATGACTCACTAAGTATTAAATCTGATGTACTTAAAATTATTGTGGAAATCAAAAAATGTCCTAATTATATGACATTATGAAGATTGAGCCACATAAAAAAAATAAGACCGACTGGAAATTTAAATTTGAAATTTTATAGTCCTAACAATCAGACCAGTATTATTAAACTAAAATTTATCGGCAATATTAAGTTTTTCTTCAGCTAAAAATATCCAAATTATACTATACTATACTTGTAGTTTCAATCAAAAACCCTAAACAAAATCATGAAACCACAGTTCATCTAGATTGACTTTATGTGTTTAATTAAACTAATTTTAATTGTACTTATATTTATTAAATTATGAATCAATTGATTAAATTGACATTTAATTAACTAAATTTACTCAAATTATAATTTAATTGATTCAATTGAGTTAAATTGATTAACCAATAATTAATTAATTTCAACTCAAATTATTTAGTTAATGATACCAACAGATTCTCTGCCGTTGGTATTTACCAACAGAATAAAATCCGTTGGTAATTACCAACGAATTTTTTCCATTGGTATATTTTGACTTTACATACGAAATGTTTCGTTGGTAAATATCAACGGAATAATCCGTTGGTATTTGTTATAAAAACAACAGATTTCCAACGATATAATTTCCGTTCGTAAATTCCGTTGGTAAAGTTAGCACCAAAGAAGTGCGTCACATTTACCAACAGATGTTTTTCTATTGGTAAAATTTTGTTAGTAATTCGTCAGTAATCCGTTGATAATTTCTTAAAAAATTTTAATAATATTTCCGTTGTTATTTCAGTAGTAATCCGTTGGTAATTACCAATGAATATAAAATTCATTGGTAAATATTAATTTTTTTGCAGTGTCTCTCTTTCTCTCCATTCCAAACTATCTTCGAATTAAGGCTTCTAATTTGGATATTTGAGTGAAAACCAAACTAAACCCACTCAAGTTTTTATGTGTTACTTTATATATATATATATATATTACTATTATTTTCATGCTTTTACATATATTCATTAAATATTTAATACATTTAATAATCACTAATTTTGAGTGTTGATGAAGATAATTTAGATATCATGCAACTTAGATGATTGTATTAAGACAATTATTGTCATTTTCCTTTTAGAAAATAATGCAATTAAGTCAATATAATTAATCATTGTAATTTTCCTTTTATATATTGCTATTGTCTTTATGTAATTAACCAATATCTATGATTAATTCTTAAATCTTGTTTTGATTTATAGCAGCTGATAAAGTTTTATGGTAATTTATGTTGATTTATGGTAACTGATTTTAATTTATATTAGTAAATAAAGTTATGGTAATTGATTTTATTTTATGGTAATGGATAAATTTAATATAATTATTTTTCATTTATGATGATTGTAAAATTATGATAATTAATTACAATTTAAATTAAGCCAAATTGAACCGTAAAATTTCAATTTGATTAGTTCAATTTTATATCTGGAATAGTTCGGTCTGGTCATTTTAATACAAAATTAAGTTTGGTTTAGAACCGACCAAATGCCAACAATAGAAATCGAAGTTACAATTGACCTATTTGATGGGCAAAATGGAATACGAAAAAGAAAAAATAAAGCAATAACAAAGAATTTGGCTGGCTGGTTTGCCAATAAGATAAGGCAATATATATATATATATATATATATATATATATATATATATATATATATATATATATATATATATATATATATATAATGCTTTTGAATTTAATTACAACAACTTTTATGTACCACAAAACATAAATAAGTGCAAATTCTTGAAGGAAAAAAAAAAGCTTTATCATCATTTCAGCTAAAATGGTAATATACTAATATGTATAATATTAAGGGAGCACCCTAATCTCTCTTTATTGGCCACACAAACATATTTTGGTGCAGCCTTCACTTAATCATTTAATTATTTCCTTATCCTTTTATATATATAACTTCATTATTATTTCTTAACTTCCATATGAATATTCTGAAAAAACTATACCAACTAAAAAAGTTGTATTTATTACAAATTTATACCAATTCACAATTTTTTTTCATTTTGATGCAAAAGGTTTTAAAGATAGAGTTAACAATTTTGGCAATATATCTAACTTCTTTTCTTAATTAATTGAAAGGAATTCCTATGGCCCATTCTCCGACAATTCTCAACCACTTATTCTTCATTTTTGTGCTTTTAGTGGGCTTAGTATTTCTGGCAATTGTAATGGTTTTCTTTATCTCTTCGTATTCTAAAAAATAATATTTTTTTAGCTCCGATTAGTTCCGACAAGAAGATATTTTATTTATTTATTTTTTTTAAGAGTTAGATTTGGAGGCTTTTGATGTCCTCCGTCAAGAATTGAGTGGAAATAACAATTAGATCCAATCTCGCAATTTCTTACTTCGGATGGGAAAAAAAAATTATAATTTTTCTTTCCCGCCCTAATTCCAAAATTTTTTGTGATGGGGATGAGATAAAAATGATATATACATCTCCCAATTCGATTCTTGCCTCAAAAAAAATATATATAATAATTATTTATATTTTAATATAATTAATATTTTTAAACCAATAACAAAATTAAAATATAACACTTATTTTAAGTAAAAATATTTTTAATATTAAAATAAAATAAAAAAATTTATTAAAAACCAGAGAATAGGGAGAAGTCAGAGATCCAAAAAACTTTTCCAACAAAGTGTGGGATGAGGTCAGAGAGTGGGGTGAGATTTCGGAGTAAATGATAGAAAACTCTACTCCAAACCCGTCTCATTGTCATTCCTATAATTAAGGCCTCACAATCACTAGCCAATATATATATTTTCTTTCATATATTTCTTCATTCATGATTCGATATTCTAGTGGCCTATCTGAATGAATCATTCTTTCTACGGAGGTAAATTTTTGCTTGTTAGGAAAGAGGATAACAAATTATAAATTATGCCTCGATAGGATATATATGTATTTTATTTATATTACTATACAATTCATAAATGAAGTAGTTAATAAATTAAATAGTTAATGGTAGGGTGCCGTCATGATCGAATGAGAATAGATAAGAGGCTCATGGGATTGACATGAAGGGGTAGGGTTGACTATATTTTTTGGAGCGAACTCTAAGCGAATATAAAATGCATACAAGTTATGCCTTGAAATAAAAGATAATTCTGAAACAACTTTGTTTACAGACAAAAAAGCTATAAGTAATGCAACTAAAAATCTCATAGAGAGTTCGACTCTGACTCAAGATGAATAATGGAAGCATACTTAATACATGCAAAATAGATAGAAAAAAATAATTTTTCTTTCACTAATTACTGATATATTCTTGATACGTCATGGTATGAGATTATTTGGACTACAAGATAGAACAAGATAAGTAATAGTCAACAAATTAAAATTCATTTATTAACAATTTTTTTCACAAATTATATCACATTGAATTATTGGCACTATACTTTTTTTCTTGGCAGGAAAGATTCTAATAAAATACATAGTTTTTTTTTTTGTAACGAAATGGGTAGAATGGCTTCCCCAATGCTAAAAGTATTTACGATTTTTGGTATTTTATCACTAACTTTCCTTGCATTATCAGACATGAGCAGTTTTTTTGGAATTAATAGCATTTTTTGGAATAATTACTGGCCAAAAATATATAAATATAAAACTTTATTATCATTTCTTACGTTCTTTTCCTTTTCCTTGCTTTCAAGTAAAAAACTTGTATTCTTTTTGTCATCATTTTGAATTTTTTTGTTTGGTACATTGGAGATTTGAAATAAAAAATTCACAGATTACCAAACCAAACCAGTACTATTAAACTAAAGATATATATATATATATATATATATATATATATATATATATATATATATATATATATATATATATATATATATATATATTCAAAGAGTTTTTTTTAACAATTAAACATATCATTTATATTTTTGTAAAATATATTCAAACTCTTTTAGAATATTGCAATGCATGGATGTTAAAATTATTTAATTACCCCACGGTTAGTTCAACTCAAATCGCCAAATCTTATAATATAATATAGTTCACATGCTGAATCCAATAAAAAAAGTAAAATTTTGATTAACAACAACATATAAGTCATGCATTTTACTGTCAGAAATAGAAATACTGAATTATATTTAAAAATATAAAAAAATTAGTTATTGATTATTTAAGTTATTAACGCTTTGTTTTTTTTTTTTGCACCTTATTTAATAAAGGGAACTACTAGCGTTAGAATCTTCTCTGCCTCTGCTTCCCCTACTTCTTCCACCAAAATCTTCTCTGACTTTAATTAGAACTCAATATTTCCCCTCTCTAACTCCCCTCCCCACTCTCACTCACCTCTCAACCCAGCTTCTTTGAGTGAAAAAAAAAATAAAAAATAAATAAAGAGGAAAGAGAAAGGGAAGAGGAAAAAGAAATGACAGAGAAAAAGGTGAAGAGGAAAGAGAATTTATGTCGTGTTTTTTTTCTCTATTATTCAATAT
This sequence comes from Triadica sebifera, assembly GCA_023653625.1. Classification (NCBI taxonomy): domain Eukaryota; kingdom Viridiplantae; phylum Streptophyta; class Magnoliopsida; order Malpighiales; family Euphorbiaceae; genus Triadica; species Triadica sebifera. The sequence continues at coordinate 27,950,575 of CM042900.1, forward strand.
GTCAATTCTGATAGTGTGCATCAGTAATTATCTCATATAGTTTAATTTTGTGTTTACAAAGAGTAATTTTTTTTAATTGGAGTGTCTCTGTGTTTATTAAGCCAAAGAAAAAATATATTATATACTTGAATTTTATAATTTTATGCCATTAAACCTTTCAACTGAAAAATTATTAAATTAATTTTTTTAACTATCATTTTGATTATTATAAACTCTCAACTAAAGATTTTTTCAATTAATTAGATGTTTAGTGTTTCGAAATAGAGACTAAATTATTTCATGATAGTTAAAAGAGTCACTCAAACAAATTTGATAGTTAATAGAATTACTAAATAAAATTAATAGCTTAGAGAATCGATTAAACAAACATACAGTTTATATGAATTGCATAAATTGATAAAGTTTATATAGAAAGAAATAACTGTTTATTTCATTACAATTGAATGATGATAGTGCTTAAGTAATATGAAAACGACATGCCATACTTTGTACAAGGGGAACAACTATACATATAAGGATAACAATTATTTGGTAGAGTGAAACAATGAAGTATTGCATAGCAGTATAGCACTAACAAAAGAGGACAACAAAATTAGTGATATATATGAACCCACCATTAACAAGTCAAACAAAATTTCATTTCTGATAACAAATCAAACCAGAACCAAAGAAAAGGAAGATGGGTCTTGCTCCAAAATGGGCAGCAACAATCCTGATAGTAGCAATGTTGGGGTTTTTACAGTTGTTAGTAGCATCCCCAACACACAGATACTGAATGTTCTCTGCAATTCTGGGAAATACTCAAAAGGTGATCCTTTTGGTACAAGCCTAGACTATGTTGTTGCAGAATTAGAGAGCGTGACACCAACAAGCAAGGACTACGATTACTACAACATAGCTCCTTATCCTAATGCTTTTGCTTATGGCCATGCTTCTTGTAACCAGAATCTTACTAGTTTAGACTGTGCAACATGTCTTCGTGTGGCTAAAACTGCCATGTTTTCCACTTGTCAAAGCAGGATTGGGGCTCGTTCGGTGCTCGTTGATTGTACAATTAGGTACGAGCAATATCCATTCAATGACTAAGAATCTGGGTTTTGGCCCTTATCTCCATAAATAAGGTCTCAAATATATTTTGGATTTGAATTTGGAAATAAGTCTGTTTTTTTGAGCTTTGAATTTTCATTTATAATTAAACAAGAATGATCGGCTACGAAGTTAAATCCACTAGTGTAATATCATAACTAAATTGAATTAGTAAACGTTCCTTTCTAGTAAAGATAAGAGACAATATAATAGATGATTCAGAAAACTGAGGAATCTTAAATTAAGTGGATCAGCAATAGACCTGGCCATCAAGATGAATCATTTCAATTTCGGGTCAATTTTGAATTTTAGTAAAATATCAATAGTGTAAAATTTTGCCGAATGAGATTATTTACATACATCATGGATTGGCAAAGAAGGAAACTCCATACAGAAAAAGGCAGCCTTCTAGACTTCACTTGTAATGACGGTATAGCAATCCTGCTTTGCCTGCTTCTCATGGTTCAGTTTCATCACATACAACTTTTAACTGTCTTGTGTAATCAACCATTATGCAACTAAAATATGCAAATGAAGAGATCATAAGAGCACGTAAAAATCTCTAAAAGGGTAAAATAGGCAATATTTCATTTATATGGGTAAAAATCTTATATTGCTAGAATTGTCTTCTTTATGCCCTCTCAAAAAACCTATAAATAGGCTTTTGCTTTATTTTGAGAGGGGATCCACAAATACTCCAAGTCAAAATTTTCATTTATCATTTATCTTTCCTTTTATTACTTTCCTTAGGAGTAGAATTAATATAATTTAGTATATTATTTATAAACCTTCACTTTCAACTCTAGTATCAATGTATCATTTCTAGCTCGTTTTTATATTCAGACAAAGCCCAAAAATTGATTATTCGTTTATCATTTTATCATTGAAATCTTGTATAAATTGGACCAATAAATATTCTTATTTTTATAAAATTTCACTTTTTAGAGTTGAAATACTTTGGACAACCCGACATAAATTCTTGTATGATTTACTGTGCAAGGTTGTGATTGGTATCAATACTTATTTCAATCATTGTAATTATCAACAACTGATTAGCTTTACATCCTTCAGTTGTACAAATGGTCTACAGATCAACATCCTTGCTTGCTAGTGCTCCAAACGCATTTTAGAGTGTCATTCAAGACTTTTACACCTGTCTCATTAATGCATTCAGTTATCATCGAATTCATCGCTCACCACAACATGTAGACTGGTCCTAGAAGTTTCATATAGACCGAATATCCATCTAATTTATCTTGTCATCGAGGCTGCATCCACTAATACTGACCATTATTTTTCCATTGGCAATTATGCTAGAGGGTAAAAGGATTTAGAATTTGAAAAACCTAGCACAATGCAGGATCTTTTGCAATTTTATCAAGGTGAGAATACATGATCGATCTGATTTTTATTAAATTTGGATTCATAATGGTATTTTACTTTCTAAAAATATTTCATCACCCAAAAAGGCCGATAATTACATGAAATATGCATATCTAAAAAATAAAAATTAAAAAAAAATCATCAGGATTAAATTCGGCCTACAATGGTTAGCAGCATAAAATTTCTATTGGCCGATCATATCAAAGAAGGTCAACTCTGTTCTTGGATTACATGCATAATGGCAAACACAAATATATCAATGTAGAGGCCACAAATTTATGCAAAAGCTTTAGTAAATATTTTTTCCATGGATCTCTAATTTGCGGCCAGCAAGATGTGCATGAGTTGCATAATTTTAAAATTGACACTCACATGGCAAGGTCAAGGAATGAAGAACGGCAAATGGGTTGGTACTTGGCTTATAATTGGATCTCTTAATATATCATCATGCAAGAAACTTTTGTTATCAATCGAAAGGCTGAGAAAATATTTCTATTTTATTAAGTGATGACACTCTCGGCCCGCAAAGAAGAGCTAATTCTATTCCTCTTGCTAGAAATTCCAAGTTGTTCGATGGAGCTTCATACTGAAGATGTGTCGGCTATTAACAAGGCACGCAAGCATCAACCGTCGACCGGAACAAAAGAGTCGATTCAAGGAGATTTTTTATTTCCCTAGGCTACGTTAAAACCAATTTATGGTCGATCGACTGAGAATATTGTAAGAAATCAAAGATGCACAGCGGTAATAATGGCAACGGGCAGGCCATGAAGAGAGCTGCTTCCTTTGGGACTATGTGGATTGAATGTTGGGTATTGTGAAAATTGTATTCACAAATGAGGCCTCTAATCTCAGTACGAAGATAGTGATTTGCACTCTTGTTCGTGGCAAGGGGTTGAACGAAGATCGAATCCCATGTTCGAAAAACAAAAATCTTCACCCAAATCCAAGACTTTGTCAGAAGTTTGAATTCTGGAAATGAAAGCATAATATTGAGCAAAAGCTTTAATCAATGCCATGAAAGTGAAAGCATGCATGCGGCCACAACATTTGAAAGCATTGACAAGGAAGAGCACGTGTTACAAGATGTTCACTTTGCATGCATAAAGATAGACATGCCAGCTATTGGACACGTACAACAAGAAAAATCAATTAAAAGGAATGGCCAGCATGCAATGAGTTTGCATAATTTGTTTTTTTATGGGATCCCTTAATAAGTGTCAATATTAGGGGTATTATAAATGATGAACCGTCTAAACCAAAACAATCTCCACCTAATATTATGTAATTAAGCTATAATTTAATAAATATGTTATATTGGATTAGTATATATTTTTTTCAAATATTTTCCAATGTGAAAATAAATTTTTTATATTTCAATTTATAAATTAATCCGCAATCTACATGACATGCATATATATATATATATATATATCAATTAATATATAATAAAATTATTTTATTATTATTGATTAGATGTTATTGCTTTATTTTAGAAGTTTAACAAATAAAATGCGGTTTGACTTTTATTATTATTATCATTAAATAAAAGTAAAAAATTTATAAAATTAAACCGATCTAGAATTATTGTTTATATTAGATTAATTTTTTTATATTCATAAATTAAATTATATTAAATATTATATTTAATCCACATCAAATCCATCGCTAACACCCATTATATTAAATATTATATTTAATCTGCATCAAATCCACCGCTAACACCCACTGTCATATTTTGATTGCATCTTGGATACATGGCAAAGTGACAAATGGGTACATGATGCATAACACTTAGCTTTGACTTTATTGAATTCCAAATTACATTGGGGCTGGAAGTAGTCAGCCCAAATATTAGCATGATTCTGCATGGCCATTTTATTGACAATTTTGAATATTTGAAGGTGCAAATCGATCTGGTTACAAATGTCAGAGCAAGTATGACTGATTTTAATATAAAATTTCGGTCAAATATTTTAAGAAGTTGAAGTTATTTTTTACCAACATTTATAGAAGAATGATTCTTTAATATCATTTGGTCAATCAATTAAAGGATTGTGGAATAATGTTTACACCGCATAAAAATCTTCAAAACGGTAAAATAAGTAATTTTTTCCCTATATGGATAAAAATCTCATTTTGCCAAAATTTTCTCTTTATACTTTTTGAGAGCTTATAAATAGACTTTTACTTTATTTTGAGAGGAAATCCACGCCTACACCAAGTCAAAATTCCCATTTATTATTTGATTTTTTCTTTATTGCTTTCTTTAGGAGTATGAATAATAATTTAATGGTCTTTATAATTCGGAGGTGAAACACTAATAAATAGGAGAGCCTAAAGAACTGAGATTTGAAGCTATGGAGTTGTGCATTAAACATATGTTGGCGGCATAAATAATTGTCTCTTGTGTGGCTATGAGATAATGAAAATTCTCCACCAAAATCCCCAGAAATAAGAATAATAAATTAAATAAACCAGATTATGCAAACTAAAACAAAAGGTTAAGCAAATGGTATTATGTATAATTTAGTATCTGCTTTAAATTTAAACTGCACAGTGTTAAAATCAACATTTGTTTCTTTCTATTTCTCCTTTTTAATAAAAAATGAGTATAAGAATAAACATGCTTGTCTACGTCTCCTCTTTACTATCAATTTTGCTTCATCGACCTGCCTGCCAACCAACATGTATTATGAATCAACTGTCCATGTTCTCTCATTGCTCTATAATTTCTGCTTACCAAGTTGAATAATCCTCCCGGCAATAGCACAACTTGAATCTTTACTGGCTGTGTCATGGCGAAATAAGTTCAGCAGAACAGAAACTAACCTTGCAATGATGATTTTGCTGCTTGGTGCACGGAACCTGTGCCTTTTTCTCTATAAATCCCTGCCCCTTTGATTCATGGTGGAAAAATCAGATAGATATATGTACCAATCACAATGGAACTTTAGAAGATTCTGTTAAGTTTTGTGCACGAAAAGATTCCCGCTTGAGAAAAAATGCATAAAGAAACTCATTCCAGGAATCAGGGACACCAGGCAAGCACCAATGACTGCAATCTTGACGGTGTAGAGATGCTGGACCAATCCCTGGTCCTAAATAGTATATAGATGCATGGCCATCCTTCCTCTGAGCTGCCATGCTCGTCACGTTCAATAAATATAAATTTGTCATATGCGATTCATTTGAACGCTTTGATAACACATCAGACAATATTTTGAAACGATAATCTGAAGGATGCTGCAGCGAGACCAAGTCTGGAAGCTTTTCCAGGTGACAGCTACCACCAGTCTTCCAATCACCACCTCTGTTACATCCAGCGCCAATTCATTAGCTCTCAGTTATATCCTCATATAACAGGTTAGTATCATGATGATGATAATTAGGTATTGCAGTACTTGGAACCAGATCAATCACTTTAAGGTAATTGTGACTTCAAAACTCTTAGAATTTTAAAATATTCATACCTGATTAAAAGAGTCCAAGGCAAGTAGCAATAGTATCAGCATTCAGGAAAAACATGGCAGTTAAAATATTTAGAAATATGTTAATTATGAATAGATCTTGAATTATTTATAGGACATAATTGAGTCATATCTCCAAAAAATAAGAACTAATTGAAGTACTGAAGAAATTTCAGTGTCAATGATTCTCATGCCAACGCAGTAAAAGAATATATTTGATAATGAGAGAAACCTGAAATGAACAGGAGCATAGGTTCGAAAGAAGACTTGGGTCTTCCTCATATTGATTTCTCTATGAATCCAATCAATCACAGTTTCAAGTGATCTTTGGTATGCAGTTTCAACACTCATCTCCATCTTTACCTCCTCCCCCTCTTGGAAGTAACAACCCCTGACCAGTAACACAAAGCCTATCACCACACATTGTTCTTATAATCATGACAGGATGAACCCATCACAGTTTTCTTCACAACATTCATACAATATGTAGTATGCACGAGTGTGAAAAATGTAACTTCCTTAAACAATTCAAATTTCTATAGTATTGTCCTTAAAAACTTCAATAGAGATCTTGAAAAGGAAAATAAAGGTGACAAGTAAAATGAACAAGTTAAGCAGAAAGCAGGAACAGCAGAGTACTAATATTCCTTTTCTAAAACTAGGGAGTGATGATAAATCAGTTATCAATAGACTTATTGTTAGTTTCACATACCATGATAAAGCATTCTCACTTTATGTCTATCAAAATTGCAAAAGTATTTTAGCATCGATATTCAAGCAATCAGGTCAGGTTAAATTAAATAGGTAATACTGGGTTTTTTTCCATTTTCTGTTGGGAATGTGAGAATGAGTAGAGAGGATGTACCCAAAAGCACATGGCAATGCTGGTGATAGAAGACAGTGGCAATGGGGCAACAAGATGGATGTGATGTCCATAATTGCAACAAAAAGAATGTGGCAATATTGGGTGGGAAGAGATGCGAGATGGCTGGTAATATCTTAACCAAAAGAAAAGAAACATTTAAAGACCATAATTTTTTGCGTTGTAATTTCTCGCCTTGAGGTATGACCTAGGGGAATCTGATCTAGTTTCGAATGTTATTATCTCAATGAACAATAAAAACGTGCAATGCTCTAAGGATGTATACAAGATATGCCATCCATGATTTGGCCTAATAAAAAGGGGAATCTTGGAAATAAGCACCTTAGTTCCTAATCTGGACAAGGAACAAATGTTCCCATTGCATCTCTCCCAGCGTCCAACCACAAATTGGCAATAATTTTGGCCATATTAAGGCAACAAATTCCTATAAAAAGCAGATGCATATGCTACGAACATTATACTCATCCATCTGTAATCCTTTTAGTGAAATCATGCATTCACAAGATATTGTCCTTCATACAATTAAGTCATGAGAGTGGGATTGTAAAAGGAGGGAAAAAAATCAAACAAGTATCTATGCATATAATCAGATCAGTTGCAGTAGAAGTAGAAAAATACTTGCACCAATGAGGTCTTCCCCAAAAACAATAGCACAAGAATTTGGGATTGATACATGCTTACACACCCAGAATAAATATAGGAATTGCCTCTAGGAAAACTTATGTTTGGATAGGTTATATTTACCCTCTTATGGTCTTCTCATAATTCCACCAATGACCGGAGTTAAAAACCAACAAATCTGCATTTCTCCACATTGAGGAAGTCCAATCTAATCTATCCACCCTTATAGTCATCTTCACCTTTGCTGGAGCTTTGGCTGGGGGATGGCCCTGGTACATTAGAAATGGAGCTCTGTAGTATTCAATAGTGCAATTGTAGTCCCTGAACATGAACGCCAGAAACCCTTTATGCTTTGTGATAGGACTCCCATTGACCTCGTAGATTGAAGAATTGTCAGGAACAGCAGTAGCAAGCATGCAGAGAAGTGACTCCCATTGGTTCCTTCCAACTGAATCACCAACAAATACAAGCCGCCGGTTCCTCAGATTTTCCAACATCACCTTAGCATCAAATCTATTCTCAAGGAGGAGAAGATCAAACAGAAAGTTACAAAAACAAGCAGGCAGATAAAAGAATATAATCCAATCAAAAGTTCAAAGCAAAGAACCAAGACGAGTTTAAATTCCCTAATTGAAAGGAGCATTCCCAACTGAATGGTGAATTTACCTTCCTTTATAACGAAACCAGCACTTCTGAAGTTTGAAATTCATTTATGACAATTAAGCCTAATATTCCGGATGCAGCATATCAAACAGAAGAGAAACATGAACAATCGAGATAGTAACGCATGAACTGAAGAAAAATTGATTCGGAGACTCCATATCAATAGCAAAAGAAAAACAGCACCGGCAACAAAGGAAGCAAATGTTAGAAGCTAATTAGCAGGCTGTAAAACTTCTTCATATAAAATAAATCAACTAATACTCCATTTTGAAACTGGGAGAAATTACGGGAGAATTGCATTTAACTCAACCTAAAAGTATAACTATCTAATTCATCAGCTTGTCATCTGTACCAAACCATATACACCTATTGAAAATGACGCTTATATTTTCTTGATTTTAGAGGCGCTAAGGATGAAAAGGCACCTGGGCAAGTCACAACGATTTGGTTGCCAACGCCACTTGGTGTAGAAACTATCAGGCCTTCCATTCTCTGAACACCTAAAACCACCATCTATAAAGGCACAATTTTTACTCTGGTACAATGGATAGCTGTCATCCCAAACCCAGTTCCCATAAAAAACATCACACCCATCACCACCCTTATCAAGAAATCCAGGCCGTCCATTGCCAGCACCCGATTCCACTGATGATGATGATGGAGTAACCAATCCCAGCATCCCAGCAGTGGAAGCCCGGTAATCTAAGTAGAAGAAGCAGCCAATGAATAGCAGAGCAGCCAAAAAGAAGCCAAGGATTCCGAGACAAGGCTCAAGAGGATTCAAGCGCTTGAATTTCTTGAACAAATCCAAGTGGGTCATTGTGTCCGGCCGCCCTTGCGCAGCCGTGCTATTGTTGCTGCTGTTGTTATTCTTGGTCATTTTGTTTTAAAAGAACCAAGATTGAAAAATATCGTACATGTGCTTCAAAGATGGTACAAAACAAAAGACGGTTCTTTAAAAATGGTGGGTCTTAATAGATACGAGGGATTAGAGGGGAAAGTGGGGCGTCATCTATCAAAGAGAGAGAGAGCATTAATGGCAAAAACCGGTTTTTGCATCATGGGCTTGCATCTGTTTTTTGTCTAGTTAAAGAAGAAAACCAAATTATTACACCATTTAAAACGTTTTGTACAGAAAGAAAGAGGGATGAAGCTGATAGGCAAGAACCTTAGTGATAAACAAGCAAGAGTTGAGACTTTCAGAGCAATTTATTAAGGCATTCAATACCCTTTTCAGGTTTAGCTAATTAGAGCATTGAAAGAAGATATTATAGTAGAACAAAAACCAGTACTTGGTGGGTAAGCAGTAATAATAGTATTATCAAATAAAAAGCAGAGGAAGCCCGCTACAACTATTGGTTAGGCTTAGGAAGAAGAAAGGGGCGGAGGGTAGACAGGATAAGTGAAGGAAAAACAAAGAAGAGAAGAAAAACGAGCAATGAGCATCTTTTTGAATTTAGAATAGATAACAGAGGGAAGTGGAGTGGAGACGTGGCTTTCCGGCGGTGTTATTCAGTGTGAATGCGATCGTGGCTGATGAATGTGACCCTATAAGTTAAAACCCCCTGATATTCAATTATCTTTCAGGGAATTATTTTTTTACAGATATTTAAAATTATTGTTGGATATTAAAATATATATATATATATATATTTAGAATTTTATTGATTATTTTTTAAATATTTTTTTGAAAAAATATTTATTTATCTATATTTTATTGAAAATAATTTTTAAATTTAAAAAATAAAAATAATTTTTTTTTTCTGAACATAATGTGAAATAGAATGTTAATAATTTGAACAAAATTAAAATACAGAATAAATTCCAGTCTAAAATAAAATACTACTGCATAGGGAGGAATTATTAAGAAACGTTCCTTGGAGACGGTGAAATGGATCCATGTGAATAACGTTTTTCCAAATTCCAACATATTGTAGATATATAAAATAAATAAATATCTTTCTAAATACCAAAAAGCAGATATACTCTCTTTTTTTTTAATGAATTCTTCTTCTTCTTTTGGGTTAATTATCAAAATAATGTCAAAATAAAAAAATTAATTCATAAAATAATACTTTTTGATAATTATTTACAGATTATAATGTGATTTTTGATTTTAAAAAAAAAAGAATCTGCTTTTTAGCTAAGTGGATATGTTGAACAAAATTTTATCTCTCCAATAAGCGAATTCAATGCATTTCCAATCGTATTAAATAAAAAAAATCTTATAAAAATATAGAAGGAAAAGTTATCTCGGCTTATAACTTAGGCCTAACCACCAATATTTTTGTAATAATTATTAAGTTATTTATTTTAAGAAATTTTTTTAATATTATTTATAAATTCTTATTTTATTAATAATTAAATTATAAATATTAATTGCAACAAAATATAATCACTAATATATAATTTTTTTATTTATTAAGTTATTATTATTAATTATTGAATATTTAAAATACCAAATTTAATAAACCTCTTTCAAAATTAAAAAAAAATAAACTAACAAACTTGCACTGATTGAGCATGAGCAAATTTTTTTTTTTAAAAAAAAAAAAAAACTAAGTGTCAATTTTGTCCTTACACTTTTTTTCAATTTGTTAACGTTTGACTCCGTCTTTTATATCATCTTTTATTAATTAACTAAGAAAATAGCATTATAATAATTAAATTATGATCTAAAAATAAATTATCATCACTATAAAACAAAAATTATATAATATTACAATTAGTTCCCTCTTTGCATTATTTATTTTATTAAATTAACAATTCCAAGTTATTTACTATATATATATTTATAATAAAAGTACTTGAATGTTGACTCATCTAATTAACTATTATTTCAATTAAACAAACACTTAAAATTTTTTTTGCTAAGTTCCCCATGAAACAGGCAGATATCTATCTATATATGGGACTTATTGCCTTGCATAATCAAATTTTGTGGAGGCAAATGCTGAATTTTCATTTTATTTTATTTTCTCTAGGGAAGGAAAGTTGGAATTTCAATATTTGCATTATGTACTTTTTTTTTTTTTTTTTCCATTAGCAAACAGAATAAACAATTCAGACACGAAGCAATGACAATATGAACTTTCTTAACTTTTTCCATCACCAATGCGAAAAAACTAAGGGAAAAAAGGCCAACCCAGTAATCCATGAACATAATAGTTGGGCTGAGAAAATGGAATGTTGGCAATTGAAAAAGAGGCACACTCATATATTAAATTTAGATTCCAACTTTATTTTCATATATTGCAAAACGAGTGGCAAGTATTTCCCAACAATTAATTGCTTAAATTAAATATACTGTATTTACATGAGAGAGGAAGATTCAAGTATGTAAATGAATGATCAGTTGATTACAATCCTTGTAATATTATCACTTCATATCCACTATCTAACACTTGGATCATGTTTGGAATTTCCTACATATATAGATTGACTTGGAAAATATAATTACTACACACGATAAAACAAAATTGAATTTAGGAAACAGTCAATATTTGAGGAATTGCTTCCCCATTGAAATGTCCCTATTTTGACCTACCAAAAGGATCGGATTGCATAGAGAAAAGATTAAAAATTGCATTAAAAAAGGTATTTTCAAGTCATTTCAGGTAAAACCTTTAAATTTGGTTCAATTTTCAAGCAGGTTCATTCAAGCTTCGGGGTCAAGTCAAAAAGTCAGGTCTATAAATGTTTCTATCAAGGCAATGTGAGAAAACCAAATCAGGTTTTATCATAAATCCTGTCAAGCCACAATAAAAGCTATCCACTCACTTCTCATGAAGAACCATCTGGATAGAGCCAACACTTGGTTCCAAAGAGTATTCACAAGATCCCTGTGACAGGCAAGAAAACAAAAATTTACAACTGCAACTTTCGCCCGACCAGTTGAACATACCTCAGAAATTGGTTTATTGCATATATTCAAGGATGACTAACGCCGTGTCCACAGCTGGCTTTGTAATTAATTGACAAAGAGAAGATTTTGTTCTCAAGTATCTTGATGAAACGGATCAGTAACTTTTATTAGCTATGTCAAAATTGAACTTTACATCAGAAGAGTAGACACTTGGAACATTTTCAACGAACAATGTTAAACATAAGTGTCATCTCCATTTCACAAAATATAGTACCAGAATGTGATGAAAGCAGCTATACCACTTATGATACACAGTCTATCAATCCTGCTTTCATTTCTCATCTTCTCCTCTTTTAACTCGTTTTGAACTTTCGAGTACAAATGACAAGACTCAAGAACCTCACTGTAATTTTTGCTCCTGTGGCAGCTTAACGCTTCCTTGAGAATAAGCAAACTGCTTTTTCCATTAACATGAGCACCTTCCATGTCTTCTAACTGCATGCTCAGCTCTGTTAATTTTAGAGTTGTCTGATCACCTTCTTCTTCCGTGCAAATTACTCTAAACTTCATGGTGAGGATGCATTCTACTACTTGACATGGAAGAATGTCTTTTGCAGAAAGAACAGATCCAAAGCGAATTACAAAATCCTTGTCTGTTGGCCAATGCCTTTGCCCACCAAGAGGACTCCAGCTAGCAAGATTAGCAGCTTGCTTCATCTTTTTGTTTACAAGAATCCAACTAAGCCAAAGTCCATCACGAAGCTCCCTCCAGAGCTTTCCATCTTTTCTTTCTTTCTCCATGGATAAAATTGATGGCAGGCCATCAGAAACCGTAAGGAACACTTCACCTTCACTGTCATCATCCCTGGCTGCATATGTAAGAAGATCAATCCGGAATGGGCAGTTGTAAAACCAACCATTGAATCCATTGGCATTAGGAATGCCCCACAGGACTTTTGAACAGATTGTTTTACCTTTGTACCTGATATCAACAATAGAAACAAAATCTGATGGTGCAATACTCTCAAATTCATCCAAGTCACCATAGTATTCAGCCTCAGTCCATTCTTCAGGATACTCTAGATACTCATTCCAGTGATACTCGGTAACTTCCTTGTTAACGATAAGTGGGAAACAGTCTGCATAAAACTTTCTGAATCCACCAATTGATGTTATTAAACTTATGACATCTTCCCTATTTGTTGAAGGCCACATAGAAGAACAAACATTTTCCCATAACTTCTCTTCTTTTGAGATGGAACAGAATGCAGCACAAGCGCATGCTGCACTTGCCAATGATGGGCCATCAAGACGCTTCAATATGTCATAGAAGATATCACTACTTAATGATGCCACACTTTCAACTGGTGCAACTGACATAGCCATTGACCCCTGTTCATTAGATGGTCAAATTTAGTGGGTGCATATATAGATAATCATTCAACAGTATTTCACTGAATAAAGAAAGAAAATTAGAGATAAAACAAAATTAGAAAGAAATATTTGAGTTGGACAACATGGCACTATTTTATATATTTAAAGCAACATTCTAAGCATTTAACTTGATTATTTGCAGAACCAAACACACAAGAAATGCAAAAGAGACCTGCCCGTCAAATTGATTCCCCACCCCAACAACAGGTAATAAATCCTAGTAAGAGTAGCAGCACAAATCATGAAGTCGATAAAATAGTTCAGCATAGAGTTCTTCCAAAACTCTTTTCATGTGAAAACAAATATCATAAGTAAATCTATTTAAGAATACAGTGCCATTTTGCTCAGCTGTTCTTAGACTATTGAAAGAACTGCACACAGATTTCAAAGCCATTAATTGAAAATGATGGCTCCGCATTGGCAAGAGAAAGGCTCAAGAGAAAGAAAACTATAAATGAAAATTGAGAAAATACAAAGATCTGAAAAAGCAGCAAGACAGAATATAAGAAATGGATCCTTGGTCAGTTTGATATTAGGACCTAAATATCTACTACATTGAGCTCAAAATCCAGAAAGAATCCCATCATATTAACTGCAAAAAGATTCTAGCAAATTCTAACAACACAATACAACTGGGAGGCCACAACCTTACGCACCAAGGATTGAAAATGCCGACTTCCAGAGTCTAGTCATAGCCATAAAAGGATATGCCTTCATCTTTCTGAATTTTTGAAAGTATTTCATGTCTTTTATATACATACTTTACTTCTCATACCATGAAACAAAGGCCTCAACAAGTTCCCAAATAGGTGTTGCAGCATTGCAGGGTTTTAAACAGATTTATATCTATTGCATTGTGAACGTCAACAAGCAGACACAATCTGCGAAACACATCCCCCACCGAAATTAGAAAGTTAAAAATGCTCGCAAATGAAGTCTATATGTCCATGAAAAATTACTGGACAATAATATAAAAGTTGCAATTCTAAAGTGATTTTGGTTTTGAAAAAACAGCATAATCACATGGCTATAACCATGTGCTCTGAAGTATCACCCATATCTCTTGCCCAAACTAATAACATCATATTTTCTACAACCAAAACAACACCACCCAAAAAAATAAACAAATTCACCACTAATAAATAACAGAACTTTCACTTTATGCACGGAAGAAACAAGCCAAAGCACATTCCAAATTAAAATTCACAAAATATAGCATCTTAAGGGTTTGATCCGCTAGGATCAACCCAAGCTCCATAACTCAGTTATCACACGATAATTCCAAATAATCAAATTCTACAAGTTCCAAGTATAAAACTCCTAATTTCCCATTCACCATATAGTATATCATCAAATTCACATAAATTAAGAAAAAATAATCTTTCTCTGCCAAAAATGAATGCCCAATAAATTCAAAACCAGTACCATGAATGGTATAGAGAGACTCCACGCACCTTGAATATTAATAATCATAACCCCAGGTGGAAAGAAAAACGAAGAGACCAAAATTGAGAAAAATAGCCCACAAAAATAATACACAACGAAATGCGAGAGAGAATAAAATGATCGGGTTATGAGTCACTGTCCGAAGTTCTTTTGAGCAGGTTTTCATGTCAATCATCGCATTTACTTGAACCATAGCAACTGTTTTTTCTTTTTTTGGTTTTCTGCTGGGTGACTCTCTCCGGTTCACCCTGGTTTTAGTGAATTTGAATGCATCGACCAAATCCTGCCACGTCATTATATTATGTCCGCGAAAGGCGAAACCACGTCGTAAATAATAGAATTTTCAGTTCGTATCTCAAAATTAAAAATAATAAGAATATAGTTATCCACCAAAAAGTAAACGTGATAAATTGATTCCACCCATATATGGTGGGGTCAGAGTTGGTTTTGGTTTTGGTTTTGGTTTTGGAGTGGGTGGATTTGTTGCACACTCCATCATAGAAATCGAAATTTTTTACTCAACTAACAGCTCTTGTTGATTTAATTTGATGGAAATAAGAAAAAAGAAAAATAAATAAATGCAATACAATTTCCTCTTTTATATATTTTTCTTTACATCAAATTGAGGAAACATATAATAACATAGAGTTCATATAGAAATTTGATTTTTCAAATTTCGCTCAATCCCAAAATAATTTTCCATCAAATTAATGAAAAATGAGAGAAAATGAGAGAAGGTTGAGTTATTATCATCATCATCCTCATCTCCATCCCTTTTTTTTGGGGTTCAAAGGTCCTCATCTTCATCTTTGACTACAATTAAGTGGCATAATGATTATACTGTTTTTATTTATTTATTTCTATTATCAATTCACAAAGGAAAATGAAGAGTTTACAGAAAAAAGTCTGGACCTTTGAGTCATTGCTGTGGAAGAAGGTGTTAATGGTTAGATAGGTGAATTGCAAGAAGAAAAAATTAAAAAACACAAAAGTCCCCAAGGGGACACCCTAATAATAGGTTTTGGCTCTTCAATTGGAAGGTCCCAAATATTTTTCCTTCCAATATCTTAGCTTAGAGAAGAAGGGGAAGAAAAAAGGAAAACAAGTTTCATTTAGTTTCTTCTTTTAGTTAATTATTTTATTTTTTTTAATTTTAATTTCATTGCATCAATTGAGTTCTCATTATGTTTAAGTGAAATAGAAATACAAGATGAACTTTTTATTGATTTGGAATCCTTACTGGTTGAAGCACTTGGGGCCACAGAATGGTCTTACTATTATATCAAATGGCTGTATGACCATGGCCAACAAATATGCACAGAATCGCCCCAGTGATTTCCTTTTTCTTTTTTCAGCAAAGAAATGCCATTTTGCAAAACAAAAGTCAAAAACAGTGCCAGTTGTGATAATTTTCAAATTTAGTTGGACCACTTGAGATATGAGCCAAATTAAAAACAAAAAAAAAATGAATAAATTCACGAGGTGAAAGTGAAGGTGAAAGGCCACTGAATGAAGGAAAGGACTTGGATTGGATAATTGCCTGCCTATGTACGAACAGAATGAGCTGGATTTGCTGTCTGCAAAATCAATCAGGCTTGACAACGTTGGGGAAAGCTTTAGGTAACCTAAAGTTAAACAGAAGGAAACAAACGTTTAAATCTACTTAAAACACCTAAATTACTAATTAGTATTTGGGTAAGTAACAACTACCAAGTACCAAAATCTACCTCTGTTGAGTTGGAGGTGCAATTGGGCTACTTGACCTTGGCATCATCAGGAGCTTACGGTTGGGAAATGGCATTCTTTCGATCTAATTTTTGACAAATTGGTTGGGTAGCAGTCCTAGGTGTCAGTATTGTCCGGTACCAAAATGCAATAACTATTACTCCAATTAAGACTTGATAATGAAGATAATATCCAACCTGATCCGAACCAATGACTTTAACTCTCTAAATCTGATCCTACCTTCATGAACAAATCGAATTAAAATTTTGAACTAGTTCGGATCGGGCCAATTTGGCACACCCTAATTGCCTCTACTTTTTTTTGTCAAAATGTGCCTTCCCTGGTCCCTTTTTTAGATAACAAAAAGCAAAACTAGGCCCAAATCCATAAACACAACGCATCAAGTGAATCTGCTAATTATATTCATTAACAAGATTGTTTAACCTAATTACAATTAATAACAAGAGGAAAATCTTAGAAGTTATAATTCCATATTCATCATTCACTCGCAATCATCACTATATTTTTAGTACATATACAGCTCAAATTGAGCTACCTCAAGAAAGATGATATGAAAATTTTACTTTGAGCTAGCTCAAATTGAGCTATTTAGCAAAAAAAATTTATTAATGGGTGAAAAATTAAAGTTTCTGAGAATTAATTATTTTGATGATAAATAAGTGGTGGTTGAGTATTTTAAGAATCCTAATTCTAAGGAGTTAAATTTGACCTCCAATTATTATAATTTAATTCAGGTTAAATCAAGTTTATGACTTGTTAGCTTTCCATTTCATATTTAAATTGAACTTGAATAATATAATCTACCAACTCGAACTTGAAAATAGGAAAGAATCGTTATATATGTACACCTCTTGCTTTATACAAGTGGCAGATGAGGTAATTGAACTCTAATAATTTTTAAAAGCTATTATCTTAGTTAGAATATAATAAAAATAAACCTATTATTTTTTAATAAATATACTCCACTAAAATTTTTTTTTTAAATAAATTTAATAATTTATATTATATATAGACACTACCACACAAAATTATTAAATCCGCCGCTAGCAAGCCAAAAATTATACAGTCATATTATTTATTTATTGTGCACTAGCCTTATAGGTAGAATAACTAAGCAACTACAATTCACGTATTTTGTTATTAATAAAATCCCTAAAAGCATCTAAAGAATTCATTGAACTCGGTGGAAAGCCTTGCCCGAAGTGAGCACCAAGAATTGCAGCTTGTTTCTTCACATCTTTCATCTCCCAATAATCTCTCTATTCCATTGATTATATCATCCTTGCTAATCTCTTGTGCAAAATCATCACAGATCTTTAATCCAACTTTCAAATGTTAGATAATCAATTGAGCATTATAATATTGATCACCTCTGATGGACCATGCCAGCATGGGGTAAATGTGGGAGAATCCTAAATGCCAAGGATCAACACTGGTATTGAAATTTGTATGGATCAGCAAGAGAAATGCAGTATTGGTTCTAGCCCTAGTCGAAATCACAAGATCAGAATTAGAGGTCGTCTGACAATTTTTTATGGTGTTGTTTGGATCAGAGAAAGAAAATTTCTATGAATACAAAAAAAAATGCATTATTGAAATACAAAATCTAAAAAATGAATTTTAAAAGATAAAAATTAAAAAAGGTGTATTTAATACGTTTCAAAAACAGCAAATTTTTTTGAAACAAAAATTTAAAAAGGGAGAAGCCCAAGCTCAGGAATTTTCTGGACAGCAAGTGAATTTGCTAATTATATTCATTAAGGCACTGTTTAACCTAATTATAATCAATACCAAGAGGAAAAACTCAGAATTCCTGTTCATCATTAATACATGAAGTGACTCAGTTTGTAATTTCTAATAAAGCCCATTTATTTATTTAATATAGCAGAACTAATTACCTAATATAAGAATCACCGTCTACCATCAAATTGTTACTGGTTTCTCGTCGGAGGCGACAGCATCAGCACCTGGAGGCAAGTCTTGGCGGGCGGAGTGGGCGTCCACATCGTTAGGATTGCGTTCAGGATCACACTCGTCCATGGCGGCGCCTTGTCGAGAAAAGGCTTGAAAGCCATCTGGATTGCTAGCCATCCAAATGCAAGAGCCCCGAAAACCACTGCTTGTTTCACTGGCTTCATTCCCATACCCCCTCTTCTTCGTCTTCGTCTTCTTCCTACAGATAGGGCCATGACTCGTTAGGCCTTCCGAAGCAAATTTATCCAAGTTTATTTTGCACATTTTGGTCTCAACCTAACATGTATTATTTTTGCGTGCGATCCAGAACTAAATTTGGGCATATCTATAAATAATTAGCCTTTTAATGCAAAAGCATTGCTTAAAACAAGAAAGTGACCCTCCCATTTTATTGCACTCTATGCTCTAAAAGCTGAAGCTTAAACCAAAATCGCTCCCTAAAATTCTGCCAGCAGATTAATAATCTATTTGCATTTGACAATCATCTAGTCACTAGAGGCGCAGTTACAGCATGAAATTTTGAGGTGCAGAGAAAAATTCAGCCACCAACTCTGGAGCTGCTTTTGGCGGACTGCATCACACACAATATTGATGGCAATGTACTGATACAACAATCACATATTGTCAATAAGAACCATTGCAGCATAATTGAGGACTAAAGACATTGAGCAATAATATATAATGAACTCGATTCCCACTTGCACTTGGAGAAATTCAACTAAGGAGAAAAATTTCAGAATCCGCAAGTTTGCCTCTAAAGCAATTAGAGCGCTAAAATAACAATAACATTCTCTTCACGTCCCTAACTTTACTAACAAATTCTCCTTACAACATTGGTGTTTACGTAACCATATGCCACAAAAATTAGAGTGTGTGCAGTGCAATTAGCGGCCTCTACCGCGTCCACGACCACGTCCACGGCCCCGACCACGTCCCAAAGGCCTTCCTGAATTTTAAAAGCATTAATATTATTAGAATTCAAAAATATATTAGGGCGTGGCTAATTGCTCTGACAATAATGTTGTATGAAGCTGAAAAGATGAAAAACATACCCGCAGTTGGCTTCTTAGGTTTGACCCTTGGTGTCTCTTCAACGAGCAAGGTCTCAAGATTCAAGCTGTCAGGAAGAATATAATAGCGAATATTGTTACCCCTCACGCTAAGATGATCCAAAGTTACTGGATTTTTCCCCTTCAATGTTAGTTTCACAGCCTTCAGATGAGTATTCATACTAATATCCACACCTATAATCAGAAATCAACCAGATAGAAATGTTTCTTAATTCAATGGGGGATATATCCAGTAGAGAAAATGTATTTTCAGATTTCAGTAGAAGGAAATAACATAGTGCCCCAATAACTTTTTCAACTTCAGAACTCTCATATCAGATGGGGCAAATAGAAAGTGAAATCTGTCAAAGCAACATAAGGATTGCTATGTATTGACTGAAAATATATAAGGATAATAGGGGAAAAAGTCCACAATGGTGGTATGCTTTAGTTTACTTGCTTATAATCGTAAGGATCACATGTTGAAGATAAAAAAGTAAATCTGGTGATAGCGCAAAAGGCTTGCACAAATTGAGCTTACTAGTAATGGGCCCATGATTAACATATGGTTGAGTAGCATGAAACTTGCCTACATGGTTTTCTCATCAACCCATAGAGTAACCCATTACTTCAGGAGGACCGAAGAATGACAATATAGGAGACTCTAACATACTGCTTTACAAACCAAAAGTCTCAAATGAACACTGCTTATGCTCAACTCACCCACAAAAACATCCACAGACAGTTAAATAAGGCTTTTGATCAGTGTGTGTGTGCGTGGGTTTTTTGTCAAAAGGTTGTTGATCAAAGTTGAATGACAGAACAATTGACTTAGAGGGGCCACTTATCAAAAGATCAATCAAAATCAAAGGCATGACATTTCTTGTAATTATAATCCAACAGTAGAAAGCTTATTTGTTAGTTATACGCTTTGAAAAAAAAAATATAACATGGGATAAATTTATGGCCTTTCAATCTGATAAATGAGGAATAGCAGAGAGAGAGAGTATTTCCATATGACTATATAAGGAAACGATTGTCAAGTAATCTAGTAACAGTTGACATTTATCTCACCCAATGGGGGAAATAAAAATCAACGTTTATGAGAAATATGACAATAATAGTCTTAGCCAGGAGTAAAACAAGGGGAAAATGCACAGGAAGCCAAAAAGGGTGGAGAGGGCAATGAAAAACTCTATTCTCAACTCCCAAGTACTACATTGGAGACTGATAAACCATGATTGGAAAAAATAACTGCATAAAACATTATGTTTAAGGAATATGCAAAACATTATCTTATCCCCAACAGAGCAGCCCCAAAAATAGCAGCTTCATTAACATCTACATATTTAAATGACTGGGTATGCATCATAGGTAAACTGAGCTATATAATTTAGCTATTATGAGAATGGAAGTTAATCTTGATGTCACATGCATCAGACAAAACAATATTCCGCATGCCCAAGTGTAAGATATAACATATCCACAATTTGTATCCATCAAAAGAGTCTATATGGTCAACAATCAATCAGAATCTTAAACATGCCACTCCATAGTTTGTCTGGTCCATAATGGTTAAAATTTCAAAAAACTTTTCTCTAACAGTCTCTTCTAGGAGCTAACTTTATCTTATGCCACCTTAGCCTTGTTCATTTTGAAGTGAATATAGAACACCTAACCCAGGGTAGAAAAAGGTGTATACATATATATAAATACACATACTTACTGAAGAACCATATGCAAATAGATGCAACAAAGCATCAATAGGAAATTATTGAGGGAACCATATTTAGCTCAACGACCTTAGCAAACTTACAAAACATATTACAAATGAGTATTTTCCAGGTACATCAACAAAATAATATTTTTTATTCATATAAGAATTACTCAGGACTGATGAAGTTTCAGTTTTTTGAGAAATGGTGCCTATTTACTTATAGTAACGATATAATATTTAACTTTGGAAAGCAGCAAATTCAACTTCTAGTGATATACAATTTCAATTTCATGAAGAATAGAATGATAAAAATATTAGTATGATGCATCAAATTTAAATTCAATACTCAAATTACATCATTGTCTCCAGCCACACTCATTCTGATTTAATTAGTGCATCTAAAAAAATTGAACTTCCAACAGAGCAACACCGACGGATATATACACCGAAATGCAACTTAATTTTAAACAAAGATCAAATTAGATTGATGCTAAACATGAATAAATTACTGCAAATACTTACTAATAACACTTGATACTATATTTAAGGCTTTAAGCCGCCAGAAATACTCACTGGGGTTTTTGTTAAACCCTAGACCGAAAAAAAAGAAAAGAAGAGAAAAAACAAGAGGAGGTCAAATGGTGTTACAAAGAAAGAAACCTGTAATGGTGCCGTGAACAATGGTTCCATTCTTGAGCTCAATTGATACGGTTTCGTTGTTCAACTTCATCAAAAACCTGGGACGTGGGATGATATAATCGGTTTATCATAAACGAAAAAAAAAAAAAAACGAAACAGATGGATTTACAAGGAAAAACAAAAAACGAAGAACAGACCTAACAAGCTTCATTGTGAACAAGGAAGATGAAATCTAGGGTTCGAAGAAACACAGTAAAACTGAAAGCCAATCGAGGAAGCGGGAGAGGAGGACGGGACCTTTGAAGTCTGCTGCCCGGTGTCAAATGTTAGGGCTCTGGTCTGGGCCTGTTCCAAAGTGTTTAGGATATACGAGCTTATTAAACGACGACGTAGATATGTCCGTGTGTTACTATTGTCAATTAGGCACCTTCAGATTTTCACTATAACAAATAATAATAATTTTAACATTCTTTAAATAAATACTTTGTGCCTTTTTTAGGTAAAAAAAAATTCAGATATAATTAATTTATATGAGTATCAATCAATTTTTTATAAGTTTCACGAAGCTATATGTAATTAAAAATAGAAATTTTAAGAGCTTAATTTATATAATAAAAATATTAAAAATCAAATTAAGTGTATTTATTGTATAAAAGGAATTCAAAATATTTATTTAACATAAAAAATAATAATTTATATTTCTTAAGTGTTATAGTGCGAAATCACATTCTATTTTTATATTATCACTGAGATTCAAATATTTATTTAGTTTTAGCTTGTTTTATGTGTGCTTCTTTTCTCATTCCTTGTCATTTCGATTGTAATATTTTAATATTTCGATTTAAAAAATAAAACATATATTTGATTATATTTTTATTTTTTTGTTTTAATTAATTTTAAAAAATATTTTCATGATAAAAAATGCAAATTATAAAATCTTTAAAATGTGTTGATTTAATATACACATTTAGTTTAAGAAATTTTCAATATTTATAAATTTACCAAATTTAAATACATTTAGATAAATTCAATTTAGTATCAATTTATCCCATTTAATTAAAGCTTACCAAACTTAATCATTCATATTTACTTCATATAATATCTATACGTTTGAAATTATAAAACATCATATTCAAAAAATGGAAATAAATTTTTATTTAAAAAAATAAAAAAAAAACATACAAAATGCCAAAATGCGCCCTTAATATCTCTAGACAAGAAAATCACCTATATTTCAAGCCATAATTTGATTGTGGTTGTTTTTTTAAAATAAATGTATTGATTACTATTTGGAATTTTGAATTGGTAATTTTATAATCTCTAAATAAAACTATCATTAATTAAAATTCTTATTTTAAATTCATTAGTGTTGTGATAATCATAATTTCGATCAAGAAAATATCACTAATACATTTATTTTGGACACTTTTTTTCTTGGTTACATATTTTAGACATTTACTAAATAAAAAGTAATAAGTATGAAATACATGCTAAAAAATAAAAGTGGAAAAATAGTCAAAACTTACAGGCCACAACCTTATTTTAAGAGATGTAAAGTCACAGATATGCAATCTTGAATATTTTCTGTTTTTCCAATTATTAGGTTGAGGTTATGTGCTGGTGAAAAAAATGTTTCTTCATAAATTTTTGTTACTTTAACAATCAACCTTATTTTAAATTTTTGTTTTTCATATAATTTGTGTGCGAACATATGATATTACTATTAAAAAAATTAAAATAAATATTTAATTTGCTTAATTCCAATCACTCATCTAGTACGAAGATAAATTATTATATAGACTTAGTCTATTAAACTAATTTAATTACACAGTAATATATATGCAAATACATTATTAATTATTGCATTCATATCAACCAATATGAAATTATTTATGTGAATAAAAATAATTACATGCATATCACTATCTGATTTGGATTAGTTTACAGAACATTGTAGACTGAGTTTATTTAAAAAAAAATCTAGTATGAAATAATTATAATAAAAAAAATTACTATTTACCCTCGTGATGTTTAATATATTATAAAAAATCTAATGAAATTTTAAAATTATATTATTTACTCTCTTTATTTTATTTTCATTAGATTATATAGTTATTCCATCATTTTTTAATATTTTTATCATTAATGTCAAAACTAAATAATTAACAAATATCAAAATTGTCCCTTAATATACTTTCTTTATACTATTAAAGTAGAAAATAGTAAAGTGTTTTTCTTTTTCTCATCTTTTTCTAAAATAGTAAATTGTTTTTATTTTTCTCATTTTTTTCTATATTTTTTTAATTTTTTCACGATCTATGTTAAAATCAAAGCAAAAAATATAAATTTGAAATATATAATGTCATAATTCAATTATTGAAATTAATTTCAAAATTATGAAATATTTATTTAATTATTTCATACATAACATTTAAATTGTAAGTTGATTTTATTCTATTCATGTTAAATAATATTTTACTAGAAATTATTAATTATTAGTATAAAAATATCCAATTAATTTATAAGTTTATTCTAGTTTTTAGAAAAATAGAGAGAGACGAAAAAAGTTGATGGGATGATTATATAGTCTAATATAAATAAAATATAAGAGATGAATAGTATAATTTTAAAATTTCATAAACTTAAGGGGTAAATAGTATTTTTCTAATAAAAAAAATTGCTATGAAATGACTATTTTATCATTTAACTATAATTTAACATTTTTTTAATAAAAATTTAATTGAATAATTTATTATTATAATATAATAAAATAAATAAGACAAATATTATAATTTTAAAACCTCGTAGAATACTATTATAATATGTAAAACCTTTAATTTTCCGATAGGAAGTCATGAATTCAATTTCTACAAATATCATCTAATAAAAAATTCACTAAAGTACCGAAATAGACATAAACCTATGCTTTCAAAAAAAATAGAAATCCCTTCTTACCTAAAAAATAAAAAATAGAAATCCCTACTTTGGAAGTGCATAAATCAGAATGCCTCATATTTCTTCTACCTGTTTGTGGTGTTCAGCCAGTGAATCTCTAC
The DNA here is from genome assembly GCA_023653625.1 of Triadica sebifera. NCBI lineage: Eukaryota > Viridiplantae > Streptophyta > Magnoliopsida > Malpighiales > Euphorbiaceae > Triadica > Triadica sebifera. The sequence goes on from CM042900.1 coordinate 27,975,607, forward strand.
TGCATATATGTTATGACTGTCCGAAAACTCAAAGCTTATGGGATATCTGTGATTTATCTCAAGCCAGTGATTGCTGTGGGAATTCTTTTAAAGTTTGGTTCTCAAATGTGGTTGATTCCCTTTGTCAACAAAAATGTTTGCGTTTATATGTTATAACATATGGATTATAAGAAATAAATGTCATTTTGATAAAGTGGAGTTCAATCATTTCTCCATTAAAGTAGTTGTATGTAATTCCTAAGAGGAATTGAAGAGCAATAATGAAATGAGTAAACAGAGGCTCACGGATATGACAGCAGCTAATGGAGAGGAGAACGGGTTTGCTACTGCCATGGTGAATTCGAACATGGTTGGTACCTCCACCATCTGGTAGAGTAAAACTTAGTTGTGAGTAGTGGTCGCATGGGCTTTGGGGTGATCTTCAGAGACGATGCAGGGGTTCTTGGCTGTGATTTTAAGAAAGTTGAGGGTTGTTGGGATTCATATACTGTTGACGCTCTTGTAATTATGTATGGGTTAAAGATGACTTCAGAGATGAAGCTCTTGGAATTGTCGCATGGGCTTTGGGGTGATCTTCAGAGATGATGCAGGGGGGTTCTTGGCTGTGCTTTTAAAAAAGTCGAGGGCTGTTGGGATTCATATAATGCTGAAGCTCTTGCAATTATGTATGGGTTAAAAGATGACTTTAGATTTGTTTCTCTTTGATGCTAGTTCATAACCCTTATTTTGCGTCGGGAGATAAATTCTTATACGATAAATAAAATAAATAATATAAAAATATAACATAAATAACATATATAATTTAACTTTATAAAAAAAAGTATTTTTTTCAAAGAAAAAAATAGAGTCATCATACATTATAAAGCAAGAGAAATAAAATTGATGATAAAATTTTAAGTATTAATTTAAGAAGTTATTGATTTATAATAAATATAAAAGTCATTAGCATAAATACACACTATAAAGATGTTTTACATAATAATAAAGAAGTTTTACATATATTTATATTTATAAAGTTTTGCAATTAAACATAAAAAGAAATTCAGATAGTGAGCAGTTGTCAAATATTAACAAATCTGTCGATAGATTAATTATTTAAATGTAAAAAAATACATATAATTTATGTGAATAAAAATATTTATTTGTCTTAGCAAAATGGGTTTACTAGAATCGGTGCTTATTCTGAGAGCATATGCATTTGGACTAAAAGAAAAATAAGAAATAAATAAAAATTTTAATTCTGTATCAATCGAGAGAAATTAAAAAATCCAAAACTAAATCATAAAAATACAAAATTTAATTGAAATTATAGAAATTAAATTAGTCAATAGATGTAATAATTAACGTAGAAATTAATAAAATATGTAATTGATAAAAATTATTTAATTTGGTGCTCAAATTATAAATTGAAAAGGACAAAAAATTAGTAGTCAATTGATGGGAATTAGGAAAAATGGAGGATTTAATGGAGATTTGCCATAATTAAAATCTAATAAACATCCTTACTTCACACGATGGCCAATCAAATGCCATAATCTCCACTAATTAATTTAATATTTCTTTTTTTTAGAGAATTTAATATTTTTTAAATAAATATGTAAAAGGAGAGAGGATTAATAGGACATTTTGTTTTCTTAAATTAATTTCTTGTTTAGCCTTAACAAAAAAAATAATTAAACTATTATATGTTTAGCCGCCCATCTTTTCACTAACTATTTTAATTCTACTTTAATCTCCATATATATATAAAAGGAAGGTCATTTTCTCACCATTTTCTTTTTCATTCATTTTTACCATCCTTATCCTGACAACTCCACCGCCCACCTTCATCACCAGAAGCCAATCTCATTCAACTAAATTGCAAAAAAACGAAAGTATAGAAGTTTAATTAATAAAAATCAGAAAGATCGAGGACTAAATAGAACATGTAACATAATTAATTTTAATAAATCCTCACCACCATTCTTCTAATCAATGAATATTGATGTTGAAATTTAATTTAAAAATAACAACAAAATTTATTAACTAACAAAATAATAATTAAAAAATGTTAATCCTAACATGTACGGAGCCACCTCACATCCCACTTCCAAAAACCTTACCTCAATCTTCTTCTAAATTGTACAAATAGGCATACTTTTGTGGAAGAAAAGGAAGCTTCATCTCCTAAGTGCCTTTTCCCGAAACCAACAACCCCACCTTTCTTCGTTTTTGAGCCGATAACCTCCATTAAAAGAGCTTGAGAACCATGATCCATAAAGATGATGAAAACTTATGAAGCAACACTTGTTCAAGCAAGGAAGGAAGAAAACAATTAAAGAATGTACCTTAGGAGCGCTACGAACAAGAGGAGTTCTGAAGAGCCAAAAAAGGTAATTTTGCATTGTGAAGTACGGTGCGAGAAAGGGATGTAATGGGAAGAAGGGGGCAACGAGGGGAGTTTGGAGAGAGAGAGAGGTTTTTTTTTAGAGAGTGAGTTTGGAGAGAAGAGTGATATTTTTTGGGAGTATGGATTTGGGCTACGGAATCTGTAAGTTGGGTATAAAAAGACCAAAATAGGGCTCCTATTTGAAAAGTGAGTACGTGGCTGATTGAGGGCAAAAGGGTCAATTAATGTGTAGGGTAATAAGACTGCGGCTATACGAAGTCGTTTTGATATTTGGCTGGGTTAAAAAAACACTACAAAAAGGTGCCGGAGGGTATTTTAGTCCGAACATTGTATTTTCTACAGTATTTTTAGAACCCACTTTTAATGATATTAATAAATTGCGGTGGAATCTGATTGTAAGATGACAACTGACAAACATCAGAAAGACACTCAGCTTCAAACAGGCTTGGGAATGGTTTTGAGGGATTCTTTTTATTTTGAAGAATCAATTCAGGAAATACAACTGGTCTTTAATCTCTTGGAATTTCAATAAGCCAGCTTATGTGCTAGCTTTCATTAGACGGGGATGAGATTATCTGGGTGGAGGATTACCCTCTTTGTTTGGTATCTGCTGAAACTTCTACTTCTCCTCGAGTGAATATTCATTTCTTAGAAAATAAAGGTATTGATGAAAGTGGGGAAAATTTTCATTTCTCCACCGTAGCATTATCCTTAAAAGGGTTTCATCTCCCTTTTAACAATTCATCTCAAATATTAATCTCTCTACTTCTAAAATTGATTGTATTTTCTCTCTTTCTTGTAATATTTCTTAAAAATAGTGAAATATTATTTTAGTAGTGTCCGAAAACGTAGTCATAATTGGCTGAACCTCGTTAAATTTTGGTGTTCTTTTTTATTTCTATTTAATAACTATTGTCAGGTCTTTTATTTTGTGATATATTGTGCTTTAAATTATCTGAGAAAAATTTTGTCACCAAGACTCTAAGAGTCTAAGGAAGTTGGTTTTTAAGTGAGACCATTTGTGACTCCACCAACTATCTGAAAATTTTTCTTTATCTTAATTTTTGACACAATTATTCACTTTGGTGGAAGCTAACCCGATTTTTCACAACAATTGATATCAAAGCTAAGGTTACTGAGTTATATGCTCTGTGGTTGCGGCGTAAGCTAATCTTCCACATCATAAAGGTTTTTTTGAATTTTTTGGTATTCCGTATTTGAAAGTTATTAAATAGTTTTAAAGAGGAAATGACAAAAGAAGGACAAAATCTACAATGGACACAACAACTTATACTTCATCAATATTGGTGAGAATTGTTGTGGTAAATAAGAGAATTGCAGTGGAGAATTTTGATGGTACAGGTCATTTTGGCATGTGGCAAGGTGAAGTTCTTGACGATTTATTTCAGCAAGGCTTAGACATTGCCATTGAGGGAGAAAAGTCAGAAGGTGCAGATGAGAATGAATGAAAGACAATCAATCGTTTGACATGTAGTACAATTTAGGGCTGACAATTCGTGTCGTGTCGTGTCTAATCGTGTCGTGTCTTAATCGGATAGGACACGATTAACTAATCGTGTCAAAAATTTGAAACACGAACACGACACGGTTAAAATTCGTGTTAACACGACACGACACGATTAGACACGATTAACTTAATGTGTACAAATTATACGAATACGACACGATTATACACGATTTTACTTAACACGACACGACACGAATATTAAATTAAAATTTTAATTTAATTAATTGAATCTCAATTTAATCAATTTACATTTAATTAATAATTTTAATTTAATTAATTAAACTCCAATTAAATATATATAAATTCAATTAAATCAATTTAATTCATTCATTCATATATAAATATGTATTATATATATTTGAATTTTGAGTAAAATTAAAATAATTAGTCATATCTTTATAATTAATAAAATAACATATTTTTAATCGTGTCTAATCATGTCTTAACAGGTTAGACAGGTAAAATCCGTTTATGACACGATTTTTTTTCGTGTCGTAATCGTGTTGATACGGTTATGACCCATATCCGTTTAGCTCATATCCATATGCGGTTAAGTCCGTGTCATTTCGTGTCGTTTAATCGTGTCGTGTCCAAAATTGTCAGCTCTAGTACAATTCGATTGTGCCTGTCTATAGAGAAAAAATATGTCTTTTGTAAAGAAACTTCTGCAAGTAAATTGTGGAAGACACTGGAGGAAAAATTCTTGAAAAAGAACAGTCAAAATAAGCTTCATATGAAGAAAATGTTGTTCAGATTCACATATGTTCCTGGTACCACGATGAACGATCACATCACCAATTTCAATCAACTTGTAGCAGATCTGATGAACTTGGATGTGACATTTGAAGATGAAGATTTGGTCCTAATGTTGTTGGGATCCCTTCCTGAGGAGTTTGAGTTTCTAGAAACTACTCTACTCCATGGAAAAGCTGATGTGTCTCTTAGTGAAGTATGTGTTGCACTATATAGCTATGAATTGAGGAGAAAAGACAAGAAGGATAGTAAGAGGTCGTCCTAAAAATAAGAATAGGGGAAAGAAAGACAGATCAAAGTCTAGAGTAGGCAAAAATGAATGTGTCTTTTGTCGAGAAAAGGGACACTAGAAGAAAGATTGTCCTAAGTTGAGAAGCAAATCTGGCAAAGGCAAGGTTGTTGCATATTCAAATGTAGCTGAATGTGATGATTCAAATTTTTTATTAGCATTGATGTCATCAATAAGTAGTTCGACTGCTTGGATCCTGGATTCAGGCTGTAGCTACCATATGTGTCCCAATCGGGAATGATTTTTCGATTTTAAAGAAATTGAAGGTGGAGTTGTCTACACAACAAATGACAACCCTTGTAAAACAACTGGAATTGGTTCAATCCAATTGAGGAATCGTGATGGATCAATCAGAACTCTGACAGATGTAAGATATGTGCCCAGTCTGACGAAAAATCTCATTTCTATGGGAATCATTGGGAGAAAGGGTTTCACTATAGTCATTAAAAATGAAGTAATTAAGGTTATATCTGAATCACTTGTGGTGATGAAAGGAGTTCAAATGAGCAACAACTTGTATTACTATGAAGGCACTACAGTCGTTGGAACAACAACAACAGTTTTTAGTGATAACCAGGAGCTAAAAACAACCAGATTGTGGCATATGTGTTTGGGGCATACAGGTGAAAAATCCTTGAAACTTCTGACAAATCAAGGATTATTGCAAGGAGTACGAACCTGCAAATTAGACTTTTGTGAGCATTGCATCAAAGGGAAGCAGACGATAGTGAAGTTTGGCACTCCAATCCATGATACCAAGGGTATTCTGGATTATGTTCACTCAGATGTATGAGGTCCTTCCAAAACTGCTTCAATGGGAGGTAAACACTGCTATGTTACCTTTGTTGATGATTGTTCAAGAAGAGTATGAGTGTATACAATAAAGACAAAGGATGAAATGTTGAGAGTTTTTCTCATATGGAATAAGATGGTAGAAACTCAGAAGGGCAGAAAGATCAAATGTCTTCAAACAGACAATGGCGGAGAGTACACAAGTGATCCTTTCACAAAAGTTTGCAGAAATGAAGGAATTGTTCGACATTTCACTGTCAGAAATACACCACAACAGAATGGGGTGGCTGAGCGTATGAACCAAACTCTACTGGAGAAAGTTTGGTGTATGTTGTCTAATGCTGGATTAGGAAGACAGTTTTGGGCTGAGGCTGTAACATACGCATGTCATCTCAATAATCATTTTCATCAACTGCTATCAATGGCAAAACACCTTTGGAGGTGTGGTATGGAAAATCTGCTACAGATTATAATTCCTTACATGTGCTTGGTTCCACTGCATACTATAATGTTAAGGAATCGAAGTTAGATCAAAGGGCAAAGAAAGTTATCTTTATGAGGATATCTTCTGGTATCAAAGGATATCGACTATGGTGCCCAGAGATAAAGAAAATAATCTTTAGTAGAGATGTTACATTTGATAAGTCTACCGTATTAAAAAAGGTAACAAAGGAGCAGACAAATGGTTCTCCACAGCATGTGGAGGGAACTTCCAAACATGTGGAGTTTGATAGAAGAAGAATTATTGATCCAACAATTGTAAAGTCTGATAAAATTACTTCTACGACATAAGAGGAGATAATGGTAGAAAATGGATCAGATGAGAAAACAGAGGTTTCAGCACAAGAACCTCATCAGCAACTTGAGCCAATTGCACTATGAAAGCCGAAAAGGAATATTACAAAACCTGCTCGACTTGAAGATATGACTAATTATATATCTTCGGTAGATGATGAGATTCCTTCCACTTATTGTGATGCTATTCAATACTCAGAAGAAAAAAAGTGGATAAAGGCTATGGAAAAAGAGATGCAGTTCCTTGAAAAGAATCAGACATGGAAACTAGCAAGTCTACCAAAGGGGAAAAAAATGATTGGTTGTAAATGGGTTTATGCAAAGAAAGACGGATTTCCTGATAAGAATGATATCCGCTACAAGGCAAGATTGGTAGCCAAAGGCTACGCTCAGAAGGAGGGAATTGATTATAATGAAATATTTTCTCCAGTTGTAAAACATTCATCCATTAGAATACTGTTGGCCTTGGTAGCACAATTAGATCTGGAATTAGTTCAGTTGGATGTAAAAACTGCATTTTTACATGGAAACTTAGAAGAAGAAATCTACATGACTCATCCAGAAGGATTTAAAGTTGTTGGAAAAGAAAATTTGGTGTGCAAATTGAGCAAATCATTGTATGGATTGAAACAATCTCCAAGACAGTGGTACAAACGATTTGACAAGTTTATGATAAGGCATAAATACACAAGAAGCAAATACGATCATTGTGTATATTTGCGCAAGCTACGAGATGGTTCATTTATCTATCATCTCCTTTATGTTGATGATATGTTGATAGCTTCGAAAGATGAATGAGAGATTCAGAAGTTAAAAGCTCAACTAAATCAGGAATTTGAAATGAAAAATTTAGGGGAAGCTAAGAAGATTCTCGGTATGGAGATATGCAGAGACAGAAAATTGGAGAGACTTTGTTTGACTTAGAAACAATATCTGAGAAAAGTACTAAAGCGTTTTAGGATAAATGAGAAGACAAAACCAGTTAGTACTCTATTTGCTCATTTTAAGCTCAGTGCATCTTTTATCTCCGAAAAGTGATGAAGAACGAGAATATATGTCAAATGTTCCATATGCAAATGTTGTTGGTAGCTTGATGTATGCAATGGTGTGTACGAGGCCTGACATTTCACAAGCAGTTGGAGTTGTGAGCAAGTACATGCATGATCTTAGCAAAGGACATTGGCAAGCTGTGAAATGGATTATGCGGTATATTCAGAATACTGTAGATGTTGGTATAATGTTTGAGTGTGATGAGAAAAGTAGTAAGTATATAGTTGGATATTGTGATTCCGACTATGCAGGTGATTTAGACAAACGTCGATCTACTACCGGTTATGTGTTCACACTTGCAAAGACACCGGTTAGTTGAAAGTCCACCTTGCAGTCAACAGTTGCTTTGTCTACAATAGAGGCATAGTGCATGGTAGTTTCAGAAGCTGTTAAGGAGGCAATTTGGCTTCAGAGGTTGTTGAATGACTTGTGAATTAGTCAGAAGCATGTCAAAGTGCATTGTGTCAGTCAAAGTGCTATTTGTTTAGCAAAGAATCAAGTTTATCATATAAGGGCGAAGCATATCGATGTTCGATATCATTTTGTATGAGAAATTCTTAAAGATGGTGAGATACTACTTCAAAAGATTTTGACTGCTGAAAATCCTGCATATATGGCAACAAAAGTTGTCGCATGTATCAAATTCCAACATTGATTGGACTTGATAAATGTCATCAGAATTTGAAATTGGGCGCTTTGAAGCGCATTTGGAGACATTACTAAAATTTGTAAAGAGAATGTTTGTTTGGAATTGTGAGATCGTTAAGGTGGAGATTTGTTGAAATGTGGCAATCCCACATCGGAAAGTTTTCATTTCTCCACCATAACATTAGCCTATAAAAGGGCTTCATCCATCTTTTAACAATTCATCCTAAACACCAATCCATCTACTTATAAGATTTGTTATATTTTCTCTATCTCTTGTAATATTTCTTTGAAATAGTGGAATATTATTTTAGTAGTGTCCGATGATGTATGCATAATTGGCCGAACCTCGTTAAATTCTGGTTTTCTTTTTATTTCTATTTAATAGCTATCGTCGGGTCTTTTATTTTGTGATATATTATGCTTTAAATTATCTGAGAAAAATTATGTCACCAAGACTCTAAGAGTCTAAAAAAATTGGTTTTTAAGGGGACAATTTGTGACTCCACCAACTACTTGAGAATTTTTCTCTGACTTAATTTTTGGCACAATTATTCACTTTGGTGAAAACTAACCCGATTTCCACGACAGGTACAAAAGTAAAAACAAGACCAAAAGTGATATTTGGGTAAGAGAGATCAACTGAGTTTAAAAAACTGCGGGTATATTTTTGAAATACAAAATTTTAAAAGATATATTATTGAAAATAAAAAATTAAAAGAAAGAATTTTAAAAGATTTTCGGAAAAAAAGAAAATATTTTTAAAATAACATTTAAAAGGGAGAAATAGTGTAATTTCTTTTAAAAATAATTTAAATTTTTTTAAGTAGACTGAATTTACCATGATAACTATAGACTAAACCAATAAAATTAAGAAATATCAATTAAATGGTAGATTCCGTATAATTTTTCAAATTAACTTAAGCCACATTAAGCTCGATTAAACATTTTCTTGGAAGATGTGATCCTGTAAATTTCTTCTTCATCTTTTTTTTTTTTTTTTTTCATTTTCAGTTGATTATTACGTTGTTGACTTAATTCAATCAATTATTCATATAAACAATTTGATTTCCGCATACTGTACGAGTTATATAAATAATCAATCAATAATCGATTTGATTTATCGTAAGAATTTAATTGGAATTCCCTCGATAAGACATATGACACATATATACAAAATCAATCTATGATATAATGTAAGAGGTTAATGTGAATTTTCCTTCTATGCGGTAAAGTAATATCTAAACACTCATAATTAGAGAAGATTTCAATCTAAATTCATTAAATGAAATAATTATAAGAGTACTAATATATGAATAATTTAATTTGAATTTAGAATAACTACTAAGTTATAAACAAAAGGATTTTTTAGCTATTAAAGTATAAAGCCAAACTTTGGATCTCATTAGCACTATATCCCATTCAAAATACAACCAATATTTATAAATATTACATTAAAAGCAAAAAAAATCAATATTTCCATTTCCTTGCTAACTTCAGGTGATCAATGATCATCACCTGAATCATGCCCGTTTATTTCTTAAACAAAGTGGGAAAAAAACCAAAATTATTTTCTTAAATTTAATTTATGATCGATGATTAAATCCACCACCAAATTAATCTAGTAAAGATTAAGGAGATTTAGGCAACAGAAGTGAAGTTGAAGTTGGCACATGTGGTTTGTCTGCCAAAAAGCAGGGAGCTAAATCCGAGCCTTGAAGTAGCCAAATCAAACTGCACAAGATTATTCTCAACCTGATACCCTCCAATCACGATCGAAGTTCTGGGATTTAATCCGCCATTAACAATCCCAAGGCACAATACTTCATCACTCACCTGCACTATTGAGTTGGCTCCAAAAATACTCCATTTCACACTCTCATTCTGCAAAACCAGTGAAATTGTGGGCACCCCATATCCCAATCGAGTGCTCGCCACATTCTCTGTGCTAAAGCACACATCAAAAGGCGCTACACCTCCCACTCTGCTGATATTCATGGCTGCAGCCTCGGCGATAAAAGCCTCCGTCACAGCGTTGAAGATGGATGATTCCATCACAGTGTATGGGTTTACTGTGCTGATTTTTGTTCCCCCGTTGCCTTCACTGTCAATGGCCAAAAGGGTTGTGTTTAGTGAGACCTTTTTATCGTTAATGTTAATCGAGGTTACTCCGATGAAGTACTCAACTGAGGGCTCGCCTTGGGTGAAAGCTCCGGCTGTGCTAACTGGGTTGATAAAGAGAGGCGTGTAGGTGAGTGATTGAGATGTGTATTGAACATTAGGTAGGAAGTTATATGGACCATCGCCGAAGAATATTACCCCATTTACTGACGGCGTCGACGCTAAGCAAATGGCGAATTTTCTGTGGAAGCTAAAGGCGGAGGCAAATTGAGAAGGGAAAGCAGCTCTGTTCCTGCCAAGTCCAGCCATGCCCACAACGCCATTAGCAAGGCCTTGAAGTAAAGAGGTGGGTGCACAAGAGAACAGGAAGCGCGGCACCGTCACTGCACGGCCAGGGTTCGACCCGTTAGTTGAATTGACAGACACCACATCGGTGGCAAGTTCACCGCCTGTGGCGGTGTTGGTTACAGGATTATCAGGTGAAACGCCACAAGTGTTGTTGTTACAGCCTGGCCTAGGCCCTGAAAAACAGTCACCACAGCCATTGGCTCCGCCCAATGAGCATAGGGCCGAGCCACACTGTGCTGGTCTGTAGGTTGACGAGGTATAATTCTGATCACAATCAACCCATAAAAATTTGCCACCAAGATGTACAACAAGGGTGATGGGGACTAAAGGGGTTCTTTGGTGGATTTGAATGACATATTGAAGAGTGGCAGCATCTTTTGAGACTGGAACAACCAGAGCCTTAGGGCGAAAAGATTGTTGAGCAATAGATGAGGAGAATAAGAAGAAGAGAAGGAGAAAAGAGAATGGAAAGTATTGAATGGAAGAAGCCATTGTTATGTGCTTAAAGATATTAGCATGAGGCTGAGGTATTTATAAGGCATAATGTCTTATTTGGTTAGTGCAGAGGAACAACTCCAAGGCCACCATGGACGAACGGTGATCGATATTGTCAAACGAGGCAACTTCAAGCACGACAACTCACTAAATCTAGAACCTAGCTTTTCTATGGTCTTGGCTTTGACCTTATTATTTTTTATCTTATCATAATTCCTCTCGTTTTTATCTTCTAATTATTTATAATCAAACTTCTTAATTTCGGGCACAAGCAAGATCAAAATACTTTCCTATCACTACAATGGATTTTATAATACACAAGTTAGAACATGATTTTTTTTTTGAAAGAAGTTAGACCATGTTTAGGAGATCATCTTCTGAAAAATGCTAGAGAATGTGTAATTAATGTTCCATGTATATATGTTAATCTTTTATATTGATTAAAGGTTAGCATAATTAACACGTAATATTTCATTAGCAAGATTTTGTGGCTAAAAGATCTATAAATGGATGGCTCCAGAAAAAAGTCATATTCAAAGGTGATAGCCCGTCAATAAAAATCACTTATATATCTAATCATGTGGGAAATCATTAATTAATCTGATAATTTAATTAAATATCATTGCTAAGGTCAGGCTAACTAAGAAGCATTGATGGATAAAAATGAGAAGCAAAATCCGTTAATAATGTCGGCAAGTTTCTCTTTTGATGACGAAAGGGAATGGAATCTCAAATCCGAGATGCTGCACCTGCCATCAAAACATCAATTTCCCACCCTATGCCTCTCCTGAACAGGGGAAAAAAAAAAAGGAAACCAGTGTATTTTTGTCTCTAAATTTTATAATTTGGTGTAATTTAATATTTAAATTGAAAATTTATACAATTGATTCGCTCAATTATTACTTTTGAACTAATTTAATCTTTTAATGAGTAATTTATCCAAAATGGCATATGAATTAAACTGAAAATTTGTTTCATTGTCTTTTTTTTTTTAATTATCGATAATTATATGTTAAGAGTTATATAAATTGAAATTAATTTAATTTAATATTGACAATTGAGATATCCAATTGAACAAATTTAATAGTTAATAGAGATCTTTGAATAAAAATGAATCAAATTAATAAATTTTCAATTTGAAAAACTCAAATGCGTATTGTAAAAATTAAAAGTCAAAAAATGTTTTGTTTCTTTCATTCTTTGGGAGCAGCAAGGTTGGTAAGAGACTTTATCTCTCTTGCATTCATATCGTGCAAGTGTTTGATTCCTCTCCCAATGGAATTGGTGTAATGTTAAAAAAGAAAATTCAAAATTCAAAAATAAAAATGCTTTTTAAAAAAAATAATAATTACCATCCTATCGTGGATACTGCATACGCGGAGGTGCTGTTATGAGAAAAAATAAATTTATTTTTTTTATTTAATTGACTGATTTTTTAAATTTTTTATAAATTATTTTTTTTCAAATTTTTATCTATTTTTTTTTAAAATTAATTTTCAAAATTTAAAAAATTTAAAAATAATTTTTTTTCACTTTTTTATAAACTCAACAACGTGAGACCGTTTAGTCTTTTCTATTTCAAAGGATCACAACGCCCACCGATACACCGCCATACTATGCTTAATCCGGATAGTAAAAATGAAATTTAATTAACCGATATTGGAATTTTCAATACCTAAATTTTAATTATAATTAGTTCCCTATCTCCAATTTGCTTCGTTAGCTGAGCTTTAACATTTAATTATATTATATAATAATATTTATTTAATTCTTTTATTTTGACGAGAATATAATAATTTATTATTTACCACCGGATTACACTCCCTTGCTCATTATTCTTCGAAATGAGAAAGGTTTTGGTGGACCAAGATGCCTACAGGTTAAAAGACACTGACGAGACTTCTCTTCACTGTTCCAAAATTAAATTTCCCTTTTACCCTCTTCTCCATAACCAACAAATTAATATGCATTTGAAAAGGAAGAAGTGGAGATGCACCAATGAGAGAAAAGGGGGAAGTGTAGAGGAGAAGAGAGACGCAATGGATCCCAACTTCCTCTTTATCATCATCTTCTTCTTCTTCTTATCTTTCTACATTACTCTGTGTCCGGCTCTTGCTCAAACAGCATTGTTAGCACCCATACAAAAAGATCCCGTTAGCCTCCTCTACACCATCACGGTTTATTTAAAAACTCCACTCCAACCTACCCAATTACACCTCGACCTAGGTGCTTCCTTCACCTGGCTCGACTGCAACAAAGGCTACAATTCCACCACTTGTCAACCCATTCCCTGCTTCTCTCCTCTCTGCTCTTCCTTCCACTCTTTTGCTTGCTCCAACAACACTTGCTCTCTCTACCCCGAGAATCCTATCACTCGCCAGGCCACTCTCGCCTCCGCACTTCTCGATTTCCTCTCATTGCCCGGCTCATCCCCGGGTCAACTCCATCGCATACCCGACTTCATTATCTCTTGTTCGAAAACCTTCCTTCTCACCGGCCTTGCAGATCAGGTCACCGGACTCGCCGCGCTCGGCCGCTCCAACCATTCGCTTCCAGCGCAGATTAGCAGCTTCCTCTCTTCTCCACCCTCTTTTGCGCTTTGTCTGCCCGGCTCCTCCGTAAAACCCGGTGTTGCTTTCTTCGGAACGAGCGAGCCCTACTTTGATCTCTCCAAGTCACTGGTCTACACTGGGCTCGTATTGAATCCGGTCGGGAGCACCGTGATATCCTACAATCAGCAACCATCCGATGAGTATTACATCAATTTGACCTCAATCAAAGTCAACGGAAAAGCGATTCAATTAAACACCTCACAGCTAGGCATCGATGAGAATGGCTCCGGTGGAACGAAGCTCAGCACCGACACTTCTTATACTATTTTAGAGAGCTCTATTTACAAGGCGTTGATAGAGGCATTCGTGAATGAATCAGCTGGGTTGAACCTCAGTGTAACGAGTGCGGTCAAGCCATTTGATGCGTGCTATCAAGCGAGTGATGTCTTTACTACCCGTGTGGGGCCGGGCGTACCTACCGTTGATTTGGTAATGGAGAATGATGATGTGTTCTGGAGAATTTTTGGATCAAACTCGATGGTGAGGATCGAAAGGGAGGGTGTGGATGTGTGGTGCTTGGGGTTTGTGGACGGTGGGGTCAATGTGAGGACGTCGATCGTGATAGGTGGACATCTGATGGAGGAGAATTTACTGCAGTTCGATTTGGAAACAAAGAGATTTGGATTTAGTTCCTCACTTCTGCTCAAAGGGACCACGTGCTCTAACTTTAGTACGACTTCCTCCTTCAAATAAACAATGGTCTATTAATTACTAAAAAATGGTAATCCTCTCGCATATTTTTTTACCAGTTAATTCATGTTTAATATGTTTAATATACACTAAAATATTTATATTTTACCAATCTATTAATTTGTATTTGGAATTTTAAATGAACTGTGAATTATTTGGATCTCAATTCGAAAAAAATTGTTCAATATCATTTGTAAAATTTAACGAGTTTCCGAATTCAATTTCAAACTTAATGATTTGTTAGTTTGTAAAAATATTCATTTAAAAAATCGCAAACGCATTTAAAAAGTTACAAATATATTTATTTAAAATATCGCAAATGTTATATTTTGTTATCGAAATTGTGTTATAACGAGTCAAATTTAAACTTTTATTACTATCAGGTAACAAACTAATTTTATTAAATATAATAAATGAACTATTTACAAACTGAATTTAAATCGTTCGCGAGTTTAATAATTTTGAAACGAAATTTAAATTCTATATGCAAGGAAGTGATCAAGACAGAATCTGCAACAAGTAGTTACCATTTATTTCAACTTGGTCATACATGTACGACGGACTTTAACTCCAAATCTAAACTAGAAGAGAGCCTTCCATAAACAGCTTTCCCTCGCAGTAGCACTCTATTGTTTTGCTCATCCAAATGAACGTTCAATTTTCCACTTCTATGTGATGCCTAATCAAAATAAACAGTGTCAATAATACATAATTAACAAAAATTATCTAATCTGTGTTTGTTAAGAGAATAGAGAGAGTACTGCATATGCCATAAAATCAAGCTTCCCATTCAGCTTTTTGCTCCAGTAAGGTGCCAAAGCACAATGTGCACTCCCGCAAACAGGATCCTGAAGAACACAACATTAATCTGAGAGAGAGACAGAGCGAGACCAAGTGCGTTTCCTAATTCATTGCACTCCAAGGTTTGCCTTTATCCAATACTTGGTATAGAGACGAAATAAATAGTCTAAGAGCGCCTAAGAGCAATCAGATAATGAATATTGGACAATCAGTCGAAAAAGTGACGGTCGCTAGCATTGGTAGCCTAAATATTTTAGCAACATTTATGATGATCAAGTATTATGCATAAGGGTTAAGAGGCTGCAGAAAATTACTAGTCAAATTTACAAGATTAGAGCCTCATTAGACAAGCTTGATGATTTATCAGGAATTTCCTCTAATTCTTCGCCAAATACAGGAAGATTTTCCTTCTAGATGGTTAGGAGAGGATTATAATTCAAAACAAAAAAAATGAGACCAAAGCCAACATTTTTTACCTCATTGACTCCAAATTTTGGGCAAAAGAATCGGCTATAAAAATCAAATCCAGACTCTGGTGGAGCAATTCCTGAAACAATTATTCCCCTTCCTGGGCATTTGAGAACTTCATCAAATCGCGGCTGTAGTTCTGCAACATCTTTACCAGATGGCAGCACAACCTAAAAACAAAATAACCAAGCTATAACAAGCTCGGATAGATCAAAAGAGAGAAAGAAAAAGGAAAGGAAATATTACAAACAGGTCATCTGCAGTAGTAGTTTTCTTGACATCAATTATGGTATCCCAATTCAGGGCTCTAGAAACTAATGCAACAGCCACAGAGTTGAATTCTTCCATTGGGACAACTGGGAAATTCAATTCAATACAAAAGCAATCTTTTTCTTCAATATTTTCAAAAATATCAGGAACCTTCTTCGCCGTAAGAATCCCAGACAAAGTCTCGAATTCAATTACGTTGGAATTCACTAAACCATTAGTGAAGAGCGCGTGTGAAGCTGCTAACGTAACATGGCCACAAAGCTTGACCTGCAAAAGGGGATTGCAATTGGAATTGATCTTAATACTATTTATAGAAAGAAAGGAAATTGTGAAATTAGTTTACCTCGGAAACGGGAGTGAACCACCTAAGACGGAATCTGGGATTTGAAGAAAGAACGGAGGACTCGGTGGCCGGAGTCAAGAAGCCGGTGGTGGGGATGTTGAACTCGGCGGCTACGGCTTGCATCCATTTTTCATCTTTCTCTTCCTCTAAAAGACACACCACTCCAGGATTACCCTTGAAGGCTGATTCAGTGAACGCGTCCACCTGCTCAAGACTCGAATCTGATTCAAAAGACAAATTATAAAGTTGCAATTTTTACGTATCTTTCTACGTGCACTGAGAGGGAGAGGGTACCAGAAAGTACTTGACGGCCGTTTTTCCCATATTCTACACAATAGACAGATGAAAATTGAATAAAAAGTGACGATGGTTGCTAAGATTGGAGGAAACAGTGGATGAATTTTTTTTTTTGTTATTTTTTTAATAGGAAGATAGCAATAATATGTTGTATCTTTGAGCTAAAACGATCTTCGTCTCCGTAAATTTTTTTTTTCCCCATGAGGCCTCAAAATTCGGACCTATGGAAGGGGAGAGAAATGATTTTAGCTTTTGAAAGGAAATTGGTAATTCAGATTTTTATCTGTTTATTTTTGAAAAATAGTTTATTTTTGAAAAATAAAATATTTTTTTATATTTATCTGTAATACTAGAAAAATAAAAAAAATAAAAAAATATTTTATTTTTTATATTTAATAAATTTTGAAAAATAACTTTATATTCTAAAAATAAAAAATTATTTTCCTTTATTTTTGAAATATTTTTTTATTGATTTGAAAAATATTTTATATTAACTTATTTTTTATTTTTCAAAACAATATTTTTTAAAAACAAACGAAGCCTTAGTGGGAAACTCTCCATCAAAGTTAAGAAATGTAGGGTTTAATGTGAAATGCATCAAATTCAAAAGTAGAAAAATGCAAAGAGATAACTGTGAGAATCTTCAATACAATTGTTATCATAATTTAAAGAAAAAAATTATTATTTACCATATGAAATTTGACATATTATACTAGTACTCATAAAATTAAAAAATTATATAATTTGTCCTTTATATTTTATCATATTCTGCTAATATGTTATTTCATTATGTTTTCTGTTGGAAAAATATTAAATTATGGTAAATGACAAAAAGAAAATTAATATTTATCCCTGAAATTTGACCTATTATACTATTAACCTTATACAAATTTGATTTATTGTATTAGTATTCTTGAAATTTGACATATTATATTAGTATCATTTAACAAAAAAAATTGTCTGATTAATAGAAGGACTACATATAAAATTCAACAGAAGAACTATATAGTTTAACGAAAATAAAATAGATGAGTTAATTGTACAAATTTTAAACCTTATGGGATACTAATACGATATATCAAATTTCAAGAGATAAATATTAATTTTCCTAATTTAAATGTAGTAAGTAATACAAGGATAAAGAAAATAACTTCATAATCTAAACCAAAAGTGAACCTTACATTATTCCCGCAAAGGCAGTCTTTGGTTATGCTCATCTAAATGAATGTTCAATATAATAATCCTAGGCGGTGCTTGACCAAAGCAAACCAAGCAAATAGAGTAAACAATTTATATAAAATGCATTCCATATACATTTGTGTGCACTCGTGCATGAGAGAGATGGTGGAGGGGGGAATATGAAGAAAAGAGGAAAGTAACTGATATGCCATAAGATCACAATTTCCCAGCTTATTCCCCCAATAGTGGGCTAAAAGTACAATGTACATTTCCAATAACATGATCCTGAAGCATTCAAACATCTAACATGAGAAAGTCTGTTGATTCAAACAAAATGCATTTCATGTCTGTGTGTGCGTACACGTGCATGAGAGAGATGGTGGAGGGAGGGAACATGAAAAAATAGGAAGTACTTGATATGCCCATAAGATCACAATTTCCCAGCTTATTCCCCCAGTAGTGGGCTTAAGCACAATATACACTTTTCAGTAACATGATCCTGAAGCATTCAATTTATAACATGAGAAAATGTTTGTTGATTCAGTTGCATTTACTAGCTTTTCTTCTCACTTTAGTACTATCACAATGTCTGCAACAAAAAATGATATGTTAATACTTAATATACTAGACATGAAAGAAAACATTGGTCTTAAATGTTAGATAACTATTTTTCTAATTGAAATTTTCAAAATATTTATATTGAAAAGGAAGACATTTGAGCAAATTATTTAGAATCTGGCATTTGAAAACATTTCAATTAAATATTTACCTCATTAATCCCAAATTTAGGAGCAAAGTATCCACTATAAAAATCAAATTCAGACTCCGTTGGAGTAGCCACAGAAACAATTATCCCAATTCCAGGACATTTTGTCCATTTTATTTGTTTCGTCGATATAATCTTTTGAATGGTGCTTTGTTTTTCTTTAAAAAAAAAAAAAGAAGTAAAAACCATGTATTTATTTCAAGCTAGCCCCTGCCCAGTGGCCATTTTCATTCCTTTTGAATCTTCAAAGGATGAATTCTTTGATCTTTGGAAAGCCAACATGATTATCAATAAACCCAAATTGTACAAGTGTCCAAACATTATTTCTTATTTGATTAAATTCGTTTTCTAATTCGAATTTTCCTTCTTTTTACTTGATAGGGGCGAAAATAAGGTGTTTTTTTCAACTCCCAATAAATTACTACTTCTTGTCTGACTAAAGTATCCTTTTCATCAACTGAACTTCACATCTCAATAATCACAACCACAAACTACGATCAATTAAATATGAATCTGCTAGCAAGTTAGTGTTTTTAGGATTAGATTAATCAAAACACTTTCTGATTACTAGTAGATGTTAGTTTAAAATATGAACAAGATGGTTGAAATGAAAAGGAGGAAGCTAATATATTTTTTATTCATCAATGTCACTTATTTATACAACAAGATTATCAACTAAAAAAATATAAAAAATCAGCAGCATAATTATATCAAATTATAAAGATAACAGGATCAAATTTGATTCTTAAAAAATTTGCTAAAGAATCAAATCATATCCTAATTTATTTTTGAGATTCCAGCAATATCTATAGTCATTAACTCAACACTTCTCCTTGACTCTGATGCTGCACACTCTAAGTTTCTATCTGAGAAACTCAAATATTGCTTTAGGAAGTGCTTTTGTTAGAATGTCAGCACTTTGGTCTTCTGTCTTCTTGCAATGAATCAGCTGCACCTCTCATTGTTTTTGTACTTTCCTTAGAAAATAAAGTTTTATCCTGAAGTGTTTTGTTCTACCATAAAATACTGAATTGTTGGCAATTGAAATTGAAACTTGATCATCCACATAAATATTTGTACTCTCCTTTTGCTCTAAGTACAAATCAGTTATAAGTTTTCTAAGCAAAAGAGCTTGATTTGTAGCTAATACAACTACTACATATTCTGCCTCTGCTATTGATTGTGGTATGACCTCTTGCTTTTTTTATCATGAAAAATTTCTAGACTCAAAACTAAAACAATAGCCTGAAGTGTTTTTCTTGTCTTCAACACATCCAACCCAATCACTATCTGAATAACCATGAAGATTGAAATTTTTAACATGCTAAATCTTATTACAAAGTCAACTGTACCTTTGACATATTTGATAATCCTTTTGCTGCTTGAAAGTGAATCTCACTAGCACAAATGTATGTATCTTGATAATAAACTTACATCATGCATGATGTCTGGCCTAGCAGTTGTTAAGTACATTAGACAACCAATTAAGCTTTTGTACAACCTTTCATCAACTTTTTAAGTGTCATATTCTTTGTTGAATTTTTATTTTTGATTAATTGGGTGGTTTGCAATCCTCCATTTTGACTTGTTTAGAATCTTCTTTGTATATTTGAACTGAATTATAAAGATTCTACTTTGGTTTTGTTGCACTTGCATGCCAAGAAAAAAATGGCATTCTTCCAAGATTTGTCATTTCAAAATCTTCTTTCATTTCTTCTCTTAAACTTGTCATTGAGCTCCTTACTACTACATGTTACAAGTAAATCATCAATATACCGATATACCACCAATATTTCTTTATCAACCTTCTTGATATATAAAGTAAATTCACTTAGATTTTTTCAAAGCCTAAGTTTATCAAATATGCATTAATTTGTTTCTACCATGACCTTCGGGCTTGTTTTAAACCATACAAGACCTTTTTAAGTCGATATACTTTCTCCTCTTGTTCATGAATAACAAATCCTTCAGTTGCTCTACAAAAATTTCTTTCTCCGAGTGACCATTTAAAAAAGTTGACTTCACATCCATTTGGTATATAATTCAACTCTTTTGAGCAGTAAAAGCTAGCAACATCCTTATGGTATCCAACCTAGCGACAGGAGCAAAGGTTTCAGAGAAGTTTACTCCAAAATTTTGTGCATACCCTTTGACAACAAGCCTTGCTTTATACTTGTTTACAGAACCATCATGATTAAGTTTGGTTCTATAAAACCACTTGACTCCTATAGACTTCTTGTGTTCAGGTCTGTCCACCAACTCCCATGTCTGATTTTTCTCAATTTTCTTGAGCTCCTCCTTCATTGTAAATATCCATTAATGATCGATTACAGTCTCATCATATCCTGTAGGTTCTATTAAAGTTAAATTGCATCTCTGAAAATGTTAGAGAGTGATCTGGTTCCACCAACAGATCGATCATCTATATTATCATCATTCTCCTCCTGAAACTCAAATTGCTTTTCATTTTCCCAACTCTAATTTTCTAATTCAAAGAATTTAACATTTCTACTCATAATTACTTTGTTGCTTTGTGGCAAGTAAATCTTGTAAGCCTTTAATGTCAAACTATAGCCTATAAAGATTCTAGGTTCTACTTTCTTGTCTAACTATCTCTCTTAATCTGAAGGATATAAGAAAAGCATAAGCAGCCAAAAGTTTTCAAATTCAGCAATTTGAGTTTAAAACCATATCAAGCTTCCAATGAAGTCTTTTTAGAAAGAGCTTTTGATGGAAGCCTATTCAGCAAAAACACTGTTGTACTTATTGACTCAGCCCAAAACTTCTTTGGCAAACCTTTGTCATGAAGCAAACATCTTGTCATCTCCATTATTGTTTTTTTCTCTCTACCACCCTATTTTGTTGTGAAAAGTAAGGTGCTATCAATTGGTATTCAATATCTGCATCTTCACAAAACTTACTGAACTTTTGAGATGTATATCTAGTTCCATTATCTAACCTTATCATCTGCATCTTCCTTCCGCTTTGAGTTTCCACCCAAGTTTTAAACTTATAAAAGATGTCAGCAATCTCAGTTTTGTGTTTCATAAAATAAATCCAACACATTCTTGTGTAGTCATCAATGAAAGCAATATAGTATTTACTGCCTTTTAAAAATGGTATTTTTTGAGGTCTTCCCACATTTGTGTGCACCAATTTCAGCTTATGTGTTGCTCTCCAAGATTTACCTTTTTGAAAATGAAGTCTTGTTTACTTGCCATATTAACATGCAATGTATGTAGGTAAATCTTGTTCTAATTCAGGCAGCCCCTCCACAAAATTATTTTTTTTCATGTAGATAAGAGCATTGTGATGAAAATGCCCCAACCTCTTATGCCAAAGCATTGTGTTGTTTTTTTCCTTGTGCATTGTAGCTTGCTTTTCTTCTATCAGATTCAAAGCAAAGCCTTTGCCTTTTATTTGAATCTTAAACAATTCTTTGCCTTTTGCATCTTTAATTATGCAGGTTTTGTCCTCAAAGAGAACTTTATAACCCTTTTTCCAACAACTGACCAACACTTAAAAGATTTTGATCAATTTCAAAAACAAATAAAACATTAGAGATTAGTTTCAAACCTGAGCAACCTTCAATTGCAATTGTCCCTTTGCCTTTTACAGCAACATATGCTTCATTTCCAATTCTAACCCTAGAGATATAGTTTGTGTCAGGCTTACAAAACAAGTCTCGATCATGAGTCATGTGGTTGATACAACCACTATCAATTAGCCAACTTTCTGTAGAACTTGAAGTGGCAAAGCAAGAGACTACAAACAACTGCTCCTCCTCAGGTTTTTCAATGGAAACTTTTGCTTTCCCTTGTTGCTATTGAGATCTACAAATCCTTTCCAAATGCATGAATTGACTACACTTGTTGCATTTTTCATCTGACATCCACTAACACTTCTTCTGTGGTTGGTTTTTTAACAATAAGGGCATGGAGGAAAGTCTTGAGAGGCTTTGTTGCTGCTATTATTGTTGTCATTGGAGTTGGTTGAGTTTTCTGCCTTGTTATTGTTGTTTTTATTTTTTTTTTGTTTTTACCACTATTGGTGTTCTGAAATTTGGCCAGCAAAGCTTATTCAACAGAGCTTTCTTGTCTCATAAGCCTTCTTTGTTCCTGAGCTTGAAGTGCATTCAATAATTCTGCCAAGGTGATACTTGACAGATCTCTTGAATTCTCTAAAGAAGTAATTGTAGCTTTAAATTTCTCAGGAATTGTTACAAGAATCTTTTGAACAATTCTAGAATCAGAAAAATTATAACCAGAGGCCTTACCTTATTGGCAATCCTGAAAAATTTGTCTATATAGTCTTTAATGTTTTCTAATTTTTTTTTTTTATCTTTTGCATCTCAAATTCTCAAATCAAATTCAACTCCCTTGATCCTGTCACTTCCCTCATACTCTTGCCTCAAAAAATTCCAGATTTCTTTAGTTGTTTTCATTGTCATTATTCTGTTAAAAATAACAAAAGAAACAACTATGAACAAAACTGATATAGCTTTGGATTTTCTTAACCTCTTTTCTTTATGATTCTTTATTTGTGCAATGATTGGATTGTTTGGAAAAGGAGGAACCTAACAGTCATCTTCAACAGCTTCCCATAAGACATTAGCATCAAGATAGGCTTCCTTTTTAGTGGCCCACATTTGATAGTTTGTTCCATCAAATACTGGTGGATAAATAGAAGTGAAAGAGGAAGTTTCTGATTCCATCTTGGCTTAATTTTGGATTCTTTTGTTTGTATATAGAAAATAAAGGTTATAAGGAGTATTATGGTGGCTGTAAGTTTTTTGGGGTTTTGAATTTCACAGATCCTTTAAGATCTAATGCTCTGATACCAACTTCTTGTTTTAAAATATGAACAAGATGGTTGAAATGAAAGGGAGGAAGCTAATATATTTTTCATTCATCAATATCACTTATTTATACAACAAGATTATCAACTAAAAAAGCATAGAAAATCGGCAACATAATCATATAACTTATATGGATAAATTATAGGCAGCAAAAGAATTAGGTTAATTTGATCCTACTATTTAAGAATGCCAAAAGCAAATTTCAATTAAAGAGCATCTATTAAAAAGACATCAAACAAGCATTCAGATAGAAACATTCAAATAAGGCTCAAAGTAGATCCTTAATTCAGTAGTTGCCATCATTTCAAAGTCAGTAACACATGCACATTGGAAATAAGTCCAAAATCTAAACCAAAAGAGAGCTTTCCATCACTGTAATTGCTTTCCTTCGCAATAACACTCTCTAGTTTGCCTCATCTAAATGAATGTTTAAAATTCCACTTCTAAGCGATGCCCAAACAAAGTAAACAAAGCAAGTTCGTAATGTCTGCAAGCATTTATGTGTAACAGAGAGGAAGAGGACATGACATAAATGGATGGAGGAGCATAAGTACCTGATACGCCACAAAATCACATTTTCCTAGGTTTTTGGCCCATTAGGGAGCTAAGGCACAATGTGCACCCCTACAAATTGGATCCTGATGCATTTAAACATTTGACATAAGGAAAAGAAAAATTTACTGATTCAATTTCATTTATTAGTTGTTGTACTGATTTAGCAATGTCACAATACCTTGACCAGTAAGGATTCAATAATAATAGTTGCACAAACAGATACTAGAATAAATACCATCCAGGCAAGGAATTACAAAAAAAAACAATCTCCATGTCAGGTAATGCCTCTTTCAAAAGGAATTTGAGGTTCTTCAAAAAGGAAAATTTTCTCCCTATTCCATTTTGGTAATTATATATTCTATTCAATTTCCAGGAATGATATTCAACAAGCTTGATAGTTAATGTCAAGAACTTAGATAATTTAGTGAAAATCTTTCCACTGAAATGGACTGCATGTAACAGAATTGGCATTTGCATTCTGAAAACTATTATAATAACCAACAAAATGCCAACAGGTTTACCTCATTGATTCCAAATTTGGGACAAAAGAATCGAATGTAAAAGTCAAATCTAGAATCTGATGGAGCAATCTCAGAAACAATTATTCCTCTTCCAGGACATTTATGTATCTCATCAAATTTTTGACTGTATTTCTATAGCAGTTTTAGCCGATGGCAGTACAAACTAGATAAAATGCAAAGCTTCATATAATTACCTAAAAGAAGTCCATATAAAAGCCACAAGTACCTTTTAAATACTAAGGCTACAATAAGCATATTACAACAATTAGAAATGCTATGATTCGTGCCATTCATGATTAGTAAATATTACTCTCCCAAGCAGTTAAAATTTTGTTTAACTCGGAAAAAGAAAATGAGATGCAAGATGCCTAAGATATAAAGGATAGGAGGTATTACAGAGAGGTCATCCGCAGTAGTAGTCCTCCTAATATCGATTAAGGAAGCACCATTCAGTGCTTTAGAAATAGGTGCAAGATCAACAGAGTTGAATTCAGTTGTTGGGGCTTAAGGAAAATTTAATTCAATGAACGAATTTTCACTTTGCTATTTTGAATACTCGAAACATCGATTTCCTTGATTTGAGGAATCTTTTTGGCAGTTAAAATTCCGGATAGTGTGACAAAATCAGTAACGTTAGAATTTACTAGACCATTAGAAAATAGGATGTCTGCAGCTACCAGTGTTGCATAACCACAAAGCTTAACCTGCAAAAGAGATCAAAACTTCAAAATTTAGAATAAACAATCAAGAATTTTATAGATAAAAATGAAAATAACCCCCCAACTGAATCAACAGACACATCAATTAAAATTGGAAATGCAATGATGATACTGGTCAGTGCAGTACACCAATCAGTTTGGTTAGCTGCTAAAAGGAATTAATTAAGCCAGGTTGATTTATATATATCAAGAGGAAATGCACTTAAATTATGAACACCATCAATTAAAGCCAAGCCACAAGCCCCAATCATTGATTCAGACATGATGAGACAAACACACGATAATTAAATCAAAAGTTAAGAAAGTAAAGCAAAACCCCAAAAATCATGACCAATTAAACAAATGGAAAAAAGGAAATAATCATACCTCAGCAACAGGGGTAAACCATCTAAGACGGAACCTGGGATTTGAATTAGCAGTGAGGGAGTCAGTTATTGGAATCAAATAGCAGGTTTCAGAGATGTTGAACTCAGCAGCGACAGCTTGCAACAATTTCTTATTTTTATCTTCCTCTAAAAACATACAGTGGCTGGGTTCCCCTTGAACGCAGAGTCTGTGAACGAGAGAGAGAGAGAGAGAGAGAGAGAGAGAGTGAGAAAGTACCACAAAGTATTTAACATGTTTACCCATGCCGTTGGGAGAGAACATATGAACCAGTTAACTAAAAAGAATGCTGCCACTGCCATGAATGGAGAAGTAAGAAACGAATACAAGCTACGAATATAAGCAGACTTCAAAACGAGTCAATGGCGCAGGCCAAGTTGTGTTCTTCCGTTATTTTATTCCCTTGATAATCTCTATTTTATTATTTATTCCCTTCGATAATCTCCATTACTACTGTTTTGGCCTTTTCTTTCTTTCCATTTCATTATTTTTCTTCCCCTTGATAATCTCCATTACCGGTTTGGCCTTTTCCTTCTTTTTCATAGCGAGCAATCGTATTTACATAATCCACTGCATTGCATTAGATAGGAAAAACTCAACCACCAGATTACTTGGCCGATACTTAGATAATTCAATTAGTCATTGACGGTAACAAAGCAGTAATTCAATTTTCATTCGAACAACATTTGAGTAGTTCATTGTCAATGTTTGGAATTTGCAGCAAATTCGTCTGCATAAGCGGGGAGCAAAGTGACATTTCCAATCAATTGATGACTACGAACATGCAGAGTCAAACATTGAACACGCAATCAACCTTAGTTGATTTTGAACATAATGTACAGTCTGGGGCTCCAGCTTCTCATGAAGCAGAGTCAATAATCTCCATGTAATAAATGGCACAAATAGATCGAAATGTAACATCCAGATAATGTTACACCCAATATCGGGGTTGGAGCATGGGTAGCAGAAGAGTCTTACTAATATACGGAACTGGAGCTCCTGCCTACAATCACCAGACTCCTTCCTTGGACATTTTCAGAAAATCCGACTGTTATAGTTGGGAGCTCCAATGCACCCATTTTCTTCTTCTTTATCCTAGTTGTCTTCATCGACTCTGTGCCCTTCGACTCCAATACTGTAACTGATGACAAGTTGTAAAACTGCAGGGGGGCAGAGATATTAGTAATTCTGCATAGCACTTTAACATCAGGTAGTGTGAGAAAGAGAAGACAAAACATTCAGAGCAACCAAATAATTGATGATTTTAAATTATGCATTTTTTCCCTCCTTCATAAGTCTTCAGAACAATTAGCTTAACCCTTTTGGATTTCACAGCTTATTTAAGGGAAAAAGTTTTCTTACTTTTGAAAATGGCAAAAATTACCTCACAGATACCATGCAGCAGCAATCTATGAAAAGGATCTTGAACTTGAAAAGCAAGAACTTCATCTCTGCTCCCCTGAATAAAGTCCTGAATGCATGCCTGCTAAAGAAAGTTGATGGCTTTTAACAAGAACATCGATTTTGCTATTCAGTAGAGATAACTCTGCATCGGACTCTAATACAGCACCTAAATCAAAATATACAATGAGTTTTCTATGGGTACAGTATGTAGCTTCAAAAACAAGTGACGCCAACAACAAAACACAAGTAAAAGCTATTGATTGAAGACTTGGTGTTTTTCACTGCAATAGAAAGCACTGATAGAATGAGTAGTTCACCTCAGGATGACTGAATCATTAGAAGCTTCCAGACTAAGTTCAATTGAAAAAAAACTCCATTCTTCCTTAATTTATACATGAATTCTATAATTAAGAAGCCGCATCATAGTTTAGCATAACAAAAGAAAATCAATCCCATTGAATGAATGAACGAATTAAAGTTAAGCCTCCAATAGGCTTTTGAGTTGCATTCTGCTATCACAGGCAAACCTCAGTCCGGTAAAATGCTACACCAGTTGCACACTTGAAATAAAAGAAAAAACATGGCATTTAAATCTCCAACTTTCCAAGTACAGTGCTAATGGTATTAATTATTTCCAATCAAGTTCAAGGCTAACACATACCTCATAGCCCTCAATAAGATCTGTAAGAAAGCTCCAACATAGTGGCTGTCTTGTTCGGCAATCTATTCTACACCATGCATTCAAGACAACCACCTTATCCGCATCAACATGGCCCCTCCTCTTTGTGGATGCGCTGTTTAGGCCATCAATAATATAAGCCTACCACAAAGAAACAGAATTACAAAATAGTGCCACTGCACATACCAGATTGTTCTATAAACATACATGTACATAACATTAACCCCCAAAAGATAAACTACCAACTCATAAATCACATATCAGAACAAGAATTCATGCTTAAAAACAATACCAGAGGCATTAAAAAAGCTTATATTGCAAGTCAAACTGACATTTACTAGATTATCACTTGAAAATATCATAAATGGTTAGAAAGGAGAATATTTGCTTCAAGATTGGGGAATTGACAAAGATCAAAACATGCTTTGATGAATAAAAGCCAAAGACACCTGCTTGTCCATGTCTATATTCCTAAATTTCTCCCACTCTCCCACATTAGTCATGCAAAATGGAGACAGTGGTACATCATCACCCGTAAAAAAACCCAAAATCACAGTTAATTAAAATGACATCCAATCAAAAACAATAATCTGAAGAGAGCATTCCAGTGAGGGTACACATGTTATCAATGTGGACCTAAAAGTATCAGAACTCTATGAGATTCACTAGTGCAATTGATAGAGCATGAGAAACATATAATTGATTGCCTTCAAGTATCATCATCCTTTTTTTTTTCCTTTTTGGTGGTAGTTCCCTATAAACTGCTCATGTTTTGTCTGTAAATTAAATCTCAGCTTGTTACTGATGAAACCTTTTTAGAGAAAAACACCCCAAATATAAGCACTTGCAATTACAAGTGAGGAATGCAGCCACAAAGTTCGACCAATACAAGAACAGTTTATTGCTTCTCTTCAGATTCAGGGAGCAAATCTGCCAGCTTTCTTTGCGTTTGTCTAATATAAATCTAGAACATAATCAGCTAGTAGGCTGAAATAAAAGAGAAGTTACACCCAAGCTTCCAAGTTCCATATATATATGTGTGTGTGTCTCAAAGCTTGAAATAATAACTTGAACGTATCTTTACCCCAAGGTGGTGGAGCAAACAAGCCTCTAATTTCTTCTGCATTCAAGCGAGGAACCAGTTCCATCAACAAAAGATCATTTATCCATCTACGAGATCTCCGGTTACTGACCTGAAACAAATAATAAATAACCACACCATGAGATTACTTCCCCAAAATCAGAAAACAACGAATCAGCATAACTCGAAGGTAACAAGGCAAAATAATAAGGCATAGCATATGCCAATTCTGAAACTTTAAGACAAAATAATTAAATAAGAAAAGCAAGAAAATTACTTTGCCACTTAAGCTCTCAAAGGAATTCAATCTTTTTCTCAATTGATAGACCCCGGGGCATAGCAGTCTCAGGCGCCAAGAATTAAATTTTTTTGAAAGGCATAAAAGGTAGCAATTGCAATGCAGGAGAAAGGGGGGTGGGGGGGTGGTTAACAAAGAAAAAATTGCAAAAAATTAAGAGAAAATGCAACTTGGGCATGCTAATAAGCATGATAAAGCAGCAAATTAGAATCATATTAAAGCAAATACCAAATTCCGTAGGGAACATTACATCCTTCGCAACAAAAGATAAAGCTCGCAACTTTCCACTCTTGCATTTATAAGACTAAGCCATTATTAAGATTTCCTAGTTTTGGTGTATAAAGAAAAGGAGATAAAAGAAGGGTTACCTCTTGGAGTATCGAGAAAAGAAGATGAAAGAAGGCCTTCTTCCACAAGCTGCAGAACCTCAGGAGTCGCCAATCGCCATGATTGACTAATTAACCGACCGAAGAGAAATCAGATCTGTACTCTTTTTGGATGATTTTGGAGATTAACCGTTGTTTGTTTTGGTTTGCATATTTTAAATATCAAGCTTGCAAAATTATTGAGTAATAATCTATTTTGTAAGATTTTAATTTTTGTTATTTCTATAATTTTATTTAATTTTTGAAATTAAAAATAGAATTCAATATATTTTTATATGAATACATCAATTTGAATGCATTATTGTCATTTTTACCAGTTTTGCCAACATATTATACCATCAATCTAAATATAAATAATAATTACACTAAGATATTATGAAACCATAGTGTGTGTAATGAGCAGAAAATGAAAAATGGGAATGCATAGCTCGATATGGAAATGGATGCAGGAAATAAAAGATTAATCAAAGGAATATTTTTCAGTATATTTGGAATTGTTGTTAAATGTTCAAAAAATATGTTTAGAATTTTTTTGAATTAATTGAGTAATTTTTTTAATTTTTTATAAATAATTTTTTTTAAAAAAATTATTTATTTACTTATTTCTTTCTAAAAATAGTTTTTTAAAATTTAAAAAAATTAAAAATAATTTTTTTTATCTAAAAATATTTTTTTCCAAACTAAACGCAAAACAGACTTTCCGTGTTTGGTGTGAGTGGGAGTGTGGGTTGTGTGAATTGCGACAATTGATCTGTCCCTTGCATGGAAGTGTGGTACTCTAGCTAGCTGCACCTTGATACACCAATGCCCTTATGTAAAAGTCAATGGTTTTTATGCTTCAATCAAGTAAAACGGCCATGTGTCATTGCTTTTTCCATTCAAGAGATGGTGGACATTGGACAGCCTTGAAAACCTCCACTCTCTGAATCTGG
The DNA here is from genome assembly GCA_023653625.1 of Triadica sebifera. Lineage (NCBI taxonomy): Eukaryota > Viridiplantae > Streptophyta > Magnoliopsida > Malpighiales > Euphorbiaceae > Triadica > Triadica sebifera. Next base: position 28,006,055 of record CM042900.1, read on the forward strand.
TTATAAGCAATTGATTTAATGTGAATGTAAAAGAAAATTTGACAATTTCATTTTTTTAAAATTGAAATTTTTTTTTGGTAAATCACCAAAAAGAGATTTTATTAAACAAAGAAACAACCAAATACAACAACCCTGAAATAAAGGCTACCAAAACAAAAGAATAAAAGAAATAGTATAAAAAGTAAGCATTGACAACAGAGAAAACATTTTACATCCAACTATTTAGAATTATTGTTCTTTTATCTTTTATAAACTTAAGGATAACATTGCTTCTAATTATTTGAAAAGATATTATCTGCAAAAAAATTTTCATTCTTAAATACCAGCATATTTCTTATTCTCTAGATATAATATACAATGGTCATGAAGGCAACTCTCCTAACCCTAACAAGAAGAGATTTACCCTCCAATCTTCTTGATGAATCATGACACTTATTTTCTCCATTGAAGACCACTTTGAGACCATTGACATCTTCAAATCATGTGGTCCTAAACATAAGCAAAAAAAGAACATTGAAATAATAGATGTTCAATATTTTCATATCCCTATTGCAAAGGCTACAAGTAGTAAAATATCCTAATCCCCATTTCTTTCTTCGATCATTGGTCATAAGTTTATTTCTTAAAACAATCCAACTTATAAAATTGTGCCTACTTATATAACCAGACCCCTATATAAGATTGCTCCATTTGACTTTTTTGCCTTTTTGTCTCAATGTTTGTCAAATACTAAAAATAGTGAATCAACTCGATTTGGTGTGCTTTCATGTGATAGAATCCTCAAATATCTCATCAATCTTATGGTTCAACTTCAAGTACTCCCACGTAGTAGCTATGTCCTTATTGACTAGATGGAGTCGTTAATCATCGTGTTTCCACAAATTACCAAATCTATTTTTCAAATCCATATTAGAGACCTCAATGCTAATGCCTACAAATTTAGAAATTAGAGTCTCACCAATTTGCCCAAGGATTTTGCAAAAAGTAAAAAAAAAATTACCATTTTCCTAGCTTGTAGTCAAAATAGTGGACAATTTTTTCTCTTATGACAATATTTCTCCATACCTACAAAGCTTAATGAGGCTTAATGATACCCCAGTAATTGAAATTTTTCTATTTATTGGTCACAACCTAAGTTACCCATATAGACTTTTATTTGCAATAATATCCCACATAAGTTTTAAATAATAGTAGCTTGATTTTATTCATGAATTTTCTTGAGCCCAATACCTCCTTCAGATTTTGGTAAAGTTACATCAGTCCAACTTAAATTACCACATTTATATCATTTATCATTACCTTTCCATAAGTAGCTTCTACGAATCCTTTTCATTGCCTTAGTAATAGGTAACATAAAGACAAAAGCCTAGTAAATATACATGTTCGTCAGGACAGAATGCACCAGTTGTAGTCTACCAGCATAATAGAGGCTCTTAGAAGTCTAGTGATTGATCCTTCTTGTGATCCTATTAACAAGAATCTGACAACAATTTTTTTCAAGACTGGTTGAAACTAAAGGAACTCCTAAATACTTTTTTAACACCCCATATTTTTTTTATTTTGTTCAATTAAGTTTTTTTTAATTATTTTGGTGACTTAATAATTTTATTTGAGTAAAATTGTATTACTAATTTGAGATTTGTAAAAACTTACAAAATTTCCCCTGAGTATATATATATAGATTTCAAAGATTAAAGTAAAAAAAAAATTAATTCTCTCATTCTCCCTACACGATCACCATCTCCATTCATCAACCAAACAACATCTGATCTTTTCCAAATTCGAACTAGAAGTATTTCTCCATGTCCTTATCACTCTGGCGATGTCTGATTTTCCAAAAATTGACCAGATTTTCGGGATCGGAGCAGCAAAAATCGGATTTCGGGTTGCCCTTCCATTTCACATATTTCCAGACTTCTTTTCTTAAATCTGACATCAGAAATAGACTCAGGACGTCGAAAAAACTTGGTATGTATAATTTGAGCTCCGAGAATCACGGTTTAAGGGCTGATCAAAGTCGGAATTTCTCGTCGAAGCCGTGCAAACTTTTGTAGATCTACACATTTTCAGTCATTTTCAAGCCACAAAACTTATATATTTGAACTCCTCACACCTCAAGCTTTCTTTTGGTACAAGCCGATCATCAATCTGCCGTCGTTGAAAATTTTTCGGTGATCGGAGTCCGTCGACCACTAATCGGATATTTTAGATAGAATCTTCGGCTCGTTAAACCGAGTCATCTGGTATAAACCGCACCTCCTAATTATTTTTAGATAGTGAGATATGAACTTATTTGTGAAATTTAAGTATATTTTTATTATTAAAGTGATTAATTAATTTAATTGAATTGCACAATTAATTGCATAATTATTGGAGTTTATTGAAGATTATTTGAGAAATAATTGAATTTTATATTATTAAATGAAGGTGATTATTAGTTAAGTTAGAATATTAATATATTAGGTAATTAAATTAATAATCGATGATTATTAATTATGGAATTAATTGGAGTGTTTATAAGTAGAAGATAACTTGTAGAATGAAAGAAATATTTAAAAGAATTTTTGGAGAATTTTTGGCAAAATTTTGGATTATTAGCCTAATTATGAAAAAAATTTATTGGGAGTTATTGAATGTTATTATGGTGAAATTGATGATGAAGAATGAAAGAAAATGAGTTAAAATGATTAGAGAAATTTATTTGGAATTTTTAGAGTAATTATTTAATTAATGAGAATTTTTGAGTTGAAAATGGAATTAAAGGGAAATAAATTGAGAAAAATAGTTTTGGAGGAAAAATAAAGAAAGTAAAATATTATTAAGGAAAATAATATTTGAAATTTTTGGTTGCACAGAAAAGCGTGTTGATGACCAAAACCGTGATCTATGCATTAAACACGCATAATGAGGAGAATTTTAAATATAGAATTTCGATATACGTGAGACCGAGAAATTATCAAAAAATTTAGATATTAATAGATTATATATATATATATATATATATATATATATATATATATATATATATATATATATATATATATATATATCGTGTAAGGTTCGGTAATTAATGAAAATTTTCTATCTCTAGGCGTGACATCAGACCAGATGTCAGCCCGAGATAAATAGAAAGAGTAGGTCGATACCGACATAATATAAAAAGATTAGTGCAATTATTTTTATAATATTAGTCATATATATATATAAGTAAGTAATTAAAGAAAAACATGAAGTAATAAAGAAATTATTAGATTCAAATTATTTATAATATTACATAAAATATATTATATATTTTATGTGAAAATTGAAGTTTTTGCAATTATTGAGTTAGAAATATTTTATTTGTATTTAAAAAAAATTAAAAGTTCGATATACTTTATAATAATATTTATTTTGACGTGAAAATAATATTTATCGATTTTATGTAAAATGATTGAGAAAATAGCAGTAAAGTATTATTGCGGAAATTATTATTATGCTTTGAAATGCAAAAATGAAGTTAATTATGATTATAAGAAATTTTTCCACATGTTAGCCTAGACGTGAACTAAGATATTGTTGGCATGCCGATATGGTAGAAATTATGATCCTGTGCATTTTTGTAAACCAATGAAATATTGTGATTTTGTACATTTCTGTGAATCATCTTATACAATTGTCAGTCCTGTGCATTTTTGTGGGTTGAGTTATATTACATTTGGATCATGTGCATTTCTGTGGATTCTAAGTTGAAATGTAATATAATACTCTTTTGATTCCCTAGAGGCAAGTCTAAAATGTCATAATATATGAGTATATGAAAAAGATATTATTAAGAAATCAGAGATATACTTAATTATGAATTAAACGGATTATAAAAATATTATATTATTGTCTTTACAAAAAAATATTTGAATTTATGTTTTATTTTAATGACTATTATTATAAGAATTTTTGCACCACTGAGTTATATACTCAGCGCGATAGTTTGTTTTCTCTTGCGTAGATTACAAAAGTAGCAGACAACGTCTGAACTTGTAGATAAGGGACGCTGACTTGGGACCCACAAAATGAAGCACATCAATAATGGTGGTAGTCACCTATAGCGGATTGATTGTTTTTTGTTAGATGTTGATATACAAGTTTTTTTTTTAAATTCATTATGACATGTATATGCATATGTAAATAATAATACTGAAAAAAAGTTGTAATTAGAGCGTGTATATATATTATAAATTACTATATATATATATATATATATATTAAATTTTTTATATTAAATATGTTTAAAATTAAATAAATATTTTTAGAAAGTTTTATTTTCTGTAGCATATTTTATCTGTCCGGTATACAGATGAGTGTAAGGAAGGGTAAGAGGTGTTACAACTTTACTAACAACGTACCTTCTTGAAAAGTGAGAACATACAAAACATGTTCCTTTACTCCAAAAGAAACCTCACAAAAGTAAATGCAACTTTTCTCAAGATTAGCTTGTAAGCTTGATGTATATTTGAGAAAGCCTAGAGGACATTATTGATTTGAGTTACTGAATCTTTATCTCTATAGAAAAATATGAATAGATCATCTACAAAACAAAGATTATTAAGCTTCATAAGTTTGCACCCAGGGTGATTCTTGAAGTTCATAATGCTCATTGCCTAAAAGCTACGAGATAAGCACTCCATAGCTGGCACAAACGACAAATGGGACATGAGATCCCCTTGTCTCAACTCTCTTTTACTGCTAAAAAACCTTTTAAGAGTCCCATTGATCATAACAAAAAATTTAGTAGTTCTGACACATGTCATGACCAAATTAATGAATTTTTAGGAAATTTTAGATGCAAAAGTAGCTCCTTTAAGAAAAATCCCAACTGATAGAATCATAAGCTTTCTTCAAAAGTCAACATTTAAAGTACATCCTGGGGTACCTCTATTTCTGTGGTAGTTGTGTACTGATACATGGGGTTAAAAGTATGTTATCACTTATTTTTCTACCTGGAATGAAAGCAGATTGGTTAGAATGAATCAAAATATTAAGTAAAGGTTTGATCATTTCACATAAAATCTTAGTAATACACTTATATAATACAGAGAAATATGCAATAAGTTTATAATCATTGAGACCCATAAGGCTAGTCACTTTTAGAATTATAGTGGGGGAAATAGAATTTATTTACTTAAGAAGGTGGTCAAATTCAAAGGACTCCTAAATCATCCTTACTACATCATTTCCTATCGTGTTCTAACTTTTTTTTAAAAAAAAGCTTTCAAACCCATATGAACCAAGGGCTTTATCTTCATTAATATTGAACATAACAATTTTAATTTCATTATATGAAACCAGGTTAGTAAGGGTAGCCCCCTCATCTTCAGTCAACATCCTACCCATGTAAATGATGTCATCTTGCACAACTGATCTATTAGATTGAATGTGACCAAAAGCTCTTCATAGTATTTAACCATTACATCTACTATAGTATTGGGATCCTCAATAATCAAGTCATTTGGAAGCAATAATTGAGAAATTTTGTTGTTACTCATTCGCTGTCGAACTAGATTATGAAGGTACTTAGTATTAGCATCTCCATGCTCTATCTATTTTTCTCTAGATTTCTGTTTGTAAAAGTTTTCCTCATATTGCAGGTAGGTTCTTAAATGATGAAAACAAGCTCTTTCTTTAATAAGTAAATCTTCATTAGTAAGGTCCTATTGCAATCCTGCTTGCACAGCTTCTAACAAAGCTCTACCTTGTTAAACCTTAATAGAAATTTCAACAAATGCATGCTTATTCAAACTTTTTAGCTCATTCTTCGAACATTTTAAGTTTAGTAACATGAAAGACTTAGGGACTTTAGAACTCCAAATTCTTGCAATAATACTATCATAATCACAGTGTTTAGTCTATATAACAAAAAAATCTAAAAGGTTTCTTTGCAGTTTCAACCTTGTTGCATGAAGCTATTAACAAAGGAGAATGGTGTGAAATACTTATAGGAGGTATATATGTTTTAGTTTGATTAAAAGTATCCAGCCAATAAGTATTGGTTAAGATCTAATCAAGACATCTCCAAATCCTGTTTTGACCCATTTGGTTGTTAGTCCAAGTAAAGTGGTAGCTCCTCCATTTTAACTCTGGCAACTTGGAGTTCATAATGCAAGATTGAAAAGTCATTTAGCATATTTTTCTGTATAAACTTGTCCACTCAGCATATCTTGACTAAAAAGGATCATGAGCATCATTAGTCATACCATATTCAAAATCCTTTGATACCAAAGATCCTAATGGCGAAACTGAAGAAACCCTAGATTGACTTTCCACCATAACTTGTTCAACCTTAGCTAGACTTGGAAATTCATTAGGATGAAAACCTTCATCAAGATTGACACCAACGTGAGATAAAAAATCAAGATTTAATGTTTGATTGAAGATCATCAAAAAGCACTCTCTCAATCTTGAAGGATTTTTTCCTATGTTTCTTTGCCACGAACGAGTTCGGTGTATCTTAGATATTCCGACTTCAAGTATTAATTTTTATTTTCTAATAATTTCTATTATTTTATTTTTATAAAATCTCAATTCTCAACCAACATTATTAATTTATGATGGTTAAATATTTTAATATTTCTATAAATTCATGATACACTTATTTATATCTCATGCTAAAAAGGTGAGGGTTATGGTTTGACACCCAAACCCTTCAAAGTTTAAACTCTGTCCAAAAGGAATTATCTTTTTTTTTTTATTATTTTAAATGATACTGAAAATTAAATTCTTTTACAATTATTACAATTAATTAAATAATATTTTCAAATTATTTACAATTCGTAAAAAAATAATATGTCTTTAATTAGTTATAAAATTAGAATAATTTATTAATTGATTTTAACAGTTAAGTTTAATGTTTATGAACTTTATATTCTTTTTCGAACTAAACATAATAATTTATTCTAAAAAAACATAATAATTTAATTAGAAAATGCTTAACGGACCGATTAATGGGTTATGGACATCCCATTGGAAAGAATCTCTTAAGGTTGCAAACGTTGTCGTGTTGAATTTCTATCATCATGACTTAAATATAACATATAATTATATCATTTGCTATCCAACTTGACATTTTTATTTCAAAAAATAATTTTTCCATGAATCAAAATTTTATTTATACACTTTTTTTTCATTTAAAGTAAAAATATCAAAATTAAAAAATATTAGATAAAAAATTTGAAAATTAAAAAAACAAATGGAGTAATATATATATATATATATATATATATATATATATATTAATAAAAAGTAATTTCCTCTTAAATATAAGATTATGGGCTTGGGCTGAAGTTCAGGTTTTAGCCCACAATCCCGTGGCAACGTAATTTAACCACCAAATGTACGGGGTAGAAAAGGGACTTCGGGAAAAAATTTTGCCAGCCAGCAGAACCGACTTCAGGCAGCAGAGCGGATGTGCAGCGGTCTGTTACGTTTGTGTACGTTGTAGTGTTGTACGTACCAATAACACGCGCTGCTAACGGTGCTAAAAGTATTTCTTTCAGGGAAAAAAATAATTAAAAATTAAAAATTCATTTTCAGTTTCAGTTTCTCTTCTTCTTTGTATATGCCTGTTCTGATTTCTCTGCTGCTTGCTGCCGTTTCAAACTCAAGTAATTATCTCTTCTTATTATGGATATTATCTACTCTCTATCTTGCTTGTTCTTTCTACTGAGAACTGTGTAGGATGCTTGTATATGAAGTGAATATTTATCGTGTGCGTGTGTGTTTTCTTTTTTTTTTGGTGGGTCAGAATGAGTGTGTATTAGCATATTTCGTGAATCCATTTATTTGATCAACTTGGGTTTTAGTTAAAAATTCCCGGCCAATACTTGTGCTTTGCCTCTGTCGATGGAAGGTTTGATTTAAATAAGGAACTGAATAAAGTATGGAACTTTTGAGATTTCCTTTTTAAAGCTACTTGCTTGTTTAGTTGATCGGCTGCGCCTTGTGTATACTGATATGGGTTTTAGTAGATTCCACCAAGATCTTGGGCCATCCTCATTTTTATTTGCATGATTCCACATGATTAGCAGTTTTTGCCCCAGTCAAAGTTCATGCGATCATGTTTGTTTTTTTTAACTTTGTCATATTTTAAGCATATTCTTTTAAAAAAATAATAAAGTATTAATTAATTTTTTCTAACTATGCCCTTATTCATAGAGCTCTACTATATTAATATAAGCTCTACAATATTAATATCTTCGTTGCCACTTTTTAGTCATATTTCTCTATCTTAAGTAAAAAAATAAATAAGAAGTAAGAAGGATATAAGCAAATATTTAGAGAATTGATTAAAGTGTTATTGTATAAAATTAAGGTTATTCAATCATTTTCGTAATCATTGTGCAAAAAAAGAAATAATTGCTATTTATCCTTTTGTTCCACAGTCGATTGCTATTTGCTAAGCTTGTTAGAATTCTATTTTAACAGTGTTTATGAAAATTTGATTATCCAGAAGTTTCAGAATTGGGCAGTATGGAAAATGGAAATGGCTATGAGAGCTCTCTAGAGTTGATGTTGCTGAATTTTGGGGGAAATGTGAATGATGTCACTTATGGAGTTGCTGGAGCTGGGGCTGATCCTAATCAGTACTCCATTACCGCAGATGAAAGGGATGAGAACCAGGCTAATGCTTTGCCTTTACCACATCTGTTTCGTTGCCAAAGAATACGATTGAATTATTATGAATTTCTCACTAAAAATTCACCACTTCATGAAATAACCCCCACTGATATGTTAGACAGCATGACTGAGTTCCAAACAGAACTAACATACAGTAATCCTGGAATTGCTGGTAGTTTTAAACCTGTTGATTCTTCTCCTGACATGGAAGCTTGGAAATTGAATCCTTATCTGTACATGTTCAATACTAACAATCATGAAGCTCTACGCAATGTAAGGAAACATGAATGCTCTTTAGCGAATTAGTTCTATCTGCCTGATTGATTTTGCTTAATGGTTTCTAAGATATATTGTTTTTCAGCTTCAATACCATTACCAATGATTTAAAATGTTGATTTTTTTTTTTTCTCAGCAGGTAAGATGTTCAAAACGATATCATGAGGAGGGACCCTTGAACAAACTTGAAAGCTCACAAGATCAGAGCCAAACCCAGGTCAGGTTTCTTTACATTAATACCTTATGAACCATGTTATCAAGTTGTTGCTCAAGAAGTCGTTGGAGCATAATTATCTAGTTAAAAATTTAACAATCATAGTATGATGCAAAAATCTTCCTACAGAATCATATGTCATGGATCCAAGCACAAAGTGAAGCAACCGGTAATGTTTCACAGAGTCATCCAAGAACAAAAGTTGCTGCATCTGTTGTTCTGTCTAATCCATGTTATAATGTATCAAGAGAAAGAGCTGCTTCAAGTGATCGTGTAAGCAGGACACCTTTTTAGTATATCTGAAATATAGGAATTGCTTTGTTAAATTTGTATGTCTGCATTAATATATATATTTTTGTATTTATCCATTAGAGTTATTAGACCCTTACTTGGATGCATTTAAATATTCCTGCAATTCTTTTATTAATTCAGAAACGCAGGCAACGAATTGCTGAAAGACTCGAGGCGCTGCAGGAATTGCTTCCGCATTCTGTGGAGGTACATGCTTTTGTAGCAATCATTATCAAAGGAAAAATGTATTTGTGAGTTTTTTATGCACTATCATTAGTAAATGCTATATTGCTTTAACTGACTTGTACAATGTCATCTAAAATGCACAAAAGTGCAGAAAGCAAAGACAAAACCACAGATATATAGGCTAGCCTCCAGCATTTCGTTACACATACTATCACGGCCCCTATGTTCCCAGACTTCTCTTTTTGAATAAGCCATCTTGGATTGATCATTATTTTTCATGTTCACCAGTCCACAGTTCATCATCTTTCCTTTTTCTTTTTCTTTTTTTTTTTTTCTTTTTTTCTTTTTTTTTTTTGCAGGGAAGTCAAACAGCTGTGGTGGATGAAATTATTAGATATGTCAAGGATCTGCAACTGCAGATGATGGTGAATTCCTCCTTGTGTATTCGTGAATTATTCACATTCATTCATACATACAGAGGAGCCTCATTATCATATATTTGGTAGCATTTATGCTTCAATACAACCATATATTATTAATAGAATATGAAAATAATCAACTGCAGTTTGTTCAAGCCATTATATAGTTCACACTTCAAGTTTAGGGACTTGATGCAGTAGGCTTCTGTCTATCATGTTTCAGAAGAAATATTTGATTTCCTCAGGCTTCTTGTGTAGTTTCTTAGGAGCTTAAAGGATCAGGTCAGACTGTAAATCAGTCAATTTGGACTCAATTATACTCATGTTGATTCATCAGTAACTAGCATGCTATCAGATAGCGTAGCTTTTATTAAACTATTTCTTGACCAGCAATTTAGATATTTAGCATAAAAATAAGCATGTTATTCAATTGGATGCTGTGGATTGTAAATTGTTCATTAGATTATGGAAGACAAAGTCATATCTGCATCAAAGCAATAAATAAGTCCTAAAACAAAACTGTAGAGAAGAATATCATTCATTTTGAATAATCAAGCATATTTAGTATTTTATTCATTAGACATGTCAAATGATTGCATTAATAAGTTTGAAGGGAAAATGAACTGTGCAGGAATTAACTCAAAGCAAATTGGGAGGTGACTTCTGTTCATGTCCTTCCACTTCTCATGAGGTATAAACTATATATGAATAACTCATATCTAGTCCATGCAAACTAATGAGTCAACCGATAAATGCCAATTTCAATGATTCTCCTTCGTTATCTTCAATGCTCTCTGATGTCACTAGGAAAATCTTATATTTGTTTTGTAGGGATATCATCACCACACTATTCATGAGCAGACAATGAATGAACCTCTGGAAGAGACGATGGCTAATTTGCTGAAAGTAAATTCATATGTTGCAACCAAGTACTTGGAGAGCAAGGGTCTTCTTGTGATGCCCATGGCTTTGGCTGACAGGTTACAACAAACTTTATAGAAGTTCAACAGGCTTATCTAGCTAACTTTGTCCTATTTTATGATGATCCTTTTGTGCCTTGCCACTGTTCTACTGGACTAATACACTAACAGAAGCCCATATCAATGTTATGTTCATCCGGAAAATATGAATTTTGAGAAAATGTCATTTTGACAAGTTCTGTTATGATTTTCAGTTTGATGCATTTGAATAGTAGCGCCTGTGACATAACAGATTTTTTTAATTGCTCTCTCTTTCATGCCTTGTGATGAATGGATTCAAAACTCGAAGTTTTGAAGTTGGAAACCTGCCTGTAAATTTCCCTGGCCACTTTATTTATTAGCCAATTGTCAGCTGAGAAAGAAACATTACCTGCAAATTCTGTTGTAACAATCCCTTTCATCTAGATCTATATAAGTTTTAGTATCAAGTGTTGGGACAATCTCAGCAATGTCTTAACATTACTGTGATTAAGAGTAGTTCTATTTTTTCAAATGCATATTTTGGCTTCTAAATCATAAGTATTTTTTTTTTGTTTACACCATAACTGTTATGAATCAATCTCTGTAGTGTCCTAGTGAATATTATGCGGATGCAGTAAACTTTGAATTCTTTGTTATTTAAAATCCTCTCCTCTCTTGAAAAATGGCTTATTTTCTCGAGAAAAGGTAATATTTCTGGCAAAAAGTTCACTTTGAGCTACTTAACCTCCGTAGTAGGCAATTTGGTTACAGAGTAGCAAGAAACAAAAGCTAGTGGCGTTATCCAGTGTTGAAGCTGAGTTTCAAGTGATGGCCAAGGGTGTCTTTGCAAACTCCTTTAGCTAACTAAGATTGACCCCTCCTATCTCTACAATGAAGCTGTTTGTGCAGCAATCGATATTTTGCATACGTCAATCCAACACAATCGTGCTAAACATATCCTGATAAGATATTTCATCAAACAAAATGGTAATTATCTTTTTTTATTATTTTATGACAAGTTATTTTTAATATTGCATTATCTATATGAAGGAATAAAGAGTGAAACATAGACTCACTAGTATCAAAACAACCTCAAAAGAAGAGAGTGAATCTTCTTGTATTAATATTTTCTACAGCAATTTTACTGCTTATGCCTGAGGTTAATGACATAGGCGAGCCATCTCAACACCCTTTATGCCTGTCTCAACTCGCACTGGCAAACTATGCATGCGGAAGGCTGCCTCCACCGCCTCGTACACCATTCTCGTCAGCCGCTGCCTTTCCTGATGACTGCAGGCACAAACACAGACAGACACAAATACAGGCACAACTGCATATCGCATGATTCGCCTACTGAGAACTGCTGCCGTTGGTTGAATGATCTGGATGATGAATGTGTGTGCGATTTGCTGATCCAATTGCCACCATTCCTTGCAAGGCCTATCCATTTATACACTGCGGTGATTGCTGACATTTGCAGTGTTAGTTATTCATGTAATGGACGAGTGAGACTTTGATTTGCTCTGTTGGCCCCTACACTTAAAATTTTCTGCAATATTACTTTTGTTCAAATTCTGGTCCTATAGGCTTATGCAAACATTTTTAAGTTCATTTATTTGCTAGTTAAAGATTTGCTTGCTAAATGCTCCCCTCATTCCAATTTGATAAGTTTGATATGGTTAAGAATATACATTTTGCCTAGTATAACTTTACATTAATTAGGGTAATTATTGATAATAAATGAGTTATTACTACAAAGATTTGCATACCAAATACTTCGCCCATTCGAATTTGATAATATTGATATGACTCATTATATTTAATAGGAGCGTTCATGATTCAATTTGGTCGGTTTAGACCAAACATTTATAATCAAACCAATAATATCGGTTTTTAAACACTTCAACTTTTAATTAAATCATACATTACTAAAAATATCCAAATCAATGTTATTTGCTTCAGTTTAAATAGTTGGTTTGATAAATAAAAAAATTCAAATATCATAAAAATTCAATAAATATCAAAATATCAATATAAATATCATCTAAAATATAAAAATTAAGTACTTTTTGTTGTCCGTACTCTTACTTTTTGTCTATAAATCTCTATTTATAGTATTGCACCTAAATCTCTATACATTATTTAAAATTAAATTGATAATAAAGAGGATATGGTCTTCCGAATCGAATCGAATCATATCTCAAGATTAATTAAAATTTTCTCTTTGAGAGTATAAAGTGAATTAAGATTGACAGAAACAATTCGGAAATATCATAAAATCTCAAGAATTAATTTTTTTGAAAAATTAAATGGTATTAAAAATAAAACACTCCATATGTATTATTTTTTGGCATCAAGTTTCAACTATACTGTGATGATGATGATGTGTTTGATGGCGTACAAACATGGAAATTGTCATCATCAACCTGTTTTATGATAAATTGTGGTGTTAATACAGAGCTAATTAGTCTCTCTTAATGTATATATAGAAGAGGAAATCATTATTTAATGAAAGACAATTGTAAAGTACTTGACCAATATATAATAATACCTTGCTTTATTGGTATAAAGGACATTTGGAACCTGAAAAGATTGGAAAATGCTTCTTTCTTTAATGGGAATAGGTAAAAAATTTAAATATATATATTAAAAGAGTAGTATAGAACCAATAAATTTATATTAATGTTACTTGTCTGATAATCTGAATTATGAGATATCGAGTTCAAATTTCTAGTGGAACCTCTTAAAAATATGGAAAATGATTGGCTTCAAGTTTCAACTATACTGAGCGTGAAGGCTTGGTAAGATTGGTATTTATAGGCATTTTTGGCAAATTGTTTTCAGGTTTATGTTGCCGTTTTTACTCCCATAGCCAAAAAAAACCCAGGTATGCTTTGTGGTCTTTTTCACTTTTTTTTTTCTTTCAGTTATTCGGTTAAAGTGTTGCATCCAATGATACACGAATGCAGAGAGAACTATTTTTAGTATTTTGGGGTCAGTATTGTTGATTGCTCCTAAAAGAAAAGATTTTAAAACAAGTTATTTTTATAATTTTTAATTCTAATGAGTGCTTATTACCTTATTTATTTTTGAATGACATGCTGGTTATTCTAATTGACATTATGGAATTTTACAGGTTCTTGAATTGTTAATAAATGGACATTCATTTTCTGTGATCACTATAGTTAAGTTAGGTGACTTACAGTGTGCACTATGACGGAATGGGTGTTGCTGCTACCGCGCCAGCTTTACTTCTACTGATACAAACAAATAAGTTCAGTTATTCTTTTTACTTTGGATTATAATTATGCAGATTGATCAAATTTATTACTCTACATATATATTTACTAGCCCCTACCGATCCAGACAGGACATGAACTTCTTTTTCACCCTTAGCTTGAAATCCCAAGTTAATTCACTCAAGTACTTACCATGAATTCACAACTGCATTTGAGTTGCTTTAAACTAACAGGTATTGAGACTTGGTATTCTAATTTCTGAATGCTGCCCTGCTCCTGCCGTGCAAATCTGCTAAGGATTAAAATGTCAAAAATATATGGTCGACTATGCTGCAGGTCCAATGTTGGTGCAGGAAGCTGAACAACTACATCAGTGTGCTAGAAATGGATGATGTTCAATCAGCTGTTTGTTAGTCCCATAACATTAGAACAGCTCAAGTTAATATTATGCATGGTAGCTAAGTCAAAACTCTTTTCAGATTCCCCTTGGCTGTATAGCCTATTTTAAAGCTTTTTCAAAGAGTTATTTTCTTTACTATTGTAACAAATTCTCAGATTCTGAGGCCACAGCTAGAGAGATGAAAGTGTAAATTAGCCAAGAGCGATTTTATTCGAAACAATATTCCCGCTTGTAAAAGGTTCACATAATCAAGTCAACTATTAGTAGTATTTTTAAACGAAGAACTGAATATTTTCATACAGTAATCCTGCAAAAGATTGCAACGTCCAAGATACTGCGTTGCTAAGAAAATGCTTTCAGATCTTATTTCCCCGTATCAAGAATACTAGTTGACTATACCATGGCCTTGCCCTTCCACAGAACGATTAACAAAAGTAAATGAAAGCATAAACTCTGAAGAACCTCAAGCGCACTCCAGTTTACACAAGCTGGACAAAAGCTGTCAGGAACATAAGAATATGAAGGACCCCTTACACAGCTTATTGGTGTTGTTCTAAATTCACATTATTAGAATTTAGTGAAAGAAAAAAACATAATAGGCTATTATGGTCTTGATATCCATCCATCACATGAATATGTTACACTGCACGAGTCATCAATATGGATTGAATATTTGTGCTCCAGCCTGGAGAGAAAGGGTGGCAAACTATGCAGCAGCTGACAGACGCAGTCGTCATCCAGCTCATTCAACCACTTGCAACAATTATCAGTAGATGATCTGTGATGCCGATGATGGCTATGCCTATGCCTGGATCCACGTCGATGTTCGTGCCTGTGGTTATGTCCCCCTTCATGTTCATGCCTGTGGTTATGTCCTCCTTCCTGTCCATGCCTGTGGTTATGTCCTCCTTCCTGTCCATGCCTGTGGTTATGTCCTCCTTCCTGCCCATGCCTGTGGTTATGTCGTCCTTCCTGCCCATGCCTGTGATTATGTCCGCCTTCCTGTCCATTCCTGTGATTATGTCCCCCTTCCTGTCCATGCCTGTGATTATGTCCCCCTTCCTGTCCAAGCCTGTGATTATGTCCCCCTTCCTGTCCATGCCTGTGATTATGTCCCCCTTCCTGTCCATGCCTGTGATTATACCCCCCTTCATGTCCATGCCTGTGATTATACCCCCCTTTATGTCGTCCTTCCTGCCCATGCCTGTGCTTATGTCCGCCTTCCTGTCCATTCCTGTGATTATGTCCCCCTTCCTGTCCATGCCTGTGATTATGTACCCCTTCCTGTCCACGCCTGTGATTATGTCCCCCTTCCTGTCCATGCCTGTGATTATGTCCCCCTTCCTGTCCATGCCTGTGATTATGCCCCCCTTCATGTCCATGTTCCTGCCTTCGCGATTGAATGTGGCCTTGGGTATTATTGAGTCCATGTTGATTTCCTTGATTTGGTCCTTGTTGTTCACGCCTCTGACCATGACCATGTCCATGCTCTCCACCTTCCTGACCATGAAAATTATGGTTGTCATCATCAGGGAAGGGTCGGTTAGGTGTCAATGTGGACAATTGCAGTGATGCACATGCATAGTTGACTAGAGAAAGCTGGGAGACACAAAGTGGACGTGGACGCGGCTGTGCTTCCATCACTGGAAGAAATAATGAGAAGGCTGCAAAAAACACTAATGCAAGAGACATGACTATCTTCATTTGCACCTTGTGCATAAGCATGGGAAAAAAAATGATAAAAGAAATGATTTATGGAATTTCATACTAATCTCCTTTTATACTTGCCTACTCATGAATTTCTTGTTTTTTCTAGTTATTTTTTCTCGCAAAGGAAATAAAGAAAGCTGCGAAAGAAATAACCAA
This sequence comes from Triadica sebifera, assembly GCA_023653625.1. Classification (NCBI taxonomy): domain Eukaryota; kingdom Viridiplantae; phylum Streptophyta; class Magnoliopsida; order Malpighiales; family Euphorbiaceae; genus Triadica; species Triadica sebifera. The sequence goes on from CM042900.1 coordinate 28,022,536, forward strand.
GAGAATGAGGCAAATTATGTTTGTTGGCATTATGGAAGATTGGAGGCCCTGAATTTTAGGGTGATTCATTCATTCTGTGTGATATTTAGTTAGGTGATATACCAATCCTAATAGAGAACCACTCAAGTTCCTGTTAACAAAAGTTAAAAACTCATAACAAATAGATTGAAATTGACAACAGCAAGATTTTAAAAATTCCATGTGACTCGTGATAATGAAAGTTCTTAATTGATCGTATTGATTGATATTAGCTGCTAAAAGCATTAAATATAGGTAAATACATGTTTCAGTCTTTCAGCAGTGTTTAAGATGGAGGCCGGAGGGTTTTTCAATTAGTATTCCAGGCTCTGCTTTCTGCGTCAGTAATCACACTTCAGATTCCAGGACTTGAACAGGACTGGAGAGGATAAAACATGTCAATTGCATCTCTTGTCATGCAGGAGGACTCAAAAGTTCCATAATGACAGTCAAGGCCAAAATCCTGCAACATACTGGACCTTCTAAATATATTTATCATATGTCATAACACAACAGGATGATGGGGAAATGAAGGAGGTAGGCCTGAGGAAAGCACTGGAAGAGTGCAAATGCGATAAAGAAAGAAATGAGCACGACACTAAGAAGGAAATGCAAGCACGATGGGTTATCGCGACCACAAACTCTACAAGTGCGATCGCGATGGAGACAGCGCAGCCACAATTCGGAGTCTGCTATGGCGCAAGAAGCTAATGATAGCTGGCTGTGGCAGTTAGCTGGAAAGGAGAAGATCGGTGCTGATTAACTTATTATGATTAGAAAGGTTGATAGCAGCCATTTTAGCGAGAATCCTAGCTGGCATAATGCTTGAATACTATTGGATATGATAGGAGTCATTTGCTAATTGCAATTTTTCTTTCTTCATTTTTGTTATTCCTTCCAAGTTGCTGGATCTATATATACCAGTGATTGTAACAGACTATCAGTGAATGAATTGAGTAATGTGAATTTCCCTCTCTATTTGCTCACTCTGATCCTTCTTCTCCCTCTCTTCCACTTCTTCTTCTCCTTCTCTGTTTCTGCCTCTTACTCTTTCTCTTCTCTTCTCTCAAGTTTTTCTCTATTTGTTGGTTTTGACCCAAGGTCATAACACCATAACAAAAGTTTTACCACTTAATGACCGTCAAAACTAGTGATTTTTAAGAATGAAAACAATGAACTAACAGCCAACAGGCAATTATAAAAACAATAATTCATTAATACATGAAAGCAAAAGAATCACCTCTCACATAGAGTATCGAAATACAAATATTTACATAAAACAAAAAATAAGGCAACAAATTAATTTATGGATTGAAACACAATGTTGCATTAGACCCCTATAACAATTTGCTTAAAAGTAACTTCCAGTAACAAAATCTTGTTGCAGTAAGGGCAGGGATTAACATTAGAACCACATAAGACACATCTTCAACAGTCGCTCAGTATAAATATTTCCACAATATCATTAACCTAAGCAAGTTTAGGATACTCTTACTTATCGAGTGTTACTTTCCAATACCACAAATGTTGCAAATTCACAGCTATCCCCAAAGTCCAGCCTGTCCAACTCCTTGCTTCTCTACTGAACATCGTGGTTCCACTCCTCATTGCCATATAATTCTGGATAATCTGATTTCCTAGTTTTTCTTTCTGCGTGCCAGTTCTTCACTGCTATTTCTACTTCTTTTAATCCTCTATTTCTCAACAAAATTCATCACTGTTCTCTTCTTCATCTAGGTCCCTTTCCCTCCTTGCCATCATTTCCATGTCTTCCTTCACCGCTTCTCTTTGCAACTTCAATTGTTCTGCTCTCTCTCTCCACCCTTCTTCCAACAACTCGACAAAATTATCCTTGATTTTGTGCAATGGATCCTTATCAATCAAATCGCTATCCTTGTAAGCTTCCCTTAGCAATGCAGTCTTAATCCCCCCTTTCAATGACATGTAAAATATCCCTGAATGTCTAGTGAACACACTTGAAAATGCATTGGAAAACCTATATTCTTCACTGAACTTCCCCAGTATTGGAACCGGAATCCTCTTAAAGAGTGAGAGCGACAGCAACTCATGGAAAACTCCAACAGTTCTCTTCTCCATTTCTGGCGAAGCTTGATCCAAGTGCGACACATCCACATATGGTGAAATATAATCAAGTTCTAACCAATCCCTTACCCACTCTCTCATTTCCTTACTCAGAAAAAACCCTGGCGGAAGCTTATAATTGAAATTAGGCCTAACCCGAATCCATGTTAACTGGGACTCTTTTTCAGCTCTTTGCTCAATAACTGATTTAGCAAACTCGGGATTCCAATCCACCAACTCCAGAAAGGACTTTCCCTCTCCAGGATATCCTATGAGCCTAAAAAAATTTGGATATTTGGGCACCAAATTGACCAAGAAATCATTTGGGAAACCAAATTCTCTCTTTACATGAACCAATTTATCAGCACTAAGAACCTTATCCTTTGCCATCATCAGCAATTTACACAATTTGGACACTATCCACCCCTCATTCTCTAACTGAATCCTCTGCTCTTCTTCAAGAAAATTCCTCAATCGATCACTGATGCGCAAACACAACACAGGTTCAGATTTGGGTTTGATTCTATCATAGTAAGTATCGAAGAGACCTGGATTTTGATTGACAAAAGTTTTGACTTTGACATTGAGGCGCAACCTCTCGCGCCTTTTCTCGAGGTACCGGAGCGGGATAACTTGACCTGGTTCGTTTAAGACCTCTTTAACTACCCGAGCACAGATTTTGTATCGTTTATCTTTCTCTATGGCAGAGTCTAGATTTTGGTCCTTGCGCCACACAACTTTGAGGCTCGAAATGGCTTTGATTTGAATGCTAAAAAAAGGGTTTATGAGAGAATAATATGTGGGTCTTTTGAGATAATTCAACTGTGCTGAGATGGAGCGGGTTTTGAAATGCATATCTGGATCCAACAAGTAAACGAGCCGAAACCAGCGACGCAGATGAAGAATATCATCTGAATACTAAGGAGACGATGCCCTAGGGTTTAACTTAAACCTCTGGGACATAAACGGTGCCGTATAAAGAGTCCCTAACAATCGGACCATCGGAGTACGGAGTACCCCTCTGCTTTCATTACGCAAAATTTAAAAAGGTAAATTATTTTATCTCATTGTCTGTACTATTCCGGGCCTCAATGTCAAAGCCAAAACTTTTGTCAATAAAAAAGAAATGATTTTCCAAAGAGGATAGTCACCCAAATAAATGACAACAACAATGTGAACCCAATCAGAATCAATGCCATAATAAGAACTTAGACCAGTGCTATGCCCAACATTGCAAATAATTTTTTTATAATAATTATTGGGTAATTGTGCATATTTTGTACTTATTACTGTAATTATCTTTATCTGCCTTTTCAAAACCTATATTGTTTTAGTGGTGTTCTATCAATTTGATCAAAATACTATTTTTGATACAAGAATTATATAAAAAAATTGAATTCAGGGCTCATTTGTAGTGGTTAATTGTTAACAAACTGAAAATCAAAATTAATTGCTAATTGGTTAATTATTAAATCAAAATTAATCCAGTAATTAATTGTAACCAGTATAAAGGAGTAAAACTATTTGAATATATTCGAATTCAACTTTCCAGTTAATTAAGTCAATAGTTTATCGAATCGAACTCGAATATCACAATAATCGTTCAGGAGATTAATCGAATAATTATTTTTTATTAAATTAATTTTATACTATCAATATTTAAATATATTCAAATTTAATCGAATTGAGACGAATATACTATTTATTAAATTTTGTAGTTGATTCGAAATTTATCGTGTCAAACTTAAATAACTCGAATATATTTCGAGTCGAATTTCTAACAATTCAAAAAAAATGAGATCGAGTTCGAGTTTTGAGTTAGATCGATTTAACTAAACTCAATTACACCCCTAATTTTAACTTTTAAATTTATGATTAAATTTTTTTAAGCTTTAGACAGTCTCCAATTCAAAATACTATTTTAGTGTAATTTTTATACTAAAATTGTGTAACTATATTAAATTTATTTCCAACACATAACACAATTTTTTACACAAAAAAATTATATATATATATATTTATATTTATACTTTATTTTTTATTTTTTATTTCTTTCATATTATTTAATTATTTTACAAAATAAACCCTAATCTTTTTAAACAATTAACTAATTAAAAGTCAAGTAAATTTTGTCAAATATTAATTGAACTAAAAAAAATCAGTACACACGTGGGCAAAGTCTTTCCCAACAAATGCCAACCTGATATAGTTTATAGCAACTCATCTTCTTTCCTAGCAGCTTAATTTCCAGCTACTTTTCTTCGGCTTCTTCCCAACAAATGTCAACCCAATTAACTTATTTCCTTACCAGCATATGAATTTTATATAATGGAGTCTTTTTTTTTTTTTTGTAATTTGACCATTTTTTTAAAAGTAAAATAATGTAGTTACAGTGATATAGCCTGTTACTGTACCAAATTTTTTAAACCCAACTTAGTATTAAATTAGAAATTACTATTATTTATACCATTTTTGTTTTTTAATAGTTTTTACACCATTTTTGTCGTTGAATTGGATAGACCCCTGCACACTAATCTTTTATCTCAGTATTAATGAAATAAAGCAACCAAAAAAAAAATATTTTAACAGTAACTTGTTGCTGTCATAAGGTTGACAGACACATGGACAGATTTTGACATAATTAATACACTTGTTTCTATTTTCACATATATTAAAAAAATATATAATTAATATAGGTAAAAATATGTATTTTATTTAATTTAATTTATATTAATTAAGAATATCAATGAAGATAATAATTTATATCTATAGATGACAAGGCATATTATATATTTTTTAAAAATAAAGTAAAACTATCTATTTTGGAAAAAAATAAAAAAAGTATATCAAAACAAGATGGAAGAAATACATATTTATTTTATTGGACAAAAAAATTAATAAAAAAAATATTATGTTTCCATATATTTTGGCACACAAAATAATTAGATTACATTTGATTTAATTAATTTTTTAGAGCAACTAATAGTTATTTTGTACCAACAACTATTCTAAATATATTTAGTAAAATATCAAAATTAGTAGATAATAAATGATTCTAACCTCAATCAGATAATAAATTTCCTAAAATTAGTATGGAAAAAAAGCACATTTTCGAATTTTTTAACTTTGGTCCTAAACTTTTACACAAAATTTATGGAGTTTTATTTTACTCACATATAGTTCCTAGGAAGATTATATATAAGGAAATATTTTCATGCTAGTGTTAACGATTCACCAGTTTTTTTCTTTAAAAAAAAAAGAGTTAGAAAATTCACAAAACTGATTAAATACATATGAAATTTGAAAATATTAATAAAAATTTTAAAAATTAAATCAAACAAAATTCAAAAATATCAAACAGTGCACTTTTTCTTTTGTCTATTACTGTTTTCAAAGTAAATTGTAATTTATTGTCATTAAATTAACAGACACTCGAAAGATTTTGACATAAATTGCAAACAAATAAATTAGTATTTTATATTTTTTTGGTATGATTTTAAGTATCTTATAGCACAACAATTAAGAAACAATTGAACAATTTCAATTTTTTTAAAGAAATACTTATACTTAAATTCTGATTAAAAAAGAAGTGACACATCTTATCTCTTACAAATACTTAAATTACTCTTTTAATGTTTAATTAAGACAAAAAAAAAGTCATGTAAAGAAGGAAAGATAGACAAGAATAATATAATACAATTACTTAATATTATTATTAAGAGTCCGTTTGATATTGCATTTTGAGGGAAATATTTTTGGAGAAAAAATTTTATTTTTAATTTTTTTGAATTTTAAAAATTGTTTTTGAAAAGAAACATGTAAATATAAAAGCAAATTTGAAAAAAAATGTGTATAAAAAATTAAAAAAATTAATCAATTAAATTAAAAAAATTATAAACTTATAGTATATTTGGTTTTTAAGTGCCGCCAGCTTCTAAACAAAGACTGCAATGTTCAAATTCTTCATACTTTCAGGAAAGGTCATAGGGCGGCAGACTGGTTAGCAAATTGTGTTTTTGATTTTCTTCTTGGCTATCATTCCCCGGACCATGGCGAATCTGTATTGGGGCCACAGTCCCCCTATTCTAAATAAAATAAATATAATTACTTCAGTTTTTATTTTTATTTTTTTAGCCTCTCGTCTTTTAATTCAAAATCTTATATTTATATTTTTAAATAATAAAAATTAAATATATTTATTTTATATTTTAGCTAATAATTTTTTAATTTTTAATTTTTGTTTTACTTATATTTAGATAAAATAAATTTATTATATAATATAATTTTAGAAAGAAAATATATGAATTTGGACATGAATTGAATTTCTCTTAGCTGGATTTAATTCGTCTCTTAGATGAAGATGTTCAAGGTGCTGCCTTCATGCGTTCTTAATAGATTTCCTCTCCACTCCATCAAAAATTATAAAAGAACCCTAAGCACAAGAATTTATGAAGCGCAGTTAAGAAGCGTAGAGACGGTAAAATCTTATAAAACGAAAACGCATGCGATTGACTGGTCCGCTGTCCGTAGCTCATAAATGCTCATTATCTAGTTTGTCGTTTTTCTCAATTGTCGTTTTTGTCGTTGCCTGTCTCCACCATTGCAAACTGAAACTGAAAACAACACCTCTTTCCTCTACTTTCGTTCCCTCCCTCTATGTTTTCTCTCTTGCAAAAAAGGCAAGAAAAAGCGATGTTGCTGTTCAACCCACAAACCCCAGCCAGGACTATGTTCCCCATAAACGACATCGTCTTCGAGGCCGACGATATCGAGTTCGGGACCGTTTGGTGGTTCGTCTACGCCGGCGTCTCCTGCCTCTTGGTCCTCTTCGCCGGAATCATGTCCGGTCTCACCTTGGGGTTGATGTCTCTCGGTCTTGTTGACCTTGAAATTCTACAGAGAAGTGGCTCTTCCACTGAGAAGAAGCAAGCTGGTCATTCTATTTACATTTTATATTGCCTTTTGATTGAGTGTTTTCCCCCCTTCAGAATTGCTATTGAATAGCTCGATAATTGATGAAAATGTTTGGATTTTTGTTTCTTTTTGCATGCAGCTGTTATCCTACCAGTTGTTCAGAAGCAACACCAACTTCTCGTGACCCTTCTTCTGTGTAACGCTTGTGCTATGGAGGTTCGGAGTTCAAATTCTGATTAATTACCGATTCTCAGATCAAGATATAATTAAAAAAGGGGCTCTTATTGTTCTTGATTTTGTGTTCGTGTAGGCCCTTCCTATATACCTTGACAAAATTTTTCATCCTTTTGTTGCTGTTTTGCTCTCTGTTACCTTTGTCCTTGCTTTTGGGGAGGTACAATGTGCTTCAACTTCGTCTTTCTTAATGTTTTATTTTATCATTCTTCAGCCTCCATTTCGACTAATTTATTCCTAATTATGCTGGATTAGATCATCCCTCAAAGCATATGTTCCAGATATGGACTGTATGTTGGTGCTAATTTTGTGTGGTTGGTGCGTATCTTGATGATCATCTGTTATCCCATTGCTTACCCAATAGGGAAGGTAAGGAACTTCACTGAAATGCGTGCAAATACTAGATATAAGCAAATATAATTGTTATCGAATGTGAGTGTGGAGTCCAATGCACTAGTAGTTATTAAAGTTATGAACTCCATGAAATCTGATTCTTCGATCATGGGTCTGCTTGCAAAAGATTGTCCTGAGGAAATTGAAAATGTTAAATTCTCTTTTGTTAAGAGACATGAGTAACAACTTGCTCATCATCTTATTGCTAAAGCATTTGGCTCTTTATCAGGCCATTGTTTTTCCTGATTTTGTATTAAGCCTCATTTGTTTTAGCTGTAGAGTCCAACTAATAGCTGATATCTGATAGCTGAATGACATTAATATTTGATAAAATTAACAATATGTATATAATTTATTTTATTTAAAATATGTATTTTTATATGATGTATGAATAAATAAAGTAATTATTTGATATAATTATTTATTATAATTAAGATAATAAAAATATAATCATTTATAAATAAAAATTTAAATAAATGCATATATATAATTTATAAATAAAATTAATTAATTTAATAAAATTTATGTAAACATTTAAAAATAAACAATATTACTAGTATAACTATTATTTATAATATTTTAATATTTGTAATTATAAATATTTTATTGATTGAAAAAATTAATTTGGAGTAAATAATTATTTGATAATTAATAAAATTTATAAGGGTAATATAGTATAAATAAAAAATTAAATTAAATTTGCTATCAGTTGATGGAAGATTGAGACTAAAATCAACTATTAGATGTTGATTTAGATATTTTATCAAATACTGTTTTAGTAGCTGTTGAAAACCAAACATCTATTAACTGTTCTATAAAATTGAACCAAACGCCCTCTTAATTAGTTGTGGATTCTTCTCTTTAAAAATAATCATTTTATTATTTTTTTTAAAAGGGTAATAAGTTTTGTTAGTGGTACTTTTGTATTGGCTGCCATGAGACACAATTTGGATGCTTGAATCATTATTTTGGTTTAGGATTTTATTTTTAAAATTATTTGATTTCTGGTATATATATATATATATATATATATATATACTGCTATTCAAGAACTATAAATAGTTATTTTTATGGAAACAATCAAATTTAAATATATATTTAAAATTTTTATTAAAGTTCAGTTGCACACTTGCACAAATTGATTCCCAGAGAAAAGAGAATTTGTATAATTTGCAAGTGAATTCGTTGTAAATTCACATCATTACAAATATGCTTTCTTCTTCAAAATCATTACAAATATGCATAGTATGGATATTTTAATTGGCATGATTTATTTATCAAATTTTATTGATCATTATTCTTAAGTTTTATGCAATAAAAAATATATGATAAATTATGCAAAATTATACAAAATCCACCATTTTTTTAATGTAATCTATTGAAAGTTAGACTCATAAGATGTTTGCTAAACATTATATTGAATTAGATTTTTTAATATTTATATTTTGTATTTTTACCTGTACATTTTTATATGAATGAGATTCAATAACTTGTGATTTGTGGACATGCAAAAAAATGGATTATTTTTATAGTACTAGGAAATGATTTCATAATAATGGTTAAGCCTACTACTAGAACCAGTTAACTGATTTTTTAAATTTCTGACTTAGATTTTTCTTTAACTGAAAACGACAGTTCAGTTTCTCCCCCACCACCGCCCAACCAAAAAAAAAAAAAAAAGAAAAAAGATGACCAGTTGTCTGGTCCACGAACACCCTTAACTTAGGTAACCTCGTTGGTATTTGGTAACTCACTTATGGCTAGTACAATGTAAGATTGTTCTCATTTTGAATAAATCAGTAAGCTGCTTTTGAAACATAATTTGAAATTGATTATTAGTCTACTGAAGTAAGACATTCTTTGTAATCTGTGTCCATTTAAGAGAACAATATAGGGTTGGATGAACTAATCTCATTTTAATGCCAATGAAAGGGAGAAGTTTTGGTTTTGATATGGGCATGTGAACAAGTTTTCAAGTAAACTTTCTTAGAATGCTATCAGACAACTTGATAGCGTTCCTAGTTTGTGTCTGGCTATCACAACCTTGTTATAGGTTGGTGGTGCATTTGTGGTCCCTCCTATTTCCCCATCATGTGCATTTGACCTGTAACTTTCATCTTTGCACAATGCCCTTATGGATCACTTGCGATTTTATGTAAGATTTTGCGGTTTCAGGTTCTTGATGTTGCACTGGGACACAATGATGTTCTGTTTAGACGAGCTCAGCTAAAGGCACTTGTCTCCATCCACAGCCAAGAGGTAACACCTATTGCTTGTTTATAACTCTCACATAACAACTATTGTCTTTTGTTGTTTGTCTAATAGAAAGAATAAATGATAATCCAACAACCCCATGAGTGGGCATGTTTTATCTGTTAACTTACTAATCTTATCCATTTTAGGCTGGCAAGGGGGGTGAACTCACCCATGATGAAACAACAATTATCAGTGGAGCACTAGATCTAACTGAAAAGGTAGCTGTTGCCTTTAAGCATTCAAAAGGCTTTGAATGTTGTGATTCATTGCAATTTTATAACCAATAGCACTTTATTATTTTTAGACAATAATTTTACAATGTAGATAGAGAAGATATAGTGGCCTTTGATTGAAAATGATCCTAATGAAAGGGAAATTTTCCTTTTCTGTGGCTGTGGAAAAATGTAACCTACCTTTATTTCATGACATATAGATGCAGTATATGAAAAGGATAGTGTCAACTCAAGCAATATTTGGCCTAATAAGGTTATTACATTACTTTTTTTTCTTTCCCCTGTTGTGAGTAGGATATGTGATTACTCTGTTACAAAATGAATTGGTTATATCTGTGTACATGATTTTAAAATTCCACCTGCCAGAGTTTAATGTTTGGTCAATCTTCTTATGCTTCAGTATCTTCATTTGCTTCTAAGTTTTAATTTTGTGCCATCATTTCCATTTGGATAATACATAAAACCCTTATAAAATTATTTTCTGAAATTTGTTATCATATGCAGACGGCACAGGAGGCTATGACACCTATTGAATCAACATTTTCTTTAGATGTCAATTCAAAATTGGACTGGTAAGCTGTGTTGTGAAAGGTCGTACTTTGATTATATTGCTTTTGCATATCTTGCGGTGCAATGAGACTGCCATTGTGGTGACAGAAGTCCTTATGTTTATGTATGGGAGATGCAGGTGGCAAATTGCCTTAGGAATAAAATTTTATGGCTAAAATTGAGGACGAAGTAAAATTTAATTTGGATTGCTTAGTAGTGGGGTGTTGTTACTTGACTTTGATGTACAAATTTTATTTATTGAGCTTGAGAAAGAAGAGGCAATTTGGCAGTTTGAAAGCATGAGCATAATTTGTGAATGTAATTGTTTCTAGAAGCTTGGGATATTGCAACAATGGTCCAAAAATACCAATCCTAGTTAGGATTATAGTTCCTGGATTCTGGCATCTTTTGATGCTGACTTATGAGGATTATATAGCGTGCCAGAAGGGAACAAAGAGTGATATTCTACCATCTCCTGCCTACTATCGCTAGACGATTAATTTATTTACATCTAAATTTTTATGCATCCGTATGTACATTTCAATGGAAGAATTAATTCTACTGCTCCAATACAGGGAAGCGATAGGGAAAATTCTTGCACGAGGTCATAGTCGTGTCCCTGTCTATTGTGGAAGTCCAAAGAACATTATTGGGCTTCTTCTGGTGGGTGTAAAAATAAAAAGTCTAATTTTCTTATGATGAGAATGACTTCTTGATTTTGACTGCCAGCTGATTCAGGAGTTGCTGATGTTTTTTTCCTTTCCTAATCTTGCTTTGGGTGGAATTCAGGTGAAAAGTTTGCTGACTGTGCGGGCAGAAACTGAGGCTCCAGTCAGTGCAGTTTCCATCCGGAGGATTCCGAGGTGTGTGCTTGGATCCATTTCTTGTGATTTTTTCATTGTACAAAGTATGATTTCTCATGCTTGAATATGCCAGGGTTCCATCAGATATGCCTTTATATGATATCCTTAATGAGTTTCAGAAGGGAAGCAGTCATATGGCAGCTGTAGTGAAGGTTAATGCAAAGAACAAGAATTCACAGCCTGCCACTGATGGAGAGAAATTCAAGGAAAGCAAATTTGCCAATGGGGATTATCAGTTAAATACACCCTTGCTAACGAATCATGATGATAAATCAGAAAGTGTCCTAATTGATGTTGAGAAAACTGCAATGTCTATCACCATAAAGCAAAAGCAAACACCCGAACAAAATGGTTCAGCTAGAAACAATAAGTTTCCTTCATCAGAGGATGTTGAAGATGGAGAAGTCATTGGTATTATCACACTTGAGGATGTTTTTGAAGAACTTCTGCAAGTAAGTGTACTTTCACCATCATCTATTCATTCGCCTAACTTTTGGCTTTAGCAGTGGCCTTTACTCACAGAAGTTTGCCACATCTAACTAAAATAATTTAAGGTATCTTGAAATTGTAAATGTGACTGTTTTAGCAAGAGGATTTTCACGGTATAGCTGATCATCTCTCCCAATGCAGGAGGAAATTGTTGACGAGACAGATGTATATATTGATGTACATAAAAGGTATTGTGGGATTTGAGTTGCCAGGTTAATTTTGCATGCCATATACCTGATTATATTATGAATGAGGAATGTGCCAACTTTTTCAGAATACGTGTGGCTGCTGCAGCAGCTGCTTCTTATGTGGCTCGAGCCCCATCCAACCGGAGGCTGACTGGTCAAAAGCCTGGAGTAAGTAAACATTCTTTTCATTGCTGTTGCTAATTGCTGCATTTCACAGGATTATACTAGAACCAGTTTATCGAATTTGGATATCATAGAGAGGAAAATTTTCAACAGAGGAGGTTAATTCTGGGCAGATCATATCAAAATGCACCTTAAAAATTGTCATATTAACAAAATATTTTGCTTGAAGCACTGTTTGTGGAGGCCTGAAAGAGTAAAGCGCAGATGTTACTTATTCAAAATTTCAGAACACTTGATGTAGCAAAAATTGGGAAAATTGTTGCAGCAAGAAACTTGCAATAATTTTTTGCAAAGCCATTTGAGAAAAAGCATTAAATCACAGATTTTAGGTTAAACTGATGGTAGATTAATAGATATTCTCTTACCATGTTGATTTTCTTCAGGGAGATCAAGTTAAGCAGAGCCTGAGCCAGATCCCAAAGAAATCTGGAGGATGACTGGCATTGGAATGAGAGTTCTGTATATCTTATCCAGAGGAGTAAGAGGTGAGTCGATGATTCTAGTAGGACAATTAGACTGTAGATTTCAATGTTTGTGTTTGTTTTCCACTCTCTACTTCTGTAATCTTGAGAATTTCCCATTTGGATTTTGATACAGGGTTAGGTAGATGGTTCCGATACTAGGTCATAGTTTTTAATTCTGTATATGAATTTTCGTCCATATCGAATTGCGAACAGCACATGTATGTGAAAATGTTTGTAGATCAGTTTCTTCCACTTCTACATCAGTCTCGTTTGGGCATTACTTACACATGTGAAGCTATCTCTGCATTAATTACTAATACAAAGCTAGACTTAACATGGATTATGGATGATACAGGATTCTCTTCTACTTTTGAAAGATGTTCATATTAATTTTTTTCTTCTTATAATTTGTGTTATCATTGCAAAAGAATGAAGATGAATATGATAATTCCTTCGTCTCTAGCTATTTTCAAAATGAAGGGCAATATTTACTGAATTTACAATACACATAAGTGGTGTGTCTCTCTCTAGAATTTCATGGGTTTTTGACGTTTTTTTTTTCTTTAAGTTTTTTCACTTTCAGTGGTAGCTCTTCACTTTTAAGTTTTCTCTTGTTAAATTTATTTTTTTTCTAGCACTTCGTCAATTAATAAGAAGATTTTCTAAATTAGTGAGGATTTTATTCTCAACAAGGTGCAAATCTAGCAACTTTTGATTTAAAATGTGAGATGGTTCAATGTGACCGTGTGTTTGGAGAGTATCTCGCCCATGCTATAGGAGTCTCTAGACTCTATTTTCTCTTTCTTATATTGGTAATGCTAGAAGAGGCATTACAGGGAGTTACAAGGCAAGGCTTGGCAGATGTGCTATCTTCTGTTTTTGATTTTCATACACTCTGTACCTATCTTTTTATGTTTAATCACTCTTGGTTGGATTTATGTGATTCTTGAGACATCTTGTAGATGTGCTATCTTCTGTTCTTCTTAATTCTTATATATTTCTTTTTTTTTTTTGTAATCAAATTTTCTAATGTATTTAATATTTTTTGAATAAATAAAGAATAATACACATAAAATCTAATGTTATAATATATACAGTTCACATCTCGCGGGTATACTATTAGAAATTACTATTTAACTATGGAAATGAAAAATGAAAAGCAGGCAATAATGAAAGTTCGTCGAAGCAACTGAATGAAACGACGGGACAAAACAAAACGATAAAATATTTATTAAAAAAAAAAAAGAAGGGTTCAGCTTCCCAATAATACGGATGAAACCGACATCCAAATGCATGTGAATGCAAAATTTACCACTTTTTCTCAGACTAAAATACCCTCGCTGATCTTCATTATTACTCTTTTGCCCACTTCCTTAGCAGCTCAGGTCAGGTCTCTTCGTATCCTATTCCTAATTCTCATCTGCCGACTTTGTTTTCTCTATAAATCAACTCTTTAAATTCTCAAAAGAATTCCATTTCTCCGCTCTGCCGCCGGCGCTAGGTCAGTGTTTCTCTTTGTTTTCCGGGTAAACTACAGATATGAAATTAGGGTTCCGTCTTCTTCTAAATTTTATTTTTAATTTTACATTTTCGTTTCCTTCATTATTTGTTTTGCGTCGAAATTACGAACTACAAGTTTTTTTATGGCTTAATTTATGCATTTGGCTAATCGAAAATCTTTGCTTTATTCTTGAGAAGACTGAAATTGCCTAACTCAATATGCTAAATTGAATTGTCTGTTTCTGTTTTATTTTTATTTTTTGTTTTCAGATCATAGCTATTGAATATGGGTTTCAAGGGAGTTTATCGTAGCTTGATGGAATTGTTTCCTCAGGTATTCGTTTTACCTTATTCACTTTGTATATGCTTATTTAAAGATTACCTGCTCGTGTGCATCTTATTGGCGTAGGAATGAATATTCTTCAAGTTATCAATTGACAGGGATAAGTAATTTTTAATATGGAATTAACGTTGACACTGTAATGTATGAAGTGATCTCATCTACTTGTATATTTTTAGTTTGTCCATGGCTTCATGCTAATAGCGAGTGAATTTTCTATTTCTTTAAACATGTACACAAATTTGGTGATTCATTGCACGTTTTTCCCTCTTTAGATGGGTAGTCTTACAATCCTTTTTAGAGGAGGCATTAGCTGTCAACAAGGCTTTGCCTCAGTGCCTTGAGCAGTTTCTTTCCTTAGAATTCATAAAAAGACATTTTTATTATCATTCATGGAAGGTTCCTTTTAATCTGGACAACTTATTTAATAAGGTAAGAGAATTGTATTTTCTCTTAAACCAGCTTCAGAAAACACAACTTTATGCAACTGAAATGTGGTTTCTCCTTCTTTATTATTTTTTCCCGTATTTACAAAAAAAAGAGTCCAAAAATATATCCAATTTGTAATTGTACGTTTTTGTTTCCAGAAAATAATTTTTCTTTGGAAAATATTTTTCTGTGTTGTTGCAACAATAGAAAAAAAAAAGTGAAGTGGTAAGTTCTTTCTTTATATAAGATAAGCATTGGAAAATGACTTTCTGTTCTTAGAATGAGAAGTTGTTTTTCTTTGTTTTTGAGATATTTTTCATTGATTTGAAAAAAACTTTCTGTTGACTTATTTTCCGGAGATAAACCAAATATTAAAAAATAAGAGAAAATATTTTTTGGAAACAAACGGAGCTGTAGTTTGTACTTTCAAAATTACCAATTATAACATGTAGTTTATGTATGGAAATTTCTATTGCTGTCGCTACCAGTCTATAAAGGTCCACTTAAGTTAGCTGAAAGCTCATTCTGATGTATAGCTATGACAAAAAAAAAAAAAGGAAATCAACCAGAAGATGGACTTTGGTTAAAAGAGGCTATCATATTTTTTAAATGTGTACTTGAGTTTTTTTTCGTAGTTGATTATATAGTTGATAATTAAATGGCTGTAATCACACAATAGGGAAAAAATTTTTGGACTTATTTGATGATTAACCCTTCTAGTTAGATTTGAATATGTAGCTTCCACATTAAGTGAATGTAATAAATGATTATTGAGTGTTGTCATGTTTAACCTCTGTTTTTTTAATTGTTATTGTTGAGCTAAGCCATATGTGTTTAATCTCATTGTGCATAGGTTGACACACGCATTCTAAAGGCTGTTGCTATTGAGCACCCCAAAAATGCTGATTCAGCTGCTGAAGTTGTTATCTCAGAGGTTCTTCCTTATCTGTCACAGAAGTCTGTGGTTGATAACCCTCTCCATGAGGACTGCAGTCCCAGTGGTGTTTCAAGTGAAAGAGGTAATATCAAGGACTTTCTAAAACCTTTTGAAATAATATGCTGCTTACACGATTCAAATTAAGTTCACAGTTTTTCCATTAAACTTTTTTTTCATGTTGTTGGTTGGTGACCGGAATGTTATGGCACATTTTAATTGCATCCTGGGCGGTATGTATTAATTTCATTGTCTTGTTACATATGTGCAGTTGAACATTTCAAACCATTATGGTGTGACCAAATATGTTTGGGAGAAACTATTGGCACTTCCATGGAATCAAGATCAATAGCCAATGAAGATGCCTGTAAAACTACAAAAGCTGTCCATAGTTCTGATTCAACTCATCAAGAAAACGCACTGAATTCAACCTCCCTGTTATCGTCTGACACAACTGTTGATTCTAATCATTTGCAAGGAAATATTGAAAGTGAGGAATTAATATTGTTGGTGAGGCCTCAATATCAAGAAGAGAGTTCCCAGTCTGGAACCAGTCTGACTTCCAAAGTCTTATCAAGTGCTTCGTCCTCTAAAGAAATTTCTGACCCCAATCAACTATGTCTAACTACTAATGGTAAATGCCAAGACATTAACATGGGAGTTGAGAATGAGTACACTTCCCTAGTCATGTCTACTAGTTTGGAACCGGAAAGGGGTGGTTACAATGGCAGCTTGACTAGCCATCATAGAGAGAGGAAAGAATTTGATGGTTCTTCATCTGATGAACTTGACAAGTTTCTTAGAGGTAGAAGCTCTCAAACCGAGTCATGTTCAGATGATGTTCATCTTGAAGTTGAAAAATCTGTGGTTGAAGAGACACCAAATGTTGCTGAAGGTGATATTCAATCAGAATTTTCAGGCACTCCCATTGACAGTTGTGAGAACGCGAAGTTCAGTGAAGACATCAAAATTGATATTCTTGAAGGCATTGTTGAAGCTGCTAAAAACCACAAGGTCATTTGTACTGCTTTGAAAGTAATTTTATGCTTGCCTTGATTTGTAATATAGCAAGACAAATAGGTTTGCCTTGTTTCTTACCTAGTGATACTTTTCTTCCATACAACACTGTGAGGCTTGAAATGGGAGATGCATTTATTTCTTAAATTTTATTCCTAATCAATGGTGAGTAACATTCACTGTTGATTAATGATGCAGAAAGCTTTGTTTTTAGAGGTGGAATCTATCATGAATAAGATGAGAGAAGTTGAACTTAAAGAAAAAATTGCTGAACAAGCCAAAGAAGAAGCTGCTAAAGCAGGTATGGAGACACTAGTCAAAGTGGAGGAACTTAAACAGATGCTGACACATGCAAAAGAGGCAAATGACATGGTAGTACATATGTGTTATTAGATTACGTGTATGCTTAGTCTTATAGTTATTTGATAGGTGATCAGAAATTTTTCGTTGCATTTGCAGCATGCAGGGGAAGTATATGGTGAGAGGTCAATTCTAGCCACAGAAGTGAGGGAGCTGCAGGCTCGCCTTCTTAACTTGTCTGATGAAAGAGATAATGCTCTTGCAATTCTTCATGAGGTATTCCTCCTGATCAAATTTCTTGTGGTCTCCATAACTTGTATTTTACTTTGTTACACTTTTTTACTCATGAACTGTTGTTCAGCTGTTGCAGTTGTTTCTCGATCATTTCCATTTGGTGTATCATTTGTAGTTAATTCTGAGTCTAGTTCTGAAGTTCTTTTATAATATGTCTTGACAGATATGGGAAACATTATTATCTGCCTTATGTTTTGTCTATATACGAGTTTAAGCCCTGACCAGCCTTCGAACTGGTGAAGGCAAAAGGTCACAGGTTTAACCTTTAACTGGGGTTGAACTGAGGTTAAATGGGAAAAACTAACTATATGTTGAACTTATAACAATTGTGGAAAAATTAAAATAAAATAGCAATAATAAACTTCTGTTAGAATTTTAAATATATCGTTATATTAGATATTATTAGGTTTTAATAAAATAAAATGTATAATGATAAGTAATTTAACATTTTATAGAAGCTTTTGTTTTAAGTATCTATTTTATATATTTTATAGATACTTTTGTCTTTTGAGTTAGTTTATGCATATTTTGTTTCATTTTGAATAATAATATTATTTTAATTATATATAGGGTAATTTTTTTAAAAGAAAAAAGTTAGAAACTAGAATTGTCTCAGAAATTATATATATGTTCAGCATATGTGTGAGTGTGTGTGTGTGTGTGTGTGTGTGTGTGTTATTATGGAATGATGATGACTAGACTTGCTCGATTCAATGAAATTTAGATGTTAAAGTTGCTGAAAAAATTTAGTTTTTTGATGTAGCCAACCAACCCATCAAACCTGGTTGAACCATGCCCAAGTTGACCAATTTGCCTAGTTACTCGGCTGGTTGAATAGGTTTGGTGTGGTTCTCCTCAAAAGAGGGTTTAAACCTGGACCAAGACTGATCACTGGTCTAGTTTTCAGGTTTCCCTGTCTGACTGGTCGGTCTGGAAATTGGATGAGTGATTTTAGTTATTTCTATCATAGTAACTTTGTGTTCGGGAAAGAACTCTTATATTAGTAGTTTATAGTTCTGCATACTTCGCATATTCACATAGACTCAAGCACAGATTCAACTCAGAACTTGACACCAATCTAATTGTGTAGGCTTACTATATGGATATTTTTCTCCCTACACTTAGTCTCAGACTGCATCTAAACATTATTCTGGCTTTGTTCCTTTTTTCCCCCTTCCCCCAAATTATTCCACCAGTGTTGTCCTACGGTTGTCCCGTCTTCCCTTCTCCTGTGCATACTAAATCACGCACAAACTTCGAAATAATTTTATTTATTTAGATAAAATCTTTTGCATTTGATCTTCTTCTTGAGAGGCCTTTTTGGTACGTCTTGTGAATGCTACATTAACAACAGAAAAGTTGACACTGAAATGTTTAATAAGTTGGACATAATTCTTGAAATTTCAGGAACTGGTGTGGCAAATGAAACGAGTGTCTTCAATTAAATGTTAGATGAAGAAATTGGAGATGTAGAAGTCTGCTTTTGCTACACTGCTTTTATTTATTATTTATGCGGTTGCATATGCTATTCCTATTGTGATGCAATTGAAGGATTATTATCATTTGTTTATTAAATGCAATTTGTGCACAGATGCATCAAACCCTTGAAGGTCGACTAGCTGCAGCAGAGGAGCTAAAGAACACTGCTGAGAAGCAGAAGCTGGAGAAGGAAGAATCTGCACGAAATGCTCTTGCTGAACAAGAATCCATAATGGAGAAGGTGGTTCAGGAGTCCAAGATTCTACAGCAGGAGGCGGAGGAGAATTCCAAGGTAGCAACTAGTTGCTACAATGTAATAATTTCTGTTCTAAGGTTTTAACCAGGGTAAAGAATGCCAATTAATCATTTGTTTTGCTTTAATGCAGCTACAGGAGTTTCTTATGGACCGTGGGCGTGTTGTTGATACACTACAGTAAGTCCTCTCTTGACTTTTTAGTTACCGTATTGTTCTGTCTCACATTTGCAATTGTCCTATCTCTTTTGGTGGTTTGGATTGCAGCAACTGTAACTACTAATTCTTATTGTTTAGCTGGATTGATCCTACACTAATAATAGATGCAAGCAATAGAAGCAAAATCCTTGCAGTTTTGGCAGATTAGTTCACTTTCTTATGTATTCTAATCCCCATTTGAGTAGATGCCTCCTACATGCTCTACCTGTAATCTAGATCTATATTTGTTATTTTATTAAATGTACCGTAAGTTTTATATCCTCGGGCATGCTTTCTTGCTTGTAGCGTTAAACTATACTGCTGTTAAATCTTCACTGAATTTTGCAATTCATTTCAATGTTTAGATCAGCAATATATAAGCTGAGGAAAAAATCTCGGACTTGTTTTTTTTTTTTTTTTTCCTGCAGGGGAGAAATTTCTGTTATTTGTCATGATGTGAGACTGCTGAAAGAGAAATTTGATGAACGGGTTCCATTGAGCAAATCTATTTCGTCAAGCCAAACTAGTTGCATTTTAGCCTCTTCAGGCTCATCTCTTAAAAGCATGGCGTCTGATCTGGTTATTGAGCCAAGGGAGGCGTTTATGAGCCCTAATAAAGAGAGAAGCCCCGCATCCTCTGTTGATGGCCAGTCGCCTAATAGCAGACAGCAGAAGAAGAGCAAAATTTCTGAAGAAAATGATGAGAGGAAAAATTTTGAAGAGGACGACTGGGAATTCTTCGAATGATGCACTAATGTAAAGCTGAGGTCTGTAAATGATGGATAAAGACGAAATAACTTCTGAATATGATTCGGAAAGGTTTCACTGGAGATTTTGATTTGGGGTTCTACGGCTATTGTTCGATTTGATATGTAAATGAATAACTAAATAAATTAAACTGGGCACTAAACTGACATGTTATATGTTATCGGCCTGGTTAGCTGCTTGTTACGGTCAACAGTTTGGAACCAGGTAATGTACACAGCGATCTTAAAAATAGCCTATTATTGGCATTTTATGTTACGGTATGTACGGATAGATCTTATCGTTTAAATTGATAGGTGCTAAAGCAAATTTTGAGATTAGCTAAATTTCGTTTACTATATTTATAAAATCGTTGTCCGCCCTTTTCTAGTTTTGAATACTGAGTAAATTTTCTTACTATTTGCTTTTCTTTTCTTTTAAATGTTCCTTGTGTATTTTCTAAGATTATATTAAGTTTAAGTTGGCATGGAAAGTAAACGTAAATTTTTGAAGACAAATAATATTCTGTGTTTTTTATTTTTTACGCTTTGAAGTTATTTGTATTTTGATGTCATATTGAGTTCCTAAATTATCTTTTGCATTAAGCTCTTATTGATGATGAATCGAGTGTTATATAAGGTTTTTTTGTCAAAAAAAGAAGAGTAGATTCAAATTTCGAAAACATATTCCAATACTCTATCTTGGCCTTTGAAGATCGTAACCGTATAGATACAAAGATTAAAAAATTAATATAACAAATATAGTTTTGACTATAGAATATATATATTGCTTAAC
The DNA here is from genome assembly GCA_023653625.1 of Triadica sebifera. NCBI lineage: Eukaryota > Viridiplantae > Streptophyta > Magnoliopsida > Malpighiales > Euphorbiaceae > Triadica > Triadica sebifera. The sequence continues at coordinate 28,043,685 of CM042900.1, forward strand.
ATAATGCACATCTTTTATTTATATCATTGTCATTCAGTTTCGTTTTTGTTGTTTAATAAGAGTTTGATGTAAAAAAAATAATGATGATCTTATTTGTTAGTATTTCAACTTAAAATTTCATATTTTGTCATGTAAGTTGTTTGTTATTTTTGTTTAGTTATTCGTATTTTTATAACACTGTTGTACAAGGAAACCAAATGAATTATGGGATTATCGAGATTTTGAGCCCTTTCCCGGTTGCACTATGAGATCAAAGACTCGACTGACCGCCTACTTGCTCCACGGTGTTAAACTCTTTCCTGTGGCAAAATAGTTGCTAATCCTAAAATTTAGTAAACTTATGCGCAGTAAGATCTGGCATAATGCTGGACACTTGCTATAGATATACCCAAAAACAAGAGGCAACTCTGCTAATTTATTTTGAAAAGCTCAAATTGAATGAACTAAGTTCTAGTTTCCATCTTCAAGCTCGTCCCTGATGGGCATCTATTAGTGAAGGAAATTGACATTGCCTTTCTTCTTGGATCAAGTCATGGCATATATTTCAAATTCATAAAAAAGTTGGGCATCTAATTAATTATGTTCAGCAGCTAGAAATTACTTCAAGATAAATTGTGATTAAAAAGAAACCTTAGGCATTGGGAGAGTACTGTTCATCTAGTGAAAAATCCTTTTTTTTTTAATCTATATTACAATTTACATCTATTTCACACAAAAACATGACATTCGTGCCATTAAAAATGCAAAAATCTAAAATTTTCTCTACATATCTGTAAGAAACAAAGTGTCTACGCTTCATTATTAACTATACAGCAAATCCACCCTTCATTCTCAGCAACTATATTTCCATTCCTGTAAGGTTAGTAACTTTATGATTGAATCCCACAAGCCTCCATTGCCAGATCCGAAGCTCTTGACCCATAAGCACATAACTAATCATGCCAACACAGAAGCATAACAGCACATCTCCATATGATGTAAAGCCTAGTTCTTTGTTCTCTAATTTGCTTTGAACATCGCTGCCATGGCCTCACCTTCAAGCTCCTCATTGAGAATGCACTTTCTGCCATCAATGAAGCTTAGTATTGGACTCTGATTTAAGGGTAAGAAATTTAGTTTTAAAATAAGTGAGGAAGTAGCAGTGGAAATTAGAGAATGTGGCTTGAAAGACTCCTAGGATTTTAAGGATTTATATTGAGAGGAATTGGAGCTGAGGATATGTAAGAAAAAAATTATGTGGTGAGAGAAATTTTAGATAATTCAGTTTAATATTTCATTCATAAACTAATGTAATCGCACAGAAATATAAATGTATTCAATTCTATCGCTGTATTCAATTCAAAATGTTGCCCTCTGGTTGGGCCAGTGAAATAAAGATAACAAATCAGACCTATCAGGTTTGTCTCCTTGGCAAACCAATTTGATAAGGACTAGTCATCAACTTCAGGGTTATCCTTGTGTGGCATGTATACCTTCATTCATGCACATTCATCAATTTATCATTTTATTGTGAAACAAAAAACTAATTTATTCAGTAGTTTGGAGATCAACTATAATATATTCTCCTAAATCAGTCCTTTCATATCCTCAAATCATTCATCACTTCAAGAAAAAAAAAATAAAAAATGAACATTCTACCTAATATAATAATAAATATTTTTTCTTTAAGAAATGTAAGTGAAATTGTGTGGTCAATGAATAGTTTAATTTGATTCCTCTCTCTTTTAAAAAAAATAATGGTAAGGTTTTTAACATAAGTCTGTGCCAAATTAGTAAGAAAATAGTTAAATTAATGGCAGGATTTTGAACTAGTCTAGAAAGAGAAAAGAGAGAGAGAGAGAGAGACAAAAGGCAGGACTTTGAAGTTGATGTTTGACTATTTATGTTTGTATTTAATTTATTGATAGGGTAATATTTGACTCATTAATTTTTTTTTTTGATATTGTCAAAAAATTATAGCATGACATTTTGGCAATTTTTTTTATATTATGCACTGAGCAATTTTGCATGTTTAATAAAATATTCTCATGAAACACTTTAATCATTATATAGGCCCTTCACTAATGAGGGAATAATATTGTAATTATTTAATTAATAAGATTGGAATACCAATATTAGGTCCTCCTAATATAATAATGCTTAATTAGTGCAACTAATGACTTTTGCCAAAAAAAGAAAAAAAAAAAAGAAAAAGAGGTAATGTGTCCAATTTAGAGGGAGCTTTTGAAGAACGCTAACCAACCCATTTATATAAAGTCAAAACCTTAAATATTAGGTTAGCCAACAGCCTCGCATGAGCTTAAGAATTGGGAATAACATATTAGAATTAAACCCCAATGGCAAAACTTACTAAGCTATTAATTATGCTGAAATATGTGCTTTGATATTCGGATCGGACTAACCAGTGGAGTTAGAAAAATTGGACACCCATCCGGTCCCATCCATTTCGAAAATCAAGGTTAATTATTAAGAAGTTGATATTTAAGAAAATAAAATTTGTTTTACTTTAAATAATATATTTAGATTATCAAAAAAAATTTATTTTTTTTTCAATTTTACCCATGAATTTTATTAATTATATGTTATAACTTTTAGTGAAATGTATAAACTTTTTTGCATAAAATATATAGACTAAAATAACTTGTTTATGATAAAAATGTATGAAGGTGCCAATTGGAGGCCATTAATTCATTAAGCAATAAAACGCACATTAACATCAAAACACACCTCATAATAAGTACTCCATTGAGGTTGACTTCAAGTGTTTTTTTTTTTTTAAAAAATCAACTAAGCATTATCCTTGTAATTACCATCACATACATATATATTTATTTCTCTATCTTGTAAATTGATATAAATTAATCAATTATACATATTTTTGTCAATAATTATTTTCATAATTTTTATATCATAATTTTAAAAGACAGTTATAAATAAACAAGAGGAGAAGAAAAGAAACTATGACATAAGTAGTAACGAAACCATATTCACTTGATGGTAAATAATTGCACATTTAACTTTTTAAAATGAATATAATAGTATGTAAATTTATATATTTTTTAAGATTTACTAATTTTCTGAGCCATGACATCTATTGACATAGGATCATGACTCCGCCATTGGACATATAGGAACTTCAAGCTCTTATTGCTCCCACCAGTACCACTCTTACACATCACATTTGTCATCACTGCATAATTTCATTGTTTCTTCATGACCATATGGTACTAACAAATGCCCTAATCCAACTAATCAATGGAGTGGTAAAATCTCAATCAAACAAAGATTGACTTAGTCAAAGGGTAACACAAAAACGACACCCCAACCCAACCCAACCCAAGATTCCTAAAATATTAGTAGGGCCCACAAACAAGCTAGCTTAGAATCCATTATCACCTGCACTCTTCTGTCCACTTAATTTAATAAAACCCATTAATAATGTCAATCCAGACATGCCGGCTGTGACAATCCAGTTCAAACTCCCGCCTCTTGTTCCTCAACTTTGCCTTTCATCTCTAAAGAACCCGGGGCCGACACCAAACGACGTGTCGTTTTCCGAAAACAACCTTACATTAATTGCTTACTATGTGCCCAGAAACACCTGACCCCACTCTATTTGGAGTTTCTTTGTCAAGACTACGACACGTGCGCTCGTGGAGCCCATGTCCACGTGCCATGAAAAGTCCCTATGTTGGGCTAAAGTCAGGCAAGAGGGAATTTTATTCCTGCACAGTCCTATTCTATCTTTTAAATGGGGAAAATAAACATTACCCAGCAAGGGACAAGTTCTGCACAATATATATATATATAAATTTTGGACTTAATATAAACAAGGACACATGTACTTAGAAAAAAAAAAATTAGACATCTCAAAATTTGAGGAAACTACATAGTATATTATTAACTAACATAATACTAATGTGACCAACTATCAATTAAAGATATTTTTTAAAAAAAAATTAGAATAAATAAATTTATATGCTTCTTTAATTTTTTGAAAACTAAAATATCTAAATAACTTGTGTATTAAGTATAGGATTTGCATATGCTATAAGCCTTAGTTTTGCAAAGCACTAACTTGTAATAGATATGATGAAATTGGTAATAAATCCCAATTAAATTGGCAATGGATATTGGTATATTTTGAGCCCACTCCAGCTATATATTTGAATGCATGCATATAGAATTGTATAGATGCTAATTGCACATGTGGGTGGCCAATAGAATGTTTGAAGGATCACAAATGTCCTGTTGCTGCAAATTCATGTTGAAATTAATGCAGATTATCCAAGCTGTCGGGATGTTTTATTGTAATCATTTAAAAAAAAAAATTTAAATTTTTGGGTTATTATGGGAGGAGGAGATTCATGAGGATAAGTTGAATTTGATGATTGATATATATATATATATATATATATATATATATATATATATGCCAGCAAAGTGGTACCCCATCCTTCTTGATACTGTGAAATTCCAATTCACGTGTGAAGAGACTGACACAGAATGAGGAAGAAATATTTTTCAGTCTGCTGATTTTTTGCCTGTTAAAATTGTCGCTATTGAAAAAACTTTTCAATATTCCCTGCCTTAATTATAAAATGTTAGATATTTTAAGATTAAGTTGCGTTCAATAATCTTTTTAAAACTCTATAGCCATGAGATAAAAATCATGATAGATTATATTTGAATTTAATCTTTCAGTAAGTCCAATAAATGTAGGACGAAATATGACAACTCACAAAAAAAAAATACTATTAATTATTAAATGGATGAGATCAAAGATTAACTTAATCTCCTGAAATTTAATCTATTCTTCTGAAAAAAAAAAGATAATATTTTTTTAGATTAACGATAAATATCTGAAAATATAATAAAAAATTATATAATTTAATAAAACAAAAAAGCTAATAGTATAAATTACTAGTATAATATATCTATAGGATAAATAATAATTTTTCTAAAAAAAAATTAATCGTATCTTCTCACTCCACACATGATAACAAAGAGATTTAATATTAATTATTTTGATGTTTGAGTTTATAATCACACAACTTAATCTTTTATACAACATCGCTCCCTTCTTTCAACCTAATGTTCGATTGCAAATTTGCCACTCGAAGTCCCTTTCGTGCAACTCTCTTAAAGTTGAAATTTTGACCCCTTAATTTAACAAGATACATTTATTTATTTTACTGAAAAATGGTGGATAAACTGCCAATTCAATATTTTCCCCATTCTATCACGTTTGATTTTTTAAAACATTTTCTTTGTTTTTCTCTCTTATATTCTATCATTAAAATGTGGGCTAATACGCCATTTACAAAGCGTTCTAAGCATGAGAACCTTCGTCGAAAAGATAAAGAAAAAGGAAAATACTTTCTCAAGGAAAAATGAAGAGGGTTCAATATAGAACAAAGTTGGTAAGGTTAGTTAATCAAACTCACAAGAAAGTTCATTTGCACAATATACCATCCAAATCATTTTGGAAGCTAACCCATTAAAATCTCAACAAACAGATACAACTTCAATGTTTCATTGAAAAAAAAAATAAAAAGAAAAGAAAAAAATCCACACAAACAACTTTGAAAGTGAGCCAACTATATATCATCTCTACTTGCATTTCTTTTTATTTCTAGAAAACTCCACACCAAATAATACAAGACATTTCTCTGTAATAATATACAATAACTAACTGAATAAGCAAGTAGCTTACCCATCTAAAAGTGCTTCACAGCGGCCTTTGACATTTCTTTTACCGGATCGGTTCATGGCCTATTTTCCCAATTCTTTCTTAATATCATCCTGTGCTCAAAAGCAAAACGAATCAATATGAGAAATTTAAAAGTAACATTTACAAGACTAAAAAAATAAATGCACGCATACACTGCCTCCTAGTACACTAACACGAGCAAGCATGCAGAGAGAAAGAGAGCAAGGAGAAACCTCAATAGACAAGGGAGTGGTGGTTGTGCCATAACGAGCAATAACTTGCCCTTCCTTATTAACTAGGAACTTGGTAAAATTCCATTTTATGCTATTCCCAAAAATTCCACCTTTACTAGCCTTGAGGAATTTGTACACAGGTTCTGCATTTGGGCCATTGACACGAACCTAAATAGAACACAGATTTGAGTATCTAGAATCAGCCAGTGTGATCACAAAATACAAAATAGCTACATAGAGTACAAGAATGTGCTAGTGAAGCAGTATGGCTTACAGAAATATGGGGAAAAAAAAGATATCAATCATAAATGCAATTGTTGAGAAGCAAGCTTAAAGACACAAGAGCCAAAAACCTTCTTATATTTAGAAATGGGTTTCTGATCACCCTTCCACAGCTTCTCTACACAGTGCATCCAGCATACATAGTAGATCACTCAAGCAAAATGTGTAAAGCACGATGACCAAGATCAGACTTATGTAGTGACATTATGCTTTTAATTTCTTAACAAAAACTGTACTTTCAAAGCTTGACTAGGATTGGCTCTGAAAAAATCTAGGTAATTCTCGACAAGGACTAGTATATAGACTAATCCAAAGCTAAACACTTCTGAAACCTAAATTACCATAATTGGTATCTTGGGTTATTTTTCACTTTCAAATGCATAATGGAAATATTGTACATCAATATTTTCTTTTTTCTGTCTTTTGTGAAAAAAAAAAAAAAACAAATACATAGGCACATATATGGCAACAGTTCCAAGCTTCAAATAGTCTTCACTTCAGTACCATTTCCATCATATAAGCAAAGATATGATATGCCTAATATTTAGATCCTCCAAACTCAATTTAGATTGCATTAGGAATCTACAATTGACGGTGAAGCTGGAAATAGCAGGCGATGATAAAGATGATCGAGCTGGAAGAAGCTAATGAGGATGGAGCTGCAGCTTCACTAGCAGTTAGCATTGGCAGATATTTGAGCTAGTTAGTTTAGGAAGATGTTAATCAGTCACAATATTTAGCCATTTCATTAAGCTTGTTAAATAAAGATACAGGTAGTATAGGAAAATATGTGAAAAAAAAATTAATAAAAATCAGGTTTTGTTGCTCTCTAATACTCTCTCTCTTGACTCACCTTCTCCTCTCCTCTTTCTGCCATTCTTTCCTTCCGCCATTATTCTTTTGTTCTATCAATTTACAGGGGCTGGGATCTTAGGAAAGCAGGTCCTGACAAAGAGCAAGAATTCTTGACAAAACCATAGCCACACTAGAAAAATTGGAGAGGAAAAGCAAAGCATAGTCATATCAAAACAAGAGTGAGAAAACCAATTGTACAACTCAGACCTTGTGACCCAGCTTATTCTTCAGGACTCCAACTTTAATATGCCACCATTGGCAGTGTCCAGCGGAAGTTGGAGCTAGATTTGGGCATCAATTTATCAGACCAAAACCATTTATTAAGAGCCAAATCGAAATTTACCTTGATACCCTAGAGAACTAAAAGGAAGAAAACAAGAACACCATGACAGAAATTTACCTCTAACTTATGGGACTGAGAATGCAGGTGATCAAAATTCAGTTGGAGAATCTCGGAATGGTAAGAAATGTGGTTAAGATCAATCAATTGATTCTGAATAAAATATATCAAAATAATATGGCTCATGGGGACAATGCATTTGGGCAATTGAGGCAAAGGAACAATAAAAGAAGTTTTGATGGCAGAGTCAAAATCATACTTCAGACATTGAAAAGGATTATGGTAATATTGTTATTGGAAATCATGGTCATCTTCAAAATGGTTGTCAAACCTGGTTACTATCATCAAAGAAATAGAGTTTGAAATGTGGAGCAGGCAGAAAAAAGGAATCAGATTGCAAAGGATTCCTCATCTTGTCCATGGTTTGTCTGCTTCTCCAAAAGGAAGAAGCAAGCAAAAGATACAGCTGAGGTTTATTGAGATGCAAAACAAGGGGATTTGATTGCACCATATTTAATCTTGCAGTGATTGATATCTATGGACTTCTTCATGTGACTTTCTAGGATACCATCACAGCAAGGAAGAGAATGGGTCCAAACTCTTGCAATTCACATCCTTAAGGACAAGGATGATCTCCATGGGGAAAAGTACTGCTAGAAACCTACGATTGATGGTGGAGCTGGAAATAGCAGGTGATGATGAAGATGATTGAGATGGAAGTAGCTAATGAAGATGGAGCTGCAGCTTAATCAGCAGTTAGTGGGAGTTCGAGACAGTTGTTTTAGGAAGCTGTTAATCAGTTACAAACTAATGAGCTATTTCATTAAGTCATTCTTGCATAAATAAAGATACAGGCTGAATAGGAAGATATGTAAAAGAATTAATAAAAATCAGATTCTCTTTCTCTCTAATTCTCTCTTCTCCATTCTCTTTGCTCTCCTCCCTATCTCTCTCCCTCTCAATCTCCTCTATTTCTCTTCTCTTCTCTTCCTGCCACTCTTTTCTTCCTCAGTTGTTCTTAGTTTTATCAATTGCAGGAGCTAGGACCACAGAGTGCAGGTCATGACAAATCACAACTCAAACGATGGCCAAGGTTTCCAAGCCCCGTTCACTCTAATTGAAGTGGGGTCTGGTAAAATATGTAAAAACAAAGTTTTTAAGAATCCAACTAGAAATCCAACCCATCACTTCGTCAGCACACGCCATGACCATCCGACAGAGCTTAATTTTAACCAGGGCCTATCACTTAACTGCACCATAGCCAAAAGCTAATATTTTACCAGAAAACAGCTTAAAGGAAACATCCAGTTTCATAGTTCTTCAATCAACTATAAGTTTATAAAAAGCTTCCTTCCTTAAGGGCGTGATAATCTAAAATTGCTGTATATGATAAAGAGTTGTCAGAAGTATTTTGAACACCTTGAGTGGTAAAGAAAGTAAACCATTTCCTCAAAACAAAATGAATAACAATCTCGTAATGTCAGATATCATTTGCTAAACTACTCCTATTAGATTTTATTGAATATCAACTACAGTACAACCAATTAAAGGGCAGCCAAAGGAGCATTAAATAATAAACTACAATGCACTATCATTCACACTGAACATAAAAGTCAGTAAAGCAAACTTAAACAAAGAGAAGCACTGCGATGTTAAGGCAAAAGAAAATTGAAACTTGAGAGAATTATAATAAATAACTAGAGGAAATTTAACCAAATTTTAATACAATTGAAAACACTACCAAACAAGTGAACTCCCATACCTTTTGGAAAATCGGATACTCAGCCTTGTACCTAGTGCAAGCAAACTGTTCTGCTTCTTCACTTGTCCCTGGCTCTTGTTTCAGAAATTGATTGCATGGAAATGCCAAGACTTCAAAACCTGATATTGCCCAATGAAACATGTTCTCAATTACCCATAATTCCAACCAAATTACAGTAAATAGATAAAGAGACATTGTATTGTTGGACACATGGTCAATGATCATTATCAGCCATATAGTTAGGGTCCCAGGAGGGAGAATCTGAATACCAGATTTAAAGTAAATCAAAGTTGGCTCCTCCAATGAAATCATGCAAAGGATACGCGCCACAAAAAAAAATTCTTTTGACAGTATGCATAGAAGTCTTAAACATTGACCTTGTACCCTGCAATTGCACGCTAAAACCTTTACTAGTGCACCAAGTAGTGGAGCCTGTCTATTCAAGATCTTAAAGAATTTTAAAACCGATAATTAGTTTCATCATATCTGTTTTCTGGGCAAAAAAAGTTGGCTTTTATATTCATATTTCATGCTCAGACATTTCTTGCTGCCTATTAATGCCCATGTGCTCCTCAATTCAACTAAGATCAGTTTAAACATTTTATCAGAAGCTATTCTGAGATGCACTATATCCATAGTGGACCATTTAATCAACTCGGTTTTGAATAGTTTCTTCTTCTAAGAAGTAGAAAAGCAACAACCAACGAACTTCAGAGTTTCTATCATAACTCCTGAGGGACCAAATCAGACCACAATTATAGACACAATTAGGGGCCAAAAGCCGAAGTGACAAACCTTGGTCCTTATATTTGCTATAAAGGTCAGTCAACTGGGTGTAATTTGAATCTGTAAATCCACTGTTCAAAAGCACCAAAATTTCAGAATCATCGAAATTCAAATCTAAAGCAATTACCAAAAAGAAAAAGGGCCAGAGAGAGAGAGATACCATTTAGAGGCAACATTAACCACAAGAAGAACCTTCCCTTTATAGGTGCTAAGATTGACGTCCTGTCCTTGGGCATCCTGAAACCCAAACCCATCATTATTTTATGAATTAACAAAAAAAAAAACCCATCAAAAGATAATACAAGATACATAGGAATGTAATAAAAAGATCTGACATTGAAAGAGGAAGGAGAAGAAGAAGACCTTGACTGTGAACTCATGGATTGATTTCTCAGGAACTGATGGAGAAGCCCCCATCCCTAAAAACGGACAGAACGGAATCAGCCAAAAGCTTGTAAATTTGACTCGTCGGTGGTTGTATTTTGTAACTTATTAATAGATAACAACAGCAACTGTCCTTATCACAGGAAGATAATGCCAATTTTTTCAACGTTCGGCCATGTAATTTGGAAAATGGGTTCAATCTGCTAAGAAATGTGTGGTGAACAGTGAACTTAATACAGCTCACGGCACGTCATCATCATTATAAATTCTTATCTTCCCACCAGTCAGTAATCAGTAATCACCATTGATAAACGATTTTTATTTTATTCATAATAAGGCAACTTTCAACTGGCCATACTTTCACAAGATCTTTCAAGTTTCAACAGGCCATTATGAGATTGTACACTTCCCATTTCAGACACCCAAAATAAAATTAATGAAAAATTACTCTTATCCTTATCACATTTGAAGTTGAGAAGTTTTATTTATTTAATCATATTCAAAATAATAATAAAAAATTGTTACTTCCTCTAAAATTTAACTTATTACACTGATATTTAAGTTTGATTTATTATATTATTTTTCTATTAAAATTTAATTTATTGTATTAGTACTAAAAGTGTAATTAATGATTTTTTTATTAACAGTAAATATTTTAAAATTTAACAAAATAATTATATAATTTAACGAAAATAAAACAGAATAAATTAATGGTATAAATTTTGAATTTCAAAAAAATACTAATAAAATATATCAAATTTCTAACATAAACAATAATTTTCCTAAAATTAATTAGCAAACATATTCAGTAATAAGTCATTACTATTAATGAGTACATTAGCTATTAATGAAGATTAGTTTTTATTTCCTTAGTAATTGCAGGATTGGCAAATAATTAGTATCTTATTTTCTTTTTTAGATAGACAAATAATATTGGTAAAAATAATCTGCCAGAAGCATGATTGGAAAAAATGAAACTAGAAGACCCCAATCAAAAGGCACAAAAATAAGAGAAGCATAATCATAATTAAATGTCTTAAAATTTAATAGAATAATTATATAATTTAACGAAAATAAAATAAAATAAATTAATCGTATAAATTTTGAATTTCAAGAAGATAATAGTAAAATATATTAAATATCTAACATAAACAATAATTTTCCTAAAATTAATTAGCAAGCATATTCAGTAACAAGTCGTTACTAGATTGCAGACTTTTCTTTTTCAGATATGATAATATACAATTAATTAGTACATTAGCTACTAATGAAGATTAATTTTTATTTCCTTTGTAATTGCCTGATTAGGAAATAATCAGTATCTTATTTTCTTTTTCAGATAGGCAAATAATGTTGGTAAAAATAATTTGCTAGAAGTTTGATTGGAAAAAATGAAACTGGAAGACCCCAATCAAAAGACACGAAAATAAGAGAGACATAATCATAATTAAATATTTTAAAATTTAACCGAATAATTATATAATTTAACGAAAATAAAACATAATAAATTTAGAATTTCAAGAAAATACTAGTAAATTATATCAAATCTCTAACATAAACAATAATTTGTCCTAAAATAAATTAGCAAGCATATTCAATAACAAGTTGTTACTAGATTGCAGACTTTTTTTTTACAGATATGATAATATACAATTATTTAGTACATTAGCTAATAATTAAGATTATTTTTTATTTCCTTTGTAATTGCTTGATTGGCAAATAATTAGTATCTTATTTTCTTTTTCAGATAGGCAAATAGTGTTGGTAAAAATAATATGCCAGAAACTTCATTGAGAAAAATAAAACTGGAAGACCCCAATCAAAAGACACGAAAATAAGAGAGACATAATCATAATTAAATGTCTTAAAATTTAACAGAATAATTGTATAATTTAACGAAAATAAAACAGAATAAATTAATCATATAAATTTTAAATTACAAGAACATACTAGTAAAATATATCAAATCTCTAACATAAACAATATTTTTTCCTAAAATTAATTAGCATGCATATTCAGTAACAAGTCATTATTAGATTGCAGACTTTTCTTTTTCAATGATAATATAAAATTAATTAGTATATTAGCTACTAATGAATATTAATTTTTATTTCCTTTTGTAATTGCCTGATTGGCAAATAATTAGTATCTTATTTTCTTTTTCAGATAGGCAAATAATGTTGGTAAAAATAATCAGTCAGAAGCTTGATTGAGAAAAAAGAAATTAGAAGACCCCAATCAAAAGACACGAAAATAAGAGAGACATAATCATAATTAAATGTCTTAAAATTTAACAGAATAATTATATAATTTAACGAAAATAAAATATAATAAATTAATCGTATAAATTTTGAAGTTCAAGAAGACACTAGTAAAATATTTCAAATCTCTAACATAACAAATAATTTTTCCTAAAATTAATTAGCAAGCATATTCAGTAACAAGTCGTTATTTGATTGCAGACTTTTTTTTTAGATATGATAATATACAATTAATTAGTACATTAGCTACTAATGAAGATTAATTTTTATTTCCTTTGTAATTGCCTGATTGGCAAATAATTAGTATCTTATTTTCTTTTTGAGATAGGTAAATAATGTTGGTAAAAAAAATCCGCCAGAAGTTTGATTGGAAAAAATGAAACTGGAAGACCCCAATCAAAAGACACAAAAATAAGAAAAGTATAATCATAATTAAATGTCTTAAAAGTTAATAGAATAATTATATAATTTAATGAAAATAAAACAGAATAAATTAATCATATAAATTTTGAATTTCAAGAAGATACTAGTAAAATATATCAAATCTCTAACATAACAATAATTTTGCCTAAAATTAATTAGCAAGCATGTTCAGTAACAAGTTGTTACTAGATTGCAGACTTTTCTTTTTCAGATATGATAATATACAATTAATTAGTACATTAGCTAATAATGAAGATTATTTTTTATTTCCTTTGTAATTGCATGATTGGCAAATAATTAGTATCTTACTTTTTTTCAGATAGGTAAATAATGTTGGTAAAAATAATCCGCCAGAAGTTTAATTGGAAAAAATGAAACTGGAAGACCCCAATCAAAGTGCACGAAAATAAGAGAGGTATAATTATAATTAAATGTCTTAAAATTTAATAAAATAATTATATAAATTAACCAAAATAAAACAGAATAAATTAATCGTTTAAATATTGAATTTCAAGAAGATACTAGTAAAATATATCAAATCTCTAACATAACAATAATTTTCCCTAAAATTAATTAGTAAGCATATTCAGTAACAAGTCGTTACTAGATTGGAGACTTTTCGTTTTTAGATATGATAATATACAATTAATTACTACATTAGCTAATAATGAAGATTATTTTTTTTATTTCCTTTGTAATTGCCTCATCGACAAATAATTAGCATCTTATTTTCTTTTTCAGATAGGCAAATAATATTGGTAAAAATAATCCGCCAGAAGCTTGATTGGGAAAAATGAAACTGGAAGATCTCAATCAAAAGACACGAATATAAGAGAGGCATAATCGTAATTAAATATCTTAAAATTTAACAGAATAATTATATAATTTAACGAAAATAAAACAAAATAAATTAATCGTATAAATTTTGAATTTCAAGAAGATACTTGTAAAATATTTCAAATCTCTAACATAACAATAATTTTTCCTAAAATTAATTAGCAAGAATATTCAGTAAACAAGTCGTTACTAGATTGCAGATTTTTCTTTTTAAGATATGATAATATACAATTAATTAGTACATTAACTACTAATGAAGGTTAATTTTTATTTCCATTGTAATTATCTGATTGACAAATAATTAGTATCTTATTTTCTTTTTTAGATAGGCAAATAATGTTGGTAAAAATAATCCGTCAGAAGCTTGATTGGAAAAAATGAAACTGGAATACCTCAATCAAAAGACACGAAAATAAGAGAGGCATAATCGTAATTAAATATCTTAAAATTTAACATAATAATTATATAATTTAACGAAAATAAAACAGAATAAATTAATCATATAAATTTTGAATTTCAAGAAGGTACTAGTAAAATATTTCAAATCTCTAACATAACAATAATTTTTCCTAAAATTAATTAGCAAGAATATTCAGTAAAAAAGTCATTACTAGATTGCAAACTTTTCTTTTTAAGATATGATAATATACAATTAATTAGTACATTAGCTACTAATGAAGATTAATTTTTATTTCCTTTGTAATTGCAGGATTGTCAAATAATTAGTATTTTATTTTCTTTTTCAGATAGGCAAATAATATTGGTAAAAATAATCCGCCAGAAGCTTGATTGAGAAAAATGAAAGTGGAATACTTCAATCAAAAGACACGAAAATAAGAGAGGCATAATCATAATTAAATATTTTAAAATTTAACAGAATAATTATATAATTTAACAAAAATAAAACAAAATAAATTAATCGTATAAATTTTGAATTTCAAGAAGATACTAATCTAACATAACTATAATTTTCCCTAAAATTAATTAGCAAGCATATTCAGTAACAAGTCGTTACTAGACTGCAGACTTTTTTTTTCATATTTGATAATATACAATTAATTAGCACATTAGCTACTAAAGAAGATTATTTTTTATTTCCTTTGTAATTGCCTGATTGGCAAATAATTAGTATCTTATTTTCTTTTTTCAGATAGGCAAATAATGTTGGTAAAAATAATCCGCCAAAAACTTGATTGAAAAAAATGAAACTGGAAGACTGCAATCAAAAGACATGAAAATAAGAGAGGCATAATTATAATTAAATGTCTTAAAATTTAATATAATAATTATATAATTTAACGAAAATAAATTATTAATTAGTACATTAGCTACTAATGAAGATTAATTTTTATTTCTTTTGTAATTGCGTGATTGGCAAATAATTAGTATCTTATTTTCTTTTTCACATAGGTAAATAATGTTGGTAAAAATAATCCGTCAGAAGTTTGATTGGAAAAAATGAAATTGGAAGACTCCAATCAAAAGACACGAAAATATGAGAGATATAATCATAATTAAATGTCTTAAAATTTAACATAATAATTATATAATTTAACGAATATAAAACAGAATAAATTAATCGTATAAATTTTGAATTTCAAGAAGATACTAGTAAAATATATCAAATCTCTAACATAACAATAATTTTCCCTAAAATTAATTAGCAAGCATATTCTGTAAGTTTCTAGATTGCAGACTTTTTTTTTCAGATATGATAATATACACTTAATTAGTACATTAGCTAATAATAAAGATTATTTTTTATTTCCTTTGTATTTGCTTGATTGGCAAATAATTAGTATCTTATTTTCTTTTTGAGATAGGCAAATAATGTTGGTAAAAATAATCCACCAGAAGCTTGAGTGGGAAAAATGAAATTGGAAGACCCCAATCGAAAGACACAAAAATAAGAGTGACATAATCATAATTAAATGTCTTAAAATTTAACAGAATAATTATATAATTTAACGAAAATATAACAGAATAAATTAATCATATAAATTTTGAATTTCAGAAATATACTAGTAAAATATATCAAATCTCTAATATAAACAATAATTTTCCCTAAAATTAATTAGCAAGCATATTCAGTAACAAGTTGTTACTTGATAGCAGATTTTTTTTTCCAGATATGATAATATACAAATAATTAGTACATTAGCTACTAATAAAGATTAATTTTTATTTCTTTCGTAATTATCTGATTGGCAAATATTTAGTATTTTATTTTCTTTTTCAGATAGGCAAATAATGTTGTTAAAAATAATCCGCTAGAAGCTTGATTGAGAAAAATGAAACTGGAATACCCCAAAAAAAGCACGAAAATAAGAGAGGCATAATCATAAGTTTTGCCTGAAATATAAGCAAAAACACCAGAATTCCAAATTTCATCGGGTTATAGGTTTCTTGACTGATAAATTAGAAACAAAAAATATCCGTCTGCTCGAAAGTAAGCAGCATCGTAACGCAATGGCCACTTCTCTGTACATTTTAAAGATTCTAAAATCAGCTGTAGATTTCATTCAACGGAATAAGCAGTAATCTCTTAACTTAATTTGCAACACCACCCCAGCTTATTGAATGCCATAAATGGATGTATCATGCATGACCAGAACACATGGTGACATGGGAAACTCAAGCCGTCAAAAATAATACTTGAACGCTTCGCTTTCTGAGTTATGATCCAGCCGGGCCAGGTTAAATTCTTCCACTATAGACGAAATAAAAACTGTTTACAGCGAGAGAGGGACGGAGTCACTATATAAAGAAACTAAAGTGTTGCAACAGATGGCCCTGCGAAAACTTTTAATAGAATCCCTTCAAGGCTCTTCCAAAATAGATGAAAGAACAATTAAAAATTGATTGATACACGAGTCATGACTGCCTAGAGTTAGGTTACAGCTCCCCAACTCTGCACCATGACTGTCTTGCAGCCCTCTACATTTGCAAAGTTGATAAAATAAAATACATTATATACAACCCAATGAAGCATGTCAAGAATGCACTTCCCTGAGCCAAATCCTCCTATCATGATCCATGCGCTGCAGTCCTTTGACAATTGACCCAGATAGACTTGCTCTTTTGAACAATAGACTCGCACAAGCCGACAAGCCAGAAAATAAAAACCAAAACCTAACAAATTTTAACCAATACATAAATCAGTAAGACAACACATCATAACAAATTCTCACGTGTGTATATATATATATATATATATATATATATATACAGAGAGAGAGAGAGAGAGAGAGAGAGAGACAAATTGCATCAACAACCTACCAATCCCAACTGTGTAGTAATAGTTGGTCATCTTGGCTGCCATATGCTTGGTGCTGAAACACAAGAAAAGTGTAACGAGATTACTTCGAAGATTTCAATTTAATTTTCAAAATTTGGAAATTCAAACAGCAAAATAATATACCTCTATTGGACACTGGTACTGCACTTTCAGAAGGTGGTCTGTAAGGCATGAAATTCCTGTGATGCATTCCCCGGGGGGAAGATGACCATCCTTGATGGGGCATTCTGGTTGGCTCTCGTGGTGGACCAGCATATGGACCTGGTGGATAAGCTGCTCTGGCTTTGTCAGGATATTGAGGACCTAGGACGGGGAAAACATTGATAATAAGAAGCAACAATAAAAATCATAGAATAAAAGAACATTATCAACATTTTGGCATATCCTAATAGACTTCTACCTTAAATATAACCTTACCAGTAAAGTTGGGTGCAGGATATCTCCAACTATCACTGAGTTCATAAGGGGCTGGTCTCATTCTCTCATGGTTGTTGTAAAAGTTCCCACCATCAGCATTATGTGACGAGTGAAATCTATGGTGGTAGGAAGGAGGTGGAGTCTCTCTTCGACATTTCACATGCTGACCAGCCTGAACATAAGAGAATTGATTTGAAGGTTGAGGGTGAGGAGGTCTTGGAGGATAAGCCTTATGGTGGAAGTTAGGACCATCAGTGTGTTGAAAATTATTCACTGGCCGCACAGGGTAACTGCTGAAAGAGCTTGCTGAGTCTGGAAGCTGCATCTGCATCTGCATCTGATCTCCGCATTCAGTAGCATGATGGTGCACTCCATTGGATATTGATGGATTGGTTCTTGACTGCTGAGCCACTGGTTCTCTCAAGTTATCATGCATATTCTGCAAAGTTAGCCCAATCAGAAAAAAGAACGTGTATTGCATATTCTACAGGTGATTTTCACCCATTGTCCTTGGACTTCGCACTTAGTAACAGCAATGTCCCTTAACTTCAATTTTTTCCTTAAAATTTTGCAACAGTAAAATCCTTTTAGTTTTGATTTTCCATCCAAACACCACCTGGAAGAGAGAAAATAGAGGAGGAAATATTTGTTTCAAATTAAAAAATTCATATTGACATGCCATGTCATTAAATTAATGACGTTTGGATGGAAAATCAACACTAGAAGGTTTTTACTGTTACAAAAATTAAAGTTTAGAGATTTTTTATAACAAATTGAAGTTCAAGCACGTTACTGATATAAAGTGCAAAGTTCATGGCTGATAAATGAAAAGTACCCCATATTCTACCCTTAAAAAAATGGTAAGAGAACGAGCAATCAGATGTGAGGACACACATGTGAATTTGTATAAAGCTTTGAATCAATGCCATTAACATAAGGATCACGCATTCCACTTGAAGAGGGGCCGGCAGGAGGAGGAGGTGGTGGTGGTGGTGGTGGTGGTGGTGATGTTGGCAATGGTGGAGATGAAGGTGGCACATCCTGAGGCAGGGGAGGGGCAATAGGCAGTGGAAAATGCTGTTCTAATTGATGGTGCAAATTATGTACAGTATTGATTCCAGCTATGCCACCAGTTGAATTTGCTTCAACTTCACAAGAGGGAGCCACATCCTCCATTTCAAGTTCACCATCGACATCTTCTAAAATATGGGTGTGCTTTTCTGTTGCATGGGTATTATCCTGTTCTTCAGGGGTTCCAGGATTAAGTTCAGGAGTGACAGCCTCAAAACTCTCTCCATCAGAGTCACTTCCATCATCTTCATCCTTCAGCATGCGAGTCATACAAAATCCAGGAAGTTGAAAACTTGAATTGCTGATACAACAAAAAGTTATTAGTAGAAAATGGTCTAGAACTTCTTCAACTAAAAAAGAAATGACAGATTTCAACAAAATCAAACCTTCCGTATTCGTCAACAAGCATACCCTCCATGTCTCTAACAGGATCATCTAAAGCCCTTTCTGTTCTTGCTGAACGGCGAGAATAGGCACCAGCAGAAGATGAGCCACCTAGGGAATCAAGTTCTCGCATGTGATGGCGAATAACAGATTCTGGAAGGATCCTTCTCTCCAGCCAAAGTCTCAAAACCTACAAGAAAATCACAGCGATGCCAGAAATCAATCAACCTGCATACCAAGGACAAACAGGCAAATTTCATAAAAAAATTCCAAGGCTTGCCTTCAAACACTGCCTCCGATTTTCCTGTGCAAAACTTCCAGGAGGAGCAGCAGCTGAAAGCAGGCGTGGTAACACTGCTTGAATAGCTGAAGGGTATATGCCACCAACATCACCTGTAAAAGCAAATCCAACATGAACATAATATATCCCACGTGTAAAGGGCACTTGAAACAAGTACCCATTTTTAACTAAGCAAACCTTAAATTTATCAATTACCTTTGAATGATAAATGATTCCCATCTTAGGGTGAGAATAACAAAGTGAAAGCAAGTAATGGGAAATCAAAGTAACTGTAGAGTGCACCCACATGTACTCGTTCATCTAGAAATAACAGTAGAACAAGACTTTACCTTTCAAACCTCGAGAGCACTGAGTGATAGAATCCACAAGGAAGAATAAATCCACCCTTTTGTGCAAACTTGACTCACTTTCTAAATTCCGTACTAATATCTCCACCACCTATGTTAGGAAGACATAAAGCATCAGAAGAATACGAACTACACATGTACATTCCCCCACCAATTAAATCATTCTTATAAATATAAAGCTGATAATGATCATGCAGACTCATACATACTTTAGATAATATCTTCTTGGGAAAAAATTTCTCACTTTGAGTGGTGCATAAATTAGAATCAACATCAAAGCTTAAAAAGTAAATACTATTATGAAGGATTATCAAAACGTTCAACACAATCATGTAAATGACAAAGTACATTTTAATTAAATATAAATGGCAAATGCAACCATCCAGTCCTCTAAAGAATTGGTGGTATGTAGCATAACCCATAATTTGACAGTCAACTGTAATTCTTCCAGTTGTTCTTGCTCATCTACGATAACCAATTATATATATCGCAATTTTAAATAAGCTTCTAATCAGATCAATACACCTGTCATGTCAGTTGATGTTATCTCATGTATATTCGCATGAATGATTGTGTTGAAGATGCATAACAGATTAAATTTCATTTAGTCTCAGAAAATCTTTCTTTGACAGTAAGATTCAAACCCTTACAAGAATAATAAAAAGGCATAGAAGGCTTTCGTTTGCATAAAAATGGATCCAATTCCTAAAATTTAAACTTGCCAAATAACAATTCTTCATTCAACAGCAGATCATGATATCTAACATAACAAGGTAAACTTAAAAGTTAAAACCACACATCAAGCAAAATAATTCTACCTTTGATGAGACACCGAACTTTGCACAGTCAATGGCAATTCGAGTAGCTCGACCAATACTCTCCTTTGTCCTTGTTAATGATCCAAGTATTCCCTCAAAGGATGACAGTGCAGCATGTGCTTCTGCATAACTAAATAATTTGCCAACAGATTTTGGCCGTTGTGGCACCACCAATTCTGTTTTTTCTTCATCAACAACTGCTGTGCACACAGTTATCTTCTGCTGTGAATGATTAGGGCTGGAACATCCACTATTTTGAATAAAATTAGCACTTTCTGAGGTAGATACATGGCATATTGAAGCCGTGGTTGGAGACACCTGTGCAGGAGATTCTATTCCATCAGCTTGAACTGGACTTGACTGGGCCACCAAGACATCCCTTTCACCCAAACAATCATCCAAAAAAGAAACAGAATTAGCTTCCTTTTGTCTTTGCTCATATTTGATGCAATTTGACTCCTCATGCCTAAAACAGAAATTTTGGAGATGAAAGACACGCAACTGAATGGTGATAAAAGAAAGCCATAAAGAAAAAGTCACAACTGTAACTTCTCCATCCCACAAGGACTATCCTCACACAAATTCAGAATTCTCAAGGAGACATCAGTAAATTGTGAGAAGAGGTGTAAGTGTCAAGGAACAGTACCATTGCCCATGCTTTTAGGAGACATATTTTTGGAGAACACAAAACAATGACTTCCTGGTTAAAGTAACTATTAGCAGAAGCCTGAAAAACTAAGCTACCATAAAGCCAAATATAAAATGGACACTTACATGCCATTAGTTTGGCTGTTGTCATCAATTTGAGACCTCAACGACTCTGTATCCTCAGCACTGTACTGAAGCATATTGGAACCATTTTGAGATGTAGCTTTAGTAGCTTCACTGGCCTGTGAGATAAGACTTACATTTGTGGGAGAGCACTCCAAAAGAGCAACATCTTTATTAGGAATTTCAGCTCCAACATCTCTTAACTCAATGTCTTCAGAATTAATTTTATCCTTCATAAGTAACAATTGATCCACTGAGCCCTGATTGGATAGTACACCAGCTTGTCTTCTGTCAAGATTGTGTGTAAAATCTTCAACACTTTGTTGAACAGCTGTATAAACAGAATGACCTCCAGAACATGATTCACTAAGATCTTTGCAATGACCATGGCCCAATGCCTCTGACAAGATGTCTTCATGATGTTTTGGGATCTTAGAACTATACATCGATTGATTGCAAATGTCTGCACCTAATGGTGATTTAACATCTGTCTCTGAGATTATCTTGCTGGAACAGAATTCAGAGGCCTTCTCGCTGAAAGACTCCACATGCTCTACTGGACTATCATTTTCATTGCTTTCAACCACCATGTGAGAAGAGCCCCTTAATGAAGAAGTGCAACTGCCATTTATTGATGTATTCATTATTGATGTCTCAGCACAAGTGTGCCCTTCCTCGGCAGCATTTGCTGACATGGCTTCTAGAGCACGATGAAGACGTTTGGACGGAGGTAAAGCAGCTTCTCCATCTGCTGAGCTGCAAAAAGACTGGCTATCCTTAATTATTAAAAGATTTAGTCTATTTCCTGGAATTTGGGCACAGGCCCTCAGAGGCAATGCATTATCTGAAGTTCCCTTCACAGGAAATGAATTTTCATAAGCAGCACAATCATCATTAAAATTAGTTGATGGGCCAATATGCTCCATTGAAGTGACTGCAACTTCTTTGAACGTTCTTTCTTCAACTTCACAAAAACCATTGCGTACCTCCGTTGGACTGACTGCAGCATTGTTAGAGGCTTTTTCTACAGATTGAGAAACGCTGCAGTTTTGCTCTTCCAAAGTTGATAATTTACCCATTCTAACCCTGGCTCGTTTCACTAATGGCAAGTGCTCATCTCCATCCTCTTTATTTCGTCTCTCATTCAAGGATTGTGAATTTTGAGCAAAACTTTGCATCTCAGCATCCAAGTCTGTCCCTGTTTCCAATCTCGCATGTAGTTCAGCTGCCTCATTTATTGCTCGCTTTCTATTTGGTTTCCTTTTCTTCTTTATAACCACAGCCTTTATTTGAAAATCAATCCCTTTGCACAACTCAACATCTCCCTCCAAACACTCAACAACTGTTTCAGCTTGCTCAGGTTTACAAGCACTATCTATAGTGCTGTTGTCATTCAGGCTCAAAGAATCAGAATCTAGTGTTACAACTTCGGAGCCATTGTCTTCAATGCTTCCATTTGAGACAAAAGCAGATGAATCTATATCATTCCACTCAGAGACATCCGGTGATTTCCTGATTCGCTTGTTTCTTCGTAGGGATCTGTCCAGGATTATTTCAGTTGAAGCATCGCCAGCACTCTTGTTACCATCATTAGATGGCATTTTTAGGTTCTGGAATCTATCAGACTCCATCTGAGGCAAACTTCTACACGTTTCAACTGATGAATCATTTTTGTGAGCGGCACGCTTCCTAGACCTTGAGCCTCCAGATCTTTTTCTTGAAGTGTAAGTAGTTATACCAGGTTTTGCAGTGGCCACCATATCATCAGAAGATTGCTCAAATGAGGCCTCTTTGTCATGCAAAGAATCAATTTTAGCCATGTCCAGAGCAATGCTGTTAGCAAGACTAGGATCATTTCTAACTGCAACAGCTGCTTCAGAAATTTCATTCTGATCCTTTGACTCCAAAGCTGATGACTCCATTGAATTCCCACCATGTCCAAGAGTAACTTCCTCGCCAGAATGTTGATCATCAACTTGGTCTGGTTTCTTTGACTTCTCATAACTTTCAATGATTTCCTGCACTGCACGAACAAAATCTGCACCCTTTCCTTGCCGTTTAACCAAAAGAGATTGTTTCTTCTCTTCAGTAAATGCTTCAACATCAGCAGGGTTGCAGAAGGCTCTACATAACAACATATCCATCCAAACAAAGCAAAATTAAAACAAAAAATCTCAAATCAAGATAAGAATTAGAAAAAAAAATTAACAAAATCAAAGAAAACTCTTCATTTGAATCTTTCAGAGCAACAGATACAAACTTGAGGATTGAAGCACATAATGAAGAAATAATTATCTCCGATATCACCATTTTTAAACCAAAATTCACGTGATATGTTAAAAGAAACAATGAACAATTTAATATTTATTAATGGACAAACACATTTAAAAAAGCAAGTGTTAAATTTAATAACTTCTTTAGAAAGAAATTATAATGCCTCTAGCATCTGAAAGATGCTATGTTATAAAAGGAAAACATCAATATAATAGATGTATATTCTCCTGCTTTCTTTAGTATTTTTATTTTTTAAAAAGATGGGATGGAGTTAGTCCTAACGGTTACATAATATATAGTCCTCATTTGGTTACAAGGAATAAAGAATGGGATTAGAATGGGGATGGAAAGGAATGGTCTCCAATTTCTTCCTGATTATAATCTGCACATGGATATTGAAAGAAGGTGAAGAACACCTTCAAATTTTCCTAATTTCTTAGTCCTATTGCTGTAATCAAAGGAATGGAAATGAAATGTTAATCCCCTTTTCATGCCCATCCTTCCAAATAATCAACCATCACAGTTAGATAAACACTTTATGGCCAATGAAATAGTATTTCCACTAAACTTTAGCTCAGCTGCTATGCTTCAAAGTTCAAAGGAAGCTTTCTTATAATTTGAAATGAACACTAAGACAATGCAGATCGTATCCAAACAAATGCAATGAAGCAGACAGAGATATATCACTTGAAACCTGAACAAAGCAACAAGCTTGAAAGAAGAAAAGAGGAATAAGATCTGTACACAAATTAGGATCTCTAAAATTGTAACCGTTTCCTCACACACTCAAACAGCTGAAAACCAAATAAGAATATCATCACTTCAGTTATTACTAAGAAGTTGCCATCAGATGTGGTATTTCTCTTCAAAAGAACCTAAAATTTTAGTATGTTAGAATCGGCATCTTAAAGCAGACTACAAAAAGCAAGGAACACGATAGCAGAATTAGAAGTGAGCAGTTCCAAACAAGTGAAAATTTGATTGGAAATGCAGCTCCGAATGTCCTAAGAAGCTATACTCCATGACCAAGGAATAAGTAAACCTTTCAGCAAGCACCAATCACATTTTCCAAGAACCAGGCTATTAAAAGCCACACATACAATCTTGATTTATGAACCATAGTTTCCATAAATTAAATCATTAACCAAATTGTAGTACAGTTCTAAGATTTTCATATATTTTTCACACAAAAGAAAAGTTATGGTTCAAATATAACCAGAACAAAAGAATTAAGGCCCAGAAAAAAGGAAAAAGAAAGAGGCTAAGGTACACGTAATGGTTTTGATCATTACTTTGATGTGAATAGCCAAATAGAATGAGCATTACAACTAAGCATTCTGCTGGAGTTCTGAGAGAGGAAAAAAAATGAACAAACATAAACAAATCTAAAGCATTAACTCAAACATAAGAACACAAAAACCAGTAACACGTTTGATTCATAAAAACAGTGTTTTCTTTCTCTTTTTCTTCTTCATTTTCTTACACAAATTTCTTACAAATACCTCTCTCAAAAACTCACATAAAATGCTCTTTAAACATGCACAGAAACTCCCAAATTTATAGCCAAGTTAAAGCTTATTAATTCAGCAAAAGCAAACATGTCACTCCCTTAAATTAAGGATAACAATTCTTTTAGACAAATATCTTAACAACTCTCATCAATATATTTTTAATGTCAAAAATCTCAACAACTTCCCACACTCCCCCTTGATGAGATTTTTGCTCAACATGAAACCATGAATACAAAAGACTGCACAATGCAAAGTCACAAATTTCTCGAAAAATTCTTCATCCATTTGGCCAAACTGCTCCCAAAAACCTCAGGTAAATTATCAGCTGTAAAAGCTGAAACACTTATAATATTTTTGCCGCATGACTCCTTTGAAAGATTTCTTGATCTTTATGAAAATAACTCCTCTTGCCAATCACAGGAAAGTGATTTTACATTTTAAAGACTTGTCGATCTCTTGAAAAGATTTTACATTTTATAGACATTTAGGTCTCTTGAAAAGAGTTTTACAGTTTATAGACAAGTTGGTCTACCCAAATTATGCAGTTTATGGACATGCTTAGGTCCCTAAAATCAAACTTGCAATTTTTGGACTTGCTTGAGTCCCTAAAATCAAACTTGCAGTTTTAGGGGATGCTTGGATCCCTAAAAAATAAAACATTCAAACAAGAGGAGTTTTTGCACAACTGCAAGAGATAAAAAAAATTTAGAAAAACCAGCAGCCCTTCCAAAGATTGAGTAGGAAAACAAAAAACTTGAAAGGTGGAAGTTGATCAAAGACACAATTGATGAGGCCTTGCTTCATCTTCTTTAAACAAACAAACTTGATTTAAATATCCTTCTAAAAACACAGGGGTGCAGCAAAGCTTATACAAATCAAAAGCTACAAAATAACTTTCTTAGATGAATTCATTTGCTCAAAAAACCTTCAAATCACAGCCCCTTAAACATCATTTTTGCTCATATACCAAGTTGGAGTTTTGGGAGAAGAAACAAAGAACAAACATAAACAAATTGAAAGCATTAACTCAAACATAAGAACACAAAAAACAGAACACATTTGATTCATAAAAACAGTGCTTACTTTCTCTTTTTCTTCTTCTTTTTCTTACACAAATTTCTTACAAATGCCTCTCTCAAAAACTCTCTAAAATTCTGCAACTCTGAAGACAAAAAAGCTCACATAAAATGCTCTCTAAACATGCACAGAAGGTCCAAATTTATAGGCAAGATATGGCTTCTTAAGTCAACAAAAGCTTTCATGTCACCCCCTTAAATTAAAGATAATCATTCTTTTAGATAAACATCTTAACAACTCCCATCAATATATTTTCAATGTCAAAAATCTCAACAACTTCCAACACATTCATAGGGTATCTAGCAATCTCATTAAGGCAGTCATATTTAATGGTCCCGGTCTTATTTAATGGTTCCAGTAGTTAAGCCAAACCATCCTTGTAATATTCACCTCCATGGCCACATTGAAGTTTCAATAATGTGCATAACAGTATTCAAAACAGCATTTTTCAAGTCAACAACAATTAGGTGATATGATACTATGATTGGCAAAATATTAAAAATAAATAAAATGAAGGAATGAACCACACAAGTAACTGTTAAAATAGCTAATTGACATAAAACCATGTTCACAAGCAACTCAACTTATCCTGTAATCAAAATGGCTTCTGTTGTTCCATGATGTATGGAAAATGAAAAAATTTGTTTACAGAACACATGAAAAGCACCTGCATTAACATAGAAGATAAAAAATAGCAGATCAAATCACGCCATGGCCAATGAGGCAGACATAGCCTGGATGCACCTGGAAACTAACAGGATGCTCCTACAATTTAAAATTTCTAAAAAAATTTTGAATTCAACATGTGTAAAGATGCAATCAACTGAATTTTAGCAGTTCACAATTCATGCTACATCTAGTTGTGGCGCATAAATGAGGAACAGCTCCCAATGTTCCTTCTTAAAAAAACATTTTTTTCAGTTCACTCCTATCTCTTAGGCTGATTTTGCTTAACAAAACTTGTCTTACCCCATCCCTTCTTCATATTTAGCCTTTTACATCCTCTGTCCCGATTTTCAAAGAACAAATCAATTGTATCATATATAAAGTGAACATCATAGAAAAGATAACACCAAATGATACCAGAGCAAAGACTTCTTTAATTGTATGCCCAATCATAATAAGGAATCATGGCCACAACTACGGTCTTGTTAGGTATGGCGTAAATAGGGTCATGAAGGAGGTCTTCCCAGGAATTGCAACAGTTGGTCTTATTTAATTTTCACTTTGTAGCTTCTTGTTCAAACTGGAAGCACTTCCTAGGGGTAAGGAGCCAGTAATGCTAAATGACCAATTTAACTTCCATTAAAAAATAAACTAATAGAGAGATGTCTGATGCTTTCCTTCAACACCTTCCCCGCCACCCAAACCCACACATAAAAATGATAATAATAATAATAATAATAATAACAACAACTTATGTAAAACATTATCGGATTATTCTACTTACCAGCAGTGCTTAGAGTTCTTTCCATTCAAAATTGCCTAATCTTATTGAAATTTTGAAACTTCACATTAAGTGAGTGTGTTGTAGCATTTTCTCCAATAGTCACCTAATTCTTAAATATTATTATTAATTATTAAAAATAAGCTCAGACCCTAACATATAATACACATATACATGCTTGGTATGTCTTAACTTGATGTTGTCGTATTATCATCTTTTGTGGCATTACTTCCCAGCAATGTTGTCCGACCTAGCCTGGTCAACGAACTGGAAAAGGTAGAGGGTCAAGGGTCCAAGGTTCAATGGGAATTTGAACTAGTCAAAGTGAAATCTATCAAAATATAACTTTTAACAATGTCCATACATAGTAAAATATAAAAAGCACATATACTAAACTTCTTTCATGCATAATAATGTGTTCAAAATACTAATATTCATAATGTAAATTAATAAAAAACTATATTTAAAAATACACTCAAATATAATAATGTATATATTTTATTTATTATTTTAATAATAATAAAATTGATTAATTTATATACTTTTAATTTTTTTTAAACAAAATAAACAAAAAATTTAAAAAATTACATTACAATATTCATTTTTCAATTAAAATAATATTTTTTAATATAGATCAAAATAATTTAATTAAAATTTTATCTTAATGAATATTAATAATGAAAAAACAAATAATTAATTTTTAACTTAACAATTATTCTTTTATAAATATATAATCAAGCATTATATTAAATAATGTAACGCTAAGTAACAAATACAGGTTTGGCGTGATGATTAAAGCATCACATATGACATCACCTGTGCCAGGTTTGAACCTGATGCAGCAATTAACATTTTCAGCAATTTTTACACCAATTCAAGCACCCAAACCCTGACCGGTTCGAAGGGGTCATGGTTCAACCAGCCGGTTGACCAGTTTTGGCACCAGATAAAAATATGCCCAGTTCTGAGTAGCAAACCAGCCCGATTTCCTAGCTAGTTCCCGGGTTTACTGACCGGCCGGTCAGGGCCAGTTTTAATAACAGTGCTTCCCAGAGATAAGCACAGGAACAAAAAGACGGGAATAAAAAAATGAAAAAGCCCCAGTTCCCAAAAACAAAGCACAAAACACAACTAAGTTCTACTTCCTAACAAATGGCTTCCTACGAACTTAACTTAGATGGACACTAGCATTTTAAACCAAAATTCTTGAAGGAGAAGCAAGTCCCCTACAGCCCACCAAAACAGACCGTGCAACCTCAAAACTTTTTCATCAGGAGCCTCTTTCCTTTGCTTTGGAGCTAGGTCAGCCCTTACCATTGACTGCTCCAATTATGGGGTCTAGTTTCGTCAGCATGCAAAGGCAATTCCATCAAATCCAATGGCAACAATCAAGCCATAAATGTAACTTAAATCCATTTGGCAACCCACCAACTGGCTACCATAGAATACAAGCATCTCCCCTTCAGAATTTAGAGGAAGTGCGTGAGAGAAAGGACAAGACTGTGCTATACTCAACATGATTTTGATGTTTGAAACTTTTAATTATATTCACCGACGGCCTGAAACACCAATAAACCCAATGACTATGACTAGCAGCTAGACAGCTAATCTTGAAGAAGTTAAAAACTCATGTCTTCCAATTCATGAAGTTGTTAATAAGTGGGGGAAGATATCCTTACCTATCAAGAAGGTTACATAATTGAACAAACCAACCCCTTTCCCAGTAAACAACTTCAACGACTCATCTAACCTAGAAAAAGAAAATTAATTATATATGAATAACATTTGATATTTTATATCCCTCAATTTTCCTTAGACAAGATATTTGCAGCTTGCATTGCAAATTATCTTTTGTGGTTTTTTAACTTTGGACATATAGTATAATTATGCCATTTAAGTGTCAAATATATAATAAAAAATAATTTCAAAGAAAAATTATACAATTCGGATAAAATGGTTCTGGAAAAAATATATTAAAACTGATTAATTTGCTAATATAAGAATATCTTAGGCAAGAAACTGCATTAAAATACAATGCACATAATTATCCTAAGAATATGTTCTCAAACAATCTGATTTCTTCTCACTACTTCCAAATCATTGAATCACCTCTCTATAGAAAAGAAAAACTGGTAATCAAAGCCTCTCTCACACACACTATAGAAGAACTGATTTTTTATATGTGAATAAAACATAGTAGATGTTTGTGTATTTTTCATTACTTAACTTTGTCTATTTCAATGTGAATATAATTGCACCCCAGCAACACTAACCCAAAAAAAGGATAAAAATTTCTTGATCCCCCACTAACACAGAGCGAAAAATAAAGATAACACACAAATTTCATAGTATCAAAAAAATATTTAAAAAATAACAGAAAATCAAAGATTCTCAGGTTTTAACAACTTAAAAGGATTAGAACAATAAAGAACCTCAACAAAACCAGCCTCCACAAACTATGGTGAGAATCTACTACCTTGGAGGTAAAATCAATAATCTATAAATAGAAACAAAAGAATGAAGGAAAAATGAACAGCTCAACTTCCATATGGACCTTGAAAGTTTATAAAAAGACACTTCTGCATTTGTTTAAACAAATATATGCATTAGAAAATGGTAAATTAGACAAGAGTATGTGGTTCTGGGAAATGGACATTAATAGTTTATAAAGGAAAATATTATACTTGCTTATATAGAAACCTATATTTCTTATCTTTCAGGACACCATCTCAAACCCAAGTTAGAGACAACTCCATCTAGGTCACTAAATAACCTGAAGGTCTGCTGCTGATTCACTCAAGCTGAAGAAACTAATTCAAAGATCACACCCCTAACCACTTCTGGCCGAATAAATCTTAATCAGAAAAAGATACTGAACGCAACTATAGAGTCTCATTCAAATGCATATTAATGCATAAAAATAAACAAACATAAATAAATACGGAAAACTGAAATTACCCTACAAAGCTTCCATCAAAATATTGAAAAAGAAAATCCCATCACAATCGCCATGCCATGACAAAAAAGGTAAAAATCTCCTAATCAAGCCCATATAGTTATTAAGATTTTTCACAGGTAAGGAAAATAACTCACTGGGAAAAAATGGAAGCATTCATTTCAATTCACTGATACTTAAATACTCCTCTTCTTAATAACTACAACTATTTAATCAAAATGACTGCCAAGATGGGCATCCAAGTTCCAAATTATAAGCACCCATTTTCTCCACTTGAACATAATCACAGCTTTTCTTAATAACTACCATAACTATATCAAAACAGCTAGTTCTCCTTTAATTTTCAACCAACAACCTTATAATTGCGGGCATCCCTAAATGGATCTTCTCAACCAGCAACATAGCCATACAGTTATTCCTTTTCCCAAAATCAACTTGTTATTAATTGATTGAACAATAATTTAATCCAAAAAAGACAAGAAATTTTTTTTATTAATCACAGTGTTAGAAAATATTAATATTGAATAAGGAAACTCACATTTGCTGGGTTCCAAAGAAGTATACAAGCACTTTCTTCCAATCAGCCTGGTAACCCCACTTTTCTGGCTCACTAACCTGGCATCAGAACAAGCAATACTAGGCTCAGAGAATGACATTTGACATTAGACTAGTATGGACACTTGCAATAAAACTAGTAAAGTACATCTGAAATAAGCCTCGCAAATTTTACTAGAATTCTAAATATTTTGAACGAGGACATAAAAGTTGTAAAAATGAATCATCCAGTTAATATAGAATTCAGGATTCTCAAATCTTTGTCTATCAAATAAAAATTTTTACCGCACCAAGACTGATGGCTACAGTACCCGGACATGCCCACAAAGGTCTATAAAAGGTTTCACTGTCGAAGGTGAATATAAGCACGCCGTAAACCAGAGAGACGGCAACCAAAAAACCCAATAGAAAATTCCTAAAGAACCTACACCTTTTATTGAAATTCCAGACACCAAAATTAGATCAGACTACCCAGCGCCGACTTGGACAAACCCCTAAAAAACCTAAAGCCCTAACTAAACTACAGACTGAAAAGAAAATTAATACCAAACTTATCCAGAATCTTTTACCAAATACACAAGGGTATGAGAACAGGAAAGCACACAAGGGTATAAGAACAGGAAAATGCGGTATATGCATAGATATATGTATAGGACATACCGTGGCAGGCCAAGCAGGAAAGCCTTTGACTTTGGCGAGGACAAGATCCCCGACCTTCCATTGGCGGCGGGTAGCAGCTGCGGCAGCAGCTTTGCCGGCGCCTCTTCTGCGGCTGGGCGCCATCTCTGAATCGCCGCTGCTTCAATCAAATTCTAGAAGACGATTGAAACAGAAAAGAAGATTCCAATCCAGTGATATGCCAAAATCGCCCACAAAATGGAGCACTCCGGCACTGTCTAGGGTTTTCAAGCCGCGATTTGGGCAGGCAATTAGCAGGCATTGAAACACAAAAACCACAAAGAGTACAATAGTAACTGAGTCTTTAAAAACCCTAATTTCCCTAAAAAGAGACCAGAGAGTCCAAAGAGTTCAATTGGGAGTTTTATCTTTGTGTTATTGTGGAAGAGGGGAGAGAGAAAGAGAGAGTGAGAAAGAGAGAGAGAGAGAGAGAGAGATGCTATGGTTTGATGACGGGGCGGCTAAAGTGCGCTTAAGGAGTGTAGGTTAAAATTTGTAGAGGGGAACAGGCTAACGTATACTGAATGTGGAAGGGTGAGGTGGTGACTGTTTTGCAATTACACGTGACCTACCAACTGCAGTAAGCACTCATTATGAGTCCATACTTTGGATTATGGGCTTTCAACTTTCGTCTTAACTCTTAAGTAAAGAAGAATATTCTATTATGCCTTCCGGCCCTTTTGTATTATG
This sequence comes from Triadica sebifera, assembly GCA_023653625.1. Classification (NCBI taxonomy): domain Eukaryota; kingdom Viridiplantae; phylum Streptophyta; class Magnoliopsida; order Malpighiales; family Euphorbiaceae; genus Triadica; species Triadica sebifera. The sequence goes on from CM042900.1 coordinate 28,076,156, forward strand.
ATTGTGGGCCTGCGTTGTCCATCGTAACGGACCGAATAACCATACTTTGAGTGTTTAAATAAAGAAGTATTTAAAAAAAAAGTATATTTTGACTTTTGAACTTTATGAATTAATGTAATTAAATATTTTAACTATAAAATTATAAATTAACTCCTATTAACTCTATTTCTGTTTACTTGATTTTATCAATTAATTATTCTAACACAAATTTTTAGTGCAAATACTAAATTAATTCAAATTTGATAATTAAGAAAATTCAATTGAATTAATTTTTAAATAAGAAACTTAATTAAACATAAATTTCGTAAAATTCAAGCACCGAAATATATATTTTTTTGTTTAGAAAACTTAGATTAATATATACATATACTTGAATCCTACTCATATATCTTATTTCTAAAATTAATAATTTTTTTTGAGACTTATAAATTTAATAATTTTAACACACAATAAAATAAAATAAAAATAATCACAAGTCAGGTCACTCTCATAGTGCATGTAAAAATGCATAAAAGTTAATAAATTTATAAATTTACACACACACATATATATATATATATATATATGAAATTCTAGTTGAAAAAAAAACATTTTTCCATCAAGAAATATATTTTATATGCATATGATATATATAGTGGAACTGTAGATAGCAACCTCAATGATAATTCACGGAATGGTAACAGTATGATAATATTTTAAGAAAATGATTATTTATATACTATATTTGACATATTAATTTTTTTGAACTTTTTGTTTTATTATATTATACTAATATATAATTTTATTAGATTTTCTGAAAGAAAAAAAATATTAGATTGTGGTGAAATAATAAAAAAAAATTATTATTTATCTTAAAATTTTACCTATTATACTAATATTTCTGATTAAAATATAACTTTTTTTACTAATAGTAAATATTTTTAAATTTAAAAAAAAACTATATAGTTTTAATGAGATAAAATAAAGGGGATTAATCGTATAAATTTTAAATTTCAAAAGTATTAGTATAATAGTCAAATCTACATTTTTCAAGGAAAAACAACTAAGTTAGATAACTTATTAGCAATTTAGCACATAATTAAGAAACATTTTTTTTCGTTTTTAGTTGAACCAAAATATCCCAAAATGATAGCTGAAAATGAAATATTACGTTTCATTTTTTCGATTGTATGTAATTAATTGAGGAATGTTATGAGTAATTTTTTATTTACTTTCTACTATATATTTTTAATATGAAAAAGATATGTGTCTCTCCATTTATAGAGGTGATTTTTATAATAAAAGTATCCTTAATTTGTATAAAGCATCGGTGTTTTATAAAAATAAAAATAAATCTTTTTATATTAAGAATAAATATGAAAAAATATGGGTTACATTCATCTTAATATATTAATTAACATGTGCATTGAGTTTATGGCGTCCAGTCAATGTGTAACAAAATGTATGCTTATTGGTGGTTTCTTTTTATTTATGGCTCTTGTGATTGTTTTTTCCTACTTTTTATGGTCTGCTACAAATTAGGAAATGTTTTTTCATGAAGATGAGCCGTCCTTTATAGTCGAGACTTGAAACACAATGGAGAAGTGATCGTGGAAAAAGGTGTCCAATTCACTCAGATAGCTTTGCTTAAAAAAAAAAAAAATTCAAATAGCTTTTAATTATATCGATGAAAGAAAATGGAAAGCATTATCTCCTGTGATTAATATTTTTCTTTCTTTATAGAGATAGAGTTAATAACTCAATATATAAAAACTTAAAATTAGTAAAAATAAAATAAAACCATTTGACGAGGCTTCAAAGTTGATAAGAAAAATTATTTGGGCACTTAAAGTTGGAAAAAAAAATCATTTAATTTAGACACTTGAAATTTTAAAATTTGTGTCATAAATATCTTTCAGGTAAATGCAATATAAAACTCGCAATTAGATAAAGTAGATTCTTCGTTGAATATGGTAGAAGGCCTAATCTCTGTTACAGGTTATGATTCGCTAGAACTGAGTGAGCATTTTTCTTCAAATTGTTGTCACTTTTGTTGCATTTGTGAAAGATATAAAAATCTAAATTCTTAAATTGAGTAATTTGTGTTACATAGAAATCTCTAAAATTTTATTATATTAATATTCTTAATTTGTAATTATATATTATTTTTTTAATGAATTGATATAAACGTTTATGAAAAATTTTAAAAAAATATATTTTAGGTAATGAAATAGTGAAAAAATAGTTTTATTAATAAAACATTTGAAATTTTTAGTTTTCTTATAAGAAGTTAAATTTCAAATGCTGTTTATCGTAATTTTCAATTGTTTTGTTCTGTTTTGGCTTACTAAACGTTTTTTTTATTAATAAAACTTAACCAATCATTCAAATAATTTTCAAAAATTTAACCAAGCAAGGCTTGCTTTGCAAAAAAGGAACGGCAACTTTTTAATTTTTAATTTTTGTGGAGTACTTTGCAATCAACGACTCTGCACAATAAACTGAGAAGATAGGGGTCAAATTGATAATAACAAAAAATTCAAAATTTTGTCAGCTAATGGTTGCCACTTGCCATATATGCCGTTATGTTTTAAGCCACATAAGCTGCTCCGTTCTTCTTGCCGCCATATTTCCAAGCTCTGTTCTCATTTCTCCGCCCCATTGATAAAAAACAACAAACATCAATAATTTCACCTCACAAAATTAAACAATCTAATTTTTCTTCTTATGCACAAACGATGAAAATCCATTTTTCACTTTGTTTCCGCAACTTCTGCATTACACGAGAGAGGTGGCAATCTCAGGTACATCTGTTTTCTTTCATTTCTATGATTCTCATTCGGTTTCCTAAAATTTTCTGTTCGATTCTGAAGATATTCGGATCGAAAGAAACAAGAGAACTTAACCTTTGTTTGATATTTTTCTTTAGTTGGCGTTTTATGTTCATTTAGACTAGCTTCACGGTGAAGATACCAATAATTTGGTTATTCTTTTTCTTTGGTATCTATTACTTTTTCTATCAATGATTAAACTGAGTATTGAAGGTGAATCGACGGAAAATACCTTTCTCTTTTGGCTGCCTTTGACCTTGATTACAGTGGTCTCATTAATCAGAATCACTTCATCTATATATTATGTGATCGTCTATTTTCATTCACTTATATTTGTAAGTATTGGTTTGTATGTTTCTGAAAGCTCGAAAATTTTCAACAAAAAAAAAAGGATAGTTTGTATGTTTTTGCATTTGGGGTCTTGCTTGGTCTAATAGGTTTTTCATTTGGGTCTTCATTAATTTGGGCACTGAGCACGTATTTCATTCTTCTCATGTTGATGCTTGCCATACAATATTTGTTATTGTTATTTTTGTCATCAGGGATTTGTTGATTTCCTGTTGATCTATGAGCCAAACAATTTGAGTGTCAAAGCAAATTTCCTGCAAGTATAGGTTTAATGAACGAGTAATTGGAATTAACTAGCTCTAGCTGCTTGGGTTGGACATCTAGTTGTTCCTCACATCTTGCCACTTCAACTGCAGGTTATTTGTAGTCTTAAAGGAGAGAAATGGCTACCCTTCAAGATATTGGTTACTCAGCTGCTGTTAACCTTCTGTCTGCAATTGCATTCCTACTTGCATTTGCAATATTACGGCTTCAACCCATTAATGATAGAGTTTACTTCCCAAAATGGTACCTCAAAGGGTTACGTGGCAGCCCAACAAGCTCTGGGGCATTTGTAGCCAAATTTGTAAACTTGGACTTCAGAACATACATACGGTTTCTGAATTGGATGCCTGCAGCATTGAAAATGCCAGAACCTGAACTTATTAATCATGCTGGGCTTGACTCGGTTGTCTATATCCGGATTTATCTTTTGGGGTATGTTCCCTTCCTTTTCTCCCCTGCTTGCCCTTTTCCCTCTGTACATGTTCAAGGGATGCACTTTCTGTACACCTTTATTTATGCATTCATATCTGCACTTTGCTTGTAAACATATCATATTCATTTTGTCCCTCGATTAATCAAATAAATTTTTATTCAAAAAAAAAGTAGCAAGATTTGTGTCTAATTGCAACTATTTCCTCTTAAATTATCACGGTTACCAAAATGAATTTATTCATGGACAAGATCAATTTCCAGTCAGTGTGAATCTGATTGGAAATGACATTGGGACAAGCACATAGCTTGTACAACTGGTGCAGTATATAATTTTGTTGTTTACCATGAGTGGATCATCTAATTTTGATGACTCTAATGTCCAGCTTGAAAATATTTGTTCCCATAACTATACTTGCTTTTGCGGTTTTGGTGCCTGTCAATTGGACTGGGGAGACATTGGAGCAAATGAAGGATCTTACATTCAGCAATATTGACAAATTGTCTATATCAAATATTCCACCCGGATCCAAAAGGTAGGAGATAATTTCTCACCAACTTTCCTATGTTTTTTCCTTGATGAAATTTGTCTTCCTGCCTTTTTATGAGTATAGGGAATTATTATTTACATATCTTGTGGTACAAGCATGCTAGGGATTGAACAGGAGAGTATGCTGATGTTAAGAAAGACAACTCTTGTTTAATTTTCATAATTCTCTGTTGAATAAATTATAATCTTTGAATTTAAGTTTTATAGGGTCACAATGCTTCCAGATGTTAACTTTTCACTAACAGATTAAAGTTACAATTTGACTCATGAAGATGCTATTGACCCACCAGACTAAGACTGTAAACTTGCATCCAATACAGTCTTGCAAATATGATTAGAAACAGAAATCAAATCTCTCTTAAGGTTCCATTTAGGTGGTTTCACGCAAGGAACACAAACTTAAATGCTAGAATGTTGATTTTGAGTGAAATTACAGTAACCAGAATTTGAAACTAACTATAACATAGTTCCGGAAAGTACATACAATGAGTGTCAATTTGCACCATGCTACTTTATTTTGTCAATTAATAGAATCCGTGTTATCCCTTTCCAGGTTTTGGGCTCATGTTTCAATGTCATATATTTTCACATTCTGGACATTCTATACAATCTACAAAGAGTACAAGACAATAGCTAATATGCGCTTGCAATTTTTAGCATCTGAAAGTCGTCGTCCTGACCAATACACAGTAAGTTTATCAAATATCTTTTGACATTGTTGGATGCTTGTTTCTTCATTGCATATTTCATCTCTTCTTCTTGTGCATAATATATATCTAGTTTACAAGATATAGATACCTGTAATCTATCAGGAAATCATATGATATCCAAGCTGGGATGATACCTACTAGGCTATTTCTTTCTTTCTATTTTTTTCTTTTGATAGTGTGGCCTTTTTCCAGAGGACCAACTCTGATCATGGAAAATTTAGATAATAAACTCCAGTGAGGGATGGATGGCAATCTGAACCTGAATTTTCAGACAACGGAATTATTTATACCAATTTTAGTTTGCAGGAAAAAATATCATCAAGGATTTGAATGGTGTTAGGTAGGCTCTGTCCATTGTAATCTGCTTGTTGAACAGGCAGAAATATAGATGGATAACCCAACCCATGCCATAATATTATCCTAAAGGAGAAAAGAAGAGAATGGACTTGAAGTGTTTCTAAAAATTCTGATTTTAGGTTTTTGATGCAAGTACAGAATACTTGATGCAATAGAGAATATTTTTATTTCTCATTCCGGAAGCATGCATGTGATGTTTGTGAGAGGATTAATTGTTGTCAACAAAATGCTCTGCATTGTAAACTGATTTTATCTCGCTGATGCTAGCTGTAATTTTTTCTCCTGCAGGTTCTCGTAAGGAATGTTCCTCCAGATCCAGATGAATCTGTCAGTGAACATGTCGAACATTTCTTTTGTGTAAATCATCCAGATCATTATCTTATTCATCAGGTTTGTGTATTTGACAAGCTCTGTCAATTCAATTGTAATAGTTTGATCAGGAAAACAAGAATGGCATATATTGCAGATAAAAAATTGCTAAATAAAGGAAGCTGAGGACAAAGATAGAGTGATTATTAATTTGTGAAATTTTAATATAACTTGAGGATCATTTGGAAGCATCATTAATTTTTGCTTCTAAATCAGCTGCAACTTAATTTCAAAATGTATCTGTGATTCATATTTATTTCTTAGGTAGTATACTATGCAAATAAGCTTGCAAAGTTGGTTGAAAAGAAGAAGAGTTTGCTCAATTGGTTGACCTACTACCAGAATAAATATGAGAGAAATCCTTCGATAAAGCCTACTGCAAAGGTACTTTTCTGGTAAACTATCTGCCATGGCTGTTTTTTCTACATTTCTTTCTCAGTGCATTTCTGAATAGAATATCCATTTTGTTCTAACTACCAATCTATGCCTATCTATAGACAGGCTTCTTGGGTCTCTGGGGAAATACAGTGGATGCAATTGAATACTATACTGCTGAGATTGCAAAGCTCAGGGAAGAAGTAAGTTCATAGATGCTATTTGAGATTGCCATTCGATGTGCCATTTTCTCTTCAACTTCTGTGCTATTATTAAATTATTCTTTTATAATTTTTGTTGTTGCATCTGCTGCTGCTGCTTTTGTTATTGTCATCGGCCAATTAAAAGAATCCTTTTTCTTCGTGTTTTAATTATGCATGACATTCGTGCAGGAAGATAAAGAAAGAGAAAAAGTGATAAATGACCCTAACGCTGTTGTTCCAGCAGCATTTGTTTCATTTAAATCTCGATGGGCAGCAGCTGTCTGTGCTCAAACTCAGCAATCAAGTAATCCGACTATTTGGTTGACTGAAAGGGCTCCTGAGCCCCGTGATGTTTACTGGGATAATCTTGCAATACCATATGTTGAACTCTCAATTCGAAGACTACTTATGGCAGTTGGTCTTTTTTTCTTAATTTTCTTCTTCATAATCCCCATAGCATTTGTTCAGTCTCTAGCCAGCATTGTGGGGATAGAGAAGGTTCTTCCTTTCTTGAAACCTTTAATAGAAGAGTAAGCTTTTCTCCGTTTATATTTTTTTTCCTTTTTAGTTCTCACTGATTTTTTTTTTCCTTTTCTCCGTTTAATTTGACTTGAATGAATGATAATCTTCATTAAGCTTTCGTTGCATCCTGACATGTTTTTCTCTTATCTCATCCCATTCTCCAACTCCAACCGATCTTACAGACATAAATCTCTAAGTAACCTCCTATTACTTACTGATACCTGAAACGCATCTTTGGACATCTATTCATCTATTCCAATTATAGTTTCCAATTATGCGGTTCTCAAATTTCTGCCATTGGCAAATCTTATTGCAGGGAATCTGTCAAGTCTTTAATCCAAGGGATCCTTCCAGGCATTGCTCTGAAAATATTTCTGATTATACTCCCAACGATTCTCAAGTTTATGTCCAAAATAGAAGGACATACATCACTCTCATATTTGGATAGGCGATCAGCTTCGAAGTATCACTTGTTTCTACTTTCCAATGTGTTTTTTGGCAGCATTATCACCGGAACCGCAATGGATCAGCTTAAAACTTTTCTACATCAGTCTGCAACAGAGTATGTTCCTCGGATTAATTGATCCTTCAGAAATATAGCTCCTTACACAGCTATGCGAATTTTCAGATAGAGCATGATTATGAGTGAACCATATAGTTGAAAATCAGGGTTGTGGTCATCAGAGATTTTCTTAACCCTCTGTCCTCAACCTTTTGTTCTGTTATCATCAATCAACTTGCTTTTCATTTTGTTTCTGTGGGGCAGGTCTCTGGTTGTTAGACTTTATAATAAGACTTATGTTGCTGTTCAGGATTCCAAAAACCATTGGTGTGTCAATCCCACTAAAAGCAACTTTCTTCATTACATGTATAATGGTTGATGGCTGGGCAGCAATTGCTGCTGAGGTTCTCAGATTGGTACCACTGGTAATGTTCCATGTGAAGAACACATTCCTAGTTAAGACAGAGAAAGACAGGGATCAGGCAATGGATCCTGGTTCTGTGGACTTTGCAACATCTGAACCTCGGATACAATTTTATTTCTTGCTGGGACTTGTTTATGCTGCCGTTACTCCCTTACTTCTTCCTTTCATCGTCATCTTCTTTGCTTTTTCCTATATGGTATTTCGTCATCAGGTATCGTAAATTATGGAATTGGCTCATGTGTTTAATGTTCTAGCACATAAAGCTTAAGAAAGTACACCATGAGAATTAAATTATGGACTGAAACTAGCTACCCTAGAGGCAGAACGGAATCTGAGCCCTCTAAACAACATTAGTTTCTTCTTTCACAAAGATAGAGCAGAACGATTAGTACTATCTGACAAAGACTGCTGTTCACAATTCACATTTCATACTAGTTAACATAGAGGACTCTTTTTTTTTTTTTTACTTGTTCAATTTATTTGAGTAATATAAATGTTCTCATCAATATGAAATCTAAATATTTCAGTATGCTTATGATTATTTGCTTCTTCTTGCAAGATTATTAATGTATATGACAAAAAATATGAAAGCGGAGCTGCCTTCTGGCCAGATGTACATAGGCGTTTGATAATTGGTTTAGTAATTGCTCAACTTCTTTTGTTCGGATTGCTGAGCACAAAGGACGCTGAGGAATTATCACCATTGCTCATTGCACTTCCTGTTCTGACAATTTGGTTCCATTTATTCTGCAAGGGACGTTTCGAATCCGCATTTGTGAAATTCCCATTAGAGGTTGGTGAGGAATGGTTATATTTATAATAAAATAAAATAAAAATTGCAAAGATTATGATACTGTAAAGGAGTTTAAGATAATGTGCTAATCTTTATTAACTGTTGTGTTTTGCTGAGGGGTAATCTTACATGACTAACATGATAATGAAATCGAGCCTATAGCTGAAGCTATAAATATAATGGGATACCTCTGGATTTGTTGGAAACTAATAAAGTTTTTCAAACTTTGTACAAAAAAAAAAAAGTTTGACAGAATTTTCTTCTTAAATTGTGCTTGCAGAATGCAATGGTGAGAGATACACTGGAACGGGTTACAGATCCAAACCTAAACTTGAGAATTTATCTTAGGAATGCATACATACACCCAGTTTTCAAGAGTGATGAATTGGAGAATCTACAGATCATCGATGACGATGAAGAAATTCCACTTGTTATAACAACAAGGACTTCTCAAAAGACATAGTAAATATGTTTCAGATGTTGGTTCATAAGACAAGGAAAATCATTCTAACTCATTTATTTCTAATGTGCTTTTTGATTCATTATGCATACATATTCATATTGCAACTATTTTCTTTAAAAAAAAAATAATGCGAAAGCATTAAGTGGAAGGTTATACAAAAAAAAAATTAGGCTGTTTCTTTTCCTCTCTCTTAGATGAACGAAACTTATTTAAACCGCCGATCTTCACATTTTTTAGTTTTTTTATGGAAGATATTTGTCAATTTAGTGTAATTGAAAACACAAATTACAAAATTAGATTGAATTTGGAGAAAATTCTAATTTTTTTTTTGTTAAAATGACTAACTAATCAGTTGTAGCATAAATTTTATGTGTCATTCTAATTAGTACACAACTTGTTATCAGCCCAGAATTAATTATTTAAAATTAAATATGTTTTTCATGTTATTTTGGAGAGAGCATAGAGAATTGTATCATAAGCATAAAAGGAAAACAAAAGGATTATTTCCCTAATTGACTACTTATTCTAATCACAAAAACATGTCCGCATGATTTAAAAAAAAAAAAAAAAGGATGTACACGTATTCCATTGTATTCCACAGAGAAATTTATATATCCATTCTATACTCATTTTTCTACTTAAAAAAATCAAGTGTATAAAAACTTGCAACCTTTTATTACTTCATTTTCCATTTATAAAATAATTAAAAAAATCAGAGCTATGCACCATTCCAATGCACAACTTCTCTTTACTATTAAATTAGTAAAATTATTTTAAAAAATATCATAATCTTAGAATTTTTTGAATTTTTACCCTGTAAAATATATTTTTTAATTCACCCCAAACTAATCATTTCCCTTTTTATGGTCAGTCTGTAGATTTTATCTGACTCCTCAGTTTTTTAGAGAATGCTGGAGGCAGCCAACTCCCAAGTTTTCTGCCAACAAGAATCAGTTTGACTCATCGTATATTTATAGGATGACTGAGATTCAAACTTAAAACCACACAGGTTTGATCAGTAGACTAATACTGTTAAATTAAATGGTAATAAGTTGGGTTAATGATAGAGAAAGAAAAAAATTTCAACTATAAGGTACTACCGAATTTCTCAAATGACATGACCATTGACCAGTGTTTTCTAAGAGGGAAAGAAGAAACAAGTAGTGACCTGAGGCTGAAACGAAAAACCTTTCCATGCCAATCAAACGCAGAAAATCCCAACATCATAAGCCCATTAAAATTAATACCCTATTTCTTTTCTTGTTTCTTTATTAAATTGATTTGATTATGGATATAAAAAGAAAGGGTTAAATTTTATTATCTATATTTCAATTTAACACCAATACATAATATTATCTTTCTAACTTTAATTTGTAGTTAATATTCTCCAATTTTAATTCTTGTAACAGAAATTAGTTTTACATATTATCTTAATGAGTAAGCATTACACCGCCTATATGAAATATATTTAATGGTTAGATGTCACGTTATCATCCATATAAAATATACTTGATGATTAAGTATTATATCATCACCCTGTATGAAATACATAATTTTTAAAAAAATCTACTTGAATGAATTTTTTTATCTATAAAATTATGCTTAAATGATTTTTTTAAAATTTATTTTATTATGTGATTATTATAATATTACTCTATCAAAATTAAAATCACTAAACATAAAAAAGTTCATTTAAATATAATTTTTTAAAAACATTGTATATTACATGGGAGTAGTGGTATGATGTTTAGTTATTAAGTATATTTTTCCGTAGACATTGATATTACGCCTAATATAAATATGTAAAAACAGATAAAAGATATATTTTTGTGACATGATTAGTGATATTAAATTAAAGTTAGAAAATATTTTTGTGTATTAGTATTGAGGAGGGTAAGAAGGGAAAAAAAAAAGAAGCAGTCTACAATAAATAAATAAAAAAAACGACGTCGTCTTCTAAATCAGCATCAAATTCAATCTACGTGAGTTGTGCGGCCCTTAAAAGCGCTATAAAAAGCAGAAACAGCCAAATTCAACTATGTTTCTTTTAGCTTCCAGTAAATTCCATTCCATCTTCGGGCTCTCCTTTCACTGCTGTCTCCCTCATCGCAATCCAATTCATTGCTATTTCATTCATGTAAGTTTCAATTCCTCCCATTTATATTTTATTTTGTTTCTTTGGATTTCTTTTCTTTAATGTCTTCATTCGTTTTTTTTTTCCTTATTTGTTTTTTGGGTAATGTAATGCTGAATTGCTGATTGATATATCGCGCTCTCCATTGCTTCCACCGTTCATTGAAAATTCAATTTTCACTTTTTTTTCCTTTTTTTTTAATTTTCTAATCGTATAATTATATTGCATTATTTTTTATTCTGAGATTCAAGAAAATGAAGCTATTTAATCAAATGGGATGATTTCAACTTGCGATTTTGAAAAGTTTCCTATTTGTTTATTGATGCATTTATGTTTTTATGTGGCTACTTATCACTGCCGTTTAGTGATTACTTGATAAATAATAAATATAATTTTGTGATCATGTTGTTTTTTAGACATGATTCTGCCGCCATCTAGTTAGGAGGATTATTCTGGATTTGCTAGTGAAATGGAGAGTTGCTGAAGTTATATATAATACATGTACGGATAGAAATTTGGCTGGTTTAGTTCTAAAACCAGTGGAAGTCACCTTCTCTCTCTCTCTTGCTGGTTTTTTTTTCTAATTGGAGTGGATTTTTCTATTGTCAAACAGGATATTGTTTCTGTAGAAATCTCCTCCTTGCTTGCAAGGGTTTTTGTTCCGATTATTGGTTAGAATTATCTTCTTTTACAAGAAGAAATGGCAACTCTTCATCCTTCACTTTCGATAAGGCCATGCTGCTATAACAGTGGAGCTGCTGAGGCATCTAAATTGACAGTTTCTGCGGGCTGTATCTCTCGAAAGGAAGTCACACAAGGATTTGGAAAAATGGTTGTAGAAAAAAGGTTATTGGTTGGAGAAATTGCACAGAGTTTGAGTAGATCACATTGGGATCATAATTTGAGGGTATTTGCTGCAGCGCGAGTTCCTGTTCGGAAAGCAGAGCAGATATTTTCTACAAGCACTGAAGTTGATAAACGAAAACAGGTATCAACTTATTTATTTAGGACACAGCTTGGTGGTCATGTGAAAGTTTCTGTTAGAAAGAAAAATGTCAATTACGCTGTGTTCATCGAGGTTTCATCCCTGGAATTGGGTACAAACAATTATGGACTGTTGCTTGTTTGGGGTATATACAGGTCTGATTCATCATGTTTCATGCCCCTGGATTCCCCAGATGCTCGAACCATGGATATACCGTTTGTACAGAATTCTTTTGGTAGATTTGCAGTTGAACTGGAGTTTGAGGTGAAACAAACTCCTTTCTATCTCTCATTTCTGCTTAAATACACATTAAATACTGATTCAAATAGCTCAGAAATCAAGAACCATAGGAAGGAAAAGTTTTGTGTACCTATTGGTTTTAGTTCAGGTCGTCCATATCCATTGGGTCTTTCATTTTCAAATGAAGGTTCCATGAATTTTGCATTTTTTTCTAGGAATGCAGAAGGTGTGGTTCTATGCTTTTATGATGACTCTACATCAGAAAAACCTGCTTTAGAGCTTGATCTAGATCCATATGTTAATCGATCAGGTGATGTATGGCATGCCTCACTAGAAGGTGCATGGAATTTTAAGAGTTATGGTTATCAATGCAAGGGAGGTAATTGTCAGAGTGACACAGGTAAAGCTGATGGACAGCGGTTTCTTTTGGATCCATATGCTAAAATCATTATTAATTCAACAGCGGATCATGAATCTGGTTTGGTGCCCAAGTACCTAGGACTACTATGTGAGGAACCTGCTTTTGAGTGGAATGGCAATGTTCATCCGAACTTGGCTATGGAGAAACTTATTGTCTATAGGTTGAATGTGAAGCGTTTTACTGAACACAAGTCTGGTAAACTATACAGAGATGTGGCAGGGACATTTGCTGGTGTCACTGAGAAGTTGAACCATGTTAAACATCTTGGGGTAAATGCAGTATTATTAGAGCCAATATTTCCATTTGATGAGCAAAAGGGACCATACTTCCCATGTCATTTTTTTTCACCGTCAAACCTATATGGGCCTTCTGGTGGCTCTATATCTGCCATTACCTCAATGAAGGAGATGGTGAAGGAATTGCATGCCAATGGAATAGAGGTTTTACTGGAAGTTGTTTTCACTCATACTGCTAAAAACGGAGCATTGCAAGGAATTGATGACTTCTGGTATTATTATGCAAATAGGGTTGAGGATTTAAAATCAAGGCACGCTTTGAATTGTAATTTTGCCATTGTCCAGAAGATGATTTTAGATAGCCTTCGGCACTGGGTGACACAGTTTCATATTGATGGCTTCTGTTTCATAAATGCTTCACTTCTACTTAGAGGGTTTCATGGTGAATACTTGTCTCGCCCTCCCTTGGTTGAGGCAATAGCTTTTGATCCAATACTCTCAAAGACCAAGATCATTGCGGACTGCTCAGACCCTGTAGACCTGACACCAGAGGAAACTAGCTTTCCTCATTGGAAACGATGGGCAGAGATGAATACGAAATTTTGTTTTGACGTGAGGAACTTTTTGAGAGGTGAAAGTCTTCTTGGCAACCTTGCAACACGGCTCTGTGGGAGTGGAGACATCTTTTCAAGTGGACGAGGCCCAGCTTTCTCTTTTAATTTTATTGCGAGGAACTCTGGACTTCCTCTAGTGGACTTGGTCAGCTTCAGTAGTGGTGAAGTAGCCTCAGAATTGAGCTGGAATTGTGGGCAAGAAGGAGCTACAAACAAAGTTCCGATCCTTGAAAGACGACTTAAACAAATTCGGAACTATCTCTTTATTCTATTTGTTTCATTGGGTGTTCCTGTTCTCAACATGGGAGATGAGTGTGGCCTTTCATCTGGGGGTTCCACTTTATACGGTGACCGAAAACCTTTTGATTGGAATGCCCTTTCAACAGGTTTTGGTGTACAAACGACACAGTTCATATCATTTTTGAGTTCATTGAGAGCAAGGCGAAGTGACCTCCTTCAAAGGAGGAACTTCTTGAAGGAAGAGAATATTGATTGGCATGGAAATGACCAGTCTTCACCAAGATGGGAAGATCACTCTTGCAAATTCCTGGCTGTGACATTGAAAACTGATAAAGCAGAGAGCCAGTTAAACTCGGAATCTTCCAACACGAAGGGTGATATATTCATGGCCTTTAATGCAGCTAGCATTTCAGAGAGCGTTATTCTTCCCCCAGTTCCTAAAGGAATGCTATGGCGCCGTTTGATTGATACTGCTCTACCGTTCCCAGGGTTCTTTACTAACGAAGGCGAGCCACTGGTTGAGCAGATGGCAGGGCTATTTGCTTATGAAATGAAATCTCACAGCTGCACTCTATTTGAAGCCAGCGATAGCAGTGTTGATGTTTGATACTTTTCCTCTTAATTAATTTTCTTTAAAATGCTAACTTTGTAATTATAGGATTTTGAGCGCCTTGTAGAATAACGCGCCACTGTACAAATTGAAGTATTGGCATCTTTTGGCGATTGGTCTTTTACACCTAGTGTACATTTTTAAGTTTCTTAGAATAAAATGTTTTCATTTATTATTTGATAAATCTTGGCCCCTTATAATCTCGATTCCAACGGATTTTAAGGGTGGAATCTTGTCCTGAGTTTGTTTAGTTGTATGATAAACAATTTTAACAGCGAAGAGAGTGCATTTTGTCTTCGAATAAGGAACACAACAAAGTCGTATGACGAATTCTCAGAATATATGGGATTTGGTTGCTCAAGCTTCCCTGCAGGCTGCAGCCTACATATTCTGCAAAAGCATTAATTGCTCATTTTGGTTTCCTTTTTCTATTGCACGCTCGGCCTGCTTTTGGTATGATTTTACAAAAATGAAACCGAATTTAAAAAGGAAAACTTGAAGCCACTCATGGAATCATGCAATAGAAGATACAAATTCACTTTTCATCAATATTTTCGTACTTGCCCGATCAAAAAACCGATAAAAGTAGAGAGTTAGTGATTGAAGGTTCAATCAAGATCAAACAGAAGTGAAACCAATTATATATATATATATATATATATATATATATATATATATATATATATATATATATATATATAATTTAATGAAAGATTATAGACCACAGTGGAATAAATAATATATTTAATGGACCAAAATCTCATAAAAGATTGAAAAAAAATGCTTCATCCGATTTTGGGGTGGGATTAAAAAACGGTTGAACTGATCAATCTCGCTATGACTCGACCAACTCACATTCAACTAGTCGTTTGATCAGTTTTTAAGAGGGATCGGATTCGGACAAAATCAGTGGCCCGTTCCCTTTTTTGGTCAAACCAGCTGGTCCCATTCAAAACACTGGTTTTCATTCAGTCAGATGAACATGGTGCTTGATAACATGAATGTATTACGTTTACAAGCATCATCAATTTTCAAACACCGGCAAGTAATAATTTAACAAGAAGACAACAACGGCGAAGTTTGACCTTTCGCAGGAAAACGAAACATTGCCATCTTCACATCCATGTAATTTGTGAAGTCAGAAGGGAACTTTGATGTGAGATATACTCACAAAATGCAAAATACAGCTTCAGTTCACAATAAGATAACCATCATTGACATTGAAGGCACCAAAACAGAAGTGTATTCATAATATACAGAGTTTCGTCAAAAAAAAATTGACAAAATTCAGGGAGAATAACTCTCTCATCATGCTACATATGATAACAGTGGGCGAATGTGCTAGCTCTTGTGATTCCTAACACCTTGACGATGGAATGATCTTTCATCTGAGAATCAAAATCAGCTAGAATAAAGTAAACATCTGACCGACTGGTGGGTTGGTGTTCGCCCCCTTCTTCACTAATTATTGAAGAGAACAAACTATATGGCTACCATTTCAAATAAATAGCCAGGTCTAGCAGAGCTTCTACTTTTCTTATAGTTCGTTGCTTCTCTTGTTGCTTCAACTTGGTTGCAACAGATTCAGGATCAAACCCTTCGATGTTTTGTACTTCACTTTGCTCATTCCGAACTTCCAGGAGCAAAGCATCAACCTCCCTTGCAAAATCTATGCTCAAAAGAACATCTGCTTCTGGTGGTAGCTGCAGTGACCCTTTGATACTACGGGAAAATTCGCCATCTTGATTTGATTCAGTATGTATGCAAAAGAGCAACTACAGCAAAATAAATTAGGGAACCATCTTTTGCAGAAAACAGAACTGCTGCTCTTCCATCATGGACTTCAAATATGAAGCCATGCCAGAAATTTGCGCGGTTTTCAACATACCTTATCAATGTCAAACCCCGCTGGAACAAGAATGCTAAATGGATCCTCTCATGGAAAGGTATTCATCGTGCACTTTTTGCATTCCTTGAGCCATCCATCATGCATATTCAAAAGATCATTCAGAAGCCTCATGGAAGGAGTAGCCTCCCGTTTCAAAATCTCCATCTAAAATGCCAGTAAAACATGGATTTGTGACCCTTTCTTGTTTAATTCTCAAAGGTGAGAAAGAAAACCAGAAACTCAGAAGTAGCTTAAAAAGATTTGAAGGTAAAAACTGTCAGGCACAGGCAACTTCAAGTGCACAGTAATCAGTGTCCATGGGAGAGAACTTATGCAACTGGCTGGTAGGATATGCAACTCCACATATTTCACCGTTCTCTCAAGTGAATCCCATTATTGAAGAAGGTTCAAGCTTGTCTAGGAGTTGTGTTTATAAGAATCTGACATATGGCTTTCAACTAAAACTATCCTCACTGGAGTTATGTTAAGGAAAAACAAAACGAAACACGTCTTTTATTTTGATTTCAAAAAATTAAATGGCATAGACTATTTTTCAAAATCCTGCAACAAGCCGTAATTTTTTAACAATTAACTATTAATGATTACAGTTCCAGGCATCCCTGGAATACACAATTAGGCAAACAAAACCGATAAAAGCCACAGCAGAGAATATCATCTATCCACTACAAATATAGCCAGGCAAGCATAACATGTAGATTACATGATTGATCTTATCTCTCATTTATGAAACTAGAGTAGTTTTTTTTTTTCCTGAAATTATTTAAAAGTGTGGATATTTAAACACCATTAATTGCAAAGTAAAATTTCACCATATCCTCAAAAAAGCACAATTTCTCTACGAAGTTGATTCCAATTACAAGGTGCACATAATATGAATGGGGAGCATACCTAAACCCTTCTGTATAAAAGATCAAGACTTCTAACAGCATCCTTTTCATCCTGGAAAAAATTGGATCAGTAATTGCATCAATATGCATGAAGGCAAGTTCATGTCTGATGTTTGATATTTGAGTCAGAGGGTCATTCATCAAGCACGAGATGCACAGCTCTTTGTAAATAATCTATGCTAGAAATACATCACTGATGATTGAATTGCCTCAAGATGATAAACAAGATTTATCGCCTGAAGATAATAAAGAAGATTTAATGTACTCACATCACGTCGAGCAAGATCAAGGCGATTCCAAATGACCATTAGAACAAGTTCATCCAATTCTCCTTTCTCAGCAGCTTCCTCAATTTTCTGTACAAAATCACATTCACCAACTTCTATAAACATTCATTTTCCAACAGGATTGCTTGTCACTTGAATCATCATTGGTGTGAAAAGTTCAAGAGGTTGAGGAGGAAAAAAAATATAATTTTGCTTTCCACCAACAACATACACAGTCTTCATACAGATGACAAAGAACGAACCACAATGAAAGACCATTTCTCATTTAGCAAAAATCCAACTAATTTTAACATGCACTGAAAAAATTTCTATGCTAAACCATAGCCTCTCGCTAAATTATGTAGCATACGCACATTAAGAATGCTCAGCGGAAAAAATGTAGACTATCTTATTTATGTGGCACACTCACTGCTAAAATAAGAAACAAACTTTTCTGAAAAAGTTGCCCCTTATTACCCATATATCATCTACCCTATTTTTTCTCCCATAGCTCTTCAATCCATATTTTTCTAAATGCCAAATTAGATGATATTCAAGAGCCCCGTACTTGTGCAACTTGATTAAAATACAAAATACAATATTGCACATGCACATAGGAATTAGGAAGAATGAATATTTAAGATGACTCATTATCATCATCTCAAAGCCCAAAGTTTTCAATCAAGAAAATATCAGCTCACACATTGGTTATTTATCTTGTAATTGAGGACAACCTCTTCACTTCTTCAGCGGCTCTGATAAAACTCGAAACCAGTTTTCTTGCTTGTCTAACATCTTCTTCTGGATATCCCTTTAACCGCAAGCCAATTTCACGATATTCTTCAACCTTTTTTTTCTTCTTCATCTTCCCGTTGACGTAGTCATTCCAACTCCTTGGACTTTTCTCGTTATTGGGATTGCCATTGCTAGCCAATAGATTGTCAATGGAAGCTTTAAAATGGACTATGAAAGTATCTACAGAAAAATGCAGTGCATGCAGAAACAAGTCTAAATATCCATACAAGAAAAAAAAATCATGCGAATTACCTATAGAAGTGACTCGATAACATCACTAAAAGATTTTTGCAAGGATAGAAAGGAAAAATTAACATAATGTGATTGAAAATAAGCAACAAATGGAAACAAAATTAATAAAGGATTTGTTCATTAATAGCCATAGCAAAATTGCAATCAGATGGCAAGAGCTTTACACTGAGTGACCATGACTAAATTGCCATCCTTAACAACTCATTTATATCAATAAGAGACCAAGTTCTAACTAAAGAGCAAAAGGGTTTTCATTGATGTAATGACCAAGAAAAGGAGTTAAAGTCTCAAAGTGAAAGAAAATATATGTAATGGATCAGCCCCGAATCCAAAGGCATAAACCATTGGTTGTGGACCTTTTCAAGTATAGTCATTGTTCTCCATCCAGCTAATGCAGGACTCCAAACACTTAGAAGTTCCAATTTCTGACAAATGAAACCATATCAAATACTGTCATACACTCCACAGGAACGAGGAAAGAGAGGGAGAGAGAGAGGGGGGAAAAAGGAAACTGAGAGAGGGGAAAGGAGAGAGAATTAAAGAAGAGGAGGAAGGAAAGAGAGAATGGAGAAAAAGGTGGAAGCTTCTTCCCACCTAAGCATCCCACGTATCATTCTATATTACAATTTTTGAATGAGTTGGCATGATGTGGCAAAATCTGATGCCACATGTCATATTTTCTGATTGCAGAAGTAATTTGTGTAAAAATAATAATAATAATTTAGATATTTTGGAGATTTTTTTTTAATTTGATTTTGCGGTAATAAGAGGTAAGGTGAGCGTGTGAAAGTGAAATTAAGAGGCAAAAGACGCACACACGCCTTTTATTTAGTAAAACGAGAAAACATATATCATGGGAGTAAGAGGCTTTCTTTTCTTATGCTCTTTCTCAGAACTGTAAATGGACGGAAACCCACCAAATAAAACCAGAGGTAGAGCTCCAATTCAGGAAATGTTTCTACTTTAATCACAGTGAAGCAAATACAACGTCAAAAATGTATGATTTCTGTACGCACGTGTGCAAAGACCCGGACTAACCTGCGCCAGCTGGCCTTTTGGACTTAAAATGAGAGATAAGAACACGAGCATGCAAGGAAGGAGGTAAGAGAGCAGCGCATATTAGCGGGAACCCATTGCCCTCCATTTCTTTATCATCGCATACAAAATTTCCAATCTAAACACAAAGAAGCAGTATAAGAGAGAGAAAGAGAGCATAAAAAATTAGAAATTGAAGACCTTAGAAAGAGTATCATATAGCCTCGGATTGTTCTATATTTGCGCTTTCCGCCCCTATATGATTCAGTTTCTGACAATTTCCCCCATCTTCCCCTTCCTTTCCTATTATAATTAGTTATCTTTTTGCTATAATGGAAAAGTCGGAAAATAAAAAATCTTCACAAGAGAGGTGTTTCAAAAAAATAATTCACTATTCAAAGAAATAAATTTTCTTTGTTTTTAAATATCAGTCTAAATGGAAAAAAAAAAATCGCTTTGGAATTAAAAAAAAAGGTATCAATTGTTTGAGAGACGCTTCATTATATCATTTCACTTTATAACTAAGATTTCAATCATTCATTGAAAAAGCATAAATAAATAAATAAAGAAGGGGGCCGGAAGACAGAGACCAACTTCATGGGGACACATTGATTTATTTTGTAAAAACCAGAAGGAATCTTGAAAACCAATTTTATTGCAAAAGAGCACTTGGATACATCACCATTTCAAGCAGCCTATTTCAAATTTACATGAGCTGCAATTTGACAAAATCACAACTAAGGATGTTAAATTCTCTTTCTAGATATCATACCTCCTATATACTATTCCTGATGTTCATAAATAATTGGAACTTAATGGTATCTGCTTTTGACCTGAATCACAACCCAGTTTCAACGATAAGTTCAGCAGCTGCGCCCATCGCACCAACTCCACCAAGTCCCAGTAACGCCAGAGCCAGTTCTTCCTCGTTCCATTGCCTCAATCCCTTACTCAGCCTCTTCAGTAAATCAACATGGACCTCAAGCACCCATGCCGGTGTGCAAGCCACAATCAAGCTCAAAAACCCTGAAATATATGCTCGCGTGGTGGCCCAATCAGAACCAAGCGATATTTTCCCATCTAGTGCACTTGCAATAAATTCTAAGTGTGACCCAATAACCTTTGGTCGTCTTTTTGATGCTGGGGAATCAGAGTCCACTCCCCATGCAAATGCCCCACAAAGCACTGCAAAGTATGCGAGTGCATATCCCCCAAGTGTGGCGACTAGACCTCCAGAATCTCCTTCCTCCTGCTCTGACCCATGGACCGATATAAACCAAGAGGGCAAGGTTTCTTTAATTAGAGTCTGAACCAAACTCAATCCCCCCGATATCCAAACTAAAGAAGCTCCAAGTGAAGCTGCAAGCTTCACACGCGTCATTGCTGCAGTAAGAGAGACTTGCCCATATCTCATCGGGTATTTGGTCTTCTTCAATTTCTCCATTGTTTCTCTAGGTAACCCACTGCTCGCAATTTCTCTTACAGAATGCATTAGAATAGAGAGAATGTTTTCGGTCATGAACATGACATCTCTAACAGATCGATGCACTCGCAAGTAGAGAATTCCAGGGGCAACAGGTGAGATACCACCAGAGAAGTGAGAGCCAAAGCCATGGCCTAGAAGGGCGCCAACACCTCCATTACAAGAAATATGAGGGGGACTGAGACCAAGTGTGGATGTGAAGCAACTCCTCAGCAGCTGAACCACAGAATCACCATTATGGTGGAAGACGGTGCCTGAAGCAGAGAACACAAAAAAGTCACTCCAGCGCTTTACCTTCTGTACCCATAAGGCAGCTATGATAGGCATGCATGGCCACGGACAACCAGCAGCTAGGGCACTCAAGGCCGGGCCAACCACAACAAGGAATCGCTCAGATGCTTTATCAAGTCTGTAAGTGATTGTGAGGCTTACAAGGGCAGCTAACGGCAAAGGAAGTGTAGCAGGAGAACTCCCCCCTGGAAAGGGGACAACAAAAAAATTAAAGCCTTGACTAAATTTTTTTTTTTTTCTGTTTTTGGGGTGGGGGATCTAGGCATGAGCTCTGTTGATCCAACATATAATCAAATTTAATGTCAGTTCATATTTAATCCATATCTGTCATTTCATATCAACAATTGTACTTTTACGTGTAACATATTGACGGAAACCCCAAACTAAAACTTAAGAGAAATTATAGAACTATAAAATATATAAATTATTTAGGCTCGGTTTGCTACGACCACATTTAAAGGAGATTGAAAGGTGTTTCAATCATCAGAAAAGAAAAATTCCCCTAAACATCCCAGAAAAAGAAGCTCAGTACTCCATGCCACCAAAACATTACCTACAGGAAGGCTTGGGACATCAACACCAGTGGCAGAAAGTATTTTCTTTATCTGCTGCTCAACAGTGGATAAATTTGCAGCAGGGCTAGGCCAGTCAGTTCCATTCATAAAAGCTGGTTTCCATATGCCTCGTGTAACTTCAGCTGAAAGGTAGCTGACAATGGTAGCTAAAGATGCAGGCAGAAAATCAGCAAGATCTTTAAGTCCTGTAATACAAAAGTATGGGGTGAACTAGATTAGACATATGAATTCAACAAGCAAATTCAGTGGTCATGCATAAAGTCCATACTCTCTTAGAACTCAACAATACTTGTCATACCTTTTTTTCCTTAACTCTCAAATCCTTAATAATGCCCTATATATTAGCAACTTCTCTCGATACATAATGATTGAACATGATGTAAGAAATACTTTCTTATGCAAACATAAAAACCTGTAGCCAGTTCACGGGGGGATAATCTTCCATGGGCGCAGGCCGTTAAAGCAGCATTGAGTGCATACGGAAGTGCTTCTAGGATATCCCATGCTGGGACTTGAAGTCTAACAGAAGCTTCCTCAGCTCCAGGGCCAGAAGAACTACTACTTCCAGAAGTCGTAGAAGTCAAAGACTGAGCACTTCTATTTATCCTTCTGAACATCAAGTTGAGGATTACATCAACAAGCTGGTGAACAGGGGTACCATGTACAAGACCAGAAAATGTGGAAGCAATACATTCTAGGTGTTGACGATACCAAAGTTTCAATATTGGAAAAGAATCAATGATAATGGGTTCTAAAGATATAGTTAAAAATTTTGAAAATCTCCTACTTTTGATACGATCTCCGGGTGAAGTTCCAAAAGATGCTAATTGGGAGTTCCGCAATAACAAGAGGTACTCGGGGCCCAGTTGGGAGCCCACTGGTGTTTTATCTCCCATTACATTTTCTAGAGGTGGAAGATGAAACCTCCACAATCTCACCAAAAGTGTGAATGCAGTGGAGAACACTGCATGAGAAGAAATTTCTTCCCCTGATGGAAGGCCCCATGAGACTTTGGGAACACTTGAACCAAAGACCTCACAGATGGGCATCAATGCACCTGCAAGTAGTGGAACCTGGCAAGAAAAGTGAAAAACATTAGGTTTGATATGAAGGCCTATACACTTTCCCTTCATTTTTATGGCTTGGCACCTTTTTTACTTTTCAGATTCATTTCTGCATGCATACATGTTTCAATGGCTTAAGATAGGTGAACAAAAACAAAATTATAGGATTCTAGAAATTAATATATATTTAACTAATTCATCTTTGAATTGCCCCATCAATTTTTTTTCCCATTTCTTTAATGCTATTCAAATACAGTACAGTGAAATAAATTTTCAGTTAAAATTCAACTTACCAAACCATGCAAGGATAAAATCTGTACACAATCCACAGATGATATTCCAACAAGAAGAACATGCAAAAGTGGAGCATAATTAATCAAGTGGCTCTCACTCCCAGAGTAATCCAGAGGAACTGGAGGTGACAGCAAGTTTATAATGAAAAGCATGCTATGTTCCTACAAATAACAGACAAAAATTAAAACAACGATTATTTTGGGGAGTGGAAAGAGACAGAGGACCTAAATAACCTCCAAACGATCACCTGTACATTCCAACCACGGACAAGAGATGCTCCACAAAGAATGGTAGCAGCAGATATCTTCTCATCATTAGAGCCACTGACTGCAATCTCATATACTTTCTCAATCTCTGGTAAGCTTCCATCAAATTTATGAGTTTAAATTCAGTTGCCATACCACTGGGTAAATTTACAAAAAAAAGAGCATCTGATATACCTGGCCTTAGGAAAAAGAATGGCGTAACTGAAGACCAGGTCGTACCAGGAAATAAGGAATAGCATCTCTAATTATTCTATCAACCTTATTTTGTATGCATACCTAATCTGATTATGAATTTTTTTCTTGTGGATATGAAAAGGATAATCATTGGTTCAATTGAAAATTGTAAGGGCATTTGGAAATTTAAGTTGCATTCTGCAAGTGGTCAAGAAATTCTCGGAGCACAAGGTGAAAATACAGCAAAGACATATATAGAATTATGGATTCGTGTTTATATTTGAATTAGAAGAGACAGAATAAAGGATATAACAAATAATTGAAACGAAAAGTCGTAAAATTTTCTCTTATTTACAAATTTCCCATATACTAATTGAATAAGTCATGTCTTAATAAATTAAATTAATACGCTTAAATTTTTACTTCCATTTTTTTATGTCTTCATGACAAATATATTTTAGATTAATTTTTTTCACTTTTTCTTAATTACTTTTAAGCAATTTTGTTTCAATATTTTGTAGAATAGCTTTGTACTCTGCATAGGTTTCTCTGTCACATGGATAATGTTCTAACTTAGCTGTCAACTTATTATCATGCATGAGTTATACTAAAATCATCTTATTAGTATTTACCAAAGATCATACAAGAGTGATAATAGATGAAAAAATTAAGGTATTAAAATGATTTAAAAGAAAAGGAAAGAAAGGATGAAAGAAAAGGAGCAGTCTTTGGAGTGAAAAAGTGACATGGTGCCTTTTCCACTCTTCCTAAACAGAATTTAACCAAATGTTAAAAACAGGCAACTCCTTGTCTGTCTAGAACAAAGGGAACCTTTTGAATGAGAAGTGGTGAATTTTGTTAGCCCTCGTCTAAAGGGTGGGACAAGAATGTGGGATGGGACAAAACAAGAAAACCCTCTAATTTACTCCATATACACACCAAACATGGGACACTAGAGAATTGTCCTGTGTCCCAGTATCAAACACAGCCTTAGGCATTTTATATAAACTATACAGGCCATACCAAACCTCTAGAAAAAATTCATTACAGCTTTGTAAACTAGAATCATAATTTTACTACAAATCAAGGGAAAAAACTCCTATCTAAAGCAAAACCAAATGAAATGTAGCCATTTTACTTGGAATATCATGGCAAAGACATGATTTAATCAACTGAAGAAGCTTCAATTGTGTTCCTAGTTGTAGTAAAGGTTTTATTCACATCCCTCTCAGAGGGTAGACCATGGATAAGAACACACATTGAGATCTCCTTCTTTCCTACTAGAAACCATCACAACCCAAAGCACCAACTCCCCCAAACAAAAGAATATACAACTGGCAGCCTACCTGGAAGCTGGAGTAACCACCAGTGTGTTTATCATTGAAGGGGTTAGAGGTGACCCCTTCATCAATGATGACCAGCCAGGTACTTGGCCAAGAACAGCATGAGGTATTTGGTTGGAGTGTGCATTCACATAGCCTGGCCAAAAATAGGCTGATGTATCTAATAATTTTCTTGCAATACAAGCCTCAACAATCAGATGCCTCATGTTTCCATCTGCAAAATACAAAAATAAGCAAAAATAGGAAAATTTGCAAGTCCTGTAGATAACCTATTGAATATAAATATCCAATATGGAGCAAAACCTAAAAAGAGCTCTGAACATGTAAAAATTTATGAAAGTAAAATGAAAGTGGCATAAGGAGAAGGAAAATAATTGATATAGAATCTTAGAACCTCAGAAATGCAGGGACAACAGATAAATATTGAAAAGAATAGCATAGGACCATAGGCCACTGCTGGGAAGAAGAGGACAGCTTGTCAGCAGAGTTAGACAAGTAAAGCAAGACTACTGAGCAAATTCAACACAAAATAACTCGCCACAAAGATCCACGGCTGCACTTATTTTTGAATAAAACCTATTTTCATAGGGGACTTTCTGAAAGGAAGGCTCAAAAATGCTTTTCTGCACCAGAATTTTTTGGTGTGAACACATGAATTGATGGACTTGGGGGAGTAACATCATTGGAACTTTCATGTTTATTTGTCAAACTCAAAATCTCCAATAAAATGAACTGAAATGCGGAAGAATATAGTGTCTTACAGCAGTTAACAGGCATGTCATTCATGCTTACGCTTTCATAATAGCTACTGCCCCCATTGACGCCTGAAATAAACAGCATAGCTTTAGCAGCAGCTTGATTGGCTACTGAACTAACAGATTGAGGTGGAGTCAACAAGCCATCATAATCACCCAGCAACTGTAATGCAGAAATCATCCCCTTGAGACATTTTCCAGGGCCCTGTTTCTCTTTTATTGGGTTAGCAGGGTTATGTTCAGTTTCATCAATCAGTTCTCCCTCCTCTTCCTCAATAATATTAGCCACAGCAAGCGTCGTTATGGACAACAACATGCACAAGCAGGTATCAGTGCGAGGTACAGGACCCTCACTGGGCTCCCTTTCCTAAATGTCCACAAATAAATTGACTCAGCGAAGGAATAAATCAACATAACTGGATATGTAGTGTTATTTATTGCTAGTTTCTCAGAAAGTGTCATAAAATTCAACAAGAAAAATGAAAATGATGCTTCTTAGTAGCGGATATAATGTATTTTTTACCCATTTAAACCACAGCACTTAATTGAATTGCTTCAACGTCGTCTAGTAAAAAACTTAGGAAATGCATTCCAGCAACATCACATTTCTTTGCTCTATATATAACCATATTCTTAGGCTCATTTCAACAACTGTATTCTTACACAACAGTTCATACAGACTTAAATTAAATGATACCTGTTATGTCCTTCCAAAACCTAAAGCACCCAACTCGCAAAGAAATTGGAAACAAACATGTTTAAGAAACAGAAGCAACATAGATCATAATTTTCGAAGTTATTTTCCCAACCAGTGGTCCTAACTAGATTTTATTATTATTATTTTTAATAATCAAGTTGGCATGTATCCTTACCCTCTGAACAAGCCTTAGAGCTGCCATCCATAAACCTAGAAAAGTATCATGCCATGTGGTACCATTCACAGCTTGAAGAGCTTTTATTAAACCTGCAAAATCAATCTGAGTCAACAAAATTGCTTAGAACATACAATACGCCTGTCCTCACCAGATCAGACAATATTTAAGAATAAAAACACAAGTAATTGACTTATACCAGTAAGAGTTTCTACAGCACTGATTGCTGCCACTTGTGATCCATCCATAGCATCTTCTAGAAACAGATCAATTGGAAGCCAAAGCACAGACCAAGTGGCCCCATGACATTGACCAGCTGAAGATATTAGGGATCCATACGACATGACAGCTTGAAAGTCTTGTAGTGATATTTTTTTGCAGTCCTGAGAAAAAAGTTTCCGCGTATCAGACTTCAACTGCAGAAGTATCTCTGGGGTTATATGTTTAGAATTCCTCAAGGCAGCTGAATGTGCTGCAAGCAGTTGCACTCGCTGAATCAAGGCCCACCAGTGTGAAGGTCTGCAAAAAATAAAAGTAATCTCAACAATAATTATCTCTGTGGTAAAGCACATTTGTGCAATTTCAATTATAGGGTCACTCAAAGGTTTCAGAAAATCACAAGAGCACAACCATTAGACATTTTTCAGGTTGAACATTATAAATCATTGCTTATATCTACAATCTCCGATCAGAGTAAATACAAATAAGAAGGACAAGCAGAAACCAATGAGGACACAATCATGAATGCTTACAAGTTTTGGCGTGCCAAATAGAGAATCCTTGCAGTTACTTTATTTTGCAGAAACTCTCCAATTAGTTCAATAGCCATGGTCGTATTTGCTTTTTGCAGCCCCTCATGATGTTCGCTTCTCTTCTCCCCAAAACTTTCATGACCATCTATTTCCATACTTTGTGAGCTGGTTAGCCATCTAGACTTCTTTTCTGAGGTAAGATTTAGTAACCTTTCATCATCCAATGATGCATCAAGAAATTGCCACACAATAGAAAACACAAATTCAACTAGAAGAAGCCCAGGTTCACACATTTGATTGCCAAATACATGGGAAAGATGAAGAACATCATCTATCGATTTCATAATCCTGCAATTGTTTGCAATATATGTTAAGATTTACAAGTATCTTACAAAAATTTGCATGGAAAAAAATAACATAATTCAAATGAATTTTTAGAATTTATGCTAAGCAACTAACTAGGCAATTAGAGCAGGTAATTTTGGACATAATATGATTAAACGATATGATATGACACGAACTTTATACGACACAATACGAATACATCTAACCTATTATGATACAATTAAATACGTTCAAAATATAGAAAATATCTAATAATTAAAGTACTTAATTATATATTAATATTTTTAAATATATGTATAAGTTTAAATATGAATAAATTTACAATATATTCTATTATAATTAATTATATTAATATATGTGAAAAAAATAAACAAATTAGTGATATATTTTGTATTAGTATCATATAGATAATTAAAAACTTAAATTTTATTATACAATTAAATTTTATTTTGTGCATGTACACATATTTTCTATGTATTAATATGCATGTTATATCATACCAAATTATTAATACATTATAAAAATTAACACATACTTATGAAATATTAATTTTAATTGTTCGTATTCTACACTTGTGTGCATATATATTTATAAATGCGTTAAACAATTACGCGATACGAAACAACACGTTTAAATCGACACGAATAGTAGCACGACATATTTACACGTGTATTACACGAATTGACAGCTCTATAGGTGATGCAAGGATTTCTATGGAAAAAAACATATCTACAAGTTCTATCAACAAGAGAAAAGAAAACGAGATCCTTGCTGTCACAGGAAGAAATCATCATCGGCACCTATGTTACTTGGACACTTCAAAAATGAAGTACTCGTGCAAGATATTTACGACATGGGTAAGGAAATGAGATTTTTACTAGATCCTTCACATTAAAAGTAAGTACTTCCCAGTATAAAAGCATTTTGCTTGAACTTTAAAAATGAGTCATTACTAGTTTATTTAATGCAAATTTGTTTAATTTATTAAGTTATGTAGCATCATTTTATTTTTTATCTTTGTAGTTTGGAGTTTAGATTTTTAAGTTTGTAGTTTGAAATATTTGATCTTAAGTAAAATGGAGTATTGCAATTTTATTTTATTTAGCAATTTAAATGTTATAATTTGATATATCTTTTAACTTAAATTATTATACATAAAAATTAAAATATTTACAATTTTATATATAAAGATGTATCCCAGTAACAGTATCCTAATTTAGGGAACTTTTTAACTGGATCACGTATCCTAAATTTTAAAAAACAAGTATGACTTATACATATGTAACCGTGTCAAATATCCGTACCCAAGTCAAAGTAACATAGCATAGTCTTGCTAGATAATACTCCTAATAAGTGATTGTGTTGCTACACAATTTAAGGTGTGCAAGGCCCCCAAATGAATCAACTTTAGCATTAAAGAATGTTTTTGCTCTTATTACATAAAAATTTACCTGAAACAACTCACGTGCTGTAGAACTCACTAAATAAGAAGTTCCAGAATCTTTCTAGCTTAAATTTACCATATATGAAAAAGTAGGAGTTCCATTAAGTCTCCCACAGATACCTAACGTTGTCAGTAGTATGCATTGATATAACCATATGAAAAAGTAAAGGACATCCAAACAGATAAAAAAACCAACAATAAAGAATAGGTAATGGGCAGTCAAACAAATAAAGAAGCCTACAAGGAATAATACTTCAGCAACGAAATGAGACCACTGAAACTTACTTGGGATAGTTTGGCCCATTGATTTGAGATGCAAATGAAAAGACATGCCTCTTAACGAGTTCCATATAAAGCCTATATGCAGCTGGGTGAAGCTGTCTATTTGGAATCACCCTGTAGCAAAATAACAAAATCAACATTAACACAACTAAAGAAATTGCCATGCAATATTAATCAATAGTACTCGTATCTATAGGAGAGGGAAAAAAAATCGTCCAGTCGAACATACAACGGCAAAATTAAATAGAAATGGGTCCACGATTCCGTATCCGTACAAAACAATGGAAACGCTCAATTGTTCCAAGAAGACGAAATTCCGAGTAGAAAGAAACACTAAAGAAAATAAAAATGCAGAGAGCGACAGATGCACTGTAGCAAGTATGTGTGGATAAGATAGTGAGTGAGTGAGAGAGAAAAGTACCTGGTAGAGAGAAGAGCGAGAACAAGCATAGGAGGAGCGATCTTGACGGCCAAAGCCTTCTCCAGGAATTTCCACGTGATCGGCACGTGATTCTCAAAGCAGATGTGAGAGACGAGAAGGTGGGCCAGCTCTGTTGACGGCAAGGATACTCCGGCGGAGCTGAGACTAGAGCTGAGCTGGCTCGCCCAGAGGAGCGGGTCGCTGTTCTTGTCCTGCGCCGACTGGGTGAGTTCGAGCACCGAGTCCCACAGACTCTGTTGACTGAACTGCAGGGGAACCGCCATCATGCACTCTCTTCTTCGTGTTTCTTATTCAAAAAAAAAATCTGTTGTTAAATTTAGGTAAATAATATCAATACGTATATCAACAGAGAGACGGAGGCTTTCATGGAAGAAGAAAAAAATGAAAAGAAAGAACAGAGAGGAATAAGTTGACTGTTGGCGTATGGACTCTTTAGAAAGCTAAAGTCAAGCTGAAGTGAAAACTGAAAAGCGAGAACTATTCATTATTAGTGGATGTTTCTATTTTGACTGTGTAGAACACAACATAGGAGATCATCATCTTACTTAATTTGGTCCCTGTCCGCTTGTCAATTATTATTTTAGGTTAAATTAATCATCCCCATATACTTAAATTCAAATTGGAATAATGTACATTTTCTTCTGGGACTTTAACAATTTACTTATTATTGAATACTCTTATTTTCATCCTTTTAACTTTTCTTTCAGAAAAATGAAATTGAGAGTCCAACAACAATGCCCCAGTGGCGAAAGGGCTTAACCTCTCCCCAAAAGTCTCAATTTCAAGACTCTCTATGAACAAAAAAAAAATGAAAAAAATATCCATCAGGAGAAGGGAAAGAAAAAAAATTGCCTAAAAGAGAGACTTAACATTATATTACGAAAACTGCACATTAATCTTTTCATGATGAGAAGACGGTACAAGCAAGATAAAACTAGAAAGTTACAATAAGCAATCCAAGTACGAAGACAATTTCCAAAAAAAGAAAAATGTGCAGGCTTTCTACTGATTCAGCAGTTCCACAAACATCTGTGAGTCAAGGCACTGAGCTCGATTGCTTCCTTGAGTCAAGGCACCAACATCTGTAATTTGATCTTGAGATATTGTATAGCTCATATGGGGTCATGCTCTCAAGTTCCTTATGTTTCCAGGAGTCAAAGTTTCCACAAGTACTTTGTATTCCTGATCCTTCCTCCAGATGACCTTGCGATCGCATTCTTTTGTATAGTCTCATCACGGATACACAATCTTCGTATGGATCATGTACCCCTGTCTGGATACTGTACCTGTAAAGCGATAATTTCAGCACTACAGGTAACATTTATAATGTAGATTGCATTATGAAGGTCATAGAAAGTAAAAAAGGGTCAAAAACAATAAAAAGAAAAAAAAACTAGTACGATGTTCAACAAACTCTTCAGAAACTAAATCATTTAACAAGGAACAAGTTACTCTGGGTAGTCTAGCCTCTCAGGCGAAAAACAGCCTGAGGGCGAGAATTGGTTCTTTTTATTTTTTATTTTCATTGTTCTTCCTCATTATCAAATTCGACTCGCTTCCTGAACATGCTCTTAAACCTTCCTGAATGGGATATTGTTTCCAGTATTTTGCACTCTAAATTGAGAAAAAGCTTGCCGATCTCCCTAACGATTTCCAGGACTGCAAAAATTTAGTGAGGTAGAACAGAATATACAAATTAATGTTTTTTTTTTCAGAAAAGTGCAAAAAGAGAATTACAGTTTGTCAAGAGGAACCAAAACAGATAAGATTAACAGAAAGGCAAGAAAAAGAAATTAATCCAAAATTGTAGAACACTTTAGCATCAGCATGAGCATAAACCAGGAAATAAGATTAACTTGCCCTAGATATGTTTCTGTGAGGTACTTCAGGGAATGGCTAACCAGATTCGTCTTCATCAATGGTTGGTATTTTGCTGTATCCCTGAATAATTAAAATTCACTGCTGTGAAAAAGAAAAGAATGGTTCTTCAAAGAAAATGCTTCATTTTAAAAAGAATAAAATTTAAAACAATATTCTAAAAAGTGATTGATATGTCAAGATCAATCTTCATATCAGTCAGATATCAAACTGGGGAGAACATGCAAACAAAATTTACTATAAAATACAACTGAATTCAGATATAATTATTTCCCAGAACCTTTAACTCTATCAATTACAGTACTTTTACCAAAACTGTTTACTTTAATTCCTCCATTTATTTACTCATTTGAAGTATCCACCATATTTTAAGACAATGACTCTCCATTTCTCAGCCAACACTGAGAAGCCAACGTTAACTTGAACAAGACTGACCATGAAGAATAGAAACGCGTTCTGGCAATTATGTAGATTAACAGCCACTGATTGGGCAGGTATTAATCACACATATACAACTCCCTCTATGATAATCTGATCACCTATGCAAGTAGCATGTGATTGCTCATATCTCAGAATGAGATATTAGAAAGTAATACCACTACAAATGAGTCACTGCAAAACCTATCAATTCTAGAATCCCAACAGTACCTGCGATGTAAAGAAAAAAGATTCATATCCAATAATATGGGATTTAAAAGACCTTCACTTTGAAGAATTTCACTGTATTAAGGAATCAAAAAAATCCTTGAGTTCTCACTTTTGCTTAACCAAATGATCAATTCAATCCAAATCCATGGATTTCTCAAAACCCCTCATTCAAATTCATCAAACCAAATGCAGCCGTTATCATCTTCATGGATAATTAAACAACCTAAGATCATTAAACAAGTCAAGCAATCTTAACATATTAATGTACCTCAACAAATGGCTAGGATAGAACATTCTCAAGCATTCTAAATCATGGTCCAAGGAATGACCCACAAGAAGCCTAGCCTTTCCACCATCCAATCTCAATTTTCCAACAGATTCCCCATTGTACAGGATCTCCAAAATTTTATTTTGCACTTCCTTAAGTGGCATGGCATCTCTCAGATGCTCCTCAGTTAACCCAGTTACTTCATATCTGAAACATTGCCAAGTGTTGAAAATCAGGCGGATGCCCCATGGTAGTGTTTCTTCTCTTTGTTGTTCTTTGAAGAAATGAAAGAGTGTATAATATTACAACTACCTGTAATTTGTTATAGGAATTTGAGGTTGAATATATGTGTGGAAAATTATATTTTCATCTCCATCAATAAGGCAGACTCTAGCACAAAGGTTCAGCGACCCATCACTTCCGCCACCAACCATTTCACAGTCAATAGCAACAGCTTGTTGGTTTTCATCAATTAATCCTGAAATATCAATTAGTGATTCTGTGAAAAGTGGCATCTTTGTTGCCTGCATTATAAACAATCATAAGTTCCATAAGTTGACGCTATGAACAAGTGATGATAACAGCTTTCATTAATCAAAGGTAAAATAAATTTACAAGAAGCATGGTTCTTTAGTGTTTTGCATGGAGGGCTTCCAATCTTAAAAATCAACTTACAGGGTAAGTAGGTGCAGATAGGCAACACATTTCTCTATGCTTGCTGAGAGAATTGGGGCTATCAAAAACTTTTAAGCAAAGACTGCAACCTAAGACTGAAAAAATCCTTGAGCAATTTGCTTTAGCCAGTGGACCTAAATGATAGAATACACACCACTCTAAACAATTTATTAACAGATACAGAAGGATGAACCTGAAATGCAATAGTATAATACCATCAAGATGTTCTCTGAGAGATTCAAAAGATATGCAGTGCTTTCGACAAACTGCACATTTAGGCTGATGTGCAGAGTGGTATGAGATTCTCATGTGCTCAACAAGATGTTCCTTTTTCTTATATTGCTTGTAGCATGCAAAGCATTTGTACCTGAAAAAAAAAGGCAGGAGTTTGAAATAACCATTCAGACCAAGCCAAGAGAAATTATTGCTCCAGAATCAAGCAGAAGAAAGTTCAAATGGTTAATAAGAACTTGGAATTACATTTCTTTCTGAGAAAAGAATTCCAGAAGCCTCTGAAGTTCAACTTGAAAGTGTCCAAAAATGTTTTCGAGTAATATATATTAGTGAAGATGCATAATGACATGCACAACCAAATCCTATCACAACGTTATATTGCTCTAATTCAGCATTCTGCAAGATGAGTGACAATCTTAAATCTAGTATATCATCATACCGTTAGTACCAATAAAGACTAAACTTGCTGCATTCACCATAATGAACAGTACCACAGAAGATAACATAAACGAGAGCTCAAAGGATCATTAAATAAGGTATTATAAACCCTGCAAACACCAGCATAAAGCCACAACTGTGTAAATCGTCAACTTCCCAGCATTGCCCAACAGCCAGAAACACAAAACTTACAAATTTGAGGAGGACAATCTTAGCAATGTATTCTCAAAATGAAATATACTTATTAAAAATTCAAACTCAATGGACAGCATTAACCATTAAGTATTAATTAATTCTGTCGTCCAACACACTTCAGCAACTAAACAGAGTCACTGAAAAAATTGGGAGACAAACAGAATATAAATAAATAAATAAAACACCAAAGCAAAACCCAAAAAGGAAATTCCTTTTCTTTCAGAAAGAGAGAAAAACCTGGTGGTAAGGGTTTTTGGTGGTGGATCAGAACCGTCATCCATATACTCAGCTATAATTGGCGGGAGATACACTTTTCCTGCGGCGATTATTATTATGGGGAAAATGAAATTACCCCCGCACAGAAAACATAAGATTAGGCGAAAAAGATTTTTAGGGTTTTTCTTTTGCATTCATTTCGAAAATCAATTAATTATATTTTATTAAACCTCTCAAAATTTTAACTGAGTTTGACGTGTGGAAAAATTCCACTCCCCTGTTTTTGGGAGAAGACATGGTCGGATGCAACCCTCTCTTCTAAAAAAATGAAAAATTCATTTGGAAATGGATTTTTGTATTGAGGACATTACAACTTAAAACTTAAAGAGTTGAATTGAATTCCCCGTAATCCTAATTCCTTCCTGCTTGAAATTTGCTTCTTTGTAAATTTTTTGCAGCAACAAAATGAAACACGACATAATCTAAAAGAGGCACTGAAATATAAATTTATATGCCAACACTTGTTAATAATTGTTGTTTACATGTAAAATGATCCCTAAAAATATAATTTTTCTTTTAAGTATAGTTTATACTTTAAATAATAATATATATTATAACTAGTTTATTTTAATTATTAGTATTCTTTTTTTATATTTATTATTATTATTTTAGTTTTAAATGATTTATTTATGAAAAAAATAATTTAGAAATATAAATATTTTGTAATTAGTAGATTTTTAAAAGATAACCTTTTGTATTTTTTTCAGTGGTATACTGATTGATTTATCACCAAAAGGCAATAATAACCTATTACTTAATCAGAAATTGAAGAGAAGATAACAAAAATTCATGCACATAATAACCATCATAGAGATAATTAACAAACTGAAGTGCTTGTTCATGAACTGATCCATTTTTTTTTTAAATAAAAAAGGGCATGTGCAACTGCAACCCATTCACCAAAAACTATATTTATCTCCGGTGTAGTGGAACATGCCTCCTGACTGCAAATAACCAGACGGAGGTGGTGGATATTGATAAGGAAACAGTGGCACCGCCGCCTGCCGTCTGTAAGCCATTGGTCTACTATACGGCGGATACACTTGGCCTCCATGTCCACCCATTTTCATCCCTGAACTGGAAGAAAACCCACCACCACCGTGGATAGCACTGGGCCTCAGACCTGAAGTGGTAGCAGCCCCTCCCTTACCACCGCTGGCCCTCACGCTTGAATTGGTAACAACTCCTCTCTTTCCCCTGCAAAACAACCAACGCCATTTCTTGCCTTTTTTCTTACTGCCAGCAGCCTTATTCAATACAAGATCAGGGTGCTGCCAACTGATGCTACCAATGCGGCTTTCATTATCAGAATTAGAATCACCTGCATGATGACAACAATCTTTTTCTTTATTAATCTCACCTTGACGAGTATTTGAACTATGCGCAGAATAATCCTTTGCTGGGGACCAAATCACTGCATCTCTCCCCCACTTTGAGAACTTATCAACCACTTTTTGAGGGTCTACAGTGCCTGAAACACACACCAACCCTTGTTTTATGTCTATGGCTATGCCGACTACACCTGCCAATGCAATTCATTTCAATGCATTAGTCTGCAGTCAAATAAATTGTATGATACTGAATGGTTTAGACTTAAAAAATAAATACCAGATAATTTCTCAAGCTTTTCCTTTGCCTTCCTCGGACAAGCAGAGCAACAATCAAGATTCACTTTCAAATAAAAATTCTGCAATAAATCAAATTTTTAGCATATCAATAAGGATTAAGGAAATATTTTTAAAAAAAAGTTTGTTAAAAATGGAATCAAAAGAATATAAAAAAGACGAGATAGTTACCGGGGCAGGTGTCTTTGCCATTGACAGAATGCGAGAGTGAAAAAATGTCTCTTCTTTTGTAGATAATATTACAGAGGGAAATGGAGATGTGGTATTTATAGAGTCAAGTAGTGTTTATAGTAATAAGAAATGTTAACGATACTCTCTCCATTGATTGACGAGCATAAAGAAAAATCTAAAAATAATAAAAGATAAAAAAGAAAAATAAGTTTTCAAAATTTTTCTCTTCGAAAAAATAGAGAGCGTTCTTAACATTTCTATTAGCTTAATTGCTTACTTGGATATTAACTCATTTATGGTAAATTAAGAAACTATGCTAACTTCCATAAAAATATGTATCAGTAGGTCAGAATATTAGCAGATTTGAGTTTCCCTAAATAAACAAAAACATTCCCATCTCAAAGTTAGACGTGGATCTCGGGTCCATTGCTTCTATATTTGGCAATACTTTCCCTTTTTTCTGAATTTCTTTGGAATTATATTATTAATTTGCCTTCTCCTTTTCAATTGTATTTAACAGAATTTTATGAACTTATTTTATAAAGTAAATTGCAGATATTCTTTATATTCACAATTTAAATAATGATAGATATATTTATGGTAACATTAATCTTAATATATGTGTATGCATAGAATCAGCAAGATTTAGTTATAATGATTAATTGATTATGTCACTATCACAAAAAATTGACTACCGCATAAAAATTATAATAATTTGTATTGATATGTCGTATGCAGATTATTTCAAAATTGAACGGCAAGAATTTGAAATTTTTGCTAATTTATCAGCATAGAATTAATACAAAAATACTCGTAAATCCACTACTAACAGAGATTGTTGCATAAAAGGTATAAGTGTATTTTTACATAGAAGCAGCAGCTCACATTACAGAGCATGCCCTGACATTTTCATCACTAAAAGAGTGAAAAAGGGAGTTGCCCACCGGCGCTTCTGTCTGTCCACTATAGAAAGCATAAACATTTGACAATGCCGGAGGTGGGGGAGGTGGTTTTAACGGTGGTGGCTCTGGTGGCTGAGATGGCCTGCTATAAGTAGAATGATAATTAAAGCCAGGATATCCGTACGGCCTCTCCATATAATATGGCCTTGCATACCATGGTGGAGCCACTTGGTAATGATTCCCATACACTCTAGGTTGATAATTAGGCATCTCATCCTTCATTATAAACTTCCTCTGATGCACTTCACCCTTAGCAGAAACACCATTGCAGTGTTCTTCATCATCAGAATCTGAATAAGAATAATGACAGTAACAGGTTTGGTATTTGGGTTTGCACTGGGTAGTTTTCTTATCCTTACTGCTGCAACAATTTTGGGCATTTTTATTATACTGCTCTTTTTGCTTATTCCGCAAGAATTGATGCAGTCTCTTTTTGGCTTCCGTGGAGTTTTCTTCATAGGCCAAAAGCTCTGCCTTCTTCCCCATCTTCTTTTGGATTGTGGATGGTTCTACTGTGCCAGAAACTAATACCAACTCCTTTTTTGTGTCTATGTTGATATAGTACACTCCTAAATTTGCATCAAATTAATAAATAAGTAAATACTAAAAATCCTCATAAAAAAAAGAATATCGTATACTTGTATAGTGGCTGGTAAAATGTATACCGTTGATTCTCTGCAGTTTTTCCTTCACTTTAATAGGACAATCTTCACAACAACTCGTATCCACTTTTAGAACACAGGTCTGAAAAAAAAAAAAAAGAGAGAAAATAATCACTAAAAAGAAGCACATGTAAACCCGCAGTCCAGAGAGGGGGAAAAAAGAGTAAAAATAAATAAATAAATAAATATATATGTATATATATATATATATATATATGCATCTTCATGTCAAACTTTAAATACATACTGGAAGAGGTATATGATTCTCTGCCAAAGCCATAGAAAACTTTCAGGATCCTTCACAATATATGCAAATCAACTATCAGCTTGCAAATTTTCTTCGTATATATAGTTACATATTTTGAATAGGGAACTACCTGATTTAGGAAAGTATCCCCATAAATTTTGGTTGGTGGCACGATTATGACCTTCCTTCTCAATTATTGGAAAATGTCCCAAAAAAAATCTATTTACAATTTTACATACGTGCAAAAAAATCCATGTGAAAACATTTGGAAGCATAAATTGATTATTGTACAGAATGTTGAAGATCATATATAATGTTGGGTTAGATTGCTTTTCCGTTGGAATTATATTCATGAATCATGAGTTAGATTTAGGTTTAGGTTTAGGTTTTTTTCTACTTAGGAAAAATTCTCTCTTTGACTACTTTTTAGTTTTTCATATTTCGTTTGGGAAAAAAATCTGAAAAAAAAAATCAAATCTTGCTATAGGTTGAAGCAGGGAGCCTAGGAATAAGAAAATTATCCTAAATAGGGAACATGATAATCTTCTATTAATTGCATATATAAAACTTTTGGGTTATATGAAACAACAAAAGGGCCAGACTTCTCAATCTACTAATTTTTATTGTAAATCATCTCTAAAGAAAAAATAAATCGATACACATACAAATATTTACATCCTAGATAATCATTTACCCTACTCTTACTTCCGTTTTTTGCCATATATATATATATATATATATATACTTTTATTAGAAAATAATTGCAAAACAATGTAAATATAAATAAGAAAAAAAGGAAAGGTTATTTTAGGTAATAAATACCTAACATTTTACCTTTTAATTATGAAATTCAAATTTTAAATTAAACTTCAGTATTCATAAACTTTTCACCCAAGACAAACCCACAACATAGGGAAAGTCAAGCTTGATTTAAAATAATACAGTTACATCAGATGTTCATATAAATACAAGCAACAACCCAAATGAGTCTCAGCCACCTCGAGCTTCTCTTCTTGTCGCATCATGAAGCAGATCAATGTCAACACCATCTGGAGGCAACTGAACATATCTAACTACTGATCCCCTAATGAAACAGTTCCTGACTGATAGCTGTTATTCAAAACAAATTCATTAGGCCCACCTCGCAAAATAAAGAAAGGTGTCTGGAAGATCAAGTAAAAACACAGTTATCAAACAAGGATGTAACCTAATCCCAACATCTATAACATGTTCGCATATGTATATACTGTGGTGAAGAAGTAGCAATTTCAATAGACAGCACGACTAAAGCTGTATACAGGCAAAGCAAATAATAAAACAACCCAGTGACATCCGCAGAATGATGTTAATAAAACCAAAGAGGTGACAATGATCTTAAACTTTTAGTCGCCAAACAGATTGGAGCACACATGCAGGCTTGTGTCAGCACATCAATAAATATGTATCAATAAGTATCTCTAAGCATTAATGTGATAAACACATGTAATATTTAAATATGATATTAGTTTAGAATATACGAATATCGTTTCATAGTTCATACATCCAATACAATAAAATATGGATTCACATACATTAACCCTGGCTCATGCAAATGACAGAACTCGATAGAAATAAAAAGAAGGAAAGGAGGAAAAGGATGGTTTTTGGCAGAAGTGCACAAACTCACTCTAGGGACAAGCATATAAATGCATTTTTTTCTTATTTGTTTTAATATATCCTTGAGAACATAGCAGGAAACCAGCATATCATGCTTCAAAAGTCAACTCACCCCAAAGCATTTCCAACAGAGACCTAACTTGCAGCTATAAAAATCGGATAGACTTAATTTGCAGCTATAAAGATCAGATATCTAATGCTAGATCGGAAATAATAAGTTAAGAAGCACCAACTTAGTAAGAGCCAGAACAGTCACCATAGTAGAAAACACAACTTTTACAAATCTAACTCAAAGGAAGTCAACAAAAATGGAGGATTAATCTTTCTGGAAACTTGAGGCGAAAAGCTGGCACAAAATATTAGATTACATGCCCCTAAAAACAGCCAAGAACACTACCACAAGGGCTACTGCAACAAACTACCCAAGGAACTAAAACCATATATGATAAACACGTGAAAGTGTCCAAGTCGTTCTTAGAAATCCCACACTGTTTTACAAGAACTATCAATTTTCTCCAAGAAACATCAATGCATTTGAGAAAAAAGAAAAAAAAACTCAAGTGGCATACTAACGGACAGAAAACAGACATACTTATACTTTAAGAGTAGAGATCAATAGAATTTGAGAAATTTGTTCATAATGACAGCACTTTCTGAGATGTTTAATTTGAATAGAAGACCGAAAAATGTACATTGCACTAAAAATTACCAGCCATCAGCATGTTTACCTCAAGACAACCCAGAAGCACCAAGCTCCTAATATTTTCAGTAAAATCAATCTACATAAAAAAAAAACAGAGAACCAGAGAGACATTCAAGCAACAAGTTCGCAGCAATTTATCATGAGCCAAACCCAAACTTCTTTCCAATGATCAACAATAAACCATTAAGAGAACACAAGATGACTAAAATCCTTTATAAATTCCAAAGCACGTAAACATTTGACCTCAGCACAATGAAATATGTACATAACCCAACTCTCCAACTCCAGAAGGACCTAAATTCTAATTCCAAGAAAATTAATCCACAATTGCCAATAATAAACCCATCAAAATGAATAGAACGAAAACAAAGAAAAAGATGGAGTTGAAGAAGTGAAAAGAGTTAAAGACGAAAAAAATACCATGTGTGGATACTTGTCTTGATCGACAACACGGGTGTTCTCAAGCTTGATATTGAGGTATTGATCGACAGAGTGAAGGGTTCCTCTGATTGCCAAATCATTCTTCAATTCAACTGTCACTTCCCTGCCCACCAAGTCCTTGAAATACGAAAAGAACAACTAGAATCCAACAAAAGGAACCAAGATATAACTAACTCAGTTAATAAATTTGGGGAAATAAGCGGAAACATCAAAAGAATGAACAAAGACGGAAGAACAAAATTAAAGTTACCATAGTTTCTTGATTGAAGCGAGAGAAGAGATTTTAACAAAAACAGTCCTTCCACCCTTCTTCGCTCAAGAGTCACAGCCAAGTCTCTCCCAACGGAGCCAATAGGTAGGAGTTCATGGAACGTTGAAATACCTAATTTTGTTCCAATTTACCCATATACCCTATACATTTTTCTCTATTTTATAAATTAAGTCGTCTCCTTCAATTTAGAGGAAATTTAATAAATAAAAAAATTAATCCAACCTACAGGTTTTTTTAAAAAATTTATTTGTTATTTTATCAATTCAAATTTCTCTATTTTTTTATAGAAAAATTCTAACATTTATTTAAGCTTACAATACAATCTGAACCTTTTGTTTGACATACATTCCGTCGAAATGTAATGAATGAATGACGGAATTAAAACCTCTAAAAACAAAAAGATCTATGTTTAAATTTAAAAAATCCCTATAAAATTGACATTTTCTTGAATTTATTAGAATTAAGATAACTATTTACAATTTGACACAGTTTCTAGTTTCAACCTGTCTAGTTCGCTTCGAAAATAGGTGCAAAGGTAAGCTTAACCGTTGGTTGATTTAAAAGAAAACAATATAATTGATACACATATGATGTCCACAACATCGTTGGTTAATTTTCAATGTATCAAGGGGGGAAATATGCGGACAGAGCACAAGCACAGATGACAGATCTGTTAATCCAACAAACATAAAGAGAGACATGTTAAAATAAAACGAAAAATTGACCCCAAAAAGAAAAATGAAAAGAAGCAAGATTACACAAGAAAACCTTTACATGGCAAGCCAACCATGGGAGACACCAAATGAACAACTAAGTTTACAAACTAAATGGAAAATCTTTTCTATTCCTACAAATTGTTTCTTTGATCTCTTTTGCTACAAAGAAAAAGCAAAGCAAAGGCAAACTCGTGCTTCCTTTACAGCCTTTGCTTCACCCGCCTCCCGTTGAGGTCACTGCCGTCGAGAATACCTTCATTCCCATGCCTACATACAATTACAGAGTGTTCACTCACTTTAGCCACGTACTCCAACAGTTCTGTAAGCACAGAGGGGCAGCTCTCCTTCAAATATTCAAAACCATCTGTTTGCATCACAGCTGCAAAGCAAATATGTGACAATGCGTCAGCTAATATTACATAAAATTCTACTTCGAAATCAACTCCAGACAATTTAAAGGTACTTTCTAACTACTAATGAATTTCATACTCGTAGTTCATTCAAGCAAGTGTTTGCATAAAAAAAAATTAAAAAGAAAAAAATACAAAAAAAAAGAGCAAGAAGAAGAAGAAGCCAACTGTCAAAAATCCAGTGCTGTTAATGGGCTTCCATCATGTTCCATAATTTATTGGTAATTATAACTTCAACTTAGTTGAACGCAGAGTGCACGATTCCATAACGCCCAAGGTAATAACATGAATAGAAGCTCCAACAAGTCCATGAAAAGGGGAAAAGTCGCTTCTTTGAATTTTTTTTTTTTTTTTCTTTTCATAGGTTGGAATATTTGAGCTTCCATACAAAGCTCTAATCCATCTTAAAGAGACGGAGCCAAAATAAAACCAGCTCAAAAAGACCACACTGGGAGCACTAAATATTTGAACACTACTTCGTTTGCTAACCAAAAATTTTTTGCTTTTTTATTGAAAGAGTGACCATTTGTTTATATTATTATTATTGGGCGATTCTACAAGGTAAAAGTCAAAGAAAACAGTGCTTTAATTTTCCATATCATTAAGATCCAGAAGCTGGACTCATATTACATGCAGCTTTAGAGTCCAGTTACAGAATGACTCAATTTACCATTTTTAAAAAAAATCAGACATAAACATCATATTCACTCAGCTACTAGGAAAAAATTCACAAAAACGCTAATGCTTTTAATATTTTGAAAAAGCTGCTAACCTCTCAGATTTTCAGGCATTGCAACGAACTTAAGACACACAGCCTTCAGCTGGAAACAGTGATGCTGCTCTGCTAAGGCAAGGGTAGTTGCCACTGTGTTTATAGCAACATCCTCACAAAGATTGGCCTCACAAAGAAGTCTGAGCCTGTCCAACCCATATCTATCAGCTGCAGCAAGAAGATGCTGAGACATCAAAGCTGACACCCACTTTGAGTTCAAACCTGTAAGCTCCTCCAGGTCAGGTAGCGAATCCCAATATATAAAATAAAGTAAAGCCTGCAATGATAAAAAAAAAAAAAGGGGGGAAACCAAAGTATTTGGTCAGCTATGGTTTATAAGTTTATCATGTAAAATGATAAGTTGCATTGACTCAGCTATGCAGTACCGCTAACTTGAAAGAACGGTAAAATATAATGTCATGCTGAATGGAGCACGAGGAGTGAAGAGAATAAAGTGAACACTTTACAAACATGAAGCATAAATAAGGTTATGTAGAAATAAAGCAAGATAGCTGATGCAGCACACTCATTAAAAATTTCAAAATATACTACATTTTATTGAAGGACACAAAAGCATGCATTGAGCAGCTTTTGCACGAACAAATAGCAGAAAAGAATATTAATTATCACCAAAAGTCTGGGAGAAATAATGGGGAATATAGTATTAGATGGCAAAGAGAAAAGATGGTAAAACATTAAACCTTAAAAACTGGAGCCTCAATGTCTTCAACTTTTATTAATTGGGCATTTTGATCCTTCATT
The DNA here is from genome assembly GCA_023653625.1 of Triadica sebifera. Classification (NCBI taxonomy): domain Eukaryota; kingdom Viridiplantae; phylum Streptophyta; class Magnoliopsida; order Malpighiales; family Euphorbiaceae; genus Triadica; species Triadica sebifera. The sequence goes on from CM042900.1 coordinate 28,120,291, forward strand.
GGACCAAAGAGTTGGGCCCTGAATACAGGTGACCGAGCAGCAAGCACCAGTTTGTGAGCAGCAAAAACTTCTCCATCAACTTCAAAATTTACATCAGTTCCTTTTCCACTTTCCAATAGTTGTCCAAAATGCTGGCCAATGTTAGAAGGTGGTACCACTATAGAGTAAGTTTTAGGACCCTCTGTATGTGACTTAATAACACCAACACTACAGTGAACTTGGAGGCAATCATCTTTGAGGTAGTCTGATGACTCCAAAAGAGTTCTTTTGAAAAACCGTTTGTATCCCCTGCAACATAAATTAGTTAATCCTATTATATTTTGCTTCAAAGATGAAAAATATAACTGGTTAATTGGAACGTTGTGGAGAAAAAGGAGTGCATGATATCATACTGCAGTCAATGAAACAGAATTGGGTAAAACAGAGATATATTAAGGTATCAAAACAATGAAAAATTAAACTAAAAAGATAAATCCAAAGATTTTGTAATACAATAAATTTATGTAAGAGATTATACATGCATAAGAATCCAGCAACATCAATCTACAGATGAAAAGCGCAGAGCCTTAAAGGTTTCAGATAAAACAACTAGGGCATTGTGTCATCAAATTGCCACACTACTAAAATGTTTATGCACATAAATAACAATGCACAACAGCAGAACCACATAGCAAAACAGAGGGTTAACATGATAAACATGGGACCTGTTGCATGACTCTTGTGGTGCAACAAAAAGGCCATATGCAACCACAATATCAACTGTTTGCAAGGGAAAACCTAATAAACTCATAGGGATGATAATGAAAAACCTCTAAGGCGCCTGCAAAGAATATTCCTGTCATTTTGCACATAAAAACAACACCACAATTTTATTACCATGTCAAACTTTTGACATATTTGTTTGTAGTAATAATGAGATCGGGTAACTTAACAACAGAACTAAATAATTTGCACATGATTTAAATTATCTTCATCTTGGGCCACTAATTCTATCGTCATATCATATGGACATAGCGTCATCTTACAATCAAATCAAAGCTCCGCATCCAAAATTAGCCTCAAGAAAAATTCGATAAGGCTATCAAAAATCACAAGTCCACCCCAATTTCACCATCCCGTCATCTCTAAAGACAAATATTTAAAATGAAGTAAATAAAAATAACTCTTTAGTTTCCCACGAATCTCAAATAATGCCACCACAAATCATATCATCCCTAAGAACACGCCAAATCAAATTAACAATGCATTAAGTAAACAGCAAAAAACACATAAACTAATCACAAATTCTCGGAGAGGGTAAAGGAAAGACGATATCTGACCACATGCTGCCGCGATATTTGAGCGTGTAAGGCCCACTCTCAAGCGTCCTTCCAAAATGGCTATGAACCTTATGCCTCTCCTTCCCACTCTGATCCAAAAGCGTCAACTCGAAAAGCGCTCTAACATCAGTCCCTTCGCTGGCCAACGCTATAAAAAGCGAAACATAAGTCGCATTGTCCTCCACGCTCTTCCCATCCGGATAGAAATATATCGCCCATGAATAACCCCCGACGTTAAAAGTATCGGAAGGAATATATTTCCCGATCCCCAATCCTTTCGATAAGGAATACCCCGTGATCTTGAACTGATGAGACCCATTCACGGTCTCCGTGATGGAAGTGGAGGTTGTCGACGAATTAGAGGGCGATGGTGAGGAAGATGAAGAGGGCTTGGTGGTTTCTCTTAGAATCCTTCCCATGCCCTCAAACCAGAACGATTTCCCCCCCTAATTAAGCAAGATTCTCGAGAAAGTGATGGAAAATGTAGGGGTTAAGCGAGGGATGATGATGGAATTTTATTTATTATAACAATTTATGATCTAGGGTTTCGAGGAGAGAAGAAATCGAGAGCAAATGATGCAAAAGCGATGATACAAAATGATGAGGTAAGGGTGATATAAATGGGCTTTTTCTTATTGGTACTTTTGGTAAATTGTGTGAGGTTGTAACGGGACTCGCGTCTTCAAGGAGACAACTGTTGCCGGCGGGTTAAGGTTGTTATTGTAAATTTCCACTCTTTGGTTCTTTTCAGGCATTGTTCTGGTCAAAGCAACGTCTACTTTTCTATTAAGTTATGGTTTTTAAAAAAAAAAAACGCTTATTTTAACGCTCCAAATTTCATATAATTGAATTTTCTTTCATAATTTATTTTTATTTTAAATGATTAAAATTTTATAATATAGTAAAAAATAGAATTTTAACTATATAATCTTACATTAATTAGAGGGTATTATTGAAAATTAAGATAATAGCTCATTTTTTTATAAAATAATAAAGCATATTAATTATGAAAAATTAACTTATAATAATATTTTCTAAAACGAATAAAAAATTAAATTCTTCAAATTGAGAAGAAGAAAATTATTTTAGTATAAATTTATTTTTTATAATTTAATTGAAAAGGTGTACAAGTGGTGATTCAGAAATTTTGGATATTATAGTCCATATACACAACATAAATTTCAATTATAAATATGCTTCAGTAATAAAACAACAAAAAAATTCTTTTATAACATTTATCAAAGAATTTTCATATTTTAAAAATAATACATAATTATATAATTATTAACACTATTAAATACATTTTTTTTGTAACCAGTATCTTTTATTTTTTCATTAATTTTTATGAATAGTTAGAGAGAAAAAAAGTAATTTTATAAATTTTATTGAATTCACTTTATTTTCTAATGGGTCCATATTTAAAATATTATACCTATTATTATAGTTATACAATAATAATAATAATAATAATAATAAAGCAATTGTCTATATTTTAAAACTTAATTGAGAAGGTATACAACTACTTTAGGTCTGTATTAACATTAAACGATAGTCATCCTTTTTGACAATATCGGCCATATCTCAGTTTCAATACTTAAAAATTAAAAAATAATAACTCCCCTCTTGACGTGTAATACTGTACTAATTTTAGCATCATCATCAGATATTAAAATTATGTGTCCAGATAAGCTCTTTTTTCATTCACATTTGGGAATGTGAAGTAACAGACAGGTTGTTGCAAAGCGGATTTTAGTGACCCCACCACTTTTGGTCTGCCCAATTCAAAGGTAGGTGGGACCCGTTTTAAAAGTACACCTAAGTTACTGTTTTGACTATCTGTGAAATCAACGACCCATCGTGTAACTCAGTAACTGAAACGCGCGTAAAGATTGGCCGAGCTTGGCTGTAAAACTCTGAGCATCGAATGCAGCGCAGAAAACAATACGCAGGCTTCAACAAGAGCGTGGCTCGTGGGTCGGTCGATGATGGGCTTCAGCTTCTGCCACTGAATCATTTTGGTTATTAGAGCATACATGATTCGCAATTCAAATCGCCTTCCCATTGTAACACGAGCAAAATTCCAATTATATTTTGATATATTCTACTCACTGTTAACTTATATCTTTTTTATTGTCGTATAAATTATATTTTATTGATAAAATTAATAAATTAATTATAAAAATTAATTATAAAATTTAGTAAAAAAATTAAATAATATCAATAATATTATTATTTGTCATCTCAAATTCAATAAAAAGGTTTAAAATTTTAATTTTCAAAACAAACCAAAACTGACATCACTCTATATCTATTGCATTCGCTATTTTGATAAATAACTCATTTTGATTTATCTCTCCTTTGCGATATTCATCTTTTAAATATTACAAGTAATAATTTATTGTCACGGTTATAAAACCATAAATGAGACTAGTTTGCAGTCACTTTTATGGTCGCAAATCTTTCTACTTTTTCTAGGATTATTAAAAGCCTAAAAATACAATTGGAATTTGCAAATAGATGTCACTATTTCATGTAGCGGTTGTGAAATGTATATTAATTATATTATTAATTAAAATTATTTTAATTAAAATATATAATTATATTTTAAAATATTTAAATTAACATTATATTAATTTTATTACATTAATTAATTTGTATAATTAATATTAATTATATTTATTAATAAAATATTTTTATTCAATTTTATTATTATAAAATAACACAAGGGATCCATTATAAGTTTTTATTCATTTTAAATTATCTTTATCCTCTTTCATTTTTTTCTTTGTCAATTTACAATTGCCAAATCATTTTGCAATTCTCATTTGCAACCCGATAATAATGATGCTCTTACCCACCTTTACTGTATATTTTCTAAACTAACCAACTAAGACTTGCTGGTTCTTTTTTTTTTCAAAAAATCTTGCAGGTCCATCATTTTTTTTGTGAATTATTTACATATTTGAAATATATTTTTACTAATTATAAGCAAGTACATATTTTATTTACAAATATGTATTTATTTTTTAAAAAAAATACATAATGCATGAAAAAAATTATTTATGAGCATGATATATCTATCACTATTTTCTGTTACTGCTGTACTCTTCTAATAATATCACTGGATCTGTAAAACTTTGTCTATCCATACTCCGCTTTCGTTAGGCGACTCTAATCTTGCATGAAATGTAACAAACTCCCAAACTAAATTTTAACTCAGTGGTGCAAGTCAAGTTTTATAAAAACGGTCAAATTTTATATAAATAAAATTTTGTTTATTATGTTAGCATGTTTTTCATGAAAGAAAACATTTATTGAAATAAAAGAATGTATTAGCATCAAAATGTATAATTATAAATTTTACTTGTTATACCTATAAATTAAATAAAATTCATATGTATATCTCCAATTATTATCAAATCATCTTATTTAATATATAATACTAATAAAAGGAAAATATAATTAAATAGAATGTATTTTTACTTGTTTTGCCTATTGTATCTATAAATTAAATTGTCTAGACTAAATTATAAGGAAATATGAATGCGTATTCCGACCTAAAGGTCGTAAGAAAAATGCGTCAATCACATGGTCAAAGATTTTTATATGATCATGGCTAAAAACTATCACATGATAAAAAATAATTTTACATGGCCAAAAAATAATCATTTTATTGACATGCCAACAAATTTATCATATTCTTGTTTAGACTTATCTTTGGGCTCCTGTTACAAATTTTACATCAAAATCATACATGTAAATCGTTTGTTAACATCAATTTACTCTGCTCAATTCATATTGAATTTCTCATTTTTATTTATTGTTTATTTTAGCATGTTGCTCGTATATTCTGTATGTATTTTATATATTTTCTATGATAAATTACATTCATCATTTATATCACATATATCCTACAGGCATCTTATAGAATACATCTAGTTAACCATACTTTTATCATATAATCAACCAACATAGCATATGATATCACTAACACAATTCAACATTTTATATATGGACTATCTCACACATTTATCATATTATTTCCAAGTAAAGTATGATGTTGTTGCATACATAGATACATAATTATGAACATTTTTTACATCACTCCATTTAAGTGTCCTTTATTTACATATAATTTATCAATTTATTTCAAATATTTTAACTTTACAATGTTCCGTCATTTCAATTTTCCAATTTTATACTAATTCATATCATAATGTCACAAAATACGTATCTATTAACTTGCATACAACAAACATTTCATATACTCTTTTGACATCATATAATAAACAGTTTCACAAAAATATTATTATTAAGAATATTATTATTGCTTTTATGATTATTGCCATAAAACTTGCACAAATTTAGCTATGCCTTTCGATGATCAATTGGTTCTAGCCCTTGTCCGGATCACGCTTTCTCGATGTTGGTGTGCCTGATAATAATTTGTTAGGTAATTAACCAACCCATGTACATACATATGCTGACCTAAGTCTCAACCTGAATTAATTATTTGATGACAATTCATTTGACCACTATCTAATTATTTTTACTCCCTTATCTCAATTTCTTTGTTATTCAAATTCCTATTATTTTTAAGTTTTTGGTTTATTAGCTAGGCATAAAAAGTAAAGGGGTAAGCAGTTAGGTTCCGGGTCTTTCCTCCCTTGCTAACTCACAAATCTTGCTCTTTGCTTCTCGCTTCATGGTCACTATTTTTGGTCCCTTGCCACTCTCAATTGATACTCAATACTTTTCACGGTTTTGTTTAATATTTATATCTCAATTCTATATAAAAAAAAATGGTCATTTTTATGGCTTACTCTTTTTAGCCAGAAAATTGTTTTGATATCAGTTTCTTTTCATTTCTTAATTCATTACAAGGCCCCAAGTCCATAATTGTCTTCTCTTTATTTCGGCTTCAATTGACCCCTTTTTCCAAATGGTCTTCATCATCTCATTTTGATATAAATGTTGGGTTCTACCTCTTCAAGGATCTCGGCAAAGAATTAGAATCCCCACTTGAATTATTATTATTATTAATTACTTACTTTTTTTAAAAAAAATAAATTTAATTGCTAGCTAAATCTGAATTCAATTTTACTTAAGTATAAAATTCAATCAAAGTTCTTTATTATTCCATCCAAGGCTATGGCATTTCAAGCTCCCATAATTCAATTTTGCTACAAGCAATGATAATCAATTCCTCCTCAAGCCAAAGGAAGAAATAAATATAGAAGAGAAAACAAAAAGAGATTCAATTATACCTTTCTTTAGATGGGCCTTTCCTTTCATTCTTTTTGCTTCTTTCTCCTTTTTAATTAGGGACACACCACCACAATTCCCTCATTTTCCTTGCTTAAATTCATTCCTGCAAGCTCTTCTTCACTACTTCGTAGATATAGCCGACCCATCCATGAACTTTCTCTTTTATGTCTTGACCAATTTGTGAAAATCAGATACGAAGTAGATTTCTTCAAAGACCCTCGCTCAGGATCTCCATTCTTCCCCATTTACGTGATTGCCCGAACGGAAAGGAAAGGAAAACAAGAGAGAATTGAAATAGGGTTGTCGGGTACCAAAGAGAGAAGTAAGAATAAGTTTTGTGAAGTTGTGAGATTTTCGTGTAAAATGAGAAAGTGTGCCCATTCTTATATTTTTATAATTTGATTAATAGCTAAATTAAAAGTAATTAGTGACTGAACATTGACATGCAAAAGGGCACGTGGAGAGGTGGAATTTCTTAACATAATTTATTGCAAAATTACACTTTAATCCTTCGTACTTTGCTAATTTTAATATTTGATTTCCCAAACTTTTATTCTTTTAAATTAAACTGGATCTAAATTTTAATTTCTTCAATTTCAATACCTAAATAAATTAATTTTCTACAATTAAATATACTAATATTTACGAAATAATTTATTTTACACACTAGTATTTTCGGTTGCGCGATTAAGGCATCTGAGCTAAAATCATATTTTTCGATATTTTTACAGAACTGCATTTTAAATTTCACTTATATGATTTCACACCCTAAACTTTGGATTTTAATACGAAATTATATCAACAAGTTTATCTTAATATTTTCTTCTTCCAGTTGTCTGTAGATCACAATTTGCCGACCGCACGAGCAATCACATGTTTTCGGTCTAACCCTGATTTCTTCGGTTTTCATGTAAAATTTAACGTTATATATTTGTAATGGTCAAAATACTGGGTTAGTCGTAAACTATAACTTCCGAGATTAATCAGCATACCGGGGGATCAAAAATATACCTGTGGATAAAAAATATTTTATTTGATTATTGAAAAATATAAGATATGACTAGTCTGAGGGTAAAATTTGAAGTGAAAATGAAGTCAAATAAGTCATCAAAAGTCAAAACTAAGAAAGATGGGACTCGATTTAATTAAATAGTTCGTTGACCATACTTTGACCGGACTATGAAAAATAGCAAAAGATATCTAAAAATTTATATTAAGATATGGATAGACTCTAAATAATATTTAGAATTATTTGACAGTGAAAAAGAAATTTTACAGTAACATAGAAATTTTAATTATCTGTCCGATTTAAGTAAGCTACACAAAAAATGAACTCCGATTGAGTTGAAAATTTTTGTGTAGACATGTAAAAATATTTTATGAATTATGGAATTTAAATTGGGTGAAATTGAGTTTGGGAAGTGAGAAAAATAATTTATAGTGCATAATTGAGCCTAAATGGGTTGGGTTTTGTTTGGTCCAAGTCCACCCATTTAAGACCACTATAAATAGGTTCAATAGCAGATTTTTCTAAAGATAAATCTGGAACTTCTTCTTCTCCAAATCCTCTTGCTTAGCCAACCTCATGTTTTCCCATTTTCCTTCCATTTTCTTCACTTTTTACACCAAAATCAACTACCCAAAAATAATTTCAATCTCTCTAATAGCTAATAGAAGTTTTTAATCTTCATTTGGAAGGCTAAAGTGGAAGGAAATCAAAGGAGAAAAGTTAGGATATTAATTTGAGATAAGCAAAATTTACATTTTTAAATTAATTTAATGGTTCAAATAGGTAGTTTAAGATATGTAGATAATAAATATGAAGTTTATTTGAGTTAAGGAAGTAAAATAATGGTGGATTGATGAAGAAAATTTTTTGGCCATAGTATGTTCAAAAAAAGGTTAAGGTACTTCCAAGGAAAAGGCAAAGAAAAAGGAAGCTTAAGAAGGTCAAAACAAGCAATTAATGTTAGTGATTCCATAATCTAATTATTTTCATTAATTAAGTATGATTTAGAGTTATGAAAATTTAGAAAATTGTGTGTTTTGCATGTAATTTCTAATTAATGCTTAAAACATGATTAATGGATTATGAAAAGTGAATTAGAATGATTAATTTCAATTAAAAATTTAATTAGTGGAAATTGTAAAATATGACCTTATTATGTGAAAAATGAATACTAAGAGATAAATACATTTTAGTGTAACATTATGATATATATGGAATAATAAATGTATTAATTAGTGAAATTAATAATTAGAAAGTGAAAGAAAATATGATTTTAAGTGTGTAGAAATTTATTGAAAATTTTTAAATTAAATATTGAATATTTTTCTATTTATTGATGATATTATGTATAAAATGAAAAATAATGAATAAAATGTATTTAGTGAGTTTATAACATAATTGATTATCCATAATGAAATATTAATATATTAGAATAAAAAATGTGAAAAAAATTGGTAGTGATTAATAATGTAAAAATAATAAAATTTATAATTTTAATAGAAATTGAATTGAAGACATAAAATAATGTCCTTAGTTATTTTTCTAATAGTTAAATATAGCCTAAAATATAATTAGTTAGTTATAGGGACACTATTACCCCTATGCGGGTCATGGCAACTTGCTTATGTAGGCCAATGATGATCTACTTCAGTGATTGTAACTCAGTGATTCAGTGTATAATATAATGTTCGGGTGATCATTCGGAATTACTTTTCAGTGTAGTGGACTTTTAGGTCCACATCTCATGTATCTGCTCCGAAAATTTTCTATCTGATTGAATTTAGGGGCAAATTAAAAAAATAAAATTATAAATATGAATGAAATGATAAATGTGACAATTGTGAATGAAAAATGAGAAAATGATTAAAATGAAAAATATGATAAAAATAAAATAAGTGAAAAATATGAGAAAAATAATAAAAATGAAAAATATGATAAAAATGACATAAGTAATAAATCTGGTAAATATGATAAAAGTGATGATTGTAACGAAAAAAAAATGAAAAATAAGTGAAGATAAATATTAAATTGTGTAGTAAAAAGAAAAAAATAAAAAAATAAAAAATAAAAAATATTAGTGGCAAAAGTGAAAATAATATATAGTTAGTGGCATAACTGTAAATAAATAGAATTTTAAGAATTAAAATGAAATTGAAGCTAATTAAATAAATAATTGAAATAAATAAATAAACAAATAAATAAGAAAAGAATGGATAATTAAAGAAATAAAGTAAAAACGGACTAAATTGAAAAAAATTGAAAATTCATAAAAAAATAAATAAGAAATAAAGATATTAAATAGTGAATTAAAAGTAATTAAAAATAATGTATTAATAAAAATAATTATATATTAAAGAGAAAAGTTGAATAGTATATTAAAAATATTATTGCATATATAATTGAATGAAAATATAGTTAGTGGAAATTTTTAGATTAATAATCACCATTGAGTATATTAATGCTCAATATGTAGTTATTTGACTGTGTGCAGGTAGTAGCAAAAAAGACAGAAGCAGATATACAAATTTTTGGAGCTAACAGAATTTTGAAATAATTGTAGGTTATTATATAAAATGACACGTATATATAGGTTTAGATATGATATTGTATGGATAAAATTATGTATATATTATAATAAACGAATATTTACGAATTATTATGTGTAAAGAATTGTGGTTGAATAAAAAATATATTACATTATATGTGGATTATTTGCTTTGTAGGTGGATTAGTTAGTTTATAGTCGTTATGCTGTTGAAATTTTTGAAAAAATAAAAATGATTAATTAAGTGTTGATAATATTATGATCATTAAATTAAGATTAAAAAAATTTGTCATACATCGGCTATAATCGTAGTACGTATAGAGTGTTATAAGAGTGTTTTCAATTTTCTTTCTGATTCTTGATCCGAATTCAGACTATAGTAGTATTGCGTTAATTTCAATCATCCGTGTGCTCAGTCTCTAGTCAGTCCGACACATCTAATCGCAAAATATGCATATCAATTGGGGCATAAACTGACGGACTTGATAAGTAGGCTCCATAATTTTCAAGGAAAGTTTTTGATTTTTTTTGCCTAATGTTTAGATTCATTTCATAGACTTCATATTTGTCTTCATTTTTTTTGTTCTCTTTAAATATCAAAGCTTTTAGATTTGTCAACTGTAATCAAATCAATAATATTTTCCTCATGAGTTCTTTATTCAAAGATTTTGGTTTGTTAAGTATATATTTGAAGAGGAAAAACAAAAAAATAAAAAATATTTATTGCTCAGATTTTTTGGATTAATTTTCTTTCTTATATTGTTGCATGATTCATTAATTTTTATCATGTTGATGAATTCTGCTAATCAGTTTATTACATCTATAAGATTTTTGAATTTTATTTAGATTTAGATTTCAAGAATTTATATATTCAATTGACAATCTTATTTTTGAGAATTATGTATTTAATTTGATTTTTTGTGTAATTTTAGATTTTTTCAATGTTTTTATTAAGTTTTATTTGAGTGCAGATATTGGAGTTTTGATTTTTAAATAAAGAGAGATAGTTAGTGAGTTTAGTATATCAACTAAAGTGCCACTTGAAAACTCAACTTGCTCGAGCAATAATGACAAATATTTGTTATTCAAAACAGTGCATTTTGATAATTTAACAAAATAAGCTAACTCATATTTTTTTTCTAAAAACTATATAAAAAAATTTATGTATAAATTCGGCTACCATGTAGGAAGTATGCTGCCACATTTTTTTTGTATCGAAAACTATTTTTTTAGATAAAAAATTAGTTCAAGAATTTTTTTTGGTAAATTCTTATAGAACGTACTAAATTTTTTAAATGAACAATAATTTGAGTATTTTTCAGTAATTTAAAAATTACAAAGAAAATATCATGTATGAATTCGGTTGCGACATAAAAAAATGCCTCCACTTTTTTTTGGGTAACAAATGAATTTGGAATTTTTTTTGAAAATTTTAATATGATGTACTAAAATTTAATTTTAAATGACCAATAATTTAGATTTTTTTTGTAATCATGCCTTTATTAAAGCACAACGAAGTCTAACACTGCATGGGTGTAACCAAAATTTCATTTTAAAGACATAATTTATTATTATTATTTTTTTACTATTTGATAGCTTAATTGCAATTTTTTCCTAATTGTAAGTGTGTCTATGATTAAAAATGATACCTTACCTTAGCTTTCTCCCAGGCAGCCAAATCTAACCATATAAACTTCATGAGCCAATTTAAATCCAACGGTTAACAAGAACCATACGTGATGCAGAAGCAAAATAAAAACGTGAGGATGAAACACGATAAATAAACCCGGATTGCCAAAGAAAATGCAAAAACGTAACAGGCACTTTTTGTCCGTTTCAGGGTCCCAACCTGGAATCTCAAGGCAGAGTTTTCTGCCACAGATCTTAACCCTTCGAAATTGCTCGATCAGACAATTGTGTAGCATAAATCTAAATCTTTTTTTTTGGGGACCACTCAAATAAAATTGAAATTTAGTGAAAAATGGTTCCATTTTATGGTCTGTCTGTTTGATGGATAAGTTTATGGTGTTGTGAGAGATTAGCATCAGAATTTTAATCTTCTGAGCTGGGTTTCTCTCCCCAGAAACGATGATGAAGATTTGTTTGATGGCTTCTCATGGGTACCCTCCTAGTCCTGAGCTAGTCTTTTACCAAGAGCAGACCAGGGTTATCAAGGTATTATATTTGAAGTTATTGTTTCCGTGCTTGTTATTTCTTTTTTATTATTATGACGCGGTTTAATTTTGTTAATCTCAGGTTTAACTGTTGGTTTCTGATTTGGGTTTTCTGTTTGTACTAAGATGATGATTCCCTTTTCTGAGTTTCTATTTATTGACTTGCTTATTTTATTGATTGTGTTTCTTTTGATGTTGCGAAGGAAGAAATGAGCGTTTAAATCAATAATTATACAGATGAGGCTGCGGTATTCGGTGGATGTTTATGTCTATGGCTCATAGTTTTAGCAATTGTTTTTGTTATGCTTGTTCTAATCATGCACTAACCATTTACGATGTTGATGTTCGAAAGTCAAGACTGGTAATGATAAAAAACCTACTAACCATTTATGACAGTGTATCAAACTGTGCAATCTGCATGTGACAGCTAGATGATTTTATTGTTAATTTTAGGCAGTTGGTCACAGTGGACTTGAAAGAGTCTTGAGCCTGCAGCCAAGAAGTTGCAGGACTGTCTCAAGTATAGTTTCATGACCCACTTTCCCACAACATATCTGGGTAAATGATCTTTCCCACTTATAGTTATTTTTGGTGATGTTCTGGAATTATATAGCTCGCTCTACTTGATGGTTTGAATTATTAACTTATCAAGTGTGTTGTTGGTAAATTTACATTATATCTGAGATACCTTATCTGTTCCCTTCAATTGAAAGACAGCTGAAGCTTATTTAGGAAATTTATCATCTAAGGGAAACATTTGGATTCAGTTTGTAGTTTATTAAAAAATTGATTTTAAATGGTTGTAACTCCTTGTTTTTATTGCATCCTATTATATGTTGCGCCTGTTCCATAGTAAATGATTGTCAAAATCTTTGGTTGATACAGGAGTGTCCGCCCTATTTTCCATGTCGGACAGCAAGACATGAGATGAAAAGACCAAATTCCCTTAGTTTAGGGCCACATAAGCATGAAGAATCATGGAGGCCCATGAGTTCTTTTTCTGAACATGACCAGCTTGCCAAGATTGACTCAACAGTTGGGAGGCCTGTACTCATCGATGTGCAAGGTTTGTTACTCACTGGACTGTTTGTTTAATGGTCTATGTGGGGAAAACATATACTAGACTGTGTATTTTCAGTTGAGCAACTTCTAATGATGTAATATATTGATGAAAATGGAGTATTCCATACAAATAGATGTGTATACGCATCTGCGGGATGACAGATTTTAATATAAATCCTAAGTGGAATTTGGTAACCTTGATGGGTAATGACAATCTCAATCAGTAGAATGGTAGCATTTGCCCTTTGTTCGAGAAGGCCAGTAGGCCAACAATGTTAATATGAGATTCTTCTGGAATATTGATACGATATTGTGGCATGGTGGCCTGTGCTATCTACTTCCTTTTTTTTTGTGTGTGTGTGCGCTTCATGAACCTGGCTTTTTTATTTTATTATTGCACAATACTTGGATATTCATACTGGTATCCTTGTTTTTCTGGCAGACACTTACCCTGACTCAGTACTTTTTAGCTTTGGGATAGCTGAACAATGTACAAAACATGAGAAAATCCTGAAGTTTCTCACATCTGGATCAAGTGAACTAGAAAAAGGTGGATTGGATTTATCTCTACTTTCTGATTTGATGGGTCCTCAGGTGTTGGCATTGGATGTGCATCAGCAGCCTCTCATTTATCCAAGTGGTAAAAGTGATGCCCCAAAGCCTTTATTGGACTTTGTGGGAGATTTGGCCCATAATTCTAAACTTACAGTTCATCCAGATGGTCGGGTATTGTTCACTGGCAGTGGGACAGAGATGAAGGATATCCTCTCTATTGTTGCTGAATTTTACTTGTCAAAGAACTCAACTAGGTGGAGGAAGCAATCGATGCTTGTTCCCCAATTTAGCTGGTATGGATGCTTAGATCCCGTTGATTTAAAACAGAAGCATATGGTACTTGCAACTATAGATCATGTGGCTTTTGAATATTTTAAGGTTCAACTTGGATAAATTTTTTGTCTCCTTTTCCATTCTTAGTATTTTAATCAGCAAATTATAGATGAATTATGATGGCTATTTTCGTTAATTATATCACCATGGCACTTTGATTGGATTTGTAAAACTGGTAAGTTGCCTCTAAATTTTTTATGACCCCAACTAAATTACATATTTTTTATCAGGTCCGGACAAATAGCATTCTTCCTTCCAATAGATAGTTTCTTATGTGTTCCATATATTTGTTTTTTCATGCATAATTTCTGATCATTATATTTTCCATTTCTCCCATTAGCAATTATCAAATCATTCTGAAGTATAGATTTTTGTATTGTAGACTTAAAGAATTTATACTCAAAAGCAAAATAATAATGATTTCCTTACAGCAGCAACCTTCAAAACACGAGGATAACAAAATTCTAAAAGTTAGGTGCCAATCAATTGATTCTAATATGAATTTCTTAGGGCTCGGAGGGGATTTTATGTTGTGTACATATTGATTCTGTGTTCAATTTGTACAGATATATACATATTGATTTTGTGTTCAATTTGTACGCATATCTGTACACATTGACTGAATGTGTAGGATCTTATCTGATTATTTCTGATAAGTTTCAAAGCTTATCTGATTTAAGTCGATGCACTGTTGGTTGAAAACTGATTCATGTAACAATAACCTGAACGTTATTATAATTGCAATGTGAATATTGTCATATCTCAGTGTTCTTCATTTCATATATCTAGTGTTTAAAATGAAGTTATGTTGCCATTACTATCTTTGAATTATTGCTGTTATTGTTGTTGGAATTGTTATTCCCTTTTTTTAGAAACCACCATTGGTGATCATTGTCCCATTAGTTTAGTTGTTTATATTTCTTATTATTTTGAAGGTGATAGCTAAAACACCTCACCCCGTGATCATTCATTGAACAGGCCTGATGTAAGTGAAGCAAAGGTTAATCTTATCACTTCTTCTTTGAAGGTCAAAGACATTGCAGCTGCACCTTTGAAGAGGTATCTAACTATCTGTTGTAGAAGCATTTAAGTTAGTTCACGTTACTGTTTATTCCTGTAATCTACATATATTGTGGGGGAAATATCCAAAGCCAAAATGAGACAACTGGGCTGTGCTGCTTTTAGGATCTTAATTAACTAGCTTAGAATTCTTTCTACACCATGAGCCTAAATTCAAGGTTGGAATTGTTAAATTAAGATAGAGCAAGAATCCTACTGTACTGCGAAAATGGGACAGATGACAGGAACCAACAAGTGACGAGAGATTTATAATTAGTCTTCCATAATAAGGGAATGATAATGGTATGCATAGAAGAAAATGAACATGAATTTAAAATGAGGATTTACTAGGAATTGCTGGACAGTTGAGAAATTCAAACTCTTATTGTAAGTGTAATAATTTTCATACTATAGTGTAACACAATGTGGTTCACATTATGACCTAAGTTCATATATATTTTTAAGAGTGCATGATTCCCCAAGTTTTTATATATGGACTTCATCATTCAAATTGCATATTTCTGTTTATTTGCTAAGCTTTAAAAAAAGTCCAAGTCTAACGCTTTTCAAATATTAGCAGTTCTGAGAAAATCAAGCTCAAGCCATCGTCAAAGAAGAAGAATAGCAAGAGAAGTGGTAGAGAGAGGGATCTCTACAGAAGAAACTACTTCCATGCGTGTGAGAGCCTTCTATCCTTGATGATGGACAAGCAGCAACACAGAAAAACGGCAATTCTATCCCTGAAGAAATCTGGCCCTGAACTCCCAGCTCTTCTGACCAAGTTCTCTGCTGGCATTGCTGGTACTGGCCTCGCTGTTCTATTCTCTGTCGTCTATAAAGTAGCTTGTGGGAGGGTACCCCTCTGCTCATCAAAACTCCTTGGCACTGGATTTGGATTTGGGTTGGTCTGGCTTTCTTGGGCAGTGAATAGACTGAGGGACACAATTGTTTATGTCAGCAAGAATGCCAACAAGTTAGCTCTGAAGGATGAGGAGATGCTAAGAATTGTAGATAAAAGTTTGAAAGACATATACTTCAGATCTGCGACATTATTGGCAGTGGTAGTGCTGAGGCTTGCATGAGCACTTAGGGTTAGATATGAAGTCATGAAGGTTTGGATAACATTACATGACTAGGAAGTCGCTAGAAGCCTATAGCTGTACATGCAGTCGTTAAGTAGCTGAGTGATTGCAGTTTCAAGGGTGTTTCAGATTAAGATTAGTGAACTCAAGTCCTTTGAAGGAAGAGATGGCAGTCCTCACTCTTGGATCTTGGCTGGGGGGGAGTTGTTTTCTCAAGTAATCAGGAAGATGACCCTGAGTTCCACGTGAGACTGAGCTGTGCTCCATTATCAGTTATCTTTCTTCTATATATTTTCTTTTTTATACTTGTTTGTAGAGAATCTGAGGAAGTTAACAGGAACAATTTACATGTAAGACATACTAAATTTTTGCTCAGAACCTTGTCGCTGTAGTCATTTTTGGTCGTTGAAGTTGGAATCTCAAAGGATGTTAATCACTGTTAAGTCTGTGATTAGTTATCATATCAAGCCATCGACTAAACAAGCAGAAATCCGGCCAACTTAAAAAAGACGAGGGATAATACACACACACACACAAAGTTATAGTGTTTTACGCTTTTATAAATTAAATTTGTAGCGGAAAGTCTAACTTAAAGAAAGGAAAAGCCAACTAATCTATCGTTAGTATTTTTGGATGCGCCTTAATAAACTAGTCCTGCTAATATTTTTTATGATTTAAATTTTAGTTATTTTAATGATTAATTAATGTGACATATTAGAAAGAGTTTATTAGAATTAAAATCTATCATAAGAATTTAGTGACGAACTAATTTCAAATACGTCAGAAGGCAGAACAGTTTACATGAAATAAGTGATGGATTTATCTCCATGTGTCTTCAAGCAGTATAGTTTGAATGATAATGTTTCCATATACTCTTTAACTAAATTGGGCATCAAAATGAAAAATGCGTGAAACATGAAGATTATTTTGGTTTTTTTAGTTAACCCAAACGAGAAAGTATACACTGTTGTTAAGAAATAATAATAGTTGATAGTGCAGCCAAGTTTTGGCAGGGGAAATCATACAGATGCCAAGCCATGAAGCAATTTGTCATCGGTTTTCTTCCACTTTCCAATCCTGAAGGCTTATACTAGCAGGCGTAAAACCAAATTCATGGGTGCGGGCGTGAAGCAGACAGGCCTGGTGCATACGTCCATGCACCATTCCCCCGAATTTTTTACAAGGGTTATCAGCTGCCCGCAGAAGTCACACAATGGACGAATCTTGGCACTTCCAATCTTTTAAAACACATTTATTATTATTATTTTTTATCGAACATAAATATTTTCGAACACATTACAGGTACAACGCAACCATGTGACAAACACAGCTGACGGAATAATTATAATCTACGAGTTACCGCAGGTACTGAATCAAATTGTGGATTGAACAGAAATTTGAATGTCATTAACAGGGGCTTTATACATCATTTTATCCTGTCATTTAAATATCTAACTTGCAAAATTCAACCATAAAAAATTAGTGAAGGTAACATCTTCAATAAAAATCATTTTACAATCTGAAAGAAACATTATTTAAGTACCACAGGGGGAAAAAGATAAAGCTATGTAAATCAATTTTATGCTATGGAAGAAAGACTGGAAAGACGCTCTTTTTTCCAAATTAACTCAATTTGCAACTCTAACGATAACACCTAGAAGCAATGTTGCATCAACTGCAGACTGCAAGAAAAATTATCACAAGGCTTTTCCTTTTCTCAACGAATAATAATAAGGTCTTCAGTCTTCTTACCTAGAGTCCTTTCAGGAAACAAGGAGATAAAAGAGCACAAAAAGGATCTGGCATCAGAAGAACTCAGCTAAATACTTTTGAGACTACTCCTGCTCCAACCGTTCTACCTCCCTCTCTCAAGGCAAATCTTTGTCCTGTTATGCCAAGAACAGGCAACATATAAATGCAGCATATCAGATCTAAGGATTACTGTTACTTGAAAAGAAACAACTAAAGCATAAAGTTTGGCAGAGAGTAGCAAAAACAAATGCTCAGTTTGCAGGAGTGAAAATCATGTTTGTGCATAATAACGAGCAAAACCATCAATCATTCAAGCATCCAAATCTTTAGTCCACTAGAATTGTGAGAAAGAATGCACAAACAATCATATTCCTCTGCAGTAACACATGGTAAATATAACATGCCATAAAAGTCTACCCCAATATACAAGAGATAAAGATAATATATAGAGAAAATCATGTTGCATAAAACAACAAGAATTTATACATTCAAGCACATTTGATTGTAAATGGATAAATGGAAATGTAGAAATCATAAGATCAAAACTCAAAAGTATAGAACAATTTTTTGAATGTTCCTAGAGACCAACAAGCACAGATACCCAATGTCTTTGTTAGATCACTACCAATATTGCATGATTTTATATTTCAAAATTTGATGTTTGATACAAAAAGTTCACATGCAAGGAATATTATAACAATCAGAAAAGGAAACACGTTTTCTAAGCAGCAAAGAAGTATTAAAGGCACGACAATTTCCTTTCAAACCTCCATATCCCCCCCCCCGGTCTAACTTTAACACACCTGCTTCAAGAGGAACAGGCGAGATTAGCTCAAAAGTTGCAGTCACATTATCCCCAGGCATAACCATCTTAACATTTTCAGGCAACTCCACTTTCCCAGTAATATCTGCAGTCCTCATGTAAAACTGAGGCCTGTAGTTGGAAAAGAAGGCTGTATGACGTCCTCCTTCATCCTTTGTGAGGACATATATCTCCGCCTCAAACTTCCGGTATGTTTTAACCATTCCAGGCTTGGCAATCACCTAAACAGAAAAGAACAAAGCAATTGCATAAATTTAAAGAAAAAAGTGCAAAAAAAGAAAGGAGGGATTCAGTTGTTTGTTAGTGAAAATGGCAGGACTAAACTCAATTTTTGTTTTGTGTTATGCTTAAGCAATAAGTAGTGCGTGGCTCAAATTTAAATGGTCCTAGGATATTAGTGAAAATGGCAGCACTAAACTCAGTTTTTATTTTGTGTTATGTTCAAGCAATAAGTAGTGCATGGCTCAAATTTGTTGGTCCTTCATTCATAGCACAACACTGGAAAAATTATGCTCAAAGAAACAGAATTTGCTTCTTATATTACTTTTTATGATCAAAATTAAAACTTTCCAGATTAAGATGAAATCTAGATTATGAGGTAAAAACCAAAAGAAAAATCAGAGTTTCTCCAAAGCAAAAAAATACAGGTAGTGATATGCACTTCATAACCACAAGCAAAAAAATCAATGACTTGCAGAACAGCTCCATTGCAATTGTTTTTCTAAATTGATGATACTTGCCTGTCCTCTTTGAACATCTTCACGCTTTAGACCACGTAGAAGAAGACCCACATTGTCACCAGCCTAGGAACAATACACATAGCATAAACCCACCAACATTAACATAAGTGCTGTAAGGAAGTCTCAAAAACACAGTAATCATTAACTCACTTGTCCTTGATCCAAAATTTTCTTAAACATCTCAACGCCAGTCACTGTTGTTTTTAGAGGAGCACCCTACATAAGTTGGCTAAAAGTTAGGAGCAGCAGCATATCAAGTGAACTCTCAATAAAATATGAATGACTATTTAAGCATCACAAAACAAAAAGTAACAGTTGATATTATAATGAATCATAAGTACCACATTCAATTATTCACCATTCAATTATAAGATGATTCACAGGCAATACAAAATGAAAGAAAAAGGAAAAGATAAAAGAAGGAAATAATCGAATATAAATTTACCTGCATTAACCCCAATACCTCAACTTCTTCACCAACCTTAATGGTCCCTTGTTCAACACGTCCAGTTGCAACAGTTCCACGTCCCTTGAACAAGCAACAAAAAATCAAAGCTCAGAGATGTTCAACTCCAGATAGCGTACCACTTCCAATGTTCAATTAAATAATTCAACAAGCAACAGACTAAGTAAATCCAACACCCAGCTTGCAACTAATAACATCACTCAAGATAAAAAAAGGCATCCCATGAAAAACAAAAAATAATGAAAGAAATTTTTTAGTAATGTTAACATTGGAGTCCAAGATTCAGGAGGTCAATGTCCTAGAAAAATGTAAATGAACTAAGAAAGAAGCTCAAAGTTTCTTACTGCAACAATAGAATTTACTCAATCAAAAACTTCTGCACAAACAATGCAAGTATTTCTTGTTACCTGAATTGAGAAAACGTCTTCAATTGGCATGAGGAAAGGCTTGTCAAGTTGGCGCACAGGATCAGGAATATATTCATCCACAGCATCCATTAATTTTAAGATAGCCTTTTTCCCTATTTCTTCATTTGAACCCTGAAGAGCAGACAATGCTGATCCACGAATGATAGGAATTTCATCTCCAGGAAACTTGTAGAAATTAAGCAGTTCTGCCAGAAATTATCGATTTATAGAATTTATGGTAAACAAAGATAATAGAAGAGCAAGTAATAGCAGTTAAAAAAGATATGATGTTAAGAGACTACCCTACCACGGAGCTCCATCTCCACAAGCTCTAATAACTCCGGATCATCCACAGCATCAACTTTGTTTAAGAAACACACAAGTGATGGCACACCAACCTGTCCAATTCATTCAAACAATCCTCTGAATTGAAGAATCAGACACCAGGAAAGGGCAAAAGGAATAAGCTAAATATGCTTCATCCGTCTCTAACATCATAACACTTACCTGACGAGCAAGCAGAATATGTTCTTTTGTCTGTGGCATGGGCCCATCAGGTGCAGATACAACTAGAATTCCACCATCCATCTGGGCAGCTCCAGTAATCATGTTCTACAAACCAATTAAAATCATTAGATAGCAGAATAAGTCCACACCCAGTTTGAAAGAAGAATAGCAAAAGTTATAATTGACTAACATACGTGAGGAAGTCAACCAATACAACAAGACTGATATTTATTCAAGTTACCAGTTTACCAGTTCACCAGCATATCAAATGCATTATTTAAATCCAGGCTAGGTATATGAGCACGCGCATAAATATAAGCATAGAAGTTTTATGTGGAGACAGAAGTTCCAGCAAAAAGAATGTGAACATGCCTATTCTTGTTATATGCATGTAGCCAGAGACTACACAAACTAAATATCTTTGATCTCATGACAGTTGCATCAGAACTTACTTTCACATAATCTGCATGTCCAGGGCAGTCAACATGGGCGTAGTGACGCTTAGCAGTTTCATACTCCACATGAGCCTGTCAAAAGTCCAAACCAGCTAAATTTATTCAACGGAGGGAAATCAAGTGCAAACGCATAGCCAAACATGGAAGAAGAAAAAGAAGAAGGGCAATGAAAATCCAACCGTTGCAATTGTAATTCCTCTCTTTTTCTCTTCAGGGGCCTTGTCGATTTCATCAAAGGCTACAGCCTTGGCTTTACCTTCTTCTGCTAGAACCTTAATAAACAATAAATTTTTAAATTTGTAAATGCTACCATCATATTAAACTCAGTTCATCAGTGTAATGTAGAACCTAAGACGTGAACGGAAAATGAAATTGTGTGCTTACCTTTGTGATTGCTGCAGTCAAAGTTGTCTTCCCATGATCAACATGTCCAATTGTTCCCACATTCACGTGAGGTTTACTGTAAGGACAAAAAGGCCATTGAAAAGGATAGAATGCAAGTCAGCATATACCTGGTCTTCTCCCAGAAATATCACAATCAATTCCATTATTTTTCCTCATCTTTTTATGTTGCTTTGCATACTATATATGACATAATTTTTTGTCAGACCGATTTCGAACTACGTATCAACCATATAATTAAAGAGCAAACGGAAATAAAGAAGCAAACTTGCATAACTGGAACATAACAAACTGTACCAAAATAATGCAAAGGTAAGCTCAAGTATACCAAAAATAGTGAGACATAAGTAGAAGCACTAACAAAATTACTATTGGCAATGACAAATTACCGAAGTAAATGTTATCACAAAAAAATAAATAAAAGAATCGAGGATTGAGCTTACGTTCGAGTGAACGTTGCCATGGATCTCCACCATGGGTTAGCAGAAACAGAGGCTCTGTCATATCCAGAAAGAGAATCAGAGACTGCCAAATGACTGGCGGCCGATCCTCGACAGCAGGAGTAGATTTGGGAAGAAAATGAGAAAAAGCGTTTAGAATTAGGGTTTTTGAGAGCCACTGAAGCCATTGGAGTGGAGAGAATGTTACAGAGAAACGGGAAAGTCCGGAGAGGGGCGGAGACGACAGATTCAGCACGGGGGGTTTAGCCTCTTAGTGGTTATTTGCTTGAGGGTTTTAGAGAAAAAGGGGCTCTGTTTGACCATCGGATCAGATACCCAATCTTCTTAGGGCCGCGTCTGGAGGCAAGAAAGCATTTTTAAACAGTTTTGGATTAGATCCATCTTATTTTTTGGGCTGAATCCATCTATTGTTCTATTGGCAACGACAAGTCGTCTCCAAAATGTATATTTTTCCTTTTTGAAAATGGAAATTCATAAAGAGAAGAAGAATAGAACTGAACTAAAGCAAATGGATCCAGCTAGACCAATTCAATAAGCCTCCCTTACATTGATCCTATTCGTGCAGGCATTCAGTATTGTATCTACTACACGGTTCTAGATGAAAGCAGTTGCCAATTTGATCGGAAAAATTAACCTAACTGATTTAAAATTTAAAAAAAAAAATTCATAACCGTTTTCTTATTAATATCATATCTCTAAAATTATTCTTTTATTTTCATTATTATTTGACTATTATTACTCTAACACACAATTGAATTTAAATTGTCCGTAATAAGTATACATTTGTATTCATTCATTCATCCACCACATAATATAAGATAAAACAATAAAATAAATAAAATACATAAAATTGGAAAGGTGGAATAGATAAAGAGAAAAAAAGGGGTTTAATTCAAAAATCATGTTTCGTGAATTTTGATGAATCATGAACTAGAAAAATAAGTTAGAACTTCATATGATGCCGGAAAAATTGTTTAATAATTTGGATTTTTAAAAATATTTTAAACTCATAAACTGATATGCTATGTTATTGTTAAAACCTTTAGTTAGATGATGATGAGTCATGTGAATAATAAAAATTTTAGCCATTTTTAATTAAAAATTGTTCAAAATAAAAAAAATAATGTTTCTTATCATTTTACAAAACTTAACATGTTTAAGCATTTTTTTAATATTTTGTTAAATAGAGATTATAAAAAAAATATGATTTGAACAAAGCCAAAAAAAATATTTTTATATTTTCTTTATTACTTTTTTCTACTTTATAAGTGACATATAAATTTTTGTTTTCATATGATAACTGTAATTTATTTTTTATAAAAAATTAAAATAAATAAAGATTAAAAAGATGAAAGTGAATAAGATAATAAAGACAAGATAGAAAGAGGAGGGAGTGATGTTCTAATTTAACTGCTGTGACTCAGTGAGCCTCAAAGACGGAAAGTCGGTCACCGTCCACCTTCATCTCGATCTTCAGTTGATTTCGCTCGAGTGATACCAAGTTGGGTAAGAGCCAGAAGAGGAGAAAAACAAGAAAAAGGTAAAAAGCGAAAAGAAAATTTTACCTCTCCCTCACTCACTCACTCACTCACTCACTCCCTCTCTTCCTTCACATCTCACTTGATTCTCTCCTTCTATCAATTATTTTGTGCTATCTTCCTTCCACGCCCCCATTATCTCTCGTTTTTCATTAGTTTGGCCTGGTTTCTCCCTAATTTTTTTTATATTATTTCGTATTGAGTCTATTGACATAGCATTCGGTTGTCTGCTGCTATTCGTTGTAGGGCGTCGCATTTGTCAACAGATTGAATTTCTTTCTTTTTGTTGTTTAGTTATGGTACGGTAGAATTTTTTTTTTAATTAAAATTCAGAAGGTTTGAGGCTACCTAGGGTTTTGTTTTTACTAGCTGATTGTAGAAGATGCTTCCATGGGGTGGAATTAGTTGCTGTTTGAGTGCTGCTGCGCTGTATTTGCTTGGCAGGAGCAGTGGCAGGTAATGCCCTCATCTCCTTTTTTGTGCTTTTACATATTCATATACACATGATAGATAAATATTAAGCACATATATGTTTTTTTGTTTATTTATTTATTATATTGTGTAGGGATGCCGAGGTTCTTAAGTCGGTCACAAGAGTCAATCAGTTGAAGGAATTAGGTATCCACCTATGAATCTTCTTGAGACAATGAAGGAGATAAGAATCCCATATTCAGGCTTCAATGAATGTAGTATTCCCTTATGAATTTTATTGAAGGTGTCTTTGTACGAGGCTCCGCTTTCATTCACTGATCCTGTATAAATTATGGAATGGTGCTTTTGATTCGATTGCAATATTTGTGACAGATACTTTGTTTTATACTTTGATGTTGCACGGAGCTTTAAGGTTTAGGGTTGAGTTACCACTTATATTTAGGAGTTTTTATATCAGGGTCATTTAGCAACTTGTATCATTTTTCTGATTGTGCTTATAGTTTGATCAACTAGTGTCACAGCATCAGCAGATGATGAGACACTGCTGGTTTGGTTGGTCTTTACTTTTCCTTTGCCACTTGCATGTCACTGGATTACATTTTCTTGTGACATTTAGTGAGCGTTTCTGGAAGGAGGAGGTTGGGGGTTCGAGGGAAGTGTGTTATATGTTTCTTTTGGCTTTTGTACTATATTTTATCCTTACAGTTCAAGGGACTTCCAACCTCTCAATTTGTTGCAAAATTGCCTTCAGTTTCTCTACTGCTTTCTCTTCATTGCTAGTTATTTTTCTTGTTCTGAGAAATCTTTGACTGAATTGCTAGTATTTTTTACCAAATCTGATGCCAGGAGTATCAATGAATTCCATGCTTTACTCCCTGCCCTCACTCTTGAAAAAATTTGAAATTATTACTATGATTCATATTGGCATATTGATATTCCATAATTTGAATTTATGAACTAGGACAGCAACCTATCTTGAGGTTGAGTTCATTGTGTAAAAACTTGTTTTGGGGCACATCTCCATTGCAAACAGTGAGAAGTATAGATTTCTGACTTATAGCCATCTATCATTTATACATTACCAAATTTACTAATTATGCCATTATCTTTCCTAAATCCTGAGTGAAGTAATTTTACTTCCTTTCACTTTTCAGCAAAGTTACTTGATATTGAAAATAAAGTCTTACCGCTGGTTGTTGCAATCTCTGGAAGAGTTGGCTCAGAAACTCCAATCAATTGCGATTATAGTGGCTTGAGAGGTGTTATAGTAGAAGAGACGGTAACATCAAATTATTATTAGTAGTAGTGTTGTTTCGAAATAATATGACTACATTGCTGGTAGTCTTTCTTTCTCCAATCAATATGTGAATGTTCATGTTTTTATGTCATTCAGGCTGAACAACACTTCCTAAAGCACAATGATGCTGGGTCTTGGATACAAGATTCAGCCTTAATGCTGTCAATGAGTAAAGAGGTCCCATGGTACCTGGTGAGATATTATTGCTTCTTGATTGCTAGTCTCATTGATCTTTGTTTTACTTTGTCTAAATTTTTTTTTTTAATATGTCCTATAAGCATAGTCAATTGAGAAAATCCATTCACAATGATTTAGAGTTTTCTATCAGGATGATGGGTCTGATCGAGTATTTGTCGTGGGGGCCCGAGGTGCCTCAGGTTTTGTGTTGACTGTTGGAAGTGAAGTTTTCGAAGAGTCAGGACGATCACTTGTACGTGGAACATTAGACTATCTTCAGGGGCTCAAGGTTTGCCTTGTTCTAAGATTTATCTCCTATACAACATTGCTTGCATTGTTATGTCAAAGCTTGTTTCATTTTTTTTCCTTTCTTTATTTATTTCAGATGCTTGGTGTGAAGCGTATTGAGAGGGTACTTCCAACTGGCACTTCATTGACAGTGGTTGGCGAGGTATTTTTTGTTAAATTATATGAAATGTTAACAATTATTTCTTTATTTGTATCATCAGTCTTCTTCTTCCCTTACCCGATTCTCGTCCTCTTTATGATGCCTTCAAGGGGACTGACCTGCCTAGTGACTTCACCTTGCTCCTATCGATTATTGCTATTCTCTTTCCAAGTAACAGCTTCTAATCATAGTTATTCTGCTGCTTACATTCCTATTGGCGATAATAACATTTTGTTAGTATTCATCCATTTTACTCTGGTGTTCTTGCCAATTTGTATTGCTTTCTGATGGCCATTTGGATCCACCAATTTTAAGTGTGAAAGCATTTTCCCATTCTCTCACAATTTCTTTACCTATGGAAAATTAATGATCTTTTGGTATCTGCTTCATGTAGTAGTTGGCAGATGAAATTGTTTTGCCAGAATGATTGAAACTGCAAATTTCTGTATAGTTTCATACTCCTCTTGCTGGTAGTCTCGATATGGTGATATGTTAATTGTTTTGTTCGCTAATTCTTTTTCAGTAATGATGCTGATAATAAGTAATTATTCAAATATTAACTAAGGAAAAATAAAAAAAATAGTGACAAAAATTTTGAGTTTTTAGACTATGCTTCTATGCTTTATATTAATAAGAGTATCCTTTATAATCTTGTTATCAGTTTACCATTCCAAAATAGTTTATTTATTATCATTATCCACTTATTTGATGTTGTCAATTTTGATATCTTCAATTTATAATCAGGCTGTCAAAGATGATATTGGAACAGTTAGAATCCAGCGTCCCCATAAAGGGCCATTTTATGTATCTCCTAAAACTATAGATGAGCTCATTGGAAATTTGGGAAAGTGGGCAAGGTTCACATCCTGTCATATCTAATACTTCCTCTTCCTTTTGCTCTAGCTAATAAGGATGGAACTTAAAATGATGGAGTTTTATGTACCAGGTGGTATAGATACGCCTCAGTCGGATTGACGGTTTTTGGAGTTATTCTGATTGCCAAGCATGCAATACAATATATCATGGAGAGAAAGCGCTGTTGGGAATTGCAGAGCAGGTATCTGTTGGTTAATCATTGTTTGGAAGCAATGAAATACTGGTGTGAATGACTGATTGGTTAAGCTATATGTCAATTGTTTAATGACAAGCCACCCATACCAAGCAAGCATGTGTTTGCAAGTTAACTAAAAAATGTTTGGTTAGACCACTCCAAAGTCCAAACCGTGTATATTTTATTCTGCAATGCCATAACAAATTCTGGTGATTATTTTTTATCACAATAAACTATTTTATTATAAAATATGAATGTATGTTTCCCATTTGAATAGATCAATCTGGCTAAATGTTCATGAAAGATCCTGTCGATATTGAAATTCGTGATGTCAGTGTGGTTAGTGTTATTCTTGTCTTAATTGTAAGAAACTCTCAGGTCCCAAAAATGAACTGAGGATAGAAGAATATGGAAGAGAAATAGTATTTAATTCTCAGCAGGTTGTCTACACTGAAGGCTACTTTGCCTCTGGCGGACCAAATTCCATTAAGAGCATTCTTGACATCAGGTTTCCATTGGAGATTCTTCTTTACTTTCTACAATTTGTGTGCATATCATATTCATATAGAAGTCTAAACCTTGTTGAGTGTCTATCCTAGGTGATGCATAGGTGAATTTGTTAGGATATTATTGTTTTAGCCTTTAAGATGTAAACATTCTTGGAACAAGTCAGCAAACAAAGTAGCCCTCTCCTTTCTGTTTCTCTTCATGACAAATGGAGTTAAAAAGTGTTATTGCTGCAGGGTTCTTGCTGCTGCTGCTAAGAGACAAGGTCAAGATTCTGAAGGTAAATTGCTTATAATGGTAATTTGTGAAGAGAAATAAGCTGCATCTGATACTAGATTGTTCCAATTGTTTTTCAGGTTCAAATGGAAAAGCTGAGAATGTACCAGACAATTCTAAAAAGGAGCGTCCAATTCCAGATCTATGTGTGATATGCCTTGAACAGGAGTACAATGCTGTTTTCCTCCCGTAAGCTCACAGCTCTTATATGTGAATATCATATATGTATGTACATAATGCTGATATGCACACGGACAAACATAATATATATCCCATAAGCTCCCAGCTCTTACGTGAATATTCTATGTATATATATTTACATATGCTGGTATGCATATACACAAACATAATATATAGGTAAAGAAACTATAAATAGGTTTAGTTTTTTGTTTATCCCTCTGCATATTTTATATCTTTGGTTGATTGAATATTGATAAGAAACTGACAGAAAGGAGAATAAGGTTAGACTTAGATAAAACTATGTCTTGGTTACTTAGCCTGCATACAAGAATCCCAAAAGTTATATATCTCAAGTTTGATTTGTGTTCGCCTAAATGTAAATGGTTTGTAGATTTTTCCTGCTATTTTGAAGTGTCACATTGTAATAGAGTAAAATGAAGAGCCAAAATGAATATAGCACCATGTATTAAAACCCTAGCGTGTGAGCTTAAAAGTTATTAATCAAATTGTTAATGATTGTCAAAATATCTGTGGTTTGAGATGTGTAATTTGATTCATGAACTTAAAAAGTTAGAAATGAATTGGTGAATAATTTCATATAGTACATCAACCAATTTAAGACATCCGTGTGATTTAAGATGCGTAATTTGATGTATGAACTTAAAAATTAAAGAAGACATGCTGAACAATTTCATGTAATAAATATACAAATTTAAAGGATTCTAGTGGTTAAGATATGAAATTTGGTTGATTTATAATCAACATGATGTAGCATTATGAAGTCAAAAATGAAAATGTAGATTGCATTTGCAACTTGAATAAAAACTTGTTAGAATCAAATGATATTTTGTGCACTTGATGTCTTCTTTGAGACATCATGAAAATTGGTTTTGGATCTTTTTTTTTTTTTGGTTTCTAATGTACTTCAATTAAAATACACTTGTTCTGTTTACTTGATTACTTGGACTGATTTCTTCTAGTTCTAATTTTTCACAACATGAAACAAAAAGGAAAAATTAGAAAAACATAATTGACACTGGACAGCTGTGTAAGTTGGACCATGTTTTTGGAAAACCATCAATTCATCACTTCTTCAAGGAGAGAAGGAAGCAATTTTTCCTTTTGTCTCCGAAAGTAGGAAAAGTAATCAAAAAGGCCATTGCGAAAGATGAGTAAAACCACAATATGAAAGGGTCTTTATAGTACAATGTAAATTGCATGGCTGTTTGAAACGAGAACCTAATTAACTCGACTTAAATAACTTTACCCAAGTTCTGAGTGTGCTTTGATGAAACAATAATGCTGTTATGTCTGAAAACTATTTCTTTTAGACAATTTTCTCCTTATCCTTTTCCGCTTCATTGATTCTAGGAGCCTGATAGTCAACTGAATTATCTCTTGCAATTTTTAGTTTTCATATTCAAGTGTGCTCTTTGCCTGTATCTAATTATCTCTCCATCTGAAGTAAATATAAGCAAACACTGTTGAAAAGGCATCAGCTCGATGCTTCTTGGATCTTGGGATATGATGACCGTAGTTGCACATAGATAAAAAAGACATTTTTTTAACAATTTCTTTCTTTCTTTTTATTAATGATTTGACCTTTTATCACTTTAGCTAAATGAATGTGTTGCATGCTTATGATGATCTGCAGGTGTGGCCATATGTGCTGTTGTACAACATGCTCTTCGCATCTGACAAACTGTCCTCTTTGCCGGAGACGGATAGAGCAGGTTGTGAAGACTTTCCGCCATTGAAGATTTCCTAGGTAATTTAGCAAGCATCCTGGGTGAAGACGCCTGTCATAGCGAGCTGATTTCCTCATGCATACAAGTTTGGTGTAAAATCCTCTTCGTTGAGGCAACAACTTAACTCATATTTGTAGATTCCTTCTCAATCAACGTCCTACGATCATTGACTAATTTGTGTTAGAAAGATGGCAACTCCAGTTGCCTTATGCGCTTTGGTGAAATCTCTTTCAGCATTCAGCGTCCTTGGCTAGTTAAATTTTTAGGGATACATTTTTTTTTACCTGCCCATTGTGAAGGTGCTGAATTAAAAGTTTCAATTGATATTTTCTACTGGCGCCACCCCCTTTCCGTCTATGGACCATAGAAATGCAAAACTTCTCTACGGCTTTGTCATCGCATGTCCTCTTTACTGCGCTTTGTAATGTGGAGGTTGCAGAATAGTTTTCCCTTTCTAAGAATGTTTGGTATAAACGAGACTAGCGGATATTTTTTACAAATTTCTTTTAAATTTCGGTATAAAATGTAAAATAGTTCTTTTTCACTCGCACCTAATTTACGGGTGCATGACAAAGATGAACTTCAATTTTAAAAGAAATTTATAAATAAATTCTACTAAATTTACAAAATTCATTTTTCCAAAAACATATCGATTATTTGAGTGTAACTCGTTTGTGTAGTGTAATTAAAAGTATATTACACGATTATGCTTAATATGAGCACAATATGATTAATTAATTGTGTCAAAATTTAAAATATATGTATACGATACAATTATAATTTGTGTTGTTTATTTCTACAATAATGATACTTTTAAACATGAAGTGTGGCACAATTATGCACACAAAAAATACAAAAATTAAGTAAACAATACAATTAATTTTAATATAATGTATTATAAATTTATTTATATATGAACTTATATTATATATATTTAAAATATTACAATATATACTTAAATACTTGAAATAATTTAAATAACACAAAAAATTATTAGATGTTTTATATATTTTTAAATGTATTCAATCGTATCATAATAGGTTAGATGGTTAAAAATTATGTAAGTTACAGTTTTTTCTATATTGTAAATATTTACATTATATCATTTTAATTCCAATTCATGTACATTTATCGTTTTGTATCATTTAATTATACTGTAGTTAAAATTGGCCGCTCTAATTATGAGAATCATTCTGCAATTGATTTTTTTCGCCCATAATATCTGGACGATGACGCTGAATCTGAACTTGATACTTTTCTTGACGGTGATGAGTTAAGTTAGTCAAATCCTACTAATTTTGTCCGCCTGGTGATTCATTGTTTTTGTAGAACAACCAGACAGACTCGAATACTTCTGCTTGAAATTTAAGTTGGACCTGTCAAATTTTAGCTTTGCGGAGAAAAAGACATGGAGGTGAAATATGTATGGTCCCATGTCATCACATCATTTTGAAAGATTGGATAAAGTCCGTTACCTTCACTACCCAGTAATCATTTTTCTATCTTTCAAACAATTCTCCACTAAAGTTTATTGGAAAGAAAATGTATTTTGCTTTCTGAATTCCTTAAATTTGTGTAATTAAGTCTTGCAATCAATTTATTCTCTTAATTATTAATTCAAATTTATTTAGAATCTCTGTGCCAAATATTTACCATCAAATTAATGATTGTCAAAGGGAGTTAACTGAACAAAATTTATGTATATCTTTATTTATCAAAAATTTATGTTGAGAAATAAGGAAAATAACAAGAAAAATATAAGAGAAAATCAAGAACACATGGAACACAAGATTTAACGAGGTTTGGTGAGAGCAGAGTGGCTATGTTTTTTTATTAATGGTACTGAAAAACTAAGTTACAATATACATATTATATATAATATGTATGATATGATTTTACAAAAATACCTCTATACCATACAGCGGAGGCGTTATCCCCGCACCCCCAACCCACTTAATCTATAATCCATAAAATAGCTAAGAAACTCTCACAAAAACAAATGTTATCGTTCCGCTCATCAATAACGTTTCGTCGCTGAGCTATAGCATTTGTTCGTTTACTGTGTATATGAGTCATACACAACAATTTAGCATTTGATCAATAATAATTAATTGAAAAATTAATAGGGAGACTAAATGAGTTAAAATTCGTAATTAAGAGAGTTAATTGAATAAAAAATTGAGATACTTTATTGCACAAATTTAAAAAAATTCTTTTTTTAAAAAAAAATTTATAGAAAGTAGGACGACGCAGACATGTGCATACCTTCTAAATTATTGTTCTATCCTGTCAATTTGGTCCATATTCCGATTTATAAAATACAAAAACCAAACTTGCAGCTCTGAAAATTTGAAAATTTGTCTTCTCCCAGATTAACTTGCTCTCCTTAGCTTCCCAAAAAGAATTACTAAAGCTCCTCCATCAGCATGGATGTGTTTGGAAAGATCGACAGGGCAGTTATTGTGTGTTCTACTGTTCAAGCACTGCGACCCAAAACTCCTGTGAAAACCACTGATACCCACTTCAAACCAAATTCTGCAAAATATTCACCAAGTGAGAAGCCTAAATCAAACCTTGAATCCATTCAAAAGAAGAAGAATCAAGCAGCTAATCTTGGTTTCAAGATTGAACATGAAGCTCTGCCAACAGATATTGGCCAAGGAGCCAAGGGCAATAATCTCAATATTGAAGACAGTTTCACTAATTATATAAATCGTGTGAGGGTTTCTATGAGGACGAAATCAACTGTTGGTGATGCCCCAAATGTTGGCAATGTGTCGGATTTTGATGATGGAATCAAGGCATCAGAGAAAGATGAGTTTTCAGAATATTTAGATCGTGCCAGGATTAAGATCAGAACTACATCCAGTATTAGTAGTGGAAGGTTTTGATGAATTATGATGGTCTCGCTCATCAATCATCACAATAACAGACTCCCATCAAACTTAAAGCTATATGATTGTGTATTATTTACATTCTGATATAAGCAGTTCTTTGTCTGGGTGCAAGACTATCAACTGCATGAAATAATATCGTTATGTTTGCATGAATTTCTTATTTTCCTTTGTAATAAAATCCCGTAAGCTTTTTATATCTGATAATCTATTTTGTTCATTAAGTTATTCTTTATTAGTTATTTTAGGTACCTATTCATTCCAATTGAAATCTGCAATCTCTCATTTCAATTGAAATTTTCTAGCTGAATGGGTTTTATTATATACGTTTTTCAAATATTTCCATATTATTTTTGCAGTTTTGTGTGGGCATAAATTAAGGGTAATTTGAGAACCACATGAACCAAGACATCACAGTAACATCTTTGACTGAGAGCACAAACACTGTAATCTATATGTCCCGGTTACAATTTTCAATGTGTATAATTGATTATAGTAAATTTAGTACAAAATTCAGGTTACCATTTTAGAAGAAAAACAAATCATGAGAAATTGGACTCTTGCTCTATAATTGATCAACGTTCATTCCTCTTACTTGTAAACAAAATTCTCCGATTATTAAAAGTATAAAACGCTCTAAACTTCCACTTCCCTCCCCCAAATTGATTTGCAACCTTATCTCAAATGCTGGCATATAAAAAAAAATAATTCAAAGCAGAAAAAAATGTCACACAAAACTCGATGGAGAAGAAAATATCCTGCCCAAAACAACCCAGAACTACCCAGACAGGGTGCAGCCTCAAATGACCAAGAACTCAATGGGAAAAGAAAAATGCCCACATAGCACTTGCTGGGGTCAAACAATTTAGTGATCGAGTCTCTGTCTTGTGATGCAGAATTTAATAATTCAAATAATAAAACTTCAGCAGCCAATTGGATTGCTATTGGTTGGAGTTTTTGTGGAAAAAATAACGGAATAAATCTGATACACGTTGTAGCCAACATATATAATATAACAAAATATCGCCTTAGTGGCATTGCAAGACTTCTGTGCTTGGGTAGCTTGGAAGCATTTTTCTCTTCACTTATCACCTAATTACCACTGATTGCATATCTTCTTTTTGCTAATAAATTATTTTAAGAAAATACAGTGGAACTAGAAACCAAAAGCTTAGCAGATAATCCACAGACAACTTCGATTTGTACATTCGACATGTACACTCAGATACCGAAATCTGATGCCTTCAGAAATCACCTTGGTGAAATGACGTATAATCAATACTGAAATACTGTTTAATAATGAACTGTCATGTTGTGTGTATATATAACAGCTATAAAAGCCTGAAAATCATTTCATCTTGGAACTCAATTTCAATTTTTCAAGCTCTACTTTGTTTTTCATTCAAGATTCTGCAAGAAAAATGAGCACCCAAGTGGAGGAATATGATCCCAGATTATCCAATCACTTTTAAAAAACAATTATTAGGAATCTTAATTTGGCCGAAAAGTCCCATCAAAATTTTTGCATCTCACAGCTCGTTTTCACACAAGAATCTCTAACAACATGCTCCTACCATTGTGTACTTATAAAAATGTAATCTATTTAACTCTTTCTTACCTGCATTTTCGTGTTATAAGAAAGAAAAAAAATGGAGAAGAAAGGCAATAGCTGCCCCATGAATGTGTGCAAAGCATTTAGTGCCTCTCCTGCATTTCAAGCAATTCGTCGATTCTCACATCGCCTAATTTATTCAAAACATCTGAAATCAAGAAACAGGGAACCAGCTAATGATGCTGTACCCATCAGCTTTGATCATTCAAGCTCAGCTAATCCACCTAAGCTCACAAAAAAGAACACCCAATTAGCAAAAGTGGCTTCCAAGACCGAACCAGCAGCAGCAGCAAATAATATCAATGGCGGGCAAGATCCTGTGAAAGGAGCTAATAAGGTGAAATCGCAGCAAGTGAAGTTGGAGAAGAGTGGAAAATCAGGAGTGCACATTGAAGATAGATTCACAGACTACATTAATAGTGCAAAGATTAAGATAGGAAGTATCTCCAATTCTGATGAAGGGAAGAATTTGTCAGCAAAAGATTCTAAATCGTCAGAAGATAGTACGAGGAAAGATCAGTTTTCGGATTATATTGATCGTATCAAGAAGAAGCTCAGAACAACATCAGGCATTGGTGCTGGAAAGAGCATATCTTTTAAGTGAAGATCAAGAAAATTAAAGCCCATGAAGAACCTCAACTTCAAATTAATTAAAAGGGATTTTGATTATGAATAAATTAATTAAGACGGTTACTTAATTTGTGTTTGATTATTTTGTGTCATATATATACTCCTTATATCATGGATGAGATGATTAATCTCTTTATCTGTTTGTTATTGGCTTCGTTAACTATTATTCATTTTCCTGTAAAGGCTTCTTTAGTGATTCATGGAATCAAGTTGTTTTTATATGTTTGTTTAATTGGTAATTGTCTTCTTCAATTTTATTTTCATGTCATATTTATAATTATATACAAAATCAATTTTTTTTTAAAAAAATACTTTTCAAGCAAAAAAAAAATACATAAGAGCTTCAATGCTTTTTGCTTCTGAGAGCTTCAATGTTAAATAGTGATCAACTTAAAATCTAAAATCAACAATCTAGAAGAAGACTAGAATGGAAATTAAATTGCATGGGTCATCTAAATTAAGTGCTTAAATGTTAAGTCTTTTCCATTTCAACGATATAGAAAAATAGATAATCAGTTGTGTTTAAAACAAAAAATACTGTAAATTATATCATGAATTCGTATTAATTATTTATAATGTATATAATTTATTTAAATAATGAAAAATTTTATTTAAAAATATATATAAAAAATAAAGGCATCATTACATTTATAAAGAATGTTTGGTTCATAAAATAACATGGATCTATATTTATGATGTAAGAATTGTAAAAATATGAAAGTTTTTCTACAAATTTTATATTATAGACCTAAATTCATTTTACATTATAGACATGACTTCCTTTACAAATGTAAGAGTGCTTTTATATATATATATATATATATATATATTTCAAAAAACAAAATAACTTATCATTTAAATTAATGATGTATTATACAAATTAGTACATAATATAATTAGCGTTTTTCTGTAAGCAAAAAAACACACATGACCCAACTCGTCTGGATTTCTATGCTAGGTTGAATTTAGCATGCCTGGGCCATATGTAGCTCGGCCTAGGCCCATTTTTAGGCTGGGCATCTTTTGCAATTGAACTCTCAAGTGAGCTTCTTTTGGGCTTTCTAATAGACAGAGCTCAACCCAGTTGAAACGATTTTGGGCAGTATAACTATAAACAATATGCATATTTCAATCTGTTTGCTGGAAAAAATCGATAAACCAAACCAAGTCCCAAGCCGAAAAATGGATTTAACAATTTTTAATGTTTTCTGTTAGTTTGTGTATATTTCTTCATTCCTAATTTCGCAAAAATCGCCTTCTTCTCTCTACTTATGAGGCTTTAAATGTTTTTTTTTTAAGTTTTATCTTTTAATTTTTTAATTATTTTAGGGAATTA
Organism: Triadica sebifera; assembly: GCA_023653625.1. NCBI lineage: Eukaryota > Viridiplantae > Streptophyta > Magnoliopsida > Malpighiales > Euphorbiaceae > Triadica > Triadica sebifera. Next base: position 28,156,836 of record CM042900.1, read on the forward strand.
AAATACTGGATAAAAGCACTTATGAAATTATTATTTTGTTTATCTCTTTGTACTTTTGCTAGATATATATATTATATTTTACAGTGGATGATATTTTATAATTTTTAATTAATATATATGAAGCATCAGGTGTCGAGTTTATAGATATAATTCAGATACATGATGAGTTGTAGTTATTAATGCACCGAAACTGGTGGTTAATCAATTAGCGGATAAACTGATTTTAATAGATTAATTAAAATTTCAATTAATTTAAAATTATGATTAATGGATCCTAATGATAAACTTTATGGGAAGTGATAATAATGATCTCTTCTCTTTTAGTCAGAAATATCGGATTCGAATTTTAAATATGAAACACTTTTAAAATTTAAAAAAAAATAAATTATGCTCTTAATAAATTTATCCGGCGGAAATTATAACTTAAGTTTGAATTTTTATTTCCATTTCCAATCTAAATTAGTTAAAACCAATGATTTTTGTCCGCTTTATAAAGACAAGATATTTAACGAGAGACAGCATAAAACATTACAAAGAAATTATGATTTTCAACAAAAAGTTAAAATGGTTGTGCATTGTAATAAAATATGACTGTCGATGCAAATTAAGCATCTTAATTAGTAAATACAGCTTTTTCTTCCTCACGCATTGTTTGGCCCTATCAAAGTATCAACAAAATCTGTAAGTGTACGACAATTCTCTCTCTCTCCCACTCTTTTCTTTAAATTTTTATTTTTGGGCTTATGATATGTTTTTATAAAATTTTAAGCCTGTTTTTTCCTGCCAAATTTTCCTGTTCGGCACTCTTCTTCTTCCTTTATTTCATTTTATTTTTATTTATGCGTAAGCATATTTATATTTTAATTTTTTAAAAAATGATATGAGTCTTTTGTAATTCAAATTCGAGAAATCAGTTTTTTTTTTTTTTTGAAATAAACCAATATCACCAACCAAGCTATCATGTAAGTGCCCGGTTTCAAGTTTTTATATAATATTAGTATTGTGTAGTTTAAATTGTTGTTGCGTATATAATTATTGTCATTTGAAAGAAAAGACTATTAACAAACAAATAGGGAAAATATTTTGAATTTTACAAAATTTAAAATCTAATAAAAACTTCATTCGAAAAATCGATTTTTCGGGTCAAATCTATTTAAAAAAAAAAATCAATAGTCCGACACTCATAAAACACCAGTTTGAATAATACAATATTTATAGTAGAACAATCTTAATCCTTAATTTAATATAATATTTATAGTAGAAAAATCTTAATCCTTAATTTAATATAATAAGTATGTCCTACAAAACATAAAAAATTTATCCTAATTTATACAAGATTCATATTCGGCTTGTACTATCCTAATTTTATTATAATTTTCAATCCTAACCAAAGTAAAAATTTTAATGTTGGTAAAATTTGCAATGGTGTAAACACAACTATTCATTGATGTGCCATATTGATAAAATTAATCAACATGATTTTTTTTGTTTTCTTTAAGTTCACATACTTTACTTAAATGTTCAACTTAGAATGTAATAATTTTTAGACAATTATGATATTATTAAATCAAAATTCATTGATGATATGTTTTATCTTATGCTTAAATTGCATTCTTCTAATTGATGATATACTGCTAAGTATAGTTTACTGTCAGTATGATCGATCATCCAAATTTTATTCATAATGAATTCCATTTTTAATTAAAAAAATATTCTCTCAGAAAGTTAATTTAATTTTATTAAAAATGAATACTTTTTTCTTAGTTTCAACAAAATATTCTATAAAAAAAGAATAGCTTATGAGGGTTGTGAAAGAGCATAATAATTAGAGAAATATTTATTAATTTTTTTTATCATTTTTTTATACTGTATATGTTATAAAATTCATATAAAGAAAATAGTGAATTCTTGACACTCAAATAATGAGAAAAGTAATATAAAAAATGTATTAAGTTATTAATATATAATTAAATTTTCACTTTTTTTTAATTTTACTTTTCATTTGCATTGTCTCCACTTCTTTCAGGCATTAACCATCTGATTCCTATAATTGAACAATGTATCAACTGTCTCTTTCACAGTAAAACAAAAATTACTCCATTCATTTATATTGACTCTCTTTCAAATAAAAAAAATATAATTATTAACTTGCTATTTGGTTAAAATCTAACTAGCTAAAGTATAGTTAAATGAATTTAATGTCTCTAATTAATTATAATAAAACAAATAAAATTACCTTACTAACTTTATATACACATATCAATATAAGAGAGAGTATTTATTACTTCTCAAATTCTCAATTATGAAATTTATTATACATTATTCATTGGGTAAAAAAATTTCTTACACACACATATATATACACACTAAAAAATAATATTTATGGATATAAAAAAAATAAGTTAATGTTTCTACTGTATATTTGCTTAAATTAAAACACACAAATTATGTTGTTTTTAATTTATTTTGTACATTGTAAGAAATATTAATTTCATTATCTATAGATAAAAAATAAAAATATTATATGTGTGTAAAAATATATAAAAATTGATTTAGTACTTAGAGTTATTAAATTATATTAAATCTAATTTTATATATTTATTAGATAGTAATCTATCTGATAATTAATTTTAGTAAATTTATTGATGATAAAATTATTCATACCCATTTACTCATCTTTATCCACTCATTTAAATTAGGGTATAAGAAATAAATAAGTATAAATATAAATAGGTAATAAGTGAGTTCAATCCATTTTGGGTATAAATTTTTGCCCACTAAACTGGGTAATTAAAAAAACTTTCTTTAATTAAATTGTTTATAAATTTTTTTAAAAAAATTATTGAACATATAAGGCATTTTTGGTCTATATATACCTATAAATTTTTAATGTTATATTTTCTGAATTTTTTATTAACAAAAAAAATTAGTTATGTGATTTCGTAGTTAATATATATTTATTATCAATTTTTTTAGTTAATATATATTAATACAAATGGTATCGGTTAGAAAAATTAAAATGAATAATTCATAAAGATATATATTGGATCTATTTTTTTTTCCTTTATTCATTTGAGAATATTTTATTAGAACCATTTTTCTTTTTATTATTAATTTTCTGTTTGCATACTTATACAAAAAAAATATAATAAAGGCAACTTTCACTGTATTCAATTTTTTTGCTATCAAAAATTTAATATTTTTTAAAAATAATTTTTAATAAAAAATTGTTTCTTTAACAATTTGACCCTCTTCATCTTCTTTGAAAGTATAACTAACTTTCTCTCTTTTGGAAATTACAATAATTTTTTTCCTTCAAAAATTAATATAATTAAATTTTTTAATTTTCTATCGATTATATGTGGTTCGCGAATAAAGTGAGGTAAACTATTGATACACTATATCAAATGGCAATGTAGTTTTAACTACCTTATTTTTTTATTTTTGAAATTGTTAATTTTCACTAAAATTTATATATTTTAATTATTTTAATCATTACTTTAACATCTATAAATTAAATTTATCAGAAATTATGATATATATATGGCGAAGGAATGAAAAATTAATTTATCTCTCTAATTGTTTTTTTTTCAAGATGATAGTTTATCTCAAAATTAATTATAAAACTAATTAATAATTAATTTCATTTTGTCCTCAAATTAATTTAATTAACTCATTTCATTCAAAAAATCATTTTTTCTCATTATTCTTAAATTTTAACTGTAATAAATCTATAATGTTTATAAAAAAATTATGATCAAGTAAGGTTATATAACTGTAAAATAAAAATTGTATTAATGAAATTTTAAAGTTGATTTATTTTACCAAATGAAATTTTAAAGTTGATTTTAAATAAACTAATAATAAATAAATCAAGAGCAAATTAATGAAAATATTTTACCCTTACATTAAGAAATTTAAATAAAATTTTAACAAATTATTGTGGAGGTTATTTGAGATATATTATTATTAAATGAGTAAATTGGTGGCTTAGAGTTAAATGGGTATAGGTACTAATATGATAATTAAATGGGTTATAAATGAATAAATAAACGACATACAATCCAATACATTTAAACCTTAGCCATACCCACCCGTTTGCCACTGTAAGGTAAATCTAACGATCAAATTTTGTCATAATAATTAATTATATATTTATCAGCATTCACAATTATAATAAATTCTATGATTTTCTTACTTAATTAGTATAAAAGAAGGACAAAAAAATACCAGTAGTTTATATGAGAACTGAAATTAGCAAGTTTTTGGCAATGCAAATAAAATGGTATTTGAAATTATATTAATAAATAGATTTAGTATTTTTTTAATCAGTCACGAATATATTGTAATTTGTAAGACTTTCATTCCATATAAGTTTTGTGATGAAAAAAATAATTTGATTGAAAAAATATAATAAAATTTCATTAAAAAAGCAAAAAAAAAAAAATTAACATGTCTATTTTTCTTATCACTGTCAAGAAAACTAAAAAATGAGTTAAAAAAGACTGACTACAACCATTAAGTCCAAATATGTTAATAATTTATTTTAAATTAAAATTTATTTATTACAATAAATATAGTTGACTAAAATTTTTAAACTCTAAATAATCAAGAAAAGACACATAAACATATTAATTATTAAAATTATTTAATTGGCTATATTATAGACAATCATTTTTATTGATAAATATAATTCTCAGTTCCTCTTCTTTGAATTATTGGGTGAATTAAAATTATACAAATAAAGAAGTCAAAGGCATAATGCTATGACTTCTCGATTATTGTTTTTCCCTTTTTTATTTTTTTATTATTGATAAATATTTATCTTCTAGTTAGTTGATAGAAATAAATTGAAAAAAATATTTTTTTTACTAATAAATTAGAAAATAAGTATTAAAAAGTATTTTAAAAAGAAAAGCTTTTTTAGCATTTTTATTATTATTTTATGTAGAAGGGTGCTGTCTTTTAATTGTAATTCATTTTTTGTAATATAATCAATTTATTTATTTCCCATTATATTGGTTTATTATCAATATAAATAAATTATTATTTTTTAATATTGTTTAAAATTAATGTAAACAAATATTAAAAAAATATATTTTTCATTGTATTAATAAAAATACGGTAATACTTACTTGTCATAACTTATCGTATTAAAATACTAATAATTTAATGTAAATTCAGTAATAAAGTATAAGTATATTATGCAAAAGTTGAGATAAAAATTATTGGGACAAGTAGTATTTTCCATTAAAATACATAATTTCCAAGTTCTATTCTAATTAAGGCAGGGCATGTGTAGTTGCAGAACGCAAATCAGCAACGTCACTAATTGCATGCAGGCTTTAATTAATATCTTAATTCTTAATTAGTGAAGGAGATTCCTAGCTTAAGTCAAACCTCAAAATCAATTTTTTAAGAGATATTAAAATTTATAAATATTAAAATTTTCAATTGGTGTGTCTTTTGGCTATTTAATTTGGTTGCATCCATGACTATGTATGCCAAAACCTTTTTGTTTAAAAGAAAATTTAATCTTATTATGGTCTCTTAAATTATATATAAGTATGCATTTACTCGTATATATAATTTGTACACTAGCCTTTGGTATCAAATAGGAATTTACCATTAAATTATCAAACCACTAAAAATTCATTTTTAATTTTTTTAATATTAACTTTTGTTTTAAGACCAATTAATTTACTCATTTTTATCTTTTATTTATCCTTATGTTATTGCTTTTATTATAGAACTAAGTGTACAATTCATTGGAAAATTATAACAGAAATTTATAATAATGAAGGATTTTGAAAAAATAGAACAATTTATCTGCAAATTTAAATTTGAAGTCCAAAATTTAGAATAACAATTAATTTAAAAATGACTTGAAGATTGAATTATATACAATTTATAAAAAATAGACAAATTGACCCTTCATAATAGTGTCTTTGAGCATATAATTAATAAGTTAAAACATGTACTCACTATATATTTCATTCCAAATTCTCTGAATATATATTGAAATTTTACAATCTGTCTTCAGTGCATGAGGAAATCGTATATAGATGCATCAAATAATAACTTTTACTATAACAGTTTTAGAATCGTTTTCAGAATAATGAAACTCTTAATTCAATTTTTTGTTGAAAAGCAGAGGAATAATTTTTAATAGAACTAATAGGGTTTAATTAATTAACAATATTATGTATTTGCATTTGATTTTTTTAATATATTTGTAAAAATCGGATGCTTATTATGACTATTTTATGGTAGATTTAACTATTGAGCTATAATTGATTGGATATTGGGGTAGAATAATTCAATTGTACCAAATTGATATTGATACTTTGAATTTGAATTTCAGATTATGTAATAAAAAAATTTTCAATTGATTCGTATTGAAGTGGAATCTATTGAAATTTTTTTTGATAGTATGATCTGAAATCTAATTATAAAATATCGAATACAAATCTAATACAAAATAAAATTTTAGTAACAATTTACTAAACACACCAAAATTTGGATACATTGAATCATTTTACCGTTTGGCATTGGCTTTAGGCAAAGGCATCCAAATAGTAGGAAGAAGCTAAAAACCCGTGCATTGCTTCACTAAACAATCACATTATCAAAATGTAAAAGCTGAAAAGGCATAGAAAAGTTAAAACACGCATGGGCACGTCTAGGCTTGGCTTTTTCTGCTCGCAAGGCATAACTTTCACGCTAGAATTAGATAGGTTGCCCAAAATAATACTAAATAAACTAATATAAATACCTACAAATGATGACACCTAATTAGCATTAAAAGCCAACTTAATATCAGATGCTATTTTACGCATTAAATTATAATATTTAATTCTAATCCTATTTATTTAATTACTTTTATTATAAACTAATACATGCCCCTTTAAAAAAATTATTTAATCGAGACATATATATTAATTCTATTAATTGTCAATTAAATTGGCATGTCCATCTTATTGTTGCTGTTGTTATTATTACAACTATAACATTAATCATACTACTTACTAGAGTTATAAATACAAAACCCGTTATTGAAAATTATTGACACCCCTTGATGCCTTAAAAATAATTATTCAATTTATAATTTTAACCGAAATTTCAACATATTAATTAAAATATTTTATATATTTAGTAGTTATGGATACGTTTTATTCAATATCCAATTGTTCAATTTAAATCAAACTATAATGCATATAATAATTTATTAAAATGATTTTTAATTTTTGTAAAATATTGCATCATTGTAAGAACATAATATTATATATTTATATATAAAGATATACAAATTATAAATAAAATATAAGCACCGGCCAAGGAGCCTAAAAATTATAATTATAGTAGATAACTCCTCCTTAGTCCTTACATTACATTAATGAAGTCACATTAGGATTGTCCTTTTTTATTATTATTTTTATATTTTTTTCATTTTTATAATTCTTTGAAAATCTAAGTCATTTCGGTTCAAAAAAATTTAAAAGTTTGTTTTTTTTAACTCAATAAATCATGACTTTTAAATAAAATAACAGAAATTCTATTTTTTTATCAGACCATATGTATTTTCAGCTAATTAATTAATATCATACACGGATATTAAATTATATTTGTGTTTGGTAGGATCTCAAAAGATGCAAAATACCCCTTTATAAATTTAAAAATAACTGCAGAGTTCAAACTCAAATTAATATTAAAATACAATTTAAACAAAGTTGGAGTTCAATTTTTTTCTCAAATAGTTTGTCAAGGGTTATTGAAAAATATCTAAGTTCAATTGTGGGAAGAATTCCTAATTTTTTTTCTTTACTATTTTTATCTTTCATAGTAAATATTTTGTTATTGTCGTTTTTGTTATTTTTATCTTATACATATTTTACGTGCTTCACTTTTATATTAATATTAGATTTGCATATATTCTAGCAGATAGCAAACTATAAATTAATTGATTCGGAAACACAATACAAGAAAAAATGATTGTAATTATCCTACTGTACAATCAGAAGTCAAAAACAGAATATAAATGGCCTTTCCACTTTACACATTTGATGGTCGTGATGAATCCACGTGGCATATGAACGGACGGTACATGGAAAGCTTCTATTTATTCGGATGGTCCATAATAAATGTGGACAGCTTGTAATTCACAAAAAGGTAACAAAAATCACACGACAGAGTGTGCGAGAAAGTGAGAGAGACAATCTTTTTCGGCATTGCAAATTTGGTAAGATTCTTTTGTATCGGTTAATAACTGATTAACCGAATTAATCCATCGAAAATTAATTAAATTAACAGATTATAAATTCCGTGAGGTTAATGGTTAATAATCCTTGGAAAGATGGAAAGTACGAAAGAGATAACTCTAATTTTTTTTCCTATTTTATTCTCACTAAATAATTGAGGAATAAAACATCATAAACTGACCAATCCGAGTTTTGAAATATTGATGATTGATGTTTTGTTTTCACTTTTCAGTCCTATCATAAAAAATTTACTCTAGAATTTTGTAAGGGTGTAAAATAATTTATTTAGACATTAAAAATAATTCATAGGAGCTACTTATTAAATTCTAACAATAAGGAGATTTTCTGTTGTAAGTAATCACTGTTACATGATACAAATAAAAATTTCAATGCATTCGATGGCACGAACAATTTGAAAAAAATAAAATAAAACTGTTAAAATAAATATTTTCTTGGCTATTGGTTTGAATTATTAATATATATTGCCATAGTTTAATTATTATTTTCCATAGATTTGGTTCTCTCGTATGAACTTGCCGGCACATCCATTTAAGAGTAAAATGTTTCATGTCTAGTTTTAAAGATATTCTATATTAAGAGTTTGAATTCAAAAATTTTAATTAAAAAAATAAAATACTTCATCGCTGTTTTATCTCACTCATTGAGGGTTTTCCAAAATTAACATAAATATGAGTTGATTATATAATTTCTCTCAATCTACACTTCTTCACAAATCCTTCATTGTCTATATAAGGTTAAACATAATTTGGTAATCTATTACTTCGTTTAATTTTTTGACACGTGCTATTAAGATTGATTTTGAATTTTTAGTATCTTTTGGCAAATGTAAAAGTATATTATTAAACATAATTTGATTCTAAAAAAATAACTGTAGGGAGAGACAATATTGAATTATCAATCCATAAAGATTAAAGAGTGATGTTTATAATTAACAGCTTGGGGTTGAGTTGATAATAAGATTAGGGTTGTGCATGAGTAAAAATGTGGTCAGCACTTAAACCAACCTAGCTAAAATGTTCAACAATTGGCCTCCCAAAATTATTTGAACAGATCTAATATTTATAGGGGAAAATCTTTTATCTAATTTCGGTAGATTTATAGTCAAATAATAATAATAAAAAGAATTGACACAATCAAATAAAGCAAATTTTGAATTTCATGCATGAAGATCGATCGAATTCAACTCCAAACAAACCGAATTAAGACCCGTAGTAACCGAACAAAACCGAATTTCAGTTCAAATTGGAGATAAACAAGAATTTTGGTTGGACCCGTAAACGAGATGAATTTGAAATAGAATTGACTTTGTAAATAGGGTTAAAAGAGTCTCAATCCAACCGGCACTATCTTAAGGGTACTTTTGAGATGGGTGTCTTCATGTGCACCCTTGACTTTTGGGTTAAAAATGGCAATGGAATCAGGGCCCTTGATTTTTGTGGGTCCCAATTTTTTTTAATTATTTTATGGTCAGCTTGGCTTGCTTTGCAAATTTAGCCACATAATATTGTTCCTCCTCCCTACGCTTCTTTTTTTTTTTTTTCTCCCTTTTTATGTTCTTTTATATTTTTTAGCTGAGAGGTTAGAGTGAGAATCTAATAAAGCAAAGCTTAAAGCCTAAAGTTTAACCAAAGGTGGGAAGTTCCCCCACTTAACTTGGGATGCCTTTGTTATCTTTTTAACACCCAAAAAAAAAATATCTTTTATGAAAAATGACAGATAAGAATTTTAATATTCTATAAATGATTCTTTGATGCCTTCTTCTTCTCCTTAATATAAATTGTATTGCTTTGCATGTTCTAAAGAAGTGATATAAATTAATTTCATATATAAATATATCCTAATGCCATCATTTCTCAATATAGTAAATGAGTTTAGATTTCTTAAAGTTAAGAGATGGAAATTTTATTTACTTCAAGTTATAAATAAACAAAAAGACTGTAGTGAAAATTTTGTTTGAGTTGAGAAGCTAATAATGAAAATTAAGTAATTTTAATTTTTTAAAAGTGGTATTGCTATGCATGATCATAAATGCAAGTAACTCAATTAGGCAAAATAATGAAAATACCATGGAGTGTGGATCTTATACTACTCCTTCCATTTTTTTTAAAAGATAGATTGAATTTCTCTTTTTTTTTTTTTATCTGTAAAGTCTTATTACTAACAAATATAAATGATTATTTTTTTAATAATAACCTTAATTAAAATATAAATATATTAGATGAACATATAATTTTATTCATTTTAACTAAGTTTTTTTATTGATATATTGATCTAAAGAGTATGAAATACAAAATTATAAGAAGAGTAGTGTTATCTGTTCCAATTTTTTTGTAATAATTTGTCTTAACTGTATTAAAATATTAGTAATTTAATGCAAATTGAATAATATAAATAGATAAATTGATAAAATATAAATATTTTAATATATATTAGGCTAGAACTGAAATAAAAATAGTTGAGAAAAGTAAAATTTTTTTTTACAAGAAATAGCATAGCTGCAAAAGAAATTAAAGAAAAATAAATAAAGGAATGATTTGGCTTTACGAGAGAGGGGGAATAAGACAGCGAACATCTTTAAAATAAAAACAAATAGAATCGGAAGGTTGAGCTGATTTTTAAGCTATACTTAACTAGTCGTACAAAGAAAATAAAAGCGATGAAGCCGAGAGAGAGAGAGAGAGAGGTGCTAATGAGCCGGCTAAGAATTGTCGTTGGGGTTGTCTGTTGCAGTTGTAGTGGTGGTGGCGAGGGTATCGTCAGCATGTGCAACAATGCGATTCGGTGGCCACAGCACAGATTAACCACGAGAGAGAGAGAGAGAGAGAGAGAGAGCAGACTCAGTCTCACACCTTCCCGTCATTACCTAGAAGCCAACAATAGAGGCGCTTTCCTATTTGGAATGGACCCCTCCACATCTAAAGGAAAACCAACTTCATTATGCCATGGGATTTGGCCCTTTTTCTCTACCCTTTTTCTGCCCTACTATAAATACTTCACCCTTTTTTTTATATATATTTTCAATAAATATTTATAATTACACTATTGCCCCCTTGATTCTTTTATTAAAGGTTTTTTTTTTTTTTTTTCTACTCATCAAAATACGCATTAACCTCATTGCCATTTAACTACTTTAGACAAGGGGAAAAAAAAGCCTTATGATCTAGAAAAGAAAACAAAATTGAAAAAAAGGTGAAATATTGTTTTTTTTTTTATGTTTTCCCTATGATTATAAGAAAAAATAATCATACCATGAAAAAAAAAAGCAGTCTCTGAGTGCTTAAATTTGAAATTTGATTTCATTATAATATTTAGTTTTAAGAAAATGACAAAACCCATTTGTCCTCGGCACCAATGAGAGTTATTAAATATTAATTATGCATGCATTGCACATGAGTTTATTAGCAGGTTCCACCGCCACACCTATCTGTGAATTATAAATGCACATTAATTTTTGAACTTGTGCCTTGTTCAAATTGCACACCATGTTGAGTTGAAAAGGTTTAAAGTGATAAAAAAAAATGGGCCATCATCATTATTCACAAATTAAATCAGGTTCCACAAATTAATATGGTCATATATTCAATTTATTATGTTAAATGGGGAAGTCAACTCTATTATATAACACAGCAGCATGCCCTAAATTCCTAATGCCTTCCAAAACAACACATTACTACGTTACACTTTATGTATGCATAAGTAATTAAGTATTCTTTTGCGAAAGCTTATTTGGGTAGTTCCTAAATTTTACAGATTTTTATAATTAAATATTTATTTATTTATTTAATTGACTTATTAATTTTGACACAAACTTTAATAAATAAAAACTAACTAAGATTTTATGTAATTGGCTTCATTAACTATCACAAAATTAGATACTAATGTCCCATTTGGTCTTGTATATGGAAAAAAATAATTTTTAATTTTTAAAGTTTAAAAAATGGTTTTTCTTAGAAAATCAGAAGTAGATTTAGGTGATGTTTGAAATTGCTGTTATGTGTTCGAAAAACCAATTTAGAATTTTTTTGATTTTGTATAAACTGTTTTTCTCAAACTACAAAAACATATTATCTGCTTATCTCCAAAATTAGTTTTCAAAACTCAAAATAATTTAAAATAATTTTTTTTTCTCAAAAAATACTTTTGACAAACACAATGCCAAATAGAGCCTTAATTTTTTTAAATTAATTAATTAAATTAAAAAAATTATAAATTTATTTGTTGACACCCAAAAACAAAACTAAACATCCCTTAATTACTTGCAAGTAGAAGGTAATAATTAACTGGTTGAAATTAAATCAATAATTAAAAGAATTAATTAATAGATTTTCTTATAATATAGTTTATTAAATAACCTTGACTGGGTATTGAAAAGATAATCTCACAATTTCGAAAACAACTTCACTACATTTTCATTTTTATGTAGATATGGTTGTAAACTTGCGCAGTCTTGTTCCCATATTTTGGGTGTTATGTTTTGACCAGCTGTTGTTTAGCGGTGACGGTTAGATTTAACTTGTGATACCAATATATACTATTTCCGTCCTATATTAGCCATCACATGATGAAAAAAGGTTATATACATATATGCTATTTTTGTGTTATATTAACCATCATAATCAAGGATTTTGCTTCATTAATTAGCTGCTTTTCAACCTTCTCCCACCCTAAATTAACCTTTTACTTTGATAGTGTTAGCAAGGGACTCGATTAATTTAGACGACAATTATTTCATAAATCGAAATTTTGTTCAAAAATTTTAATAGTTAAGAGACTCTTTTAAACAAATTTGATAATTTAGTTAAAAAAAAATTAAATAAATTTTGATTACGAGCCCAATACTACAAAAATTAAATAAAATTTTCATGCACATGACATAGAAAATGGCTAAATTTTGATTTTTTTTTGTGACTCTAATTTATAAAAAAAAATTCACTAACATCTACACAAAATAATAACAAACTTTGTTTTTGTGCCACTATTTTAGTAAGTTCACATTCAGCTCAAAATAATATTTTCTGTCCAAAACAAAAAATGGCCTAACCATTTTTCCCTTGCCAACAAACCTTCAGTTCTGATTTGCCACATCAAATCCTCTCATAAGTTGCCATGTCATCCTCAATGGACCCCACAGGTACGACCGTGCCACCACTTTCCAAATATATATTCCTCTCGTTTCATCAACCAAAATCTCCCATATGTATGCGTGTAAGACCCAAGCTCCCTTTCCTAATTTCACACTTTCACACACACTCTCTCTCTCCCCCCTTGATCAGCCTAATCCCGGTATCTCGGCCGAGCAGGTAACTCAACCACCCTTTATCAATCCCGATATTTCGGAGCTCAATAACATATATAGCTGCTGCTGTATATCGTTAGAACTAATTGGCTGTGAGTGATGCCGATGGCGGCTGGGCCAGCATCACCTACCGATCGAGCTCCACCTATGGGGCCCACCGTAGTGCCCATACCATCGCAGCCAGTCATGATGGCCGACGCGTTCGCCAAGGACGCGGTTCTCTCCTGGTTTCGAGGGGAATTCGCAGCTGCCAACGCTATAATCGATGCACTCTGCAGTCACCTTGTGCAGCTCACTGGGGGAGCAGGATCCGACTACGAGGCGGTATTCGCAGCCATTCATAGGAGAAGGCTGAATTGGATCCCGGTGCTTCAGATGCAGAAATATCATCCGATTGCTGATGTGGCGATGGAGCTAAGGCGGGTGACGGAGAAGAAATTGGATGAGAAGAAAATTGAAAATGAAAAGAGGAATGAGGTGGTGGTCAAGGAGGTGTGTTTGGTTGAGAACGAGAAAGTCGAAGAGAAACCGACTGGAAGTCTAGAAACTCTTGGAAATGCTATTGACGACGGTGATGATGGCGGCGAGGTGGTTGAGGAGGAGGATTCGCCTGATAGTGATATTACTGATTCAGGTAAGTATAATCCTTCGATCCTCAAAATTATGACTTTTTTCAAGTTAAAGAACTTGCTTTTGTATTCTCATATATTTACTATCAATGCGAATTTTGATCGGTAACTACAGAGAATCCTTTTGATGATCCTGTGTTTGTTTTTGAAAATTTGACTTACAATCAGATCACCGTAATTCTGCCAAAATCATGTATTGCCTTTTTTTTTTTTTTGTCAATTTTTGAAAATAGCTGAACCAATATATCTATTTAAATTTTAGTTATGTTTGCCATAACAAAATTCGATAATTCTACTAAAATCATGTAATTGCTTTTTTAATTAATTTTTTCTAAATAGCTGATCTAATGTCTATTTAATTTCGTTATTTTTGTCAAAAAATAGAATTCTTTTTTTTTTCTCCTTTTCTTCGGTACTTTGGTAGGTAAAAAAAGTGATTTTAATTTAAAATTATTTTTAACATTGTTTGGTATATGGGAATTTGAGAGTATATATAGTTAATTTCATCCTTTTCTTCAGGAATCAACAAAAAGATGTTTTTCTCCGTAAGATCCAAGATTCAACTATGTAATTTGAATTCAACTTGATTTCTGTTAGATGCTTATGGTTGCCTTTTGATTGTGTTTATTCATTTAAGTTTTTTAAAGGTATTTCTAGAAATTCGGAATTTCTTGACTTTCTAGAAATTCCTGGTTTATCAAATTTTATGAAAATAATTTTTTTTTAAAAGAAAAAATAGAGAAAAAATATCGATAGAAAGAAATAATATGATGTGGCTGATAATTATTTATCGTGGCTTAAGAGGGTTTGAGTATTTCGAGGTGGAGAGAAAGGCTTGTCTGCATCCAGGGTTATAGCTTTGTAATGATTTTATTACAGGCGGCATACGATAGCAACCGTGGGATCTTTTGACGTCAGGGCTGTTGTTTTGAAGGGTCCAAGTGGCGTGCGTTGATAGAGCTTTCACAAACTTTTTTGGGTTGCTAATTCCTAAGCTTTTAATTCTTGTGGGACTCGGGGTGGGTAAACTCGTCTGACCAGGCCGTGTCGACGGGTCAACTCAATGGTCATTGGGTGGGCGTTCCAATGGATGGGGACAAAATAAAAATAGGTGTTTGGGAAGCCAGATAAGCCGATTCAAGATTCGAAATTTTTATAGGGATAAAAAAGCCAAAGCCTTTTCCTCTTGTAGCTTTCTTGGGTTTTTTTTTTCTGTGTTGTACCCATATGGTACAAATAGGAAAGTGACAACTTTGTCACCAATGTGACAAATATTTTCCGACTGCCAGGGAAGGAAAAAGGGCAGCTGCTGACCTGTAGGAAATGTTATGTCAAATAGTGAGAGAGATGATGATAGAAACACATTTATGGAATAACTATTAATAATAATTAATTAATAGGAAGTTGAATTATGAATACATCTCACATGGGTGATTGTTATTCATGCGCTAGATTTTTAAGCCAGTCCACCTGATGAGAATGGTCTAATGCGTAATGATTGATTGGAGTATAATGAAAGCACAGCGTTTACTTCTGCTATTTTCATTATAAATGTAGCCTGTCTTAATAAATAAAAAGGAAAAAAAATGAAATCAACAACGCCAATTTGCTGCATAAATCAGTGCTATCAAACTTTTTCAATGAAAATATCAAATATGACGTACCATTCTATTTGAAACTTCTTTAAGCTATTGTTGGATGGATATTATTATTTAGTTTTTTTAATAAATCTCGTACTGTTATGAGAATGAGTGCAGATTGTTATGATGCTTTCTGTCTATGGTGTTTTATTCTTCAGATTGTTATCAGAATGTTACCAGAACGAGTCCAGATTGTTATGATGCTTTCTGTCTATGGTGTTTTATTCTTCAGATTGTTATCAGAATGTTACCCGACTTAGTCTAGATTGTTATGATGCTTTCTATCTACGATATTCTTCTGTCATTGGAACCTTTATCATTTACTGAATATTAAGTTGGGCGATGAAAGCCTTGTCATGCATAAGAATGCAATGAATTTCTTTAATGGGTTTGAAGAGGTAATAGGGCATCATTGCTTTTCAACTGAATGCTAATAAATGCATAGCAATTTAGCGTACCTACAAATTTGTTGGAACTTAGAGTTGCTATGCATTTAGAGTTTTATGTTTTTTCTTATAGTTCAAGGGATATCTACAATCTTTTCTGTGAATATTTTCTTCGATCCATGCATCTGATGCAACAGAAAATCATTGTACAGCATTGTAGATAGTTGCACCTGGACTGAACTTTTCATCAACGCTTTCTTTGCCTCATTGCTTCATTATAGTTCTTCAATCATTATTATTAATCAAGTCTATGCCTACTGTACCATAATTTTGTAGTGAAATTTTTTATTTGGTTTTCGATATGTGCTTAATAGTCTAAGTTTGATATTGATAACAAATGATCCAATATCCTGATATTGCCAGCTCCATTTTGTTTCTTCACATGAAAATGTAGGATCTCAAGAAGTGCAGCCCACAAGCGAGAGCAGTAACATATGTTCTAACCATGAAGATTGCAATGCTCGTCCGGATCAAATAAAGTTGACAAAAGGTCTCAGTGCTAAGGAAAAAGTGAAAGGCCACATGGCGAGTTCTTTGATTCAAAACTTAAAATCTTCTTTCCTTAGAGAAGATGGAATTCAGAGAGTAGATATCCCTATAGTATATGCTATTAAAGAAAAAAAAAAGCAGCCAGCTGTTACTGATTGAGAGATATTACAAACTGGCAGGTGAATGTTGTGAAAGGATTGAAGATATATGAGGATGTATTCACCGAATCTGAGCTGTCAAAGCTGACTGATTTCGTTAATGAACTTCATGTTGCTGGTCAGAATGGGGAACTTGAAGGTAACCTTTCTCTTTGTTCTACTTCTATTATTTACCCGTCAGAATCTGTATGTGCAATTTGATATTGTAATTACAATTTTAGACGTGTGCCGATATATTCAGTCATCTGATTTTCCACCTTTATCAAATTACATTACATTCAATTTTGTATGAGATGTATTTAGCAAAGGCCTCAAAATTGTTGCCAATTCAATTTGGAAGTGTTTACTTGGAGAAAAAAGTTTTATTAATTAGGAAGTTTGGGAGAATAGACTGATGAAGCAAGCCTTCGGGGTTTGCCTGATGTTATAAAGTTAGTTTAACATTCATTTGAAACAGCCTACCTTATTTTAAAACATATTTCAGTTCATTGTCATTTCTTTCAGTTATTATCACAATTGATCCTTTTGTGTTCTTGTTGTGGTACAAATGATTTCAAGGCACTTGTGTGGAGACAGTCGAGACATTTCCATTGCATGTTACAACTGATTCCAATAACAGAACTTGCCTCTTTTTTGAATCCTTCTTCATTTGCGCTTTTTTTCCCTTCTTTTTTTTTTTTATAAAAAAAGCTTGTGTTTGCTAACAATCAAATTCAATTTCTATTTGTAGACAAGACTTTTTGTTCATGACAATTAATTGGATCATCTCAAACGTTGAATACAGGTGAGACTTTTATTTTATTCAACAAGCAGATGAAGGGAAACAAAAGAGAGCTGATTCAGCTTGGTGTTCCAATTTTTGGTTATATAAAAGACGAAGCTGCAAGTAACAACCAAACAGGTAAGCATTATCTTATCATAGATAAATTAAGCTAACTCAAATTATGATCGGTTCTTTTTTTTCCTAAATTTAAGTCAATCTATGTGATTCTCTTCTTCTCTTCCCCTTTCTTCCTTCTCTGTGTAGGGGAACTTTTTGAGTTGTGCATAATCAATATCAGCATTTCAAATTTGGCAGGTAATATTGAACAAATTCCGGTGCTTCTCCAAAGTGTAATTGATCACCTGATTCAGTGGCAACTAATACCTGAATACAAAAGACCAAATGGTTGCATCATTCATTTCTTTGATGAGGTATCCTATCCTTTGATATATCTTCAGTTTTTCTCCTGCAGATTTATGCATGAGCTCTTTTTGGATTTCCAGTTCATTGTTGAGAAAGTAAGAGAGGAAGTCACAAATATGTATATGTTGTTGAATGCAGGAAGAATATTCACAGCCTTTCCAGAAACCACCGCATTTGGAACAACCGATCTCTACCCTTCTCCTATCTGAATCAACAATGGCATATGGACGTACTCTTGTGAGTGATAATGATGGGAATTACAGAGGTCCACTGATGCTTTCACTGAAAGCAGGGTACATACTAAAAATTTCTTTTATTTGCATTTACATATTTGTCTGTTGGCAAAATGTAGAAATGGGTGGCATAATGAGCAAATAGTAAGATAAACAAATTCAACTCCAAAAAGTTCCTCGTCATAAGATAAGATTGAGTTAGCAGCAAAATCCGACAAATTTAATGTCGTTCTACACCTCTTATATCTGGCAATTGCACATTTTATTGCTGAACATGAATGGACGGGTTAAACTAGCATTGCAACTTTGAGTTGTTCTTCAAAGTTGGCCACTGCTAAGTTCCGAATAAAACCAACTATGAGAAAAAACATGATAAACTCCTATGTGGCCAGGTGTTCTAGAGAGCTTTTTAATAGCCTCAGGCCACCTATAGTCCTTCCTTCTTAAGGTCTGTATATGGCACTGTGCTCATCTAGGAACAACCAGGTGGCAAAGAGAGAGGGATTTGAGCATATCTTGCTTCAGTTACAAATGTAGCTAGTTTACTGAAATAGATTAGAAGCTATATTTCCCTTACAGTTGCCGGTGGAAAAGTTGGATTGTAACTTGATTTTAGGAATCTTGCAGGTCTGTTTTAGTCTTGAGAGGAAACAGTGCTGACATGGCAAGACATGTTATGTGTCCTTCACCAAACAAGAGGGTCAGCATCACATTTTTTAGAGTGCGTCCGGATGCGAACCAAGGCCAGTCATCACCAACTAGTCCCATGGCTGGTGCCATGACCCTATGGCAACCTAGCATAACAAACCCATATGCCATGCCTAATGGAGCTCTTGGAGGATACGAGGCAATAGAAGCAATGCCCAAATGGGGAGTCCTTCGAACCCCTGTTGTCATGCTAGCTCCAGTGCGCCCTGTGGTGTTGGGTCCAAAAAGGATGCCTCAGGCTCAGGGTGGTACTGGAGTTTTCTTGCCCTGGACTGTAGGATCCAGAAGGCCTTCAAAGCATCTTCCTCCCCGTGCTCAAAAACGGCACCTTCTCACATTACGTTCCAATGAAACAGATGTAACAGATTCTGCTTCTGAAACAGGCATCAGTTTTGAAGGTAAATAGCCATATTGTTGACCTGAGGCAGCCCGCAGCCCAAAGGCAAAAGCGATACAAGTCAACATGGACTCGTGCACTTGCTGGCTTTAGAAGAGGCTTCTCTTACTATACAAATGAGGCCTGAATGCTGCCAAAGGAGTTCGTTTTTCAATTCCTTTCAGCCTTTTTCTCCTTGGTAAGAATAGGGTCTAGTGTAGTGTTGGTTAGTACACATTTCACTGATGCAAATGATGTAGGGCTTTAAGGTTAATTGAGCTTTAAGTTTGAAGAGTGCGAATTAGCCTTGTAGTCGGCAGAATTTTGTATTAACTTAAAGTAATTCAATTTTTACATCTTTCATAGACAAAAATTTGAGCAATGATTGAATGTCTTTGATTTTTATTTTTAGGTTTATTTATTATATTATTGTTGCATGATTTAGTCCACTTCTAACTTCTAGTGACAGTGATTGTTCTTATAATAAATTTTGTGGTATAACAATTTATTCAATTACTCAAAAAATTCTTTTTTGTTGAATTCAATAATTCAGGAGTTCTCTTTTGTTGAAAGTACATAGTTATTCCTTACCATCCACAGGCACAAACAACGTAGTGATGATGATATTGTGGAAATGATTATGTTTACAGGAACCTTGTATAACCAAGTAATACCACCTCTGTTTCAGAACACAGCGTTAAGTTCAGAAGTTCTCTTTTGTTGAAAGTACATAGTTTATTCCTTACCATCCACAGGCACAAACAACGTAGCGATGATGATATTGTGGAAATGATTATGTTTACAGGAACCTTGTATAACCAAGTAATATCACTTCTGTTTCAGAACACAGCGTTAAGCTACCCTTTCTTCTTTTGCTTATCCAGGAACCAAAAGCTACAGTTTGTTTCCCCCATTCTCATGAATAGTACAGTTGGAGAATGCTTGAAGAGTATCAACGATAGCACCAGATGGATGTCATCTGTGAGCTGTTGGGGCTATAATTTGCAGAAGACCCCTTACAAGAAAAGACATCGAATTGAGCTGAGTTCTCTGGGCGTCAACCCTGGAGTTGAGATCAACTATTCCACATAATAATTCATCTTCTAAGAGCCTTCTAATCAATAGCATTCCAGATTCAGATAAGGGCTTGATGCAGTTGAACTACTACAGCCATTTCATTGGCTTTCGAGACCCCTCAAGTAACTCTGGTAAGAAAATTGTTGTCTTTCAAGCTATCAACTTGCAGCTAGAAACTTGGAAAACTTGTCCACTTGTAGACATTTGCAAGTCATCCACTGTCTGTCTGTCCTTTTTCTTTTTTTTCGAAATTAGGGTGCCTTTGGTTGGACAAAAATACCCCGGAATTTAAATTCCATTGCCCTAACAATGGGATTTAGTAATTCTCTCTCCCTTATTCAACAAGATTCTATTTTTAGGCGGAATAAAAATAAAACACATACGTGTATTTTTATTGATAAAATTTAATTTATTTTATATTCTATTATATATAAAATATTTTTAAATAATATTTTTATTATTTAAAAAATATTTAGGTTAACTTTTCACATTTAAATTTTTTTTGTTATAAAATATCCGACTAGTGGCTTGAAATTTTTATAATCCTCACTAATAGACTCGAAATTATAATTTACCAACAGACTAGTGTAACTAATATATATGTATATATATTTGTTAATTGATAACATTATTTATAAGCTTTTAAATTTGTCTATTTTTATCTATTTAATTTTGATATTATATTTTTATTTATTAATAAATTTTTTCAACAAGATAATTATTTTTAAGTTTGCTTCTGAATTTAATAATATACTTCTATTGTTATGAAAAATAGGCTCACTTCAATTTGCACACAAACTAAAAAATTTAGTTAATAACACTATATTGTTAACTATAGTCATTGCTAGAAAATTAGATATCATATAGAAAAAATTAATAAAAAATAATCGATAATAAAACACATTAAAATCAAATCCTTAACATATTTATATAAAAAGTATAATTTTAGGGCTTAGTTTGAGAGTGGACTATATGTATTTGATTATAAAGAAGAGGTATGAGCGGTAGAGAATTATAAAGAGAGAGAGAAAAAAAAAAAGCCATGGTTTGATTCTCATTTGTTAATTTTGTTAACAAAATAATGTCAATTCATCACCCATGTAAATCACGGTAAGACAATTGGAAAAAGGTGTCTAATAAAATTTGCTCGTTAGAAAATTTTACCTTATAACTGACCCTAAAACTAAAACTTTTAGATTTTTCATTTTAAAAGTGGAATTTGTTTATCAAGGGAAAAAATTGAAATTACATCATATATTTATTTTTTTTATAAAAAAGGTATTTTTACTTTTTTGTATTTTACTCTTTTTAATTTTTAACTTTATTCTTTTTCTTTTTTATCAGTATTTTATAATTTTAATATTTTGGCTTTAAATGAAAAATCATATAAATAGAATTTGGATTAAGACAAATGATAGATTTAAAAGCAGTTAGTTTTTTGAAAAAAAGAAGTCAAAATTGGATATTAAACGAAATAATTGCGTATTTTTTTGAGGAAATTTCATATAATACTTTTATTTAACTTTTTATTTTTAAAATACCTACAATTTTTTTTATCAATTTTTTCGAAATTTCTTTTTAATTTTACTGTTTTTGTGATTTTCAAATTTCAAATATACCATTTTTTTTATCTTATCTCTTGATATTTTGAAAGAATTTTTAAATATTGGTAAATTTAAAAGTTTGTTAGCATTTTTTTCAATTTTTATAAATTTCCCTACTTTTTTCTTAAATTCAACCATCTACACGGGCCTGATCCATAATATGCATCACGGCTCAATAAGAATACACATTATTACCAAGCCCAAATCCGCAACCCGGATATCTCATTCAGGGTTTTTAGGGTTTCATATCACTGCCTCATATTCTGATTTCAGAGACTGGTAGAGAGAGGCGCAAAACTGTAATCCTCGCAATGGCTCCGAAGACGCCGAAGGTGAGCAGAAACCCGGATCTGGTTCGAGGAATCGGAAAGTACTCCAGGTCTCAGATGTATCATAAGAGGGGTTTGTGGGCAATCAAGGCCAAAAATGGCGGCGTTTTCCCTAAGCACGAGCCCAAACCAAAGCCAGCTGCACCCACCGAGAAGCCGCCAAAGTTCTACCCGGCCGATGACGTTAAGAAGCCTCTTCCTAACAAGCGCAAGCCGAAGCCCACCAAGCTCAGGTCTTTTAGCCTTTTATTGCTTTTTCGCTTTTCCTTCGATTTAACATGTTATTGGCTAATTATCAATCTCTAGATTAGGATGTGTTGTGATTCACTTTGCTGTGTCCAGGGCTAGCATTACTCCAGGCACTGTTTTGATTATTCTTGCTGGAAGGTTCAAGGGCAAGAGGGTTGTCTTCCTCAAGCAGCTTCCCTCTGGGTTACTCTTGGTCACTGGTAAGGATCATCTGATTTCTGTTCTTCTTGCTCTTTTCTTCTGGTCATATAATGATTCTATGAAGTGTTATTTATATGTTGAAGGCATTTTTATGAACTGTGCCTTTTCTAAGCATTAAGGTGTTGGCTTTGCATTATTAAATGTGTATGTTTGTGCTATCATAAATCAAGAATACGTATATTGAAAACAAAATCTGCAAATATGTGGTGGAAGCATTTTGACCTACATTAGCAACAACCTGTGTAATTTTTTGAAAGTACTTTTTTGGATGATTTTTTGTTACTATCTGCTGCAGGACCATTTAAAATTAATGGTGTCCCTCTCCGTAGAGTGAACCAATCTTATGTGATTGCAACTTCCACCAAGGTTGATATCATTGGTGTTAAAGTTGATAAGTTTGATGACAAGTACTTTGCCAAGCAAGTTGAAAAGAGAAAAAAGAAGGGAGAGGGTGAGTTCTTTGAGGCGGATAAAGAGGTAGGTTTCTGAACTTCTCTCACATTATGCAAGTGATTGGTTAGATTTTATCGTGTCTTTTGGTCTATCATAATATTTTATCTTCTTGATCCACATTTCAGGAAAAAAATGTGCTTCCAGAAGAGAAGAAAGAGGACCAGAAGACTGTTGATGCTCAATTGATTAAATCAATTGAGGGGGGTCCCGGAGTTGAAGGCTTATTTAGCTGCTAGATTTTCTCTTAAGGCTGGAATGAAGCCTCATGAGCTTGTCTTCTAGACAAAACAGAGTGTTAAGTGTTAGGATTGTTCACATAGCCTTTTTGATGGATTTTATTTGAACCTTTGTTTTAGAAGTTGTACTGGTCCATTTTTGCCAAATGCATTTTTCAAGGGTTATTTTTTCTGTCTCGTGATTGCATAGACTGCTGGTTATTCTGTTTCATATATATATATGAGATAGATTTCTTTCAAAGAAAAATGGTCTTTTTTTTCTTCATGTTTTAGCAGTGTAGGTTTGATGAGAAATCTAGTCCATCTTGTTTGATAAATCTTTGAAATTATTTCAGTTGCTTGTTATGCATTATGGTTTTCATGAATAGGGGATATTACAGTAAGCTGGGGAAGGCATGGTGAAGGGACTGAGCAGTATCGGGTTAAACATAAACTGTTATTGTTTCAATCCCTCTAGGAATGGGAAAATTTTCTCTTACTGAGGATCAATCAAGCTATAGGGATTTAATGGCTCTTTACCGTTTCCAAATCTTCAAGGAACGGAATTATATTATTGGGTTTGAAAGTTGGGAAGGTGTGAAATTCTTATAAAGTTCATGATCCAGTTGCACAGCTTCTACCTGATAGTTTGGTATCCATTTGAAAGGTGTTGCTTTGCTGAAATCTGTAGTTTTCCATATTCCACAATAAGGAATATTAACCTGAAGTCTGCTCTAGAGCAGAATCAGGAACAGATTTTGAACTATAACTAAATTTACTCGGATACCTCCATTGCCTAATGTCACCAAACGTTTTGAGAACGACGTGATTCTGAACGAGATTGATTTGCTTCTTCTCATAGAAAAAACAAAAAAATATTCAGTACTTGTATATTTTGTAATTGACAACAATTTAATTATAGATTATAGATCCTATAATATATAGTTAAATTGTTGTCACATTAATTGCATTATAGAAACTTTTTAAAAATTGGTATAAAGATGCATAGCATTTTTCTTTTTGAAGAAAATGAAGGCATTTAAACTTGGAAGTTGGAATTGTCGACAATGAGCCTTTTAAGTTGACAACAGCTATTTTTGAAATTAGCCCTAAATAATATTAATATTTGTCCAGGACCATTGTAGATCATAATTTAATTTTATTGATATTATTTTTATCCATTTTCTTTATTTCCCAGCAATTTGATGGGAAATTAAAAGGAAATTTGAAAAAAATTAAAAATATCATTTCCTTTTTCTCTCTCTCGTCTTCTTAAAACAATGAAAAGAGATTAAAATGTATTTATTTTCTTTTCCACCCATTTCCAAGGAAACAAACAAATCCAATAACAAAAGTATCATTGAAAGACTAATAGAATTCCATTAATCTCATTTCAATTGATAATCCATTAGAGAGACTGTCAAGTAAATGCAGATGGTGTTCTTAAAGCACTAGAGGCCATGCAAACAACCATTAACACTGCAAAATCTCCTCTATCTCCTCTGTTTTTTATTTTTCTATTTTACCGAACAACGAATAAGAATAAGAGAGGAAAATAATCGAAATAATTGGCTCTCTCAACCAATGGCAAATCCTCATTTTCCTCTCCACATAGTGCTCGAGAACCGATCGGAGAAGAGAGATTCGCAATCATCATCATCATCATCATCACCACTTTCCTCTGTTCTTCATTCACAATCATCAATCGCATCCGTTAATTTCTCTCTTTAATTCTGCAAATATTTTCCTCTTAATCTTCCAAAGAATGAGTGGACGACCGATAAAGATCGTATGGAGCCCAAAGACGATCAACAGCACAAGGTTTCCTCGAATCAAGCCTCAACCACGGCTTCCCTTTCCCACTCCAATGAAGCAAACTAATAGGACTAGGATGCAAATTTCTACATTTCCCTTCAATATTATCACCTCCTAATCCATGTTGGTTCCATCTATGATCAACCCTTTGAATATTCCCAGCTAAAACCAGTAAAAATGGGGGTAAAGACCCCAAATGATAAATCCTCTTCTGCTTCTGCACATCCATCCACTGCTCTATTTTCTGTGTATACCCTCCTTTTCTCCATTTCTCCACATCCACAACCATAACCCCAGTGTTAAAATAACAGGCTTTTTTCCCATTAAATGTCTTGGCCCAAACAGGCTCAGACCAGAACAATTCTGTGAAATACTTGGTGAAATTTGCATGACAATATTCTGGTGCAGCTAATACCTTCCCCCATAAATCAACCTCCCATAATTTTGCAATATCGTCGACCACAACAAGATCAGAGTCTAGATAGATTATGCGTTTAACATGTGACGGGATTATTTCAGCAAGATAAATTCTTGCATAATTCAAAGGTTGGTCCAATGCTTGACGGATTGATTTAGATATCTTGCCTCGGACCCGATTATAGTCGAATTTATAGATTTTAAAGTTGAGATAAGGGAAGGTGGATTTAATGTTGGATAAGACTTGAGCCTCGTAACGAGCCCATAGGAAGTGGAGTTCAATGTTTTCAGGGCAAGCAGAGTGCTGGAGGATTGATAAAACAGCAGCCATGGTGCCTCTGAGGTAATTGGCGTCGAGGGTCATGGTTATGTGAATGTTTTGAGTCCTACATGATTGGCCATTGCGAAAGGCGGGAGCTTCCCGGAAGATGGGGACGTCGGAGGAAGGCTTCCGGATGATGCCAAAGCGGATTCCGCCATAGGAGGAGGAGGAGATGGAGGCGGCTCTGATGGAGACAGAGAAGACGAAAATTGGGAGAGACAGGAGGCCAAGGACGAGAGGGAGATTGGTGCAATAGGCCATCCTGTCCTAAATGTTCGAAAAACCACACGTGTTTTAAAATCATTACTCTTTGTTACCTTTTCGGGAAATAAATATTTCATTTCTATACACTCTCCGAAGATTCTTCTTTGACAACTACAAACAACTTCATGTATACATATTCTTATCCGGTCAATTTGGTAAGATTAAGTCAATATACCAATCATTAGTTGTATTTTTCCTTCACTTCAATACACACAGTTTCTAATATATATAAAGCTTGCTTTTTTTAAAAAAAAAAATCTTTAAAAGATAATTCACTCTTTTATTATAAAAAATATAATTATTCTCTTCATCCCAATTTCACATATTTATTTTATTTTCACATAGATTAAAAAATATAGTCAATATAATTAAAAATATACATTTTGCTTTTTGTAATCTTATATTAATTAGGGACGTTGTTAAAAAAATTAAGATACTAACTCAGTCATAGGAACGTAATAAAGAAATAACATAATTGTAATTTTTTATTATTAAAAAACATAATTGAAATTTTAAAACAAATAGTGAACAATAAATCCATCAAATTTATATAGATGAAACATTTATTAATATTATTTTATCCCCTCATTTAATAAATATTGTGTCAATAAATATTAGTTTACAATATCCCCAATTAATATATAAGTATATCAAGCAAAATAAATGATTTTAATCATATTAATTAAATTTTTTAATATATGCAAAAATATAGAAGTAAACTCAATTTTGATGATGAAATAATTTATTTTATTTCATAATTGTTTTACATAAATAATAAGTAGGATTTGAATTCATCGACAAATTATTATAGGCTTAAGCAATATCCTCGCACTAAAGTCATATCCAACAAGCACCAATTTGGTGCAAAAATAAGGAAAAATACAAAAATTGTGTAAAAATTTTGATCTCCAACTGAACACCAAAATAGTATAAAAAATGGTGTTAGCTACTGTATCGCGTCATATTTGGCGTTGCACTGTAATTACGCAATTTCAGATAAAAAAAAGAGGTAAATTGCAAGCGAAAGAAGAATAAGAAGAAGGAGGAAGAAGAAAGAAGAAAATAAAGGGAAAGGGAGAGATTTGAGTTTTTTTAAGTTAAATAATTTTATTTATTTTTAAAAATAAAATTTTTAATTTTTAATTACTAGATTTTATCCAATTTTATAATTTTATTAAATAAATTTATTATATTTGAATAAATAAATTTTTAATTAGTAAATTGATGTTTAATTAATATTAAAATATATTTAATCAAAAAATTAAATAAAAATAATGTTAGTAAATTGAAAATTAATTAATAGTAAATTGATGTTTAATTAATAATAATATTTAAATTGATCTTTTTTTCTTTTTCATAATTAAATTTCAATTTAATTAAATTATATCATCCAATTAAATTGTATTCTAATATTTTTAATATTATGTAATTTTAAGTCCATAACAATTTAATTTCTTAATTGAATATAATTGAACAAAAAAATTAAATAAAATGTAAAAAATATATAAATATAAAATGCATATATTATAATTTAAAAAAATAATATATTTATTATTAAGACATAATAAGATTACAAAATATTAAAACTAAACTAATAACGGAAATTTAAAATATCTAACATAAAATAAACAATTCATGCAATAATTAATTATTTAATAATCTTGAGCATTTGTGAGAGTAATATATTAATTCAGATGATTGAATCAATAATAATATTATTTTTTTATTATAATCTTGTATTATTAATTGTTCAATGACAAGTTTTTTTATTGCGTTTTTAATAAATCTGCATTTTATTTAATATTTATTTAATTAATAAATTTTATTAATATTTGATATTAAATTGAATTTGTATTTATAATATTATTAAATAATAAATTTTTTAATATTAGATGAATATATTAAAAAAATATTTATTTTGTAAAATAATTATATAGTCTAAAATTAATAAAAAAATAATATAAAATAAAGTATAAAGATGAACATATATATAATATTCTTTTTGGTGTAAAAAATGGTGTAATGGGTTGAACATAAATTTACTGTAATTACACTATTTTAATGTAAAAATTACACAATTTTAACGCAATGGATTGGAAATAACTTAAAGGCTACATAATTGAATTGAAAAATATTGTTTTGAGTAATAAAATGAATTTGGTTAGTTGTTAAATCAAGTATAATAAAACTAATTTTGTTTTTTTATGTTGTTAATAGGGCGTAGGATATGGAGGGCCCATGACCCCCAAACAAAATTTTGAATTTTTTTTATATATAATATAATTTAAATTTATAATAAATATTTCTATGTATTTTTAATATTTGGTCTTCCTATAATACAGTAAAAATAAATATATACTAATCTTAAATAACATGTAGTTATCTATTTTTTTAAAATTTTTTAAATTAAGTTACAGATATATATGAATAGAGTTTCTAATAAATTATATCTGTTAAATTTCTAAAATTATCTAAAACTTATTAATTACGTTTCCAATAAAAGAACAAAAAGTATAAGTATCTCTTAACTCTGTCACCAATGCATAAAATAATGTAAAAAATTAGTAAAAGATGAATGACTTTTCTAGTTTTTTTTAATTTATTTTATTGTTTTAGATAAGTTCAAATTAAACTTATTATTTTATTTTGAATTGAATTTGATTAATATTTATTTAATTTTGAGAAAAGTTTATATACTTTATTCATTTATTGATTTTAAACTGAAATTCAGTTTGTTCTTTTTTACTATTATTTTTTCAATTTATTTTTATTATAAGTGTTATCCTTATTATTTATTAAATATTTTAGGTTTTGTCATGGTTAAATAAAAAAATATGGATATATTTTTCATGAGAAAAAAATGTTGATAATTCTAAAAATTCAGTGGCTTTATTATCAATATAAATTCAAGATTTTTCAAATGAAAATATGCATTAGTTGGAATCTCAAAAAGAAGAGACTGAATCTAAAAAATATATTTTTAAATTTTAAAGTATGAAAACTAAACAAATTGATATCAGTTATTTAAAACATAGTTCAAGATTACGTCCTCAAAATTATTTTTAGCATAATGGTTAATATATTTTTAATTAATTTGGTCTCTAAAAAATTTAAAGTTAAAATCTGTCATTAATTGTTAATATTATAAAATATTCTAAATAAAGTTAATAGTTTTAAACTCCGTTTAATATTGCGTTTTGGAAAAGTGCATTGCAAAAAAAATATTTTTTAATTTTTTAAAGTTTTAAAAATTATTTTTAGATACAAATTAGATTGGAGGGAAAAAAAAACACCTCTTAAAAATAACACTTCAATGAATTAATTATTAAACTGTGTTTTTATAAGAAAACACAGGGCCAATTAGGCCCATCTCAAATTTTAATCTTCTTAAACAGTCGAATTGGATTTTGGAGGGTAGGGTTTAGGGTTTTGTTTTCTGCATCCCTGACGGAGAGGGAAGGAGAGGTAAATGAAAGAAAGATGAGAGAAATACAGTTATCGTTGAATCAAACTCAAAAAATAAGACTCCAGAGAGCTCTGCAACTGCTCCAATCTTTGCATTCTAAACTCCATTCCGACGCTTCCGTCACCGTCGCCGATACCATCCCCATCAGCCTGGAAGACAGCATTCTCAAGTTCTTACCTCTAACCCTAGCTTTTTCTCATTCCTTTATATTTCTCTTTCGATTTTTACCAATCTTGAGTAACTTGTTTTCTTGATCGAATTGAAGGGGACATGGAACCGCCGAGCTCAACGGCGAAGTGGTGGCGACTGTCTGCGGAATGGTGGAGCGTGTTAACATGCTAGTCTATGTCCGCTCTTTGCGCTCCAGGTGCTTTTATTTATCATCATATGGGGTTATTTCTTATATACTAACATTGTTCAACTGTTATCAATTCTATGCTATTCTTTTTTTCTCTTCAATTATAGGTACAAGCCGGAGATTGGAGATATCATAGTGGGGCGCGTTGTTGAGGTAATCTGAAAGCGCATTTTCACATTTTTCCTTTAAAATTATTATTACTTTTCAATAGCCATAATGGAAAATGTTTTGATTATATTTTCTCTAAGGAACATGTTCATCTGATAATTTAGCAAATTGACGGATTTGCTTCGCTTTAGTGTTTCCTGTTAATAGTACCATTGATAAAATTCTTGTACAGGTGGCCCAGAAGCGTTGGAAATTGGAAATAAATTTCAACCATGATGCTGTTTTAATGCTTTCTTCAATGAACTTGCCTGATGGTATTCAGGTACCAGTTGTCTTTACTAGCATAGTATTTTTAGGTACAAATGTGCTTCTGCTTTAAGATAATGATGTTCGTAGTCATCCATTGTGCTATAATATTTGTTGAGATCTATGTTGGTATATTTTGATGATAAAAAGTTCACAAGGGTGAGCTTGCCTGAGGTATTCAGGTAACAGTTATCTTTACTAGCATAGTATTTTTAGATACAAATATGCTTCTGCTTTAACATTATGATGTTTGTAGTCATCCATTGTGCTATAATATTTGTTGAGATCTATGTTGGTATATTTTGATGATAAAAAGTTCACAAGGGACGCAAAAGAGCTTTACATAAAATTGAAGTTAAGCAAGGATTACAAAATCTTCATATAAATGTCCAAAACCAAACCTATGTACAATACCAATGGTTGAGCCCATTAGGTGTATCCATTCTGGTTGTGAGGAAAGTCAGTGCACTACCAAACGTTATCTGATCATGTCAATCATTTCTATGACACAAACCTTTTGGTGTAGAGTAGGAAATTCAGAGGTTGGTTGAGGTTTCATCTTGATTTTGGAATCATCTCTAGTTTCCTGTAAAACCCTTGCAGCTTGACTGTTCTCGAGACTTAAGTTGGATGAATGATTACGAAGCTTATCATTGTTAGTGTGTCTAGTCCCGGCTGAAAGACTGGATGGTTTTGCACTCTAAGTATGTGTGTATTTCTGTTATCTTTCTCATTTGGAGGTTAAAGTATCTAGAAAATATTAGGAGGCTCAATTACAGAGTCGATTGATGTTTCAGTCATCGAAATATTTCTTTTTCAGAATGAGGCATTCTTCATTTCTTTGATATTGTTGGTGTTAGAAGTGAGACATATTGATTAAGAAAAGGAAGTATCGCATCATCCTTGACATATATTTTGTTCAATTAAATGTGGCATCAGTAAATGTTACAGTTTTGATTGAAAGATGATTCTTAAGTACTTATATGATGCTTAAGTATCTATTTCAATTCAGTTGAGGCTTGCCACTAATTTCATCAGCATATAGGTTTAATATGGCTTTTCACAGTTGCTCCCTTGGCATTTTGGCAGTTATGAATTTATGCCCTTTTTGTTTAGAAGCAGGACCCTAGGCACAAAAATGTAGTTCTATCATTCAACATTTTATGCATTAAGTGGTGGTTCTTGATTATTGAACTTGCAGGCTTTTAGCTATAGTTCTGTATCTGTTGCTTTATGCAATGGCCCCTGCCTATTAAATTCCTGTGACAAAAAACAGCTTATTTCTCTCTCTGTGGAGCATTTTTATATGGAGTATGGAATATCTTCTGTATCTGCTTATATTTAAGAGCTACAGCAGAATTTATTGCTTTTTTTTTTACTAAATACAAGAAGCCTTGACAATTTTGATTGCTAGAGGCGGCGAACTGCTGTAGATGAACTCAATATGCGTAATGTTTTTGAGGAGAATGATGTTATTTGTGTAAGTCAACTGCTACATGTTCATTCTTCATTTGTTTCTGCTTCATTATTTGACAATCTAATGTGGCGCCATGAATACAACAAATGCCTAATTTAATATTAGGAACCATATGATTTTGCCCTTTTTCAGGCTGAAGTTCGAAATTTTCAGAACGATGGCAGTTTGCAACTGCAAGCAAGAAGTGAGAAGTATGGAAAGGTTTGATATTCACCATGACTCCCATTCTGTTGTTGTTTTTTTTCCTGTTTAGACTCTTTTTGGATACATATACAATGTTTGTATATGTATACATTTAAGAATTGAAATCTGAGGAACGGTGTAAATCCATATGATCTGAAAGAAAAATGAGCCTAAAGAGATTGTTGAGAGTCGGTCATTACTTAATTTGGCATATTTGTTTAAATATTTTTCTGTACTTTAGTTAAGAAAATTTAATAGTGGTGTGGTGTTGCTTGAAATAGAATTCCTACAACTCAGGTTGATGACTTTGTATATCTCAACCTGATCAGAAAAAAAGAAGCAACAGAAAGGAGAGCAACGATGAGTATATCAAAATAATTAAAGAGAAAAGTCTTCTTAGTCATCCACAAAGAGGGTACATAGATTAGGTCCCCGAAGTTGTATTCTTTAACTTAAAAAGAAAATAAAAGACATTTTTTACAATGAACCTGTTATTTACAAGAGGATAATAAAAAAGGTGCTTTTAATGCTTTTAGGTTGCCACTCACTCTGATGCAACTATTGTCTTCTCTAGTTTTTCTTGGAATCTTGCAAGTTACTAGTTCATTCATGTTATCCTATGTTAGTTTTCATTTTTTAAGTGTATTTTTGTTCCTTCACTTGATATCTCAGTAAAGCTGTGTCAAGTGAACTTGTCTCGCTTAGTGCTTATGCTACATGAAGTACTCTGGTTACTTATACTATTTGTATGTTACAGCTTGAAAAGGGTCAATTATTGAAAGTCCCTCCTTATCTAGTGAAAAGACAAAAACAACATTTCCATCATCTAGTAGAATATGGAGTTGACTTGATACTTGGATGCAATGGATTTATATGGGTTGGTGAGCATGTTGATGCCAGAGACAATGTGGCAGAGGATCAAGCAAACAATGCTGAAGAACAAACTAGCAAATTCAATAGAGCTCCCCTAGATATACCAATAGAGACGAGGCAGAACATATGCCGCATTGCAAACACAGTCCGTGTCTTGTCAACCTTAGGCTTCAACGTAACTTTAGAAGTGATACAGGAGATCATGAACTTGAGTAGCGCGTTGAGTCTTGGTATAGATGAGATGCTTGGGCCAGAGTTCCATGTTTTGGCGGCTGAGAGAGAAGCTGAACGGCGCAGTTCATTGACCAAAAAGAAGAGATGATGTTGATCACCGTTTGTGGACCAACAGTTTCTGGGGTTCGTACTTGCAGATACGTGAAATATCATGCAATGGTTGTCGATTGAGAAAGAAAGTTTAGCACAATCAAAAGAAATTGCTTGTTTAGAGTAATGAAATTGTAATGCGCTAATTGTTTGTTGGCCTCCTCTTTCATGATTACCTAACCATCATTGTCTCGTATTGAATGGTTTGACCAAGTATACGGAATTATGTTTTTTTTCAAAAATTGGAACATTAGCTATTCTTCAGTTCGAATGTAGGGTTACTGTTCTTTTTCCCTTCCAGTGGAATTACTATAGCCTACTTGCTATTGATTCTGTTTCTAATCTTTGGTTCCAGATTTTCTAGTTTTGGTTCCTTTTCTTCTGGATTTCGAGAAATTAAAAACTATGAAAAATATTTGAAAAACCAAGAAAAAAAATAACATTTGGCTTCTTATTATTTTGCCGTTGCACTGTTTCAAATATTTAAGTAGGCAAGTTAGATACATTTTAATTGAAGTAAAACCTTAAATTATGGGAACAATAGCCAAAATTCAAAAACAGAAATCATACTAACCAAGCTTTGTATTACTCCAAGCAATCCTTGCCGGATGTAAATTCAGAGCAACAAGAACCCGCGTTTTTCTTATTTCACAGAAAAAAAAAAAAAAGACGGAGAGAGAGAGAACTTGCGTTTTTCTCCATGGCACAATTTTTAACTATCGTCCGAGCGAATATCATTCGAGTCGAGACTCGAGAGCAAAAAAGGTTCAGTTTCTCAGGGCTAGAACAATCGATCGACTATTACAAGAATCAACAAACGAAAGCCCATAACTCACCTGGCTACGATGATGACCAATAGAACTTGCACAAAATTTTAGCTCCCCCCTATTCCATTCTCATCTTCTCTTTGGATTAAAGAACTTGACATTTCTTAGAAGTAAAGCGAAAAAAATTGTCACACGACGTATCATTCAAGCAAAAAAATCTAAATTTCAGGATATACAAAATTAAAATCTCATGTTATTGTACAAGAGAAGTAAATCTCCTACTCCGTCTCCTGTTTAGTAAGAAACTTTCATGTTAAGTAATTATAATAACAAAAATCAACACGTGAGTGTAACCAACATGCAAAGTATGGCACTTGATTAAAGCTCATCTTTTGGAGGTGCTTGAACTTCAAGGCCTTGTTCATCCCAATAGTAAGGAAACTTCAATTTTGCCGCGATATGAGGCATGAACCAGTCATCATATATGAACCTGGAAAGAGAGAACAAAGCTCAGATAGACAGTAGACAAAGTCCAAAGAACTTTTACATTAATATAGAGATTATGTATGAGGCTTCCAACACGGAATACTTTGGAAAGATGGGCATTAATGCTTGAAACCACTCAAAACCTGACAAAAAACATGCATGGTACCTGAATTACAGATAAATGGATTGTAGAAAGAAACAGAGGAGAGGAATTACGAGATTCATAAGAAAGCTTGTCATGATGTCCAAATATATGTGGTAAACATATAATATAATGCAAGAACCTTGTGCTCACATATTATAATTATAACTGATATTTAACATTAATATGTTTTGGGTATGATCCTATATACAGTGGCAAACAGAAATAAAGTATGCCTAGAATCTGTAGCAAAAGAACTTCAACTTTATTGCAGAATTCAAGATGGAATGAGCAGCATGATGAAACTAATTTTCATCATAGAGGAGTTCGTAATGGTAGTTGATCTTCAGCTTATTAATTAAACTTCCATCCTAATATACTTAATCATTTTGTATAATGGATGGTTTATTCTAAGCAATAAAACGAGTGGTTTCTCCTCTCCTATAAACATGGAGATAATTTTGAAGGTTGACGCAGCATCCACCAAAGACAATACGAAAAGTTGATGCTAAATTGACACTTGTAACACTACCAAGCCTTCACTATAACATCCAAAATAATCAAATTCAAGAGCCAAAAAGAGAGAGACATCCGTCTTAAAATCTAATTTGACTACTGCTAGAAAAGCAGATATTTAAGTGATGACGTAGAAAGATTCACATGGAAGCTACTCAGATATTCGTTTTGACAACAAAAAAAGACAAAAAAGAGCACTAAATCTAAGAGGATGGAAAAAGAAATATCACATACACTTTGACTGGTGGACGAGATATTATAGCAAGTAACTGCAAATCCTCTTGTTCATTTGTATTCCAGACCTGAAATATGGCGAGAGAACAACATTAAGCGAGAATGGGTAAACAACAACTTAAATCATTACTTTATCGGTAATAAAGCAGCAGGAGAGATAATAAAATAATTAAAAAACAATATATCAGAGTATGAGGTCCATTTTTCATAACTAAAGACAAACTGGTCTCAGTACCACTGCAAAAGATTTGTAGGCCCACCTCTTAGAGAATGGGAATCAGTTGACCAACCAGTATACATATAAAATGATATATCATAGCTAATAATGAAATACATAAATGTGCATCGCTAAAATTTTGACAGAAAAAATGACAAAGACTTAAAGTCATAGCCACCACAGAAACAATACTACTACCTATATGATCATCCAAAAACAAAAGGACTGGACTAATATTGACTTTTCCATAGTAATACAACTTACTGAACAATCTTAAAATATCAACACCGACGAAGTCACATTCCATATAAAAACAACTGCAGAAGAAATGTATACCTGGTGAGCATCGTTGACAGGGATATGAAATGTGCTATTGGTAAAGATAAAATATTCTTGTGGCTTTCCAGGATACTTTTCATGTGAACATGGGGCAAGATATAGAGTGCCACTTCCTTTTAGCACAATAAAAACTTCTTCACATGAGTGTCTATGGATCGGTGTGTGTGAGCCTGGAGAAAATGTTTGAAGCCACACCTCCACCTATGAAATCCACAAAGATTTACAGATTATGACAATTCTTGAAAATCAATGGAAACTTGAGTTTAAATTCAGTTCGAAAGGAGTAGATTCTCTACGGGTGACCAATTTCAAAGAAGGTTTTTCATTCTACCAATATGTGTAGCAACAATAATAATAATAATAATAATAATAATAGCATTTGAAAGCAAACAAATTACATGTCTACACTTGTGTTCCACCCCCAATCCTAGTCAAGGAGAAGATAGGGCAAGACTAGCAATACCATCTCCTTAAAATTATAATATTATTCTTTCCTTTCAAGTCGACAGAACTGAAAAATTAATTGAAGAAATAGCAAGAAAAGCAAATTTGAAGATAAATTGAAGAGGCATACCTCTTTCATTCCATGCAAGACAGAACCGGCAAGAGTAATATGGGACAAACCTCCCCTTCCATAATCATCCTGAGGGAGCTCACTAATATTCCTTACATGGGGCAACCCTGTATAGGAAACCAAATAAAATAAAATAACATAAAATCTCATCGAGAAGTAAGAATAATAACAATTAGCAAGTAAAAAGAGACAAAAAGGCCAAACGGAATATATATATAGGCATTTGAGGTTCCTGATACAAACTCGGCACACAAAAATAAAGCACAGCGAAAACCTCATCATAGCATATCCGACAAAGAACTTGAATCAGTAAGAAAAGCGCTCTATTTCGACTTTTGTTATTCAGAAAAAGGAAATTAACAACAAAACAAAAGTTTGAATAATCAACTAAAGGTGATGAAAATTTCAAATTTAGATCGGGGAGGTTTTCCATAAGAATTTATCTCCCCGCAAACAAGAATCGACACATTAAACTCTCTAATGATGGAAAATGAAATATAAAATTGCAAGAGAAAACTAACCTTTGATTGAGCATTAGGAAGCTATGGCAGTTCCAGAAAATAAGACCAAAATTAGAAGGAGAAAATTGAAGGAATGCCATTGCCAAGCCATTTTTCTTGCTTCCCTTCAACTAACCGGTCACTGCATTTTTCAGCGCCTTGTTTTCTTTCTTGCAAGCGATTCCCGTGGGCCTCCTTTATCTGGTACTTAAATTTTAGTCTATTCAAATTAGCTTATAGCTAGCAGTAGCGGATAATTTATAATTTAGTAGCTGAAATTTTATGATTAAACCGAAAAATATGAAATGATATAAAAAATATTTATATTATTTAAAAATATTATATAAAATTTATTTAAATACATAATATAAATAAATTATATAATATATATATATATATATATTAAATAATATAAAAATTATGTTAAATATATCATTTTAATATAATAAATATATTTATTTTTATTATATAATATTACATTATTATTATTATTATTATTATAAATGTATATATTAAATAATTTTATAATTATGTTATATATAATTTTATAATTTAACAATTATATTATATATAATTTAATTATTATATTATTATTATGTAATTTAATAATTATATTGTTATTATAAAATGATAAAAAAATAAGGATAAAAAATGAAAGAAAAATTATAATTTACTGTTTTATAAAAAATAGTTAGTTATATTAGTTTTTTATTTTAAAAATTATAATTTTTTTTCCAAATAAGCTATTTTATCAAATACAAATTATTAGTATAATTATATTATTTTTATAGTCAAACTATATTGTAATTTAGTTTGAAATTAGTAAACAGTGCCTTAGTCGTGGAAATTTACAAAAATAGAAAAGACTATAAAATATTTTCAAAAATATTAACATTTAATTTTTTTAAATTATCAAAAATAATTTTTTAAAATTTCAAATATGCCCAAAAAAAACTAAAATTTCACTCAATAATTTTCTCCTAAATAAATTTAGTGTATTTTTTTCCATGCATGTCTAAAAATATAGCATTCTGTCATCATTATTATAAAATGTTTTGCCATTTTCTTTAGAAAATCATTATTTTACCTCCCAAAATCAACTTTTCCATTTATATTCACTTTCTTACAACAACATAACACTAAATCATAAATATACTATTGTTTATATATTTTTTAGAAACCAAATTTATTTGATAAATTTTATATAAATAATAAACAATTGTTTAGTATATATTTGTCTAATATTGATAGAAATAATCAAAACAAAATTGATGTGACATATTTTAGGTAAATGATAATTAAAAAAATTTACCAAACATTTATCCAAAATTTATCCAAAATTTACTTAACATTTATCTAATTTTTAACCAATATTGACTTGTATTTATAAATATTAAACATTTACTCAACATTTATCCAAAAAATTTTCTAACATTTATACAATAGTTACCCAACATTTACTCGTTATTTTTTTCTGTGTATGATATAATTTTATTTTTTGATAAATAATACATTTAGATAATATTTTGCCAATATTTATCCAAAATTTATCCAAATATTAACCCAACAATAATCTAATATTTATCTAATATTTACCAAATATTTACCTATTATTTTTTGATATATGATATACTTTTATTTTTTTGATAAATAATATGTGTGCACAACATTTATCCAATGTTTATATCACATATCTAAAACAAAGACAAAAGTAATAAATCTCAAAAAAAATTGGCAAATGTTGAGTGAATAATATTTATATTTTATTTGAAAAATAAAAAAATATGTTACATATAAAAAAATGACAAAAATAAATTAAACTAGAGATTATATATATGAATAATATGATAGGTTAAAGATTTACTTTGATATCAAAAAGGAATTAGGCTAGAGATTATAAATTATAAATTTATGACTCATAGACTCGTAGTGGATGAATTGTTAGATTTTGTAAAAAAAATTATATTAAAAATTAAAAAATGCATATGTTAACAGAATTTAATGTTCATTCATTATTTTTTCTCAACTTAATAGTCATTCATATAAGAAGTGATTGAGATATTGTTACAGTATGAAAGTTAATATCACATAAATCTTATGACCTTTGGAAGGATTTATTACATACAAAGACACTTGCAAATGTTTAAAAAAACAATTTCAGTTTTTTTATCTGTAAGGGGAAATTTACAAAAATGCTACAAAAGAAATTAAAATATAAAATAAACTGGTAATTTTGAAATATAAAGATGATAAAAAATTGTAAAACTGAAAAAATATTTTGTAAAAATGATAAAAAAAAATATTGTGAGTGTTTTTGAAATAAAAAGTTAAAAGTAGGTATTAGGTGAAATACTGAAATTTCCTCTTCAGTTTTCCACGGAAGCCCAATGGCCCAGATGTTTCTATTCCCCGTTAAGACTATATGAATTTATATTTTGCTATTTTTAATTAATTTATCATAGGTTAATTTAAAAAAAATCACAAATTTGTGCAATATTTTTTAAAAAAATTTCACAAAATTGTGCAGATGATAATTTATATCGAATAAAATATTTATATTTTTTTATATTTTGATTCATTATTAATTGTTAAATATGATTATGTATTTTAAATTATTATAAAAGAATTAAATTTTTAATATAAATTTTACTCAATCCAACTAAATAATTTTATTTTAAATTAAAAAAATTGTTTTAGTTTGAACTAAACTAACAAGAAAAAACCTTTTTTTTTTAATTTTTGAGAAGATGTTAATCTGTAATTTGACTCGATAATATGTCTCATTTGACATAACTATTCTTATTGATTAGATTTATTATTTATATATGGAAAAATTATTTTAAATTATATTTAGAAATATTTTAAAAATTTTATAATATATTGAAATATAAATTTTCATAATAGTTCATACTTCCATATCATAATGTAGAAAACTTATATAGAATTTAGTAAACCATTTATGTCGGTTAAATTTTTTTTAATAATTTTTATATATTTTTATATAAAAATATTATTTTATTTTATTTTTTAAAAATATAATTATTTATTATATTTCTATTTATTGTAAATTATTATTAATACATATAAATTATTATTTATTGCTTTTTTTAAAATACTTCTAATTATCACTTGATTATAGTGGATAAAATGTAAAATTTCATTTATATTAAATAATTTTTTTATTTTACATAAAAATAAAAATAATCTTATTGTTATGAAACAATAGACTAATTATTTTTTCTTTTAAATATTACTGTCCTAAACAAGACTTTAGTTTCTAAATTATTAAATCAAATAAGTTCTTAACTCAATTTTAATTCGTTCAAAAAAAAAATTGATCCAAATTTAAAAATTAATTAAATTTAATTTTTAAAAAATAAAATAATTTGAATATCCGTTCTAATTCAAAATCTGAAATTGATAAAAAAATGATATAATATGATGAAATTGACAAGTCTATATAAATATCAAATGGTTATTCCGAAGAAAGGAAGGGAGAAATGAAAATTGGGATAACCCGCGGGGCTATTTTGCAAAATTAGACATAAAATGATACAGCAAAGAAAGTTTAGGCTAAACTGTTTAGCCATTGGTGGCCCAAAAACCTTACCCTCCTCGGTTCTCAGTTCTCACTGAACCCGAAGCTTCACAGAGGGCTTTCAGCGTTTCTCCTGTCCAGGTTATTACTTTTCGTCCTTTAAACTAGTTCAATTGCTAATTCAGTAGCTATACGAGTAAAAAGATTTATGCTTTTCTTCTTTTCTTTCTTCTTTTAATTGCTGAGAAAATTAAGTGAGCAAAACAAAGCAGTTTTTCTTTAGTTTTTACATTTTCTGAAGGATAAATTCATCTAGATTTACTTTCATTGGCTGCTATATGTGAGAATTTATTTTTCTGTTGATGGTGAGACGGACAGTGGAGGAAAGTAATATAAATTGAAGTTTCTTTTTAATCTTAATGAAAGTTCCAGTTGATGATTCAAGTAAGCTATATGTTTAGGGTTTATAGAGAGTAGGTCTGCATTTTGAGAATCTTGTTATCTGTATATTTTAAGAACCCATAGATTTATACACCGACATTCTCTTGCATCACTGCTGTTGTATAAAATCCACGTG
The DNA here is from genome assembly GCA_023653625.1 of Triadica sebifera. Taxonomy (NCBI): domain Eukaryota; kingdom Viridiplantae; phylum Streptophyta; class Magnoliopsida; order Malpighiales; family Euphorbiaceae; genus Triadica; species Triadica sebifera. The sequence continues at coordinate 28,198,207 of CM042900.1, forward strand.
TCATTTCCAAACCGATTTGTCTTTGTTTTCCCGCAACTTTATTTAGTCCTTTAATAGTTGATACAATGCCTTTAGCAATGCTGATGCTAGAAGGCTTGATTTAGGGGGAAAATTTTGATAAATGCCAAGTTAATTGTTCAACCCAAGCCAAATTTCATATGCGTTTTTGTGGTGTAATCAGTATTGGGAAAAACCGGAGTGGAACTGGTAATCAATTACAGTGCTCAATTCTGGATTTTTGGTTTTATAGTTTTTGTATAGGAAAGAGTAGCAGTTTGCATATAATAAATCTCTATCTGCCTCTATCAGTGCAGATATTTCAAGAAACATATAATGAAGATTGGAAATTATGCTGGCATTACTACACCCAGTTTTTTGCTTATACATTCAGAGATGCCCATTCTTATATATTGTAAACAGCAGTTGAAATCTGCAATACCTCTTAGGCTTACTAGCGATCACACAAAGAGGATTGGCTTGAGTACAAAATTTTGGTGTTCAGTTGCTGAGAGAACATTCTCATCAAGTTCTGTGGATTCATCTGTGTCCAAGAAAAAAAATCTTGGTTTGGGTCGAAAACGAGGAGGTTCCTCATCCCTATATACTCATCCTAATTTGCTAGATATGAAGAACAAGAAGATAGCAAATCGTGCCAGGGTTTATGAATTCTTGCGTGGTATTGGTATTGTCCCTAATGAACTTGATGAATTGGAACTACCTGTCACAGTTGAGGTTATGAGGGAACGTGTAGATTTCCTCCACCAATTAGGTCTCACAATTGAAGACATTAACAGCTATCCACTTGTTCTTGGATGCAGTGTGAAAAAGAACATGATTCCTGTCCTTGACTATCTTGGCAAATTGGGTGTTAGGAAATCCTCTTTTTCTGGATTTCTAAGAAGGTATCCACAAGTCCTCCATGCTAGTGTTGTTGTGGACCTTGCTCCAGTGGTCAAGTATCTTCAAGGGATGGATATAAAGCCCAATGATATTCCTCACGTACTTGAAAAATACCCAGAACTTCTGGGTTTCAAGCTTGAAGGGACCATGAGCACATCAGTGGCTTATTTGGTTGGAATTGGGGTGGCAAGGAGAGAAATTGGAAGTGTTTTAACAAGATACCCAGAGATTTTGGGGATGCGAGTAGGTCGGGTGATAAAACCTTTTGTTGAGTATCTTGAAAGTTTGGGTATACCAAGACTAGCTGTAGCTAGACTAATAGAGAAGCGGCCTCACATCCTTGGGTTTGGATTAGAAGACAGACTTAAGCCTAATGTTGAATCCCTTCTGAAGTTCAATGTAAGAAAAGCCTCACTTCCTTCTGTGGTAGCGCAGTATCCTGAGATTGTAGGAATTGACTTGGAGGCAAAGCTTCTTACTCAACAGAGTTTACTTCATTCAATTATCGAGTTGGATCCTGAGGATTTTGCAAGAGTTGTAGAAAAGATGCCGCAGGTTGTCAGCCTTAGTAGAACAGCTATTGTGAAACATGTCGACTTCCTCAAGGATTGTGGGTTCTCCTTGCAACAAGTGAGGGAGATGGCTGTGGGATGTCCTCAGATACTTGCTCTGAATATTGACATTATGAAACTTAGCTTTGACTACTTCAATGTGGAGATGGATAGACCTTTGGATGATTTAGTTGCTTTTCCAGCATTCTTTACGTATGGCCTCAAGTCTACTATAAAACCAAGACATAATATGGTTGCAAAGAAGGGATTGAGGTGTTCACTTTCATGGCTTCTTAATTGTTCTGATGAGAAGTTCAAGGATAGAATGGACTATGAGACCATTGACATGGAAGAAATGGAACTTCCATCATTTGACATGAATACTCTCTTGCAACCAGGGAGTGATGAGCCTGAATCTGACTATGAGGAGGACCGTGAAGATGAGCTTCTATAGAACAATTATTCAGATTTTGAAGCAATCTCCCCTGAAGAGTCTTGGCCTTGTGAAATTGGGGCTTCATGTGGAGTAGGTATAACTTTAGAGATGAACGTTTTTCTTTTTCCCTGAAAGTAAATTACAGCATCTAAGAAATTATTCTTTTGCTTGTTCATATAGAAAGAAAATAATCTGGTGCTAAAAAACATTTTTGGTTCTATTTATTTTCTTTTGTTCCCAGCAGTTATATGAAAAGCATCATGGACCTGGCTAGTTGAGTAATGCTATTTTTATATGCTAGTTCAAGGTTTGATAACATATAAGGATTGGTAAATATAAGAAGTTTCCTTGGCCTTAATATATTTTAATGTTGCAGTTTTTTTTGTTTTAGGTCTGCGCTTCACTAACTTTAGTTATGGAAGAATCCGACTTGTTTTGACAGCTAGACCTTGATGGAATGAAGAGTGAGAGTATGCCCAGTGCTTTTGATCGATAATCAGGTTTTCTAAGGAAATGCGGAGGGATCTTGATAGTTACAAATAGATATCAAAATACCAGCTCAATGTACTCATTATTATTATTATTATTATTGCTCTAATTTTTTCCTTTTCTGTATTAGTAGCAAACCTCTCCAAGAATGATGGTCTCGGTCATTGAGCTAAGACCCTTTATGTAAAGAAACATATTGGAACTTGTAATTCAAAATTTTGAAGGTTCCTTCAGGAGGCTACGTGGTTCTTCTGAATTTCGAATAGTATCAAAACCCTTTGTTTTCGGCCTTCACTCATTCCATTTTTATGGCGGTGTTTCGCTGGTCAGTTAATGGGATGCTTGCAGAACATCTCCTTTAGTTCATTTTATGCTCAATTTTTTTACACATCCTTAATAAAGGAAGTGCAGATTCCAAAAGACTTGCGTGAAAAAACCATCATGCTCTCATAAAGATATGGATAAAGGAAATAAACAGACATCGAGTTTACCATTCGCTACATCCGGTGAAAATGTTGAATGCATTTTATACATTTTATACATTTTACGAGGTGCATACATTTTAGTCTGTTTCCAAAAACTACTGTAAGCTTCATGCTTTGTATATGCAGCTGTAGTTGATCAGGTAAAGAAGGCAATGCCTTTTTGCTAACAAGAGGCAATAATGTTATCCGCAGTAAGGTGTTGCAATCTGGTCTTTCATAAATGCTCTATCAGACCAGCACCGTGGTTGATAGAATCACGAATCCGTTACAAGAACCAAGTCCTTTGATCCAATTGAAGAAATGCAGAAAGAATTGAGGTTGAGTCCTTACTCTGTTCTCTGTAGCCATCCCAACTGCAGGAACATACATTTTGATATCAAACCAGAAAGCAGAGTAATCAAAGCGAAAAACCGAACATAATGTTGTCAAAATAACCAGTGTACTACCTTCCATGCATACATTCCAAAGAAAGCAATGATGTCCGCTGACCATACAACAGCAAAGGATTTGTAAAAGAAAGGAATTAGAACATTGAGCAAAGGAATGAGGAGGAACAGATAGTTAAGAGCTTCCTTCTCGTTCTTGGAGCAGTCTCTAGCACGTAAAGAAGGAATTGCTGCAAAAGAATGAGCATTAAGATTCTTCTGCTCTATCCAATTAACTAAATCATCATTACAGAAAGCTATCTCAACTTAACATGGATAAAATTTCATTTGTAAAACAAATAAAAAAAATTGAACAGAAAAAGGGAAGCATTGACTTACTGAACATCCAAATGGACCACATCCCCATCAATCTCCAAATATCAGGTTCATTGGATGGAAATATAAGATTGAAAGAAAGTGCTCCGCCTAAAAACATCGAAACATAGCCTTGAACCTCAAAAACTGTGTATAAAGCAGTTCCAGGTACTGCTGGATTTTTTGTGGCTGTGGAAGCCCTAGGTGCAAAGGTTGCTGCAGTCTTTTGAACAGCCTGTTTATCCCCATAAAATTGTAAAATTGCAAAAACCCAATATCGAGAAAAGCTCAAAATATTGATAAAATACAGTTGCAGCCAAACCTTTTTGATATCTTTGTCTAGTGCAGAGGAGACTTTGATTGTTTCGTTTGGTTCTTGTTCCAGTTTTAATTCTTGCTGGAATTCTTCCTGTGCCTGTGTATCAACTTCGTTTGCGTTGCCACTTACTTTGAGATTCTTTCTTGCTAATTTGACATTGCAAAAGCTGTATCTATGTCTTAATGTTTTGGGTGTCAATGGTAGATTTGCAATGTGGTAGTTGTAGACAGAGGATGATGTCAGTGAGTTCATTTCGACAAGAAGAAGAAGAAGAAGAAGACTACCAGAGAAATGAGAGGCTGTCCTACTTCTGAGTTCTGAGATAATGAATTGAATATTCCGAACGCTGTCGTTTCTGTCTCGTTGCTACAATGTTAAATAAGGAATACTTCACTCACTATTTTCCACCATTTATTATTCAATTTTTGGTTGAAAATAGGGAGGGTCACTAATCAATTAATTAAAGTTTTATTTTCTATATAATTCGAACAAATTATTGTCTAAATTACATTTATGACTCAATCTTTTTTTTAGACAATCTAAATTACCTTCATCTACTAAGCTCGGTCCCTGAAAAAAAAATATTTTTTTTTCTATTTTTACTAATTATATTGTTATTTGATAATAACTGATACTCTAAACTAACATCACAGTTCACTAATGTGAAAAAAAAAACTCATCTTAATACTCGAAAAATTAAAGAGTGTTCGTATATATATACAAAATCTTTTTAATTACATATATGTTAGTGTGAATAAGATAACATAAGTTTCTTTTAATTTAAATGAATATGCAATTATTTTAAAAATTATGAAGGAGTGTATTACTGTTCTTGAAATCTTTTTCACACAAGCATGATTAATCTTAATGTATAATTTTAGTTAATTAATTGAGAATATTGACAAAAAAATTATTTTAATTGCATCAATTGATAAAAAAATATTTTTTACTTTATAAATTATTTATTCTAATTTTATAATAATTGATCAGTAAAACTATAATTTAGTTAAAAAATTTAAATATAATATTTATTTATTACCAACGTTAAAAACATAAAATTAAATAAAAATCGTACTAATGCTGTCTCTTGAGGTAATTTTATGAATTTTACAAATACATTATAAATTAATTATAATTTGCTAAACAGATAGAAATTATTAACAAATATTATAATTTAAGCTAAAATTATCAAAATTAAAAATAAAATTTAACTAAAAATAACTAGACATTACGGATTTTTGTTATTGTGAAGCCAAATACATTTAGTAATGAAATGCAATTTTGTTTTGCTTTAATTATTAGTTTAATTGGGTAATTTTTTTTAAAAATTTTATACGCGGTTAAATTTGGAGTTTCAGTATTTCTATTTTTATTTCATACAATAATTGAAAAGTCATCGCTGTTAAGGATAGATATTTTGATCTATATTGCATTTATCAAAAATATTTTTAGAAAAAAAATTATTTTTAATTTTTTTAAATTTAAAAAATTAATTTTAAAAATAAACAGATAAATATATTTTTTTTTGAAAAATATATTTTAAAAAATAATTTATAAAAAATTTATAAAATTAGTTTATTAAATAAAAAAATTGAAATTAATGATTTGACGGTTGAATTGTTCAGAACACCGGGAAAAAAGGGGTGCGTGATTAATGCTTTAGTAAAGGTTGAGGCGAAAAGATTGGAAACAGTGATTTTTTGGTATTGTTTATAGGTCTGTTTTTCTTTTTTAATTAGAAGGGCTAGTGGACTTCCCTTATATTTATTACAAATAAGTTAAATTTTCATTAATATTAGTGGATAGTAATAAAATAATTTATTTTTTTTTCAATTTTTATAAATAAAAATACTAATCAAGTAACTTTTTGATTAATTAGAATTAATAGGTATCTGCTTTTTCAAAACAAATAAAAATTAATTAGAATTAATAATAAAAGTGAAATTGGTTTAAATTGTTTTTTTGTATTTATTGTTTCTTCTATATTTCAAATTAGGTAATTTCTAGGGCTAATTTACTAAAAATAAAATAAACTTCACATTGCTAATTCTAACATTGGAAAAGCCATCCCAATCATTTTGTGGGGATAGCAAATCAATAATTTTTAATTGAAAGACGTTTAAAATTCAAAGGAAAAAAATGACTCTTTACAATAATAAAATTAGCCATCTCAAATATTTTTTTTTATTTTTTCTCGATTTCAAATTGAATGATTTTTATGATTAATTTTCATATTTTGCTAAAAACAAAATAAGCTTTACTACTTTGTTAATAATTGAAAAGCCATTCCATTTTTTTTTTTATGGGGATACCCAATCTAATAATGCAATTGAAAAGTGTCTAATTAAAAAGAAAGAGGTGAACACTAACAATGCTTTAATAATTATAAAAGAAAAGGTTTGGAAGCAGCGATTTTGGTTTTTTTCAGTAGACCTGATCATGAATTAGAAACTTGTTTGGTTTGTTACTCATTTTAATTTTAGGGTAAATGATTCTGAAACTCTTAAAATTTAGTTAAATACATTAGTTTGTTTATCTATTTTTTAAAATACATTATAAAGTTTTTCATGTTAGGTTTCATTAACTAAAAAGACAATTTATTTCATTTATATTAATTAACTACAATTTTGTAAAAATAGTTAAAATTAATTTAAAAATACAAAAAAATACCCTTTTAACAAATTTAAATTTTGTTAACTTAAAAAATACATTAAAAAATAAGGATAAATTTGAAATTTTGATATTAAGTTAATGACATTATTTTTTTTTTGCATTTTTAAGACAAAAAAGGGTAAATTTGATATTTTTTTCGTATCTAGTGGTAAAAATAAATAAAAATATTATATAATGTATTCAACCAAATTTTAGAAATATCATAATATATTTCTAAAAAATGATGGACGGATTAGTATATTCAACCAAATTTCATATGGTCAAAGTAATTTACCCTTACTTTTATTTAAGTATAACTCTTTGGGTAAAATATTACAATCGTCATGAAATTTAGTTAAATACACTAATTTGTCCTAATATTTTTTAAAATAGATTATGAATTCTCTCAAATTTGATTTCGCTAACTAAAAAAACAATATATTACTTTTGAATAAAATATTTTGTCAATCGATTAGAATTTTGTTGAAGATAAACAAAATTAACTTAAAAATATCAAAAATACCTTTTTTTTATAAATTTGACATTTTGTTAATTTTAGAAAATGTCAAAATTAACTTAGAAAATACATTAAAAAAGAAAGTCAAGTTGATGACATTAATTTTTTTGTTTGTATTTTTTAAGATAAGAAAAAAGAGAAATTTTATATTTTATTAATCTATAACAACAAAAATAAATGAAAGAGTTGGATAGTATATTAAACCAAATATGAAGAATTTTATAATATATTTCAAAACATAGAAGGACTAACTAATGTATTCAATAAAACCTAAAGAGTTATAATAATTAATTTACCCTAACTCTTTTTAATGTTTGATTTGATTCGGATATAAAAAAAATCAAATTTGTCTGGATCGATTTGAATATGTCTTCTCCGAATTTGAAATGTTCAATATAAAAAGGTTTTATGTAATTAATTTTAACATTATATTATATTATTTTACATTTTAGTTATTTATTTCGTATTTTTTATGTAATTAATTTTTATAATGTATTATATTCTTTTGAATTTTAATGGTTTATTTATATAATTTTATATTATATATTTTTTAACAGAAATAGTTCCTTTATTATGTCAAATTAATTGAGTGTTTAATGGTCTAATAATCTCTTTATATAAACCGAATTGATTGTTTGAAATACTTTGATATGATTTAGACACTGTTGGTAATACAAAACTATATTATAATTTAATTTAATCATAAATTTAATTTAGTATAATTAATAATTTTTATTTTGTAAAATATATTATTTAGAAAAAATTTAGATTATAATATCCTAAAAAAACTAGTACAACCAGTGTTCAATTTATAAATTAATAAATTGTAATTTTTATTTTTAGTTATCCTCTTATTTTTTTTGTTAAATGACATGTTACACCACTTAATCTAAAACTCTTGAAAAATTATATATAATATAATTATTAAATTATTTAATATGCATGTATATTGAGATAAGTAATATAATTTTTATATTATTTAATATGCATATATATTATATAATTTGTTTGTGTTTTGTATTTAAATATATTTTATATAAAATTTTTAATTAATATAAATATATATTTTTATATCATTTTATATTTTTTATATATCTTTTCAGTTAGTTTTACTAAATATTTTTAATTCAATCAACTATTATATTTTCAGTTACTAAATTATCAATTATAACTAAGTTATAAATTTACAATTTTACTAAATAGAGTCTTAATTAAAAAAGGCCTTGAATTGATTATTTGAAAATAATTTTAAAAATTGAGTTGACATGATAATTTACCTTAAAAGATCCAAACAAACTCAGCTTGAAAGTTGAAATGATTTGGTCTAAATTTGTCCAATTAAATTCCATTATAGAGCATAATGAACTTAATTTTCATATAACCCAATGAAAATATTATGAAAAATAATTTATTTATTCAAATTATTCATATTCTACAACCTATTAAATTGCATATTAATTTAGATTCCATGAAAGGGATAAATCACATTTTCATAAGTTTTAACCGTTTGGTTAAGCGGTAGTGATCAACTTTAATAAACTAAAAATTTAAAAAGACATTTCATGGTTTAATTTTAAATTTTATAAAATAATTAAAATAAATAGCTAATCGCTAATTAGGAACGTTAGCAAGTAACAATTTAACCGTTTCCGTTGAATCAAACGGAAAATGAGCTTCGTGAGAGTCCACTTCAACCTGCCATGGCCATGGCCTATTTTGTTTCATTTTCTTTCCCTTTTTTTTTTCTTTTCTTAAATAAAAGAGAAAAGTAGTTGGAACTTCGAAGTGAAGCCTTCGTGATAGGCAAAAATCGTCACCTGATTTTTCCGTTCTACTAAAATTTCGAATTGTGTCGCCAACTCACTGGCCCAAGAAAAAAAAAAAATACAAAAATATCATATTAGATATTTTATCAAAGCTTTTATTTTGTATAATTTGTTAATTTTTTTTTTCGAGCCATTGAAGTTATAAATTTATTGGAAATTATAATTCAATTAATATCGTGAGTTCGACATTACGATTAGCTAAATTATCGCAGAAGGCATTCGAAGCAAAGGAAGATAGACACAGAAAGAAGCAACCATCTATCGGTCAGAAAATCTGAATTTCCCGGGTAATGGGTTTCTCCTGCTATTGATGCAAACCCAGTAACCGATCGACGGAATTCAGATTTTCGATGAGGAAGTGATGTGGCCAAGCTTATTCTGCTGTTAATTTTCTTATCATGGGCAATTTTCTTGTTGGATTTGTTCTGCCGTTGCTTCTCTTAACAGGTGAGCTTTTAATTCTGTGATCGGGATTACCATTAATTAGCTCAGCTTCAGCTTGTTTTTGACTGGAAGCTTACTAGTCGCTGCGCTTAATGCTGATGCGTTATGGTGTTGATTTTAAAATTTTAACTTTTTTCGAGATAGAAACCGGGGCTTTCTGTGTGGGAAGTGATACTGAAATTGGGAGGATTTTGTATTCACATCTTGCTCATCAAGTTTTTGTAGCAATGTTTTAGTTGTGAGCCAAGTTTAGTCGTATGCTTAACGCGCTTGCCATTGCAGCAACTTCGTTCTCTAAGTTTACTACTAGAACCCTATAAATTAATTATGAATTATTTTATTCTCGTGCAATACTTAGTAGATTAATTGATCATAATCATATTTTTGTGTCCATTATTAGTAATCTGAAAAGGATACTTATGCTGTACTGCCCAAGTAATTAGGTTATTTTGGGTATCGATTTTAGTCGACCAATTTGCTATCAATACTTTAAAAAGATTATGTGCATGCTGACTTGCTTTTACCAGAATCACTATCTAAGTAATTATTGATTTACATGTTTCTTTTCTTTTGTTTTTTCAGCTTCTTTAATTAATTGGAGTTTGATTTCTCTGGCTGATTTAATAGCTTTCCTTCTCATTCAGTATGCTGTACCAAAAATAGGTGAGCAGCTTTGTTTCTATTGATCAGTTTCATTGCTTTACATGATGTTGTTATAGCATTTTGGTATAACTCTTCTCCTTTGAAAAAAAAAAAATACCTCAGCTGGTGTGTTGATGATCTTTTCATAACAATGTTAGGAAGATATCTGGACAGACATGGTTGATAAAGAGGAATTTTTTTTTTCTGCTGTTATTTAGTGAATTTTTGCAGAAAGTATGCTGCTGCTCATTGCTGATTGAGAATGGGAGGTTTCCTTCTCCTGATGCAGTTGTCACTATGAAGTGTTTAAGTTGTTGAGTCTTCAGTTAAAATACAGACATTGTAATCAAATGAATTACCTAGAGTTAGATGTTACAATCACTAATTTATCCTTACGCCTGATGATCATACACTGTGCACCTTTTTTGGAACCAAAAAGGTCCATTCATGTGGTCATTTGTGACAAAAACTTGGTAATATGCTTTTGAATTGATTTGCCTCTTCTTATTTCTCTAAAACAAGATAAAATGGACAATGGGGTAAGGCACATGGAGCTCATTTACCTGGTCCCTGTAGCTGTACTTTATCTGCACCAATGTCATGGCATTGTCAAGATATTATTGTGAAGTGCTTGATAATGCTCGCCAAGAAACTATATAGATGCTAATCTGTTATTAAAATTCATTGATTTCATTATCTTTTGTTTAAAAGAAATTTAAGTAGTTAAGTATTTGTTACATTGTTAGTATCAGTACCATATAAACATTAAAATTCAGAAATTGTGAATTGTTTTTGCCTTTTATCATTGAATAAGCCGTCGTAATATAGCCAAGGATATAATCTTATATTCTATTGACATAATGTTGTTTTCTGATAGGTTTTCGTTTTCGGAGACGATTTTTGTTTTTATGGCCAGTTATTTTGTTTTCCGTTCTGGTGATTCTTTCCCAATTGGCATATCTTATTACGTGGGCACTTAAGGGAAACAAATGGAGTGAAGCAAATGCTTGGTGGGCAAACCTAATTGGTTTTATGGTGTAAGATTCCATTTGTATTTTTAGTTTTGTTTTATATTTGTTCATTGGATGTCCATTTAGTGATGCTTTCTCATTGTATGCTTTTACAGAATCGAATCCTGGAAATCGCCATATGTAATCTATTTCTTAGTTCTACAACTATCAGCTGTTTTTGTTGCTTTAGCTTATGTATATGGGACCAGATTTGGTCTATTTCCATGGCAAGATTCTTGCTGGGGTCACTTCTTAATCATTCTTGAACGGATAGGTTAGTAAGTAATTCACTATATTTGCAACAGCTCTTCTTATTCTTACACATACAGGCATATATTTATATCTGAAACGTTGTAATTAATTCTATTTGCGTATATACTAATTCTTTTCCTACCTATCATTAGAAAATTACACAAAAATTGGAATGAATTCTTATCATTGGATGTCATGTTTGAAGCAGATATATAACTGTAGCAAGTTTTGCTAGCAAAGATTAATTTGACGGGGGTAAATTTTTCCAGTGATTACGGGGAAGGTTTTATTGTTAGTTCTGGGGCTCTTACATATTTGAGATTGTACTACTGGTCTTAGGGGCTTATGTAGTGACTCCAGCAACCAAAATATTTCATTACCCCATAAGACAACAATCATAATAAGTCATTTCCTCTTTAAGTTTCCAATCAAAATAATATTTCAGCTTTTTTATTTTTTTAATAATTTTGGGGCAATAGATCACATGATGAAGAGAGTCAAAAGATGTATTGGAGGCTGATATTTTTGTGCTAATGGTTGGAGAAACTGGTACTGATCCTTCTATATATTTTCTTAATAAGCTTTACTCAATCTTTTATGTGGATTCTCCTCACAAATTTTTCATATCAAACAAGATGGTCTTCAGTTAAAAATTATTCTACATGTTAAGAAACTTGAAATAGGAAACCTTATATATTTGAGTCTGTAATTTGTCTCCTCACTTCTCAGCACACAGGTAAAATGTTTGAACCATATGCAAACATATGCTTGTATTTTTACAATGAAATTGTAAAGCATGAGCTTGTTGTAACAGGCATGTCACAGAAGTTTATAATCATCTCCCTCTAAGATTGTCCTATTTTTAGAATGGGTTTGGATTAGTCCTTTATATCTTTTCGCTTCATATACTGAAAATTAGATGATAGTTTTTGGCAATTTGTTACGGACATTTTTTCCTGGTCTGAATTTTTTTATTGTACTTTTTTTCCTAATTATTGATCATTCTTTTTTTTTTTTAATAATCCTTTCTTCCCCCATTTGTTTGCTATTCTTTATTTTACTAAATCAGAGTTCGCTTCTTATGAAATTGGAGGCTCCTAATCTTGTGTTTTTGTACATGAAAGGCACTCATCTCCGGGTGGCTTCCTGTTTGCTGTTGCCTGCCATCCAGCTAGGTGTGGGGATCAGCCATCCTACATGGCTCTCTCTGCCTTTTTTTATTGGTAGCTGTGCAGGTCTTGTCAATTGGTCTCTAACAAGCAATTTCCTAGGGCTTTTCAGGTGATTTCTTTGTGAATGTGGATAATCACAGGCCACTAGACTCTCTCTCTACACACACAAACATGTGTGTGGACGTGCACCTTTACTTCCTTTTACATAGTAAAAATTTTGTTTCAGTTAATTGCTACATGCTAGTCTTTTGACTGGCTTATACTGGTTTATAATTCTCTTGAAGGTGGTGGAGGCCTCTTCAGCTGTATGGAGGCTTCAACATTATCTTGCTTTACATCTATCAGCTTCCTATTGAGGTTCCCAATTTGTTTCATCAGATAGCCGATTTTATTGGACTTTTCAAAATATCTGGAAAGACGGACTGGCCTGAAATTTGTTGTGGTCTGTTTCTTGTACTTTTCTACATCATGGTATGTACCTATGAAAATTTAGCAGAACTGTCATTCTAGTCTTAGAGTTATTTGTAGAAGTGAAAGAAGTTGATTCCACAAATCCAGTATCATATAATTATCCTACATATGACAGATTACATTTCTTCTCATTGCTGCTTTTCAAGTTTTGTAAATGTGAATCAGAAGTCCCTACTTTTGCTTCTTACTTGAACCAATCATAAGATAACAAAATGAGGATGTTTTAGATCCTGTTAATCACCTTCCCATTAAGTGCAAAGTGGGTAAATTTCAATTTCCCAAAACTTACTCTGTTTGAATAAGGTCAAGTATGCCTAGTCATGTTCTCTTTCAAGTGCTTCATAATATGGACTGCTCTTATTTACAAAAACTGAAAAAAATTGTTTAAATGGGAAAATACCTATTTAAGTTGAATGATGCAAGTGTATTGATTGATGAAAAGAGTTGAAGTTCTCTGAGATATTGAAATGAGATATTCATAGCTTCATTTTTGTCTAATTATGGTTTTAAATGAAAATGCCCTATAGGTGCTATTTATGCCAATGGTTTGTGCATTTTTGTGGTGTGCTCTTTTTAATTTAAAGGAGTTCATAAATAGCAAATTATATATTACCACAGGTATCCCTATTCTTACGTATACTAGATGTTTGTATTGCTCAAAAAAGGAGAGTTTTCAAACAGTAATTGGAGCCTTGTGCTTCATTATCTTTCTCTTTATGAGACTGGATGGAAAATTCAAATAGAGCAGCAGTTTGGTGGGAATATGGATGGTTTGGTGATTTTTTTTTTCTGTTTAAAAAAAAATTATGCCAGATCTTCACTGCAGGAAAAATAAACTTTTCTAACAATTAACTATTTATCTTTAATTATTTGAAAGTATCTTTCATCTGCTGAGTAGGGTAAACGGCCTTTAGATGAGTTGTGGCAGAAAAAATTTCTTATCCATATTATATGTGTTTTTCTAAGGGCTTAAATGTTGTCTTTGGGTTTCTCCAGGTTATTTATGTTGCCTCAACTATGAAATATTTTTGTACCTCATGCAGCTATCTTTTGTCAAATGTGATTTGGAGGAAATGGATATCATTATGTCAATGAGAGAGAGTAATTTGACAGAGCAACTTCTCCCCTTAAGGCATTCATTTTTCATTCGTGAATCTAGGTAAGACTTGGAAAATCCTCTGCTCTGGTTATTTTTCTTGTCTTCTTCCATTGGTCAGGCCATTCACAGTGGTATGACACCCTTACCTGTGAATAATAGAAATTGGTTGAGAATTTAAAGGTCAATCAAAAGCTAAATAATATCTCTCTGATTATCATATGGAATATTATAGCTTTTTAAATGTAAGAATTGATTTTCAATGAGGTATAGCAATTAGAGTTTAAGCTAAAGGTCAAACAAGGCAATTGACCACAATTGAGAAAAAAACAAATGGATAAATATTGACTGAAGGGATCCTGTCAGTTTGTAAGGCCAAGCAAAAATTTAGAGCTCCCTAGCTGCTACCAATGTAGCTTCTAAGCTGACAAACCTATCCCATTTCTTGGAAAGAAAAGAGCAGGAATTAAAAAACGGGAATCTTTCTCTCTCTCGTCAACCCATCAACTCACTTGCCCAATGAGCTTTAAAGTTATGTTCCATTTACATGGTCTTTAGTGATGTATTATTCTGAGTTTTAAGAGCTTGTCCAATGAAAATTGCTAATTGCTATATTTATATTTCTATATTCTCTATTCTGTAATTGCATCAGGTCATTATGAATTATTGAATAATTTTGTTTGATTTGCAAAGTGTTTCCATATGTTCACTGGAGTTAGTAATATGCGTGTGGACCAAACAAAAATGATATTTGTGATTGTAAATTTTGGACATATGGACGACGAAAAGACCTGGGTTTTCATGAGCATTGGCAGGTGCTCTCCTGCTGCTTCTATTCAGGCTTGAATGAGCTTATTGATAACCAACTCAGACACTAGGAATTGAGTGTTTAACTAGATGTAAATAAATTTTATTTATTTTTTGATTTGAAGCCAACTGAATGACATAATAATTTGCAGATCAGGTATCAGGCATACCAACGTTTTATTGAGGGGAGCAGTTTTTCGGACATTTAGTATCAACTTTTTCACATATGGTTTCCCGGTACATATTCACAGACTAGATATTATTGCTTTCTTTCTGGACTGATCCGTCTTGTTGTTATAATATAATTATTGGATGGAAAAAAATTTTAAGCTTGAAGGCCTTTAAAGGGATGTCCACCTGAAAACACTTCAATGAGAGTCACACAATTGTTCATTTTCTAATGATTTCCACAACTGGGTTTGCATTATTGGAGCAAATTCCAAGTAAACCATCTTTTTGGCAATTAAACTTCTAAGTGGGAAATATAGTCATCTTTCATTTTCTTTGTTCACCTGATTTGCAGATAATCTCATTGTGATTTAGAGTTTGGGACGTTATCATAATGAATTTAATATTCCTCTCATTTGAATTTGTTTGTATTTAATTGAATGACTTTCCCTGGTCTATATGATAGGTCTCGTTGTTTGCTCTTTCCTACTGGAGTTTTCATTTTGCCAGTGTATGCGCATTTGGGTTACTTGCATATGTTGGCTACATTGTTTATGCCTTCCCTTCTGTATTCCGTATGCACCGGTTAAATGGGCTGCTTCTTGTCTTCATTCTCTTTTGGGCAGTTAGCACTTATATCTTCAATATAGCTTTTCCACTCTTGACTAAGAAACTTGGGAAGGTAATCTTCTCTTCCAGAAGTAATGCTATTATCAGCAATGAACACTTAGCAGGTTCAATGTTATTTATTGGGCACTCGTGCAGGATATGGAAATTTGGGAGATGGTTGGGTTGTGGCATTATCCTATTCCTGGATTCTTTCTGCTTGCACAATTTTCTCTTGGCATTTTGGTGGCTTTGGGTAATCTTGTGAACAACTCTGTTTTCCTCTACTTGTCTGATGTGGGCAATCGATCGTCAAATGAGAACTCCAATGAAGAAGGTAAGTTAATTAACTCTGTAACAGTAATAAACTAATTATCATACTTATTAACTCCTTAATTTGTTATGCCAGGATTATGTCTTTTGTACTTTTGTTTTCCTTCTTTACTATTCCTATTTGATCTAGTCATTTAAGAGTGCAAGATTGATGCTCCACCAATTTTTCTAATTCTAAATTTGATAATGGCGACATATAAAGGTTTTTGACACCACCTCGATTTGTGTTCTAGTTCCAGCTCTACATCATGTATTAATTTTTACTCTAGTCAGTTTCTTGTATCTACTTCATTTATGCTGTTGTCTTCATTTTCAAGTGTTTATCATGGCACAAAGACCCGAAATTTGGACGCATAGGTGACATTTGACACATCACATTAGTCACTTCATTGTTAAGCTTTTATTCACAAATATATTTCTTATTCCAAAATAATTTTTAAGCTGTATATCCTAATGTTTAAGGTGTGTCTGATGCATTTACAAAAGTATTTAGAAGTCTTGGATATGGTATCGAAGTACTAAGCTTGTTTGAAGAATTTGGGTGTCTTGAATCTTGATATATAAGATATCTTATAGCTTAGTTTAGTATGCTTTGTCTCTTAAACTGATTAGGTTATCAATAAAATCATGTTTTGTATATACTATTGATTGATTCATATTATTACAATATTTGGTGAATTGTTAAAATTTAGTGAAAGAACCAAAAATCCTTATTGAGTGATAGTGGGTCTTTGAGGAGACAACTAATTGCACCTTAGAGATTAATGGACTGTAGATGGGTTGATGGATGAATGCATGGCTTGATTTAAGATATGTATTCATATTTGGGGTGCTATTTATTTGATAATAATCTCATAGATAACTTGAAAATGAAAAAGAGAAATTTGATAAAATCATTCCAAAGCTTGATCCTGAAAAAAATTATATCTTATTTCTTAAAAAGAAAAAAAAATATAGCCTAAAATATCTGCTTCAGTACTGGAATAGCCGGTTTTCATAACTGGACCACAACCACCCCCTTAAGGGGCAGCTAAGCTTCCTCCTTCCAAGGAACCTGGAACTGCTCATTCAGTTCTGAACAGGGTCGCTCCTACTCAAAAGCTAACTTTTTTTTTACTTGACAAAAAATGAAATTGAAAATCTTGTGGGATAGAATTTTGTCAATATTTTAAAGATTTCTTAATATTGGTAGTGTAACATGGCTTGGTAGAATTCCTTCTCTGCCTCGGAACTGTCATTTAAATACTTATAATTTTTCTTCCTTAAGCTTATCAATCTAAAGAAAAAAATGAAATGCTGCCACTTCTTTGCATCTGATTGCTATTAATTTTCATTGTTTTACTGTATCCACTCGTCTTTGTTAGACTTTACCGAAAAAACTTTTAATCTTCCAAAATTATACTCGTGATTTTAGTTAAATAATAAGTGTCCTTCCAAATTCAACTGACACTGTTTTTGATAAACAAGCAACGTTTAACTAAAACAATAAAGAGTTAATTTTGTATTAATTAGAAAGTGCCAAGGCTGGCTGTCAATGCCTGTGGCACAAGTTCTAGTATCAATAAGAAGGCTTGTTGTGATAGTTGGTGTTACTCTGATATCACTTTTGTGTTTGATAATTTCAAGACCTCATTTTCAATGATCTTCTGTTTCTTTAATGCATGAGACTTTCTGTTTTGCTATGGTTGTCTAATTGTACGCAGCCTTCCCCTGCTTTTCTGTAGAGAGGTAGTTTCCATGGCCCAAACCTGTGACCTTATGTCAGAGAGGAACAACTAACATTGAACAAAGACTTGCCCGCAAAATATATGCTTATTTTACAATCAATATTATATTACCATTGCGTTACTTGTTACATCACTTGATGGGATACAATTTCATTTTCTGTATGTCCGTGCCTTTTGAGACTATCATCTTAGTAAGCTTGTACTTAAGTTCTCATTGTTGATCTACTTTTCATGTTTGATCTCTGAAATCACTGAAACTGATTTTTTTTTTAAAATTCCAATGTCCTATGATTTGGAATTTTTTCGAACTTTTTGCAGTTAGTAATGTTAACTTATCAATATAAACTTCATCTCATTAGTCATGCCTTAGTGTTCCTTCATTACAGTGGAAGAAGATACCAAGGTGTTAATTGTGGCTACAGTTGCATGGGGACTGCGAAAATGCTCTCGGGCTATTATGTTGGCACTTATCTTCCTCATAGCCATGAAACCTGGTTTCATCCATGCTGTATATAGTGAGTTCTTGGAAAGAAAGATCTCTAGAATTTGTTGTAATATTGTATTAGCAGTTGTTCATCAATGAAGGATGCATGTGCACTAATGGTAATTTGTGACATAAAATGCGTTTGTCTGAGTTTGCTAATTGCTGTTCTTTTCTGACCTTTGCTTCAGTGATATTTTTCTTGGTATATCTTTTGAGCCACAACAGCAGCAGAAAGATACTGCAGTTGCTGATTCTTCTATGTGAGGCTCATTTTGCACTGTTGTACATTCTTCAGATTGATTTAATCTCTCATGCTTTGGAGCAAACAGGCTCTTTAAGCATGGAAGTTCTGCAGCAGTTAGGTAGGCATTTATTTTGAGATTGATTCCTTAGCAAGTTTGTAGATATGACAATATGTCAATTTTCAAAGTCTGACAAGAAAGAGAAACAATTCTAAACAATATGATCTTTTTCCTTGAATTGGTGCAGGTTTTCTTACACAAGATTGTTCCTGGGATTTCTTGGAAATAGCCCTGCTTGCTTGCTTTTGTGCCATTCACAATCATGGTTTTGAGATGTTATTTTCATTTTCAGCAATTGTGCAGCACACCCCAAGCACTCCAGTTGGATTTAGCATCTTGCGAGCGGGTCTAAACAAATCAGTCCTTTTGTCAGTGTATGCCTCCCCAGCTGTCAAATATGGCCTTGATAATCATTCTTATGGTATAAGTTCATCTTTATAGCTCATGGCCTTGCAATTTGTTGCATTACTCGAAAGGTCCATCTCCTTTCACCTCCAAAATTTATGTTTAGGATAGAGGACTCTAACTCATATTGCTGTTAACTTAGAGATGTTGGATTTTTAAGCCTTGCTATGACTCGGCTTTTAGTTATTGGATGAAGGTATATGATCCATCATAGTTTTTCAAGCTGTCATTCAGTGTCAAATAATTATCACAATGTCTGTCTGGCTTCTACCAAGAAGTTTTAAGACAGAGGCGGTGTTAGAACCCACTTGAGTTTGCTAGTTCTGATACTAAATTTGATCTATTTAAGATGCATTAAACTTATTTTCCTTTTTGGTTTTCAGAGAGTAGGATAGCATCATTCCTCAGTGCTGTTGGGCAGAAGTTCCTATCCATGTATCGATCATGTGGAACCTACATTGCTTTTCTGACTATTCTCCTTGCAGTCTACCTGGTTAAACCCAATTACATATCATTTGGGTATATCTTCCTGCTCCTTGTTTGGATAATTGGACGACAACTTGTTGAGAAAACAAAGAGGCGTTTGTGGTTTCCTTTAAAAACATATGCAGTCATGGTTTTTGTCTTCATCTATAGCTTGAGCAGTTTCCCCCGCTTCCAGATCTGGCTGTCCAGGTTTATTGATTTGCATTTCTATTTGGGGTATAACTCAAAGGCTTCATTGTTTGAAAATGTTTGGGAATCTCTAGCAGTTTTGATAGTGATGCAACTTTATAGCTACGAGAGGAGACAGAGCAAGTATAACAGGTCAGAGGATCCTGATCCATTGGATGCTGGAGTATTTGGGTTCATCAAACGATTCCTGATCTGGCACAGTCAGAAGATCCTGCTCATATCATTATTCTATGCTTCTTTATCCCCAATCAGCGCCTTTGGTTTGGCATATTTGCTTGGACTTGTAATATGTTCAACTTTACCCAAAACTTCACGGATTCCATCCAAAGCATTCCTGTTGTATACAGGATTCCTAGTGACATCTGAATATCTATTTCAGATGTGGGGTAGACAAGCAGGAATGTTTCCTGGGCAAAAGAACTCCGAGTTGTCTCTTTTCTTGGGCTTTCGTGCCTATGAGCCTGGTTTTTGGGGGCTAGAGTCAGGATTGAGAGGAAAAGTGCTAGTAATTGCTGCTTGCACTCTTCAATACAATGTCTTCCATTGGTTGGGGAAGATGTCGAATGATCTTCCAGATGAAGTAAAGTGGGAAGAGCCTTGTCCATTGTTCGTCTCAGATGAAAATGACTTTGCAAATGGTTCTGTAGCCAATGACGAAAACAAGCCACTATCAGAGTATACTGTACCATCTGTAAAAAGAGAGACAGTTACAACTACAAGCACACTTTCTTTCACCCCTGGTCTTACACGAGCACCTAATCTACTGTCCAATAAATCAGGTAGTTCCGAGGGTACTGGCACCAGAAAATTTTCATTTGGATATATTTGGGGAAGCACCAATGAGAGTCATAAGTGGAATAAGAAGGGGATTCTTGCATTGAGAAAGGAAAGATTTGAGACACAGAAAACTCTCTTGAAAGTATATTTGAAATTCTGGATAGAGAATATGTTTAACCTCTTTGGCCTTGAAATAAATATGATTGCTCTGCTTCTAGCAAGCTTTGCCTTGTTGAATGCCATCTCTATGCTATATGTTGCGTTGCTTGCAGCTTGTATTATTGTAAATCGGCACATTATACGAAAGTTGTGGCCCATATTTGTCTTTTTGTTTGCCTCCATTCTCATCCTGGAGTATTTTTCCATTTGGAATAGCATCTTTCCTTTGAATCGGCATACCCCAACTGATATACATTGTCATGATTGCTGGAACAGCTCAGCTCATTATTTCGAGTATTGCAAGAACTGTTGGCTGGGTATTCACTCTCTTAGCCATGTTATACTTGTTTCTTAAGTAACAACATAACATGCTTAAATATGTTTATTGTTTCCTATCTGTTCCTAAAGTTGGTAGCCTCGCCTCAAAAAGCCATTTATTCTTGTTCAGATACATTATTTAGTCATCTGGCTGAGTCTTTAATTCTTAATTTCCTTGCTACATGGAAGAATACAATGCAGAAATTTGAAGATCCTTTCTTCTTAGAGATACCCTTCCCGCCACCACCATTCCTCTCCCAAAGAAAACCCTTAAATTGGTCTGGTTCCTGGAGTGCATGATTCTCAGATAGTAAATAATTTTCCCTTGTTTTCTTTTTCTTATATAATCAACATAAGCTAATTTTAAGTGCCTGTTTTGCTCTAGGGCTTATTGTGGATGATTCACGCATGCTTGTCAGCTATTTTGTGGTCTTCATGCTTGCTAGTTTCAAACTTCGTGCTGATCGTTTGTCCAGTTTCTCAGGCTCATCATCGTATCATCAAATGATGTCTCAACGTAAAAATACATTTGTCTGGAAGGATCTCTCGTTTGAAACTAAAAGCATGTGGACAATTCTTGACTACATGAAACTTTTCTGCTATTGCCATTTGTTGGATCTTGTGCTTTGCTTGATTTTGATCACTGGAACCCTTGAATATGACATTCTTCACCTTGGTTATCTTGCATTTGCTCTGGTTTTCTTTCGGATGAGACCTGTAATACTGAAGAAGAAAAACAAGATATTCAAATTCTTGCGCATGTACAACTTTGCTCTTATTGTTCTGTCTCTTGTCTATCAATCTCCTTTTGTAGGTGTATTTAATTCTGGGACAATAGATTACATATATGAGATGATTGGGTTGTATAAATATGATTATGGATTTCGTATTACTGCAAGATCTGCACTTGTTGAGATTATCATATTTGTGCTGGTATCACTGCAGTCATATATGTTCTCCTCCAGTGAATTTGATTATGTATCACGATATCTTGAAGCAGAGCAAATTGGTGCCATAGTGCGTGAGCAAGAGAAGAAAGCTGCATGGAAAACTGCACAGTTACAACAAATTCGTGAATCTGAGGAGAAGAAGTGCCAGAGAAACTTGCAAGTGGAGAAGATGAAGTCTGAGATGCTCAACTTGCAAACTCAGCTTCACAGCATTAACACAACCACTAATTGTGGTGGCATTTCCCCTGACAGGGAAGGCCTAAGAAAAAGAAATACTCTTATATCTAAAACAGATTCTGGTAACCCTGGGAAAGGTGAAGGAACCTTCATGGAACAAGAGCAGATAATTAAAGAGGATTCAGTACTTCCTTTTGCTATAAATGAATCTCAAGTTTGTTTGGATGAAGAAAATCTAGAAAAGGAAATGTCTCTGGACCATTCTTCAGAATCTTTTGTTCATGAGATCACTGAGATCAGACTAGAATCAGTTGATAGTACATATTTTGATTCTGGAAAAAGGGAGAGGGGTCAGTCAAAGGAAAATGCTCTAAAATCTGCAGTACAGCTGATAGAAGATGGTGTTTCCCAGGTACAGTCTATTGGAAACCAAGCGGTTAACAACCTTGTGAGCTTCTTGAACATTGAACCAGACAATTCAGATATGAATGAGCACTTCTTTTCTGAAAATGGAGTGCGTGATGGGGTGGAGAGCCAAACAAATAAGCATGAAAATTTGGACCGTTCATCTTCTCTGGAGTCTGATACAAGTTCTGATGCCACAAGCCTGCAAATAGGAAGGATCTTCCGACACATATGGTCCCAAATGCAGTCCAATAATGATATTGTGTGTTATTGTTGTTTTATTGTTGTTTTCCTATGGAACTTCAGTTTGCTTTCTATGGTGTATCTTGCTGCTCTCTTCTTATATGCGCTATGCGTAAACACTGGTCCAAATTATATCTTCTGGGTTATCATGCTCATGTACACTGAAGCATATATTTTGCTTTTGTATCTGTACCAAATTATCATCCAGCATTGTCGATTGACTATCGATTCTGGCATACTTCATGAGTTGGGGTTTCCTGCACATGAAATCAGCTCATCCTTTGTCATCAGTTCATGGCCTCTGTTCCTTGTGTACTTATTTACCCTCTTACAGAGCTCTATTTCGGCAAAAGATGGTGAATGGATGCCTCCTATGGACAGTAAATTCTGTAGAAGAAGCTCACTGCATAGAACAGAGGTTCTACTGAGTTATAGCTGGAGTGAAAAGGCACAGGAACTGCTAAATGTAATGGCATGTGTGGTACAATTGATAATTAGAAGCATCTTTAGGTACTGGGAATCACTGACGCAGGGAGCAGAGTCTCCTCCATATTTTGTCCAGGTGTCAATGGATGTTCACTTATGGCCAGAAGATGGCATTCAGCCAGAAAGAATTGAGTCTGCAATAAATCAATTACTTAAAATTGTTCATGATGAGAAATGCAAGGGGAGTAGCCTAAATCTTTGTTCTTTTGCTAGTAGGGTCCATGTCCAGAGCATTGAAAGAAGTGAAGAAAACTCAAACACAGCCTTGGTTGTTTTTGAGGTTGTGTACGCCTCTCCATTGACAAGCTGTGCATCAGCAGAATGGTATAAGTCACTAACTCCAGCATCTGATGTAGCAAAGGAGATACTTAAAGCAAAACATGATGGGTTTGTTGAAGAAATTGGATTTCCATATGATATTATCTCTGTCATTGGTGGAGGCAAAAGAGAAGTCGATCTGTATGCCTATATATTTGGTGCAGATTTGAGTGTGTTCTTCTTAGTTGCAATTTTCTACCAATCTGTCATAAAAAATAAAAGTGAATTTTTAGATGTTTATCAGCTTGAAGATCAGTTTCCAAAAGAGTTCATATTTGTATTAATGGTTAGTTTCTATCACTATCTTTATCATTGTTTTATTTCTTACTTCATTGTACATACTCAAGATGAGTACAGATGACATCAGATATATATAACTGAGTTGATGTTTGTTCATCATCTAGTCTGTCTAAATCCCATTTCTTTAATTAGATAGAAAGAGAACTCTAACATTGATCTCAATTTCCAAACTTTTTATGGAAAATATTATGTCAGATTTTTCTGAATGCCTTGAAAAACCTTAAAAACACTTTTTTTCCAGTTTCCATGACTTAAATGAAAAAATCATTTTCCCATGAAATGGGTTATATGGAACATGCCTTTGATTTCGTCAGAGTGGAGAGAGAGAGAGACAGAGAGAGAGAGATCTAGAGACCTATAAATTTCAGATGAAGTGATAAGGGGTGATTGCAGAATTTATGCTCCATTCAGTTTGCATGGCTATCGTATTTTCTTTTGGTTTCTAACTTTTTTAACTTTTTTTTAAATGCAGATTATCTTTTTCTTAATCGTCCTTGATCGCATTATTTACCTCTGTTCATTTGCCACTGGAAAGGTGATCTTTTATATTTTCAACCTCATCCTCTTCACATATTCAGTGACAGTGTATGCTTGGCACATGGAACCTTCCCAAGAAAATGCCACAGGACTAGCACTTCGTGCTATATTTCTTGCAAAATCAGTTTCTCTAGCACTGCAGGCCATTCAAATCCGCTATGGGATTCCTCATAAGAGCACTTTGTATCGACAGTTTCTGACTAGCAAAGTTTTGCGAATTAATTATTTAGGCTATAGACTTTACCGTGCTCTGCCATTCCTTTATGAATTGAGAAGCGTGCTGGACTGGTCATGTACAACCACATCTTTGACCATGTATGATTGGCTGAAGGTAATTTGAGAATATTTTAGCTAGCGCAGCAGTTTTTTTTTCTTTTTAATCTTTCTGTGTTAACTTTAATATTTTATGAGCTGGAAGTGGTGCAACTGTCATTATCACCCTAGTGTCCCTGAGATTTTGCTTATGAGTTGTCATTGATGTTGGTGTTTGTGTTTTAGCCTTTTTCCACTTGAGAATATTTTATTTCTCCACATCCCTTGTTTAGTCCCCCAGCTAGTTTATTTGCCACCCAAAAATATGTGCTTTCCATGGTGGTAAACATGTATTGCTATTTGAAGTTTTTGATTTTCATCATAACTTGATATAGAATTCTCTTCTTCTCATGACTCTTTTGGAAATTGCATCCACTAGTGATTTACATATTTAATCGATTTTTATTGCTTTATGAAGAAACCAGTGCTGGTTATTTTATTAATTTCTTACATAATATTTACAACCTACATTACATATTTATATACACATTCTGTACACAAGAAAAGAAAATTTCTATAACTAAAGTTTCCATAACTGACTTCCTAGATTTTAGGGAATAATTATTGACCCTGATTCTTTCCTAGAAAATATGATTCACACGAGATTTTCCACACTCCCCCTCAAGCTGGTGAATATAGATCTTCCATTCTCAGCTTGCTAATATTTTCATGAAACACGTTACTGCACAGTCCTTTTGTCAGTACATCTGCTAATTGATGTCCTGTAGGAACATATGGGGTACAAATCAATCTACTATCCAACTTTTCTTTGATGAAGTGTCTGTCTATCTCGATGTGTTTCGTCCGATCATGTTGCACCGGATTATGAGCAATGCTAATAGCTGATTTATTATTACAGTACAATTTCATAGGCCTACTCCATTGGACCTTCAAATCTTCTAAAATAATCTTGATCCATAACAATTCACATACTCCTACAGCCATAGCTCTAAACTCTGCCTCTGCACTTGATCGTGCTACCACATTTTGTTTCTTACTCCTCCAGGATACTAAATTTCCCCCAAGAAAGGTACAATAGCCTGTAGTTGACCGTCTGTCCAGTGGAGATACTGCAAAATATGCATCGGTGTATACTGCCAAACCAATATTAGATGTTTTCTTGAATAAAATTCCCTTCCCTGGATGTGCCTTCAAGTAATGAAGAACTCGGTAGGCTGCTTGTAGATATTCGGATCATGCATGAATTGACTGATTACACTCACTGAGTAGGCTATGTCTGGCCTAGTATGTGCAAGATAGATAAGTTTTCCAACAAGTCGTTGATATATTTTTCTATCAACTTTCTTATCTCCAAGTGCTTCATTCAACCTATGATTTTGTTCAATGGGAGTTGCAACCGGTTTACTAGCCATCATACCTGTTTCCTTGAGAAGATCAGTAACATATTTCTGTTGAGAAATGAAAATGCCTTGCTTAGACCGAGCCACCTCAATCCCAAGGAAGTACTTCAATCTCCCTAAATCTTTTATTTCAAACTCCTTGGTTAGGCACTGCTTCAAAGTATCATTTTCTTTCTCATCGTTCCCTATCACAATAATGTCACATACACAATTAATGCTATAACGCTCCCTGAAGCTGAATGTTTTATGAAGAGTGTATGATCTCCTTGGTTTTGTTTGTAGCCATTAGTTAACATCACCTTGGCAAACCTTCCAAACCAAGCACGTGGGGACTGTTTTAACCCATACAATGTTTTTTTTAACCGACATACCTTGTTTTCATCACCCCCATTGAACCCTGGTGGGATACTCATGTAAATTTCTTCTTCCAACTCACCATGAAGGAAAACATTTTTCACATCATATTGCTGCAATTCCCAATCAAAATTAATAGTCAAAGATAGTAAAATTCTTACTGTATTCCTCTTTGCCACTGGAGCAAAAGTTTCTTGATAATCTATTCCATATGTCTGAGTATACCCTTTTGCAACCAGTCTTGCCTTGTATCGTTCTAGGGACTTATCGACTTTAAATTTTACTGCAAACACCCACTTGCAGCCCATTGATTTTTACCACGAGGTAGATCAACCAATTCCCAAGTTTCATTCTTTTGTAAAGCATCCATTTCAGCCTCCATAGCAAGTCTCCACTCTTTCTTTGATAATGCTTCAGACAATGAGTTAGGAATAGGAATAGTGTTTAAAGTTGAAAGGAAGTTTTTATGATTCAATGAAAATCTTTGAAAAGACGCAAAGTGAGACAATGGATATAGTGGCCTTTTGGTGCATTCTCGGGTTCCTTTTCTCAAAGCTATAGGTAGATCATGATCAAGATTAAGAGCTGAATTTTGTTCAAGTATTGTTACCTCATTTCTAGGACTCGGTTCAATAGATTGTTCTTGCCTTGTTGCTATCATGGGGTCCCTTCTCCTTGCATACACTTGATCAAACCGAAACCGATCAAAGATTTGATTGTCTCCTTCCTTTTCCTCTATTGACTCTTCAGATTGTGAGATAGGAATCAAATCAAAAGACATTGGTGACACTGAGGTGGTTTCTTTTGATTTAAGTGATTCATACGAGGGGGGGTATTTCTAATGGTGGTAAAGTTGACTCCTTATCTTCAAGTATAGATAACTCCCCCTGAAGATAAGGAGTGAAGAAGTATGACTTATTTTCAACAAAAGTAACATCAGCAAACATAAAGTTTCCTAGTGGATGGGTGATAACATTTATATCTTTTTTGATTGGATGAGTACTCCACAAAGACACACTTAAGAGCTCTAGGATCTAATTTTGCTTGGTTATGAATGTGAATATGGACAAATGATGTACATCCAAAAACTCGAGGATCAAGGTTGAAGGAGGACCGAATGTTAGGATATAATTGAGACAAAGTTTCTAGTGAACTTTTGAATCCCAAAACTCTAGAAAGAATTCTGTTTATGACATATGCCGATGTGAGTATAGCCTCTCCCCAGTAGGATTTTGGTACATTTTGTTGAAACAATAAAGCTCGAGTACACTCAAGAAGATGACGGTTTTTTCTCTCCGCTACTCCATTTTGTTGGGGAGTGGTGATACAAGAAGATTCATGTATGATTCCTTCCTTTTGAAACCACTGAGACAAAAAATGATTGAAATAATCACGAACATTATCTGAGCGGATTTTCTTGATTTTGGTACCAAACTGAGTTTGAATCATTGTATAGAAAGTAGGGAAAATATGACTCACATCAGATTTATTTTTGAGCAAATATATCCAAGAGACTCTTGTACAATCATCAATAAATGTCACAAACCACCTAGATCCTGAGATATTTGGAATGGTGAATGGTCCCCAAATGTCACTATGAATTAGAAAGAAAGGAGAAGAAGGTCTTTTATTACTCATAGGAAAGGATACACGGGTATGTTTTGCATACTCACAAATGTCACAATGAAAAGATTGAATATCTAGTCCCTTAAACAAGGTAGGAAACATTAATTTTAATGTGGAAAAAGAAACATGACCTAGATGCTATGATGTAACCAAATGACATCTTTATTTGATGAAGAGAAAAAAGAAGTAGGCGAAGTAGACTTAAGTAGTTTCGGTTGATTAGATGTACTCAAGTAGTAGAGTCCATTATGCTCCTTAGCAAGTCCAATCTTCCTCCCCAAATCCTGGTCCTGAAATTCACAAAAAAAGGCATCAAATATAACACGACAAGTTAGATCTTGGGTAAGTTTTTGTATTGAAATGAGATTAGTGGATAGGTGAGGGACATGAAGAACATTTTTAAGGACCAAATTTGGGGTAACCTGGACATCTCCTATTCCAGCCACTGTAATGGAAGTACCATCAGCAACAACAATTTTCCTATTGCTTGGACAAGGGGTATAGGTCTTAAATTTATTTGAATTATGAGTCATGTGTTCAGTAGCACCAGAATCAAGGATCCAAGCATTCCTAAACTCATTACCTGAAGCATTCAATCCAAGAGAAATTAGAGTCTCACCTGAAAGAGTCAATGAACACATACCCAGAGTTGATACTTGAGAACTGGAAGGTGCTGTTGTTTTCTCAATCTCCCCTAGCAAATTTTTAAGCCTTTCAATGTCATTCATACTGAATCCTCCAAGAGTCTGAGTTTGAGGTAGATCTTGAATTGACATATGAGCTTGTCTTGGAGTTCGCTTTTGCTGTCCACCTTTTTGTCCCCATTCACGACTACTTGTGGAAGGTTTTCCATGCAATTTCCAGCAATGTTCTTTGGTGTGCCTCGGCTTCTTGCAATAAGTGCACCAGATTTCATCACGATTCCTCTGCGTGCTTGACTGATTAGTCTTGTCTATGGAATTTTTGTCAAGTGTTAATCTTCGTGGCTTGACACTTAGAAGAACAGAGTTGTCTGTCATGAATGATTCCAACATAATACCTCTGCGACTCTCCTCTGCCCGAACCAAAGACGCTGCTTCATTAAGGGAGGGAACCTCCGGTCTTCCCAAAATTTGGATGCGGACAAGATCAAACTCAGAATTTAGCCCAACTAAAAAATCATATACGCGGTCCTTTTCTATGAAATTTTTGACAGCCACTGCACAATCACTGCACTTTAAATCAATTGTCTAGTAATAGTCCAATTCTTGCCACTGATTTTGCAGAAAATTGGCATATTCAGTCACAGTCTTGGTCCCCTGCTTTGTTCCAGTTGTCTTGGTCTTGATCTCGTAAATAAGGGCTGCATCATGAACTTTGGAATATATTTGATAAAGAGCATCCCAAATTGCCTTTGCTGTAGGAAGAAACATACAAGTGTCACTGATTTCAGGAGTCATGGAATTCCATAACCATGACATAATCATTGAATCTTCTTCGTCCCATGCATGAAAACTTGGTGTTCCTCTCTCCGGTCCAGATTTCAATAAATGGCTGAGTTTTCCTTTTCCTTTTAGAAAGGTCTGAACAAGTTGAGACCATTTCAAATAATTTTTTCCATTTAACCTATATGCTGGTTGAATATTTTGAAGTTTTGTTGGGTTGCACACAACCTGTTCTCCTTCAACAATTGAAGAGATAGAATCTGACATGGCTGATTTTGATGAAACAACAGTAAGTGATAAAAAAGATCAGAAATAATGGCAATGAAGGCCACTAAAAAGACAACAATGGAGGCTGAAGAAAAAAAAACAACAATGAAGGCTGAGAGAAATAAGAGCTAAACCAGCAATCAAGGTTGGAATCAAATGTCGATTTGACAATGAAGGCCGGCGCTGACAAGAGTTACCCTATTTGCCCAGAAACCCTAGCCACACAACTCTGATACCATGAAGAAACCAGTGCTGGTTATTTTATTAATTTCTTACATAATATTTACAGTCTACATTACATATTTATATACACATTCTGTACACAAGAAAAGGAAATTTCCATAACTGAAGTTTCCATAACTGACTTCCTAGATTTTAGGGAATGATTATTGACCCTGATTCTTTCCTAAAAAATCTGATTCACACAAGATTTTCCACACTTAATAATTTTTTTCATCAATCTAGAAAGTATTGATTCTTGCCTTGTTTGAGACATGATTCTTAGTAGCATTTTTTATTGGTCAATTACAAGCTGATTTCTGAAGCTGATAAACAGCTTTTCTTTTTAGCTGGAGGATATACATGCCAGTCTATACCTTGTTAAATGTGATGCTGTCTTGAATAGAGCTATGCACAAACATGGAGAGAAGCAAACAAAATGGACCAAATGCTGCAACGGGATATGCCTGTTTTTCATATTAATCTGTGTTATTTGGGCGCCTATGCTGGTAAGAAACTTGTAATACACAGCTATTCTTAGATGTGGTACATTGGCCCTACTGAATCTGTAACATCTTAGTTACCTTATAATTATTTGAAAAATATAACACTTAATTGTGTGCACATGCATTCACACTTCTGTTTACTGCAACGTAAAAGAACATGCATGAAGCATTCATGCAAGTTAGTGTTCCATAAAACGTTACATTTTTCTTTGTAGATATACAGCAGCGGCAACCCAACAAATATAGCAAACCCCATAAAAGATGCGAGTGTTCAACTTGACATCAAGACAGCAGGTGGAAGATTAACATTGTATCAAACTACTTTGTGCAAAAAACTCCCATGGGATGATGTCGATTCTGGTGCTGATCTGGATCCTGAAGGTTATTTGGATTTGTATAATAAGAATGACATTCAACTGATATGCTGCCAAGCAGATGCAAGTACATTGTGGCTTGTTCCTGATGTGGTTCAGATGAAGTTTATCCAGTCCCTTGACTGGGATATGGATATGGATATTCTTTTTATATGGGTACTAACCAGAGATAGGCCGAAAGGCAAGGAAGTTGTGAAACATGAGACACCTGTTGATCCTATGGATCTTCCACTGCGATCAGACATCCAGAAAGTTCTCAATGGCTCGACAAATAGCTTTAGAATATACAATCTTTATCCAAGATACTTGCGTGTTACTGGTTCTGGTGATGTCAGACCTTTAGAACAAGAGGTATCCTATTATTTCTTTTGTTCAAGTGCTCTCTCTCTCTCTCTCTCTCTCTCTAAACATTTGCACGCTTGCATGCATGCCTGTGGGATGAAATTATTTGCTATATCTTGCTATAGATTGGTCTCTAGTCTGTATTTTGATGTTGCAAATTGTTGCTGAAAATTATTGAGCTTTCATAAATCTTAGATTAATATTATTCTTCAATAAATCATAATACTGAAATTCAATTTTGGGCTATTAATTTTTCAGTAAGTGTCCAATGAATTTCCATTACTGAATTTGCTACATGCCAGATGTTCTAGCTAGTGCATGAGTCTCATATTTCTGGCTTTAGAGAGGGTAAGTTGTACATGTCCTTTTACCTTGCAATAAGGCTTTTCTGTGCTTGTAGCCAGTGACCTAGGTCACAGTGAGGCGGCCTTACCATCGTACCAATGGTCATCATCAAATGGTAGTCCAGCAATCGTAAGAAATAATATCATTTATATTTTGCTTTGATGGAACAAACTAAGTGTCGCATTTACAGGTGAGTGAGGTCAGTGCAGATCTTGTAATGAATCGTGCATATTTTAACTGGTGGTCCTTTCATTCTATCAATTCATCAAATGTAAGTGGATGCCGAGGTTTGATAGGGCCCATGGCGATCATAATGTCTGAGGAAACTCCACCACGTAAGTTCGAAGAGCATTTCTATTTCACAGGGACAAGTTGCTTTTCATGATATGATAATATTTTTTGTTAAAATGCTGTTGCAGAGGGTATTCTTGGCGACACAATAAGCAAGTTCAGCATTTGGGGTCTCTACATAACTTTTGTACTTGCTGTAGGCCGTTTTATCAGACTTCAGTGTTCAGATTTAAGAATGAGAATACCATATGAAAATCTACCTTCCTGTGACAGGTAACTCTATTTTGGGGTCCTTTTTTCTCTGATGGATTGGTTTTCCAGACTACGAATGATTATAACAAAAAGCCATGATAAAATTGTGTTTTTTTCTTTTGCCTCAAAAGTTCTTATGTGATGCTGACCACCGTAATGAAATGTCACTTTCATTCATACATCCTCCCCTCCATCTTGGAGAAAAAAGAGACCCCGGAAAAAAATTGCTCATTTCGGTTGTTTCTGGGGGAATTTATAAACAATTGGCTTTTTTCGGACACAACCATGCTTTATTGTGCCATCCAAATCAAGCAAAAAATCTGAACACTTAATGTTGCAATTCCTACTCTTTGTATTCATTAAAGTTTATCTCTTGATGTAGATTAATAGCTATATGTGAGGATATATATGCTGCAAGGGCAGAGGGTGAGCTCGGAGTTGAAGAGGTTCTTTACTGGACGCTCGTAAAGATTTACAGATCACCACATATGCTTCTCGAATACACAAAAGCAGACTAGTTGGAAGGTCAAAGCATTAGGCTCGACCGGAGTGAAACCTATACATCCGTTGCGATTAGGCCGGAGAAATTCTGGCATTTCTGTTTGCCGAGGATCCAGCCCTTTTTAACATATGGATTCCACATGAAGGATTTGAGTTTTGTTTATCAGTATAGCTGGCTCAGCATTTGGAAATTTATTTTCATCATTGGAGCAGTGAAGAGTGAACGAATAACTGAGAAATTCGGCGATTTAAACAGATAATTTTTGGTTTCTTGCTTTGTTATTGTACATATTATGATTAGTGTACGCTTTAGATTTGTACAGAACTTTCGATTAGAAATAAGGCAAAGCATCAAAGAAATCAAATTATTTCCTGCCAGTCTGGCCGGAAAATTGAATGAGAAATTTGGATGCTCCAGTCCGGCCGCCAGATTTGAAATATATATATATATATATATATATATATATATATATATATATATATATATATATATATATATATATATATATATATATCATTTCTTTGTTTTGCAAATTTGTCTTGGCAGATCAAGGAAATTTGCCATGCTCATCTTATTTCTTCAATCTTGAAAATTAATGGGCTGTTTAAGCTCGATAGACTCGTCCCACATCCATAGCAGCTAAATGCATTTACTAGAATGGTGCGAACTCTACACTAAGAGATTCCTTGAGAAGTCCGCTATCAGACCTCTTTAATGGAGGAAGCCTCCACAAATACTAGTTTCTGAACATCGGGAAATAGCGTATCCGACATTTACTAACAAAATTTAACACAATAAATTGTATAGGGCAGAGACCCCATCGTAAAACAAATACTATTCTTACAGCTACCCAGCATTCTACCATTGTTCACAAAATATATTGGCTTAACAAAATCCTCACATGAAGTGAACACAAACCGTTAAATCCTCATCAGATCAAACTCATAAATTACACCACCACCGGTAATGATTTTACCTTGAAATAGCTTAGTGACAGACCAGCTCCAGCTCAAGCAGCACCCTTCGTCACCTTTTTTTTGTTACCACTACCGCTTACATTGACCTTCTTCACATCTTCTGGGATGGTTTCTTCCATTACCTTTGGAGAAGTAAAATTGAAGTTCTCGATAGATACATTCTTGTATTTTGGATTTGCTTCTAAAAATGCTGCAATCTCATTTCTCGTTCTTAGTTTCTTCCCTGTTGGAGTGATATAGTAAGCATCCATTTTGGAGAAATCTCGTCTAAGTACCAAACTCCTCTTAAAACCTTCAGGTGTCTTTGGGATGCCAGGCTTGTCAATGACCCAGGTTCGAGTTGCATTGCACTCAATGTCGGCAGGATCCTCACAAGAAGTACCAGGTTTTCTGTCACAAACAAAGGGAGTCTCAAGAATTTTGCTTCTGATTTCCTCGTACTCTTCTTGCGTTGCAATCACTCTCCACTTTAAGCAATTTTCACACTGTGCAGCATATGTATCAACTGATCTCACTGGCCCACGTCCATTCTGTTGTCACAATTATAAAGGAGAAAGATAAAGGATAAAAAGGACTATTGCTATCAGTATTATAAAAGACAGTGCGATCGCAGGAATACCACATTCTTTTACCATCTTTTCATGTCAAAAAATAATGAGAACAAAAGCAATGCATAAGTTGTGATCTCCTCTTTTGCGGTTCCTCCGAATGTCAAAAAATTAACAGTATGGCAACAACCTAATAGCAATATGAAAGCGCTGACTACTACATATGCAAGTTTTAGTTCAAATTGAGAAATGTATAGATGTTGACAAATGTAAAAAAGCATTTGTGTGAGGAAAGGGCAAATATGATCAGACATGTATTTATTTCACTTATATCAATGAAATGGAGTCGAAATTCTGAAGCAATGGCAACACAGTATGAATTATGGGTTTTAATGCTCCCTAACACTACCCTGAAAGTGGCTTTGGAAGCAGGATCCTGGAATATTGTAAAGCTTTGATTCTTTGAGGGTGGAAACTTAACATGCAGCTTTGAAAATGTGCATTTCAATGTAAATTATTGGACATCCAAGTCAAACACATGATTATGAAGAGTCTCATTCTCTTGACCGGAAAATTCATTGAGGATCCTCTGGTGTAAAATATAACACTATAGCAGTAAACAGAGAAAAGAGAAATGGAGACAATCTCATTCTATAAACAACAGATAGCATGAGGATACAAATGCCGAATAAGCTGTATCTTTAAGCATTATCAATACATCCAAGAATTACTATTCAAACAGCCAAGGTCAACAGGCAACATGAAGTAGAGCCTTCCCATTCAACTAGAAGAGAGATATTCTAGGAACCTTCAATCTGACACAATTCTCCTAGAAAAAGAGAGAGCCTTCACATCTAAATGTCAGAAAAACTAAACAATGTAATGAAACATATAAGACTAAAAAGGTAACCAAACAAAGTAGTATAATCATCATTATGTTCCATTTCTAATTACATCTTATCAATCATAAATTCATAATGCATGCTACAAGGGGTTAAGAGGGAGGAGAAAATTTTATTTTATTGTGTTTGGAAAATTAAATATTACATAAGAAGGAGAAGAGTGGGGGAATCTTACAATTCAATTTGGATGAATTGAAGGAAACTGGAATATAATCATTAAAAAATAATAATAAGAAAAGTCTTTCTCATTTAGTTTTAATTTTAGATTGCTAATTACTTATAAGACTAAAAAGGATAAAACAAGAGAAATTTAATTCCCTTCCCACAAGATGAAATCACCCAATTTCACCCTAAGAAGGGTAATGAAGAGGGATAATTTGGTTAAATGAAAGATAATGGTCCCCTTCCCCTTCCTCTCCTAATAAATTTCTAATATTGAAAGAAGATAAAGAGAGAATTTCCCTTCATTCTCCTCCGCTTCTCCTCCATTTTGATAGTAAGGAGAATCCCCATGAATGCTATTCAACCTAAACACATGCATGTGAGCTGAACTACAGCTACAGTTAGCATATAACCTAACACTTATCCATGAAAAATCAAAAGATTGAAAATCTACTTCCAAAAAATAAATCTAAAAATCAAGGGTGAAACTGCATAATCAGTTCATAATAAATAAAAAAAATGCATCCAGCATCCAGTATTTGGTAATCAAGCAAAATTTAATTAAAAAAAAAAAAGAAAGAATCGCAGAATCGATAAAATTGGTATCATTATTTCTCCAGCATTGTCACAGAAGCCAATGGAAATTTCTAGCCCGAGTACATCATATCAAGAAGAAAAACCAAAAACTACTCTCAACAATAATTAATAAGAAATATATATATCGAAAAAAAAAAGATATATTTAGGGATCGCACCTTCGAGTTCGACGACGTTTTAGGGGTAACTGGGGTGACGTCTTTCGTCGCCATATTATCCGCTTTTTTTTTTTCTTTTTTTCTCTTTCGATCTCTCTATTTGGAGAACATCGAACTCATTCGGACGAAAATATTTTTCTTTTTTCCTCTTTCGATCTCTCTATTTGGAGAACTTCGAACTCATTCTGACGAAAATATTTTCTTTTCTCGGCGAAAATAATCGGCCACAATAAGTAATCATAGACTCACCCTGAAAAGCACACAATCAGATGACTGACACAATCACTGCTTGAAACGTGGAAACATGATTTCAGATCCAAGAGGTCCCACGCTACTGTGGAGGGGCTCCGCATGTGTGTTACGTGTCAAGGGTCCGTTCATTTTTATTTATTTTTTTTACCGTATGCTATATGAAACGGCTAGCCAAGTGGGACCCACTAAAAAGTATTTCGGAACTTGGGTAAGCCCCACACAGTTGGGCGTGTGGGGTCCCCTCTGATTCCCTGTTCGGATGTTTGCTAATTTACAGAAAAAAAAAAAAAACACACAGAGGAATGGATTTTGCATTAATTTTTTCAAAATCAAGATGGATTTTTTAGGCAAAGGTACAGAGTCGCCCCAAAACTATATATAAAAAAAATGAGTCACATCATAAAATATGATTCATTATAATTAATGCATGCAATTGAGTCCCTGCAATTTACATCCGTTTTCTCCTAATACCTCCTGTCATTTGAGTTGACTCATTTTTACTATTAATCAATCACATAAGGACATGTGTCAACCCAAAATATCACTCTCATACTAATTAACAATGTTGTGTTAAAATCTTAATATTTAAAATAAACAAACGGCTTTATTTTCATAATTGGAGATTTATAATTTCTATAATGAAACGATATTGTTTGAGTCATAAAAAAATAAAAAAAATAAACATAATTTCCAAATTTCTTCCATATCCTCTGAAACTTGATCTCCTATCTTCAATTTTCTCCCTCTCTTTCTCACATGCAAATCAAAATTATGGATTTAGTGCATTTGGAATCGAAACATTAAACTGAATTTATAATGGAAGAGCATTGTTATGGCTTCATCATCTTTAGTTTCTGTAAATCAAAATAAAGTCATCAATGATGGGGTTTCGCCTATCCTTTGCCATTGCAACTTAGTTGTATATAGATGGACCTCATGGACGAATGCAAACCTAGGGAGTAGGTTTTATGGGTGTCCAAACTACAAAGTGAGATTTTAAATATTTGTCATATATGCTTTCTGAAATTGTTTATAGCTTCCCTAATACAGGGAGTAATTATGTGTAATTCGTGTTAAGGGCAGATAAGAGGATGTAAGTTGTTCCAATGGTGTGACCTTAAAATTTCTAAGCATGCATCAAGACTTTTGATTCAATTGAAGAAATAAAACATAGAGAAAAAAAATTAATACAACAGTGTCTATAAACTATGATGACTGAATTTCATGATTTGTTAGTTTATAATCCAAGGTTATAAAACGAAAATTTGGATACCGAATTGGAGATGAAGACATTATATAAGAGATTGAGAAAGTTAAATGGCTTTAAATATCATAGGTTTGAGTATTGTTGTAATATTGATAGCTTTAATAATGTGTAAAAATTGGAAATTATGGCATAGCTGTGTTTAAGGGTCTATTGTTATGTACTTTTTTTTTAAATTTTGGTAGTGCAATTAGTCATTTGATTAGTTTTTTATTTGGTAAAGCAATTAGACGTTATAAGTCTTTGATATTTACCTAAGTAAAATAAAAAGAAATGAAAATGACAAATACTACATTGCTGCCAAACCACAAGAACGCATACCACATCCAAAATAGTTGATATTTTATTCAAATAAATATAATTACAATTACAATCACTGTAACATATGAATGTCCTTACCATCACAATAAAAAAATCTCATGTACTAAATGTTCTATCTTAGCAGCATATGCAAAAAGGCAACAAAATGTGCAAAGTCTATCTATATAAACAACATGTTTTGGCCTATATTATAGTTGTCATACCAAATAAACTAAAGTCATGACCCTGTACAAAATTCACACAATTCACAAAAAAAAAAATAGCAAAAGTTGTCACATTGGCATAATTAGTTGGTATATTAATTCGAAATAGTTGAAGCTATTATGTTGTCACTGGACTTTTTCCTCTTCTACAAATGCCCTATTTTTTTCTCATTTTCTTGCTGCAATTGGTTGCTAGTAACACATAGATTCCCTTGTCATTTAAATCTTGGAGGTTTCTACTAAAAATTTCTTGACCTTGAAACTTGTGATTCCAAATGACCAAATTTAATATTTCTTTATTCTACTCCAGGCTGAAATCTTGTAGGCATTGAATTAACCATCCTTTTATTGAATACTAGAAAATTATTTGTACAAAAATCAGTAGTAAGTAGAAAGCTTGGAGAAACATTACTAATATTTTTAATTGCAGAAAATACAATCTTTTCACTTAGGTGTGAAGGCTATACTAAGATATACATTAACCAAGAATCAAACCAAACACACATTTCTATAATGAAACTCAAATCACTCACAATTGAAAATACACCATAATTAAAAATACAAATTAATGGAACTCAAATCATTCATTGCTAAAAAAAATATTCTCATTACAAATCAGTACATCTCACACATTACAAATCATTGCTAAAAATACACCACATTTGGTTATTAAAAGTAGAAAAAAGATCAAACATTACTTAATACATGCAATATTAACCAAATTTATTGTTGACTCACATTCCAAGTGGTTTTCCCAATCTTGTCATCATAATGCAACCCAACGCCAGTTTCTCTTTTTCTGATAACCCTAGCGCCCAAATTAAATGTTGTTATTGGATTTTTTTCCTTTCATTTTTCTTACATAAGTGGTATCTGTCATACAAATATATGAACTATTTTGGATTGGCTGGCTAGACTATTCTTGAGCCTGCAAATGTGAATAAAAATTTCAATTATATAAGTCAATAATAAATCAATTAAAGTTGAATATTTTACATTTCCCTCTCTAGGCTGTGCAAATTGAGATTTGAACTTGCACTGCCTCTTATTATGTCATTTCTGTTTGCATAAGCTACATGACATTATGATTCCCTTTTTACTTAATTTTTCTTCTCTAGATTGCTTTCTTGGCTCATTAGTTTCATTCTTTCTTTATTTCTTAGGTCTGCCAGACATTTTGGATATTTTAGAAGATTCTATTAGAGGTTGTTTCTTTGCTTTCCAAAATATTGGGCTAGGAACATTGATTGCTTCACACATTGATTTGTAATACCACATACTAATTTTTGAAGCATAATCAATTTTTGTATAATTCAGTGCACATATTGCATAAGGACATGAGATTCCATCCAAATCCTATTGTCTACAAATACAAATGCTCTTATCCAGAAATACAGTATGCCTATCTCTTCCATTGTTACCTCATACCCATTATCCTCATTAAATTCAACACAAATACCTCTTGTTGTTTTCAATAAACATAATCATTGCCTCATTGCTAAACATATTAGGCCATTTACCTCCTTCCTCTCTTACTTCTTTTATCTTGTTCATTTTCATAACCCTTATCTCATTTATCATTGAAATGATAAGTTTCTTTCTTACATTTTTATTCATTGAATTATAGGGCTCGCATAAATTATTATCAACTATTTGGGAGGTACTCCTTACATAGAAATATGTCTTGTACCAGGTTTAAAAAGGCCACTTAACTAGGTTTTCCATTGCCTTAGTTCTATGTTCAACCATCTTATCTATGTTATCTTTAAAATCCTCCTTAAAAAAATTCCATGCACACCTCCAAAACTTCTTCATCATCTCATTACCTCTCTAAATCTTGCTCCTAATGGCATATATGTGTCTTACACATTATCCATGCTTGACTTCTGGCAGTAGATCCATAACAACATTGCATGATCACTAAGATTATTCAAAAATCAATATACAAATACAACACCGTATAAAATGAATAAGTTCTAAATTTTAAAATACAAAAATATAAAAAATATGAGTTTTCACCTTTTGCATATAAAAAATAAATGTGATATTCCTTCCATCCTCCAAAATTAATTCATCATTCAATAATTGCAAACACCACATCCAATTTTGTGTATTTTCCTTGTCTACAATTGCAAATGCAATTGGATAGATGGAATTAGTAGCATCATTCCCAATTGCACTTAACACCATTCCCTTTACAATTCCTTTTAAAAAAGACCATTAAGACCAATTATTGGTCTACAACCAACAAGTCATCCTTTCTTACATGACCCAAAACACACAAACATCCTCTTGAATACTCTACTACCTTTAGCCAACCATTAATTACATAGTTCAATCCCAAATTTGTTGTCTGAGATGTTCTCTTCAAATTGAGTAACATAGGATGCAAGACCTTTAAACTCCTCTTTGTAACTACCTTCCTTTTCTTGCATTATCATTTTTCTTGCTCTTTTACACTTTGCTTCATTTATATGCACCTTCATCTCTTATTCAAATTCTTTTTCATTTCTTTAACTTTGATGTCGGGATTCTTAAATAACTTCTCCTTAAAATACTAAGCTATATAGTTAATTATTACTAATTTTATTTTTGAATGTCTTCACACAAATATGCTCATATTTAAATATTTTCACTATCAAGTCATTCGTCCCTTTGTCTTGATGCGAACAATAGAAATTGACATTTTTTCTCATACTGCACTTTGAGTCTTTTAGGCTCATTTTTTCTTAAATTTTAGTTTGTGCTTATTTGCCACTAAATAACTAGCAATAACTTGTCTAAATTTCGTTGCATTGGAAAAGTGGGCACCAAGAAAGAAAATTGGTTTCTCAAACTATATTCTAATATAATTTTTATAACTAGTTATAAAGTCCTCATTAGGTACCTTAGCTAGCTCTTCATTTTCATCATTATTTTCTTTGTTATCATTATCCACTGATACATTAATGTCACTCTCATTAGTATTACCCTCACCAGTGTCACTGTCTCCACTATCAATATTCACATCATTGAATTCACCAGCCTTATCAACCATATTTGTACCCAACCCTATATTTGCACCATTGTCATTAATTTTCTCACCCATTTCCTCCATATTCGTAGCTCTCATATCAAAAATCCTACATCTATCACCAACATCCCTATTCCTATCACTCATATCAGAAGCCCTACCTTTATCACCAGCATCCTCATTCCTAGAACCCATGCCAAAATCTTTATCATCATCCTTACCCTCACTACACTGATGATCATATAACTTTTCCATTTATTCCAACACCTCTTTATTCATGCAAGAATGAAATCTCAATCTCCTTAAATCAATATTTCTAACATCCATTTTTATACTAGTGTCATCCATTACATCTTTGCTCAATATCCCTTCCCTTTCACTCACATTTTTAGGCACTGACCTTGTAGCATTTCTCTGTGCATTTTTGCTTACTATCTCTACCCCTTTACTCACACTTCTAGGCACTGACCCTGTAGCACTTCTCTGTGTACCTTCAATATCTTCACTAAATGGCTCATTAGTAGAAGGCAGAGCTTATACCATCTAAGGTTCATTAACATAATGAATGGTGAACAACTCTACGACATGTTTAGGTCCCCTAATATTGTTTTGTATATACCTTATCTCATCATCACCTTTAATCCCTATAAGTTCATTACTCAAACTCTTCCCAAGTTATAAATAGTACACTTTGTTAAAGTTGCTAAATTTTAAATCCTTACTAATTAAAGCCTGCATATCCCCATAACTTAGATAATCGGGATCGAAGTTTTTGAATATCTCCCAATCATCCCCATAAGTCAGTACCCTACCTCTATACCACATTATCCCCCCATATTAAACCTTAATTGAAATTGTTTCACCTATTCTACAATTATAACCAAAAAAATTACCATTTTATTATTCATAGTGCAAACATAAAATGTAAAGCCTAAACCACATTGCAAACAGATAATCTTACATCCTATTTACCATCCATTTTAAAGAAATACCAACACTTCATCCAAATTAAACCTTAAACCTCATTGCAAATAAAAGAGTTGAGAAATAAAAAAAATACTTACTTGGAAATTAAGGTTTCGGTGTCTTTGCATTTTCTTTTCTTCACCCTTTTTTCAAACTCACAAACAAAAGTTAGTATGTAAAGACATTTGAAATTTCAATTGGCAGAGAGATTTATCAAAGATTTTGATTCAGTCGACTGAAAAATTTAAGAGAGAGAGATATTGGAATCTTCGAATAAAAATTAGAAAATTAAATACATTTGAAATTTCTGTCAAATTTTATAATTATATACATCATTATACGACACCGTTTAACCAATATTCTTTTTTTTTATTTGCATGAAAATGATATTGTTTCAACATTTTTTTATTTTCAAATGAGCCATAGGACACTGTTTTTTATTTTTCATTTTGTTAATTTTAAATTCTCAACACGATGCATTTTTAAATAGTTGCATGAGGGAATTGACCTTGATATGTGTCACGTTATGATTAGTTAACAATGAAAACCAATCAGTTCAAATGATCAACGACACTCGCTAATGGTGGTTAACAAATGTGAAGTTTAATGGTTCAATTGCATGAATTTTTAACAAAAGGGGCTTAATTACATTGAGTCATACTTGGTGTGACTCTTTGTTTTAGGGATAGTTTAGGGATAAATTTGTACCTTTTACCTTCTTTTAAAACCATTTCATCAATTTTAACAAAATTTTAATATATCCCCCTTTAATTTTCTTTTTTCTTTTGTTACCTCTTCACTTTTTTCTTTTTACAACATTAAATTTTTTTATATCAAGTATTAGAATTTTGTCCCCTATCTTTAATAATACATCTATGTGTCTCAACTAATTTATCATGTAATTATAAAAAACTGAAAAGAGAGTATTTTTAAAATTTTTAAATTGATGATACCATAAAATTAAAATTAATTAAGTTATTTTTTTTCAATTTTGTCTTAATTGCTATTGTAAATATTGATTTAATATAATTATTGACACGTTTACTTTATTTTTTTCCATTAAACACTGACAAAGTATCATAATAGAGTTTACTCATCATACATCATCAATTTCATATTTACTCTTTTAACTTTTAGATTACTTTAATTTTATTAAAATTTTGATATCTCACTGATCAAGTTTATGTTAGTTTTTTAAATTTGTGGATGTTGAATTTGAGATATATTTTTGAAGTCTCAAATATGCACACAAAATCTGAATCGTTCTAAACTGAACGGAAAAATCAAGAAAAAAATTCAAAATCAAACTAGATTGTTGACTTTTTTTACCAGATCTGAACCGTATTGTACCGTTGATATTAAATTTGACGGATTTAAATTTTATAGTGATATTCAAACCTAAAATTAAATTGAATTTTATTGAACTATTCTAAAACTGAATTGTACCAAAAAAAAATTGATATTTAAATAGTTATAATTAAGAATGAAATAATATAATATTTTTATAATTTTTATACTTTTATTATACAAATATAATATAACTTAAACTTATAATTATATACATTCTGATCCATAAAATTAAAATTATAAATTTATAATAAAATTAATATGACATTTATAATAACAATAAAATTAAATAATTAAAAATTTTTAATATATTAAAAATAATTTTATATTTTAAAAAATTTATAATAGTTGCATAGAAAATTAAACTCATGCATAAACTTAATGTAAGTTTAAAAATAAGCTAATTATAAATAAAATTAACTATATTTGTTATTAAACAAATAATTATAAAATATCACTAGTTTTCATTTTTTACCCTAATTTTTGTAACACTAATTATATTTTTTAGCATTCATAATTTTTCTAATTATCTTATATAATAAATATAAATTTATAATAATTGTAATATAAATTTATAAAAAATAAATATAATAAATATATTAATATAATTTTTTTATCAAAATAATTGTAACATTTTAAATTTATTCTAATTTTTTCAATCCATATTTACTTATTTTTCATTCGTTCGCTTAATTTACTTGAGTTTGATTTTGATAGTTATATATAATTTCTTGATACATTTCAAATGTGAATTTATATATATATATATATATATATATATATATATCAACGATAAATCATCTTTTCATTGATACGATGAGATTTAATTAAAAACCACAATATCCGATATCATAGTTAATAAATAAATAAATTTATAAAAAAATTATATAAAAAATTATAATATTTGAGTACTTTTTTAATTTAATCTCATTATAAGGAAAAAATCATTAAAAATATTAATTTTTCTAAACTAAATTCTCTATATTTCATAATTACTCTCAGAAAAATTTGCATTATAATTGATAATTTCTTTAAAACTAAAGAGATTGCAATTAAAAAAGGAAAAAAATATTTATTAGCTATTAGCATAGAAAAAGTTTTTAAAATACTTAATTATTTTTTTCTTATATATATATATATATATATATATACACAATAAATGATAAATATTACAAAAATTAAATTACTTTCTAAATTTATAGATCAAACAAAAATTCATTATTTATAGAAATTTAATTTAAGGACAAATTTATTACATATTATTAAAATGTAGCATTTGCAGAACTTTATTTATGACTAAGATATGGTATTTGCAAAATTCAGCCTGTAAGATTCAAAATATCATTTCAAGAATGGCAACAAGATAGAGTAGGAGAAGAAAAATTGCACAACATGGGGTTGTACTTATCCATAATTTAGTTTCTTGTTATTTTAAAATTATATTTTCATTATTGAATTCTATATGTATTTATATTAAAATTTGGAAATTGATAACTAATACTAT
Organism: Triadica sebifera; assembly: GCA_023653625.1. NCBI lineage: Eukaryota > Viridiplantae > Streptophyta > Magnoliopsida > Malpighiales > Euphorbiaceae > Triadica > Triadica sebifera. The sequence continues at coordinate 28,242,774 of CM042900.1, forward strand.
AAAATTATAAAATTATATATCTGAAAATGGATGAAATTACAGTAATATTTAATACACTCTCATTATTTATTCTATTAGTAAATTATATATTTATTTAATTGTTAATAAAACCATGAACTTCATAAAAATTAAGCAAGCAAAACTTGAAATTGATTTACATGAAATCAAAAGTCTATATATGGCTAAATTATCTCCCCAAGCAGCTTGAAAATCTAACTAGATATAAACATCCATGTACAGCCAATGTAATCCTACAAATTTAATGTATAAAAATCTAAAATGCAATAAGGACATCTATATTTAGTACAGATATACTAATTAGGATTTTACCACAATTATGAATTTATTTACATATTTCTTTCTTATACATATAATTTATAATGAAATTTCACAATATTAAATATATTATATTATTGCTAAATTAAAAAAAATATTTTCACAAATTGAATAAAAAAAATATTTTCTTTACTAATAATTTTGATTTAATGTATTCAAATAGATGTATTTTAATGTTACACTGTCTTGATCACCTTACAATTATAATTTACATGTAAAAATTTCTTGAATTAATTCATTAAAAATTAATAAGACATTCTATTTTTTACACAAATTTATAAGCAATTAAAATTTAAGAAATTTGATTAGTGAATATAGAGGCTCACAAGGAAAATGCCAAAAAGGTTTAACCATGGTTAAGGCTAACTCAATAAAAGCTTGGATTACGCTAAAGACAAAATTTGTTACAGTGAGCATGGTTATAGTGAGTTCCTATATAAACCCATCTTGCATGCCACTGAAAATCACACAGAGGAGGAAAATAGCTGAAAACGTTTTACTTCACACCATACCCTCCATTAATTCCCAGCGTTTTCTTTGAACATTGATTGAATATGGCTTACCCATTTTCTCTTTTGCAATAAGCCTTGTAGGTAGAGAAGAAAACTTTTTTTTTTCTATCGATGGTTTTGTTTTGCTTACATTTTGTTGCTTTGTGGTTTATTTGTTCGTCGTCTTCTTAAGCTAAGCCAATGGTTTTTTCTGGTTCTTTGTGCTCTCTGCGAAATGGGTTTTAAGTCTGTTTGTTGTTTTACTATGAAAATGTGTGGGTTGGTTTTGCTTAATAGCTGCAAGCAGCAGTATATATATAATTTGTTATTGGGTATTAAATTTCTATTTAGATAATTTCTTCGTCGTCTTTTTAGGCTAAAATTATGGTTTGTTATGGTCCTTTGTGATATCTGCGAAATGGGTTTTAAGTGTGTTCGTTGTTTTAACTACGGAATGTGTGGGCTGGTTGAGCTCATAGTTGCAGGCAGCAGTATATTAAGCTTGTGTTATTGGGTAATTTATTTCTATTTAGATCATTTGGGTTTCCTTTTTTCTCATTGATATGATTGTTTTTCAACAGGGTAAAAGATTCCAAATCGAAAATACAGGTATGGTTATTTTCCTATTATCCTTGTTTTTAGTTTGTCTTCTTATTGTTTGTTAAGATTGTTCATTGTTGAGTGGCATCGTCTATTGCATTGAATTTAGTAGATTATATGAAATTCTATAGCAGATTTTAAGCACAAAAGGCATGAAACTTACTTCATTTGATTGTCTTTGATTGCTAAATGTGCCTAGTTTTTTGAAACAATACCGTTTAATTCACAGGATTAGCTAATAGATATATGCTTGTCAATTTCTTTGTGAACAACTTTTCTCATATTGATTTATTTGATTCCTAGGATTGGGTGATCACAATCAAGAAGAAGATATTCCGCATTTTAAAACTGTTAAAGAACTTAATGAATTTGTTCGACAAAAGGAAGAAAAAGAAATGTCCAATACTGGAGGTAGCAGCAGCAACAATTTAGGTTCTTCAAATGGCTCTCAACAAGGCAAAGGTAAAGGGAGCAAAAACAAGAGAAAATCATCAGCCGATCATTCTCCTCAGGCTCCATTCAATTCACCTTCGTCACTGGTTGAATTTCCCCGGTACGATTCCTCTTCGGGTAAATCTGCAAATCCACAGCTTAACCTTGCAACACAAGGGCCTAAGCCTAGTTCTGTGTGGGAGGATCCTTTTGCTCACCAACTTGAAGGTGTATTGATGGTTAACATACAGAGAGTTTTCGAGAAAGCGATTAAGCAGCTTGTGGATTGTGGGTATGCTGAGGATGTTGCTAAAAAGGCCATTAACAGGATGGGGTTTTACTGTGGGGGTAAAGATATTGTGGCTTACATAGTGAATGATGCTTTGGACTTGCTGAAGAGTGGGAAGGATCTTGACAGTGTGAAAGATATAAAGTTTGAGAATATGAAGCAGATGGTGGAGTATACAATGCTAGAATTGGTTAATGTGATTGTACAAGTTAAGCCAAAATTGTCCATTGGAGAAGCAATGTGGTGGTTCCTATTATTTGATATGGACGTTGTGCAGGCATGCGGAGTTGAAGGATATAATCTACTGAGCCAACTTCGTGGTGAGGAAATCTCAGGGCAGAGCTCTTCTGATGTTGAATTTAGTTCAAAGGCTCAAAGCTCACAGCCTATTCCTCCATCTGATGCTCAAAGTTCTCTGCATCAACCATTAAAATTTGGAAGTTTCACCAGTGCAATCAGCTTCAAAAATTCCCCTGCTGTTGCAGAAGAGAGCGATGTTCCTATACCAGGCAATTCAGAGCAGCCTACATTCCAAACATCTGCTGACATTAGAGAAAAATTATCAATCAAGGGAAGCAAATCGGTTAAAGAGAAGGAACTTGAGACTTTGCAAAAAGCCTTACAGTCAATTTCTAAGTCAGGAAAAAGTTATACTCTCAAGTCCAAAGGAAAAATGGAAGCTCCTACAACAGATGGAAGTTCTCATGTTCCTAGCAATGCTCCTTCTACTGTATCTGTGTCAAAAGACTCTTCGAAATCATCTGCATCAACTGGATCAAGTGCTCAAGCCACAGTTTCTGCAAAGAAGCCTCCATCGAAGCCTGAAGCTAGCACCACTGAGTTCCCAAAGACTTCTGATTACTGTGCTGGAATTCCATATGATAAGTCTTTGGGAAAGTATGTCCCGCAGGATAAGAAAGATGAATTAATTCTCCAGTTAGTTTCTCGAGTGGAGGGACTACAGAATGATGTGCAGAGCTGGAATGATTGGGCCAATCGAAAAGTTATGGAGGTTACTAGTAGGCTGAGCAAAGACAGGCTTGAGCTTAAAGCATTAAAGCAGGAGAAAGAAGAGGCAGAACAGTTAAAGAAAGAGAAGAAAATGTTAGAGGAGACAGCCCAGAAGAGAATATCAGAGATGCAGTATGCACTGGTTAATGCTACTTGCCAAGTGGAAGCAGCTAACGATGTCATTATAAAGCTTGAGGCAGAACGAAATATGCTGTGGGATGAGATGGAAGCAGCAAAATTAAGAGCTGTAGAGACAGCTGTGAACTGTGAGGAAGCAATGGAGAAAGAACAAAAGAACTTGAAGGATGCTCAATCATGGAAGGGGCAAAAGAGCTTGTTGCTGGAGGAGCTAGAGAATCAGAAACAAAAGGTAGTCCAACTGCAACAAAAAATATCCAAGGCAGAGAAGGTCCAGAACCAAATTGAGGTATTTCTTTTTTCCCAAAAAGCTGTTAAAGCAGAAACAACTACTAGTATGTAAATTAGCTTCGTTTCTACTGTGGTTTTGCAAAATGCACAGGCCAAACTGAAACAGGAAGCAGCAGACAGAGAAGATATGATTAACCAAGCTGCCTTCTTGAAATATGAACAAGAACAACTTGAAGATGCAGTTAAAGCGGAGGAGGACAGGATGAAACTAGAAGCAGAAAAGGGTATGGGAAAATGTATGGAAGACATCAAAATGCTTGAGGAAAAAATATCCGAACTGAAATTGAAGTCTGAGGCATCAAGAATAGCTGCTCTTAAAAGAGGAATGGATGGAAATTATGGAATTACAGACAACCTGTGTGCCGACTTCAGTCTGAGAGGAAGGCAAGAAGCAGGGAATTTACAGGGAATATTTGGAGCTAAAGTTATGAAAAGAGAGAGGGAATGTGTGATGTGCTTATCAGAGGAGGGAGCAGTTGTTTTTCTGCCATGTGCACATGAGGTCCTCTGCACAGGATGCAATGAGCTTCATGAGCAACAGGGAATGAAGGACTGCCCTTCTTGCAGGACTCCTATCTATCAGCGCATTTTAGTCCGCTTTGCTCATCCCTGAGACCTCTCTACCATAATTTTCTGCAGGAACACGGTAGAGGGAGAAGCAATTCATGTTCTCTGTCAAACATGGGATTTAATCCTCAAAATCCTACACTTTAACATAAGGTTTGTTTACTCAATACTCAGAAGCAAACAAACTGATGCTGAGTTTAGGATGCCAGGATTAAATGCCATGTTTGATTTGAAAACATGAATGATTTCTTCTGCTTTGTATAGGTAGCTAGCATAGAAAGAAAGCATGTGAATTAGGTTGGGTTATATCACATGCAATTAAGCTTTAGTTTTTACATATATAAGTTTGAAATATGAACTGTTTGTTTTCCCCTATGTCTATTATAATATCTCTATACCAATCTATTGCCTTGGTTGATTGTTTAATCTTTTCATTCCCTTTTTTAAAATCTAAGGATTTATGCCCATCTCAAATGCGAAAATATGTTAAAAATTCAAAATAATTTTTGCTTTTTTTAATCATGTTATACTATATAATTTTCTATTTGGCCTGATAAATCATAAATTGATAGAAATTTAGAATTGAAAATTTAAATGAAACATGTCTTTTAATTATGAGTTCAAATCAAATGGATCTATCTTCTGACCCATGAGAAAATCTACTTTAAATCACATAACTTATAACCTTTAAATAATATCCATATAATGAACTGAAATGAAGTTCCCCTGTGCAATTTTGTAATTATATATTTATCTTTCTGTTGTTTCTGTATTTTCGGGTTTGAGAGTCTTTCAGGTTGGGTTTAAAATCACGTCTCAAGCCAATACTCAGTATATTTATTTTTATTAAAAAAAATTGTAGTCAAATGAATTTTTAGGAAAATAACTTTAATATATTAGTAATTAAAATTAAAAGACCACAGCGGCCAGTCGATATGTCCGAGTGGTTAAGGAGACAGACTTGAAATCTGTTGGGCTTCGCCCGCGCAGGTTCGAACCCTGCTGTCGACGACTCTTTTGTTTTTCCCATGCCAATTGGAAAAAGTACATTTTTTTTGTTGCTTCCCAATTTACATAGGAAGTAGAATATGGAAATTGGGTTTTCCTCTATAAAATCTCTTGCAAACGATATCAATAGTTAGCATTAAAAAGAAGAAGAAGAAGGTCACAACATGATTTAAGAACTTATAACCCTGAGCATGAATTTCTTTTGTAAAATGATGCATGTGAGTGCATAATTATATATAGGATTTTTTATATTTTTTCGTCTATATTTTTATAATTGTTATAAATGTGTATATCAAACTGATGAATTGTCTATAATTTGATTAAAATAGAAAAGATTTTTTATATTTTTTCGTCTATATTTTTATAATTGTTATAAATGTGTATATCAAACTGATGAATTGTCTATAATTTGATTAAAATAGAAAAGATTGAAGTGGGAATTTAACAAATGATATTATTACATTACAAATGAACCGAAAATTTACTTTCATTAAGGAGAAAAATTACAAGTCTCATTGTTTAGAAGATCAGCTAAAACTGCAGGGTGTTGAGTCAACCAGTTAGGATGCAAAAGATTATTTATTTTTTCATTTATTTCTACTCTTTTTTATATAAAAATAATAATAATTTAGCTACCTTATTTGCTTTTGTATTCACATAATAAAAAAGTGATTGATCGTAATTTGATAGCTAACTATTAAATTTAGGTGTATGATTTTCGGATTTAAATTTTAATTAGTGAAATTTTTTAAAATATTAAGAATAATATAAAAGTAATTTATAAGGTATTTGAGATATATTGATCAATAACATGACAACTCAATTTCCGCAAGGGGCAACAAATAGGCATTAATTTGGGGGGAGAGGATTTGCAACAGAGAGTTTTTCAACTACAATTGTATAATGCTGAAAATTTATGATGTTTGGACTTTGGACCCAATGGAGGGAAGTGATTTGTATTTTCCAACTTCCAAGTAATGGGCAAGTGCAAAATTTCATTTGTTTGATTATTGCAATATTTTTTATATTTATTTTTATCATATATTATACTTTGTACTTTTTTTACATTCCGCTCTTAATTAATTTAAAATTCTATTAGTCTCATTAATTTAACACGACATAAATTAACTTTGTGCACTTTCATATCAATATATTATGAGCTAATTGAATTCAAAATTAAATAATTAGAAAGTTCATTATACCAAAAAAAAAACAATAGAGAAATAATATATACTAAAAATGAATACAAGAGTGATAAATACAACAAACTCTTCACGTTGAAATATATATATATATATATATATATATATATATATATATATATATATATATATTTAAAAGATTAGGTCATGAGCCATGTGAATGACGCTTGCATATCTATATCATTAAATTGAAAATGCAACTGCCGAACACAGAATAGAAGCTGCATTTGCTTTTTCGATAAGATTCCTTACGTTTGCTCATGCAAAATCGTCACGTTGAAATCAGTTGCTTTTATCCCGTGTTTAAAATTGCCAAATAAATTTAAATTTTTTTATTTAATTAACTGATTTTTTTATTTTTTATAATTTTTTTTAAATATATTTCTAGAAAAAAATCTATTTACAAAATTTTTTACAAAAACAGATTTTTTTTTAAATATTTTTTCTAAACTTAATTCCAAACAGACTCTTACTCAATGGAAACAATTATTGGTCACACAATCAATTAATTAAAACCTTCATTTAAGAGAATTATTAACCATCCATTTTCTTTGAAAATTTAGGTACTTCTAAGTTCGAAAGTTTAGTTCAATTAACAAGTGTAATTGGTATACTTTCGTTTTTTTATGGATATTATATTTTTTTTATATGTGTATTTTTTAAAAAATATTTTTTTCCAATAAAAATCAATTAATTTTTTTATAAGTATTAATTCGTATAAAATAAATAAAATAAAAATATAAATAGTCAATTGGACTTGTAAAAAAATATTACTCTCTATATTTATAGATATTTTAAAATATTTTTCATTTTACTAATAAAATAAAAAGTAATATTGAATATGCTCTTTGATATTTATTTCTTAAGATTCCATTTCGAAAATGATAATTCAAACATTTATTTTCTTCGTTTTATCTTTCCAACCATATTGTATATACTTAAATAATTTACTTTCCATCGGTTAAATATATAAAACTAATGCAAATTATCAATATGCATGTATTCATTTTTGTAATTAAGAATAAAATTTTAAAAAGTTGTGAGTAGTCTTGCCGTCTAATATAAAAAAAAAAAGGCCTAAATAGTATTCAACACATCATACCCGATACAATTTGCTAGGTTGTTTCTTAAATTTATTTTTGGACTTTATAGATATATATTCTTGGATATTTTATATAATTAGACACAAACATTTTTTTTAAATATTTCCATAGTAAATGAACACTTTTATACGAGCATGTAAAATTTTAATGGAAATTAATAAAAATGTATTAATTAAATGATAAATACATTTTTCAAACATAACAAAAAATCAAATTAATGTATCTATAAAAATCTGAAATAAATATATTGGACAAACTAGCAAATTAAATCACGTAAGTTATAGAAAAATGTATACGATTTAAGTCAATAAAAAACATTACATAAGAAGAAATTAGATACATATTTACATTGTTTTTTAAGTGATTATCTTAGATATTAATTGATGAAGATTATAAACTGAATTTATAGTATTTTATTTTAAAGTTTCTTATTTTGATTTTTTTTGGGTAGAAGAGAGTTATGTCATAGAGTTACATATTTTTTGCATTATATATATCATACAAGAAAAACAACCCTTGTCATCATTCATGAAGTTAGCCCATGTGGATATGTTACAAATTTTATTTCATGTATATACTTAAAAGTAAGCTGGCTAGATAATATTGAAAACTAACTTGAAGGGATATTGGAAGCCTACACCCACCTCATATAATTTGTGATTCCTTCCATTAAATGTTTCCGTTTGTAATTGCATTTAAAAAAAATACTTTTAAAAAAAATATTTTTAATTTTTAAAAATTGTTTTTGAAAAAAATAGATAAATAAATTTTTTTTTTCAAAACCAGTTTATAAAAATTTTAAAAAATCAGTAAATTAAATCAAAAAAATTTTAACTTACTTTTGAATATTCAATATCAAACACTCTCCCAAGGTGTTGTTTTCAGCTCCAAATGCACTTAATTATCATTAAAAATTATTTAATTAATACTAATTGAGGCAAATCTTGCTTGGCTCTCCTTTTCTCGTAGATTTATGGGGGACACACTTGGATATGCTTGGGACACAATTAAGTCAGATTATGTTGCCAAACCCCGACAGCCTCAAGCCATGCAAGTTGGAGCCAACCATAGCCAGAAAAATTTGGGTCTGCCTTCTTTCTTTTCTCAATTTTGCCTTAAATTTAATACGATCGAGATGTGAAATATTTCATGAAGAAATCATAAATTTTATATTTCATGTTCATAAGATTGATAGTCTTCTAATTTAAATGTTCTGAGATTGATTCTGATATCAGAGTTAGGTTTTCATTCTGTCTTCGCTGACTACTTTAGAGGTTAACAGTTAACTATATATTCTCTTTGGTCCATTCTTTGTAATATTAATCTTATATTGATTACCTGCTTGATATCCTTATAACATATTAGCCCCTTTAATTTTAATTAACACATCTAATTTTTTTATTTTTGCTTGGAGTTTCGTATAATAATTATTATTCTATTTAATTTAATTCAGTGCCCTAATTAATATTATCAATGATTTAAATACCATAACCTTTTATAAGAAGAAAAATATTAAAATTGAAGAGTTATCATGTTTAAACTTGAAGATTAATCATTTAACACGTGTTGTTAAATATTAGGAGAAAAAACATATTTTTTAGTTTCTTTATAAATTTATTCAATTAACTCTCACTTTTAATTATTAATTTTGAATTCATTTAGTCCATCAATTCAAAATTTATTCAATTAACTATTGTCGGTTAGATTTTAAACATTTCATTAATAAAAAAAATTCTTATTAACTCTTTTAGCTATTAATAATTATTATATATTAAGTATTTCATAAATAGAAAATTAAATTAATTCAAAATTTATAGTTAAATGAATCGGTCAACAAATTTAGTAATTCAAACAATAGAATAAATTTCAATTAAGAAATTTAATTATATAAATTTATAAAATTCAGAAATTAAAATATAATTTTCTTTTTCCTGAATATCCATCCAACGTTGCACGGCGGAAAGGATTACCCTTTGTTTCTATATATAACTGACGTTTTAGCGTAAATTTAAAATTTTTATTTATCTATAGGTTTTATATAATCAATGAAATTTCAATTTTTTTTTCAATTTTGTCTTTATATTTATTAATTCAAAATTATTAATATTATGTGAAATTCTAAAGTAAAAATCAAAGAAAATTTAGTCTTAATTAATCATTTTTTTTTCTAAATTTAAAACTAATTAATAGTTTTTTAATCGTAATAAAATCCATTAAAGCATCAGTTATATAGCAACGGTGAAGAAACATATTTTTTATAAAAGTTGCAAAGGGCAGCAACTGTATTAACAAAATTAATGCAAAAATTGGTATCTTCCCTTAAGAGTACAGCAAATCCAGCTAGACCCACGTATTTAATTACCTCATAATCTAATCATACATTACTAACTCTCGATTTGTCAACCTTTACGTCCTTCGTTTCCTTTATTTTAATAGTTCTAATTTTTTTTATCACTATTAAGGAAATTGCCCTCTTGGCTCTTATAATTTATCGTTATCTTTATTGCTAATTAATTATAGTGATTAGAGAAATTTAGTAGTGATGTTGATTTCTTTATCTTTGTTTTTATTTGGTTAGTTTAGTTGGAAACTCTTTAATCATCGGTGTTAGAATGGGAATGCTTCTTATGGGTTTTAATATTTTTTTTAATTTTTTACATTAATTATCATAAGGGGAATGGATCATAAAAATAAAACTCTAACATCATTTTCAACTTTCAAACGAAAAACCATTTCTGTAATTACAAATAAAAGGGTTATTTAAAAAGTAGGTTGATAGCTGATGTCAAGAGTTTACCCCCAATTATTTATTTTTTTTAATAAAAAAGTCATATAAAATTATATTAATTGATATTTAATAATAACATATTATGTATATAAAATAATTATTATTTGTAATTGAATTAATATATAAATTTATTTATGAACTTAGATTTAAGTAAAAGAAAATCATATATAATAATGATCCGCAAGCATGTAAGGATAATTTTCATGAACAAATAAAAAATTGAATGTTTCAAGAATAAATAAAAATATAATCACTCAATTATTATGCAAGACAAAAGGGCCCTCTCCGGTCCTTTGTTTATTGTTTTTAATGAAGTTTCACCCTTATTGACAAATTTTGTGCCCATGAATGTTTATTAAAATATCGAGGAAATTACATCATAAACCTTTTTTATAAAAAAAATATATATTTTTACTCTTTTTTATTTACATTTTTATTCTATTCAATTTTTAATTTTTAATTTTTCTCTTCTTCTTTATTCTCCTTTTCTTTTTTTTTTTTCTTTCTTTCTTTCTCCAAAAATCAAACTAAACTTACAAGTGAAAACATAACACAATGTAATTTTTCCTCCTTATAAAATTTTCAGGTTGTAATTTTCTTGTTTAAGCAGTTTAATTATTATTCCAAAAATTGTGTATTTAACCTCCCATTAACTTAAAACTTGTATCTAAGTAGAACTTCCAAATTTTCAGTATAAAGTCTCCAACTCAAAATTTTCTATGATGATATATCCCTTTCAATATTCCCATTGCCACAAAAATCCTTATATTAATGATTCACCTTCCGAATTCAAATAACCCAAAAAAAAAAAGAGGAATTCAATTCGTTCAGGCAAATTAAGCACTGTTGAATAGGTAAACCAACAAATTCATTCCATGAAAGTAACCACCGAGCATTCAAAACAAAAATCCAAGGAATCAAATACTTATTGGGGCAGATTAGGAGAAGCAAAAAAAGACAAACGTTTTAAAACATTTTTTGAGCAATAATAGCTATTAGACGTCGAGAGAGGTGTGAGCACCATGTACCCTGTGAAAGTGCTTGACAACTCTTCGATATTGGGCTCAATAGGTTTTTAAATATCAATGCAATGTAGCATTTCGGTATTGGAATCAGTATTATGATATCGGTCTTGATTATACCGTATCAAACTGAATCATCCGTCATTACAATAAATATAAAAAAAAATAACTAGCAAAATAATTTAAATCAACAAAAAATGACAACAAAATTGAATATATAATATATTAAGTTAAAAAAATATTTAAAAAATATAAATTACATAATAATAGTATAATAAACACTATTAACTTAAACAATTTTATTATAAAATAATATTTTTTCCATAAGCAAATAGATATTTTATCGAATATGAGGGGAAAATAACATTTAAAAAAAAGAAAAATAATGAAAAAAATTGTTCTCTATAACTAAATAATATAAAACAAAATTAAAATTATATTTACAAAAATACATATATTGCAGAATTAAATAATCGTTACTAATAAGAGTGTCGTAAAAATTATTGGTATTTTGTTCATATGAAAAATATCAAACAATGAATTTGTTTCATTGAACATATTAACTTCATAATCTCGATGAGTGTTGTTCATCTCAATCTCATATGTTATATGATAAATTTATTTGAGATATGATTCACCTCGGTGACTATATGAATATCCATAATAAGATTGGGGACAAATATATCAATATAAGAATTCACTCCATATTCATATTTTAAATTAATAATAATTTAATTTGAAATAGTTAAAGTCAACATATTAAATATAAAAATTTAAGGACCTACAAGTATATATATATATTACAAGCATAAAAATAATTACACATCTTATAACTAATATAATATCTCTCTAAAATTTTAAAAAAAGTAGAGGAAAAAATAATATATTTATTCAGGTGGTCTTAAAAAAATCTACATCTATAATTTAAATTAATAATACTTAGATAAAATTTAAATTTTTTGAACCATTATATAACATTCGCATTAGTTCATATCGTCTATATCACTCACAACTAATGATATAACAATATTATATTGTTATTTACAATTAGTACAGACATATCAATTTTATATTGTATCAAAATTCTAAAAAAGCATCACCCATATATAATGTATCAAACGATATTTAAAACTATGGTGCTCAAGCATGGCCATTGCCACCGCACCATGCTGCGATAATAACAGTTGTGCGTATCTCAGCTTCGATAGAGCCCTTCAAAAACAACTCTGACGAGCATCCCAACGATTGTACGTGAACTTACTGCTGCGTGGAATTATGTTTGAATTTTGTTGCTTTTTTTCTATTTTGGTTTTTAGGGTTAGTTTGATTTTTGGGGGAAGAGGAAAAACGAGAAGAAATGAGAGAAGACGAGAGAGAGAGAGAGAGAGAGGAAAATAAGGTAAAATCAGTATGTGAGGTATCAAAATTTTAGTGAACCAGGTATCTACCTCAACAGTATGTTTAAGGTTCAAATAGTGTGTAATGTTAGATGAATCAATTTATCCCTAAATTGAATTTTAGGGACTTAATTGATTTTAATATTATTTGACCTTTATTTTAGGAGCTTAATTGCTTTTTTTTTTCCATAACTAAATATGAAGAGCCCACAAAATACAATAAAATTTTGCCATCTGAAAAAAAAATCATTTTCTTAAAATTAAAAATTTCAATCTCCTTACGAAGAATATGTGGGCCACCACTAGACAGTCCAGAAAAGAAAGAGCAGGAAGAAGCATGGGAGTTATGCGCGCCGTATTTCAAGTGACGTGGCGTTTATGGGACTTCACTTATTATTATTATTATTATTATTATTATTATTATTATTAAATGTATTTTCTAATAAGAAAAATACTACTATTAATCTATTATTACCTACTTGACTTTTTTTTTATTAAGTATCTAAATTATAATGTACAGAAATTTTATTTTTTTTGTTATTAAAAATATTATTTCTCAAAAATATTTATTTAGTATTAATGTTTTCTGCATTTATATATTCACTCGGTTTCAAGAAAATAGTCTCACTTTTTATTTTTATATAGACGATAAGAATTCAAAAACAATGGCTCGAGTTATATATTTTATCTAATATATCTCTATATCAATTAAAGAAATAATTAAAAAGTTAAAAAATAATAAGACAAACTAATATGAGTGGATTGAAACCATTCAGTTACTACAATTATATCCTTAATTTCTAATGGATGCAATGAAATATGTTTATTTATTTATTTCTTAACTCTGTAAGTTTGAAATGAGAACAAGAACACTTGAGAATGCATTACATTGAAAAATTATATATTGCATTCAAAAAGGATGAACCACTCTCAAAAAAATATATATTAATTTTTTTCTCAATTGGTCAGATGCGATGATTTATTTTATGAATAAGATCTCGAATTCAAATACAAGGTAATCCGACTGTTGTCAAATAGCAAAAAAAAGAAGAAATATCAGATTTATATATATTTTTATAAATAAAATTTAACTATATTTTTAGAAGGGAAAAAAAAGAAGGTTTGGGATTGAAATAGCAATAAATTATCTATTTAATTCTATAATCAAATCAAAAACGAAGCCGAAGAACAGAAATGGAATAGTTTCTCTATAAACTAAATATTAAATCGCAAATGGGCTAAACGATCAATTAGTGATTTGATATTGGAATTACAAATTAGGGAAAAATTAAAACCTGCTTTTCATTCTTTCTTTTTTTTTTTACTTTTCTAATTTATATATTCCAGATAGCACAAATCTGACTTTTCCTTCCTGGCATGGCATCCACTGTCTAGTACACATACTAACTTATTATCTTTTCATCTCCGTGGAGCAGTTAGGCAAATTGTTGGCTCTTTTTTTTTTTTCCCCCCAAGTATAAGCTTAAAGTCCTAATCAACCCTTGGTATACTGCCAAGTGTCAACAACCCATTTCCTAGAAGACTCCTTCTCTTTATCTGCCTCTCTTAGAAAATAAAAAGGAAACCTAATTTGTTACTAAACTAATCCTGGCCTTCATCCTCCCAAAACACCACACACAAAAACAGAGTTCTTGTGCTGAAAACTGTTTCTCTCTGACATCTCCTCTGTTTCATGCTACTCTCAGCCCATTTCCTTCCATCCCCATTTCTCCACAATGCTTAAAATCCTTAACAAAAGGTTTAGGCGCCTTTGTTCTCGTCTCCGGTGGCCGATTCGCCGCCGTTCGAGGCCGAAAATTCTCATTAAAAAGTTCGGAAAATCATACTCCAGCTCTCATATTGACACCAGAAATGAGCCTAGCATTAATGGGTCTGCAGTAGTCCACCCAAATGGCCAATTAGATTTCTTGAAGACAGACAAACCTATAAAAATTGCAACCTTCAATGCTGCCCTGTTCTCGATGGCAACCGCTGTGCCTAAATCGGAGAATTCTTCAAGTTCTGACGTTGAAAATGACGACTTTGAAAAGGGCGCAAGGCCTCCACAGCTTAATTTGCGGACGAGGTCTACTAATGATATGCCCAAGAGTATACTGAAGCACTCTCCTTTGCATCCAAACTCCACGAATGGTAACGAAAATCTTTCTCGACAGCAAAAGTTTGCCAAATCAAAATTAAGGGTTTCAATCAATTTGCCGGATAATGAGATTTCGTTACTAAGAAATAGGCAATTGAGCTTCGCGGAGGACGAAAAGGAGCCATCTTCAAGTAGCAATCTGACTAGAATTCTGCGGGGGAAAGCTCCGATAAGATCACAGAGCACGAGTTCTGCAAGAAATGTTAGAAATGGAGTGCACTCACAGAGTTATAAAAGTACGAGAACAGTGTTTGAGATATTGAGAGAGTTAGATGCTGATATATTAGCTCTGCAAGATGTGAAAGCAGAGGAGGAGAAAGCAATGAAGCCTCTTTCAGATTTGGCTGCTGCTTTGGGTATGAATTATGTTTTTGCTGAAAGTTGGGCTCCTGAGTATGGCAATGCTATCTTATCTAAGTGGCCAATTAAGAGATGGAAAGTGCAGAAAATCTTTGATGATACAGATTTCAGGTAATCTAATCCTATACCTTCTCTGCTTTTCTCTGTTTTACTCTGTTCTGAATTTGATTGGATTTTAATTTTTCTTTAATTAAAATAAATTATTTATAAAGGAATCATCAAAGTGTTTTTATCTAGGCAAAACTGGGCCAAACCATTATAAGACAAAAATTAAATATTATTACTTTTGAAAAAGTCAGCAATTATGCAATGCTTTTTTGAACAGGGTAGTTTGATATCTGCTTTCAAAACTTATCTTACAGCTACCTTAAACTTTTAAAAGATTATAAATAGATGAAAGCCTGTCATGAAATAAATAAAAAAAATTCAAGATTATTGCAATTTAACATATTTCCAAGTTATGATCCCTTCACCTTCATTCATGTTTTTAAACTTGGCATAATTACGTGCAATCTCACAGTTAAAGATTCTACTGATTTATTTAATTCCCCCCTACCATATGGGTTTAGGTAAGCATATTCATCACTATTAGAGGGTGTTTTTTTTCAAATAAAAAAAAAAGTAAGTTCTATATAGTTCAGGCATTTATTTATGAATTTGTTCAAGCTAATTATAAAAATCTGCATTAGCAAATTTTAGTGGGTTATAGAATGTTAAGAATTTTTTTTTTTAATTTTGAAATTAAATGTTAAACATTTTTCTTGATGAGAGAGCTCAGCCCAGCTGAATTCATTGCATTTTTGGTCAAGGTCTAACTAGGGCCTGATGATGAATTTGCTTAATTTCCTATCTAATAACGAATTCTTGCTGTCTAATGATGATTTTGTAGTTGCCAAAAACATCATATCAATTATGCATAACCTTAATAATTATTTTCTGCTATCTTATCAAAATCAGGCTCCATATATTGGTCTTTTTCAGTGAAAACGTAGACACTAGTTTGTATTATTATTATTATTATTATTATTATTATTATTATTATTATTTGCTCTTTGTGGGCACATTTGTGCCTGCCATCAGATACAAATGTAGATTTTTTGTTAAATGGTTGGTTTTAATATGTGTGACCATACTGAAAGGTGTTTAGTTTCTTTTTTAACTTGAATGAAATAAGTGAGGCTCAATATTATGAACAAGATATCACCAAAAATTATGAAGATTTACTTGTAACTAATCCCAATCTCATACAATCTTGCTTTAGTAATATATATATATATAACAAAAATTCATGATATGGGTAGCTAATTAAGCTAGCTGTAGACCTGAAATTTAGGTATGAAAGAAGTTATTTAATTATTTGACATTATTATTGAGATGAAAGAGGGCTATACAACTAGCAAAATTCCTTAAAAAAGAAGCATATTGAATCATTTAAAATTCATTATCAAAACCCATAAATAACTAATCCCACTACGGTCCAGTCAAAGTGTGAGAGATTAATTTACTGAATTTTTAAGATTAAAAAAATTCTGAAAAGTTGATTGAAAAAGAAAAAAGATAAAGAAAATGAGTAAAGTCGCTTTTGAGTTAACAGGAATGTTCTGAAGGCTGCAATAGATGTGCCCCAGAAAGGAGAGGTCAACTTCTACTGCACCCATCTTGATCATCTTGACGAGAATTGGAGGATGAAGCAAATAAATGCAATTATAGAGTCTAATGATGGTCCCCATATCTTAGCTGGTGGTCTAAATTCCCTTGATGAAACTGATTACTCTCCAGACAGGTGGACTGATATTGTTAAGGTAATTCGTATATATTCTACCTTATTTTGATTCATGGTCATTATAAAATTATAAGTATAACAATTGCTATTAATTTTCTTTTATATCTTATGTTAATTTCTCTATTTGTAGTACTATGAGGAGATGGGGAAGCCAACACCAAAGGTAGAGGTGATGAGATTTTTGAAGAGCAAACACTACACAGACGCTAAGGATTTTGCAGGAGAATGCGAGTCCGTCGTGATGATCGCTAAAGGCCAAAGTATATATATAAATATATATATATATACAAATTCATACACTGTTACAAAAATTTTACATAGAAATAGCAGCATAAAGCTGTTACAATATGAATTACGATAGTTCGTAGCTTATTATAGTGATACACATTTATTTACATTGGTCAACAATTTATGAATATATGTGATTGAATTAATATAATGATAACATGGTAGATTAAGTCTATCTAAAAGTTTCTCAACAACAATATTAATATTAAAATATATGGTCTTAACAATTTTGTTGTGCACATGCATGCAGATGTGCAAGGAACCTGCAAGTATGGGACTCGAGTAGATTACATATTGGCATCCTCAAATTCTCCGTACAAGTTTGTTCCAGGATCATACTCTGTGCTCTCTTCGAAAGGAACTTCTGATCATCACATTGTCAAAGTTGATCTAAAATTGAATTATAATATTTCTCAAGAAAACACTGCTAGAAAGAGACGTCACCCTAAACCCAGAGTTGTAAAGATAACCGCTTCTTCTCCTTCTAAAGGTATATGGAAAACAAATTAATACAGCCCATAGGTTTTTTAATTTTATTTTCTTGGTTTCCTGTTTATAAGAGAAGATTGGAATATTTTCTAAGTCGTACATTTACACAAATAGAAAATCATCATTAGACAGCAATTTTATACCACATAACAATTTCTATTGGATACAAGGGATTACCATTAATGGATTATATAGTATAAAATTACAAGATTACAACTATCCTTTTTTTTTTTTAAAAAAAAAAAAAAGCTTACATTTTACAACAATCACTTATTTCTTTCTTTCTTTCCCTTTATGTATTTTTAGCTTAATTGATGGATGGAATAGTAAGGGGTATTTGGGATGGTTATTAAGTGTCGACAAAATATGTTTAAATTTTTTTTATTTAATGGATTGATTTTTTAAATTTATTTTTTTTCTTTCAAATTTATAAAAAAAATTATATATTTATTATGTTTTGTGACAAATTAGTTTTCAAAACCCAAAAAATTAAAAAATAAGAGCATTTTTTTCAATCCGAATGTAACTTTTTAAATGAAGTGGAAACGGAAGCCATGATTAGTTTGATAGGGACTCTTGTGTAGCGATGATGATGACGATGAAAGAAGCCCATGGTGGGCTGTTATATTTTGAACTTCATCATCGTATAATATACATGCTTCTGGGCGAATTCTTCCCAATTATTGATAGTTCACTAACTATATGAATATAAATTATAAAATATATATATATATATATATATATAAATAACTCACTTTATATTATTTTTATTTTCCATTTTACAAATACAATGATTTGAATTAAGGCATATGCACAGAATTTGATCGAAAATTTGAGGAATTACGGTCAACAATAAGATATATTGTTATGAAAATAATATAAAAATTAAAAAGCTTAACGAGACTAGTTAGGTTTTTAGAATTATAAAATAATATAAAATATTTTATGTTCCATAACCTGTAAAATAAAATAAACGAACCGCTTTATCAATGAAAAAAAACACAATTTATTTTAATTTTGGCTTGTAATCAAATTTAAATAATAAAAGAGAAAAGAAATAGCTATATATGTTTATTCTTAGAATAACAAAATTTTGATTTTAGAATAATTTTTATTCTTGGATTTTTTTTTTGTCAAAACCGAACAGTAATATTATTAATACAATTAGTTCATTCACATTTGAATATGTCGAAATCAAACAAACTCCTAATTTAAACTGGCGCAACCGTCAAAGGAGCGTGAAGTTGGACTAGTGAACAAAGTCAAATTTTATAATGTCTCTCACTGCCACCTTAAGGAGCGGTGCCGTATGATGCGCGCCAGGAAATAATGGCTGACGACCAGTTTCTACAGAAGCTAGACCGCTTCACCAAAGACGCCATACGCCACCAGCTCCACACTCTCCGCTCTATCCTTCAGCACCAAGCTTCCGTACGCTATCTCATTCCCTTCGTCTCTGGCTATGATCAACCCATTGACGCCGCAACTTTTCGCGACCTAATTCCGTTTTCTTGCTACGATGATTACTCTGATCACATTTAATCGAATGGCCGACGGCCAACCGATCCCCATCACTCAGTTATCTCCGTTGACCCTCTCGTTTGTTTCTCTTACGGGTGAAAATATATTTCCCTCCAATTCTTTTACTCTTCAATTTGATTTTTCGTTAAAAAGTGGAATGATTTTTGCATCAGATGTTGGATGGATGATATAATTGGTTCGGTTTCGGCTCTAGATGTTCTGTTTTGCTACAAATCCTACCTATCAATAACGAAAAACCATTAGATCTTGGATAGTGTCTTAGTGAGGAGAGACATATTTCTTTATGCAGTTCATGTTGTAATGGGCCTTCCTACATATACAGATTAAGAAAAATAAAAGAAGACAGAAATACTTGATCAATACATTTTCATTCCTTGGAGATATAGCTAGTCTGACTGCATACTTAGATACCAAATCTTAATCGTTTCTATGAACAACATTCTTCCTGATAGAAAATAGCTGTAATTTGTAGTCACCATTTTTTGGTCAATGAGTGATGGAAGGGCCATCTCCTTTGATGAAATCATTAGCTAGGTATTTGCATTTATTTCTAGGATGATCTTTGCTTCATTTTTTGTCTTTCTATGCATTAATGGCTGCTTGAATTTGTTCCAGGGTTCTTCCTTTGGTTTCTGGTACCACCTTCTCCACGAACACGATTCCCAGAGCATTTATTGCCGCATAAAGAATAAAGGTACCTGAAAATCACAGTTCAAACATAGACATCTTTGTAAGATATGATTTTCATTTTTTTTTCTTTTTTAAACTTGCTTTATCATATTGACAAAATTCTGCTTTTCTTATGGAATAAAAGTTGTGTTCTATTTACCATAGGAGCTCCAGGATATAAGAAAGTTGTAGGTGTAGGAAATTGTCCATGCACCAAACCAGTTGACAAATGTTGCTAGGCTTCCACCTACTCCTTTAATGTTTATAGGAAAAACCTGCAACATTAGGAATTTTTTTTTTTTTATTTTACATTAGTGGGATTCTTAGTCCATAGATGCTATTTTCATCTTAGAAAGTACTTTTACCTCTGACATTATAACCCAGGGAACAGCACCCATTCCTGCTGAAAATGAACCTATATAGAGCTGTACTCAAAGATAAATTATAAGAGAAAAAGAAAAGGGAAATACTGATAGGAGAATGACTTATTGTTGAAGTCCTTATGATCTTACCAGTATGCCAGTAACAGCGAGTATAGGAACAGAATTGAGTGCCAATTCATTATCCTGATACAGATAAAGGCACACTATATATTATCGTTTAAAAAACACAATTAAGAAGTTGTTAGGTCTGGTAGCTTGTGTTTATGTATAACCTTCAAATAGAATGAAACCCCAGTTATGATGCAGGCAATGACCAATCCTGATGCAGAAACCTAAAATGCAATGAAAAGAAAGATTAACTTTGGATATGTCCAAACAAGTATGCAGAGTCAACTGTGCCTTGAACAAAAAGTTACCAATAAGAGAGGCTTTCTTCCACCTTTGTCTATAACGGTTGTGTTAAGGCCAGTAACAACAACCTGCAAAATGGATTCATTTCAATCTTACTGCTGGTGGAAGAAGATGTCTAGACTTTCTTAAAGTTGACAGATTCTATTAGAATTAAGAAACCTGAATAATGGCATAAGATATGGTTCCAATAGAGGCAGAAAATCCTGACACGGTTGCAAACACAAGGGGTTAGAATATTATTATGGACCCAAATTTTTGATAATATCATCTGAGTTTCATTTTCTTTTGGGTAATGGAAGCTAATGGCAATGTGAAATTATAGGAGCTAAAAGGGATGGTTAAGAATCCTATATATCGTCTAATTAACTGCAGAAGAATGTGATGTTTTCTTGCCCTTGTTGATCTAAGGGACTTGCACCAGGTCTTTTCATTTTTTCTCCCCAGGTGAAAGAAACTTTATAACGACTTCTTTACCTGCTGACTCGAAAATGTTGCTGGTATAGAAGCAGATTCCATTAATTCCTCCAAATTGCTGAAAGACCATCAATCCAACTCCTATCTGATCAGACAAGTAAAAGGTTGCAATGAAGAAATTTTTTCATGAGATCAATTGAAATAAAAAAGGACATAAAAGCAAAAAGATTGCAGAATTTTGAAGGGGAATAATTACGATAACCGAGCGCAAATATCTTCTTTGAAACAAGTCTAGCAGTTTGGCTTTTGGGAGACGCTCGAGAGTTTCTATATAATCCTGTCAGAGAATGGCATGGTGCTTCTTGTCATGTTTTCTTATTGATATAATTACACTGTCAATGAACCATGGAGTATAGACTATAGATTTGAGAATTGAGAACCTTGATTTCAGCTGCCTCATGAGATATATCAGTGTCCTTGCCTCGAAGTCTCTTCAGTGCAGTCTCAAACTGCTTTTCTCGTCCCATCTTTGCCTGAATTATTGAACATTATTGACGATTTCTATTTTATCAATCAGGCCATGTGTATGTGCATGTGCATGTGCATGTGCATGTGTGCTTGTGTAGAAAGACAGATACTTATATTATGTATGCTATCTGTACCAGCCATCTTGGGGACTCAGGAATGAGAAATAGGCCAACAAGCAGTATGGCACAGGGGACAAGTCCTGAAAAACTTCATAGGTTAATTAGCTGCCTTTTCTGCTGTAATTTGCTGTATATTCTTATTAACATGCATATTATCTGAAAATTGTTGCTGTCATTTTTTTAGTTATTGAATACTGCATATAATAGACCAAGAAACTTTACCACTCAATGCCAGAGCCCTCCATGTCAGTACTGTCCCTATTATGTAGAAAACAGACCCTCCACTGCATATCATGAGCTGTAGAATAAGATGGAATGATCATATGTTATCTTTTTCATATAATCTTCAATAAATTTGCTATTTATTCTAAAATTCAGAAAACTGATACTAAATGACAAAAATATATGGTCATTGGTTAGGAAAATTGCAGGCGCTCCTCCAATTTCTTTATTTGCATATACCTGATTTAGAGTTGTTAGGCGTCCACGAAGATTTTTAGGCGCGATTTCAGCTATGAATACAGGTACCTTGTCATCAAATTCGACGATGGCGTTAAAATTCTTAGCAACATCTATTCTGTTATCACAGAGCATGAAAAAAGATGTACTAAGTAGATGCTGGAAGTGAATATATATAAATAAATGTACCACATAGGAAAAGACTCCCATTCCATATCCTGTTGCCAGCCTTCCAATGTCCAATGCCAAGGCCCCCTTTTGAATTAATCAAGACAGAGAAAAGATAAATCACATCTCTGGGAAAATCATTTCCATTTTTCTTCAGCTGAGGCAATGATTTAAGTATTAAGATGACGCAAACCTTAGCAAAGTAAATGAAAAGCCATCCTGCTATACAGAAGGCAGTAGACACTCTCATTGCCTGCATGAATATTACATGTTCACAATTTTGAATGGTGAATATCCATTGGATTATAAAATTTATGATTGAATCTTACATAATTAGTACTTAATCCTTTCCTTACCCCTTTTCGGCCAATAAAATCAGCAATTGGCCCACTTGTGATTGCACCAATCATGGCACCAAATGTCAATATGGAACCGAACATGGAATACTGCATACAACACGGGATACTTATAAGTGTTGAAATAAAAATCTCAAGAGTTA
Source organism: Triadica sebifera (assembly GCA_023653625.1). Lineage (NCBI taxonomy): Eukaryota > Viridiplantae > Streptophyta > Magnoliopsida > Malpighiales > Euphorbiaceae > Triadica > Triadica sebifera. The sequence continues at coordinate 28,265,719 of CM042900.1, forward strand.
GTTTTCTACATTTAAAACTTGCTTCAACTCATGGAACAATGCATGGCCTAGATTGATCTAGTCTTATGATGTTGGTGACATTTATCCTAAGTTAATTCCTTGGCATTGTCCTGAACGGGACATGAAATTTTCACGGAAAGTCCATACTCACACTTTATTCTATATGTGCTGTGAATATCTCTGATCATAGACATCAGAAAATATTTTTAATGGTGACTACTATTAATGATTCAAGTTTTTTGCCCAATCTGTAGTTTTTCCTTGTATACTTAGTGTTTCTAATCTTTCTTTCTTCAATTTGCTGCCAATATGTATTTGTACACTTGCTGATGAATTTAAAGTAATTGCAATTATTCAACTTAATCATGGAATTATGCTTTCATCTTTGCATGGCGATGGTTTATTTGAAATCTGGCAAACAAATCCATACAAAAGCCTCAAGTCCTGTCAATATTTCTTCACAAATGCATTCAGAATGTCGCTATGAGACTCAGTTGAGGCGACCAGTGTTTTGTTAAGAATTATTTAGTAGAAAGGAATCACGTTTCCTCCAACACATATGGGGTTTGCTAGGAATCAGTTAATTGAGGAATCAGTTGATTGTAAGTGTTAAGGGAGCATGATCCTATCATGCTCAATAATTATTCCTAGAACTTTATATAGCTGAGGTAAGAACATCATGTTGTTTCAAGAGAATCCCATGAAATTTTTTCTTATTCTTATGGGATATAACCTTGAAATCTAAACACATGGTATCTTAGAAACTATAGATGCTCACTGTATAAGAGGGCAGAATATCAAACTTACCTCTGCTAGAGATAGAGAGAGATCTTCTGTAATAGCATCTTGAGTAGGAGACGAATATCCTGCCTGAAAATTCGAGATGATGAGTTTAAACGAAACGTTTCCCTGAACTATTTCCAAAACAAAAATGAGGTACACTTACACAGCATCCAAATTCAAAAGAACCACAGACTGCAACAGAGGTGCTGAGGTAAACCATCCAGTTACTATCTGGTCCATCTGCACCATCTGATAGATTCTTCCTTATGAGTGGTTCTCTCGCATCTTCATGCACATCATTATCATTGTTACCATTTTCTATGTCTTCCTTGATAGCCATGCCTTCTCTATTTAACTTCCACTATATGTTTATCTGTATGCAGAAATTGAAGGAAGAGACCTTTTTTGCAAAAATATGAATAGGAAGTGGAAATTTTCTCAGCCACGGTATTTCTTACTCCGTCATCATTGACTATATAATGCAACTTATATATAACCACGGAATTAGATTAAGCTCTTGTTTTGCCTTGATAAGAAAATTCATACATAAATCTTTAAAAATCCATAGTGTGCTGTCGCTTGCATGGAAATTGAGCCAACCGAGTTGTTCTTGACTTCCACATTGACACGGCACAGGGATTATCTAGGTAGTGATAAAATAATTAAATGTCCTCTAATGTATAGAAATGTCCTTAAGAATACATGTGAGATTTTTTTTTAACTAGAAAGCATTTCTTTAGAAACAATTCTTGGAATCTCATTTTCTTTTTATTTTTTTAAAAAATAGCTGCTTAAAATTAGAGGAGATAGAATTAAGAATGAGAAAGAAAATGAGATTTTTGGCTATCAATAGATTGAGGAAGGGTTCCTGTTGGCTCATCTATAAGGAATATTTAAATTGATTGAATAAGTGAGCATGAAAAGCTAATTTTGGTGTCTTCTTGGCCCTGAAATGACCTGCTTTTGTGGCCCCTTTTCCTAGTTGCCAACCCCAATTCCAATCTTCTTTCAATATTTTCTTCATTTATCCGTATAATGAGCTGTGCAACTTGTACTAGTTGTACATAGTTGCTATTTTATAATGATCTAAATGTTGATTCACTATAAGCATTTAGAAATTTTTTAGGAAATAAATTTAAAAAATTGTATATTTTGGTCTCTAAACTTTACTAATTTTTGCATTTAGATCATTCAACTAAATATTTATTCAATTGACCCTCTTAACTATCAATTTTAAAATAATATTGTCACTCAACCGAAATTGATTAGACATTAAGTGTTATATAAATATGGATTAAATTAGTTCAAATATAATAATGAAACAAGTCAATTGAATAAATTCAATATAAGAGAGTTAATTTAACAAATTTTCAGTTAAGAAATTTGATTCTTGTGGGCTGTTGTTGTTTTGCTCTTTATTACTGCATTTTTGTTTTTGAGATTGTGGTTTCTTCATATTTGTTTTTTAGTAATTAATACATAGTTACAGCTCTTGGATATAATTCAAAGAAGATTATAGAAGATGTATTTGTAAAGTTATACAAGTTAAAAATTCTAGTAAATTGACATTATTTTTCTTTTAAAAAAGTTCAGACGATATTGCATGAAAGGAGAGTACCAAAATAACTAAGTCCATCCTTGCCTCCCCAACCCATCTTGCTATCTCTAAAAAAGAAAAATTTTAGGGTTGTAAACAAATTGAACAGAACTAAATATTTTCGTTTAAGTTTATCACAGAGTTCGAGTTTGATTTGAGTTTTTATACTTAAATTTGAGTTTGATTCATTTGAAAATTATCAAATTCGCGAGTAGCTCGAGCTCGGTTTGTAAAAAATTCGTTTATTATGCTTAACGAGTTTAGTTTGAGTTTGATTCGTTAACTAATAATGACAAAAATTTGAGTTCGAACTCAATAACGAAATATAACATAAACGAGCTATAAATGAATATGGTTGCAAACCAAACAGTATTAAGTTCGAACTCAAACTTAATTTCAGCTCGTTAACAGTAATAAATAATTTTGAATAATTTTTTTTTGAATTACAATCCGAATAAGTTGCAAGCGGATTGATTTTAACAAAAATTTCTAACTCAAATTCATATTCTACAAATTATTCCCAAATAATATTTTATTGAAAGGTAGATATGTTACATTAATTAATTGAAAGTTAGATATGCTGCTCCACTATATTATCATTAAAAATAAAAATAAAAAATTGTTTGTGGGTGTTGGTATTTTTTGATTATGTGAATCTTTGGATTTCTATTCCTAAATTATAAAGAGACTGTTAGGGAACTTGTTCTGTGCCTTAATGGGCAAAGTAGGTTGCCCTTGTTGGAAATGTAATGTAATTAATTTAAAAATTATTTGAGGAAGCTATTATATTATCATTTCAACAATTAGAAATCCATAAAAAGAAAAATCGAATTCTATTAGAAAAGGAATCGTATTTACTTGCAAAATGCGAAGAATTAAAACAAAATAGCAAGTAAATATTGCGTTTCTATTGAATTATTAATTCAACCGCATGTATAGAGTATGCAAAGCTTATAGAATCTCACCAATTTACATGGAAATAATTTTGCTATGAAATATTTGGAAAATATGTTAATTTTTCAATTGGGAGTTTAGAGAAATGCAGTGATTTTACAGCAAGTGGCTTCAAGTAGACTCATTGCAGCATTCTCTTAAATCTTGATGGTAGACGATAGCCTTGCCCTTCCAACACTCTTTTGACCAAGTAAAAATTCTTTGCGTCTGCGCCTTTTTTTTTTTTTTTTTGATACATTATATAAAGACTGAGTATTAAATTTATATTCAATTCTTACCATATGTGTATCAATTGAACTAGATCCAATTGATTTTGCAACTGACATCTTTTATATTTAACTTTTTCTAGTATTACAGAACAGAAATTATAATATTAGAAAGATTTGACCTCTAAGTTGCTTCATTTTCCCTTTTAAAATACTCTATTTGCAAGTAGAGCTGATAATTTGTAGTTCGATTAAAAAAAAACTATTTAAATTTACTCGGAAAAAATTGATGCAATTCCAAAAGCCTCCAAGATGATCCAAAACTTTCCAATCGGATCATTGCCAACCGACTTGAGTTCCCGGAAATGAAATATGGCATCTGACTCAAGAGCCAGCTTGATCCAATCAGATAACATCTGGACTCGTTTAGCATGCCCTGATAGGCAAAACTAATTTATATTGAGTGCGCAAATCCGAGTCATGGTCATATCTGCAAATGTTTCTTGTAACTCAGGCTAGTTGATAAAATTTTCATACCCGGGATAGTTCTCATGCTAATTAACAAGTTGATCAAAAACCGCCAGAAACTACATCTCCAAATTTGAATTAAGGGTACTTGTATTGTATATTCCACTTGAACCTCTTCACATCCAACAACTCTAAAACATTCTTAACATAACTCTCACATGTATTTAATCTGCTTCCAGTTTCATCTTTCATAATGACATCCATCATTAGTAAGTCATCTCCAAAGTTTCATCCTTTCAGTAAATAAACACTAATTCAAGTCAGAGAACAAATTCTTTCACCATGCAGCATCATGCCCAGAATTAGCTGCAAACCAATCCCTTCATCAACTGAGAGAGCTGCAATATTAGTTCATACATTTTGTTTTTCTCATTACATCAATTTTTTAGTCTTTATGGTAAGTATATATTTAATTTATTAGTCATCACGCCTTCAAACAAGGACGACAAATAGCATATTGAAATGAAAATGTCAAGGGCGAAAAGGAGATTGTATTGTTGCTATATCATTTGAAAAAATCAAGTTTCATTTTTCATACATATTTACAAACAAATGGAATTTAAACCAACCAATAAAATCAGTAGAGTTACCACTGAGAAATGATCCTCTCTGGCCTATCTGCATAATTTACAAGGAGTGTCGCGAGGCTGAAGTAGACCCTTCGTTCTTCAAGTTAGAAGAACGATCAGTCTCAAACTTATATAATTGGTAGCCAGAAGGACTAGAGAGCCGATCTGAACCACTACTGCTCATTGATTTCTCAATATCGTCCATATCTGCTGCAAAAGAAATTGGCCTTTCTGGGATTGTAGGAATGGACTGATCTGTTTCCATCATTTTCACAACCTGATCCATAGTTGGCCTCGCATATAACTGCGGGTGAGAACAAAGGAGTGCAATAAACACATACTTCTCCAAAACATCATTTGGACCCAACTCTGGCATACCCTCTTCGATAACATCTAAAGCTCTCCCCTTCCTCACCAATGACCACGCCCAATCGGTCACATGAACAGGTTGGCCTTCATTACTCAAATTCAGTGCCTTCTGTCCACTCAACAGCTCAAGAAGCACCACGCCGAAGCTATAAACATCGCTTCGCTCTGTCAATTGACCGTATAAAGCATACTCAGGAGCAACGTACCCCTTAGTCCCAGCTACCCTGGTGCTCAAATGTGTGGCACCCTCCGGTGTAAGCTTAGCCAATCCGAAATCTGCCACCTTGGGCTCAAATTGTTCATCCATAAGTATATTACTGGCTTTTATATCCCTATGAATGACTGCTGGTTGAACTCCACAATGCAAATAAGCCAATCCTCTAGCAGTCCCCAGCGCAATCTTTTGCCTAGTAGGCCAACTAAGCTTCTTCCTTGCAGATCCAAACAAATGGTCATGTAAACTCCCATTTTTAATCAAATCACACACAATTATCCTCTGGTGACCCTCAAATGGAGTAGTGGCAGTACAATACCCTCTCAGAGCAACAAGATTCACATGCCTAACACTTGCAATAACCTCAACTTCATGTATGAAACTAGAATCACCAGCAGCTGACAAATTCTTGAACCTTTTGAAAGCGACTTGAGACCCATCTGGCAATACACCTTTATACACATTTCCGTAGCCACCTCTTCCAATAATGTTATCCCTCGAAAAATTCCTCGTTGCTTCTCTGATCTCATCCAATGTGAACTTAGCCTGAGTAGTACTGTCACTAATGGACTCCAATCTAGAATTCAAACCCATCTCAAATCCCCCACCAATGCTCTCTCTTTTCTTTTTCCTCTTCAAAGCCCTATATCTTCGCCTCAAAAACCAACATCCCCCAACAAATATCAACAACCCAATAACCAAAATTATAGAAACCAAAATTAAAACTTTCTTCTTTCTGTGACCCTTATTCTTCGGAACTAAATCAAGCAAAAACAAACACTTAGCAGTGCCTCTATCGGTAGGTCCATACCTATTAAGGAACGCGGCCGCATAAATAGCCGGACATGTTTGACAATCCGACAAGTTCCCGACGGAATGTTCGGGCAAGTAGGCGGCTAATTGGCTGGACAAGCTGGCGGTACAAGCAGCGCAGGGGGAATTATTCTCAAGGGACTGATTACAGACGGAAGAGACAGTATTTAGCGAGGGTTCAGGAACGAAGGATTCGAATTGGGCCCTGGTAGTGAGGTTCACACACCCTTGAGAGATCCAGCTGGTATTGAATCCGCAAGAGGAGCGAATATCAAAATCAGGATTGTAAGCATCGACGATATCCTGATAAGCACGCCAGCAAGACTCGGCAGAGTCAAGAGGCGGTACGAAGTAATTATTCCATTGGAGATAGTAGGACTGAACAAGTCGCAGGCCATTTTTAATGTACTGACACCGCTGGTCAAACCCGATATGGGCGGGTTTCGAATCGTCAAGAAGGTGCTTGAGAACGGTGAAGTCGAGGGGACATGGAGCGGTATCGTTTAGAGCAAGAACGGGGGTCAAGGAGAGAAGAAATGCAGAGAGAAGGAGATAGGAGCGGTGGCAGAGGAAGAGGAACATTGAGAAATTAAGAAATAGTGTATTTCATTTCATGGAGGAAGCAAAGAGAACTCAGACGAGAAAGAGAGGGAGAAGTGAGCGCGGTTAGAGAGAGGATGAAGAATCCACCAAGAACATGCCATAATTTGACCAGAAATCAAATCAAATCAAAGTTACGGTTTCTGTTTTTCTTTTCAACTGCCGCAGCCATTGGTAACTTTAGTACGGCGTTTGAGAGCACTTTGTCCTGCAATTGCATTGTAATTACATGGTATATTTCACCGTCAAAATTTAATTCCACTTTTAAACTATTTTTATTTCTGCAATGCACATTAATTTTAATTTATAAAATTTATTTAATATTTTTAATAAATTCTATTCATATTTATATTTAAAAAATTTTATTTTTTATTTAGTATCAAATAAATTAAATTGTATTATTAAAATTAATAAATTGTATAGAAAATTTATATAATTTAAAAGAAAAGTACCACATTTCATTTTATTTATAAAAAAATGAAAATAAAATTCAACATAAAAAATTGGAAACATCTAATTCTTTGTCACGAAAGTCAATTCCTTGCTGCTATCGTTAATTTCTTATCGTAGTCATTAATTCCTTATCAACCTTAATTATTATTAATAATTATGTTGCTATTGACTTAATCTTATAAAAAAATGATTATGTTGTTAATGAATTAGGTATTTTTTAAACCCTATTGAGTTTTTTTAAACCGTATTGAGTTGGGTTGTGTGTTTAGTTTTCATTATATTATTAATTTGTTTTCATTATTCGAAAATTGAAAATTTATGTCTAACTTCATCTACTATTATATTTTATTTCTCTCGCCTCATCAACCAATAAACTGATTTTCAATTTATAAATAAAAAATCCGTAAAAATATTTTTTTAATAAATGTTTGACATTATTTGTGAATAAGGTTAAATTTAAACCAACATTAAAAGTTAGAGTATTTATAAATTATATTTTATATTGTTTCAAAAATTCTACAATTTTCAAAAGTTTTGAATAAATGTAAGACAATAAATAGTTTTGATATATTTTTTTAATTCTTTAAGCGAAAATGTCTATTCAAAATCTAAATATTATTTCCAAAACAAAAACTTCTATCCATATTATAAATTTATAATCTCCAAATTGTAATTAATATATTTGAATAGAAATAAAAATATGCAAATGTATATTAATTATATAAATTCTACATCAATGATAATAATATAAATTAATTTTGAATTACACTACTATTCGATTGAATTATACAAACATAATTATTCGTGAGTTATATATAACTATAAAATTAATTTATTTCATACACTTGATGTTATGCACTAATATCCATATATTATTTTCATTCATATTTTATATAATAAAATAATAATATATTAGTTATTTCGATATAATTCAGTATAGTGTGATTTATTGTTCAATATGTAAACTCATTTATTAAAAAAAATTATTGATGCAATCAATTTTGAATTTTTTTTATATTAAAATTATAGTTTAAGAAACCTTCAATTCCTCCTAATGCTACGATCTCATTTATATAAAAAAAATATATATATTATTGAGAAAAATGATCTCCATTGATGGATCTATGCAAGAAGTTTCGGTAATTTCTTTTCTGCCAATGAAAAACTCATGTTTTCCCTTCTTTTTTTTTTTTTTTTCTTTATTGTTATTTTCTTACGGGAAATTTCGAATTTGAAAGTCAATATTCAAAGAGCGAGCGCACCTTCTTCGTTCCATCTCCCCAATGATTTGGAGCTTTGAAGCTTTGGAGCTTTGATCACTATTTCACTGTCATAATTCATCGAAAAATTCTATTTGTCAAAAAAAAAATTGTTCTAAAATATTTATATTTTATCAATTTATTTTATTTATATTGTTCATACTGCATTAAACTATTAATATTTTAATAAAATTGAGATAAATTAGTAAAAAAAGTACAACAAATAGCATTATTGTAATTCATATGCCTTTCAGTTTTTATTATTTTTTGGCCAAAAGCCAAATAATATTTTTATTCTTATGATAATAAAAGTTCAATCAAACCCTTAAATTCCAATTTGGGACATTTCTACCCCTGCAGTGTTAAGCCTCCTTTACCCCCTAGATAGGTTGTTGACGTGGTTTAGTGGTTTTACAACTTTTTTTAACACGTGACTGCTTTTTTTATTTTTTATACAAGTGTGAGCTGCCAAAAAAATAAACTAGCGAAAACGAGAAATTCAGCAATATCATATTTTAATCAACTGAGTTTCTATGAGAAACTCATATGCCAAATAAGAGAAGAAATCTGCAGCAAAATTACCTTATCTGAAAACATGTTTTATTGAAAACAAAGTGAATGAATAAGTCAAACTTTTAATTTAATTAACGATGAAACTGTAATGGATATTGGAGAGCAATCACTTATAATAATGGAGAATATAATTTTATTGTCACATTCACTGAGTCAAGGTGAACCTGTATCCTTCTTCTTCTTCTCTATTCATCTCCTTACCTCTCTTTATCTTCTCCCATTTCTTCTATCTCTCTCTTCTCTCTTTCTGCATTTCATAATTTAACCCCCATCTCCATCTCCATCTCCTCCTCCATCACTTCCCCCACCTCCTCCACAATCACCAACTCCTACACAACCATCGCTTTTAATAGAATAAAAAACACCGCCAGCAAGTTCGCCACCGCAGTCACCACGTGTACCTCGATCATCATCTCTTACAAGACGGAAAATGTCTCTGCCAAGGAGTGCAAGACCCAAAAAGCCTTCAAATGGCAGCATTAATCAACTACCACCGATGCAAAGTAGTAATTCAATAAACACAGGGAAGAAATTTAGGTTGCTATTTGTGGGCATTGCAGTGATTTTGCAGATTGGTATTGTTGGGTTCTTGGTTTGCAAGAGAAAACAGCATTTAAATATTGAATAAAGATATTTAACTTAGTTCTTCTTGCATTCTCAATAATCGTGATTTTCCAGAGTGGTTAAGTGGGCTATATACTGTCACTCCAGCACATGGTACTACTACTACTTGTTCTAGTATCATCCCATTGGTATTTTCACCATATAAACCTGAAACGAGAATATTAAAAATAAAAAAAGAAAGGGTTTCAATCTTTTGCTTTTTAACCAATTCAATAACGAAATGAAACCAATATACGAAAAAGTTCCAATCTTTTGCTTTTTTTTTTGTTGGTTTGTACCAATCTTTTGCGTTTTTAATCATTTCAATAACAAAAATATACATTTTGAAAATGGGTTTTGCTTTAAACGCAAAAAAGATTATGTTTATGTGGAAGAGCATTAAGGGTTCTTACTTATTTTCAACACCAACAATATAGTTGCTTTATGAACTTATGCTTTATGGACTTATAATTAATTGTGCACAAATTTAACAAAATTAAAAATTATTTTATATTTTATTTTATTATTATTTAAATTTTCATGTACTTTACAATATACTTAATGACTATATTATTTTGTATAATGTGAATATAATACAAATCCAATCATTGTTGAAAATTTACAAAATCTCATGTTATATAATAATAATAATAAATTTCATAGAAAAATCAGAAAACAAAATCATTAAAAACATATGCAAATAAATATGGTTTTTTTTTAATTTTCAAATTTCAAATTTAAAAAATAAAAAATAAGAAAACTAAAGAAAAAAATGAAAACTGAAAAGGAAAACAAAAAATAATTTCCACAACTAAACAATCCCTTAACATTGCAGAGGTATAATTGTCTCAAAATTTGACCTTAAAGGCCTAATTGGACTTTTTCCCACCAAAGTGGCAAATGTGTTATTTAGTCATAACGTTAGGGGGCCTAATTGTACTTTTGGCCTTATTTTTTCTAATTAATTACTATGTTCATTTCATTTTAAATAGTTATTTTGAATTTTTTTAATTTTAAATGTACATTTCAACATTAAGAGAGTACTTAATATAGATTTTTTCGCTTTATTTTTATTTGTTAAAATTCCACACTCTTTCTTTTTAGTATTTATAAAGAGGTATTAAAGTAAATTGCAATAAGAAATTTATAAAATTGATGGAAATTAATTATTTTTTTAATTGGTGTAAAAAAATTAAAATAGATATTTAAGTGGAGTGAAGAAATTATTATTTAATTTGAATAACGGATAATCAAAAATATTTTGTTCGAACAAAGTTTTAATTATTTCTTAAGAAAAAATACACTTTTTTGCTTTGAATTTATTGAAATTATTAAGTCTGAACTCTTGTACTTTTATTTTTTGCTTAATTAAATTCTCTAATTTTCAATTTGATTCCGTTGAAAATTTGTTTAATGGAAAAAAAGAAAAGAAAAGAAAAGATAGCATTCTTCGAGTAACTGATGGCTTTGGATAAAAGGTTAACAATTAAAGAAAATGCATTTTTGAATCATTGAATTTTTTTGAGTTTATTTTATTAAGTATTTTAACTTTTATTTTTTCAATATTGAGCCTCAAAACTTTTTTTTGTTTAATTTAAGTTTTCAGAAATAGTTTTTTTTTAGACTTTTTATTTTTCATCAAATAAGTCCTTCATAAAGCAAAAATTAAAAGTCTATGAATTCAATAGATGAGTTCAATAGAATAATTTCAATATGCATTTTTGTGTTTTTTTACATCACTTCATCATAAATATTTATCAATAAATATATGAATATAATCTATGGAAAAAGAAAAAAAAAGTAAACAATATATTAAAATATAAGTACTCTCAATACATGTAAAAGTGAAATTATTAATTTTGACATGCAGAAGTGAATTTTCCAATAAATTAGTGAATATATCCTAATTCTTTTAAATATTGCAACTATATATACTCTCATCAATAATAATATTTTATTAAAAAAAATACTGCTACTTTTATTTAGCTCATGCTCCTGTATATCCATATATGTATCTTCTAGAAATCTGCAAAACAATAGCATTTACCACGTGATTTATTCTACATTGGCAGATATTTTCCAAAATTGTTACCTGAAATTTGTGTTAAAAAAAAAGTATTTTATTGATAAATTTAGCGAATTCAATTTTTCACATACACACAAAAATTAATTAATAAAAATCACAAGAAATTATATTTTTAAAAAAGAAAAAATGACAAAAACGACTTTTATTTGAGTTATGCTATTTATTTTAAAAGTCATTCATTTTTCCATAAAAAGGATTTCTAAGAACATTTTTAATATACTATTTATTTGAGTTATACTCTATTTTAAATAGTCATTCCATATAAAAAAACTCTAATAAAATAAAATATTCATCTTTAAAATTTTATAATAGATAGTGCGTTTAACTCTATATTTTTAAAGAATTAAATTTCACTATTTATTCTGATTGTAATTAATATATATCTACTTTTATGTGCATTTATATTTTTTTACTGGTGTGTTTATATAAAAATATTTTTCTTTTTTAATATTAAAAATTATTTTTTTATAAATATTAATTTGTATGAAATAAAATAAAATATAAAGTCTATTGATCTTGTAAAAAAAAGTATTCTTTATATTTAAATATGCTATTTATTCTACAAAATATATAATTTAAAATAAAGAGAACTACTGGAGATACTCTATAAATAGAAAATTTAGAGTTGTGAGTAAATTTAATTTTTTACATCTAAATAGTTAATTTTTATTCTATATTATAATTGTAATTAATGTACATTCATTTTATATGTATTTTCTATTTCTTTATTGATGTGTTTTTTTAAATATATATTTTTATAATAAAAGTTATTTATTTTTTATTTTAATAAATATTAATTTTATAAAAAAATAAAAAAATAATACTCTCCATATTTAAAGATATTTTAAAATACTATTTAAAATAAAATAAAAAACTATTAGACATCCTCTACGTTGATTTTGGCACATATGTAGAGTTTTCCTTTTCAATTTTCTTTTAATGGAAAAAATATCAAATAAAAAAGCTCACCCACGTCAGTATTAAGTGTAATAATGATGTTGCGATTAGCATTTAGCATCACTTGTCAGACGACAAGAGATTAATTATACAAAATGAAAAAATAAAAAATTTAATAATTATGGTGGGACTCAAGATTCGGGTATTTTGGGTTGGTAGTAAACGGTAGGCCAAAGCCATGGGGCAGAATTGAATTGTTTAGACTCTCATAGTTTTTTTTTTTTTTTAATCTTTTTCTTGAAACAATTCGGCTTTCAGAAGTTTCTTAGGTCAGATAAAGAAAATATTCCATATTTCCATTTGTCCTTCTTAACCAGAGACGAAGACAAGGGGCCAGCAGGGATTCAGGCCCCTTAAGTCCAAAAAATATTCATTTATATATATTTTTACATTAAAAAAAATTCATATATATATATATATATATTGGTTCTCCTCCAAATCCAAAAAAAAAATCATATATAAAAATTATTTCATTCAATATTTAATATTTACTAAACATAAAAATATTGGTCTCTCCAATCATATTTTCTAATTTCGTCCATGTTCTTAACCGATCCAGGATTTGCCGATACCCATAGAGATTTGTTCACCGCGTCTGCCTTACTAACCATTGACAAATTGGCAGATGTCAAAATTTTAACCTATTCCAATTCATTCAGAAAATTACTTAAATTCGAAAAATAAATAAAAAAACTCAAAATCATTCCACGATTATTAAAATAAATGTTTAATGATATATGAAAAAAAATTAAAATCTCAATTAATTTAATCTTTTAATGAGTTATAGTCTTAAAAAAAACTTTTAATGAGCTATCAACTTGTCATGTCTACTAATTATAATAGCTTAAAAAAGTTTCTAAAAAAATTATAAAGCACTCGTACATAAATTTAGTCATCTTGATTTTAAATTTATAGTAAATTAATAATTCTCTTTATACACAATAAATAAATTGTCAAAATACAATTTAAGAAATATAATTTTTAGCACATGCTTTTCTATACCTTTTATTAAAATATTATTCTTGAAGAATAATTTCTGCAACAATAATATATAGCTACCACCTGCTTTATTTTACATTTACCTAAAACAATTTATACTCATAATTAAAAAAAAAACAAAAAACTTATACTTATTTCTATGTAAATTAATTTTTTAATTATACAATTAGAATTTAAAATCTGACTTAATTAACAAATCCAAATTATGTTAATTTGGGGCATTTAAAAAATTAATAAGTAATAATTTTTATTTATCGATAATAATAAGACATATTAAATAAAAATATATTGAAATTTTATTTATATTGAAATAAATGATTTATAATTTTAAGATAAAAGAATAAGTATATTTGACGAGAAGAAGAAAGTAGTTAATTGATTAGGTGTGGATGGTGTTGGCAAATATTTTCCAAAATGGTTTCCTGAAATTTGTGTGAAAGAGCATTTTAATAAAATTCTTTCAATTTTTTATCAATTTCTATTGCTATTTTTACAAAATAGAGGTCCAAAATAGCATGTAAAAAAATATACAATTACAAGAAATAATTAAAAAAAAGGGCTAACGTTGATTTTAAGTCGATGATTTCGGATCGAGTGATTTGTGTTGGTGGGATTGATTGGGTGGAATTTTTAGGAGCAAGTTCAAAGTTCGGGATCAAATGGATCGGTCAAATTGGGTAATTTTCTTTATAAATAACTCGAAAAACTAGTTAACTGATAAACCTAAATTGAAACTTTTTATAGTTCGGATTAATCGGATTTGACAATTTGCTCAATCCTATTGGGACAAACAACGCTTGTCTGGCAAGAATTTTTCGATTTGGTCGGGTTGGGACTTGCTTAGTGGGGCCAAAAACAAGACCCACAGTTGAAGTGTTTGGAAGAGTTTATAAATTCAGATAATTTTTTTTAAATTCTCTAACAGTTAAGAACTTACTAAACGGGTCGGGTGGGAAGAATCTAATTTAGTCTATTGAAAGAAGCATCCAGCTTGGAGTTGGGCCAAGTCATTACCAATCATTATGCTTATTTGGGTCCTTCCAACTTGTTTTTAAAAGGGAAAAGGTACAATTAAGTCCCTAATATTAGTGTCAAATAACATGTTTGCCTTTAAAGTATAGATGAATCCAATTAAGCCCATAAAGTCTAATTTTGGGACAAATCAGCCCCTCTCACGTTATAATCCATTTACCCCTAAATGGATAGCTAATGTGGATCAATAGTTCTCTAATTTTTGTCATATGTGATGAGTTAAATTGACCAATACCTTATTTTTCATCTCTTTTTCTCCCCCATCTATCTTTTTCTCTTCTTCACTCATTTTATTCTCTAAATTCCTCTTCATCTCTCTTTTTGCAAATCCTAACTAATCATCCAAGACAAACAAACCTATAAACCAAGTCCACCAACATAGAAACCAACTCTTCTCCAAAACAGAGATCTACACTGACCCATTTTTTCATCTTCATCTTCCCCATCTCTATTGAGAATCAGAAATTTGCCTTCAAAGGCTAAAGCTTTCGATTTTGAAGATTTAATTACTAAATCCAAATTTTATGATATTAGGTATTTCTTGCCTAACTCTATATTCAACACTTTTCAATTCAATGCTTTCAACTTCAAAAAGTCTCAAACTTTGCATTGAGTGACAACGATCTAGCTTCCATTGTGGTTATGACTAGAGTTGACAATTTTGGACACGATACGATTAAACGACACGGACTTAACCGTATATGGATATGAACTAAACGGATATGTGTTATAACCGTGTCAACACGATTATGACACAAAAAAAATCGTGTCATAAACGGATTTTACCTGTCTAACCTGTTAAGACACGATTAGACACGATTAAAAATATGTTATTTTATCAATTATAAAGATATGACTAATTATTTTAGTCTTACTCAAAATTCAAATATATATTATAATATTATAAATATATATAATACATATTTATATATAAATATATTTAATTGGAGTATAATTAATTAAATTAAAGTTTAATTAATTAAATTAAAATTATTAATTAAATATAAATTGATTAAATTGAAATTCAATTGATTAAATTAAATTTTTAATTTAATATTCGTGTCAATTCGTGTATAATCGTGTCGTATCGTATTAAGTAAAATTGTGTATAATCGTGTCGTGTCGTATAAAATGTATACGTTTAGACACATTAAGTAGATCGTGTCTAATCGTGTCATGTCGTATAATTTATACTCGTTAAGTTAATCGTGTCGTGTTAACACGGATTTTAACCGTATCGTGTTCGTGTTTCAAATTTTGACACGATTAGTTAATCGTGTCGTGTTCGTATTTAGTATAATCGTGTCATATCCGATTAAGACACGATACAATTAGACACGACACAACACGAATTGTCAGCTCTAGTTACGACTCCGTTTGGACCTGCATGTTATGCACAACAACAACAAAAATTACGTTTTTTTACTGATCTCTGTGCAGAAAGGAAATTATTCATATTTCAATTTATGACAATTGATTTTCTACTGGCAATTTCCCAAATTTAGCAGCCGCAAGAGCCACCAAATTTTTCGAAAATATAAATTCTCGATTTTAAAAAATATTTTGTTAAGGAGACTCTGTGTTGAGAAAATATTACCAGATTGAACTTAATGGTGCAAGCAATTGGGTCTTCACCGGATTTGTTGTTCATGAATTTTGAATTAGATTGCAGGAACTCCAACTCTATCATGGTCGATAATTTGCATATATTTTCTCATGTAATCAAGATTGATCAAATAGTGAAAATTTTTGAGTAACTCCAATAACTCGAATCAAAACCTATAACTGATATATTGAACTCAACTTAATCCAGTTGTCAGATATCATTTTAAAGATTTAAAAATGAAATTATAAATTTGATTTCGGTCGAAAGATTTTTGTGTGAAACATAATAATAATTGGAGGGTTTCATAAAACAAAATTGAGGTATAAAACTCTATAGAATGATTGTGTGTGTATAAGATTATTTGAACTTGATTAATGACGTGATGATTGAAATTCTTAAAAACAGCAACAGATTGAGTGAGTAGGAGAACGTTATCAACTAAATCTTATTCTTGCATTTTTAACAATACAATTGCAATATATTAATTTGATTGCTTAAGCGATCATGAGGCTGTATATTAAAATCACAATTAGCTAAATTAACAAGTTGTTGATCTGTTAGGCATGGCGTCTAGTGAAGGATTAGTCAAGTTCATCTGCTACATGTGAATATGGGGGCTGCCAGTTTTTATATACCAAAATTGCCCATCTTAGGAATTTGTCGAATTTTGAGTACTTTAATTTTTAATAATATAACATCATGGTGGTAGTCGTTTTCAAATTGAAGCAAATTACTAATCCAAACTTTACTAAAGGTAAATGGTACAAAGGAGTGTCCGAATCTCTTATCATCTGATATTTTGTAGTTCTCAATTTATGCATGCATAATATTGTGGATCGTTGATTAGTATTAATTAATGGTAATACAATCAAACTATCAATTTTGAAGTTAAACATGCAAATAAATTATAAAAATGGACAAAATATTTGACCTTTCTTTCTACGACAAATGGAATTTTCAGAGTTCGGGGATGGGAATGGAATGGTAAAATCCGTCCGGTTGCCACTCTTAATCTACCCATCTCCATTGAAATGTAGTGAAAGAAAGAATTTAGTGGGCAATTTCAAGAAAGAAATTATATTGAAAATTGATATATTTGGAATGAATTGAGTCAATTCCAAAACCAATTTTTAGATGCTTTTGTCATGTTAACCTCTATCCTATACAAATCTAAAGTTCCACTTCTACATATGCAATTTTGCTGAATTAACAACCCGAATTTGATCGCTTAACTTACCTGAAAAATGCCTCCTCACTTACTCCTTGTTTGACATATAATCCTTAATTACCACCATACTATTATCACTATTATTATTATTTAAACAATTAAGGAAAAAAAAATACTTGGATGTTTGAATTTTATATATTTATAAAATTAAATTCTTCAATTGACATTTTTAATTATTATTATTTTAAAACTAATTTAGTCCCTCAATTGAAAAATTAATTTAATTAACTATTATTGATTATATATTTTTCTTAGATGATAAGGTGTCTTAGATGGATCCCAAATATGAGTGATACCTTTAAATCATGTCCACATCCAAACTAATTTCCACTAATGAACCTCTTTCAAGATAAAAACTCTGGTTAAAAAAACAGTTGCGTACAAAACAGAGCTTAAATTCAAAACCTCTTAAGTCAAGAATAGATCCATTACCATCTGATCTGTACCCCTTGATTATTATCAATTAATTTTTAACTGTTTGATTGACTTGACTCAACTATTTGTAATAATGTTGTCAGTATTTCAAAAAAAGTATTAATTTAGTTTAAAATTAATAATTAAGAGAATTAATTGGATAATATTAATAATTAAAGGAGTCAATTAATAAATTTTGAGTTGAAATTTAATTACATAAATTTATAAAGTTAATAATAAACCAAAATATATTTATTTAATAAGGAAAAAAGAAAACGACAATACAAAAATATATGTTTTAACGTATGACAAAAACAAGCCACCAACCCATATTAGAAACAGATTAATGTTGACACTGCTTATATATGAATCAAGCTTCTAAAAGTGACTTTTAAATTGTATTCTACAGTTTTTTTTTGTTTTTTTTATAAAAAAATAATTTTATCACTAATTAAGTTTAAATTACAAGCGATTGGTAGATGTTAGTATATAATATTATTCACCAAAAGTTGATAGAAAAATCGAGAAAATAATTAAATA
This sequence comes from Triadica sebifera, assembly GCA_023653625.1. Lineage (NCBI taxonomy): Eukaryota > Viridiplantae > Streptophyta > Magnoliopsida > Malpighiales > Euphorbiaceae > Triadica > Triadica sebifera. The sequence continues at coordinate 28,284,102 of CM042900.1, forward strand.
CTTAAATAAAAGAAATGTACACAGTGGTTTTTGACATGATTGGGCATAACGATCTCTTCAATTTGGGGTTAAAGACTGCCCATATCAATAATCTAAATTCTTTGCGTGATAGTTTTATATTTTTTTTTATTAGTGCATAGTAATTATACTAATTACATTGACATGATTGTGAAGGGAGAATGTGTTATTGTTATATACGTAAATAAGTTAATTAGGTTTACTTTCTCTCACTAATCAAAATCTAATTCTTCAAATTAGGCTATAATGATTTTTTTTCTTATTTTTCTTTATCTCAAACTTAATTAAAAATTAAAATGTGAAGTTACTATAATATTTCAAAAATCATGAGAGCTTAATTGAGTGGTGTATTTTATTTTTTTAATGTATTGATGAATACTTAGAAAATGTAGGTTGAGTTTGAATTCATCTATTTGTAGATCTATCGGGGGAACTTTTGATATGAATATTTTATAAAAAATTTTATCAATAAAAGTATAATTTTCAACTTTCAATCGATGCAATATATTTACGAAGTCCCACACCAAATCTCAATAATTTGAAGATTATATATATATATATATATATATATATATAAATTTAATTTTTACTAGTTGAGATCAGATAATAATAATTTATTTATTTTTAATTAGATATTTTAAATTTAAATTCTAAATATAAAATATTTTAAAAAATTATTTTTTTTCATTGGACTTATAGACACGAATCGAAAGACAAAATAATTATGAAAAAAATATATAGATTTAGAGCCACAAGTTATAACGTATTGAATAGGTAGACACTAGAGACCTCTCAATGTTTACAGGGTTAAAAAAAAAAAAAAAACTCATAGCTTAAAAGCCACAAGTTGTAATGGATTAGACATAACATTATTAAAGGAAATGAGAATGAAATGATAATAAATTAATTAATGAACAACCATATCCTGTCTTGACGGATCCAGAATTTTAAGTTAGGAGATAATATATTTTTAAAATTATATTATTTAATAAATTTATATAATAATTTATTATATCTAAATATAAAAAAATAAAAATAAAGAAGTAATAAATTAAAAATATATTGAACAAAACGTATCTAATTTTTATTTTTTAAAAGTGTAATTTAAAAAAAAATTGAATTAAAATAAACACCGAAAAAAATTAAGGGTAAGGGGCTGTGGCCCTGCAGCCCCATGCGTGTCCGACTCTGTCTTGAACATCAAAGATTGATAGATACTTAAGGTGTCGGCAATCACCACAAACCCTTGTTTTAATGGTCGCTACTGACGTCTACCCTTTTGCCTCTCCGCTCTCTGTTCCTTGGAAAGTAAAATTTTCCTTTTTTTGTTTTTTGTTTTTTCATTTTAAGAAAAAGGACTACTTTCTTTTATTTTTATTTTTGGTATTAAAAGTTTAGTTTTAATCTATTAGGACTTTATATCCATATTAATTAGAATTGAATTGAATTGTGAATCCAAAGTAAAATAATGATTTAACATTTTACTTCCATATGAAATCAAATAAAATAGATAATTTTTACTCATCATTATCATAATTTTGTAGGATTTGAGTCTGTCTTCAAATGTTTCAAAAGATCCATAAACTTTAATAAATGGGACAAATTTTCAAGAGTGAAGAAACCTTAATTGTTGATGGTGTTGGGTTTTTTTTTTTAATTTAAATTTCTATAACCCATTTTTTTGCATTGTTTTAGATTAGCCTTTTTTTTGGGGGGGGCAAAAAAAAAAGATTAATAGAGTTGATTGCAATAGAAATTTTCTCGTTGCCATAATTGATAATTGATCATACAGTTGGGACAAAAGAAAATATAAATATAAAATGGCACGTGCTTCAATGATTCTGACAGGGAATATATCCTCAGACCACAGAGAGACCAAAAAGAGCCGGCTCTTATCGGCCCCCATTGAAGCTCAGCTCAGTCATGTACGGCTGAGAAATTAAAATCTTTTACCCACTGCAACTTCGCATTATCTACCATTTATTTACATATAAAAATAAAATAACAATAATTAAAAAAAAACTCTGACCACGTATGTAAGAAGCAGCGATTTGTTGGAGTAACTTGTGAATTTATGTCCACCTCTGCCTTCTCTTCTCTGTTCTGTCTCTCCTCTGCTTCTCTGCTACGTACTCTCTATCTCACAAAAGATTCACCTTCTTCCTCTGCCCGGTTTGTCCTCAAACCCTGTTTCCTATTTCATTTTTGTATCTTATACGAGATTATAAATATGTTGCTATGGCTCTCTCTATCATTTTTAATTTTAGCATTTAGTTTTCATATGAAGTGTTCAGATATTGCCTCCTCTGTTTAATCTGTTCTTAGCTCAAATCTTTCTTCTTTCAATCTTGTTTTTAGATTCTTATGCATTCCTCAGGTTTTGTTTTGTTTTGATAATCAGTCTTAATTGCTCTCATAATTAGGCCTCCCAATAGATATGTGAAAAGTAAAATCTCTTGCAGCAGAGAAAACAGAGTTATTTAGTATCTGAGATATGGAGAAAAAGGGAGATACAAGCTCTCCTGTTGGAGTTCTTGAAGATTATTTCAGAAGCGAAGAATCGGAAAGCTGTTCCTCTAAAGAACCCACATCCGATTCCGAAGCTCAAAAAACTTCAAAACCCATTTCTTATTGGCATGGATTTGTTCAATTGCTGAGAAGTAGATCAAATAAACCATTAGCTTCTCTGCATCCTCTCAGTGTCCTGAAGCTCTCGTTGAGAAGAAGCTCTAGCATGAGGGAAATGGTGCCAAATCTTTCTTCCAACTATGATTCATACAATTTAAATTCCCCAAAAATAAGCTTCACTATCTCTGACCTCCAATCTGCAACCAACAATTTTAGCCAAGGTACGTATTCCCCAATTTTCTTTTTAAACAAATATCCAATTCAAGATGAAGTTATGGAGAATTCAAATTTGTTATTTGTGTAGAGAATCTGATTGGAAAAGGTGGTTATGCGGAAGTCTATAAAGGGTGTTTGAAAAACGGGAAATTGGTGGCAATTAAGCGGCTAACAAAAGGAACTGTTGATGAGATAATAGGAGATTTCCTAGCAGAAATGGGGATTATGGGCCATGTAAATCATCCCAATACAGCTAAATTAATTGGCTATGGGATTGAAGGAGGAATGCATCTTGTTCTTGAATTGTCTCCACATGGGAGTTTGGCTTCTCTCCTCTACGGTTAGCTAAGCTTGCATCCTATATGTTGAAAATTTGAAATGGGTTAGTTTAATTTCTTTATTTGATATATATTTCCATCTTAAATAGGTGCAAAAGAGATATTGACATGGGATATCAGGTACAAGATTGCACTAGGAACAGCCGAAGGTATTAGATATCTCCATGAGGATTGCCAGAGAAGAATAATACATAGAGATATTAAAGCTGCTAACATTTTGCTTACTGAAGATTTTGTGCCTCAGGTATACTTCATACCCATCAATTGATTCAATTCCTCTTTTTATTTTGTGATAAAAAAAAAGATTGAATTTTTACTTCAGATTTGTGATTTTGGGCTTGCTAAGTGGCTTCCACAGCATTGGACTCACCACGTTGTATCCAAATTTGAGGGAACATTTGGGTGAGTATAGATTAAAGAATTAGTTACATATTGCACTGGTTTCTTTTATAAATGAACTAAATTTAGAAAATTATTAACAACTATCGTAGCTATTTAGCACCCGAGTACTTGATGCATGGAATAGTAGACGAAAAAACCGATGTTTTCGCCTTTGGTGTACTGCTGTTAGAATTAGTCACTGGTCGAAGAGCGCTGGATTACTCGCAGCAAAGCCTTGTTCTTTGGGTATGATTTAGTTTTTTTTACCTTTTCAGTAATGCTCGTAGCTCTGCAGCAAGTGGATGACATTCACATAAATTTGTTTCTTTCACTTTTTTAGGCTAAACCTTTGCTCAAGAAGAATGAAATTGAAGAGTTAATTGATCCTGATCTCGCCGATGAGTATAGTGCTAGGCAAATGAATCTCATGCTGTTGGCTGCTTCTTTATGCGTACAACAGTCTTCCTTAAGAAGGCCTAAAATGGCTCAGGCATGCACTATTCCTTAAAAGAACCGAAATAATATATTAGCGTAAAGACATTAATTGGCCATTAATTGATACAGAGATGCATTTTTTGGCCATTAAATGCAGGTTGTGCAGATTCTGAATGGCAACCTCAGCAGCCTGAAGTCGTTGAAAAAATCTCGAACAGCATTCTTTCGGAAAGCTTTCCGCGATGAGCTCTTCAAAGCAGAAGAGTATGTATCACCCAAGAATTAGATCATCGACAGGTTTTCTTCTGTGTATGAATTTCAAGAATCAACTTTGAGCTCAACCCTTCAATTGTTTTGGGACAAATGCATTCATACTATTAGTTGAGAACCTGAATGGAAAGTACTGCTTAAGATTATAAAAGGAGAGGAAGGCATTGTAGATGAAAGGAAGAAAATAGTACTGTGTTTTTATCTTTCGCGTGTACATTGCAAACAAAAAATCGCAAAAAGGAAGGAGGAAGAAAGAAAGTATTCTGAATTTTGTACAGCATAGAAGAATCCTCCATATTAGAATTTCTTTACAATTTTATTATTAACTTATATTTTATTTGTTACGGAATCTAAAGTGAAAAATACTACCCAAAAAAAAAAAAAGCAAAGAAAGGTACTTTTGCTTTACTATTTTGCCTGCATGCTTGTGCTTCGTATCAAGGGACAACATTTTATGTTCCATAATTTTCCACTTATGTTAAAAAATATAACAAAATCAATCCTAATCTATGAAGTTAGTATTAATATACACTAATGTAATTGAATTTTAATTTGTAATATCTCTGAACTTTAATTCAAATATCATAAATATTCATTTTACTTTTTTTTACAAGTTTACAGGTTGTCATTAATAACTAGGTGTCTTATCACTGCCTACATAAATTGTAAATTATTAAATTTTTTTTTGTGCTTATATGGATTTTTTTTTATATATTTCAGTGATTTTGATAGAGTATACTATGATAATCAAACAATATAATGAATTTTTAAAAAATTATCCAAGTATAATTTCGGAAGCATAAAAAATTATTTAAGCACAATTCAAAAAAAATTGAACATTTCATGCATGCAGTAATATGATACTTAGTCATTAAGTATATTTTATGTAGATAGTAATGTGATACTTAGTCATAAAAAATAACTATAAAAATATATAATGGATAATTTTTTGTTATTTGAATTAAAATTAGGAGAGGTTAATGTTACAAATTAAAATTAAAAAATATATTATATATTAGTGCTAAATTGACAGATGATCTATAAAATTTACCCCAAATTTCTTTTGCATAAGGCATTATGTTCTTTGCAATGTATAAAAACATAATTTTATTATAATTTATATTTATTTTTGTCACATTTAAGTTTATTATTCAATCATATACTGTTAAATATTTAAATTTGGAAGTGAGATGAAACGTTCAAAGTTCTTTTACTCTAAAATAGAGGTTTCAAATATAAGTCTAGGCTATTGAACACTTTTAAATTTTGGAAATGAACGTTTTATTTCTTACGAAATCTATCTCACTTAAATTGAAAATGCACGTTTTACCCTTTAATGAACATATCTCACTTAAATCCAAATTAATATACAACAAAATAAATTGTAAGGTATTAAATAATTTAGACCCAAATAAAAATTGTTTGTGTGATGAATGCAATTATGCTTTCTTTCACCTACCAAAAGTCATTTTTACGTTTATGAACTTAAAATTACTAAAAAGAATATTTTTCATCAAATTCAAAATCTCTATACTCCTCATGCCTCTAAAGATTATAATTGTTGCTATTTATGTCACGTTTAAGTTTATTATTCAATCATATACAGTTTCAACTAATAATCTCTCTATATATATTTCTGATAAATAATTTGTATTTTGATGAATAAAGCGATGCTTCTCTTTCATCATGAAATAGAAAGAGAGCAAAAGTCCAAAGAATAAAATTAGGCCGTTCACAGATTTAGACACCTGCGACCTACACTTGTAAACTTATAATGAGAGAATGAATTCTAAGACTTTAAAAAATTAAAATTCATAAATAACCCTTACAGGCACGCAAGCCGCCGCCAAACGGCGAAATCCGTCGGAAAACAGGGTTAATAACTTAACATTCATTACTCCTTCCATTTTTAAATAGATGTTTAAAGTTTTTATTTTTATTTTAAAATGGTTAACATTTTATAGTTATCAATAAATATTAATTATTATATTTATCTATTTTACTATTATTTAATAATTAAAAAATATATTTTTTAGTATGTACAATAATAATAATTGATTAATATCTAAAGGCAATATAATATTTTATTTATGTTTTAAAAATATTTTTTAATTAGTGTGCTAAAACTTTAAACGATATTTAATATTAAAAACAGATCGAAGTATTTTATTGCGATTTTAATTTTGAAAATTTTCATTGACTAAAATATATAATTGTTTTTCATTTTGTATATCCTGATTCTTGGAGTTGTAGAGTATAATAATTTTATTATTGAATGGAATCGTTATTAAAGAGTAAATGATGTATGATCTGACTTTGAAACATATACATTTAATGGCCATTGCTTCTAAAATCAACTAATTATGATTATGAAATTATATATACTTGGCAAGTTAAACTTAAATTAAAAACATTTAAATTAAATTAATGTGAGAAAACTGCTCATAGACGTATGTTGCATCCATTTCATTATGATAGTGTGAAAATTCCAATTTTATTATGTAAATCAAAATTGTTGAGATCTGAAATCAAACTAATAATAATAATAATAATAATAATGATATGAACATTTGAATTATTATAAATTTTTTTTGATATATTTTGTACACATTTTTCTCGTAACTATTTCATAACAGGTGTATCAATTGAATTATAAATCCAAATATTCTAAATTCTAAAACCCTATATTCGGACGTATGGATATGAGGAGTTATTTTAGAAGATGTCAATAATCTTTCGAGCAGTTAAAAAGAAAAAAAAAACACATCTAATAAATAGAAACGACATGATCTCTTCTAATTCCCTATTGTTCGTTCATGGTGTTTGATAAAAATTGATTTAATCGGGTGAAGTAGAAAGTGGTAAAGCAAATGGAGAGGTTCAATCAGTTGAATTAGAAGGTGGCCATGTGAGAAAAATAAATCCTTTGGTGCTCATGAGAAATGAGCTCACAAATACTTCATGCAATTCTGTTGTTTCGTGGTAATGGAGAATTGGTCTTATCTATTGAAGCAGGTGGAGAAGAAGGATGTTCATCAGCTAAAGCCTTAAACTAAAGTTATCAAATGAAATATTTGTATGAAAAAGAAACAACAAATGATCATATTAAGCATGCAGAGGGGCATGTGATCATGGAATCAAGTTTACAATGTTAGTCCGACTGAAGCTTTCACGTTGAAGATATAACCAATGCATGAAGATTAAAAAACAAAAAATCGGTTAATTTATTTTGGGTGGATATTCATTTAGAATTTTTGCTGGTTTAATTTGAGAAACAATCCTCAGTTTTAATCGGTTTATTAATGGAAGAATTGTGGGAGCATTGTGTATACCAGCAAAAATCACATTTTTTTAAATAAAAATTATCCTTTTATTATATTAGAATAGATGGTTCTTTTATATTTAAATTATTTATTTCTATCTTTTAGAATTTTATTTGTTATTGATTTACAACCTATTTAAAAACTTAATGTGTGTAATTTTTATCAAAACAATGCATATCAATGAAACTCCGTTTTCTTTTTATCTATTTTAGTTTTGATTTCTTACTTTTGCTTCCTACTTTCTATGCATCAATAGGCCATCCTTGTCTGCTTAATTTTAAGATAGAAATCCTTGCTTGCTGCTGAATATAATTCTTTTTTTTGTAACACAACATATTTACTTTAATTTCTTAAAGATGTATTTGGTTAAATTGTTGGATGCACTTCATGATAATTTTTAATACCCAACAGTTGAGTAAAAATATTTAATAACAATAGCTGGTTAATAAAAAATTTAAACAGTTACTGATTAAAAAAAATTTGAATTTTTTTTGAAAGAGTTAGAAATTTTTTTCCAATAAATGAACAAATTAGCTTCTTTAAAATAAAATATCTTATATTTGAAAATTTTAATTAAAAATAAAATACACATATTCCAAATCAGTCTTTTCAAAATAAAATATATTATATTAAAAATATATTAAATTAATTGATTATATTTATAAATTATAGATATAAATTTGTAATTAATGATATTCTATTGCTGTTATGATTTTAATTATTAAAATGCATAATTATATCACATAATTATTTTATTTTTAATTATAAATATATATCTTTTAAAAATAAATTATTAATTTTACATTTTAACAAAATAGTAGTATCAATCGGGTAGTAGGTTCGGCCAAATTGAAGTATAAATACATATTTTTCCTTTATTATTTGATTTTTTGGAACAAAATTTAGATATTCCTTTTTTGTATTTATAATCCACACGCCACATTGTCATCATTAACCCGTCCATTTTCCTTGGGTATTTTCTTAAAAAAGAACAGTAAGTAAAAATAACACGTACTTTACTCCTCGGAAACTACGGAGGCTCAGTATAAAGAAAGGGATATGGATTAGGCAATGAAAGTAGAAAGAGGAAGCGACGAAAAGCCAGAGGAAAATAAAAGCGAAGCCGAGCGAAATTAGGGACAGATGTTTTATAGATATATAGAGAATAAGAAATTCAGAAGGAGAGGTTGAGGGCCTTTTTACTTTGCTCCTTTTAGTCAAACCCACGCCTGAAGCAACTCCTCTAATTCTGCGAGTCTGCGAGTTTTGTTCTTGTCTTTTTTTCCCCCCTGCACAGTGGTCCCTGAAATCGGATGTTATTTCCGATCGTCCGTGGCGATCGGCAATGCTCGTCGGTGGAGGTGGCGGAGGATGGCGGCGGTGATGCTGATGGAGTAGCGGACGAATCCTTTTGTCAATCGGTCGGAGTAGTTGAAAGAAGTTTGAAAGGTGGAGGATGAAGAAAGGAAAGACCAAAAATAACGGCTTGTTGCCTAATTCCTTGAGGATCATCTCTTCTTGCCTCAAAACTGTTTCCACTAATGCTAGCACTGTTGCTTCTACGGTTCGCTCTGCTGGCGCCTCAGTTGCTGCTTCGATTTCATCTTCCAGCGAGGATCACAAAGATCAGGTTATTTTCTTCATTTTGTTTCATCTATATTTGTAGTTTTTTTTAATAGGCGATTTTTAATTTTTATTAATTGTTATTCCAAATTTTGGCATGTGATAATGGAATCAAGTTTACAATGTTAGTCCGAGTGAAGCTTTCATGTTGAAGATATAGCCAATGCATGAAGATTTAAAAAAAAAAAATCGGTTAATTTATTTTCGGTAGATATTCATTTAGAATTTTTGCTGGTTTAATTTGAGAAACAATCCTCAGTTTTAATCGGTTTATTAATGGAAGAATTGTGGGAGCATTGTGTATACCAGCAAAAATCACATTTTTTAAAATAAAAATTATCCTTTTATTATATTAGAATAGATGGTTCTTTTATATTTAAATTATTTATTTCTATCATTTAGAATTTTATTTCTTATTGATTTACAACCTATTTAAAAAACTTAATACGTGTAATTTTTATCAAAGCAATACATATCAATCAAACTCCGTTTTCTTTTTATCTTACTTAGTTTTAATTTCTTACTTTTGGTTCCTACTTTCTATGCATCAATAGGACATCCTTGTCTGCTTATTTTTAAGATAGAAATCCTTGCTTACTGTTGAATATAATTTTTTTTTTTTGTAACATGAGATATTTATTTTAATTTCTTAAAGATTTATTTGGTTCAATTGTTGGACGTATCTAATGGTAACTTTCAATACCCAATGAGTAAAATAGTTAATAAAAAAATTTCAATTTGAATTTTTTTTGAACCAGTTAGCTTCTTTAAAATAAAATATATTATTTTTAAAATTTTTAATTAAAAATAAAATACACATATTCCAAATCAGTATTTTCAAAATAAAATATATTATATTAAAATATATTAAATCAATTGATTATATTTATAAATTATTGATATAAATTTGTAATTAATGATATTCTAATTTGAATTATTAAAATGCATAATTATATCAAATAATTATTTTATTTATAATTATAAATATATATATATATTTTTAAAAATAAATTATTAATTTTACATTTTAATAAAATAATAGTATTAATCGGCTAGTAGGTTCGGCCAAATTGAAGTATAAATACATATTTTTCCTTTATTATTTGATTTTTTGGAACAAAATTTAGATATTTCTTTTTTTTTTTTGTATTTATAATCCACACGCCACATTGTCATCATTAACCCGTCCATTTTCCTTGGGTATTTTCTTGATAAAGAACAGTAAGTAAAAATAACACATACTTTACTCCTCGGAAACTACAGAGGCTCAGAGTAAAGAAAGGGATATGGATTAGGCAATGAAAGTAGAAAGGGGAAGCGACGAAAAGCGAGAGGAAAATAAAAGCGAAGCCGAGCGAAATTAGGGACAGATGTTTTATAGATATATAGAGAATAAGAAATTCAGAAGGAGAGGTTGAAGGCCTTTTTACTTTGCCCCTTTTAGTCAAACCCACGCCTGAAGCAACTCCTCTAATTCTGCGAGACTGCGAGTTTTTTTCGTCTTTTTTCCCCCTGCGCCGTGGTCCGTGAAATCGGATGTTATTTCCGATCGTCCGTGGCGATCGGCAATGCTCGTCGGTGGAGGTGGCGGTGGCTGAGGATGGAGGCGGTGATGCTGATGGAGTAGCGGACGAATCCTTTTGTCAATCGGTCGGAGTAGTTGAAAGAAGTTTGAAAGGTGGAGGATGAAGAAAGGAAAGACCAAAAATAACGGTTTGTTGCCTAATTCCTTGAGGATCATCTCTTCTTGCCTCAAAACTGTTTCTACTAATGCTAGCACTGTTGCTTCTACGGTTCGCTCTGCTGGCGCCTCAGTTGCTGCTTCGATTTCATCTTCCAGCGAGGATCACAAAGATCAGGTTATTTTCTTCATTTTGTTTCATCTATATTTGTAGTTTTTTTTAATAGGCGATTTTTAATTTTTATTAATTGTTATTCCAAATTTTGGCTGCCTGATACATGGAAATCTCGTTTGCTAAATTTTGATAACTTCTAATTTTTTGTTCTGTGCATTTTGCTACTGGCTCCTGTAGTTTATTGTTTATTTGGATGCCTGTATAACCAGCTATTGAGTAATTGGGGAAATTATTCGCATATACTATTTTCAAGATTAGGTTAGTGAATTAACTGGCGATTAAAATGTGAGAAATTGTAGAACATGTCTGGACTTTCTAGAGGCAGTTTGCTTAATCTAACCTACTTAAAATTTTGACTATCAGGACTGTACAACGTAATTATAGTTTATTGGCTACCCGCTGAGCATCTTCTCAGCTACTTACGTAAATCATCACAACTAAATCTCAGTTTGAATTTGGCTCTCTACAAGCATCATTTTTCTCCTATTTTTGGTTTATTTGGGATCATACTTTATCTGAATATTTTGTCACTGAGAATTTACTTTTTGCTACATGGCCTTATCATATGCGCATTGACTAATGTTAAATATGCCAAGCCTTTTTATGTAAATTCACTCCACTTTTATCAACTTTCCAACGTCTTGAGCCTCTGCTTAATGTAATCTATTCTTGTGTTTTCTATGTCCGTATTGGGCCTCTTTTCATGTTAGCTAATTCTTACCAGCTGATTAATGTGCTGTCATCTTGACAAAATAATGGCATCAGATCGCCGTCCAGAATTTTTTCCTGCTAACAGAAACTTCAATGTAGTGAATATTTTTGAGACTTTAGCTCACACTCTGGGCCAGTTGGAATGGGAGTGAAACAATTGCAGTTGTTAAGCTTCCATTCATATTTTGTGAAGGTTGGCATCACAAGCTATGGTAATATACATGTGTGAATTTTTAGCTGTGGGCATCAACGTTTGATAGTCTTATCTGGATTTTGTTGCATGGTCTCATCTTGATGGACACACTATTACAGATCATATAGGTATAATTTTATTCAATGTTTTAATTTCATTAAATTCCTTGTTTCTGCAACATCAGTTGTTTGCTTCCCAATTTTTTTTGTTTTTCTCGTGTGCATATTTTCTCAACCATGTTTATGTGGAGCTATTTTTGAATGTCCATTGCTAAACAGGTAACCTGGGCTGGCTTTGACCGAGTGGAGTTAGGTCCATCTGTCTTCAATCGTGTCCTCCTACTTGGTTATGAGAATGGATTTCAAGTCCTTGATGTGGAGGAT